>CM076910.1:25838620-28238620 GCA_039519145.1 Kokia cookei | reverse complement strand
ATTGTATTTGAGTTGCATCTTTTTATTTTGGTCAACTTATTCTATATCTATATTTTCCAAGAGATTTATTCAATATCCTCCTTTTATTTCATTATTTCAACAATAATATTGCATGCAAAACCATTGTCGACTGTTTTTATTATTGGTTCGACATTTTCTCAAATTGACATAACTTATTGAGATATCTTATTTTCACTATTTTAATCTTCAGTTTTAGATATCTGAATCTCTTCTAAAGTTTTACTTATTAGTTATGTCTTGGGTCTCTTCTGGAGCACCCGCTTTCACTATATGGCCATCTAGATTTTTTCCTTTTATGAAAATTTTCATATTTGGAACTTTAACAAGTTATCCTTATTGAACTTTTGATTCAAATTACTCTCCCCCTTAACTCATTACAAGTTATTAGTTCTCTCTTCTAATTTCGAGAAAACTATCAAATCAAAATAGTAATCACAATCATGTCATAATTGAATCTCCAATACATTTAATATATCATAATAAAAGGAGGCTCATAATTAATATATATTTCCAACTTTCTTTGAGGATTCACTCATCTTTGTGCGTTGTGGTGGAGCAATTGAAACATATACGCACATACAAAAATTCAAATATGAGAAATATTTAGCTCTTGACCAAAAATCAATTGTAATGGGGAGTATTTAAAATTTATTGACTTGATGCGTACAACACGTAAAATCAACATAATCTCATGTTGAAAGAGAAAGTTCAGTTCTCATAAGTAATAATCAGAGGTGTTCAATTAATAATTTCTCTAAACTATTATGCGCATAAATAACAAACTTTTACCAAAATTTTCAAACTCAATCAATAAAAGATTGAGATATAAACTCATCAGTATTAACAAGATGAATTGTCTTAATTTCATAATCTGAATTAATTATTCAAACAATCTTGCATAAGACAAGTTGCAAGTTGATAACACATATGTAATTATCTTGTAAATGCATCTACCAAAATCATATAATATCAAAACCATCCACATGGTGGATGAATGAACCCATATTCATTTTAGAAATGCAAGACATTAAATCTCAACTTTAGCTAGTGAGTTTTTAACAACCAATTTCATTGAGAAACAATCAACAAATGAGAATTCCTTAAATTAAAGAATCTTATAGTTCTTTAATGAATGTCCATATGAATTCTCAATTAATTTTAGCATCATATATAATCCAAGATGGTCTAACTGGTCATGTCAAGTAGTAAATATATTTGTACAAGTAAACTTCTAGTTTACTTTAACAAGGATTTCAATTTGAACTAAATTGTAGCAAATTGATAATTTGACTATCATTTCTTTCACTTTGTATTCACATATAAGTACCATTGTGACATTTACTACTGGAAATGTCTAAATTATATGCAATATTCGCTTCAGGAAATATGTCAAAATCTTCAAATGCAGGGCATTTATTAATAGCAAAATTTGAGAGTGGATCTTATTTTCCAAGTGTACAACAGGTACATAACCAATGACTTTATATATAAAGTTGTCTCTCTTCTTAAAGAGTTCTTGGAAATTCTTGGTCTTTTATTACTTTATTCATTTTTCCACTTCTGGTGGTGAGAAAATTTATCACGACCATCCCCCATGACTATTATTGTAGTCTAATTTACTACATTCATGTCAAAGATTATGTCTTTTGAATTTATCACATATTGTTCCATTCTCTTCACGGAATGGTTAGGTTGCGTGGTTAAAAACTTTTGTTCAATCATAAGTAAATTTTTTTTCATGATATTACTAAGCACATTTGAATCATGAAAAGTTGAGTAAGTTCTGTATTGCAAGGTTCTCATCAGTAATATTTTTCCACGTAATTTTAATTGAGAACTTATTTTGAATACTGTAAAGTTATACTCAAAGTTTTAAAAACTTGCAACTTCAGGTGCATCCAACCATAACGAGCTTTAGATAAAATTATCATATTCTATTTCTCATATTTTTCTTCCACAATTTAAGTAGATCTTTTATAGTCAAATATTTTGACTTCAACCCCTTAATGAGGATAATGACAAAAGAATATCACAAAGATAGTCATAATCAATTCAATTTATAACAAGAGTAATAAATATAAATCAATAACACAATCTTCTTTTGATTCGTATGAAATATAATCTTATCCTCATTCACAATCTCAATATGAGATCCATTATGAATATCTTTTTAAACCAATGAATTAACCATCACAAGATATTAACATATTAGCTCTTCTGGAGCTTTCGACTAATTTTGTACTTCCAAATATTGGAATATTATTTGTTTATTTCAGTACCAACTAAGATAACTATTTTCTATATGTAATGATAGAATTCATTACTACATTCTCATATCCTTCCTAAAAGAATATTAACAAAAACAAAATATTTAGGCATTCACCACATATGTGGCAAATAACGTTCCATATCACATTGATAACATAAGTTATCTTTACCATTTGAAAAGTTATCCTGAGAACTCTCATTGTTCTCTTATTCATCACTATGTTCCCATATTTAGTGTTCAATGATTGTATCTTTTATTTTCTTTATGTTTGCATTCACTTCTGGGAATGTAACAAATTTAGTAGGATGAACTTATAAATGTCTCAATTAATTATTTATTTCATAATCACCATTGCAAGCATGCTTAGATTTCAAATCAGAATATATCTATTCATGTTGTCATGATTAGTCTCAAATTATAATAAACATGGTATAATAAATAAATCATAGTAAAGTATACCTGAATATCTTTAACATCATTGTTATCACTATGGCTATTATCATGAACACTGAGTGGTTAAAGGCTCTAATGATTACTCATAGTGTATAGGCCTCAATTGGAATAACAACTCTAGGAGACAGTTGACAACAACAAATTTTGAGATATTTTTGTGACTTATGGAGAAAAACGCAAATAGGTATTTTGGATCATTTTATAATCTTCTTTCAACTACTATTGACTAAGTCAAATTTACCACATGTTCCATTATTTCAATTCATATAAATGAACAATTTTCCGATAATTACAATCTGATTCTGGCATTCCAAATCCTTCAAGGATTTTAATATAAACTTCACTTCTATTAATCAATAAAATACGCTCTCTCTTTTGCACTCTCATTCTTTTTGTTCTTTACTCTCCGTCCTTTTATTTTATAACACAAACTTAAATATCAAATAATATATTAAATCTAAAAAGAATTATATGTCCTAAATTCAAACAAAGAAAATAACAAAAGGACAAAGCTACTTTCTTATAACCCAAAATTTAAAATTATATATATATATATATAAGGGTTAAATATAAAATTAGTACTTGAACTTGTTCACTTTTTTCAGATTAGTACCTACAGTTTTTTTGTCCCAGATTGATACTCGAACATTTTTTCCGTTCACTGATTTGATACCTGAATCTAATACCGTTAAATCTAAAACACTTGACAGAATAGTATTATGACGTGTGATATAAATGAGGTCATGATGATGTCGTAATGATGTCATAATCTAAAAATATTAATAAAAAAAGAAATTTTTTTTCCCTTTTGACATTTCTACCCCACACCCCGCAATTTTTCTAAATTCGTTTACAATTCAATTACTACGCAATGGATTGACCAATTAGAAAAGAAGTGAATGAATTGACCGATTAGAAAAAGATTTAAGTAAATAGTTAAGCAACCAAGTTACTGAAGTTCAAAGGATTCGATCAATTAGTAACTAAAGGAGACAAAATGTTTCATCTCATATATACACCGTTCCAGTGTTCATTACGGCACATTCTGCAAATATGAGATTTACTGAAGAAGAAAATTCATTACATGAATGTTGTATAATTCCTTTAACTCAAAAGAGTAAAAACTAGATAGTACCTTTTTGGCATATAGATATTTTTCTATGCTCTCCAAAAAATTCTCCCTTGACGACCTACATGCTGAGTTATGGTGGGTGTAGTAGCCCATTGAGAGATCATCCAATCTTTCGAGGAATGCATCCGCCAGTAGAGGAACGGAAGAGTCTGAAATGAGAGAATCATCCTCTGCTGCTATATAAAGAGATGTTCTCCCCCGATCAACACATCTATTTATGCAGATACTTGTTTCTCTCTCGATATAAAATAATTTTTGAATCCGGGAAACAAAACTCTTTCTCGCCTCCTGCTCAAAAACCAATTAAAATTAAAAAAAAAAGTCAGATTAACATTTGACCAAAATTCTCATTGCACTTAAGCTCTCAATTATTATTTGATTTTTTGATAATAAAATCCCATTGGACTCGAATATAAAACCAGGACATACTTTCCAAGTACCATTATAAAAGTTCTTTTAGGGAATAAATTATATTAGGATTATCTTAAAAATTATAATTTTTAGGTACCAATAAAATAGTGTCACATCATTAAATTTTAAAGATGACAAAGCATTATCATATACTCATCCATATCTAATATATTTTCTCCAACTTAATTTAACTTTAATTAAATTACTTAAAATAATTAATTTTTTAAATTATAAATAAATGTCTTTTTTTCTTTTACCTTGAACCTAAAACCTAAAACCTCGAATCCTAAACTTTAAACCCCAAACCTCAAGGTACCGAATTTGGGTTCGGGTTTGAGTTTTGAGTTTAGTGTTTAAGGTTTAGATTTAGGATTCATGGTTTTGAGGTTCAAGGATTTTGGGTTATGGGGTATGAGTTCAAGGTTTGAATTCAAAGGTTCACGAGTTTGAAGTTTTGGGTTTTATATTTTGGGTTTTAAGATTCGGATTTCTAGATTCATATGGTTTTGGATTTAAGTTAAAAAAATATAAAATTTATGTGCCCATAATGTGACGGGATAGGTCCATAAAATTGTTTCTTTATGGATCAGTGTATAATTATAATAATTTTATGTCTATAATGTGGCAAAATTTTATTGTTGCTTAAAAACTTTAATTTTGGATCATTCTTATGTAAATTACTCCCTTATTTTATAACAGAAAATATTATTATTTAATAGATTGGTAATAGAACTAATTAATTTACATCAATTTTGCGAAAATAAAAAAAAATGATTGAATTAATTAGTAGTACAAATGTAGCATAGTTTGTGCACCAGTAAATTTGGTGCAATAGTTAAGCTACTTTCACAAAGTGCCCACAATTCGAAGCAGGATCAGCTTATTGCAAGGTCTCACCACTATCACTCAACAGCCTTTCTAGAGAGCTACATCGACACATGTAATAATTATGCTTAGGCTTTTGTAATTTTCGAAACCTTGTCAATAATTAGATTTTCAACTAATTCCTTTGCGGAAGGCCGTCGTACTGGATCATGATCCACCACGACCTGATAAGAATTATAAGATCCATGAGATGAAAAAATCAACATGGACCAGCCAAAGATGAACCAAAGAGAAACTTGCTCCTATATATGGTATGGATTCTGTATGTTTCATACGTCATAGGGTTACACATTTGGGATTTATATATACTAATCTCACAAATTAAGATGAATTACATGTAATGATCCGGTCGGATTCTATATTGCAGTATGGAGCTGCTCTAATTGACAAGTTCTTCCACACAACACCAGATCAGTTTTGCCTTGCATTCTTTTTTAATTTATGACCACTTATATGTTAGAAAGGAAAATCAAGAGTAATTATTTCCAATGATGCTTTACAGGCAGTTAGAAAACAACATAATTATCTGATTATATCTAAAACTGAATAACTTTGAGCAGAAAATAGGATACCTTGAGAAATTTTGAAACTGTTGGGAAAACCCAGGAAGCAATGGCAGCTTTACTTCTCTAAGAAACTGAGGTCCTGATTCTGGCAGAGGTGATCCCCTAATAAGTTCCTCATATTGTTGTTTCAATCTCGTAATACAATAATTATTATTCTACAAGAAGCAATTAGATGCTTTATAGCTGGTAAGTCATTGCTACTTTAAGCATTCGTTTATGAGGAATATCAAACACCGCCTCGCTTTGCCTTAGATTTCTCCTCAACAAATTATAAGCAAAATTAATCAAAATCCTCTCCATTATATTGGATTCTTTGATTGCAATTACCTCGCTCTGTCCAATCAAATGAGCAATACCAGCTTCTTCCCATGCTTTGTCCACTTGTTCTATTTCTTGTTGCATTATCTCTCGAAGCTTCTCTTCTTCTTCTTGCTTCGCATTCGTAATCTCGTTGTGTTCGATTTCCTGATCTGATTCTCTATCGGTTTCGGACATGTTCCCACCGGTGGATATTGTTTGAATTTGCGTCCAAGTTTCTTCTTGGATGAACTCTTTCAGCCTTTTAATTAATCTCCTCAAAGACCGCCTCCTGCACGTCGTTGTATCCGTATAGAACAGTGCACTGGAAGCGAAGAGCTCTCTCGGCTCGACTCTTTGGAAAAAGTATCTTTTCTCTACCGGAACCTTGTTAATGTGGAGTGATTTCATAGAAACGAAGACAATGATGGAATGCAACGCTCGTACATTTGAAACGTAGTGCTCGAATATGGGTGGGATAACTTGAACCATCTCCGAATAAAACATTGCAAGACCAGGAATCCTAGACATGTTTTTATTTGTAAATATCTCCGTTAATCTAGCCGAAGAAATCTTGTGGTCTAGCTCGTAATAGTACTTCCTCCGATATACATTGTTCCAAACATACATTACAATCATTAAGAAGGCCGAGAATGTCAGCGGCAAGTACCCTCCCAAGGTAAATTTATAGTGAACTGAACTCAAATACATAAACTCTACAAATCCAATGGTGACAACATACAAGAATATCAAGAATATGCTAGTTTTCCATATCATGATCATGATGGGAACCAGCAAGGCTGATGCGAGTGTCATTACAAACACCATCGCAGTCCCTGTAACAAATGGGGAATTAAATTAATATTGAAGAGATTTAAAACATTGAAAATGAATGAAGTAAATTTGGTACCATATGCATTACCAATTTTTACAGCGGTCTTGAAACCAAAGGTGACACCAACACAGGCCAACATCAAACAGTAATTGATCTCTGGGATGTAAACTTGGCCTTCATGATTTGCAGATGTGTGGACAACTTTGACACGTGGGAAACAACATAGGGAGAGTGATTGATGAACTACTGAGAAAGTTCCTGAAATCATTGCTTGACTTGCTCTGACTGAAGCCAATATGGACACTACAAACATTGGCCAATACATAGGACCTGCATGTTTACGTACATATAATAATCGTAAGAGGCTACTTTGTATATAAGAAGAGAAAAGACAAAACGATTTCATGTCATGTCCATGAACCTGGAACTGATTTAAAGAATGCATCAGAAACCGAATCTGGATGTTGACGAAGGTAAGCGGATTGTCCGGTATAAGCCAAAATCAAAGCCGGGTACACCATGGAGCACATGCTAACTTGAATGGATCGAACCGAGAAATGGCCAACATCAGCAAATAGTGCTTCGCCCCCTGAATGAAAGCATTGAGAAAAGCTATAAAAAGACTTGTATAACAAAACTAACAATGGGGGAAGTATGGGAATGGAAGCGAACCGGTGGTGCAAAGAACAACTCCACCAAGGGAAACCCAAGCATCTTTCTTGTTCCTGATGAAGTATTCAACAGTGTAAATTGGGTTGATGGCTTTAAGCAATGTGGTATCATGTTTTATGATGTTGTAGAAACCGATTCCACCGATGAAAACAAACCAGACGCTAAGAATAGGAGCGAAGGTGTAACCCACTTTGGAAGTTCCAAATCTTTGAATCATGAAGAGGAACACCAATATCACTATTGATATCCAAGCTATCATATCTGTTTTATCACACACCAAATTCAGTCTAAACTTCATACATAGTCGACACAAGACAATAATAATGAAATATATATATACCTTCTGTCAAGGCAGATGTTCCTTCCTTGAGACCCCCCACGGCAGATAAAACTACAACTTGAAGTATTAATTAATAATAATGTAAAGAAATAAAAGAGAAAGTATAATTAATGAAGTGATTAGTGAATTACCAGAGATGGAAGGAGTGAGGATACTGTCGCCAATGACCATGGAAGTACCGAGCATGGTGATGAGCAATAACAAAAGTTTGGCAAATTTGCTCTTCTCTAAGCTAGATTTCAGCACTGATGCTAGTTTCAGCCGCTTGCTTGGCAGTTCCAGTTTGTATTTCGATACTTGGCGCTCTTCAACTTGTTGATTGGGGATCAAACTCACTTTCGCATAACGACAAATTAGCAAATTAACGAATAAAGTGCGAACGTTTCTCCTAATTCAGATTACATGTCCATGTTGAATTGATTTTATAATCAAACAATCTAATTATATTCAATTGATTTTCAAAATCTAAAATTTATAATCAAACAATCTAATAATATTCAATTGATTTTATAATTTAAATTCAATACTTATCATTTAATTTTTCAACACATCTTTTTATCATTTTACTATCCATGTTTAAAACTCTGGTTATGCCTTCCAACAATATTGATTTCAATATTTAAACCTACAAAACTTATATATTTTCTAACCTTTTCTATAAATATATACGAGTATCTTTTCATTTAGTATAACATATATTTTCTAATTTCAAAACAAATATCCTATTATTTTTTGCTTCATTTAAATTTTGGATATGTCATAATTCAATTATGTTGTAAAGATACAAAGATTTGATCAATCATGTTAAAATCCATTAATGAAAAGCAAATGGAACGATTTACCTAAATATTAATACTACTTAGAAACATAAAGGCTGTAATTTTTTTTTTTTTTGCCAGCAAGGCTGTGAATTGATTGCAACAAAATTTGGTAGAACCAAAATGTTAGTAGAGAAACGCAACAAAAAGGATTTCGTTGGAAACTCTCAAAAATAAAACTTAATTTATGGGTTGGACGTAACTTGACCATTATCAGTAGCTTGTAAGACAATGAAAACATACTTAACGAGAGTTAAGAGGGTAAGGGTATAAAAGACTAAAGAAAGGACTCCGAATACGTCATCTTTATGCTTTATGCCATTATTGAAGGTGTTAGAGTAAACGTAGAGTGGGGACGTTCCAATATCTCCGTAAACGATGCCTATGCTTTGAAATGCTAGATTCAACACCACCCACCACTTTGAATCCTTCAATCCAATATATATTACATTTACGTATACATGGTATGTTAGTGGAAATTGTAGGCGTGAGAAAAGCGAGAGGTGAAACAAAAACCTTAAAGTGATTGCCATGGTGATGTGAGGTCTTGGCGAAAATGAGGTCCATTGAATCATATGGTTTACGCAATAGAACTAAAGAAATGTTAGCTTTGAGTTGATCATCGGACATTGAAATCTCAAGCTGTGTTTCGACAGTGGTGTTGATCATCGCTTCAATAGTAATTTAATCATCAAACACTTTCTTTTGAAAAACCAAAAGCTTAATGCAGCACAAGACTGGGGATTGTAGAAATATTTATATTAGTTTCCTGGACTCAAGGACTCTTTTGCAAATTTGTTTATTCCCATTTGTTTGATGTTATTGACTCTTTTGCAAATATGTGGATTCTCAACGTTACCCAAAAATACTTGCTTGCTTTTATATATAGTAAGTCCAGCTCATACCCACGATCTACTTTCCTACATACCATATGGCTATATGGCTACATGCACTGTCCTAACTTCCATGTGTAACAGCCCAAGCCAAGTGGTACAAGGAGCAAATTGTACGAAGACAGTACTAAGCCTAATTTATGCAAGTTTGATCCAAAAATATCAAGGGAACCATGCCACTTGTAAAAATAATTTACAAAAAATAAAATAAAATAAAATAATTGCTCTAACACAAAACAAGCCAGAACAAGTTCATTGAGGTCTAGAATTAAATCTGATAAACCACCTGCACAACCACACCCCCATCAAATGCACCTTATAAGACTACAATCTTTTGAATCTCCTGAAATCATAAGACTCTTAGATAGAAAGGCAATCAAACATATTTAATAACATTTATAGGAAGAAAGTGATTGGTCAAGAAAAAACAAGGAAAAGAAACATCCAATTGCACAGTCACATCCATTAAGTAGTTCACCCTACTATGATTCTGAAAATCCTCCCAGGAAGCATTTGAGATTAAATACCCAGATATAAGCAGAGTAGACTTCTCCTATGCCAGTTTAATTGAGGTACATAAAGAATATAGCAAAGCTAAACAAATTATAAGGGTAAAAACAGGTCAACATAAAATAATAGTTTAATCCTAGTTTGTCACTGTGATTGCAGTTGAAAATTCTAGTGTAAAAGACTGCCACTGAACAAACTCACTGCAATCACAAAAGCCTAATATTGCTTCCACTACTGAGAGTAAAAGCAATCAAGATATTTACCATAAATTTAACATTCTTTGACATTGCATACTGTATATTTAATTAAACAAAAACAGCTAAAACATGCGTAATGCCAACAAAGACATAACAATGAGGCGGACTACTTCAAATTGAAATTAAGCACTTCAAGTAGCATCATATGCTTATCTCAATAATAGTGATGGATGTAACAGCATATCAAGTCTTATACATACATAACCATTAAATGATTTCTTTATTTCATATGTTAATCTGAATGCAGTAACCATGGCCTTTGGAGCCACACACAATATCGCTACTTGTAAAAATTAAATTATTAGCATCTAGCAATAAATATAAACATACCTGATAGATTCTTCAATTTGTGGAGGATGATACCTTGAAAATACATCACCAAACCTTTTATTGAACTCAAGAAAAAACAATATATTAATTACATATCTAAATATATATATATATATATAAAAAGAAAATACTGTGTAATAAAACATTAAAATCTAACAAAATATGTGACTTTTTTAAAGAAGGGCAGTATTATATTTGCTGTTTCTCTTTGGCAACAAAAGCCTATTGTTTGTTTATTGAAATATGCCAAAAATCATTCAAGGGGCCTGCACTTTCCTCCCTTTAAAATCCTCTTCTTGCAAGGGTATCCACAAACCGATCATAAATACCATCTATGCAGTCAGGCATCAAACGCTAACTAAGTTACAAGCATGGGACATAGGTGAAAAAATGGCAGAACCCAGAAACGCTAAAGGGTTCAACTTATCAGAAATTTAAAAACTTTAATGAAGCAACAATGCACAAAAATGTTAGTATTGAGAACAATCGCAGCACCAAAACCTTGGGAAATATCAACGAGGTTCCCAAATAAGAAACCCTAATATATAAATCAACGTATGAGGCTAGGCATAAAAAAGAAACTAAAAATGTGATCCTAAATCATGTCCACGAAGCAGAGGTTCGGGCTTACCTTAGTAATAGAATGTTGGGATGGGCGCGCATTAACAGCAAGGGGGCCTCGACGAGTAGCGAGCGTCATTCTTCCAGGGCGCGACGGCCTAAGGCGGGGTCTGCCTCTCTCGGTATTATTTCGATTTACCATATCATCCAGGGTAGGCATGAAACAAAGCTAAAACAAAAACAAAAAACAGAAAACCAAAGTAAAATACATATTTATTGCACAATGGAAGAGGAGGAAGAGAAAATCACCTGAGCTAAGGAACATGAGAAGACTTGGCTCAGACTAAGACTCAGAATTAATTTAGCATTATTTTTTAAAAGGGCTGTTGAAAAATATTACTATCAAAATATACCTTCGAAAAGTAAAATGTTTATTTTAAATATGATATTATAAAATAATAAATATATATTTAAATAATATTTAAATTAATTAATATTATAATATTTTAGTAATAATATAAAAAATAATTTATTATAATTTAGTGTTAATATTTTAATATATAAAATATTAATTTTAAATATTTTTAAATAATTAATATTAATTATTTATAAATTATATTTTTGAAATATTTATAATTAAATATTAATACAATTATATTATTTTAAAAAATATTTTTATTATAATGATTTTAATACGTTTATATTATTTTATTTAACATGTAATTTTCTTTTACAACTCTACTCAAGTCCAGCTGATCTAAATGGAGACAGGAGGCGGTTATAAAGCACAAAACAAGCATCATATTCAAGGCCTTCATTTCTTTAGGACTTCAAACATTACACATAGTAGTCATTTTCTTTCACATTTTGCAAGTCTATCTATATAGGATTTTTAATACATAAGAATATAATGCAAAAGTTTACAAAGTATCTCTCACAAGACACAAATGCAATTTTATTCAGCTGGCTAACGCCATTTCCCACTTTTCCTTAGTTGATTCACCAACTGGTCTTTAACCCACAACCTGCACTCTATGGAAAATCTGCGAAAAGCGGGCAGCCTTAAGCCCTTAACCCTAGTACATTTGCACTCAGCTAACTTTTGGCTTATGGAGAGCCTGCTTGTTCACAAAGGTCCAGTAGATCCAACATCTGCAAAAGAATGATATGAAACTCTTGAGCTAGCTTCAACTAAAAGGATCCAATATTTTGATTACCAGAAAGTTCGCATGAAATAAGAGAACAGAAGAAAATTTTATAATTGCTTGCAGTACGTCAGGAACTGAGAGCTTGAGATGAAACTTGGGGCCGTCATAGTGGTGCAAGTCTGGCCTAAACGAATCCTCTTCCAATACCTTGCAGAGTTTCCTAATACAGATTCTCACCTATTTTATTTGGGGAATAAATGTAAAAGAATTAGAGCTCATGCACTCTTACAAGGGAATAAGCAAGTTACCACAAATTATAAACACAAACTTTACTTGAGCGGGAAACCTTGACTCGCCTTTGCATTTTTTGTCTTCCCAAGCAGTTGGATCGATGTTAGAGCCCCCAAAAGTTGCTTCTTGTTTGTATAGAAGAAAACATCAACGACACATAGCTGGTGCTTAATTATCTAAACAAAAAATAATGATATATCTATTATATATTAATCCTCAGGTTTCATAAACTTAAAGCCTGACATGCGACATATGGACAAGCAAAATGGCCACTTTCACATACACAATCACTAAAATCAGGGGTGAAATCAAAAAATTCTTTTAGGAGGTCGAAGTTAAATTTTAATTTTTACGATAGTAAAAGTGTAATTTTTAAAAGATTAAATTAAAATTTTATCATTTTTAAAGGGGTCAAAATATAATTTTATATTTATTAATTTAACATTTTAAAAAATTAATGGCCTAAATGAATTTTTTATTTTATTTTAAGGGGGTCAGGGCCTTACCAATCACCTTTGAATTCGCTTCTGACTAAAATGCTGCTTGCGCAATTTTGAATTCAAAAGAAACCTCAAAACTGTGTATCATTTCATCCAAATATTAGCTACTACATAGTATTTGCATAGAAACAGAGAGGAAACTTAATTTGTAAAGAATTGTTTAATTATACAAAAGAGGCATAGAAACAAAGCAAAGACTAATAAAAAATAAAAGGAAATCGAAGACAAATATAATAATTCATCAATTAATTTTGTTCAAGATTGGCCTAACAATAACAATTAGAAAAGAGTAAGCAAATCTTAACCGGTCAATACCAAGAAGCTTCAATTCCTACACAATAACCATAGAAAATCTCAAGAATTAAGCAATAATTTGATCTAAGAAACCAAACGTAATGCACCAAAAACTTGAAAGTTTACACTTCTTGAGGATTAAATCTACTTAATGAAACTACTTGATACGAAATGAAAGCGGAAGAGGATCGTAAAGTTGTCAAATCGCGGATCTACCCTAAAACTCTAGACAAATGTAATCTGAAACGAAAACAAAGTAGACAAATTAGCTAACAAAAAGAATAATCAAACGAAAATTAAAACACAAGAAAGATGAATGGTTGGTAAAGGATCCAATAGAGAACAAAATTAGGGTTTCTTGGATGAAAGAAACCGTCCTTGGACCTCAAGAAAACGTCCCAACCAGATTTGAAAATAAAAACACAAAACAGATTCGTTAGAAGTGATTTGAAAGATGAAAGAAAACTGTTTAGGCAAGAACGATTGAAACAGCAAGAAAAAATTGAATCTCCTAATTTTTGATGTGTTTCTTGATAGATCAAGGTAGGAGAATGTCCCTCTTGAAGCAATTTCAACCAAGAACGAAAATCAACTAAATTAATAACCCTAAACAAAAAGAAATAACTAGTTCAAACTAGAACAATAGATTAAAGATAGGAAAGAGAAGATAACGTCCTAAGAAGCCTTGGAAACAATAAGAATCCACAACTCCCTTCAATGACTCTAATTTCCCCTCCAAGAGAGAGATCTTGGCAAGAAAAAGCTTGAAGATGATTCCCACAACATGAAATGAAAGATTGTTAAAAAACTTCTAAAAAAAACTCAAAGAGAATTATTATTAACTCAAAATAATCAAAATCAAGTGTCTCTTCAAGGGGGAAACGACCATGCTACTTATAAGCCCCCAAAATAAACTTTCCTAACCCTAATAGAATTCTAACCATGACAGCTAATCAAATAAAAAAAATAAATTTAAGTGTGGATATGGGGAATTTCGACCAAAGGGCTTTGAATGGGCTCCTTGGGCTGAATTCTTACATGATGATCCACTTATTAAAATAAAAATTGGACCTAAATTTAAATACTTTCCAATTTGGGCCACTTTAATAATTTGGTTTGATATTCAATTAAATTACTTTCTAAACTTCAAGATGAACTTGTAGATATCTTAATTGGCCTTTTTGCAAGAACTTGATCTTGCGATCCGTTTGCTCTCGAAATTGGCTCGTTCAAGGTCGTACAAGAAATCCAATGTGCCTTGGCTGCAAGATTCGGTTTCTTTTTCCAAGAATTGAAATCTTGATTTTCTTGATTCTTGAAATTTTTTGAAACAGCATAATTGGGCCAAGATTTGGTTTCTTGATTTTCTTGAAAACAATAAAGTGAATCTTGATTTTCTTTTTTGATCATGTACGCATCTAGGGTCTTGGTAACGAAGTCTTGGATGGTCCCGTTCAATTTTGCTCGAATTTGCTTGGCTTTTGACCTCGTTATTGGACCTTGGGGAAGATTGAGCCCATCACGTTTATACGCTAGATTTTGGGCCTTGCGACTCGTATCATTCCCCTCTTCCTCAAAAAGATTCGTCCTCGAATCTAAAACATCAAAGGGAGACAAGTCAGCAATATTAAAAGTAGAACTTATATTGTACTCACCGGGTAGATCTATTTGATAGGCGTTATCATTGATCAGTTTTAGCACATGGAAAGGTCCGTCGCCCCTAGGGTCCAACTTAGTCCTCCTTTTACTCGAAAATCGCTCTTTGTGCATATGGACCCAAACTCAATTATCGGGTTCAAGGATAACTTGTTTGCGCCCTTTGTAAGTTTTGTTGGAATTCATGTCATTTGTTTTGGCAATCCGTTGTTTTGCCTTTTCATGTATTGACTTAACCAATTCAGCTTTCTTCGCACCATCCAAACTAGAAATATTTTCTATAGGTAATGGTACAAGATCAAGTACAGTTTGTGGGTTAAAACCATAAATAATTTCAAATGGTGAATAGCCACTTGTAGAGTGAATAGATCGATTATATGCAAATTCAACAAATGGTAAACATTTTTCCCAATTCTTAAGGTTCTTACCCACAACAGCTCGTAGCAAAGTGCCTAAAACTCGATTTACTACTTCTATTTGTCCATCAGTTTGGGGGTGACATGTAGTGGAATATAATAATTTAGTACCAAGCTTACCTCACAATACCTTTCAAAAGTGGTTGAGGAATTTTACGACTCTGTCAGAGACAATTGTGCAAGGTATCCCATGTAGTCGCACCACCTCTCTAAAGAATAAGTTTGCCACAGCTGTAGCATCATCTGTTTTGTGACACAGAATAAAGTGTGCCATTTTTGAGAACCTGTCAACAACAACAAATATACTATATCGACCTTTTTTAGTTCGAGACAAACCAAGAATGAAATCCATGATAAATCTATCCATGGTGAAGAAGCAATCGGCAAAGGAGTATAGAGTCCATGAGGCATTACCTTAGATTTTGTTTGTTTACAAGCAATGCATTTAAAACATACCTTGTCAACATCCTTCTTCATGTGTGGCTAACAAATGTGTTCTTTGTTTACAAGCAATGTATTTAAAACATACCTTGTCAACATCCTTCTTCATGTGTGGCTAACAAATGTGTTCTTGTAGAACATCTAGCATTTTGACGACACCAAAGTGTCCCATTAAGCCTCCACCATGGGCCTCACGAATTAATAACTCCTTCATGGAGCAATGTGGCACACATAACCTATTTAGGCAAAAAAGAAATCCATCTACAAGATAATATTTGTCAAGGGCACTATTCCCACAATTAGCAAATATATTTGAAAAATCAACATCATTTGGGTACAAATCATTTATATGCTCAAATCCTAAGATTTTAGAATGTAATGTAGTTATCAAAGAATTTCTACGAGATAAGGCATCAGCAACTACATTCTTTTTGCCTGTTTTGTACTTAATCACATATGAGAATGTTTTAATAAATTCCACCCATCTTGCATGTCTTTTGCTCAACTTACCTTGTCCCTTTAGCCATTTGAGCGAAATCATTAGTTAGCAAGTAATGTTGCCACACTTGGAGAGCTCGCACCAATGCTAATAATTCTTTATCGTACGTTGAGTAGTTCAGTTGCGCCCCATTTAGTTTTACACTGAAATATGCTATTGGCCTTTTATCTTGCATCAAGACAGCACCAATTCCAATACCTGAAGCATCACATTCAAGTTTAAAAGTATTAGAGAAATCAGTTAATTTAAGAATTGGAGTAGAACATAACTTATTCTTTAAGGTTTGAAATGCCTTTTCTTGAGCTTCATCCTACTTGAAGCCCACTGATTTTTTAATAACCTCAGTTAATGGGGCAGCAATAGTGGAGAAATCCTTCACAAAACGTCTATAAAAACTTGCTAAACCATGGAAAGATCTCACCTCGATAATCGATTTAGGAGTGGGCCACTCCTTTATTGCCTTTACTTTATCCTCATCGACATGAATACCTTGAGCACTTACTATAAACCCTAAAAAAATTAGCTTATCATAACAAAAAGTGCATTTATCAAGGTTGGCAAATAATTGTTCAGCTCGCAAAATGTCCAAAATAGATTTAACATGGAAAACATGATTATCCAAAGAAGTTGAGTAAATTAGAATATCATCAAAATATACCACCACAAATTTACCCAAATAAGGTTTTAAAACATGATTCATTAACCTCATGAATGTACTAGGTGCATTAGTTAGACCAAAAGGCATAACAAGCCATTCATACAATCCAAACTTAGTTTTAAAGGCTGTTTTCCATTCATCTCTTTCCCTCATACGAATTTGATGGTAACCACTTTTTAAGTCAAATTTTGTGAAAATCGTTGATCCATGTAATTCATCAAGCATGCCATTAAGTCTAGGGATTAGATGTTTATACTTTACTGTAATTTTGTTGATGGGACGACAATCAACACACATTCGAAATGAACCATCGTTCTTAGGCAGCAACAAGACAAGAACGACACAAGGACTTAAACTCTCTCTAATGTACCATTTGGCTAATAGTTCCTCAACTTGCCTTTGCAACTCCTTTGTCATCGGGATTACTTCGATAAGCTGGTCGATTTGGAATGGATGCTCCGGGTACTAAATCAATTTGGTGCTCAATTCCTCATAAAGGTTGTAAACCTTTAGGTGCCTCATTGAAAATATCTGCATAATCCTGCAAAAGAGAGTTAAACACACTAGGTAAAGTTTTGTCAAGGTCAGCTAAAGATAAATAATTTTGCTTAAACCTCACAAGGATACAAGGCTGTTTGTTTAACAGGGCTCTCCGCACATCTTTTACACTTGCAAATAAACTTTGCACTCTGTTTTTACCAATAGAGGATTCACTCACCATTGGGTCGTGTGAATTTTGACTTTTAATACTAATGACCTCTTTTCTCTCAGACTTTTTTGTTTGTCCTTTCCCCTTAACCTCCTCACAGAATTTATTCATTTTTATTTGATTTTTATACACATTGTTGGGATTCAAAGGAGCTAGAGTAAATTTCTTCCCTTTAAAGATAAGGGAATATCGATTTTGTTTGCTATGGTGTATGACATCATGATCATATTGCCATGGTCTTCCAAGCAGTAAATGCACGGCATGCATGGGAACAACATCGCACCATACCTCATCCTCATAATTACCGAGTTTAAATGTAATCAAGGACTATTTTGTAACTCGCACTTCTGAACATTCATTAAGCCACTGAAGGTGGTATGACTTAGGGTGTTTTGAGCAAGGTAACTTCAAAGAGTCCACAAGATAGCTACTAACAACATTAGCACAACTCTCAGTATCCACAATAAGCGAACATAGTGTACCTTTAATGAAACACCGAGAATGGAAGATATTAGTCCTTTGATTGTCAGATCATCTTTCATCTGGATGTTGAGAGTGGGACGCACTACTAGGCAATAGGATTCAAAAAAATCCTCCTCCTCATTTGGTGGTTCTACGATCTCCTCATTCAAATCACTGGTATGGACAATATTCTCTATAAAGTCTTTCATATCTGGATTGTCCGAATCAGAAGTATATTCACCATTTTATTTGATAAGGAGAAGTCTCATGTTAGGGCAATCTCTACCATAGTATCCTCGCCCTTTACATTTGAATCACTCTATCTCACGTGTTTTTCTCGTGTTTGAACCACTAGAACTGGGTTGCTTAGAAGGTACTTGCGTCTTCATTGGAGCCCCACTCTTTCAATCTGATTTCTTAGTATCACCATTTGAAGAAGACATATTAGCAGTAAAAGGTGGTTTCGAATACCTAAAGTTAGAATTGGAATTGTTACCTTTGTAATATTGTGATGTAGAGAATGAACGAGGACCTTATTCCCTTAATTGTTGTTCAATTTCAATGGCTTTGTGAACTGGCTCCTCGAGATCTATATAAGTTTGTAACCGTAAAGTTGGCTATAGGTTTGTTCAAATTATCAATAAAACGTATCATAGTGGTCTCATCTTCCTCCTACACATTTGCTCGTTGAATGAGCATCTTTATCTTCTTGAAGTACTCATAAACTGATTTACTTCCTTGAAAAAGTCGTCGAAGTCTGGTTTTGACCTCCCTATAATAATGTGTAGGAATAAAGCGTTTTTGCATAACTTATTTCAACTCATCCCATGTGGTAATTTCTCTCTCGTAGTTTCGTTGGCGACTTATACCAAGTTGAGTTCACCAACTCAACGCATAGTCTGAAAACTCAAAGGTTGCCAATGGAACTTTCTCATCTTCTGGACATTTGTAGTAACGAAACATAAGTTCTATTTTTGATTCCCACTCACAATATGCTTCAGGATCATTCTTTCCACGAAATTGAGGAATTGTGAACTTCGGCTCTGCCAACGAAGGTTGTCCGCGATCATTAGGAACCAAAAGATCTTCATCCACACGAGGGACACGTCTAGCTTGATGTCTACGAGCACGAGGTTGTTCAACCCCATCATTATCATTAGCACCCAAATGTTGAGTCTTTTGCTCAGTTCGTAACTGATTTAAGGTATTGCTCGTTGTCTGAAATACAATATCCCGTTGTCTTTGTTCTGCCGCTTGATGGTCTAGACTTTGTTTCGATTGATTGAACATGATTTCGAACTTATTAGTGATGTAGTGGAGATCTAACTTTGTTGCGACACCAGTAAGATTTTCGATATTAACTAGCGGTTTATCACTCTGGTCATCACTCTCTTTTCTACTATGAGACATTGGGACAAATCTAGAAAAAAAACACAGCACTCAAAAAATAAAAAAAATTAAACACACCTCACCGTTATGCACTCAAAAAGAAAAATTAAATTCTCAATGAGGTAAAAATTAATCTTGTGATTCCTTTAGAAGTATTTATGTCAATCAATCAGGATGTATTAGAATCAAACTAACAAAGTAATCCTAATAGCACTATGAGTCCAAAATCAGCTAGACACCAAAGAATTATGTTGCACGGAGGAAGGAAGGTGCAACATTCGTTAATCCTACTAACACAAGAAATAAGAAAGTTTTAGAATGTGTAAAAGAAACAATAAAAAGAAAAAACAAATGAAAACCTAAAACTAAGAATCAATAAAATTGCAGAAACTCGAAAACCCAAAAACTACGAAGCAACTTGACAAACTTCGTTCGAGGTGTTTTCGATTTCCAAAAATTACGAAATTTAAATTGGAGCCTCTCCAAATAATGAATTTTTTGATCTGGAAATTTTCGGTACAAAATTCAACCCATAAAATATTTTTTTATTTTTTTATTTTTCTCGTATTTTTCTTTTTTCTCGACTTTTTGATCACTTTTTTGTGGGAAATATTTTTTTTATATTGTAATATAGTGCCAAAAATCAGTATATAAAATTTTAGAACAATTGAAAAAATTTTACCCACTTAAAAATATTTTTTTTCAAAAAAAAAATACTGGGTAAAAACTGCTTGTTGACTGTTTGTAATGGAAATCAACGTAGAAAGCAACGAAGAACACCCAAAACGCCCAAAATCTGATACCAAATGATACGAAATGAAAGAAGAAGAGGATCGTAAAGTTGTCAAATCGTAAATCTACCCTAAAGCTCTAGACAAATGTAATCTGAAACGAAAACAAAGTAGACAGATTAGCTGACAAGAAGAATAATCAAACGAAAATTAAAACACAAGAAAGATGAATGGCTGGTTAAGGATCCAATAGAGAATGAAATTAGAGTTTCTTGGATGAAAGAAACCGTCCTTGGACCTCAAGAAAATGTCCCAACCATATCTGAAAATAAAAAACACAAAACAGATTCGTTAGAAGTGATTTAAAAGATGAAAGCAAACTGTTTAGGCAAGAACGATTGAAACAAAAAGAAAAGATTGAATCTCCTAATTTTTGATGTGTTTCTTGATGGATCAAGATAGGAGAACGTCCCTCTTGAAGCAATTTCAACCAAGAATGAAAATCAACTAAATCAGTAACCCTAAACAACAAGAAATAAACTAGATCAAACTAGAACAATAGATTAATGATAAAAAAGAGAAAATAATGTCCTAAGAAGCCTTGGAAACAATAAGAATCCACAACTACCTTAAATGGCTCTAATTTCTCCTCCAAGAAAGAGATCTTGGCAAGAAAAAGCTTGAAGATGATTCTCACAACCTGAAAGATTGTTAAAACAACTTCTAAAAAAAACTCAAGAGCAATTATTGAAGAAAAACTCAAAGGGAATTATTATTAACTCAAAATAATCAAAATAACGATCATGCTACTTATAGGCCCCCAAAATAAGCTTTCCTAACCCTAATAGAATTCTAACCATGACAGCTACTCAAATAAAATAAAAAAAAATAAATTTAAGTGTGGATATGGGGAATTTCGGCCAAAGGGCTTTAAATGGGCTCCTTGAGCTGAATTCTACATGATGATCCACTTATTAAAATAAAAATTAGACCTAAATTTAAATACTTTCCAATTTGGGCCACTTTAATAATTTGGCCTGATATTCAATTAAATTACTTTCTAAACTTCAAGATGAACTTGTAGATATCTTAATTGGCCTTTTTGCAAGAACTTAGTCTTGTGATCCTTTTGCTCTCGAAATTGGCTCGTTCAAGGTCGTACAAGAAATCCAATGTGCCTTGGCTGCAAGATTCGGTTTCTTTTTCCAAGAATTGAAATCTTGATTTTCTTGATTCTTGAAATTGTTTGAAACAGCATAATTGGACCAAGATTTGGTTTCTTGATTTTCTTGAAAACAAGAAAGTGAATATTGATTTTCTTTTTCGATCATGTGCGCATCTAAGGCCTTGGTAACGAAGTCTTGGATGGTCCTGTTCAATTTTGCTCGAATTTGCTTGGCTTTTAACCTCATTATTGGTCCTTGAGGAAGATTGAGCCCATCACTTTCATATGCTGGATTTTGGGCCTTGCGATTCGTATCACTACTTAACGATCTAAATATAGAGTAGTGAAACCAACATCAATTAAGAATAGCAAACTTATGTAACTTAATCTTCATGTAAACTCAGAGAATAGGGAAACAAACAATTCTCATAGTTGCATTTAAAAAAACAAGCTTGTAACTAAAGGAAATTAAAATAGTAATTGATCAACCAAAAACAATAGAAACCCAGAAACAAGAACAAAATACCAAAAAAAATTAACTAGTAGGATTCAATCTATCTATCTGTATATAAAGCACTGAATTATAGCAAAGGAAAATACTTCATATTATATTTAAAATAGAGGCTTATAGGGAAAAAAGATGCAAACATTAACTAAAGAAACAATTTATAGAATTGATAACAAAATCCCAATATCTTACAAAGATATTAAGCAATTTCATCTCAATTACCTATATATCTGCTCTCTACAGAAAATAAAAATACTAACAATCTTCCTAAAACAATAAAAGTTGCAGTGTTTAGAACAAGAACTAGGAAGATTATAGAAAGGGGACAACAACTTCAAAGTAAAGTTTGATTTACTGGAGAGGAGAGCAATCACTATGTTTTACTGGAACTTATCATCTCAGAGCCATATAATTAAACAAAACCCAATAATCCTAGAGCAAGAAACTATCTTTTACACAACAATCAACCAATTCCAGCAACATCGAACAGCCAAAAACAATAACCAAAAAACCCCAAACCTTGGAAGTTTGAAACGACAACTCTTCACCAAATCTATTGGAATCTCAATAGACTTTTATGAAAATCCAAAGCCCCATGCTTTAGCAAGAGAGAAAGTTTGTTGCTTTGATTGAGAAAGCAATTTTGATCAATGGGATTGAGAGAAGCAGAATCATGAGAGAAGCAAAGAGCAGGATAAAAGGGTCTCTTACCAGCCAAAAGCACTTTTAGCTTTGAAAAAGCTAAAATTTTGAGCTTTTCCAACGTTAGAAAATCATGTTAGAAATGTAATACCCCTTGCCCGATAGAATCGCTGAACCCGAGTAGGTAGTTATTACAATGATAAACTTTCACTTTTCGTACTTAAAAACTTTGTAATTACCTTAAATAGTATTCCGTATACATTCGTGTAAGAAATTTCAAGTTTTGGAGTCAATCTCATTTAATACTAATCAAAAACATCCTTTTGAAATATTTGGTGGGCTTCTACTGGTACTTGCTTGAATAGGTATTGGTAGAACTCAAGTCAGAAAACAAATGAAAATAGTTGTAGTTTCCTATCGATAGAAGTGGGAGTTCTACCGATACAAGTATAGGTACTACCGATACAAGTATAGGTACTACCGATACGTCTACCGGTACAACAAAATCCAAAGAGCAAGGTGAATCTACCTTGCAACTTCTACCGATACAATCGAATAAACTACCGAAACTTCTAAGTACTATCAATACTTGAGAAAACTTCTACCAAAACAAAACAAGCTAGTAGTTAAAGTTCATTTTGCCCTGTACTTCTACCAGTAGTCACGAGAATTCTGCCGATACAAGTTCATAGGCTTCTTAAAATCATCATTTTCATAAATGTTTAACTTCAAAACAAATTATATCATTTGTCATACATCATTGAATGGAAACAAAACACAAAATGGTCTATTTACCTAATCCCAATTCAAAATAACATAATATTAAATCCTATACATGTCATTTATAACCTAAGATGAGTAACCAGAAGCTACCAAAATAATGGCCGGATAGTGTGATGACGTCCTCACGATCCCAAAATGAACAAGCCTTCTGACAATCTACAAGAACATGAAAATCAACTACATAAGCATATAATGCTTAGTAAGTTCATAATAAGAATTCAAAACTTACCAAAATACATATATCACAAGAACCGTATTCCCGTTCATTTTCATGATTTCCATATAGATAGTTTTCTTCTCAAGATTCTCATGAATTCAAACTTGTATTATACGTTGTATTTCAACCGTTATTATCACCTTTCTAAAATTCATTACTCTTTATGTACCCGTTGGATCTTTGGAAATACATGGGTCATATTTGCATCTTTCCCACACTAAGTGTGCTTGTAAAATCGCCATAACATGTAATGCTCACACGAGCTGTGAAATGGGCCTGCTCACACGAGCTGTGAAATGGGCCTGCTCACACAAGCTGTGGAGAATCCGCAATAAATGCTGGATCTCAGCCATCGGTAGGACATCAAAGACCAGCAACCATATAACCTGTAATGCTCACACGAGCTATGAAGTGGGTTTGCTTGCATGAGCTGTGGCTAGATGTTGGGCTACACGATGCTACTCACATGAGCTGTGGAGAATCGCAATAAATACCAAATCTCAACCATCAGTAGGACATCTAAGACCAACACCCATATAACCTATAATTTTCGAAATCGGGTCATGTAAGTCTCAATATTCCTTCGAATCTAACGGCTCATATCCCTGTCATTCCATTTATTCTACTATCCAATCAACATTTTCTCAACAATTATAGTAAAGCAAAACCCAAAACAATAATGGAAATATATTCATAAGTATAAAAAAACAAATTAATTAAGTTACGAACTTACCTCGACTGATACAAAAATACAAAAGAAGTCGATGACTATTCCGTAACCTTAGCCTTCCCTCAACTCGAACTCGATTGTTGCGTGTCTTAATCTAAATCAAAGGAAATATTCAACCCAAACCTTTTTTTTCTCCAACAATGGTGTCCTTGACGTTCTTGAAGGAGATGAAAGAAGAAAATGTCTTATTTTTCTTTTTCTTAATCTTTTAAAGTACTTCATGATCATTTCCTTTTCTTTTCTCTTCCACTTAATTCCACTTTCTTTCTTATTTAACTAATTTTGCACTTAAAAATATCCAAAATGGTGGAAGCTTACCGTCCACTCTCCTTGCATGGCATATTTACCATCCTAGTCCCTCTATTGTTCTCTCCTTACTTGGTTAGCTTTTTACAATTTAGTTTTCAACCTGATACCCTTATCTTTTAATCCTTCTCATTTTTTTGAATATTAATCCTTCTCATTTAATTCATAGCCAAATTAATATATTTCCCATCTAAATTTTAACATGACTCCACTATGTCGTGTAAATATTAAACTTTTAATATTTATTAACGTCACTCGTCGGCATATGTGGTCCAGGCCACTATTCCCGACGTCACCAAAAACGAAATGTTACAAGAAAAAGAGAAAAAACATTTCAATAGAGATTGTTCAACACTGCTTTAAGACGAAAAATATTTTACAGTAAAAAGTGTTTTTTGAAAATATTGGTGAATGGGACCTCAGACTCTGGAGTCAGAAGGTAAAGGGAAAGGAACAAGGTAAATGAAAAACTACCTTTACATTTTGGGGGTTTGCTTTTAGGATAGGAATGTGTTTTTGATTTGGGATTTGGGGGGAAGTAAACATAAAAGCAAAACAATTTAAATTTTTTTAATTTATATTAGTTTTAAAATTTTAGAATTTTTTTAATTTAGTTATTAAGCTTGAATTAAGTTGATGTAAGCACAATATTAGTTTTTTATATAAATTTTTTTATTTTTTTTAGATTATATATTTTAAAATTTTTAATTGAGGACATAGTACAATATTAAAGTTTCATGTCATCATATCAAAATTAAATTTAAACATTAAATTACGAAAAAATACTACATTTCAAGGTTGATTAAAAAATAAATTCAATGGTTAAATGTTACTTTTAAATTGAATTACTTAGAATAATTAAGTTTTTTAAATTATAAACCAACATTATTTTTTCTTTTACAATTTTTTCTTTTACAAATTTTAATCATTTAGTTTTTTTATAAGTTAATTTTTTTATTTTTGTGCAACAAATTTTAAAAAATATTAGAAATTTTTGTGCAATTTTTCTCATGTCATTGACACATAATTTTGGTAATTATTTTACCCCAAACCTAAAATCCTGAACCCTAAATCTTAAATTCAAACTCTGAATCTTAAACCTTAAACTTAGAACCTCAAGATTTAGGGTTTGAGTTTGAGATATAAAGGTCAAGGTTTGATGATCAATGTTTATGTTTAGGGTTTAAGGATTTGAGGTTATGAATTATGAGTTTGAGTTTTAGTGTCCACAATTATAGGGTTTGAGGTTTAATGATCATTTTTTATTTAAACCTAAAAGTAAGTTAGATTATCACACATGATGTAGATGAAAGAAAATTTTATTTATTAAAAAATTATCGGTTGCTCAATTTATTTTTAATTCTTTATTTAAAGATTTTATATAAAAATATAGTAATAATATTTATTATCATTAGAAAAATTTTAATTTTTTTCAATTAAATAATACTTTTTATTTTAAGTAATTAATATGAAGTAATATTTTTTAATCTTTTAATAAAAAATTGTATAAATTATTTTTAATTAGAATTTATAATAGTAAAATTTTAAATCATAATTAAGACAGGAAAGAAATTAATAATAGAAATTGAACTTTATTTTTGATTGTTTTATCTTCTAGTTGAACTAAAATGCCTAAATGTTTGATGCTAATAAATTTATTTTATGGGAAAATATTCAATAAATTATTAGTGAAGTTTTTAGATTTTACAAATAGGGTTAAGTATTGATAATTATCATATAGAGGTATTGTAAAATATTTTTAAAAAAAACTCAAAAGAATTATTGTTAAACTTCGCATCAAAATATAGTAAATTTTTTTGTGAAAATAAATTAAAAACAAAGGAATTTATTATACTCTAATCAATTAAAAGTTCAAGATAAAGAAATTCTAAGTTAACGAATTAATAAAACTCTCAATTATAAGATCAAAACAGTTTTCACAAATAACTCAAAAAAATATCGTGACACTTATGCCAATTTTTTTTTGCGTCGTCTTAAGATAAAAAAGTGTCGGTATAATTCAACATAAGCCGACCTTTATTGAAGGGTTGTGATAAAATAGTCTAAAGCAACTTTAAAAAGTTTGAATTATGCCTTATCTAAGGTAACATTTAAAAAAGGTTGGGATAGATTTGTTTAAGGTAACCTTAAAAAGATTGAGATAAACCTTGTCTAAGACAACCTTAAAAAGGTTGGGCTAAACTCGTATAAGGCAACTTTAAAAAGGTTGGAGTAGACTTTGTCTAAGACAATCTTAAAAAGGTTGGGATAGACCTATCAAAGGCAACCTTAAAAAGGTTGAGATAGACCTTGTCTAAGGCAACTTTAAAAAGGTTGGGGTAGACATTGTCTAAGACAACCTTTAAAAAAGTTGAGATAGACCTGTTTAAGGCAACCTTAAAAAGGTTGGGATAGATCTTGTCTAAGGTAATTTTAAAAAGGTTGGGATAGGGTTTGTCTAAGACAACCTTTAAAAAAGATTGGGATAGACTTGTCTAAGGAAACCTTAAAAAGGTTGAGATAGACCTTGTTTGAGACAACCTTAAAAAGGTTGGGATAGACCTTGTCTAAAACAATCTTAAAAAGGTTGGGATAGATCCCTCTAAAGTTGAGATACAATATATTGCTGACATCTATCAACACGATTATTTTAAAAAAATAACAAATTCTTTGTAGTCTATTAACAAATAGTAAGATTTGAACTTAATATCTATAATCTTTAATATTTTAATTTAATTATTTCAATCAAAACATTTTTTAGGGAATAAATTATATTAGTATCATCCTAAAAAACATAATTTTAGGCACTAATAAAATAGTACCATGTCATTAAATTTTGAAGATAACAAAGTATTATTATACACTCATCTATATCTAATATATTCTCCAACTTAATTGAACTTTAATTGAATTACTTAGAATAATTAAAATTTTAAATTATAAATAAACATCTTTACTTCTTTTACAAATTTTAATCATTTAATTTTTTTCATAAGTTAATATTTTTAATTTTTTGCAACCAGTTTTTAAAAATTAAAATTTTTGTGCAATTTTTTCCATGTCATTAACATATAATTTTGACAATTATTTTACCCTGAACCTTGAACTCGAACCCTAAACCTTAAGTCTTAAACCTTGAACCTCAAAATTTAATGTTTGGGCTCAAGATATAAGGTTCAAGGTTTGGGATTCTATGTTCATGTTTAATACTTAAGGGTTTGGGGTTATGAGTTTGGAGTTTAGTGTTTATGGTTTTAGAGTTTGGGGTTATGGGTTTGAGGTTCATTTTAAGTTTTGGGGTTCTAGGTTTATGGTTTAAGATTCGGGGTTTTAAATTCAGGGTTCAAGGTAAAATAATAGCAAAATTATGTGTCAATGACATGGGCAAAGCCCAAACAACAAGCATGTCTAGAACCCTGGTCACACCTGATACGATGGACATCCTTAACTATCAGGCAATCACATGAGATTCTATTCCATTTTTTTAATGTCAATCGTTTATGAATATATTTGTTAAATAAAGTAATTTGTCAACTCTTATACAAAGAGTTGGCCTAAGTATTTGTCGGCAAGTCTATCCTAACACTTAGGAAAGTGTTGGCATAGTGTTGGACAAAACCAACTCTTATTTAAGCGTTGCCTTGTGCATGCATATTTCAACTCTTATACAATGAGTTGGCCAAAGTGTATGTCAACAAGTCTATCCTAACACTTAGGAAATTGTCGACCCAAAAGTATCGTCATAGTGTTCGAAAAAGTCAACTCTTATTTAAGCGTTATCTTAGGCATGTATATCCCAACCCTTACTTAAAAGAGTTGGCAAAAACGTATGTCGACAAGTCTATTCCAACATTTAGAAAAGTGCCGCCCAAAAATTGTCGGCATAGTGTTGTACAAAACCAATTCTTATTTAAGCATTGTCTTAATCATGCATATCCCAACCTTTATTCAAAAAGTTAGCCAAAATATTGTTGACAAGTCTATCCCAACACTTAAAAAAGTGTCGCTCGAAAAATGTAGTCTTAGAATTATTTTGTTGTAATGATAATAGTACAGCAAATCCTGACCGCCTAGTTGCTTTCACCAAACATTACATAATGCATACCTAAATTTGGTGCATAAGTTAAGCTACTTTCACAAAGTGCCCACAATTCGATGCAGGATCAGCTGATTACAAGGTCTCACCACTTCCACTCAACAACCTTTCAAGCTTGCTACATTGACACATAATAAAATATGCTCAAGCTTTTATATTTTTCGAAACCTTGTCAAAAATTAGATTTTCAACTAATTCCTTTGCGGAAGGCCGCTGTAATGGATCATGATCCACCATGACCTGGTAACAATTATAAGACCCATCAGATGAAAAAATCAACATGGACCAGCCAAGGATGAACCAAAGAGAAACTTGCTCCTATATATGGTATGGAATCTGTATGTTTCATACGCCATGGAGTTTACATATTTGGGATCTATATATACTAATCTCACGAATTAAGATTCATTACATGGTATGTTAGTGAAAATTATAAGCGTAGGAAAGGCAAGGAGTGCAGCAAAGACTTTAGAGTGATTACCACGGTGAGGTGGGTCCTTGGCGAAAATGAGGTCTATTGAATCATATGTTTTACGAAATGGAACTGAAGGAATGTTGGCTTTGAGTTGATCATCAAATATTGGAATCTCGAGCCGTGTCTCGACAGTGACATTGATCATTGCTTCAATAGTACTCTAATCATCAAACACCTTCTTTTGAAAAACCAAGAGCTTAATGCAGTACAAGATTGTGAGGATTGTAGAAATATTTATATTAATTGGTTGGATGGATTCAAGTAATCTTTTGCAGATTGGTTTATTCCCATTTGTTTGATGTTATTGACTCTTTTGCAAATATGTGGATTCTGAAAGTTACCCAAAAATACTTGCTTACTTTTGTATATAGCAAGTCCAGCTCATACCCATGATCTACTTTCCTACATACCATATGGCTATATGGCTACATGCACTGTCCTAACTTCCATGTGTAACAGCCCAAGCCAAGTGGTACAAGGAGCAAATTGTACGAAGACAGTACTAAGCCTAATTTATGCAAGTTTGATCCAAAAATATCAAAGGAACCATGCCACTTGTAAAATAATTTACAAAAAATAAAATAAAATAAAATAATTACTCTAACAGCAAACAAGCCAGAACAAGTTCATTTAGGTCTAGAATTAAATCTGATAAACCACCTTCTAAGACTACAATCTTTTGAATCTCCTGAAATCATAAGACTCTTAGTTAGAAAGGCCGCCTCTCGCATGTCGTTGTATCCGTATAAAACAGTGCACTGAAAGGAGAAGAGCTCTCTCCGGTCGACTCTTCCGATAAAGTATCTTTCCTCTGCTGGAACCTTGTTAATGTGGAGTGATTTCATAGAAACGAAGACAATGATGGAATGCAACACTCATACATTCGAAACGTAGTGCTCGAATATGGGTGGGATACCTTGAACCATCTCCGAATAGAACATTGCAAGATCAAGAATCCTAGACATGTTTTTATTCGTAAATATCTTCGTTAATCTCGCTGGAGAAATCTTGTGGTCTAGCTCGTAATAGTACTTCCTCCGATATACATTATTCCAAACATACATTACAATCATTATGAAGGCCGAGAATGCCAGCGGCAAGTACCCTCCAACGGTAAATTTATAGAGAATTGAACTCAAATACATAAACTCTACAAATCCAATGGTGACAACATACAAGAATATCAAGAATGTGCTAGTTTCCATATCATGATTATGATGGGAACTAGCAAGGCTGATGTGAGTGTCATTACAAACACCATCGCAGTCCCTGTAACAAATGGGGAATTAAATTAATATTGAAGGGATTTAAAACATTGAAAATGAATGAAGTAAATTTGGAACCATATGCATTGCCAATTTTTACAGTGGTCTTGAAACCAAAGGTGACACCAACACCGGCCAACATCAAACAGTAATTGATCTGTAGGATGTAAACTTGTCCTTCATGATTTGCATATGTGTGGACAACTTTGACACGTGGGAAACAACCTAGGGAGAGTGATTGACGAACTACTGAGAAAGTTCCTGAAATCATTGCTTGACTTGCTATGACTGAAGCCAATATGGACACTACAAACATTGGCCAATACATAGGACCTGCATGTTTACATACATATAATAATCGTAAGAGGCTACTTTGTATATAAGAAGAGAAAAGACAAGACGATTTCATGTCATGTCCATGGACCTGGAACTGATTTAAAGAATGCATCAGAAACTGAATCTGGATGTTGACGATGGTAAGCGGATTGTCCGGTGTAAGCCAAAATCAAAGCCGGGTACACCATGGAGCACATGCTAACTTGAATGGATCGAACCGAGAAATGGCCAATATCAGCAAATACTGCTTTGCCTCTTGAATGAAAGCATTGAGAAAAGCAATAAAAAAATTGTATAACAAAACTAAGAATGAGGGAAGTATGGGGATGGAAGCGAACCGGTGGTGCAAAGAACAACTCCACCAAGGGAAACCCAATCATCTTTCTTGTTCCTGATGACGTATTCAACAATGTACACTGGGTTGATGGCTTTAAGCACTGTGGTATCATGTTTTATGATGTTGTAGAAACCGATTCCACCGATGAAAATAAACCAGACGCTAAGAATAGGAGCGAAGGTGTAACCCACTTTGGAAGTTCCAAATCTTTGAATCATGAAGAGGAATACCAATATCACTATTGATATCCAAGCTATCATATCTGTTTTATTACACACCAAATTTAGTCTAAACTTCACACATAGTTGCAGAAGACAATAATAATGAAATAAATGTGTATATACCTTCTGTCAAGGCAGATGTTGCTTCCTTGAGACCCCCACGGCAGATAAAACTACAACACGAAATATTAATTAATAATAATGTAAAGAAATAAAAGAGAAAGTATAATTAATGAAGTGATTAATGAATTACCAGAGATGGAAGGAGTTAGGATACTGTCGCCAATGACCCTGGAAGTACCGAGCATGGTGATGAGCAATAACAAAGTTTGGTAAATTTGCTCTTCTCTAAGCTAGATTTGAGCACTAATGCTAGTTTCAGCCGCTTGCTTGGCAGTTCCAGTTTGTAATTCAATACTTGGCGCTCTTCAGCTTGTTGATTGGGATCAAACTCACTTTCGCATAATGACAAATTAACGAGTAAAGTGCGAATGTTCCTCCTAATTCAGATTACATGTCCATGTTGAATTAATTTTATAATAAAAAAATCTAATTATATTCAATTGACTTTCAAAATTTAAAATTTATAATCAAACAATTTAATTATACTCAATTGATTTTATAATTTAAATTCAATACTTATTATTTAATTTTTCAACACTTTAACTTCTTTTTAACATTTACTATCCATATTTAAAACCATGTTTGTATCTTCCAACAATATCGATTTTAATATTCAAACCTACAACACTTAAGATCATTTTCTAACTTTTTCTATAAATATATGAGTATCTTTTCATTTGATATATTTTCAATTAAAGGTGTTAGAGTAAACGTAGAGTGGCGACGTTCCAATATATCCGTAAACAATGCCTGTGCTTTGAAATGCTAGATTCAACACCACCCACCACTTTGTATCCTTCAATCCAATATATATATTACATTTACGCATACATGATATGTTAGTGGAAATTGTAAGCGTATGAAAGGTAAGGGGTGGAGCAAAGACCTCAGAGTGAGTGCCATGGTGAGGTAGGGCCTTGGCGAAAATAAGGTCCATTTAACCATATGGTTTACACAATGGAACTAAAGGAATGTTGGTTTTAAGTTGATCATTGGACATTGAAATCTCGAGTTGTGTTTCGACAGTGGTGTTGGTTATTGCTTCAATAGTAATCTAATCATCAAACACCTTCTTTTGAAAAACCAAAAGCTTAATGCAGTACAAAATTGTGAGGATTGTAGAAATATTTATATTAGTTGGTTGGATGGATTCAAGTAATGTTTTGCAATTTGGTTTATTCCCAATTGTTTGATGTTATTGACTCATTTGCAAATATGTGGATTCTCAACGTTACCCAAAAATACTTGCTTGCTTTTATATATAGCAAGTCCAGCTCATGATCTACTTTCCTACATACCATATGGCTATATGGCTACATGCACTGTCCTAACTTCCATGTGTAACAACCCAAGCCAAGTGGTACAAGGAGCAAATTGTACGAAGACAGTACTAAGCCTAATTTATGCAAGTTTGATCCAAAAATATCAAAGGAACCATGCCACTTGTAACGCCTTCCTTGAACAGTTGAATTTTAGAAAATTTGCACCATTACTGATATAAGTAGAGCAGGAGCTCACTCTATTCATAATAGTACTGCAAACCCTGACCGCCTAGTTGCTTTTACCAAACATTACAAAATGCATACCGGTAAATTTGGTGCATAAGTTAAGCTACTTTCAAAAAAGTGCCCACAATTCGACGCAGGATCAGCTGATTGCAAGGTCAAGGTCTCACCACTTCCACTCAACAGCCTTTCAAGCTAGCTACATCGACACATATAATAAATATGCTCAAGCTTTTATATTTTTCGAAACCTTATCAAAAATTAGATTTTCAACTAATTCCTTAGCGGAAGGCCGCTGTAATGGATCATGATCCACCATGACCTGATAACAATTATAAGACCCATCAGATGAAAAAATCAACATGGACCAGCCAAGGATGAAACAAAGAGAAACTTGCTCCTATATATGGTATGGAATCTGTATGTTTCATACGTCATAGGGTTTACACATTTGGGATTTATATATACTAATCTCACGAATTAATATTCATTACATGTAATAATCCGATCAGATTGTTGAATGTTTGGCAACCATGCAGCAAAACAAAATGAGTAAACTGCACCAGCAAGAATAGAGCAGCATCAGCAACAGATGGCAGAGTCAGCAACTTTTGGAATATTTAGTTTTTAATGTAACTATGTTAATTTAGTTTGTAACATGTTGACTTGTTTAGTTAAGTTGTAATTTTGTTGTTTTTAAGAAAAGATCATCTATGACGGCTAAATTTGATGGGCTAAGGATGTGACTTAGTTGACTTAACAGTTTAGAAGCTTGAACAAATCATTCTAGTTTTAGTTTTTTGTAAATTTCCATTTATGTCTTGTTTTGTATTTTATCAGCAGATCAAGCAATGAAAATTTGAGTAACTTTCTTCTCAATTTTTGAGTTCTTTTAGCTTTGTTTCCTTTCTTTCATTATATGTTTTTGAGTTGTTTATGTTTGTGAGCTGATAAAAACCAACAAATGGTATCGAGAGCTTGATTCTTTAAGGGACCTGTTTTGTTGAAAGATATCTGCTATTGTTGTGTGTTTTGAAAGAAAAAAAACAAAAGCCTTTGTGATCATTTTGTTGATGAAACCATGAGCTTTTCACCTCCACAACCTCCTATTTTTGCTAGGGAGAATTACAACATCTGGTCAGTGAAGATGAGGACTTACCTGCAGGCATATGACCTATGGAGTGTGGTTCAATCAGACACAGAGTCACCACCCTAGAGCTAATCCAACCATAGCTCAAATTAGACAGCACAATGAGGACTGTGCCAAGAAGTATAAGGCCATATCCTGCTTGCAGAATGGAGTCTCAGATGCAATCTTCACAAGGATTATGGCCTGCAACTCTCCAAAGCAAGCTTGGGACAAGCTGAAGGAGGAGTTTCAAGGGTCAGACAAGACCAGGCAACAACAACTGATAAACCTGAGGAGAGATTTCGAGAACCTGAAGATGAAGGAGTCTGAGTCCATCAAAGTATATGCTGACAGGATCATGTCTACTTTCAACAACATCAGACTGATGGGAGATGAGTTAGTGGTAGGAGAGTGGTTGAAAAAGTCATCACAACACTCCTTGAGAAGTATGAATCCATGATCTCCTCATTGGAGGATTCAAGGGATTTGTCAACCATCTCTCTAACAGAACTGATAAATGCTCTTTATGCATAAGGGCAAAGGAGGGAAAATAGGATGGAGGAGTATTCAGATTCAGCATTTCAAGTCAGAACCAATGAGAGTTCGAGCACCAGTTCAGGTTACAAGGGCAAAAAGCTCTGATTAGAGAAGAAAGAAAAGGCCAAAAAGGATGTGAGCAGGAAGAAATTCCCACAATGCTCACACTGCAAAAAGTCCACTCATTTGGAGAGGTATTGCTGGTTTAGGCCAGACATACAATGTAGAAGCTGCAAGCAGCTTGGTCACATGGAGAAAGTCTGCAAGAACAAAAGGAAGGCACCTGTTCAGCAGTAAAACCATGCTCAAGCTGCTGAAGATGTCCAAGCTCAAGAGGAGTATGTCTTCACAGCTTCATGTTTTGCTAGTTCAAGCAAGGTAAGGAAGAATTGGTTGATTGATAGTGGATGCACACACCTTATGGTTTCTGAGGAAAGCTTGTTCAAAGACTTGGATACCAGCTACAAGTTCAAAGTCAGAATAGGCAATAATGAATTCATTGAAGCCAAAGGCAAAGGCAAGGTATTGATAAACACTTTGATAGGTAACAAAGTCATTTCTGATGTGTTGTTTGTACCTGACTTAGATCAAAACCTCTTGAGTGTTGGTCAATTGTTAGAAAAGGGGTATATACTGATATTTGAGAAAGATGGTTGTGTGATCAAGGATCAAAATGGTCAATAACTAGTTACAGTGTTTATGTTTGACAGATCTTTTGTTTTGGATGTAAACAAGTTAGATGCAAGAAGTTATGCATGCACAGCAGATGAGTCTTGTATGTGGCACAAAAGGTTAGGACATGTGAACTACAAGTCACTTAGCCTGCTGCACAAGTTGAATCTTGTTGAAGATATGACTCATATGGAAGTCAAGAAGGATGTGTGTGAAGTTTGTCAACTTGGCAAGCAAACCAGATTGCCTTTCCTAGTGAACAAGGCTTGGAGAGCACAAGTGAAGCTTCAGCTGATACACATTGACATATGTGGACCTATGAAAACCTCTTCACTAAGTGGGAGTAGGTATTTTGCTTCATTTATTGATGATTTCTCAAGATTTTTCTTGGTGAGTTTCTTGAAGCAGAAATCAGAAGTGGCTGAGATCTTTAGCAAACTGAATACATTGGTAGAAAACCAAGCAGATTGCAAGTTGAAGGCCATCAGATCAGACAATGGCACTGAGTATGTGTCACAAAATTTTTAGAAAATTTGTGAACAAGTTGGAGTACAACACCAGCTAACCACTATCTACACACCACATCAAAATGGTGTATGTGAAAGGAAGAACAGGACTGTGCTTGATATGGCCAGGTGCTTGTTGTTTGAAAGCAAACTACCCAACATTTTTTGGGCTGAGGCAGTCAACACCTCAGTGTATCGACTCAATAGGCTGCCAACAAATGCAGTTAAAGGTCGGACACCCTTTGAAGCTTGGTATGGGCACAAACCATCAGTATCCCATCTGAAGGTTTTTGGTTGCACTTGTTATTCATTGATTCTTACTGATAAGAGAACCAAACTTGAGAAAAGATCCATGCCTGGGATCTTTGTTGGCTATAGCAGCACTAAGAAGGGATATGAAGTGTATGATCCTTCAACCAAAAAGATTGTGGTAAGTAGGGATGTGAGCTTCAAAGAGGATAGTTTTTGGAAATGGAATGGGACAGATGCAAACATGGCTGAACAAGATCAGAATGATGTTGAGCTGCAACAAATTGTGGATGAATCTGAAAATGAAGAGGACTATGATGATGTACCTGTTTGAGGCACAAGGTCTATCATTGATGTTTATCAGAGGTGTGATATGACCATTGTGGAACCAAGCACATTTGAGGAAGCTGAAAAGGAAAATTGTTGGATGGAAGCAATGCAAATAGAGCTGAACATGATCCAAAAGAATGACACCTAGGAGCTGGTAGACAGGCTTGTGCATAGGAAAGTCATAGGAGTGAAGTGGGTGTTCAGAACCAAGCATAATGCTGATGGTTCACTGAACAAGCACAAGGCTAGGCTTGTTGTAAAAGGGTATAGTCAGCAATATGGCATTGATTTCCTTGAAACCTTTGCACCAGTGGCAAGGTTGGATACTATAAGGTTATTGTTTGCCTTAGCAGCTCAGAAACAATGGGAAATACACCAGTTAGATGTCAAGTCTGCTTTCCTAAATGGTTTCCTCGAGGAGGAAATTTTCATTGAGCAACCAGATGGCTTCAAGGTTGCTGGTCAAGAGCACAAGGTTTATAGACTGAAGAAGGCTTTGTATGGCCTTAAACAGGCTCCAAGAGCCTGGTATGACAGGATTTACTCTTACCTATCAAAATTGGGATTTGAAAAGAGTGTTAGTGAGCCCACTCTCTATGTCAAGGAGACTGATATTGAGACTTTGCTAATTGTCTCACTTTATGTGGATGATTTGATGGTGACTGGAAGCAAGAATGAGCTGATCACTGACTTCAAGAAGCAAATGCAAGATTTGTTTGAGATGTCTGACTTAGGCAAGATGAGTTACTTCCTTGGTATGGAAGTCACGCAAACACAGGATGCAATTTTCATTGGATAGAAAGCATTTGCTTCCAAGATTTTGTCTAAGTTCTGCATGGATAAGTGCAAGCCAGTGACCACACCAGTTGCTTTAAGTGAAAAGCTCTCAAGCAAAGGTGATTTTGAGAGAGTTGATGAAAAAGGGTATAGGAGCCTTATAGGTTGCTTGCTCTATTTGACAGCAACAAGGCCAGACCTTATGTATGCAGTCAGCCTGCTATCAAGGTTCATGCATTGCTGCAATGTTATACACCTCAAGGTAGCTAAAAGAGTATTGAGATATGTCAAAGGGACATTAAATTATGGAGTGAAGTTTAGAAAGTCTGAGGAGCTGAAGCTGGTTAGCTATTCAGATAGTGATTAGGCTGGTTCAGTTGATGACATGAAGAGCATATCAGGGTATCTTTTCACTTTTGGTTTAGGAGTTTTTTGCTGGAGTTCAAAGAAGCAACAGATTGTAGCTCAATCAACAGCAGAAGTAGAGTATATTGCAGCTGCTGTAGCTGTTAATCAAGCCATTAAGTGATTTAAATGAGGAGCAAAGTGAAGCTACTGAAGTTAGAGTTGATAATCAGTCAGCTATTGCTATTGCCAAGAATCTTGTGTTTCATGGCAAGACCAAGCACTTTAAGATCAAGTATCACTTTGTTAGAGAGGCTGAGTTAGCAAAAGAAGTTAATCTGAAGCATTGCAGCTCTAAAGTTCAATTTGCAAATATTTTGACTAAACCTCTTGCTTATGCAAGGTTTGAGTTTTTGAGAAGAAGCATAGGAGTTTGCAACATGGTAGCCAAGGAATGTTTGGCAACCATGCAACAAAAACAAAATGAGTAAATTGCACCAGCAAGAATAGAGCAGCATCAGCAGCAGATGGCAGAGTCAGTAACTTTTGGAATATTTAGTTTTTAATGTAACTATGTTAATTTAGTTTGTAACATGTTGACTTGTTTAGTTAAGTTGTAATTTTGTTGTTTTTAAGAAAAGATCAACTATGACAGCCAAATTTGGTGGGCTAAGGATGTGACTTAGTTGACTTAGAAGCTTGAACAAGTTATTCTAGTTTTAGTTTTTTTGTAAATTTCCATTTATGTCTTGTTTTGTACTTTATTAGCAGATCAAGCAATGAAAATTTGAGTAACTTTCTTCTCAATTTTTGAGTTCTTTTAACTTTGTTTCCTTTATTTCATTACATGTTTTTGAGTTGTTTATGTTTGTGAGCTGATAAAAAACCAACACAGATTCTATATTGAAGTAGAGAGCTTCTCTGTTTGACAAGCTTTTCCTCGCAACACCAGATCAGTTTTGTCTTGCATTTTTTTAATTTATGACCACTTACATAAATAGTAACCGCTAAAGAGAAGATATCAACCTCTTCAAGATGATTTCTTGAGGCATATAATGCGCATCACCCTCTTGAACTGACAGGCTCTTATTTAGGAGAGTTGCACATCCAAAATCACCAAGCTTATAAACATCATTCTTCACATATACATTATCAGGTTTTACATCCAAATGGTCTATTCTAATTTCATGTATAAACTGCAGTGCCTTTGCCAACCGCAAACAGTTTCACATCAGAGTGGAAGATAGAAAATATGGAGGAATAAAACATAAACAAAGAAACCTATTGACTTAAAAAGTGGGACAAGGAAATGCATTAAAAAAGTGCTGTGTACTAAGTAGAAGGGAAAACCATGGAGGATTATGAGCAGGAAACTATTGTTTTGATCCTAAATTCCAAATACAACCATGTAAGCATAAGTTTAAAGGTTGAAAAATATTATTCTCATTCTTTGCAAAAACTGAAGATCAGGTATAGTCCCTTAACCATTAAAGGTGAAAGAGAAGATATATTTGGCAATAATTATGTGATGTTATGTCATAAGAAGGTGATTCGAACCAAGCAAGCTAATAAAGGCGAATGAGACCTTTTTATTTTTCAAAACATTATCTATACTTATACTTCTGCCCTTTCTTCTCAGATAAGGGTGATTCAAATCCCCAGCCTTTTTTTCTTGTAGGGATGTATTTTCGCTGATGCTAACCTGATGCATGGCTCTCAGGAGTTCTCCTTCTGTGAACAGTTGAGTAGATGATTTTCTAGACAAGCTGTAACCACATGGCTCCATTTTAATATAAATTTGCTCATTTTCAAACCAAGAAGAGTAATATCCAACCATGTTTTCATGAGGAGTTCTCCTTCTGTGAACAGTTGAGTAGACGATTTTCTAGACAAACTATAATCACATAGCTCCATTTGAATATAAAGTTGCTAATTTTCAAACCAAGAAGAGTAATATCCAACCATGTTTTCATGAGATCCTGAAAAGGATTACTTTAGTATCAATGCCTGAGATTACAATTCAACTTTTTTCTCTTAAATTGAACAACATGAAAAAACTAAGAAATAGAAAAAGAGAGTAAATACAAATTTATACCTAATGCTGCTAAAGCTTGAACTTCCATCAAGGCTTTTCTCTTGCAAAACATTAACATTATTTATAATAAATTTCTTAACAATTAGTAGCAAAGAAACTTGTGCAAAAGAATTTAAAAAAAAAAGACTGAAAGTTGTCTCTCAGTTTCTTGATGCAGTTGCCGTGTACTATGTTTCACAGCATACAAGCAACCATCAATTCTCTTTAAAACTTTGAAAACTCGACTGAAATGCTCAGTACCAATTTGCTGGAAAACAAGGCAAAAAGAAAGAGAATATAATAGCCTGGAGGTTAGATATTAATAAATAGGTTGAAACATATGATTCCAAATATGTTCGAAAACCTATGGAATATAGAATAGGGATAGACACCTCAATCTCATGAAAATCTGTGTGATAGCGCGGAAGGCCATCTCCACCAATGGTTGCAGGCAAGAAACCTGTACATTGTATTGATATGTTATTAAAATCTTTCGGATAAAGAATTTTAGGAAGTGGAGAGTTTCTTCAAATGGGTATCTTCTTTCTCAAATCTTTGATCTTTACAAACTATAATTGTACCTGTACACTTTGATCTTTGATTTCCAAGAGGATCAGTGTCAACTTCTGAAGCATCCTTTAGATATGGGTTTTTAATACAAGGAGGTGGCATAACCCAGACACCGTAGAGCAACAGCAGATTGAGAAACATAATTTTTAGTCTTCTGCACACGGGGTATGATTGTTTTTTCTAGGTTGCCTTCATCTGCATCAAAGTTGTCACTGGCAAGTTCCACTATCTATCGAGAGCCAGATAATGTAGGGCTGAGGGGATTAACCAGGATACCTTCTGAGAGAAGAATGTGTTGGAATTTAAACGTTCAAATGGCGAATAGTTTTGGCAAGCTCATCCAGATTGACAAGCAGCAAATATATTTAGCGAGCTCACATAAAGTGATGAGCTCATTAATTTTGACGAACAAGGTTGGTAATATTTTGACAAACAGCGAAGCTGTGAAGTGCGAGCTATTACAACAAAACTGCGAAGAAACTGAAGTTTGAAGAGCTTACTTGCACGGCAAGTTAAGAAAAAATATTTATTTTCAAAAAATTTAGATTTTATTTAAATTTTATTAGAATAATATTTTTAGCATTTATTAACAAAAGAATCTTAGTTATTTCCTTCCATATTTAGGAGTTTCTTTTTAATATAAATTCCATATTTGTATTGATTTTTTTAACAAGTTGAATTAATAAAAATTGAATTTTAATAAAATCTTAGCTGACAGTTTTGTTGTTAAACTTTGTGTCCTTTCTTCTCTGCGATTTTTCTGAGTGTGCAAGGGTCAAAAACCCAATAGTGGTATTAGAGTTATCTTCTTAAGGGCTATAATTGATCTTTATGAGTTACAATGCCTTCCGCGAGTTTCTCTCCAACTTCACCGTTTATGTTCAATGCCAAAAATTATCATATTTGGGTTGTCAAGATGAACACCTTCCAATAAGCTTTTGACTTATGGGAGGTAATGAATATTGATGTTGAGCCAGCACCATTAAAGGACAATAGGACAGTTGCTCAGATCAAACACCACAGTGATGAGCCAGCTAAAAGATATAAGGTAATGTCCTACATTCAGAATGGCGTGTCAAACATTATATTCACGCATATTATGACTTGTGAGACCTCCAAAAGAAGCTTGGGATAAGCTAAATGAGGAGTTTCAAGGATAGAACAAGACCATACAACAACAGCTCATAAATCTTAGAAGAGATTTTGAGAATTTAAGGATGAAGGAGTCTGAAATAGTGAGACAGTATGCAAACATGATTATGGCGGTTGTGAACAACATCAAGTTACTTGGGGAGGAGTTTACAGATAGTAGAGTCATTGAGAAGGTCATAACAACTTTTCCTAAGACGTATGAATCGAAGATATCCTCACTTGAAGACTCAAGGGACCTCTCGACGATCTTAGTTTCAGAGTTGATAAATGCCCTGTATGCTCATGAGCAAAGAAGAGCATCAAGGCAAGAGGAGCACGCAAAAGATGCACTGCGAGCTCTCAGTATTGAAGATGTGAACCCCAAGAAAAATAAAGGGAAGAAAAATAAGTCAGAGAGAAAGGAGATGTCAGTGCAAGATGGTGGAAAGAAGAAGTATCAATCATGCTCGCATTGTAAGAAAAACACTCACTCTAAGAAATTCTGTTGGTACAAGCCAGATATTAAATGCAGAGCATGCAAGCAGATGGGCCACATGGAGAAGGTGTGCAAGAATGAACGATGAACCCCTCAACAAGATGTTCAGACTGAGGCAACTAAGGGAGAACATATTTAGGAGGAGTATGTGTTCGCAACCACAAGTTGTACATAAAAAAACAGAGTCGCGAAAGGTTGGTTGATCGATAGTGGATGTACCATCCACATGACCTCAGATGATAGCATATTCAGGAAGATAGACAGAAGTTGCGATCTTAAAGTGAGGATTGGTAATGGTGAACTCTTAGAGGCTAAGGGGAGAGGCAAAGTGGTAATTAGTTTGCCATCAGGTTAAAAGTACTCTCTAGTGTTTTCTTTGTACCTACAATAGATCAGAATCTCCTTAGTATTGGTCAACTGCTAGAGAAAAATTACAATGTCATTTTTAAGAATTATGGCTGCAATATATTTGATTCATTGATATAGGAAGTTATATCAGTCTTGATGAAGAATAGAAGTTTTATATTGGACTAGAATTTGGCGAACTCAAGGGCTTATTCTAGTTATGTTGTTAATACGAACATTTGGCACAAAAGAAAGGGACATGTCAATTATAACTCCCTTAGTCGTTTGTGCGAGGCAGGTTTGGTAGAAGAAACAATCACTTTTGAGAAGGAGAATGGTATCTGTGAAGTTTATCAACTTGGAAAACAAGCGAGGTTACCATTCTCAACGAACAAAGCTTGGTGAGCTCAAGAAAAAATACAATTGGTGCACTCTAACGTGTGCGAACCCATGAAAACACTCTCATTAAATGAGTATAGATACTTTGCTTTGTTTTTCGATGACTACACCAGGTATAACTGGGTGTATTTTTTGAAACATAAAATGGAAGTCGCTGAAGTGTTTTGGACATTTAAAGTACAGATTGAAAATCAGGCTAATAGGATACTGAAGAAGATCAGGTCTGACAATGGAATCGAGTACACCTCGGAGAAGGTCCAAAACTGTTGCGAAGAAGCAGGAAGCCATCACCAGCTCACCAATATCTACACTCCGTAACAAAATGGAGTGTGTGAGAGGAAGAACAAAATAGTGATGGACACGACGAGGTAACTGTTGTTTGAGAGTAAGTTGCCGTATAAATTTTGGGCTGAAGTAATGAACACCTCAATGTATTTGTTGAATAGGCTACCATCCAAGGCGGTACAAGAGATAACTTAATTTTAGGCATGTTTTGGAAACAAACCTTTAATTTCACACTAAAAAGTTTTTGGATGTGTTTGTTTTGTACATGTTCCATAGGTGAAAAGGAGCAAGTTAAAACAGAGGTCCCAGCCAAGTATCTTCCTTGGGTACAGTAGCAATAGGAAGGGTTATAGAATTTATGATCCTTCTTCCACGAAAATTTTGACGAGAAAGAATGTCATGTTAAATGAAAATAGAACATGGAATTGGGATGATATTGAAGCTGAGCAAATAATGGGCGAACTAGGTTCGCAATCTGGCAATGAGGTAGTCGAAAGAGATTTTGACGACACTCTAGTAAGGGGTATGCGATCTATTGAGGAGATCTATCAAAGGGTTGACGTAGCACTATTTGAACCTGCGAGCTTTGAAGAGGCTGAAACTATAGAACGCTAGAGAGAAGCCATGTAAGAGGAGATAAATATGATTCATAAGAACAAAACTTGGGAGCTCATTGACAAACCATCGCACAAAAAGGTCATTGGAGTCAAATGGGTGTTCAAAACTAAATTGAATGCTAATGATTCGCTCAATAAGTTGAAGGCAAGGTTGGTTATGAAAGGTTTAAGTCAACAGTATGTTATTGACTACTAGGAGACTTTTGCACCAGTAGCAAGGTTGTATAGATTTGATTATTATTGGCTTTAGCAGCCCAGATAGGTTGGAAGATTCATTAGTTTGATGTTAAATCAACTTTCTTAAATGGGTCTTTGCAAGAGGAAATCTATGTGGAACAGCCTCCTGGGTTCACATCTAGAGGAAAAGAAGAGAAGGTATATAGGTTTCACACCCTAGAATTTATTTATTTAATTGTGCAAATTAGTATCACAAGAAATTAATTAGTTTAGTGGTAAAGTGTGCTAATTAAATTCTAAAAGTCTCATGTTCAAATCTCCCAAACTTAATGTAATAATTTTTTTCCCTTCCTTTACCTCCTAGCCAAAATTTTTACTTGTTATAGAAGGTCAACACCCTCTCCTTGTCGTTCAAGACTTGCCAAAATAGGGGGAGATTCACCTTTCTTTTGCATGAGTTGATCATTCCTTTTATGACCCCTTTTTTACTCCCCTTTTTGTGCAAAACCCCTTTTCACTCCCTTTGTCACCAAAATTTCCTAAAGCAAGCATTTGACTAACCATTGTCGGCCATAGCATCCCAAAACCTTAATTCCACTTTTAATTTTCTAAAATTTTCTCTTCTTTTCTCCTTAGCCGACCACCACCCTTGCTCCACCGGTTTTTGGCTTTTTCTTCTTGTTTTCATCACTTTTGAAGCCATTTTCCTTATCTTCCCTTTATCCACCACACACGATTGCTGCACCTCCTCTCATCCACCACCATCGACTTCGCTGCACTATTTCCGCACCGTCGTCGTCAACCATCACGAGTTTTTCTTGATTTTCTTCTTTTCTTCTTCTACTTTTGAAAATCCATTTGAATACTCTTGAATCCGATTTTCAATAATTAAAAGTCATATTTCAAGTTATTAAAATCCTCTAAACTCTTCTATTTTATTTTCTTTCATTATAGTGCCAAATCATCCTCTTTGATCGGTTTTCAAGATTTTATTGTCAAGTCTTTTTCTCTTGTTGAAATGTAAGTATGAAGGATCTTCTTTCTCGTTTCATAATCTTATTTCTGATTTAACAAGTTCTAATTAGTCGATCTCATGCCATATTAAAGATTAATCGTAAATCTCGAAATCCGCGCATCAACTATAGAAGGGTGATAATCGACGATCTATTGCGTAAGTAGTGTCGAATTAGTGTTTTGTTAATAAGGAATTGTTATTATTTTGTCAGATCGGTACTAACACGAATTTTGGTTTAACTTAGTGACTCAAGGAAATCATATTCATCTCTTTCGAAGTGGGATTGAGATTTAGACTATCATATCTAAGGTGTGAGGATTCATTAATAATAATCGATTTTATTTTTATTTTATTTGAATAATTAAACAATAATAACATTATTATTAAAGTGTATTATTTTCTTTAGATATTCTATTCTTGAAATATGTGCTTAAGTGAGTACAAGTGTATTAATTGAAATAAATTAAAACCGCTATACAAGGAGATCAAGTAAGTAAATCCTGAAATTTTAAGATCTGTGATGTGGTTTGTCTGATTCTGTGATATGTGGTATATGTGATTCCTATTACTCATGACATGTGATTTATGGCTAAAAATTATTATAAGATCCAAATATTCTAATTTACATGAAATATTATGTGATACCATTCTGATTTGTGAAATCGCATGAAAAGCATGTCATTATGAAAGTATGTGTAAAAATATATGAGGTCTATTTCGTATGTTAAGCATGCCATTTTCAGATAATATGATTTGCATGTAAAGCATGCTGCTGAAAAATCAATTTTGTTGTCATATCACATGCATGGGGTGGGAAAACGTGTAAGGAGGAAGTATCTGGCAGTAAATCTGTCAATATTAAAGAGGAAGTATCTAGCAGTAAATCTGTCAATATTTGGTGGCATGTCTACATTATTCTGTATTTGGCAATAAATTTGCAAATATCTGGTTGTTTAACCACACTAATCTATTTCTGGCAGTAAATATGCATCTAGTGGCAAGTCTATAAAGTATTTGGTGTGATATTGGATGAATGAGTTTTGAGGAACTCTTATTGGTGTGTAGTGGAGTTGGGTAGGTTTTGTTTTCAAAATATACATTGTTTTCTGAAAAGCATTGCATTAACATCGTCATATCGCATTTTGTTATATCTAATATAATATCTCATTATGTTATGTGTTATGATTTGTTCAAAATAATGTTGATATGAATGGTTTGGTGACCATTGTTATTATTAAGACCCACACTAAGCTTTTCAAAGCTCACCCCTCAAAACTCTTTTTTCTTGTCAAATAATCGAGGTTAGGATGGGCTTGTCTACGAAGGCGCTTTTAGTCATATTTCATAAAATTGTGTGAATAATGGTATTGGACATTTTGGTTTGTGTTTATTCTATATGGGCTTTAATTTTGGGACTATGGATTGGATTTTAATTTTGTATATTTTGGATGTTGTTTTTTTGGATTTTTTTTGCATGACATGGTATGATTGCTACAGCGTGTTGCTGGAGCCCAAACTGGATCTGGAAGTCGAGGGATCATTGTTGAGAGGATTCGTACTAATCTAGCTGAGTTATTTAGGGGTGTATCAAGGATGACCCCTACCGTAATTGAATATTGGCTTGAGGCTACGGAGAAGAATTCTAGATGATTTGGAGTGTACCCCATAAAAACTGAAGGGTACAGTTTCACTGTTGAGAGATAATGCTTACCGCTGGTGACAAGCTGTTACAAGAGGTACCTAGGCTGATAGATTGACTTGGGAGTACTTTCTTGAGGCTTTCCAGAACAAGTATGTGGGGAAATGTTATGTTGAGGCTCGTCGTTTTGAGTTCATTGAGTTCAAATAGAGATCGATCTATAGCAGAATATGAGGCCAAGTTCTTACGATTGAGTCGCTATGCTCAAGGGATGGTTGCAACCGAGCAAGATAAGTGTGTTCGCTTTGAGAATGGATTTAGGTATGAGTTGATGATGCAAGTGACCCCTCTGTAAGAAAGGGTTTTCGAAACATTAATGGAGAAACCAATATTGTAGAAGAGGTAAGGCATATGGAGCGCAAATCAGAGAGAAAGTTAGATTCCCTGCCAAAAGAGATGCTGGTCCTACTGTTCAGGCTCCGCATCCTAATTAACGAGCTAATATTGAATTTGGATTCATTGTTTTTTTTTTTTATATTTTATTACTTGCTTTAATTGTTGTCCTTTTAAATTCTTAGATTTGATTTGGATTTGTTTCTGCTCCAGGTTTTGTCGAAATCCAAGTTTCTTTCCAATCATCTAGAGTCTTAAGTCAAATTCAAAACTTAAACAAACATGAGATCTTGTTCCACACACATCCTTACCATGTTTTTCTGAAATAATTTAAATGATTTTTTTATATAAATTAACATTATTTTTCCACACTTATAATGATGAAAACATGTATTTTTTAATCTATGTGAAAATAATTTAAACTTATTTATTTGTATTTTAATTTAATAAAATGTCATATTAATTAATTTCCACCCAACATAACGAAAATGACGTCACATAAGTAACAGTGCTAGAAGAATGTAGAAATTGAATCAAAATTATTATATCATTTATAAGTTTAAAATTTATCCGTAATTTTAAGTTTTAAGTGTAATTAATATATTTGAAGAACTCAACTTAAAAGCAGTGAAACGATTAAGTGCAGTGAAACATTTATCTTTTAATTTAAAAATATTTCCAAAATTTTTAAACAATTATAATATGTTTAATAGGAGTATTATTATTATTTATTTATTTTAATACTCGAGTTAGCAATAAATGAATTATAGGTGATAATTTTTAGTCACTCACATAACTTATTTGTTGCAAGAAGAGTAAAATTTTTGCTTATTTTAAAGAGGTTTTATTTTAATGAAGTATTATTTAAATTTAACCCTTAATGTCACAAAAAAAGAGTAAAACTACAAAAATGATCAAATAAAACAATTTATAAATGTTGAAGGTTAGTTTTTTAGAATCAAGACTAAATTGACATAATTTATAAATGTTGAGAGTTAAAGTCGCTATTATGTTAATTGTAAAAGCTATCATTATTACCTAATTGGTGACAAAAAATAAAATTAAATAGTTAAATGCCATTTTGTAACTTTTCATAATTGAATTATAAAAAAGAAATTTACTAATAATTAAGGTTATTAATAAATTTACCCTAAAATTAAAAAAAATAACTCAACACTAACCATTTTTTTTAAAAATTAAAACAATTGTGAATGCAACGAGTGATTCTAGTGGTAAAGAGGACGATGTTCATCCTAGGAGTTCCGAGTTCGACAACCTGTGTGTGCAATGTGTGTGTGTGTTGTCAAAGAGTTTAGAAAATATAAACAAATACTTACCATGTAATCACATCAATATATTTAAAAAAAATTAAAACAATTGCTTGTTTTCGTATCATATACACTATACTAATTCAACTTAAAGAAAATGTCAAAATAATTTTTGGTTAAAATAAATATTTTGGATTAAATTGAAATTTAAAAATAATTTAAAATGGGGTTTAATTGTGTGGATTTTTTTGAACAAAAACGGCCCGAAGGCCACCTCAAATATTATTAATAAGAATCAGTCAGAACAATATTTTGGATCTCACTAGGAAAATCGAAATTAAAAGTGTAATTACAATTCTTTCTAAACCTATCTTACTTAACAAATTGGGCAATCTGTTACTAGTACGAGGGCACCATTTTACAATACACGAATTAAAATCCTTAAGTAAATTCTGACACTGACGTAACAAGTAACCAATCAGTGTGACATCATCAAGCGGCCTGTTGATGCAATTAATAATAGCTGCGCAATCCCTCTCAACAACAAGGTCAACAATATTATTTTCCTTGGCCCACGTGATACCCTGCATGAAAGCATAAGCCTCCGCCCACATAGAATTAGCCACGTCATTTTGGACAATCATACCTCCCCCATGCACAAAGCCATCGGAGTCACGTAAAATAAAGCCAAGGCCAACAGCGCACTCGTTCCAAGCGACATCAATGTTCAATTTAAAAGTACCATCAGGAGGCTTCGACCAGCTAGCTTGAATCTCAACTCTGGGAATCATGGGGGCATTATAAAGGTTGTGGATACGGAACTCTTCATTGAAATTCACTGCCCTCTCCAATATCAACTTGGGCTCCTCATGCACACCACGAAACACCAAATTATTTCTAGAATTCCACGTATTCTAGAGAATCGTAATCAGGCACTGAAAAGCTTGTTTATCGACGAGCCTCATAGAGCTCTCCAATCGGTCGGTCTCGGTCTCGATCTCGATCTCCCAGTCAGAGTTAAGAATGCGTCCATCAATTCCCCAAGTCTCAAAATAGCCTTCGCATAATCACAATCCCTTAGGGCATGTACAAGCGTCTCCACAATATTATTACACCGAGGGCACATGCTGTTGTGGTTTTGGTTGATAGTAGCAATCTTAACATTTGTGGGAAGAAGGTTATGACCGACTCTCCAAACAAAGATCTTAAGCTTAAGAGGAATTTTGAGCTTCCATATGAGCCGCCAAAACAACATGTGTGGACCAAACCCCACCTTTTTTAGAGCTGGCCAAGAATAGCCAGACTTTGTGGTGTATGTACCTCTCAGATCATGGAACCAAATGATCCTCTCTTCAGGAACATTCCGTAGCAGGGGTAGCTCACAAATCATTCGACCCATTTCCTCGCCATAAAGTTCCCCCACCTTGTCCTTATTCCATTTGTAGCTATTCTGGATCCAAAGGTCCCGAACCACGCAAGCTTAACCAAGCTGAGTTGGATGTAAAATAGAACTGCCATCAAGGCCTTCGAACCCCCATCTGTAGTCACGTAAATATATGCTCCTCCCATCACCAACTTGCCACTCAAAACCTTTTAATTGTATGGATTTAAAATATTAACTAAATACAACCATTTTTCAAAACAAGGGAAATGTAAGAGTAATTTTATAGCAAATTATCCTTATTTTTGGAATTTTGGAGGGAAATGAGTATTTTGAAAAACAACGGAACAGTGGGAGTGGCTTAATAACAATTTCCCCAATTTTTTTGAAAATCAGGTGAGGGTTTTCAGTTTTAAAAACACTGCAATTACCTCACTTTGCACACCATTTTCACCTGAATTAAGAGTTTTTTCTCTTTTTTTTTTTTGCTCATTTTCATAGACCACATATTAGAGAATAGATCTAAACTTTTACTCTCTCCAAAATCTCCATAAAAGTTATCCAAAGTTGAGCGAAAGTCATCCGAAATTTCTTCAAAGATCTTGATTCAATATTTTAAATTGATTAATTGAGATCAATTGAAGGTAATTCTTAACTCTAAATTCATTTTTAAGTTCTTTTAATCATCATTTTCTATTTAAATTGATTAAAATGGATTTTCAATTTTGATTTCTTCTTTCTTGAACATGGAACTCAACAATGGTGAATCCATGATTTTGAGTTGGAATCCAAGTTTTAATGGATGTGTAAGCTCAAAATATGTTTATTAAGAGGTTTTTAATCATAAAACAAGAGATCAAACTCGTTTGGTTGATAAATTTCGATAAATTTGTTTTTAATCAAGAATATGAGTTGATTTTCTGGAAAATTTTTAAACGATTTAATAGATGAAATTAACACTTAGGTTTTATGTTATTGGACTAGGAATGAAGTTTAGAAGTGGTTTGTGGAGCTTAGAAGGTCGTTTAGTTAATGAACTTTATGTTTCGGCTTAATTGTGCAATTTTGGTAAGGTAAATTAGAGAAACGATTTAGATCCGTATAGTTTATAAAATGTTGACTTTTTTTATGCTAATATTAGTTTGTAATTCATACTTTGTCATTGTTAAAGCTTCACACTGAGATGAGGATGATGCTAATCGGATTTGAGGCTCAAACTTACCTACTTGAATACACTTTTGTTTGAAAAACAAACTGTGGAGGTGACTGATTTTAAAGGCTATTGGTAAATTTTCCTTTTTATGTGTTAAATTGAAGTTTAAAATAATATTTTAATGACTTAATCACATTTTAATTGGTTGGATTTGCAAAAATTAATTTTATTTTAGAAGAGCATTATTGCACTTGACTTTTGGAAAAAAAAAATTGTGTTCAGCTTTTGGCATGAATAATTTGGATTGAATGGATTATTAATTGGAGCATGAGTTACTGAATTTTTTAGCACTTGATGTTGGTGTCATGATTGGTTTAAGATTCATAGACAAAGGCATTTGTTGTGCTTAATTATATTGATGTAGAAATTGTTAAGCTACATGCTTTTCATTGCATTTTTACATCTTAAATTAAGTGCTAAATATCAGATTGTATGCCTTGTATATATGATTATATTGGCAACATTGCATGGTGGATCCATTTGATATAGTTGGCATGCCATAGGATTTGTGAGTACTCACCATTATTTATGATATTATGAGCATATGACTCATGGTGGACTGATTTGTTTGGAGTAGATAAGGAAGTGTTGAGCTTGAGTCTCCACTTATCGGGTTATTTGAGGTGCTATAAGGGAGCGTGTGGCTTCGGCTCGCTCAATTCGGAGGACTGTATTTGATTTGTGGGAGTTCGGAGATCCATTTATCCAATGTATGATCACACGTTTACTTATTGCCATGGATGTATTATGCCAATATAATTGATTGATTGCGCCATTATAATTGAATATTTTTATGTTAAAAGATTACTGTACATGACATGGAAAAAAATATGATTCATAACTCTTGAAATAACATGTGAGGTTATGGTGAAACGTTAACATGTTGTGACTTAAAATTTAATGTTTAATTGCTTTGATTTATGCATGATTGGGTGCAATTTATTTGATGTTTTTACTATCATTCATTGTGCATTTTAAGCTCACACCCTTACGTTTCGTGCAAAAAATTTTACTTTAGAAACTATATAAGGGCATTGTGGTGCTTTTGGCACTAGTGCTATTTTACTTGTAATGGACATTGGACATTAAATTTTGGACTTTAATTTTGGTGATTTTATAATTGCTTTAATACATGTTTTTATGTCTAATTAATATTTGAATTATGGTATGTTGATGAGTGTTCGTACGGTGGTTGATAACACGGTGTATGAGACAAGTATTTTATACTAACAATGTTTAATTGAAGCTTACCATGGAGTGGATTGCTTGCAACTAAGGTATGTAGCTTGTGTGAATTAATCGGTGTTTACTAAGCGTGTAATTGAGTGTTAAATTTTGATTAATTGTTGCATATTTGTTGTAAATAAATTAAATTGAGGATGTGTGGATGCTTATGGTTATTAATTGTAGCTTCAAGTTTAATGAGTAGGGAAAATATGTAAAATCAAGTAATTAAAACAAATTTTTGAAAACATAGGTGCAGTGGTAATTGAAACAAATTTTTGGTTTTTTGTAATCTAGTATTTTAATTTGCTTAATTTATAAATTAATCCTAAAACTTGATTAGATTAATTAAACTTTAATAATAGGGAAACTTGGTAATATTTTAGGATTAAACTTGTAACAGTTAATATTTGGTAGGAATACTCTTAATTTTTAATTTGGAAAATGTACTAAAAGTTTGTAAAAGTTATGATTTAGTCCCTAATAATAAAACTTGAATTAGACATATTAAATGAACTCGAATTAAGCTAAAATTTTTAAAGATTTTATAATTTGACTAAAAGAAGGTTGATAACTATTTAGAACTAAAATTGGGATAGTTTAACCTTTAGTGGTAGAATGACCAAAATACCCTTAGGTTAAATACTTAGAAAAAGTTTAAAAAAGCTCACTAATTGCTTCCGCATTAATAAATGATAGTTAATTAGTCATAAATAAAGTGTTATACGGTTGGGGTGTGTGTCGGGTGATCGTTAGTTGGAGAGTCACTTCGGTGGCTAATGTAACGCTTCGAATTCGGGTCGATCCATCTCGATCGGGTTTGGGGTGTCACATTTAGTGGTATCAGAGCTAGGTTTGTTAAACATTAAAGGTCACGAGTTTTGTAACCCCATAGCCTAACCTACCTGATAATACTACTTGAAATTGTCTGCTTTACGTCTGCATGTTCTTTGTTTTCTAAATTGTCTTCTAGGGTAAGAATCGAGAACATAATGCCCTATAAGAAATTATACTTAGTTAAGTCTTGGATCACTTGTTGCTGCTCACTCTTGGTACGTATTCTCTACCTTTTCTTTAGTTTTCGATCTACGTTATGCCTTTGCGACAAGGACAAGGTGGTCACGATGCAATACTGGCACCACCGCAACCACGTGAAAATGAACCACCGCTGTCGTAGTCGCGTGATAATGCTCAAATGGGTCAAATTGAACACTTTATGTCTGAGATGATTGGGGCATTACAATGCATCTTTGGTGCCAATGCTGCCCTTGTTCGATAGGGATTACCACTAGAGCATTTGCAAGTTCTAGGTGGTAAAGAGTTTCGTGGAGTTAGGGGAGGAGACCCTACTCATGCTGAGTACTGGTTGGAGGGAGTTACTCGTATCCTTGGTCAAATGGGTTGTTCTGACGAGGATAAGCTTGGGTGTGCTGTGTCATTGCTAGACGGTGAGGCTCATCGTTGGTGGGTGACAGTCGAGCATGGTACTACACCCGAGAGAGTGAATTGGGACTTTTACCTAGAGACTTTTCGGAGGAAGTTCATGGGAGAGCAATATTTAGAGGCAAGGAGATGCGAGTTCATGGATTTAGTCCAGGGTACTTTGTCTATGGATGACTACAAGGCGGTGTTCGTGCGTTTGAGCCAGTATGCGCCTAAGTTGGTAGTTGATCTTTTAAGATGAATTCCTGCAATGACATCTTTGGACGCAAACTACACTAATTGTGGCGACATTAATAGAAAAAACAGGATAAAATTAAAGAAAATTAAACCAAACATCACTGACTTAGAAAATGCAATTACTAAATATAAAATGCTAAAAATGCATGCTAAACATGATATAATGGGAACATTATATAATAAATGGGGAGAAAACATATGTTCTTTTTAATACCATCAGTAGGTCAAGAAGCTAGTCGTTGTAAGAGGTTCAGGTTTGGACTGAACTGGGTTATTAAGTTGTATCTAGTAGCGCAGTCTGCTGAGGTCTTCGATGAGTTGGCTGAGAAGGCCCAAGGTTTATAGGAGACTCTTGGTGTGGAGCCCAAAGTTGTTACTGTTGGGACCGTTAGAAGGTCGTCTGAATCTGCTAGTGTATCTGGTCGTAAGGCCAAGAAAGGTTGTTTTAGGAGGTCTGGACGACGAATTGCTGTGGCCCAAGGTCTGGTTAGGCAGGCCGTGAGAGCTGAAACTGGTATAGGTGATCAGGGAGTTGTTACATGGCCATTATGTGAGCATTGGTGTCATTGTCCTAGGAGAGCAGTTATGGTTAGAGACCAACCTGCTGCTGCTGTTGTCGTTGTTGCTACACCTGCTCCAACTCGAGGGAGGGGCTGTGGCAGAGGTGATGATGGTAGAGGAGTTGGTCAGTGCGGAGTTGCTTGAGGTGGAAATGGAGGTCCTGCTAGAGTTTATGTTATTTTCTTATTGTGTTCTCCCTATTTTGCTACCATTTAACTATTATGTTGTTACTATTTTGTTGTTATTATTTGAATATTTTATAACACTTGTTTTATTGTTAAGTTTATTATCATTTTAGAGTCAATTACTTGTTAAATTACATCTACCTTAATGTTATTTAAATTTACATATTTTTTAAAATTTATTTTCAATTTGTTGGAAAATATTTATTTTAATATTTTTAGTATTTTTAATGTATTATATATATATTTAAAAATTATATAAAAATATTTTCAAAAAATTTATATAAAATTTTTTTAATACAGGCAGGTTGGACCGGACCCGGGTTTTAGTATTTTTATTTGGGTCTGGCTTGAGCAAAATTTTAAGCTCATTTTTTGATTTGGGCCTAACAAACAACCATTTTAACAAAAAATACACTTTAACTATTTTCAATGTTGTCTGAATTGGATTGGACCGGCCGATTATTGGTTGGATTAGGAATCGATTAAGAGACCAGTCCAAAAAGTGATTTTTGAACCAGTTAGACCAAGAATTAGTACATATGGATGAGACAAAATTGATTCAATTTGATTTTTTTTTTATTTTTGAGTTATTTTAATTATTGAAGTTAACTTGAATAACTCGATTCGATTGTCGAGTTGAGTTGAATATCACAATTCGATTAACTCGAATAATTCAAATAACATATTGGTACAAATACTCTTTTTTTAATATACTGGTGTGATTACATAGTATTATCTGTTATCACTTTCTTAACCCTTTTACAACGTACCCACAGGTGCTTGAATCTGGGTCCCCTAGGATGAACAACACCCTCTTTTCCACTGGAGCCACTTATTGGGTTCTTATAATTACCCTTTTGATCTCTGTTAACTTTGAAAATAAGCAAATTGATTTCTCTCCCAACAAAAATTACAAAATAAATTCAAAATAATTTTTAAAAGTCAAAATGTTTATAAAAATTTCAAATTTTATATTTTTAAAAAATTCCAAAAAATTTTTAAAAAATTCTAAAAAATATATAAAAAAGTTAATTTTTTTAAAAAACATCTAAAATAATAATTTTAGAACCTAATTAGTGATTTAAATTTATGTATTTATTTTTTACTTTGAAATTTTTTTGAAATACATATGGTTTCCAATTTATGTGATCTAACATGGAATTAGTTATACTGTAATAATATTTTTTTGACATGTTTAAAATTTTTAATTTAACTCGAACAATTTCACTAGACTCAATTCGAAAAAATTTCAAATTTTGTTAGGATGATAAAATAGGACTCGTGAACTTGATTAACTCGAAAATTTTTCATTCTATTTGATCAAACGCTCACCCCTACTAGTACAAACCAGTTGAACCAACTATAAAATTGATTGAATCGGTGGTTGAACCGGTTAAAAACCGTCAATCCAATTTTTTTTTTTTTGCATTTTTAATAATTTTTAATCATATCGATTAGACCGATCAAAATGACAAATCGATATCTGACCGATTCGACCATTGGTCCAATTTAAAAACATTGACTATTTTCTATTCTAATTATGCAAGAATTATATTTTTATTTATTTTCTTTAATTTCATTTTTTATGTTGTAAAAAAGAGATGTAAACGAGATGCAAAACATAATTTCTAAAAAGATTTATGTATAACCCATATTTAAATGACTAAAACAGATTTAAATCACTACATCTACACTAATAAAAACGGATTTCTACATTTACATCACCAAATCTAAAATCAACTTTTAAAAAATTGGGTAGATTTTTAGAACTAATTGTTATAAAAAAGACAACTTTATCTATAAACATCTAGTGGTTTATTTTTCAAGAACGCATCATCATTTGGATTAAAATAGTACCTACCCTGATCCGATAACTCTTGAAAAGAGTTATAGGGAAAACCTTAATTTGAGTTCATTGTTTGTACTTTAGTAAAATTAGTTGCATTTTAGGAGGTTTTTAATTACATTTGCATATTCGATCTAAAGTTAAGGTTAAAGGATATTTTTAGATGTTTGTTGTGGTAAAAGTGTTTGTGGTGTTGTTGTAGCAAAATGCAAGGAAGGAAGGAAAAAGAGGAATCTAGGTAGTGAAGCATTGTCAGGGCAAAGCAATTGGTGATTATGCCATGCCGAATGACTTGACAATTCTAGGATCGCTGATTTAACTAACACAGCCAAATTGAGAGGAAGCTGCACTAGAAGGATCCAAAGAGAAGCACTAGAAGGATCCTATGAAAATAGGATCTGCATGCATGGTGTGTGAAGATCTTCATAAAAGGAGGGAGGTCTAAGAAGAAAAAATATATTGAGTCAAGTGGAAAATCATTCGAAAACACACTGGAGAGGAGCAAGAAAGAAGCTCATCTCCAAGGCAAGATCCGAAGTGCAGAGGCAGACGTTGGCAGCTGTCTTTCTTATCACATTATTACTTGTCACGACATATATACTTGCATAGATTGCTATAACATTTTACACCCTGACCCTGTCCCTAACTTGATATTCTACCTAATGTCTCGATCTCGAGTTTAAAAAATTTTAACCCGTTCTGAACTCGAAAATTAATTACCCGACCCAACCCGAATTCAAAATTTTTATTTGAAATTATGATTAATTAAATTAAAAAATATATTTAAAAAAAACTATACTTGGGATGACTAAGTAAAAAATATATATTACATCATAGGAAAAAAGAACTAAAATGAGAGGGAGACCTAGAAATTTAAATTAAAATTAGAAGTGAAAGAAACTAGTGTAATACACATCTCATAACAATATCACACAAATACCCAACAAAGAGCATTATCACACATCATAATATAGCACAGATCGACATAAACAATAAGCGTGTAGCACGGACAGAGACACACCTCTAGCGGCAGAAGCTCTAACGTCGTGGAGAATGTCTCCGACGCTTAAATCTATCTCCGGCTCTAGCTAAAATAGAACCTACGAGAATAAATTCTACATTAAATCTATCACTATTCCACCTACTAAAATACAACACAAAACTGAAACCAAAAACTCATGTGTCACTATCGAAACTTGTGCAGAGGCAGTCTGCACAGGTGGAGGAGGTAACTCGTCATTCTCAAAATCGTAATCACCTACACACAAAATATCTCAAGTTAGATCCCTTATTCACTTTTTTTAGAAATTACTAAGTACATAAATAATTGCAAATACCTAAAACGAGGCTTTCGGGTTCGACTTTGACGAAACGGACTGCGAAAATGGAATTAGGATATTGAAAAATGGTAGGATAGGATTTTCCCAAAAAAGTCAGTGGTCAACAGAAAAAATCAACGATCAACAGTCAATGATCGAGTCAAGTTCGGATCCGGATTGGGTCGGGTCTAGGGCTCTCATAATTAGGTCAAGGCTTGCGTCATGTCTTAGGTTAGGGTTTAATTAGTGTTGGGCTCACAACTTGGGCTTGATTTGGTCTTGGTTTAGGCTAAGGGTTTGGGTCTTTAGTTTTGGGCTTGCAACTGATGGCCCAAATTCGCTCTATTGTTGTAACACAAATTAGGGTTTATATAGCCCCCAATGCCGCCGTCATCGGCGCCTCAATGGAGTGGCATAAACTTGTTGCCAATAGCTCAAAAAGAGGACCAATGGACACACTAAACACCAGATCAATGGCTCACCAAAGCCAAGCATGGCGGAGCGAGCGATAGAGCGAATAACGACGGCATGGGGAACATAGCTGATTTAGTTCTAACACTGACTATCACCTACGGACGACGGTGAGGCTCGATAGGGGGTTGGGGTTTGCTCGTATGTTGACGGGGATCACTTTGGTGGTGGCGGTGCACCTCACAGACAGCGGAAAGAATCACTAGAGCTTCGTTAGAAAACCATAGAGAAGGAGAGGGTTTGTGGAGGAAAATCACCTGAGAAGAAGAGTTTGGGAGGTGAAGGGTGTCAAACCCATTTTTTTGAAAAATGTCCCAACTTATATTTTGAAAAACGAAAATGGAGTCGCCACCAATCTTTTTAAAGTAGGTGTGACTGGATCACCTTGTAAAATTTTAAAATCATTAAAACAAAAATTTTGGTCTTTGAAACCATAAAATGGGTTCGAGAGTCGGTTATGCATAAGGAAGGATTAACACCCTCACACGCCCAAAATTTTACCTAATCAATTATTTAATTTCTTAGTTGTTAAAAATTTAAAACTTGAGAAAAAATTAATTTGCGATCCTTAAATGCATGAATGACATGTTTGTTTATTTAAAAAATAAATTTTGCAAAGAAAACTCACTATTTCAAGTTAATTGAGAAAAGTCACATCCAGTAAGTTAGGACACAACAATTCAAATTTACGAAAATAACAAGCATTTCTAAATATTATCACAAAATCTCATATTTTTTTAATTTTAAATAGGGTATTCGATTACCTTGGTTCAAAGAGGAAATTATATCTAGTGAGTTAAGGCATAATCCTCTCAAATTCTCGAAATAAAGAATATTGTCTCGATTTTTGAAAACAGTTTATGTTTAAAAAAGTCATGCAATCTATTTAATAAAATATTATACAAAAATGAATAAGTATGTACATAATTTATAATTATAATGGTAAAATAAATAAATAAAATACATGAATAAAAAAAATTAAATGAATACAATTAAATAGAATTAATAACACAATAAAATAATAAATAGGAGTAAATAAAATCACAATATAATTGTATTAATAATGACAATAAATATTAATTAATTAATTTAAAAGCAAAAAATATGTTATATAAATAAATAAAAATATCAATAAATAAATAAAATTAAATGAAGGCAAAAATATAAATAGCATAAAAATAACAAATAAATAAAATACATAAAACAATAAATAAAATTAAATAAAAGCGAGAATGTAAATAACAAAAAATGAATAACCAATAAATAAATAATAAATAAAATACAATAAATATATGAAATGCAATCATTAAAATATGTCACATAATTAAATTAAGGATTAACTAACAACATGTAATTAAATAGAAAAAACATAAAATTTAGTGATAAATAAATAAACAAATGAGATTATAACAATAAATACAAATTAAATAAAAAAATATATATTTTTTTTGTTTCGCAAGAAGAAAAAAAATAAAAATACAAATCGATACCTTCAAAATTTTTGCTTTGATTCTATTGATGCGTGTCTAATTGCTCAAAAAAACTTTGAATCTTATTAAAAAAATTCTCCCCTTTTACATTTGATTTCGTGTTTTTATAACACAAAATTTACATATTTTTGTGATTTTCTTTCCTTTGTTGCAGACTTGTAAATCTTCAAGATTTTCGGGTAAGAGTAGTAGCGGCCAAGCATCCAAGGGAAACTGCTTGGTTTTTTTTTTTTTTTTTTCCATTTTTTAGTTCAGGGTTTTTTATTTTTGGGCTTTATAAAAAATTAGACTTAAAAGTCTGGACGAAAGTTGACTGTAATAGCTGCCCCTCTTTGTTCGTTGTCATGTAATAAGAACAGAGCAAAGACTCCAAAAGAAGACCAAATTTTTCGATCTTGGTGAATTTCGGCCTCCGTTGGTTCTCTGTTCTTTCATCTCATCTGTTGTTCTACTCCACTGTATCTACTTCGCTACCATTTTAGGAAGACAGGATCTAGTGACACAGCTTCATCTTGCCCCATTACAACTTCAAGGAGTCGCTGTTGTAGTTTCACTCTTAACCGCTGAACCTTCAGAGTGATTGCTATTTGATCCACTTCAGTGAAACTTCAGGAGGATAGGATTTGCTTTCGTAAATTCAATTTGACCCACTTCAACTTCAAGGGTATGAGATTTGGTGTGGTAGCTTCATCTTGCTATACTGCAATTTTAGAGAGATAAAGATTTGTTACCATATCTTCAATCCAATCCTTGTGACTTTAGGGATATAAGATTTAGGCTTGTAACTTCACTCCATTCCACTACAACTTCAGTGGAGATTGAGGTCTGCTATTGTGAGTTTTAATCTGTCCCTTTACAATTTTAGGGGTATAAGATTCGCTTATGCAGCTTCAATCTCCCCTTCTATAGCTTTATGGGTATAAGATTCGCTTTTGCAGCTTCAATCTACCCCTTTACAATTTTAGGGGTATAAGATTTGCCTTCGCGACTTCAATCTGCCCCTCTACAGCTTTAGGGGTATAAGATTTGCCTTTGCAGCTTCAATTTGCCCTTGTATAGCTTTAGGGTGTAGGATTTGCTTCTGTAGCTTCAACTATCCTTCTACAGCTTAGGGGTATAAGATTCTCTTTTGCAGCTTCAATCTGCCCTTTTATAATTTTAGGGGTATAAGATTCGCCTTCGTGGCTTCAATTTTCCCCTCTATAGCTTTAGGGTATAAGATTCACTTTTATAACTTCAATCTGCCCCTTTATAACTTTAGGGGTATAAAATTCACCTTCGCAGCTTCAATCTGTCCTTGTATAGCTTTAGGGTATAAGATTCACTTTCGTAACTTTAATCTGCCTCTCTATAACTTTAAGGGTATAAGATTCACCTTCGTGGCTTTAATATGCCCCTCTATAGCTATAAGATTTAGTGTGGCTTCACTCTATTCCACTGTAACTTCAATGGAGATTGAGATCTACTACTTATTTTACTCCGCCCTTCTATAATTTTAAGGGTATAGGAGTTGTTATTTTGTCACGCCATTCTCTGGGGATATGACCTGTAGGATCTGTCTTGCAGTTCTGTATCTAGGCCATGCAATTAGGATGTCATGATTTGAATGAATCAAATGCTCCTATCTAAATGGGCATGAATGATTTTGATATGCATGCAAAGATGTCATATTTTAGAATGATTTTCTATTTTGGTCCTTAGATCTACATTGTTCATCATTCGCCTAAGTTCCATCACTGATATGTCACCATGCCTTTTTTTCAAGTCTGGTATCCTTAATGTGAAATCCAAAAGGTAGTCATACTCTGAGCTACCTATTTTAGAATCCTTTTGACTCTTGAATTTGGTTATTTCAAACAGGTAGTCCTGTTTCAGGTCCTAGTACTTTTTAGAAAATTTCCAACATAATATGCAGAAATCCTTTGTACCTTATATCGTCTAGTCCACTAACCGTTATTTCAATGCAAAGAATGCCTTGAACGAAATGAATAAAATTGAAGTTATTGAAGACAAGACTTAAATGAGAATGAATAATAGTAGACATTGGTAAAAAAATCAACATTAATCAAAAAGTGGGTTTGATTAAATAATGGCCAAAGATTACAAACACTGGTCAAAAATAGCAAATGTAGGTAAAAAAATGGCAAACATCAATCAAAAGTTGCTAAAGTGAGCAAAAAGGAATACAACCAGATGCTCTAGAGATCAACATATGAGTTTCTTCGAGCAAACTTGATGAGAACCATTTTGAGCCTAATGTGTACCCACGGAAACTATTGTACTTCGTTGATGCCCAAGATGTAGCGTCTCTCCATCCTGTTACTTTTGAGAGAAAAGACCATTTCATGTCCAATCTTTGATCCAAATCTAAGCTGCCCTTTGTGGGTTTTTAACTTAAATCTCCTTAGGCTTCGAGATGCCCTTTGAGTGTTTTCATCTCGGCCCCTCCCTTTCTTTTCCTTTCCTTTCTCTTTCTTTTTTTTTTGTGCTAGCTTGAGCCATCCTTTTAGGTTTTCAACTCAAACTTTTGGGTTTTAAGAGTTTTTTTAGGTGAAGTATTTCTTCACTGAATTTGAGTTCATGGGGTTTGACAGATCCTTGCCATCTATCTCAACTAGAATTAAAGCTCCTCAAAAAAAGGCTTTCTTTACCATATATAAGCATTCCCAATTTGGCATCCATTTCCCTCGGAAGTCCTTTTGTATAGGAAGAATATTTTTCAAAACTAGATCTCCCTCATTGAATTCCCTAGGGCAAACCTTTTTGCCATAAGCCCGCATCATTCGCTTTTGGTACATATGATCGTGCCGGATATATTTCAACATCTTTTCCTCAATCAGGTTTAGTTGGTCATATCTTGGCTGGATCCATTATGCCTCATCTAACTTTACTTATGATAAGACTCAAAAGGAAGGATTCTGAACTTTAATAGGTAGAACTGCCTCTATTCCATATACTAATGGACAAAGTGTTGCCCCAATAGAAGTTTTGACCAACGTTCAATAGGCATATAGAGCAAATGATAACTTCTCATGCCAATCTTTGTAGGTCTTTGTCATTTTTGTAACAATCTTCTTGATGGCCTTATTAGCTGCCTCCACTGCCCGTTCATTTTCAGGTGATACGGTGATGAATTATGATGCTTGATCTTGAACTAACTACAGACCTCTGCTATCGTGCTATTGTTCAAGTTCAAAGCATTGTCGGATATGATCTTTTCTGGCATTCCATACTAACATATGATTTCTTTCTTCAAGAATTTATTGACCGCTGATTTCGTAACATTAGCGTAGGAACTAACTTCTACCCATTTTGTGAAGTAATAAATGACCACAAAAATGAATCTATACCCGTTAGAAGCCTTTGGTGAGATTGGCCTAATGACATCCATGCCCCACATAGAAGAAGGCCATGGGGAAGTAATAACATGAATGTGTGAAGGAGGTACATGAATTTTGTCTCCATAGATCTGACATTTGTGACATCTCCTTCAATGGTTGACCAAGAATATCCGAATCTCATGATCTACTACATGACCATTGTAAAACCATTAGCATGTGTTCCACAAACACCCTCATGAACTTCTTCTAGAATTTTCTAAGCCTTAACAGTGTCGACACACCTCAGCAAAACCTGATTTTTCTCTTTTTGTACAAAATATTTCCATCAAGTACATAATCAATTGCGAGTCTTCTCAATGTCCTTTTATCATTTTCAGTGGCTTGCTTGAGGTATTTTTGGTCTTTAACATATTGCAATATTTCTTGGTACTAAGGATAATTATCCCTTTCTTCCCCTTCAACGTTGTAGCAATGAGCTGGAACCTTATAGATGCTCATCTGAATGGGCTTCATATCTTCTTGCTTATTTACCTTAATCATGGAGGTAAGGGTATCCAAAGCATCAGCCTTTTGATTTCTATCTCGCGTGAGATATTGGAAAGTGATGTCCTCAAATTTTCTAATTAACTCGAGAACCAATTTTCGATAATCAATCAACTTGGAATCTCTCGTTTCCTATTCACCCTTGAGTTGAAAAATTACCAATTCAAAATCTCCATACACCCTAAGAACCTTGATTTTGCGCTCTATAGCTACACGGATACCCATGATACATGCTTCATATTCCGCAACGTTATTTGTGTAATCAAAGTTAAGTTTGCTTATGATAGGGTAATGATCTCCTTCTAGGGATACTAAAACTGCTCTAATTCCTTTACCAGTTGCATTTGAAGCGCCATCAAAATTTATTTTCCATGGGTACCTTCTTAAATTTCTTCTTCTTTGGTTGCAACATACATTAGATCTTCATTTGGGAAATCAAAATCTAATGACTTATAGTCCTCAAGAGCTCTGTTAGCCAAAAAATTTGCTATTACACTCCCTTTTTCTCCTTCTGATTCACAAAAACTATGTTGAATTCAAAGAGCAACATTTTTCATCTAGTCATTCTTCCATTTAATGCAGTCGATCCCATCATGAACTTAAGAGGTTCTAATTTTGAAATCAACCAAGTTGTATGGTATAACATGTACTGCCTCAACCTTCGAGTAGTCTAGACTAGATCACAACACAGTTTCTAAATTGGCGAATATCTTATCTTGCATTCAGTGAACTTCTTGCTGAGATAATAGATTGCTCTTTCTTTCTTTCCTGACTCATCATGTTGGCCTAGTACGTATCCTATAGAATTTTCAAATACAGCTAAGTACAGGATCAAAGATTTATCCAGATTTGGTGGCATCAAAATTGGAGCATTGAACATGTAATGTTTAAATTTGTCGAAAGTCTTTTGGAATACATCATCCCACACTCCTAGGTTATGCTTCTTGAGAAGACAAAAAATAGGATCACATTTCTCGGTTAGTTGTGAGATAAATTGAGAGATGTAGTTCAGTCCCCCTAAAAACCCTCGAACTTCCTTTTGAGTACATGGCGGTGGTAACTCCTATATAGCTCTGACTTTATCAGGATCAATCTCAATTCCCTTTTTACTGACCACAAAGCCTAACAACTTTCCTGAAGTAACCTCGAAAATACATTTATTAGGTTCAAATTCAACTGAAACTTTCTCAATCTCAAGAATAATTTTCTTAAAACTTTCAATGTTCTTCTCTTGTTTGAGACTTTGCGATCATATAATCGACATAGACCACAATCTCGTTGTGCATCATATCATGGAACAAGGTCACCATAGCCCTTTGATATGTTTCCCCTGCATTCTTTAGTCCAAATGGCATAACTTTGTAGAAAAAGGTTCCCCACATGGTAACAAATGTAGTCTTATCCATATCTTCAAGATGCATCTTTATCTGATTGTACCCAAAAAAACCATCCATAAAGGAGAATAAAGAATGACTTGTTGTGTTGTATACCAAGGTTTCGATATGAGGTAAAGGGAAATTTTCCTTAGGGCTAGCTTTGTTTAAGTCCCTATAATCCCTGTACATTCGTACATTCCTATCTTTCTTAGGAACTGGAACTATGTTGGCTACCCGTTTTGAGTATTTATCCACTTGTAGGAAACCAACATCGAATTGTTTTCTGACCTCTTCTTTTATTTTCAATAGTACATCAGGTCTCATTCTTCGAAGCTTCTGCTGGATCGATTTACATTCTTCTCTTATTGGAGCTTATGCACCATAATATCGGTACTTAGACTGAGTATGTCTTAATATCGGTACCCAGAACTCACTTCGTTTTTACAGAGATACTGGTCCAAATCTTCTTTTTTCAATTTCGTACCCTAAACTCACAACTTCTATTGATTCTTTATAAGGTACAATATGTTTCTCGTCTTGCTTTCCAATCCATAGCAAATCAAGAGATAAATTACAATCTTAAGCATCCTCAAAATCCTGAGATTCTTCTGAACACACATCCTGCTCAAAATGAGGCTGTAAGTCGATGACAACGTTACTCATATCATTGATATCAAGGGACTTGACATAAGGACAAAAGGGAATCCAAAGAATAATTGAATTTAAGAATGAATAATTATGGTATGAAACAAATGAAAAGAATGATAAGATGTTTACCAAATAGGATGAAAAAATGCATCATTTTTATTGAAATAACAGATAGTGGTCACGTGCCGTTTACAAAAGGATCCCTATTACTCTCGGGCTTAGAATAGTAAGTGTGTTTAGAATATTAATCTAGAAACATCCTAAAAACTATAGGAAGCTCCTCCATAGTCTAGTTGTCCATAACACTTCTGAGGGTGTCGGGACGAATTCTTGATAGGTTACCCTCTCCATTCATGTCTTTGGATATAGCTTTAATGCTTAAATATTTTCAACATTCCCTCATTATCTTGATTATCTTGCTTTCTTTTAGTTTCCATTCAGAGTTGATAACACTCCCCTTAGCATGAATGTTTTAAATACGTGAGGATTTTTATTTTTTGATTTTTTTATTTTTATGAAATTTAATACAATACTAATGAATGCATGTATGCATATGCAAGAAAGATATTGATTCTTAGTCGAATTCTGATAGAATAACTTTACTAGAAAATGAATGTCTTTACACAGGATAAATATAAATCACATATAAAGTCTTGCCCTAATGCTCAGAGTTTTAATCTTTCAAAGAAGCCATAATAAGTTTTGGTCTTTATCAGACTCTGATCGTATTTTAAGCTCAAAACATCGGCTTGAACAGCTAACATCTGCAAGTGCTCTACCACTTCTCTCACTTGAGTTAATGCTTCACCCATAACATAGTCTCGATCTATGACTTGCCTCTGAGAGTGTTGAAGTTGCTTATCACTTGTCTCCAAGGTTATTTCGAGGAACTTAATCCGATTTTCACAATTTTGTAAAAAAGCTTCAAGTTCTTCTACTCTCTTCTTTAACTCCTCATTCTCAACTTGACTTGCCCTCAATTCTGTCATAGAGTTACGATTGCGGTGCCTATGCAAAGACTCCTCTAACTCTAGTACTCTGGCCCTCAATTCAGCTTTCTCAACCTGATTCTCTAACACCTTACTCTTTATGGCATCTTCTTAAACTCGAACATCCTGAAATCTTCTTTACAACTAATCTGCTCTATCTATTTCCTCTTGGATTTCTCGCTGCCATTGCTTTGATGTCTTGCCTAACCCAGCCGTCTTCATTGACAAGTGGAGTTTCTTGTAATCTTTCTCTAAACTATCCAAGTCCTCCTCAGCTTTATTCTTTCCCTTTCTGATCATTTCAACTTTCAACTTTTGGATATCAACGTCCAATCCCAAATGTATCTTTTCATCTTCCAACGTCTCTATCTTCTTCCTTAATTCAAAACTCTTCCTTTCAAAATCTTGCTTTATGAGTTCTAATTCCGGTGAGACTACTTGCAAATGTTCCTCGATTAGGCGGACAATTTGGATTTGGCACGAGGATGTTGTCATTGATATTCTTACTCCTCCACCCATCATATTCTAGAGTTACCATGGATTTGCAGCAAACATTTTCATTCTACGAACTTGATTCCAAGCATTCGATATCTCTAGGACCCTCTTCTTGTTGCTCTCACCCCTGTATGTAAACTCATATTGAGCCAAAATCTGTGTCAATGGAATGAATTGTCTTAACCTATAATGTCTCAACACTAACAAAGGGGCATATCCTACAGCTCCTCATATCCCAAGTAATGAAACCCAATCAAAATCTCTGCATCGATAAAGAATCTCATCGGGAATTAACCACGGTGCTCACCATATGATGTCTTCGTCTCGGAGACTTTGGAGTATCACCATCCACTTCTCCTCAGAGATGTTCTCTTACCTTTGTATAGTTACAAATTCTCTTAAAGGGGAATAACTCTCAGAAAACACCTGATAAGAGACCTTCTCCACCTTCTAGAAGTGGCTATGGGACTAAACCATCAATAGTGGTACGCAACCAATGAATCTTCCTGCTCCTTCTCTTCGACATGCGTTCAACAATCTAAAAGTCTTAGCCAAAATCGTTGGAACAGGTGTGACCCTCTTATCAAGCTGGTCGAATAAATTAGTGATCGCGTCCTCTATGTGCTCCAATGCCTTAGGAAAGATAACCAATCCATACAAACTTAGAGCAAAGATATCAACCTTTTTTCTCGTATCTGGATGTACTAAAATCAAATCTCGCAAGCTCTTTCAAGTGATGCATTTGTTATTGGCCTTTACCTTAATTTAAGTTGTAACCCATTGCTCGCTCATTCCTGTAATATTCATCAGTTTTTTGAGAAAGGTTGGGACACTAGTAGCTCTCAAGTAGGCCTTGTTTACTTGATTCTTGGGGCAATGAAGCAAAAAAATTATACTCCTCAATCATGGGCATCATGTTCATATTTCCAAAAGTGAAGAAAATATAGGTCGGGTTCCAGTGTTGTGCAAGGGCTCGAAAGAGATGCTTGTCTACCTTAAATATGAGTAAATATGGTAGATTCCCATACTCATGGTAAAAAGTCTATTTCATTCCATAATCTCACTGATACCATATCTCCTTCAACTCTTGTAGACTATTCTAGGTCACACTAATCCGAGTAAAATCCCAATAGTCTGACACATGTCCTTCAGCTAGGATATCACCCTTCTCGTGTTGCTTATCCTCTGACCACATACGCACGGCCATATTGTCCTCTACCTTATCAAGATAACCCTTTTTGATGACCAGTTTTCTACTAGTAATCGAGCTTAAATCAATACCTTCCCTAATATGAGGATGTAATGCAAATAAAACAAATCAGTATAATCACTATAAAATTTAACAATAAATAAAAAACATAAAACAAATTACCTACGAATCTATTTTAGGTCATCGCCAAAAGTTCGACATAGTTCTACCTAGGATGGGTACTTAGGATTTGTTATATGTTGTTTGAGTTCTAGAGTAAGGGTACCCAAACCAGCAGATTCCTCAATCCTCACCCATTATAGGCTCATACGGATGAGTTCGGTTCAAGGGGATACATTTCCTATATGTTTGCATGAAAGTGAAAGCTTCATGAAAACATAGGTATGAATGTATCCCAAAAGCGATCCACTATCCTGCATGGAGGTGAAAACCTCACGAATGAGTAGCTTCTCGCTTCCACTTAAAAGGTCTAGTAATAAATACAATGTTGATCAGCCTGTAAACGTCACAGCAAATGTTCAAGCAGACACTGTCGATGCAAGTATAGTAGATAGAGATGAATATATTGGATATTGATCCCACAAGGATGGTGTTCTTGTTGCTTAAATTTGTCGAAGAAATTAGAGTTTAAATGAAAAGAATTGTTAAGAGTAATGTCAACGCAATTTAGTTAAGACTGCACAAATCAAAGAGTTAAATCTGTCAACGCAAATTTAACATAAAATGCCAGAGCAAATTAATAGAAAATAAATTATTGTGGAAGATGTTGTAATCGATCAAGTGTAAAGAAATAGGGGGATCCCTCACTTCACGAGTTGACAACGCTAAATGTGACTACAAGGTAACTGATAGATGAATTTGTACAGCAATTAAGTTCTAATGAGATCTTACTGTTATCAACTCTTCTGTTTAACAAAGACCCAAGTACTCACAATTACCACACTTTCCAGAGCTGGTAATGCTTTGCACTTAAGAACAAGTGGCCATGATTCCTTTTTGCCTCAAGAAACTTCCATTGTCTTGCTTGTTAATCTAACCTGTCACTGCAACTTTCAATGATTGTGATTGCAATCGCATTTCTGTGGTCAAAACAGTTAAATCCAAATATAAACAGATGAGAAGAATTGAGTAAAAATCAAAATTGATCTAACACTAATAGATACTTCCGTGTACAATTAAAAGTCAATATACTTCATAAACATTCAAGAGGGATTAAAAGATAAATTGAAGCATGCTATTCCTAGTCTACTAGAATCCTCTCGTAATCGCTCCTCTTGCATCACACCCAAGCACTCCTTGTCAGGAGTAGTTGCCTCCTTGTTGCGTCAGTTTACCCTATTAAGATTCAAGCTTCCATGGTAGCTGACTTTGAGAAAGGATGAGAAAATTTATGGAATTGAATTCTTCATATCTTGATATAGATCTCCTCTTACTTCCCTCTATTTATAATCATTCCACAGCACATATCTATCACTCTTCTCAGATCTAACTTCCCTTTTTGCAGCTGTAGAAGTTTGTTATTGCCAGCTATGCACTCATGTAGATCTGGTTTGTGCATTAGGCAGTTACATATTGTCGCGACATCTCTGGACGCAAATTATGATTTAAATTTGCTGCGACAACTTGACATTCTCCTGCGCTGGTGCTTCTAAATGTGTTAGCAGCATAAAATCCCTGATAAAATGTAGAAGCATTTATGTGGTGACATCTTTGGCCGTAATTCTAGGTTAACTTGTGGCCACAATTCTAAATGCTTTCCCATTCTGATATTCTAATGTGGATTTTTGCGTTGACAACTTTAGATGCAAAATTGATACTCAATACAACGACATTAGTAGCACCAAAGGAATAAAATGAAAGAAAGTAAGACCAAACAACACAGATTTAGAAAATGCAAATACTAAATATGAAATACTGAAAATATAAGCTAAATATGATACAAAAGGAACAAATTAACACTAATTCGAGGAGAAATTAAGTGTCATTTCTAATGCTATCAAATGTATGTGAAAATGTAATCATATATTTAACAATATCAACATATTATTATCAACGCAACATATATAAAACAAAAATGAAATGCAAATGATCATAAATTAAATTAAACCGAATTTTAAATTTTCAACAAAAAGACAAAAAATAATCGACTTGTGGCTTGACTCTCTTATTGGTCTCTACTGGAGTCGCCAAGTTGTCGAAGCCATTTTTTTGAAAAAAGTCCCGACTTATATTTTGAAAAACGAAAATGAAGTTGCCACCAATCTTTTTAAAATAGGTGTGATTTGATCACCTTTAAAATTTTAAACTCATTAAAACAACAATTTTGGTCTTTGAAACCATAAAACGGGTTCGGGAGTCGGTTACGCGTAAGGAAGGATTAGCACCCTCACACACCAAATTTAGTACCTAATCAATTATTTAATGTCTTAGTTGTTGAAAATTAAAAACATGATAAAAATTTAAATTGCAATCCTTAAATGCATGAATAACATGTTTCTTTTATTTAAAAAATAAATTTTGCAAAGAAAGCTCACTATTTCGAGTTAATCGAGAAAAGTCACATCTAGTAAGTTAAGACACAAAATTCGAATTTTTGAAAATAACAAGTATTTCTAACTATTATCCAAAATCTCGTATTTTTTAATTTTAAATAAGGTATTCGATTACTTTGGTTCAAAGAGAAAATCACACGCAGTGAGTTAAGGCGTAATTCTCTCAAATTCCCAAAATAAAGAATATTATCTTGATTTTTGAAAACAGTTTATGTATAGAAAAGTCATGCAATTTATTTAATAAAATATTATACAAAAATGAATGGGTATGTACATAATTTATAATTATAATGACAAAATAAATAAATAAAATACATGAATAAAAAATTAAATGAAGACAATTAAATACAATTAATAACACAATAAAATAATAAATAGGAGAAAATAAAATCAAAATATAATCGTGGTAATAATATCAATAAATATTAATTAATTAATTAATAGTATAAGCAACAATAAATATAAAACATAATTATATAAACTCTAAAATAATTAAGTCAAAAATACAATAAGGCATATAATTAATTTAAAAACAAAAAATATGGTATATAAATAAATAAAAATATCAATGCTTAAATAAAATTAAATGAAGGCAAAAATATAAATAACATAAAAATAACAAATAAATAAAATACATAAAACAATAAATAAAATTAAATAAAAACGAGAATGTAAATAACAAAAAAATGAATAACTAATAAATAAATAATAAATAAATAAATATATGAAATGCAATCATAAAAATATCTAAGATATTTAAATTAAGTATTAACAACATGTAATTAAATAAAAGAAAAAATATAAAATTTAATGATAAATTAATAAATAAACAACCAAGATAATAACAATAAATGCAAATTAAATAAAAATAATAACAAAAGAGATAACAATAAAATGACATGAAAATAAATAACAACTAGATAAATAAACAAAAAAATAAATAAAAATAAAAATTAAATGCTAAAATAAAGAAATAAATATAAACAATAAAAGTAATTGGGATTAGCATGAAAATAAATGGAAAATAAATAAATAAACAAAAAATCAATAAATTAAATACTAAAATAAACAAGTAAATATAAATAATAATAAAAACGGACTCCAATGAACTCCGAACAAACCCGATGAAAGCCATAGGTCTCACATACTAGGAGGAGGCCAAAGATGAATCAACACCAAAAGGTAACAAAAAAAAACTAGATCTATATATATATATTTTTAGTTTTGAAGGAAGAAAAAAGAATAAATAAAAATACAAATCCATACCTTCAAAATTTTTGCTTTGATTCTATTGATCCGTGTCTAATTGCTCAAAAAAAAATCTCTGAATCTTATTAAAAAAATTCTCCCCTTTTACATTTGATTTCGTGTTTTTATAACACAAAATTTACATCTTTTGTGATTTTTTTTTTGTAGATTTGCAAGTCTTTAAGATTTCCAGGCAAGGGTAGCGGAGACCAAGCATCCAAGGGCAGCTGCTCGGTTTTTTCCATTTTTTAGTTTACGATTTTCGAAATTGGCCCAAAACTTTACACGAGTCACAATTAAGTCCTAAAATTCTAATTTGACCTTAGAATTTTAATTAAAGTTCGAATTGGTCCCCTAACTTCACTAAATTTACAAATTAGTCCCTAAAATTCACAAAAATCCCAATTTAGTCCATAATTAAAATTAGGGGTGTTACAAGTCTCCCCCCTTAAAAGAAATTTCGGCCTCGAAATTTACTTGAACCAAAGAGATGCAGATATCGGGTCTTGATGACAACTTTCGACAAAACAAGACAACATAAGAAATAGAAAAGACAAAGAGAGTACCGGTAAAAGCATTTGGCTCATCACAATCCTCATGTCTCCTAGTCAAGTAAACCAATCTCGGCTATCTCACCCGAGATCTAGCTGCAATACCACTCTAAACTAGTCTACCTCTACTAACCATACCAGAAGCAACATGTTAACCCTATCCTTTACCTCCAGTAAGAGTCTAAACCGATGCTTGAATTGACTCTGGTCAAACGAAGTTATAGGGAGATGTGGATAATCATTGAGGAAGGGGTCTTGTGAGACACATTTGAAACACGAACTTGTCTTCTTTCTGCACTCTCCGTTATGCCTTTTATTACAATAAGAGCATACATGACAAGGAAGACAATCAATCGAACCACCCACACTACCGGTAAGAACAGTCAAAACTGCAAGTCTCATCATCGGATAACTCTACTGATCGAACTCCTCTCTAGGCCTCTTAGTAGTGTGACTAACAAAACCAGGCTGAATTGCTATGCCTAATGGCTTCCTACCATGCTCTCTATCTTGAGTCATCTGATTCCTCTTAAGAACTTCTAGCCTCTCAACAATCCTAGCTCGGCTGACTAAGTCATTGAAAACTCTATCATGGTGCATAGAAACTCTCTCGTAAATCGAAAGATGAAGTCCCTTTTTAAAACATTCACACTTTTCTTTCTCATTCGTAACCAACCCAAAATCATATTGAACCAACCTGAGGAACTCTATCTCATAATCGTTAACCGACATATCATTCTGCCTTAAGTTCATAAAGTCGTCCCGACACTAAGCATGGAACTCCTTATCCACATATTGATCCTAAATTGCCTCTAAAAAATACACCCAAGTGAGTTGACTAGCAGGAATAAACTCCTCTACACTCTCTCACCAATTCTACACCTCACCTAGCAGTAGTGAAACAGCGACCCTCAACTTTTTATTAGCAGGGTAGTTCATCTCAACAAACAGTCTCTGTAAATCCTTCAACCAGTACTCAGTAACTAATAGTTCTGTACCAGTCCTTCCCTCAAAAACCTTCATTCCCGCAGCTAGAAAATCAGAAGATATAGGCTTCCTCGGACCCTCTGATTGTCCCCCAACTACACCGCGGAGCAAACGTAACAACTCTTATTTCATAGTAGCACTATCCAGCTCCACTGTTTCACTATCCTCAGTGTCAGTCAAGTCATCACCATGAGTTTGTTGAGTAGGTGGGTCTCCACCTTCAGTGAGTTGGCCCTCAGTGCCAGTGGATTGCTCGTCCTCCTCAGCATGAGGCAGCTCATTCAAATTCTCTTCAGGTTCAGCAACAGGCGTAGGATCGCTAATGGCCTTAGCAATACGACCTCGGTCGTGACTAATTGTAACTCTAGAAATCCTACATGGTGGCATAGTAACTATCTATAGAAAGCAAAAATTACTAGAGTAAGAATTGGTACTGGAGTCTCGAATTAAACTCCACTTAAAATTTCAAATTAAGAAGATAAAAATAGGTTTAACAAAAGTCCTTGCTTACCCCAAAACTTTTCAAAATTTTTGAAAACTACTATGGAGAGCCTCACAGTCCGAGGGTTGAACTTGACTTTGATACCACTAAATGTAACCCCTTACACTCGGCCTAGAAGATATGACCAGATCTAAAAAGTCGCAATTGTAATTTCACCCTCGCGAAACCTCTAAATTCGTAAACATACATAAATATAATTTGTAAATAAATTAAATCATAGTAAAACTACTCATTTCCCACATTTCTAAATAATTCCAAAATTAAAAATATTTATCAAATACCTTAAACAAATATCCCAAAATCCCAAATTAAAAATTAACATCACATTGTCAAAATAATTTAATAACATTGTTGAAACAATTTTTTGAAAAAAGTCTCGAACTATGTTTTGAGAAACGAAAACAAAGTTGTCACCAATCTTTTTAAAATTTTGGATCACCTTGTAAAATTTTAAAATAATTAAAACAACAATTTCGGTCATTGAAAGCATAAAACGGGATCGGGTGTCAGTTACGCATGAGGAAGGATTGACACCCCCTTACGCCAAAAAATTGGTCTCTAATCGATTATTTAAAGTCTTATTTGTTGAAAATTTAAAACTCGAGAAAAATTTAAATTGCGATCCTTAAATGCATGAATGTCATGTTTATTTTATTTTATAAAAAATTTACGAAGAAAGCTCGTTATTTCGAATTAATCGAGAGAAAAATCACATCCAGTAAGTTAGGACACAACAATTCGAATTTTCAAAAATAAAAAGCATTTCTAATTATTTTCTTAAAATCTTGTATATTTTTAATTTTAAATAGGGTATTCGATTATCTCGGTTCAAAGAAAAAATCACACCCAATAAGTTAGGGCATGATTCTCTCAAATTCCCGAAATAAAGAAAATTGCCTCAATTTTTTTTAGAACAGTTTATGTATTTTTAAAAGGAATTAAACTATCATGCAAAAATGAATATGTACACAATTTATAATTATAATGGCAAAAATAAAAAAAATGCATGAATAGAATAAATTAAATGAATACAATTAATAATAATTAACAACACAATAAAATAATAATATGATCATGATAATAATATCAATATATATTAATTAATTAGGAATATAAATAGGAAATACAATAAGGAAAAAATTCTAAAATAATCAAGTCAATGGTACAATAAGACATATAATCAATTTTAAGCTAAAATATGACATAGCAATAAATAGGATTCAATAAAATTAAATATCATAAAATAACAAATAAATAAATAATAAATAATAATAAATTAAAAAAATTGTTAAAATAAATAAATAAATGTAAACAAAAAAAATAATCAGGGTTAAACATGGACAATTAACAAATAAATAAATGAACAAGAAATAAAATAAATAAAAACAAAGAAATATAAACAATCAAAATGATAGGGACTAAATAAAATAAAACACAAGGTCTAATTTGTAAAAAAACATAAACTTAATGGGGTAAAATTAAAGAAAGGATCAAATTGTAAGACAATTAAAATTAATAGGCTAATATAAATAAATAAATAATGAAAAAATTGTAATGTTTTAAAAATTCTGAAGGACCAGTTAGTAAATTGCCCAAATTTAAAAAAAAGGTGGATCCTCAAGTCTTAAATGGGTTGGGTTTCAGGTCCTTTGACAATACCATGTTTTGGAGCGTATTGAGTTAGGCTCAGAACAGCTTCGTTTCATTAATGCGCCAAAATTTTTTTAAAATTTTCATTTGTTTTTTGTTTAAAAAAAAAAACCTTTTCCTTTAAAGATTTTTCTCTCGAAAAGCCCCATGGCCAGTCATAGGGTCAAACGACCCTCCGTCGTGGCACCACCGATCGTTGGCGACGGCAACCACCGCCTACGGTGGTCGGAGATCAAAAAATTTTCTTTTTAGAAAAAACCTTTTAAAACTCTTAAAATCCCAGATTTGGGATTACTCTTTTAAAAAAAATTAAAAAAACACTGTTATTTTTCTTTTAAAAACGGAAATCCTCTCCTCTCCTCCGACAAAGCCCTCGGCCATTAAAAGACCAGGACCACCGATCATCGAAGGAATAGGCCTCCAACAGTGACGAAAACCGAATCAAAAAAGGTAAAAATAATAAAAAACCCTAGATCTACTATATCTGTTTCCAAAAAAATAAAATAAATCTTATACCTTTAACACTTTTTTTTTGCTTTTGATTGTATTCTTTGCGTATTTTTTTATTGCTAAAAATATTCCTCGAATCTTATTTAAAAAAAATCTATCTTTTTTACATTCAATTTTGTATTTTTATAACACAAATTTACAATCCTTTTTCCTAATTTTTTGATTGCGTGTAGATCGTGGTATCTTGGAGATTTGGGTAGGCAGGGGCAGCATTCGAGGGCAACTACGATGGCAACAACAAAAACAGCATGGGTGAGGGGCGACTACTAGGGTTTCATTTTAGTTTTTATAGTTTAGGGTTTTTTTAAAGTTGGGCTTGTAATAAAATTGGGTTTGTATTTGGATTAATTTTATTTTTTAATTGTAATGGACTTTGGACTTTTCCAAAATGGGTTTATTTTATTATTTGTTTTTAGTTATTTATTTATATTTATAACATAATAAATAAAATTAATTAGGTTTTTTTACTAGCCCAAAAGAAATTGGGCTTTTACAGTTTCCCCTCTTTGCTCGTTGTCGTGTAACGAAAATGGAGCAAAGACTCAAAAGAAGACTAGTTTCGTTTAGTCCTACTGAATTTCGTCTTCTAGTGTTTCTCTTTTTCAGTAACCCTCTCTTTCACTTCATTGGTTACTCTACTCCACTGTATCCGCTTCACTACAACTTTAGGAAGAGAGGATCTAGTATTACAGCTTCATCTTGCTCCACTACAATTTCAGGGAGATAAATATTTGCTTTCATGACTTTAATCTAACCCACTGCAACTTTAGGGGTATAAGATTTGGTTTTGTAGTTTCATCCTGCTCTACTGCAACTTCAGAGAGATAAGGATTCGCTTTCGTAGCTTCAATCCTATCCACTGCAACTTCAGGAATATAGGATTTGGTTTCCTAACTTCACTCGTGTAACAACTCGATTTTTAGTGGTGTCAAAAACAGTGGTTTCGGGACCACAACTCTAGCGAGTCGAGTTGTAAAATTATTTATTTTTAGTATTCATGGCATCTTTGGCATTGCATTAAAATTTTTAAAATTTGGTTATGAAATTTTAATATCTAGATAGTTAATTGAGTAAAAAGGATTAAATTGTAAAAGGTGGAAAAGTTGAATTAGTTAATTAGAAGGACTAAATAAGCAAATTAACCTAAAGTATTTTAGTGGGTGGATTAGCATGATTTGTATTAATTATAAATAGGTTTAATTAATGATAAAAAGGGTTAATTAAAGCTTAATGATGAAAGTAAATATTTACAAAATTACCATTAAGTATATATGAAATTAAAGGAGAAAAATAACATTTTTACCTAATTTCTTCATCTTCTCCATGACAATATATAAGAAAGCTAGGGTTTTCTATTGTTGAACTTGTGAGCTTGATTTAAGTAAGTAAACATTTATCGTTTTTAGTGATTTTTATATTTTTGAGTCCGTGTTAGCTTATTCTAGCTAAGCTAAGGACCAATTTGTGAATCTGTCAAATGTTATGAAACTTTCCATTATTGAATATGCTTATTCTTGAAAGCTTTTGATGGATGTGTAGGATTGAGGATTGGGTTGGATCTTTTTGTAAAGTTATTTTTTATGAAATTAGGGTTTGAGGATTAAAATGTTCAAATGATGAAATTACATGTATTTGGTATGAAATAGTTTCTTGTAGGATGTGAGAACATACCCTTTGATGTTTGGCTAGTGTTGGTTTGAATAGGAAGTGGTCATTTTGCATGTTTTATGCTTAAGGACTAAATTGAATAAAAGTAAAAGGTTACGGGTAAAATTGAAAATTTTCAAAAAAGGATCAAATTGTATTAAATGATTGAATTATTTGACTTAATGTGGAAATTTGGGTGATTTTTTTATTTAGATTACGATCGTGCCATGAATTGAGGAAAAGGGAAATTAACAGAATATTCCCTAGAGCCCATCTGTAATTGCAATTTAGTCTGATAAGTTCGTAATGTTAAATTCTTAATTATAATTGCACATTATTGCCTTCTTTACAACAGTTGCAAATGGGAAGCGATGATTGGAAACCAAAAATATGGAAGATTGAAACTGGTCCAATGGTTGAGATCCTGCATTTGTTACAATTTCTCTACAGCATCTGTAAAGTGAAATGAATCCAAGAATGGATTACAAGCCCTACGATGGTTGAGATTTATGCTTGATTTGCATATTCTCGTCAGCTTAGTGTGAGCAGCATCGTTAGGGAACAATTATATATACAGATACCATATTGATGGCTGAGGTACCGTATATGTTGCAAGTCCTCGTCATCTTAGTGTGAGTAGCATCGTATACTGGTAACAGAAAATGACCTTTGGTCAAGAGGGATGAAATCTGATTATAGATCACTGAAGTATAATTCTGTTCTAGTTCGATTGATTTACAGATTGTATAACACATGATTCGGTAAATTATTATGAAAGCTTACCTGTGGATTTGTTGTTGTTTTGTAGATTCTATTTTGGCTGCTTAAAGATCGGGTCATCTTGAAGAAGTCACACTATCTCAGTAGGTTGTTCGGAAGTATTTACATCACTTGATTATATGACATGTATTAGGATGATGTTATTTTGTATTGCTTGACTTTGAGTTAATTTGTACAATGTCAACTTGTGTTGAATGTTTGAACTCTTTCAAATGCATGCTTAATGTTAACTGTAGGCATTTGGCATTCAAAATGTATTACTATGTTTGTTCTTGAACACTTGTGTTGTCTATTTATACAATATATTTATGAAATGAAGTTTGGTTGAAGAACTTGTGTAAATATTGGAATTCTGCTTACTTGTTTCGGTAGAAATCTTGCATGTATCAGTAGAAGTATAGGGTCGGAGAGAGGCTGGTTACTGACTTGCATTGTATTGGTAGTACCATGATAAATATCGGTAGTTCTGTTCTTAGTAGTATCAGTAGTTTGGGTACTTGTATCGGTAAAAGTTGCAGAGTGAGACTTCTTAGCTCTCTAAAGTTTTTAGTATCAGTAGAAGCATGAATTGTTTCGATAGAAGTTACACTTATATCGGTAGAAGTATCACAAGTATCAGTAGATATTTGAACTATTTCTAAATTTCTTTCTAACTTGACTACTACCGATACTTGTCCAACAGATACTAGTAGAAGTCTCCCAAAATTATGGAAATGACATTTTTGCCCTTATTCAGATATGTTGAAATTTAGTTAATGATCTGTGTTGTGCATAATGCATTACTTTATTAAAATATAGTTTAAAGAAATAATATTGAGAGATAATCTGCGATAGATTATCGGAGAGACCCCGAGACCTTAACTGGCGATGGTATCGAGTTTTGGGTGTTACAACTCCATTCCACTACAAGTTTAGAGAGATTGAGATTCAATACTGTTAGTTTTAATCCGCCCCTTTACAACTCTAAGGGTATAGGATTTGGGGTTGTAACTTCACTCTATTACACTGTAACTTTAGGGAGATTGAGGTTCGTTACTCGTTTTAATTTTCCTCTTTACAACTTTAGGGGTATAGGATTTGTCGTTTTGTGATGCCATTCTCTGGCGATATGACCTGCAGAATCTGTTTTATGGCCTCTATCTAGGCCATGTAACTAGGATGCTATGATTTGGATTATATGATGTTGATATGAATGCAAAGATGTCATATTTTAGAATGATTTTGCTTTTAATTATTAAGTCGTCATTGATCGTGTTTTGTCTAAATTCTAACATTGATGTGTCACCGTGTCTTTCTTTCAAGTCTGGTGTTTTCGATACAAAATCTGAAGAGGTAGTCATAAACTAAACTATTTGTTTCAAGACCCCTCCAACCCTCGAATTTGGTTATTTCTAACTAGTGGTCTTGTTTCAGGTCCCTATACTATTTAAAATTTTTTCAAAGCAATATGAAAAAATCCTTTTATACTTTATATCTTCAAGTCCATTAATCGTTACTTCAATGCAAAAAATGCTTTGAGTAGGGTTACGAAAATGGATAAGATTGAATTTATTGGAGATAACGCTTGAATGAAGATAAATGAAAAGATATTAAACATTGGTCAAAATAGAAAATGTTGGTCAAAAAATAGAAAATTTTGATCAAGAATTTCTAAAGTGAACAAAAAAAAAAAATCAGATGCCCTAAATATCAACGTATGAATTTCTTCGAGCAGACCTAATGAGGATCACTTTGAGCCTGATGTGTACCCATGAAAACTATTGTACTTTGTCGATGTCCAAAATGTAATGTCTCTCCATCCTATTACTTTTGAGAGAGAAGCCCATTTTATTCCTAATCTTTGATCCAAATCTGAGTCGCCCTTTAGGGTTTTCGACTCAAATCTCCTTAGGCTTCGAGACGCCCTTTGTGGGTTTTATCTAGGCCCTCTTTTTCTTCGGTTTGAGCCGCCCTTTGCGGGTTTTCAACTCAAACTCTTCTTTTTTTAAGCGAAGTATTTCTTCACTAAATCTGAGTTCATGAGGTTCGACAAATCCTTGCCATCCATCTAAACTAGAATTAAAGCTCTTCTATAAATTTTTTTTTTTACCACGTATGGGCCTTCCCCAATTTGACATCTATTTGCCTCGAAAGTCCTTTTGTATAGGAAGGATCATTTTCAAAACTAGATCTCCCTCATGGAATTCCCTAGGGCGAACCTTTTTATCATGAGCCTGCATCATCTACTTTTGGTACATCTGGCCATGTTGGATAGCTTTCAACCTCTTCTCCTCAATTAGGTTTAGCCAGTCAAATCTTGACTGGATCCGTTCTACCTCATTTAATTTTACTTCTGATAAGACTCGGAAGGAAGGAATCTCGACTTCAATGGGTAAGACTACCTCTATTCCATATAATAATGAGAAATGTGTTGTGCTAGTAGAAGTTTTGATAGACATTCGATAGGCGTAGAGAGGAAATGGTAACTTCTCATGCCAATCTTTGTAGGTCATTGTCATTTTCCCAATGATTTTCTTGATGTTCTTATTACTTGCCTCCACTGCCCCATTCATTTTCAGGCGATACGGTGCTGAATTTTGATGCTTGATCTTGAACTGACTGCAGACTTTTGCTATCGTGCTATTGTTCAAGTTCAAATAATTGTCGGATATGATCTTTTCTGGCATTCCATACCGGCATATGATTTCTTTCTTCAAGAATTTGCTAACTGTTGATTTCGTAACATTAGCATAGGAAGTAGCTTCCACCTGCTTAGTGAAGTAATCGATGACCACAAAAATGAATCTATGCCCATTAGAAGCTTATAACAGGATTGGTCGAATGGCGTCCATACCCCACATAGAAAAAGACCATGGGGAAGTCATAACATTAAGAGATGAAGGAGGTAAATGAATTTTGTCGCCGTAAATTTGGCATTTGTGATATTTATTAGCATATCTAATGCAATCTACTTCCATGGTTGACCAGCAATACTCGAGTCACATAATCTGTCTAGCCATCGTGAAACCATTTGCACGTGTTCCACAAACGCCTTTATGAACTTCTTCTAGGATTTTCTTCGCCACAACAACATCAACACACCTCAACAAAACCTAATCTTTTCTCTTTTTGTATAGAATGTCCCCATTAAGGACATAATCAATTGTGAGCCTTCTCAATGTCCTTTTATCATTTTCAGTGGCTTGCTCAGGATACTTGCGGTCTTTTATGTATTGCAATATTTCCTGGTACCAAGGGTGATTATCCTTTTCTTCCTCTTTAATGTTGTTGCAATGAGCTGGAACCCCGTGGATACTCATCTGAATGGGCTTCATATCTTCTTGCTTATTGACCATAATCATGGAGGCAAGGGTATCCAAAGCATTAGCCATTTGATTTTCCTCTCGCGAGAGGTAATGGAAGGTGGTGTCCTCAAATTCCTTAATTAACTGAAGAACTAACTTTCGATAATCAATCAACTTGGAATCTCTCGTTTGTCATTCACCTTTGAGTTGATAAATTACCAACGCAAAATCCCCACACACCTTCAAAACCTTGATCATACGTTCTAGAGCTGCACAAATACCCATGATACATGTTTAATATTACGCCATGTTATTTGTGCAATCGAAGTTAAGTTTTCTTGTGAAAGGGTAATGCTCTCCTTTGGGGGATACCAGAACTGCCCCAATTCCTTTACCAGTGGCATTTGAAGCACCATCAAAATTCATTTTCCATGGTTTCCCTTCTGAAATTCCTTCTTCTGTGGTTGCAACAGACAATTGATCTTTATTTGGGAAATCGAAATCTAATGTCTCATAATCCTCAAGAGCTATGCTAGCCAGAAAATCTACTATGGCACTCCATTTTATCACCTTCTGATTCACATAGACTATGTTGAATTCAGAGAAGTCACAACGCTAAATGTGTCGCTTAATTATAGATGAATTTGTCGCTTAATTATGTTCCAATGAGATCGTACTAATATCAACTCTTCGTTTAACAAAGATCGAAGTACCCACTATTACCACACCTTCTAGTGCTGGTAATGCTGAGCACTTAAGAACAAGTGACCATAATTCCTCCTAATTCCAAGCAACTTTCGCTGTCTTGCTTGTTAATCTAACTTGTCACCACACTTTCAAGTGTTTATGACTGTAATCGCAGTTCCGTGGTAAAAATAGTTAAATCCAAAGATAAACAAATGAGAATAATCAAATAGAAAACTCAAAGAAAATCTAATATTGAAATATGCTTCTGTATTCAAAAAATTATCAATAGTATTTATCAACAATTTAAGAGGGATTAACAAATGAATTGAAGTATCCTATTCCTAGTCTACTAGAATTCTCCCTTAACCGCTCCTCCTGTGTTGTACCGAGCACTTCTTGTCAGAAGCTATTGCACCCTTGTGGCATCAGATTACCTTCCTCCAAAATTTAAACTTCCATGACAGCTTTCTTCAAAAATGAGTAAGAGAAATTATAGATTTGAAATCTTCACACCTTCATGATCCATCTTCTTTTTCATCTTTGTATTTATAATCACTGGCCATTCCAAATCTTTCTCCCTTTTCAGATCTAGATCCTTGATGCAGCTGTAAAAGTTGTTATTGCCAGCTATGCACTCACACAGATCTAGTATGTTCATTGAGCAGTTGCAGATTGTCACGACATTCCTGGATGCAAATTATGGTTTCTAATTTCCTGCGACAATTTGTCATTTTCTTGCATTGGTGCTTCTGGATATGTTATCAGCGTGAAATTCTTGATAGATATGAAAAAGCATTCATGTGACGACATATTCGGCTGCAATTCTAGATCAACTTGTGACCACAACTTTAAATGCTTTCCTACTCTGATCTTCCCAGGTGGATCTCTACGCTGACAACTTTGGATGCAAAACTAGTACTAAATACAACGACATTAGTAGCACAAGAAAGATAAAATGAAAGAAAATAGGATCCAACAACACTGTGTTAAAAAATTTAATACTAAGTATGAAATGCTAATAATGCATGCTAAATATGATACAAAAGGAACAATTTATACAATAAATGGGGAGAAAACATATTTTCTTTTTAATACCATCACACCCCCAAACTTGAGTTTTTACTTGTCTTCAAGTAAAACAAAAACTAGCAAGGCTATAAAAGAATTTTTGTCAAGGCAATAATCATTCTAGCAACTTGAAGCATCTAAAATCCTATTGCATGAATTACATTCAAATGACAGAATATTGCGCCGACAATTTATAGGTATGAATAATTAAAATTGCAGCTTTATCAAAGCCAGCATCATGCTTCAAATCATGAATTCTATCTACCAATACAACATTTATTGTACACTAATATAAATATATTTCTTTTTCTTTTCTTTTATTTTTTTCTTTTTTTATGTAACTAAGGGATGTCATTGCATTACTGTACCCTTATTCCTGACAGGTAATGATGGAGAGCAATAAACCCCCAAGGAATACATAATTGCACCGACACACACTCATGCAGCGATAGCCATTAGCCAGATTACTTTTTCTAACGCTTGCATTGGAGTGTTCCCCTTTGAAGTTCACAATACACCCACATTGGAGTGTTTTTTTATTTATACTATATACATATACAAGCAGTTGTAAAAGGCAATTTCATTCAAGATTCAAGGAATGATGCTAGTCATCCATTACTAATGCAATCTAAATCATTCATCAAAGAATTGAAGATACAACATTCAGTCAACTTTATCCAACTCATTCATTATCATTTCACATGATTCAAGAATTAAGCATCAGATGAATAAAAATTTCAAGCAAATTTCTAATAACTTTGCATGCTCCATTAAACTCAAAAGGACAATTTTTTTAAATGTGGGTGCATTGTGGGTGCATTTGCATTTCCAATCCATATACATTCCCCCTAAACTTAAAGTTTGCATTGTCCCCAATGCACTAACATTAATAAATATATCTGGAAATGCAACTACAATGCAAATGCGTTAACAAAATAAAATGCAGGGACAAATAAAATGTGATGACAATGTAATTACAGCTACAAGACATGTAACTAAGTATGTATTGAAAAAAAGTTAAAAACTAACTCAGTGATGTGCAACTGAAGATGTGGCTTCTTTGGTCTTCTTCTTTTTCTTGTGGCTCTTCTCCTTGTGCTTCTTCTTATCTTTACATTTTCATTTTCTTTCTCTTTGTTCAACCGGGTTAGCGGATTGCTCTTCCACATGTGGTTGTATGCTGGCTTCATCGACTGTGACATCAGAAGGATGAATTTCAGCAAGAGATGCCACATAGGGCACTATAGCTAGAGGATTGAAATCCTTATTGCTGACTGTCACAGCCTCGGCCTGATTCGCAGTAGATGGTGCCAGGTCTTCATTAATTGCACCCACATCTTCGGGTGCGGTGACAAATTCTTCAGGCAAATTTGTCGCAACAAAAATTTCCTCCTTCTCTCCTTTTTTTTTTTTGTTTGAGCTTCGCATAGTTTGTGGATTGCTCCTCAGTTTCCATCTCTGCTCCAGCATCATTAGCTATTTCGGTTGTCCAGTATAGACTACTATCGCCCAAGGATTATGGTCATCATTAATTTCATCCACAGTTTTCGCCAAACTTTCTCCATCTTGCACCAAGACCTCAGAAGTTGCACCCACAACTTCATGTGTGGGGACAAATTTCTCAGCTAAATTTGCCTCGACATCTATTTCTACATCTTTTTCTTCCTCCACACGAACTTGGTCCCCAAAAACATCCACTCTTTCATGCTTTTTTTCAAATTTCCTAACATCTTAATTACATATATAGGCATCAAAATTATGCTTTTATTGAAATCACATAATGCCTTTCCACTATACAGATCACCAATGGAATAGGGTATTGTGAAGCTCTTGGGATCCTTAAATTCTTGGAGCAATTTAATTGTCATGACAATGCACCCTTCAATAAGTGCGATTGCTTCAACTTCTCCCAATTTTTTCTTCTTTTACAATGTATCTTCAAGTTTCTGACGCTATTTTGCTATAACATTTGTGGCGACAAAATGATCTGATTCTATCTCCGTAATATTTTATTTAACCTCTTCGGTTACAATTTTTTTTTCAAATTGTTCTAACATCTTTCCATTGTAGAGATCTGAATTATTTTCTTTTCCTATAGCATCTTGAACAACTTCATTCAGTTGAGTCTCACTTCTAGGAATGATTTTCTCATAATGCTCTTGCCCTTGTGATATCTAATTCTCAATATCAATTGACAAAGATTCTTGTGGTTGCAAATTTATTACGCTCACAATCTGGCCAGCTTGATATTCAAGAGCTCGTATGGATTCAGCTTGACTCTAAAGCGCAACTTCAGTCTTGGCAAAATATTGTCTCAGTAAATTTTCAAATGATGAAAATTCTGATGCTTCGTCTTGGTGGGTATTTTGCCTTGACAAGAGTTTATCATAATTGAATAGTGTCCACTCAGATCTAACATCATTGTTTATACTTTCAGGGTCTTGATTGTTCCAACAAAAATTTGGATGTTGCTCTCACTCTGACATGTAGGTGTTGGAATATGGGTTTTCATTTCGACCGAAATTCCCCATGTGGTACACATTTGTTGGATTTGATGGGCATTCTTCAAACTCATGGTTGCTTCCACAGTAATCATAAGTTGTCAATGCAAATTTCCATTCTGCAACTGCTGTAGCATTCTGCATTGAATTTCTTATATTAGTCAAATAAGATACCTGAGCATTTTTGGCATTGAGCAAGATGAGCTCGACACCTATGATGAGTATGAAGCAATGTTTCATCCTCAATACTCCACCCCCAAAAGATCGATGTTTTGAAGCCCCGCACGACAACAAGGTGGAAGCTCCCGACAAAAATACTCTGGCAAGGAGGACGATGATTGAACTTCAATTTTTAATTGTTTTCAAACTTTGTTTAAAGACTTGTAATTGTTGGTATAATTTTATTTTTATTTTTAGGACTTATATAGGAGTAGGATTAGGAGTTATGTTTGCATATATGCTTTAATCCCTTTTGTAGGAACCCCATATTGGAGACACAACAAGTTTGAATGATCAACCCAAAAGGAGGAAGGATAACCATCACGAGAAGAGAAGGGCTTTCACGATCAATCGAGTAACTTCTTTCCTTAATACTTATAAGGGTACACGTTGAGGACAATTTGTTATCTAAAGTGTAGGGGTAACATATGAATTTTGGCATGTAATTTTTTTTCTCTATTTTGACTTTTTGATGTGTGCTTGAGCTTGTAGAAACAGAAGTGATTGGTTAGGAGCATGAATAATAGGTTGATTGTGTTTTCTTGATAAATTCAGCATGATAATGAGGAATTTTACATTTTGAGCATGAGATTTTTAAAGTTCAATAGGTTACATTATATATAAGATAGAGAAAGTTTTGTTTATACCACATGATATGCATAATATGAGGAAACGAGCATGTTAGTATATATGATATACGATAATCTTGAGATTAGGTAATTAAATTGACATTTGTGCATATTGAGTTGTTTAAGGATGACCCAAGACATTGTTTGACACAACTAGAGCCAAAAAGCCAAACCTTGTTCTGAATTATCAATTAGTACCCATTTTTTAGCCTTATATCACCTTCTTAATGAGCCACATACAAGCCTTCTAAGCCTCAAATAATGACTTGTGTATATCCTTTTCTTTGGTCCTATTTTGCATGAAAATAGACGTATGACCATATGTATTGAGGGTAGGTAGACACATTATAGTGGAGGTTGTGGAATAAAAGAGGGAAATCATGATGAAGTATGACTTTTAGATTTAGCCAAAGAAAAGTAAAACAAGTGAAAAGAACAAAACGAAAATGAGTAGAAATACAAAATGAAAAGAGTAATAAAAAGTGTGAGAAGTAACAAAAACAACAAAAGTCACCTATAGAAAAAGAGAAAGCTTGCTTGAAAAAGTGTTTCATATACTCATAGGCTAGCTAGAAGGAGTACTTTGGATTGATTTCCTAAATGGAGAAATAAGGAAGGCGAGGGAAGGAGAAATAAGGAGGTCAGATGGAGTGAGACATAAAAGGGAAGAATAGGAAACAATGCAATGTGTCAAACTATTTTCGTGCTATGTAACCTCTATGTGCTTAACTGTTTTTTGAAAATCATACCTGTCCTAAGCCTCAACACGTTACAAGCGAAAAAGCCCCTTGTGACTTGACCAACTCTATGCATAGATGAATATAGACATTACATAATCTCATTATAATTGTTTGTATTGTACTAGGATAATCAAAGTACTCATGTTAGACATTGATGGAACCACATTGATAGAACTTTGATATTTTGTATCTTTTGTAATCTACTAAACTTGACTTGTCTCTACTCTGAAATAGTGAAATTGCTCTATTATCATGTTAGGATTATCTAAAGATACATGAAACCTATAATAAGTGTTGCAAGCCTATCCTTGTATGATGTTGTTTCAAGCCTACTTATGTTTTTCATCTTCATGATTAGTTGCCTTGTTTTATTTTTTACTTGAGGACAAGCAAAGACTTAAGTGTGGGGGAGTTTGATTTGTCAGTTTCATACCTAGCAGATTGAACTTATTTCTACATTTGTTGAGCTTGAAATCAAGTAATTTCCTTTATATTTTATGCATTTTTAGTATAGTTTCATTTTCTAATAAAATGTACTAAATAGGTTGTATTATTTCTTTTAAGGCCAATTAAGGACTAAAGGTTAGCTAACATACTTTGTGAGTGCACATGAGACTAGTAGTAGCAAGCTAGATTGATATTGACCACTTCGTCACGACATAGATAGCTCTATGCTGCAACAAAGGGATCAGCAGTGAGAAATTCCAAGACTGCCGCCTACATCGCGACACAAGGCCTGGTGTGTTGTGACATCAACCTTAACTCCAACTATTCATCCTGCGAGGGGCGTTTTCATCTTCACAATGCAACTTAAACATGAAGTACGGTAGTTGACCAAGGGTTTAGGAAAAATGACCATGTAAAGCTATAAATAGGACCTCTAGCATAAGGGTTTACATACAATTACTTAGCTTTCAATTTTCAGTTTTAGTTTATTTATTTTTTAGCTTTTGAAATGAGATTGTAGAAACTCGCATAAATGAACAAGAAATTTTTCACGATAGATCACTCAATACAATTTAGTTTCTTTTCATTCGATTTTTGATTTACATGTTTTCATTTATTATACTATTGATGAATAAAGAAACCATGACGAACTAATTCCATTTTGAGAAATTAGGGAATGGACGTATGAATAATTGATTATTGTCTTACAGAGGTTTTACCTTTCGTATCAACTGTTTGGGAAAGGAAGAGCACGAAGCAAACACTAGGCCTGACAACCCTAGAAGGTCATCTAGGTGGAAATGAACCCAAAATTTGTAGTTCTCATTCGTAAACACCTTTTCCCCAACCCGATTTAGATTGTGACATCTAGCGATAAGTAATCTCTATCGACTCATGATGTATTACAAATGACATATATTTTCTCCCTAAATTAGTGTTTTAATTGTCGCTTTTGTAGCTCATTTAGCATGCATATTAAGCATTTTATACATAGTTTTTATATTTTTCAACTCATTGCTGGTTAGTTTAAATTCTTATTGTTTTTAATCTATTTTTGTACTAATGTCGATGCAAGTAGCAAATATATTGTGCCTTAGAATTGTCAGCGTAGGAACTCAGCCTAGAAGATTAATATTGGAAGAATGCAGCGACAAGATCAACTTGGAGTTACGGCCAGCGGTGTCGTCGTACTAAACATGAACTCCGAATTGGTAAACTCAAGCTGAATTCACATTTGGAAGAACCAACACAGGAACATCATAGATGTCACTGCAATTATGGTTTCAGATTGCGTCCAGCAATGTAGTGAAAATTTGTAGATCTCTAAAGAGAACATTCAATCTGCGTGAGTGCACAGCTGTACTCTAACTAACTTTGACAGCTGCAAAAATCTAGATCTAGATTTGGGAATCAAGGCTGAACCCTGTAACATTTTGAAGGCTATAAATAGAAGAACAAATAATGAAGAAATCATCAAGAGCTATAGGATTAAATTCTACAAATTCTGTGTGATTTTGAGATTTAAGCTGGGAATTGAGAAGCTGATGAAGCAAGTCTGTAGCAACTTCTGACGAGAGGTGCTTTGTGCTAGGCAAGAGGAATGATTTAGGAGTAGTCTTAGTAGTCTAGAGATAGTAAGCTTCAATTGTACTATTTAATTTCTCTTTTGACGATGATGAAATCTAATGACATTAAATGAATATGAGAGTATCTTTGGTGTTAGATTATTTTGACTCTTATTCAATACTGCTTATCTTTTTATTCTTAGATCTAACCGCTTTAAGCACGAGAGTGAAATTGTAGTCTGTCGACATCGAGAGATGTGGTGACAGGTTAGGTTAACCAGTAAGTTAGGCGAGAGCTGCTTGGGATTGGAAAGATTCCAGTCACTTGTTCTTGGATGCGCAACATTGCTTACACCGAGAGGTGGAGTGATTGTAGGTGTTTAAGTCTAGATTAAATAGAGAGCTGTTGTTGGTAAGAACTCAAGAGTGATTTATTGTTGCAACAATTCATCTAAACTATACCTTGTCGATACATTCAGCATTGCAACTTTGCAGAATCAGTGAACCATTCCTGCCCTTTTACACTTGATCACTTTTACATTTCATGCATTTAAATATTCATCACTCAACACTTAACACATTTGATTTACTTTCAGTACATTGACATTAACCTCTGACTTTTAACTCTGACTGAATTGACAATATTAACTATTTTAGTGTGTAGATCTAACGTAATTACACTGACATCCTTACTCACATTTTACTCATTTTTAGTATTAATTGCTTTGACAATTAACATCAAGAACCCATTTCTTTGTGGGATCGATATATGATAGAATTGTCTATCAACTATTCTTGCATCAACGTGTGTACGCTTGCACAATCGCTGTGATGTTTCAGACGCGATCTCACTAAATCGATGGGAGATCGAGAGATCCAACTAGGGTAGTGACTAGTTTATTCAAGGAAAATCCCTAAAACCCAACAATTGAGAAAATCATATGGAAATGACCTAATCTCCCCAAAGATGTTTATAATAATTTATACAACTCATCTTCACTTTATTTTATTTAATCTGATCCTTTTATTTTTATGCTTTCAAAATACTCTCTTATTTTCACTCATACTATAAACCCTAAAACTAGTTCTAATTAATTTTATTCTTTGCAGGAATTCCATTTACTATCGCCTTAAGCCTCCTTTGGGTACGATCCTCGAAATACTTCTAAGTGTTTCATTGTAAACACACCATATTTACAACCTAACCCATTTACTTATGGAAGCCGAAATCTACCCTGAATGGGAGTACATTCAGGAGCGATCAGTCTCATTCTTTGAAGTTTTTTTTGGATCGATTTACATTCTTTTGTAGTTGGGATCTTGTGTATCACGATATTGGGCATGTCCTGATATGACCACACAAATACATCTTTGAACTCTTGAAGCAAATCAATAAGATATTGCCTCGTTTTTGCAGAGATACAGGTCTCAATCTTCACCTCTCTTTTGTGAGTTTCATCCCCAAAACTCACAACTTCTATTAATTCTTTGTGAGGTAGGATCTGTTTCTTGTCTTGCTCAACATTATGTAAAAGATCAAGAGATAAATTACAATCTTGAGCATCTTTGAAATCTTGAGATTCCTCTGAACACATATCCTGCTCAAAATGAGGCTCTAGGTCGGTAACGACGTTACTCATATCATTGATATCTAATGACTTGTCATATGGACAAAAAAAAAGAATCAAAGAATAAATGAATTTAAGAATGTTTATTGTGGTATGAGATGAATGAAAAGAATAATAAAAATGTTTGCCAATTTGAGTGAAAGAAAATACATCATTTTCATTAGAATAAAAGCTAGCAATTATGTGCCCTTTACAAAAAGATCCCTATTTCTCTTGGGCATAGAGCAACAAGGGTGTTCAGAACATTACTCTGGAAAAGTCGTAAAAACTACAAGGAGCTCTTCCGTAGTCTAATTGTCCAGAATGCTTTCGAAGGCGTAGGGACGAATTCCTGACAACTTCCTTTATTCGCTCTTCTCCTCGGCAATAGCATTGATGCTCAAGTTTTCCATTATTCCCACCATCCTATTTTCTGTCAGCTTTAGCTCGGGGTTAATAATACCCCCACACGGATGTCTTCGATAAATAGGGAAAGATCATTGGTTCACATTTGATCTCTTCCCCACTTATTCACGCTCTTCTCTTTTCCTACCTTTTCTGCAATTCTTCTCTTCTTTGTCTCTCATATGACTTGAATCCAAAGCCAAAGTGATCGCGTTTATCTGCCAATACTAGTGTAGTGACCCTTCCTTGGAGATATCTTCCCAATCCTCTTCCAGGTAAAGCTCCTCTTCCAACTATCCTTTTTGGACCCATCCTATTAGTCATAGACATATTTGGTGTGGGTATCTTATTTCCTTCAGCTACGAAGGTAGCATTTACAAACTCCAAAGATCTAAAAAAGCATTCCATGGCCTCCTCATCTATACCAATGTAGGGCACATCACTGGTCATCGATGCGATGATGTCCTCCCCGACATTAATTGTGATTAATCGACCCTTTGTCACCAATTTAAACTTTTGATGCAGAGATAACGGTACTGCCCCTGCTGAATGGATCCAAGGTCTTCCCAACAAGCAATTATAAGTGGGCTTATTGTCCATCACCAAAAAGTCCATCTCATACGTGTTTAGACCAATTAGGAATGGTATCTCAATTCTGCCCATACTCTTCTTTCGGTTCCGTTTAATGCTCTCACTATGTTATGGCATTCCTTCATGTGGGAGTTGTCGGTTGGCAACCTGTTCAATGTCATCAATGGTAGCACATTCAAAGTAGAGTCATTATCTATTAATACTCCTGGTAGTGTGTATCCTTCGCATCAAGTCGTGATGTGTAAAGCTTTCACTAAATCCATGCCCCATGGAGGTATTCATCATCATTGAAGAAGATGAAATTATTTGCACTCAAGTTATTAACCAGTAGGTCCACCTTGTTTATCGAGATATCATCAGCAACTTATGTCTCATTCAACACTTCCATTAGCACGCTATGATGGTTTTTTGAACTTAACAGTAGAGCTAAAACTGATATGTGACCTGGTTGCTTATGTAACTATTACAACACGCTATACTCTCTATGTTTTAGGAATTTCAAGAATTCCTTGGCCTCCTTCTCAATTATCGGCTCATTCACTGGTATCTTAGGTTTATTGGTTTTTCTCTCCTCAGGTTTAACCATTAGGGCTTTTTCTTTATTGGCTTCATTTTCTGCATCTGCCTGGTTATAGCATCTCCCACTATGTGTGATAAGACTTACATCATTATTTGATCCTTCCCCTTTACAAAACAATTATAACATTAAACTAATTAAACTAAACTCTATAAACTAATTAAATAAAAATAAATTAAATTAAAACAACAACAGAATAAAAATTTTACCTCTCTTTCCTTTCTTCTTTCTCCCCCTTTACTCTTCTTTTTTTTCTTTTTTAACTCATTACCTCACTCACTTTCCCTTAGGCCCCCCACTCACCCCTCTTACAAGGGAAAAAAAAAAGAGAAACCCCTCCCCCCAAGCCGAATCGCTCCCCCTCTACGTGCAGCATGCATGTTGCTGCTCTACCACCCCACGCCCATGCATGTTCTCGATGGTTGATGGGAAGTGGGTGTCGCCTCTCAACAAGGCACCAAGGGTGCTGCCTCTAAACATGGCACAACCCATTGTGTCAATCTTGGTATATATGGTACCCGTACATACCAAAATAGTATGTAATAATATACGGTGGTGCCGCATATGGCTGAGGCACCACCAATAAATACAATTTTTTATTTTATAATATAAAAATATAATAAAAAAAATTTGTCAAGCATGCACAGTGGTGCCGCCTATGAAGTACCTTCCACTCCCAAAAACATACCATTTTGGTAATTAATGAGGGTTTCATACCATTTAGGGTTTTTTTTATATTTTTATAATATTTTGGAAAAAAACCAGTCCCAAAATTATTATTTTAGTTTTTTTTAAATTAACTTTTTTTTTTATATATTTTAGAATTTTTTAAAAATATTTTGATTTTTAAAAATTATTTTGAATTTTTTTTTTGTAATTTTTATTGGAAGAGAAATCAATTTGCTTATTTTCAAAGTTAACAAAGATCAAAAGAGTATTTATACCAATATGTTATTTAAATTATTCAAGTTATTGGAATTGTGATATTCAACTCAACTCGAACTCGACACTCGAATCGAGTTATTCGAGTTGACTCAAATAATTTGAATAACTTAATATTCAAAATTTTTTCGAATCGAATCGAGTTTTTTCTCATCCCTATGAACTAATTCTTGGTCTAACCGGTTCAAAACCACTTTTTGGACTGGTTTCTTAATTGATTCCTAATCCAACCAACAACCAACCGATCCAATCCAATTCAAACAACATTGAACATAGTTAATGTGTGTATATATGTGCCTTTTTGTTAAAATGGTCGTTTGCTAGGCCAGGCCGAAAAATGGACTTTAAATTTTGCTCAAACCTGATGCAGATAAAAATGCTAAAACCTAAGTTCGGTCCAACCCGTGTGTATTAAATTTTTTTATATAATTTTTTTGAAAATATTTTTATATAATTTTTAAATATATAATACATTAAAAATACTAAAAACATTAAAATAAATATTTCCCAATAAATTAAAAATAAATTTTAAAAAAGATATATAGTTAAATAACATAAGATAGATACAACTTAACAAGCAAATGCTTCTAAAATAATAATAAAATTAACAATAAAGCAAGCGTTATACAATATTCAAACAATAACAACAAAATAGTAACAATATAATAGTGAAATGGTAACAAAATTAAGAGAAAACAACAAGAAAATAGGATTAAAACAACAACAACAAAAAGCATATTTTTTTGTCCTTTTGTGAATTCGAGTTGGGCCAGGCCGACCCTGACCAAAATGTCTTACCCGAGGCTTGGCACGTTTTTTAAACGAGCCTTATTTTTTTGCCCAAGCCCATTTTTCGGGTCTATTTTTTTTACTCAAACCCTTCCACTTTTCGAGTAGGCCGATCTAATTGAAACATAAAACATCATGACGTTCACTTCCTTAACTTCACCGCTTCAACCCAAGTCATATTTAGTTTTTATGTGAATTTCCTATAAATGTGTGTCATAATCTTATAAATAATGTTGTTGTTGATTGAATTATTGTTACAAATCAATTCGACACCAATCATCAACAAAATTATTAAAATAATCATTTTTAAGAAGATAATAAATATATATTATAATGGCATTTTTATCTTTTTCTTATTTTTTATTTTTATTAAATATTTAAATAAAACAACTAGAAACCAAATATTTTATAATAGTAATTTTTTTGAGAGACTTTATAACCATATTTTTAATGTTGAAAATTTTTTGGTGGATTTAATGTTGAAATTTTCTTTCACCCAGATTAAACATTTTGGTAACATGTTAGATAAAATTCCTAACAGGATAACATTTTTACTCAAATATATTTATTTAAATTTATTTTTAACCACAATTTAAATTAATTTATTTTACATTAATTTCATATGTTATTATTATTAATTTCAAACCATGTATTTTATTATTTATTGGATGTTATTTTTAAACATATATCAATATTCTAATTACGTAAACCTAACAAGTGGCTCCAGTGGAAAAGATGTTGTTCACCCTAGGAGTCCCGGGTTCGAGCACTTGTGTGTGCAAGGTGTGTGCACGTTGTCAAAAGGTTAAGAAAGTATGAACAGATACTACCATAAATTCAACATACAATCAAAACACTTAAACTTAGATTACTATACCATTAATTCAACTTACATTACACAATCTTACATTATACTTAAAATCATGCCTTGTAGGCCTTAAACATTTCAAGACTAATTTGAATCAAATAAGAAAGTTTAAGAAAAAGTTGAAAATTTTGAGAAACAAGGGCACATGGCCGTGTGCCAGTCCGTGTGTGGTTACGAAAATGGGAACACGGTCGTGTGCCAGACCGTGTGTCTATACTGACTTAGGCCACACGTCTGTATGTTTGCCCGTGTTCACCCTGTAGCTAACACACTCTGGACACACGCCTGTGTGCAGGCCGTGTGTGCCTAAAATGTCTAAAATCAAACTCAACCATCACATATTTGACTCAGTACCTAAATCGAATTCATATCACAACATTTCCATGACTTAAAACACACTCGAAAACATTTAAAACATTATTCAATTATCTATTTAAGGCTACATATGGTCACATTACAAGAAGCATATAAACATAACCAATCAACCAAGATTTACCCATTTCAAAATAACATATCTACAATTGCAAAAGATCGTCTCAAGGCTTTTGTAACACCCAAAAACTGTAACCGTCATCGATATAGAGTCTTGAGGTCTTACAGACTTTTTTTTAACATTTAAAGTCCCACATTTTGATCATACCGCATCACATAAATACTCGTGCAATAATTTTCAAGTATAAGAAATCATTCCATTTTAATTCGAGTTAAAACTGTCATTTTATAAAATTTGAGGGACTTTTATCAGTACCTGTTGAACAAAAATCGGTAGAAGTCAAGTCAATGAGCTTTGGAAAGTAACTGCAGTTTCCTACAGGTAGAAGTTAAAGATCTACCAATACAAGTATGAACACTACTGATACAACCTACACTTCTACCAATACAACGAGTTCTAGAAAGCTAGGTAAATTTTCGCTACAACTTCTACCGAGACAAATTATCAGACTACCGAAACTTCTACGAACTACCGATACTTTGAAAAACTTATACTAATACAACACAAGTCAGTAGCTAAAGTTCAATATGCCCTGTACTTTTATCGATACATGCATGAGTTCTACCGAAACAAGTATGCAGTTTCAAATATATCAATAAATGCGTGAATTCTTCAGTTTCCAAACAAATCTTTCTCAAGTATCAAACAAGACATTTTACAGTACCATTTCATAAACTTCTTATGGGGTGCTTATTCTCTTTCCAACACATGCTAACCACTAAGTTATATACAAACATTTCCAAGCTTAGTATATTTCAAATGATCATTTGGCTACTGTAATTCTTTTGTTTTAGCACACAAAAGTATTTCAAACAACATTCATCCTAGTACATGCCATATAAGCCAGGTCATATAAAAACTATCGAAGATGCTCCTAGGCTAGTGTGATTCTTCAAGAGGATCCAACCTTCCAACAGCAAAAATGAAATCTACAAAACAATAGACAGATTCATAGGTAAGCTTTTGCAAAAATGAAATCTACAAAACAATAGATAGATTCATAGGTAAGCTTACATAGCTTAGTAAGTTCGCATAATTAGTAAATCTTACCAAAATTAATGATTCAAATAATACAAGGACACAATTGAGATAACTTGATTCAGTCATAACAGAATACGCTTAATTGTGGTCGCTGCAGGATGTAGCTCATTTGAGTCCAGAATAGAGTATTGCTAATTTGAGCCTAAAGCAGATTATCGCTCCTCCGAGCTAGAAACAAAATAATACTCTTTTCGAGCTAGAGTCCAGAGTAATGCTCTTTAGAGCTAGAGTTTAGAGTAATGCTCTGACGAGCCAGAATCCAGAACATCACTCTTACGAGCCAAATACGAAGTATCACTCTTACCAGCCAAAAACAGAGTATCGCTCGTACGAGCCAGAAACAAAATATTTAGTAAGCCTTCCTCTTTGATTGAATTGTCCAAGAATAATTCCAAGATAAATATAATTAGCAATATAAAAAATTTAAAAGTATTAGTACGAACTTAACAGACTAATTTATAGTAATCGTAAAAGTATAGGGACTACTCTACTACTTTATCTTTTCCTTGGTTATTAATACGTTCTTGATCTAAAATAATAATTCCCTTCAATTAACTAATTCCAACAGTAAAATTAACTCATTTTATGCAATTAAGTCCATTTTGACATTTTTATAAAATTACCCTTAACTTTTCACTTTTATTCAATTTAATCCCTAACTCAAAATATGCAAATTAACCATTTTATTTCAACTTTTAGCCTAGCCGAATGTTTAAGTGCCTTTCTACAGCCTACTTTTGCAATTATTTCACCTTAATTCCTTACAACTTTATCACTTTAACATTTTAGTCTTTAAACGTTAAAATTACTAAAAATTACTTTACAAAATAGTATTATTTAACATTCAAGCTTAATAATCTATCATTAAACTTCAAAAACACACTAAACTCATCAATGGAATAAACCAAAATGTTTAACATTTTTATAAATTAGTCCTCGGATTAGCTAGATCAAGCTAAAACGAACTCAAAAACATAAAAATCATTAAAAACGGATGAGATTTACTTACTAAATTAGCAAGCCCTAAATGGTCGAAGCTTTCTCCCTTCTCCCATTGCTTTTTTGATCTTCTAAGGTAGAAAAATGTAGAAGATGATACTTTTGTTTAATAATTTTTTTACTTTAAACCATTTAATTACCAAATTACCAATTTGTCCTTTAACGATTTCATTAAATTCTTAACAAATATAAGCCCATGACCGTCCACTATGGCTATTAATGGCTTATTTACTGCTCAAGTCCTTTATCTTAGCTTTCTTTAACCTTTTAGTAACTTTAACTAATGGAAACCAATTTTCCATCTTTTACTATTTAGTCCTTTTTACCTAATTAACTATCTAAACAATAAAATTTCATAACAAACTTTTAATACGATACTAATGACATCGTAAATATTAAATAATTAATATTTACGGCCTGACTCATCAAAGTTGTGACCCCAAAACCACCATTTTAGATAATACTAAAAAATAGATTAATTAGTAAATCCTTAATTAATTAGGATTTAATTGAAATTTTCTAGAATCTAGAAAATTCCACATCATTTCTATTACTAAGCTATTTAAGGAGGGTCCAATTTCATAATTGGTCCTTCAATTATATTAAATTCCAATTAAACAAACTTGTTTCAATTTAATCTTAAACTAATTAGGACTAAATGAAAAAATAACCCAAAAGTTTGTGGATTCAATCATATGCACCACCGCTTGGACTTTTTCTTATCATGGTTTAATTAACATTTTGGTCCTTTTACTATTTTTTAATCAATAGGAATTAATTTTTACTTTTTTTTTACAATTTACTTCTTTTTCCTTAATTAAGAAATAAATCATCAAAATTTCCCAACCAAACTTCAATTCACATATAATAAGACTCAGTAAATATTTAATAAATATATTTACGGTCCTAAATTTCAGAAACGAGGTCTCGATACATCATTTTCTAAAGCCACTTGACTTTTGAACCGAACCACTTATACTTTCTTTTAATTCAATAATTAAAATTCATCAGTTCAAAATTCCTTTTAAAAATTATTATTGACTAATATAATTTAAATACTCATTATATGAATTTACTCATCGGATTTGTGGTTCCGAAACCACAATTTCTGACACAACTAAAAAATGGGTTGTTACAACTTCAACACATACATTGACAAGAGTAAAGATGATATACAAAATAAAAACATAGCCTAGTTCAATGGTTTTACAACAAGACATCCTAAATACATGCCATAATTAACCAAAAAGCCAGGGTATCAAAGTCTACCGAAAGAAATGTAGGAAGTTGTGAATACCCCAATGATCCAACCCGTGTAATCACAAAAATTCAAAATCTACAAAATAAAATGTCAACAAGTAAGTATTAATAATACTTAGTAAGCCCTAATGGAGTTTAACATAACTTAACATATCCATAAGCAATTTCATTATGTTTACGCTTGTTAGCATTATATATACGTTTATGCTCATCAGCTTGAATACACGTTTACGCTTGTTAGCATTATATATACGTTTACGCTCATCAGCTTGAATACACGTTTACGCTCGTTAGCATGAGTATATGTTTACGCTCGTCAACATGAATATACGTTTACGCCCGTCAGCATGAATATACAGTTACGCTCGTCGGCATGAATATACGTTTAATATCACTGATTGCCACTTTTATTTGATCCATCAATATTTTCTTATTTCACTCGGAAACTATTCGTTCACTATCATATAAATTTTACTCATTTATTTATAGAGCCAAAATACAATGTAAAAATAAAATAAGTACACGGTTAAAGACTTACCTGTTGAGTGATTCAACTAACGGAGACTACTCGACGATTTTCTCTTTTCCACGTACGTCCTCCACACTTTGAGATTCTTGATCTAAAATATGACTTATTTAAATTAATATCATTCAACCTCATAATTAGAGTCTTGAACTTAATAAGCTAAATTTAAGCCAACCAAACTTTCAAACCTTCAAAGAATATCCCATACATTTTCCAAATTCACAAAAATCCTACGAAATTGGGTAACATTTATAAATAAAATCCTTAAACATTAAAACATTAAAACTATTAGATATCACTTTACAATATAGCATTATTTAGCAAATCCAACATGATCACTCACCAATTATGCTCAAAAACACTTCAGGCTTATTCATGCCAACCGAAATTCCTATACATTCAAAACAACCCATATTTTCATCTAGTTCTCAATTTCCCCCTTAAATATAACTATCTAACTATTTAATCCTTAATACTCACAATCACCAAGAATCATCTAACAAAACATTTATATTCAACTATCAACTTTAATAATCCTTTTTAAAAATAAAAAACTCTTCAATATCATCAGTGGAAAAACCCCAAAACTTTAACGATTTTACAAACCAACTCCCGAGTTAGTTACACCAAGATAAACTAAACTTAAAAGCATGGAAAATACATGAGAAAATACACTTAAAGCTCACCCTTCTTCTCCCAAGGGTTTGGCCGAAACTCCCCTTTGCTAAAATGGCTTCTCTATTTTCTTTTTCTTTTTCTTGAAGAAGAAAGAAGCTAATGATCACAAGTTTGCTTCTTTCTTTTATCTATTACCTACTATCTATTTAAATAATAATTTTACTCACTCAAAATATCTCTTTTTAACTTACATAATCCTCCACTAAATATTTATACTATAATTTCTTATTTTTGTTCACTAAATTTTCTTCTCATACTATTTGATACAATCCATTAGAAGAATTGTCCACTTTTATAATATTTATAATTTAACCCTCTTTTCTAATTCCACAATTCTAGTATATAATTTCACCTTAAACTTAATATGACCATACTCATGATTCGTAAATCTTAAAATAATAATGTATTCTAACATATTTGTCGGAAATGTGTGATTTCAAACTACTGTTCTTGTTACTCTGAAATAAGGATGTTACAGTATTCTTGTCTCGACATGTGTTAATGTTGCTTATGGACCCGATCGAATAAGATGCATTCAACTTTTTTGTCGTGAAATGGCTCAGCTTGGGTCGTCTAGGTCTTCATGAAATGGCTTCTAACATGCTCACATGGAGACCGAATAGACTTTGAAATGAGTGGTCAACTCGAGCTTGTAGGCCTTCCTGCCTACTCTCTTGATGACTCAAAAAGGTCCCTCGTATCACCGCATAAAGACTTGCAACATTGGATCTTGGATTTTTTTTATAATTTTAAATATTTGTTTACATTTTTTTAAAATTTTTTAAAATTTTTATAGATATTTTTAATGATTTTTTTTAACAATTTTTAATTTTTTTGGCCCGTGGTTTGTGTTCAGTTAATGTCGGCCAACTCCCACATCAACAGTCAATGGGGACACGTGGTGTGTTCTGATTGGTTGCTGATTTTTTTAAATACCGATAACATGGGCAAAATGTAATAAAACTATAGTTCAAGTATTAAAAAGAGACAAAAGAAAGTTTAGGTATCAATGTGAGTAAATGAGTATAGTCCAAGGGCCAAATAATGAATAAAGCCTTAAAAATATGATTATGAAATTCAAGCATAATGATATATATATGTTTACTTCTATAAACTTGGTAATTGATATTAGATTGAATTCAAATAAACAATATTTATAAATTATTTTTAAAATGTAAATACCACAATAGTGGATTGTATGAAATTCTATTTTTTATATATAGCATCTAACTTAATTGTAATTATCAATTATTGAAAAATATTGTTACCACTGAGTAGTTTGTTGTATTATTATATCTATTTAAATTTTAATCGTGTATTTAATTTGTAAAAATAGTGATAAATTCAAAAAGATTTTTTTAAATGAATTTGAAATTGTTAGTTGAATAATATATATTATTCTAACGTAGTTTCACTAATTGAATATAAACTATTTATTTTATATTATAATCTCGAGATAAGTATTAACATACTCTTAGTATGAATATATTTAAATCAACAAGTAAGATTGTTGTTATGGCCAAAGTTACAAAATCAAAAGAGTTTCTGCAACATTAGAATTAACCACAAAAATCATTAAGGATGATTCTTCAGTTAACCATTAGCATCCTCTACACAATAGTATATATTACCTCATCAATCTTGTGCTGAAATCCCATTCAGATTCAATAGTCGAAACCAGCTCTCGATAAAATTGTTGTTTCTCATAATCATTCAAGAACTTGGAAGCAAGTTCTTCATCTTGACAGATAAAGCAAGCAAGTCAAAGAAGTAAAGAAAAGTGGCAAGGTAGGCAACATGGAGTGAAGAACAAACAATGGTTGATGATTCCGGCCTCGACTTGTTAAACATTGCATAATACTGACTCAAAATGTTATTACACTGCTCAACATTACTGATAATCAACTCATGTATATATATACATACAAGATCACAGAATGTAAAGGAGGATGTTAAAAAGCATAAACAAAGAAGCAATTGTTCATCCAAATAAAGTAAACATACATAGTTCTACCTAAATTCCAATATTAGTATTCTTTAATCAATGGTGGGAGAGATTTCTTAATGAATTCGACATCATAGGTTCGATTATATATCTCATAGACCATTGCACTCAAAAAAGGAGGCTGGCTGCAAAAGGGACCTTGAAGCTGTTAGATAGTTGTACAAGGCAATGAGCTATTAAGACTATAAAAACTAGTAGTAATTTACATTGTTTGTTCTAATGTAACATATGAAAAGCAAAATTACAAAGTTAAAAGAAAACCCATTTTCATTTATTCCTAAAACAATGATAAGAACATAACTGAAAAGCATTACCTTCGATTGGTATAATAGGCTCTAGCATCATTAAGAACATGACCATAAGTGTCTAGCATGAAAATGAGATTAGTCACTATTGCTTTTGCAGTCTCATACATTTTACTTACCAGTAGGCCTTTGCACAAACATATTTAACATTAATCCCCATTAAAATTTTAAACAAAGATATGTTGATTCCTTAAAAATTCCAAAAAACTGTGAAGCCACAGGGAAGCAATTGGCAAGAGAATATTCCTTTTTGATCCTAAAACTAAAAACATTATGATAAAGTCAAAAACTAACTTGATAACCCAATAGAAATCCCAATAATAAACTTCAGTGAAACGTGAACCAGGAATTATTAAAGGCCTTGGCAAAGGAAGAAGAGTATGCAATTCATGATGATGAAGAACTGAGCACAAAACTTTCCTGCTCAAATTCTTCCACAAAGCATGACCTTCCAATGCCCAACCTCTCACCTTTGGGTTCTCCACCTTGGGCAAAAAGCCATGCGGCTCAGGTACAAAATCACCATGAGTACCTGTGAATCATCTTATTAAACAAAAACAAAGCATCATCAACATTATCGAAACTATCATACTTTTTTGGCTTCCCCTTGCAGGCATGAAATTCTTACTTAAAGCATTGATATGGATAGCAACAATGTTAAAAGAAGAAGAAGAGTGGAAATTAGAAGGATTCCTTCCACCATTAACAATTGAACGAAAAATTAAAGAAGAATAAAGCTTACCCATATCTTGAATCAAAGCAAAATGGAAAGCGGGAGTTGAACTTGAAATGAAAGCAGAAATGGTTACGACACTACCAGTAATTGATTTTATTCAAGTAATTGCCATGATTGAGATGGATGGCTCGTCGAGTGAGAAGGAGGGCATGAGGAGAGCGTTCATCGGCCCGAAAGTAATCCATGGTTTTTCTTTGCTGGGATGTGGAGAGAGAAATATTGGAAAATGTCTTATCGAAAACAAAAAGGTAAGACATTTTCCGTAAATAAAGGCATATTTTCTCGTGTTTTGTAATAGCTTTTATAGTGGGAAATTATTTTCAGGCAAACAAACGTGGGAAAAGGCTGAAAAATTTTTCTGTAAAATTTTTTTTACAGCCAAACAAACTAGCCTTAGAGAGAAATCGAGAGAAAATGAGTGAAAAAAATAAAAGGTTGGGGGCTATAGTTTTTTTTTTTAATTTTACAGTTGGAGCAACGGTCAAATTTTTGGAAATGACCGTTGGGGCATACGGGCAAAAGCGCGCCCCCGTGTGGGAAACATGGCCAAAAGCGCTTCCACGTGTGCGCTTCTTTGGCAAAAACGCTTCCACGTGGGCGTCATTTTGGCAAAAACGCTCCTACGTGGACGCACTTTTGGTGCACACAAGGAAAAATGTCTCCACGTAAGCGTACTTTTCCTAAAAAACCCTTGACATGACATCCACGTGGGCACATTTTTGCAAAATTGATCCATTCCAGTCAATAAATTATAATATCATCCATTTTCGTAAATAAAAATTAAAAAAAATCTTTTTTTAGTAAATAACCCTTTATATTTAGGGGTATGCAATATGTAAACTAAAATATTTAAATATTGTAATTTAAAATGCTTCTAAAAGGTAGCAAGGGTTTACAAAGTGATAACCATGATAATGGTTCAGCCAGCCTTGCCCATGTTAGATTGTGTGGTCCAAAGCACCCAACTAGAACCTTAAATGAATCGAGCTTGAATGAATAAATTTTTGTTCATGTTCGTTTGTTTATTTTTAAGTTTGTTTGTGTTCAATTTATGTTTGTTAAAAATTTCAATTTTTTTTCATGTTCATTTATTTAAAATTATGTGTGTTCATGTTCGTTTATTTAATGTTCACGAACATGTTCATTTAACTTAATCGAACATGTTCATGAATATTAAACAAATATGTTCATGAACATATAATTGAACATGTTCACGAACAATGTTAATGAATAATAAAAAAACAATAAATAAATACATACACATATATTATTTTAATATTTTTATAAGAAAATATCATTAATAAATAAACGAGTTTGTTCGTAAACATAAATGAACCGATTACACTTTTATTCGTGTTCATTCATTTATTAAATAAACATAAAAATTTTGTTCATACTCATTTCCTCTTATTCTTTTACTTTGTAGTTTGTTGGTGGTACGGACGTAAGCTGACTTTTGGCTAGAAGTAAGATTGGTAAAATGATATAGTTTCTTTTTCGTTTTGTATTAAACTTTATAGTTCATACTGATTAGAATGCAGAGCGACTATTTTGGTTGAAGTGAACATTGTTGCTTCTATTTTTATTTCAATTTGGGTGTTCTTTGTTGAATAAACATTAAATGATTGTTTTTAAGTGGGTTTTAAATTTAGAAGTTAGTGGGAAAATAAAACGTCAAGAGTTTTTTTTGTAGGTGAAAGGCCAAGGGTCAAATCTTTTATGGTTTTTAATATAATTTATTTTTCAGTTTTTTAACAAGAATAGTGTCTAGTGTTTATATAAATGTCTTGTTGATTTCGTTTGTAAAACAACAACAAGTTAGAGGAATACAAAAGCTGTGTGTTAATTTGATTTTCAGTTTTCAAAATGGTATTAGAGTTAATGGTGAATATGACGGGTCAAATGCCACTACCACGACTAACGAAGGCGAACTACGAGAATTGGAGCATACAAATGAAAGCCCTTCTCGGATCTCAAGATGCGTGGGAGGTGGTCGAAAAAGGTTTCGAAGAACCAACAACTACCACAGGATATACGGTGGCTCAACGATTGAAGGATAAGGAGGCATTATACATGTTTTTTTGAGCCATTGACGAGTCTGACTTTGAGAAGATTGCCGGTGCAGTTACTTCAAAAGAAGCGTGGGACATTTTAAAAAAAGTGTTCAAAGGAGCCGATCGGGTCAAGCAAGTGCATCTCCAAACTCTTCGTGGCAAGTTGGAGACCATGAAGATGAAGTAGTCGAAAAGTGTATCCAACTATATCACGTGTGTACAAGCCATGGTGAACCAACTCATTCGTAATGGTGAAACGTTAACCGATGCGTGAGTTGTGGAGAAGATTTTGAGATCATTAACCGATAATTTTAAGAATGTTGTGTGTGCAATAAAAGAGTCAAAGGACCTTACGACGCTCACAGTTGACGAGCTCACCGGTTCTCTCGAGGCACACGAACAACGTAAGAAGAAAAAGGAGGACACACCCGAGCAAGCACTTAAAACCAAGGCATCAGTCAAAGACAAAAAGATATTCTATTCTCAAAATTTTTGAGGTAGAGGGCGTGGCCGTGGAGGTCGTGCAAATGGTCACGGTGGTCAAGGTGGCAGTCATGAAGGATACTATAAGGAGAAGGGACAGTCAAGCCAACCAAATTGGCGTGGAAGAGGACGTGGTCGAGAAAGAGGCGACCGGTCAAACTATTCCAACATCTTGAAGATGGTTATGTGTCGATTAGAGATGCATAAAAAGTGGAGGTCAAAGGTCGAGGTACGGTTGTTACATACAAAAGGGTGGCTTGATAGGGTCAATCCAAGATGTTTATTACATACCAGACCTCAAGACCAACATTTTGAGTATGGGGCAACTCACGGAGAAAGGTTATTCGGTATTTTTGAAAGACCGGGTACTACACTTGAAGGACAAGCAAGGGCGTCTGGTTGCTCAAGTTGAGATGAGTAAAAATCGGATGTACAAATTGAATCTGAGAAGCGTGCGAGGAAAATGTTTACGAGTCAACGTAGAAGACAAGGCATCGCTGTGGCATCTCCGCTTTGGTCACCTATATCATGGTGGTCTAAAAGAGTTAGCAAAGAAGAACTTGGTGCACGGGTTACCGGACATGGATTGTAAGGGCAAATTTTGTGAAGAATGTGTGCTTGGCAAGCAAGTGAGAACCTCATTTCAAAAGAAGGCGGAATATCGAGCTAAATATCCTCTTGAGTTGATTCATACTGACATATGTGGACCAATCACCCCCGAATCTTTCAGCGGTAAAAGGTATTTCATTTCCTTTATCGATGATTTCTCACGAAAAACTTGGGTTTATTTTTTGAAAGAAAAATCTGAGGCATTTGAGGTGTTCAAAAAGTCCAAAGTGATGGTGGAGAAGGCAACTGGTAGACACATCAAAGCTGTACGATCCGATAGGGGTGGCGAGTATACCTCGATGGCTTTCATGGAGTATTACGAGAAGCAAGGCATAAGGAGATTTCTAACCGCACCATACTCTCTTCAACAAAATGATGTGGCCGAGAGGAAGAATCGGACCATTCTCGACATGGTTCGATCAATGCTTAAGAGCAAGAAGATGCCAAAGGAATTCTGGGCAGAAGCCGTGCAATGTGCCATCTATGTCCACATGTGAAGTTGGTAGATCAAACACTACAAGAGGCATGGAGCGGACAAAAGCTGATAGTTTCTCATTTCAAAGTGTTCGGAAGTGTAGCTTATGCACACGTACCGGATCAACGTAGAACGAAGCTCGAAGACAAAAGCAAAAGGTATATTTTTATTGGGTATGATGAGAAAATAAAAGGGTACAAGCTACTCGATCCGATAAGCAAGAAGGTGATGGTGAGTCGTGATGTGCGAGTAAACGAAGCAAGCGAGTGGGACTGGAACAATTCGACAGAGGTTGTCATTGAAGTTGGAGAACCATCAGTTGTTGCATCAACAAGCATACCAACAAACTCTGAAACTACTGATGATGAAAATGAACCACGACAACCCAAAATGCGAAGTTTGCAAGATTTGTATAATTAGACAAATACCTTGTATGTCTTTTGGCAGATGCTAAAAATATCAGCTTTGAAGAAGCTTTGCGAGACAAGAAGTGGCAAACTGCCATGAACGAGGAGATCATGGCGATTGATCGCAACAACACATGGGAGCTAGCAGAATTACCGAAAGAAAGTCAGCCTATTGGTGTTAAGTGGGTGTTCAATAAAAAGATGAATGCTCAAGGGGAGATAGAACGGTACAAGGTGCAACTTGTTGCTTAGGGATACAAGCAAAAGGCAGGAATCAACTATGACGAAGTGTTTGCTCCTGTTGCAAGAATGGAGACAATCCGATTACTTATTTCACAAGCTGCTCTATTCAAATGACCGTTATTTCAAATGGATGTCAAGTTGGCATTCTTAAATGGTGTGCTCAAAGAAGATGTCTACATTGAACAACTACCCGGGTACATTAAAGTCGGAGAAGAGAAGAAGGTGTTAAAATTGAAGAAGGCACTTTACAGGTTGAAGCAAGCACCGCGAGCATGGAATACACGTATCGATACATATTTCAAGGAGAACGGGTTCAAGCAATGTCCCTACAAGCATGCCCTTTACGTAAAGAAGAATGGAGGTAACTTATTATTTGTTGCACTTTATGTCGATAACCTCATTTTTATGGGTAACAATGATGAGATGATAAAAGAATTTAAGGGCACAATGACACGGGAATTTGAGATGACAAATTTGGGCTTGATGAAGTTTTTCTTGGTTTGGAGATTAGACAAGTAGAGACGGTATTTTTGTATCACAAGAGACATATACAAAAGAGATTTTGAAGAAGTACAACATGGAAAATTGCAACCCGGTATCAACACCAATGGAACCAAGTGCAAAACTCTCTAAGTTCGATGGAGGAGAACGTGTCGATGCTAGTAAATACCGAAGTTTAGTAGGAAGCCTTCGCTATCTCACATGCACAAGGCTGGATCTTTCATTAAGTGTTGGCATTGTAAGTCGGTTTATGGAGGAGCCAGTTTATTCACATTAGAAGGCTTTGAAGCGAATCTTACGGTACATCCAAGGAACAGTATCACTCGGGTTGTTCTACTCGAAAGCATAAGATTACAAATTGGCTGGGTACTCCGACAGTGATTGGTGCAAAGACATAGACGATTGGAAAAGCACAACCGGATATGTGTTCTTTATGGGAGATACTACGTTTACTTGGCTTTCAAAGAAGCAACCGATCGTGACGCTCTCAACGTGTGGAGTTGAATATGTGGAAGCACCTTAGTGTGTATGTCATGCGATATGGCTTAGAAATTTGTTGAGCAAGATGGAGCTAAAGCAACTAGGTGCAACCATTATCCAAGTTGAAAACAAATCAGCAATTAAGTTGACAAAGAACCCGGTAAACCATGAAAGAAGCAAACACATTGACGTTCGTTTTCACTTTATCCGAGATCATGTGAAGGAGGGAAGTGTGGAATTGGTGCATGTGGCAAGTCAGGATCAAGTTACGGATATCTTCACAAAACCGTTACCAAAAGTACTTCTCGACAAATGCAAGAAGATGATTAGCATGATGGATGGTAGAAGCATTTAAGTTTACGGGTGAGTTTTATCGAGTAAACATTAAATGATTGTTTTTAAGTGCGTTTTAAATTTAGAAGTTAGTGGGAAAATACAAGGTCAAGAGTTTTTTTTAGGTGAAAGGCCAAGGGTCAAGTCTTTTATGGTTTTTAATAGAATTTATTTTTAGTTTTTTAACAAGAATAGTGCCTAGGGTCTATATAAAGGTCTTATTGATTTCGTTTGTAAAACAACAACAAGTCAGAGGAATACAGAAGCTGTGTGTTAATTTGATTTTTAGTTTTCATTCTTGATATTTTTATCCTAATTTTTATTTGTCAATTTTGCATGCAGCCATGGTTGATACCTTAGATGTCTCATTCATTTTGGGTCTTATGGTTCTTCATTGCCTGTGTCAATTCATTGTGTGAGTCAATACTGTAAACTCATTGAAGTGTTGTTTAGTATTGAGATGTTCACAAGAGATAGGACCCTTTTCCTATCACTGAGTAAATATTATTACAAATCTTATTACGCTTAATTAACCTGTGTCATCCAAACAATTACATGAGCAAAAAGGCTTATTAGCTGCAAATCTTCTTCCTAAGTTTTAACCAACATACAATGTCATCATGTTCAAAGTTCTACATGTAACAGTTGAATAAATAGCTTTCTAATTATGTCTTCATTTGGTAGGTCAATTGCTGTCTCTATTAGTTTGAGATATGGATCTTATCACTCTCTTTATGAGTTTGATGAATGAGGTTTTAAGATACACTATCTTTTACCTGACTCTTGTATCTAATTCCAAGGAACATATAAATCTGAATTTTTGGGTAAAATGCGAAAAATGATAAAAGTGGGAAGAGTGGCATATTCATCAAAATTACTATCAAATAGGTTGAACAACATCATTGTAGAGAGGCATCTCTTCTCTTACCATATATGTGAATTGCTATGCTAGTATTATTACTAGAAATTAAGCACATTTACTTTTTGTTATCAGTGATTTCACGAGGTAATTATTGCTGCATTTTTGAATTCGTGGTGACTTATAATTTCTTTCTCTCCCCCTATTGAATTTTTGGCCTGCAATACAACAGCAGACATGCAACATGCAAGCTCAATTATGCAGTGCATTTTGTTTGTTTTGTATGTAATCAGCTTAGCTGTTTCAGTTTGTTTGTAATTTTTTGGATAGGATCAAAGTTTAATTTGACAGCTTAGAATGATTTCCTTTTGTTGCTTAGGTGCATATTTAGGCTAATAAGTCAGCTCGTTTATTTGTTCAATTTAAGACTTATGATTTTTCATGTTAGTGGGGTTAGTAGGATAATTGTTGCTAGCTTTGTAGCCTATATCAATTTTATTTTTTAATGAAATCATCAGATCAGTTTTGATCATTCCATTTTTGTTTTTGCTTTGCATTTTTTTTTCTTTCTTTGTGGCTTGAAAACTCAACATGGTATCGAGAGCCTGTCATCTTTGAGGACCTTTTACTTGTTGTTTGTTTCCTTGTTAGGTGTCTGAAAAGAAAAAGCAAAAGCATTTTTTGTTGCTGTCATTTTTGTTGCTGTAAAAGATGAGTTTCTCATCTTCTCCACCACCTTTTTTTTTTGGAGAAAATTACAACATATGGGCTGTGAAAATGAAGACTTATTTGCAAGCTCATGACTTGTGGAATGTAGTTCAAGCTGATGAAGAACCACCACCTTTGAGAGCTAATCCTACAATAACTCAAATTAGACAACACAATGAAGATTGTACCAAGAAGTACAAGGCAGTGTCTTGCCTGTAGAATGGTGTTTCTGATGTAATCTTCACGAGGATCATGGCTTACAACTCTTCAAAGCAAGCATGGGACAAGCTCAAGGAAGAGTTTCAAGGGTCAGAGAAAACCAGGCAACATCAGTTGATAAATTTGAGAAGGGATTTTGAGAACCTCAAGATGAAAGAGTCTGAGACCATTAAGTAGTATGCTTACAGGATAATGGTGACTGTTAACAACATCAGACTCCTTGGTGATGAGTTCACTGCAAAGAGGATAGTTGAAAAGGTTATTACAACTCTTCCAGAGAAGTATGAGTACAAAATATCTTCTTTGGAGGACTCTAAGGACCCATTAGCTATACCTTTAATTGTGCTGATCAATTCTCTTTATGTACAAGAGCAAAGGAGAGAAAATAGATTGGAGGATCATTCTGATAGTGCTTTTCAGGCTAGAGGCAGAGAAAACTCAAGCTCAAGCTACAAGGGAAAGAAAGCTTGGTTAGACAAGAAAGAAAAGCCCAAAAGAAAAGCTGGAAGAAGAAGGTTCCAACCATGAACTCATTACAAGAAGACTACACACTTGGAGAGGTACTGCTGGTACAGACCTGATATCCAATGCAGGAGTTGTAAGCAACTTGGTCATGTTGAAAAAGTTTATAAAAACAAATTGAAAGCTCCACCACAGCAGCAGAATCAGGCTCAAATAGCTGAGGATGTTCAAGCTCAAGAGGAGTAAGTCTTCATTGCCTCTTGTTTTGCTACTACAATCAGTGTGAAGAAAGATTGGCTGATTGATAGTGGTTGTACACATCATATGGCATCTGATGAAGGTTTGCTCAGGGAGTTGGATACCAATTATGTCTCCAAAGTTAGAATAGGAAATGGAAACTTCATTGAGGCTAAAGGAAGGGGCAAGGTGGTGATCAGCACTAAGTTAGGTAACAAGACAATCTCTGATGTTCTCTTTGTACCTAATATTGATCAGAATTTGTTGAGTATTGGTCAATTGCTTAAAAAGGGCTACTGTCTTTCCTTTAAGAATAATTTGTGTATGATAGAAGATCCATCTGGTCAAGAATTGGTAACTATGTCCATATTAGATTGATGTTTTGTTTTGGATGTAAATCAACTAGATGCAAGGGCATATGCTAGTCAGGTTGATGAGTCTTGCTTATGGCACAAGAGATTGGGGCATGTGAACTATAAGTCACTTGGTCTACTGCACAAGATGGATTTGGTTAAGGATATGTACAAGATAGATGTTCAAGATGTTGTTTGAGGCGTGTCAACTAGGAAAGTAAACCAGACTGCCATTTCCAGCTAATATGGCTTCAAGAGCTTAAAAAAGGCTTCACTTGGTCCATACAGATGTTTGTGGACCTATGAAGACTTCCTCATAGAGTGACAGCAAGTACTTTGTGTTGTTTATTGATGATTGTACAAGGTATTGTTGGATACACTTTTTGAAGCAAAAGTCAGGTGATTGATATTTTCCCCAAGTTTAAGGCCTTAGCTGAAAACCAATCTGGTTGTAAGCTAAAGACACTAAGATCTAATAATGGCATTGAATATGTGTTAGTTAAGTTCCAAAAGATTTGTGAAGAAGTTGGGATTTTGCATCAGTTGACCAACATTTACACACCACAGTAGAATGGTGCTTGTGAAAGGAAAAATATGATAGTTCTTGACATGGCCAGATGTTTATTGTTTGAGAGCAAGCTGCCTAACAACTTTTGGGCTGAGGAAGTAAACACTGTTATGTACTTGTTCTACAGGCTTCCAACCAATGTTGTCAAAGGCAAAACTCCATTTGAGGCTTGTTTTGGACACAAGCCTTCAGTCTCTCATTTGAAGGTATTTGGTTACCTCTGCTACACTTTGGTTCCAGCAGAGAAAAGAAGCAAGGTTGAAGAGAAGTCAAGGCCTGGTATTTTTGTTGGTTATAGCAGCATAAAGAAGGGCTATAAAGTCTTTGATCCATCCACAAAGAAGATTGTTGTGAGTAGGGATTTAAAGTTTAATGAAAGTTGTTATTAGACGTGGAGTGGTACAGATGCAGGTATACTTGAACTAGAATAGCAAGGTGTTGAGTTAGAACCTACTGAAGATAAAGCTCATGAAGGGGAAAACTTTAATGATCTGCCTGTCAGGGGTACAAGATCAATTGCTGACATCTATGAGAGGTGTGATTTGGCTATTTTAGAGCCCTCAAACTTTGATTAAGCTACTAAAGAAGACTGTTGGAAGGATGCCAAGCAAGCTGAGATGGACATGATACATAAAAAATGGCACTTGGGACTTGGTTAATAGGCCTGTCCATAAGAAAGTCATTGGTATAAAATGGGTGTTTAGGACCAAATATAATGATGATGAGTCACTAAACAAGCACAAAGCTAGGTTGGTTGTGAAGGGATACCATCAGCAGCATGGAGTTGATTTTTCTAAGACATTTGCACCAGTTGCAAGATTGGATACAATAAGACTGTTGTTTGCTTTGGCTGCTCAGAAGCAATGGAAGGTACACCAATTAGATGTAAAGTCAGCATTTCTGAAAGGTTTCCTTAAAGAGGAGATCTTTATTGATCAGCTTGAAGGTTTTGAAGTTCCAGGTGAGGAGTACAAGGTCTACTAGCTTAATAAAGCACTTTATGGCCTTAAGCAGGCTCTAAGGGCATAATATGACAGAATAAACATTTATCTGTCAAGGCTTGGCTTTGAAAAGAGCCTAAGTACCTTGTATGTTAAGAAGGCTGAGCATGAGACTCTATTGATCATCTTACTATATGTTGGTGGATGACTTGCTTGTGACTGGAAGTAAAAAAGAGCTGGTAGATGAATTCAAGAAGCAGATGCAAGAGGTGTTTGTGATGTCTGATATGGGGGAAATGACCTATTTTCTTAGCATGGAGGTCACTCAAATTCAGCATGCTATATTCATCAAACAACAAGCATTTGCCTCCAAGATTTTAACTAAGTTTTGTATGGAGAAGTGCAAACCTATCAGTACTCCAGTTGCACAAGTAAAGAAGCTGTCCAATAATGGTGACCTTGAGAGAGTTGATGAAAAAAGGCTATAGAAGCCTTGTGGGTAGCTTGCTCTACTTGACAACAACGAGATCAGACATCATGTATGCTGTAAGTCTCCTTTCTAGATTTATGCATTGTTGTAATGTCTCACATTTTAAAGCAGCAAAAGCAGTCTTGAGGTATGTCAAGGGAACTTCGGACCATGGTGTGAAGTTCGTGAAGAGTGATGAGCTGAAGTTGATTGGTTACTCAGATAGTGACTGGGCAGGGTCAGTTGATGACATGAAAAACACTTTTGGATATTTCTTTACTCTTGGCTCAGGGGTGTTTTGTTGGAGCTCAAAGAAGTAGCAAATTGTGGCTCAGTCAACAACAGAAGCAAAGTATATTGTAGCTGCTACAGCTGTTAACCAAGACATTTGACTAAGAAAGTTGCTAGGTGATTTAAATGAAAAGCAATTTGAAGCTACTGAAATCAAGGTTGATAATAGTCAGCAGTTGCCATAGCAAAGAATCCCATATTCCATGGCAAAACTAAGCATTTCAAGATCAGATATCATTTTGTTAGGGAGGTTAAGCAATCGAAGGAGGTAAGTTTGGTTCATTACAGTGCTGAACCATCTCGTTGATGTTTTAACTAAGCCTCTTGGAATTTTGAGATTTGAAACTTTGAGAAGTAACATTGGTGTTTGCTACATACATGCCAAGGAGGAGTGTTGAATTTTTGGGTTGCAATGCAATAGCAGACATGCAACATGCAAGCTCAACTATGCAATGCATTTTGTCTCTTTTGTATGTAATCAGTTTAGCTGTTTCAGTTTGTTTGTAATTTTTTGTATAGGATCAAAGTTTAATTTGACAGCTTAGAATGATTACCTTTTGTTGCTTAGGTGTAGATTTAGGCTGATAAGTCAGCTTGTTTATTTGTTCAAGTTAAGACGTGTGATTTTTCATGTAATTAGTAGGGTTAGGTAGGATAATTGTTGCCAGCTTTGTAGCCCATATCAGTTTTATTTTTTAATGAAATCATCAGATCAATTTTGATCATTCCCTTTGTGCTTTTGCTCTACAATTTTTTTTTCTTTCTTTCTGGCTTGAAAACTCAACAGCCCCTCTCTCTTTAATATTTAGTCTCAGTCTTGTAATTCTAACATCAAACTTCTCACATTTTGTAGCAAAAAGCACTGGATGAGAAAATAAAACTGAAGGAGGAGTAGGAGGAATTCAAGGTATTCGTTATCTACAAGCTCTTAGCAGAGGAATTAATTTGATAAACTCCTTAGTATCAACTTATTAAGCCTTTTTCTGCCATAGGTTGAGTTGCGAGCAATGCGCGAAGCTGCACAATGGAGACGATTGCAAGGTTAGATATTTTCTGTAGCTATGTGTATTAGAAACTGAAATATAGTATAAAATTTATTTCTTGAAATCTATCTAATATAGCAGATCACAAGTTCTTATATACTGATTACAGAGGATAACAGATAGTTGGTGTGCCAGAAATGATAAGTCCTATCTCATCAAGCATCATTAGAAACCAAGTCAACTCAGCGACAGCATTAGCAAGACTTCGATATTTTGCTTCAGATGTAGAACGGGAAACAACAGATTGCTTCTTTGAGGACCATCCAACCAAATTATCACCAAGATAAATGCAAAATCCTGATGTGGATTTGTGATCTTCTAAAGAGCTTGCCCAATCTGCATCAGAAAACCCTGTCAAACTCATACTGGATGGGTGAAACACATGCCCATAATCAGAAGTACCTATAACATAGCACAAGATACGTTTGACAGCAGTTTAGTGTACATCATGTGGTGCATGTATGAACTGACTAACTTTGTTGACATCATATGCTATGTCAGGTCTAGTTAAGAATAAATACTGCAACCCACCAACAATTTTTCTATACAATGTACCATCAGAGAGAGGTGACCCTATTAGAGAAGTAAGTGTGGGAGAACTCACCATAGGGGTCCGTACTGACTTAGCCTGAGCCATATGCACTCGATCAAGAAGCTCCCTTACATACTTTTGTTGAGACACATGTAGACAACCATCACGTCGTACCACTTCCAAGCCAAGAAAAAAACTCACCTCTCCAAGATCCTTCAAGGCAAATTTCTGATGCAAGTGATGAATCACATCTTCAAGATCAGAACCTGAATCGCCTGTTATTATGATGCCATCCACGTAAACCAACACCAACAAACTGCCAGTAGATATTTTCTTAAAAAACAGTGACGAGTCTAGCCTCAGCATCAAGAAGTGTTGTGTTGATACCATGTAGATCAAGCGAAACCCTACTAGTCGTAATTATGGACACAACATTATCGAATTCAGGCGGTAAGCCATTTAGAATAGTCGATTGTTGTTCCCCTAAAGAAACATGATGTCCACAACCAGCCAATGAATCATACAGATGCTTAATTTCTGCAAGATAAACTGACATGGAGAGATTATTTTTCTTAAAGTGATGAAGCAAAGAACGATACCTCATCACTTTGGTGGTAGTCTGAGTTCCAAGAATCCGTGTCAATGCTTTTCATAACTTAGCCACAGAGGAGGAACTCCCAATTAGTTGATTATGCAACGTCGGAGTCACAGAGGAAAGCAACACGTCAAAAGAGCCGAATCTTGCTGTTCAAACTTCACAAACTCCGGATTCTCAGTTGTAACACCTTTTTCGCCAGTAATCACCTTCGGTGGAACAACAACCGTGCCCTCAACAAATGGTAACAATCGATGAGTTTTAAGCACCAGCAACGCATGCTGTTTCTAGGCTAGATAATTGCTATCATCTACAAGCATAGTAACTTTCTGAGACGCAAACATCATCGAAGTAAATGACTGCTCCGCTATATCTATAAACGCAACGATCGCTAGGCTCTTGATACCATATTATAAACTGAAATATAGTACAAAATTCATTTCTTGAATACTATCTAATACAGCAGATCACAAGTTCTTATATACTGATTACAAAGGATAACAGATTAATAACCACCTGTAACAGACTTCTAACTAGCTAACCACTTATAACTCCTAACCATCTGCAACTACTCTATATCTGTAGTTGCTAATAACGTGCAACATCTATGTGTGTGCCCGCACGCTCTTGCATGTGCATTCATGTGTATGTCTGACGTTATTTTCTTTAGCTGCGATGAGTAGGATACATTTGAATTTTTACACCTCTTAAATGAACTGGCTTTAACATTTCGTAGCTGACTGTACATTCTCCAATAGTTCAGTATTTTTTTGCATCTCGTGTCAACAGTTCATGAAGTGTTAAAGAATGTTGATCTAGAATCAAGAGAACTTTTAATTATTGCAGGTATGTCAATGGAGGGTGATGATGAGCTGCTCGCAAAGGTGGATTATGGAAGTTAAAGCGCCCCGAAAAAGGGACGAATGGATGACAACACTACCTCCTGAGAGGAAAGTAAGACATTTTGGTCTGCAATTTTATATTTTTGCGTAGTTGCACAAACGACGTAATCGGTTTTTGTCCTTTGGAACAAATCCTTCAATCCTCCTGCATATTCAATTCTCTTTTGGAACTTATGAAATTTTTGTCTACTTATTGTGGATCGTCCACCTAGGAAAGTTGAAAATATTAATTGCATTCTTGGTTGTCACATGAGATTTCCATGAAAGGGCCAAGAGAATTAACACCTCCAGAGTTTAAATTGAAATCACTCTAATTATAATATCTGACCTGTTTATTCTTGTCAGCCTGGTGTGACAATGCAATCGACAAAATTTAGGGCGGGGTGATACTAATGTGTGGACCGATACACCTTTAGAGCGAGACGAAAAAGCAAAGGTGCAGTGAGAATCTCACATTGAACATTTTGGAAATCATTTTGCATGGTAATATTTGATTTGTTTAGTTGTTTATGATGATTCTGTTTGCTTAATCGCAGTTACTTGGAAGCCTACAATGAGGCTGCTGCGCTTTCTTCGAATGAAGAAGAAAAGACGAAGAGAAGCTCTCCGGATGCAGATTTGGTGGATAAATATAATAAAGAAAAACGATCGAAATCAGTGGTACAAAAGCATCAAGAGGAGGCTGCAAAACAATGGAAGAAGCAGTTGCGGAGCTAAAAAATTATTTGGGAGGGGGTGAAATTAAAATATATTTTTTAGTAATAGTAAAAATGTAATTTCATTATTTTAATAGTCTATATTTTTATAAATTTTAAAATATTAATTCAAATTTTTATCATTTTTTAAGTTAAAGTGTAATTCTATCATTATTAATTTAAAATTTTATAATTATAAAGAGTTTAAATAAAAAAATTTCTATTTTAGAGAGCCAAGGCCCCTGCCCTCCCCTGGCTCTGTCACTGTGTTCACCTTATAAAATTTTGGTATATCATAAAAGGAGAAAGTAAGTATTTTTTGAGGAGAAAATGGTAACACAAGCCATTTCACCTTTTTTATATAATTTTTATAGTGTTTTACAAATTATGTAATTTCATAATCAATTTTTTTGGATTTGTTTATGTTATATTAAAAAAGTAAAAGAAAAATGAAATGAAATTTAGTTGGATTATGTTCAATTTTCCCATTACCTTATTTTGTTTTTTGCGGTGAAAAGAAAAATAAAATAGAAGAATAAATGAAGAAGAACAGTATATATTTGGAACCACGGGTTTTATTAAATATTATGAAATATTTGGTACATTGAATACATAGTATTAGTACCTATTTTTATTTTTTGGTGGCTCCCCCTCATTGAAGAACATAATCCTTAATGGTACTTTGCACTATCTAATAACATTCGTTAAAGTTTTGTGAATTTTGATGAATAATCCAACAAGAACCTCAAACTTGTAAAGCTGAGAACCAAAACCGAAAGGTGTTTGCTTCAAAAATTTTTCCTTTGTGGATTGATTTGTTCAACTCAAGTTTGTAGCTTCTATTTATCTTACATCTTGAAACATGAAATGGAAGAAAGCTTTAACAAAGATCTTTTGACACAATTTATGTGAAGATATTCAACTGGTGGAAAAGGTCACAAAAAGTCTTCAAAACTCAAGCCTACTTTGTGCTGCTAGGATTGTAGCCTCTTTAACAAATTCAGGCCAACAATGGTTAGTAAAAATGTCTTCAGTCACTTGAAAGATATTATGATAAATGCTATAGCCATTAACATTCCTAAATGGCAACAAGGATTTCCCAAATGGCTGGGCACCACTTCAGCATATGATAGTTGAAGGTCTATCAAAATCTGCATCAATGGAAGCAAGGATAGTGGCAAAAGACATAGTTGAGAGGTGGATCAAAACCAACTACGCTGCCTACAAGAAAACAGGGGCAATGCATGAGAAATATGATGTGGGAAAATGTGGTGAGTTTGGGGATGGTGGAGAATACATACCCTAGACTAGTTTTGGTTAGTCAAATGAAGTTGTATTGGCATTCTTGGAGGAGTTTGGATGGCCTAAAGACAAAAAGATAAACTGCGACTGAGATAGGGATTATGAACCTAATGGAAGCCTTGCCATTGCATTGTATGGTATGCTAACATTGTATTACCTTATTAGAACGGTAGTTAGTATAACTTTTTGACAATTTGTAATAAATGTCACTATTTTCTAAACAATTATGCAAAAACAATTTGTAATAAATCATTGCAGTATATGAAAAAACAATGTAAAATATAAATTATTTAATTTTTATATTAAATAGATTTAAATTAAAATTTTATTTAAATAGGTGGAACCATTTGTTGAGTTACGTGGGATTATGTACCGCCCTTGAAGATATATGACTTTTATTAGACCAACGATCAGAAGCACATGTAAGTGTTTATTTAATTTTGAACTATATATACATAACATTGTGAATTTCGTATTTAATATTTAGTATTATACCACTAATATTTTTATCATGTTCATATAGTTTCAATGGACACCATACGAGGATCTAGCAATTCGGGCAGTAATTCCGAAGGAATTCCTATAGAATTCGAACGTCCGGCACGTTAGGGTCCGACACGTTGGTCACCTACGCTATCGTCGAGATGCACCTGACGGATAGAGGGTTATGGTAATTCGAATTCCAAAAACTGATTCCTGTGGCACCCGAGGTGCTCGATGATGTGCACAAAATCGACTTACGACGACAGGATACAGATTGGTCGTTATTCCACTTGGAACATTTCGAAAAGTGGGAAAATAGATAGGATTATATACTTGTTCGCAAACCGATTATCATTTCGAAGTTAGCATGCGATTCAGATTACATGCCATGGTTTAGGATCCATGGCAACCCATATTTTCTCTTCGAAGAGGCGAGGCGTCGAGTATTCCATCTCGAAAGGGATCGACGGAGCCTTTTAAATCAAAGGAGAAGGGGTGTTGAGGCAGGCCCATCATCACCGCCCATGCAAGCATCGGCCCTAGCACAGCAAGTTACGATTGTCACACCATTGCCCCTTCAAGTTAAGCTAGGTGCATATCCTAACCCTTATACGTTCCCATTTTCTAATTCTATACCTATGCCAGGATGGGATATGTGGTCTAGTGCATCTAATATCCCGATGACTCCGATTCAATCAATGATATATAGGCAATCATCATCATCGGAGGTACCTTATGAGGGACCGTCGGGGAGCTCAACTCAATTTCCACCGCCTTATGGGTTTCAACCCAGTTACGCTCAATCGCCATGGGTGATGTAAACACCTCCAAGATCTTTGTTCTATCAAGGTGGTTCATCTTCCCAAAACCCACAACCAATAGCACAACCCCGCCCAGAAGACGAACCAAAACCAGAAGCACAACCCCGCCTGAAAGTTGAATTGAGAAGGAATCCAACGGTAATCGTTGACCACCCCATGAGGCACTGGTTTGGACCGACACATGCATTGATTTATTTCGAATATTTTGTAAACATTATTTTCATATTGTTTAATTTAATAAAAGTGAAGTTTATTTAAATATTTTTGTACGCATTAATTTTGGGTAAAGTTTACTTCTAATTATGATTTTAATTGATATTTTTACTTTTAAATTAAAAAGTAAAATTTACACTGAAAAAAGACAAATAGAAAAAGTTTATAATTAGTATGCAAATAAAATAAATACAACTGAACACATTATTAATTCATCAGTTTATAATTATAATTATAATGACTAAATTATAAATTATTATTTTTGTCTCAAAGTGAACTTTACCTTTAAAATAAAAATGAGACAAGACGAAGTATATGTTAAAATTATAATTTAATTAAAAATAAGTAATAAATATTTAATCATTGTTGTGCTAGATGACAAAAAGAATATGTATATAAAAATAATTAAAAAATTTGAATAAAAACAAAACAAAAAAACAATTATTTTTTAATTTTATGGGTTTTTACCTAAAATATATAAAATAAATACCAAAACTCTAATTTTAAAAACCTAAACCCTAATTTTAAAACCTTAAATCTAATTAAAACAAAAACACCATAAACCCTAAGGCCCAAAATAACAGATTTCCACTAAAAACTCCCTAAAATCATAGTGCCAAAATTGCAAAACCTCTCCTTTGGAAAAAGGGTGAAAAACGCGTCCATGTGAGAACTCTTTTCGAGACCTTACACACAATCTAACATGGGTAGGGCAGGCTGAACCATTACCATTGCTGGCACTGTGTAAACCCTTGTCACTTTCTAGAAGTATTTTCAATTACAATATATATACTGGTGTGATTACATGGTAATATCTGTTCATACTTTTTAAACTCTTTAATAAGACACACACATGTACTCGAACTCAGGTCTCCTAAGATAAATATCATCCTTTTTACCATTGGACCTACTCATTGGGTTTGCAATTGTTTTAATTTTTAACTAAAATGGTTAGTGTTGAGTTATTTTTTTAATTTTAGGGTAAATTTATTTATAATCTTAATTGTTAGTAATTTTTTTTTATCATTCAATTATGAAAAGTTACAAAATGGTCATTTAACTATTTAATTTTATTTTTTGTCACCAGTTGGGTAATAATGGTAGCTTTTAAAATTAGCATAATAGCAACTTTAACTCTCAATATTTATAAATTATGTCAATTTAGTATTGATTTTAAAAAATCTAACATTCAACATTTACAAATTGTGTAATTTGATCTTTTTTTATTGTGTAATTTGATCTTTTTTTGTGGTTTTACTCTTTTTTTGTAACATTGAGGGTTAATTTAAAAAAATGAGAAAATATAGATTTTATTATCTTGAATTTTTCGGTGTTTCTATTTTTTTATATATATATTTTCAATCAAATTTTGATGATTTTTTTTAGCTTTTTAGGTAAATGGTTCACAAATAAAAGCAAAACTGAAAAAATACAAAATTACACAATATGTAAATATTGAGGGTTAAATCTTTTAAAATCAAGATTAAATTAACACGATTTATAAATGTTAAGTGTTAAAATTACTATTTTAAATGATACCTCATATGAAAAATAAAACCTCTTCAAAATAAGCAAAAATTTTATTCTTATTACCACAAACAATAAGTAAATAATACATACTCCTATCAAACAAAGGATAATTGTTTAAAAATTTTGAAAATATTTTTAAATTAAAAATTAAATGTTTGACTGCACTTTAATCGGTTCACTACTTTTAAGTTATGAGTTCCCATCGTAATCCTTCAAATATATTAATTACACTTAAAAACTTAAAATTACAAATAAATTTTAAAATTATACATGATATAGTAATTTTGATTCAATTTCTACATTCTACTGGCACTGTTACTTATGTGATGTCATTTTTCGTTATGTTGGGTGGAAATTATTAATATGACATTTTATTAAACTAAAATACAAATAAATAAATTTAATTTTTTTCACATAGATTAAAAATACTTGTTTTCATCATTATAAATGTGGAAAAATAATTTAAATTTATGTAAAAATCATTTAAATTATTTCAGAAAAAACATGTTAAGGATGCGCGTGGAATAGGATCTCAAGTTTATTTAAGTTTTGAATTTGACTTAAGGTTCAAGATGATTGGAAAGAAACTTGGATTTTGACAAAACTTGGAACATAAACAAATCAAGTTAAATCTAAGAATTTAAAAGGACAACAATTAAAACAAGTAATAAAATATAGAAGAAAAAAAAATCCAAATTCAATATGAGCTCGTTTATTAGGACGCAGAGCCTGAACAGTAGGACCAACATCTCTCTTGGTAGGGAATCTAACTTTCTCATCTCGCGCTCCAAACACCTTACCTCTTCTACAATATTGGTTTTCTCCACTAACATTTTGAAAACCCTTTCTTACAGAGGAGCCACTTGCATCATCAACTTATACCTCAATCCATTCTCAAAGCGGACGCACTTATGTTGCTCGGTTGCAACCATTCCTTGAGCGTACCGACTCAATCGCAAGACCTCGGCCTCATATTCGGCCACAAATCGATCTCTATGTTTGAGCTCGATGAACTCCAAATGATGAGCCTCAACATAACGCTTCCCCACATACTTGTTTTGTAAAGCCTCAAGAAAGTACTCCCAAGTCAATCTATCACCTAGGTACCTCTCACAACAGCTTGCCACCAATGGTAAGCCTCATCTCTTAACAGTGAAACTCTACCCTTCAGTTTCTGTTACGGGGTACACTCCAAATCATTCAGAATTCTTCTCCATAGCCTCAAGCTAGTATTTCGATATGGTAGGGGTCGTCCCTGGCATGCCCTTAAATAACTTGGCTCTATTAGTATGAAACCTCTCAGCAATGGTCCTTTGACTTCCAGATCCGGTTTGAGGTCCAGCAACATGTTGTAGCAATCATATCATGTCATGCAAAAATAATCCAAAAAACAACATCCAAAATATAAAAAATTAAAATCCAATCCAAAGTCCAAAAATTAAAGTCCATATATAATAAATACAAACCAAAATGTCCAATAATAATATTCACACAAATTTTTGAAAAATGACAGAGAGCGCCTCCATAGCCAATCCCATCTTAACCTTGATTATCTGAAAAAAATCAGAGTTTGGAGGGGTGAGCTTTGAAAAGCTTAGTGTGGGTCTTAATAACAACAATGATCACCAAACCATTCATATCAACATTATTTTAAACAAATCATAACACATAACATAATCAAATGTTAGATTAGATATAACAAAATGTGATATGACAATGTCAATGCAACGCTTTTCAGAAAAGCAGTGCATATTTTGAAAACAAAACCTACCCAACTTCGCTACACACCAATAACAGTTCCCCAGAACTTATCCATCCAATATCACACCAAATACTTTGTGGACTTGCCACCAGATGCAAATTTACTGCGAGAAACAGATTAGTATGGTTAAACCACTAGATATTTGTAGATTTATTGCCAAATACAGAATAATGTGGACATGCCACCAGATATTTGCAGATTTACTACCAACTACTTCCTCCTTACACATTTTCCCACCCATGCATGTGATATGACAACAGAACATATTTTTCAATAGCATGTTTTACATGTCAATCAAATTATTAGAAAATGGCATGCTTAACATGTGAATCAGATCTCATATATTTTTACACATACTTTCGTAATGACTTACTTTTATAATGGTATCACATAATATTTCATGTAAATTAGAATATTTGGATCTCATAATAATTTTTTTGCCATAAATCACATGTCATGAGTAATAGGAATCACATATATCATATATCACAGATTCACACAAATCACATCACAGATCTTGAAATTTCAGGATTTACTTACTTGATCTCCTTGTATAGCAGCTTTAACCGATTTTAATGAATACATTTGTATTCACTTAAGCACGTATTTGAAGAATAAAATATCTAAAGAAAATAATACACTTTAATACTAACGTTATTATTGTTTAATTAATCAAATAAAATAAAAATAAAATCGATTATTATTAGTGAATTCCCACACCTTAGATCTGATAGTCTAAATCTCAATCCCACTTATAAAGGGATGAATCTGGTTTCCTTGAGTCACTATGTTAAACCAAAATTCGTGTTAGTACTGACCTGACGAAATAATAACAATTCCTTATTAACAAAACATTGATTTGGCACCTACTTACATAATAAATCGTCGATTATCACCCTTTTATAGTTTATGCACGAATTTCGAGATTTACGAATAATCTTCAATATGGCACAAGATTGACTAATTAGAACTTGTTAAATCAAAAACAAGATTATGAAACGAGAAAAAAGATCCTTCATTCTTACGTTTCATCAGAGAGAAAAAGACTTGACAATAAAATCCCGAAAATCGATTAAAGAGGATGATTTGACACTATAATGAAAGAAAATAAAATAGAAGAGTTTAGAGGATTTTAATAACTTGAAAGATAATTTTTAATGCTTGAAAATTGGATTCAAGAGTATTCAAATGGATTTTAAAAAATAGAAGAAGAAAAGAAGAAAATCAAGAACGGCCCATGGTCGTTGACTACGACGATGCGGTGCTGGTGCGACGACATTGTCGGTGGTGGATGAGAGAATGTGCGACAATCGTGTATGGTGGATAAAGGGAAGAGTTTGAAGGAAAATGGCTTCAAAAGTAATGAAAAAAAAGAAGAAAAAGCTGAAAATCGATGGAGCAAGGGTGGTGGTCAGCCAAGGAGAAAAGAAGAGAAAAAATTAGAAAATTAAAAGTAAAATTAGGGTTTTGGGATGCTATGGCTGATCATGGGTACTCAAATGCTTACTTTTGGTAAATTTGGTGACAAAGGGAGTGAAAAGGGGACTTGCACAAAAAGGGGAGTAAAAAGGGGTCGTAAAAGGAATTATTGACTCAAGCAAAAGGTAGGTGAATCTCCCCCTATTTTGGCAAGTCTTGGATGGCAAGGAGAGGGTGTTGACCTTCTAGAATTATCAAAAAATTCAGCTAGGAGGTAAAGGAAGGAAAAAATTAATTACATTAAGTTTAGGGGATTTGAACATGAGACCTTTAGGATTTAATTAACACATTATACCATTAGACTATTTAATTCCTTATGATATTATTTTGCACAAATAAATAAATAAATTCTAAGGTGTGACACCTATATACCTTCTCTTCTTTTCCTCTAATTGTGAACCTAAGAGGTTGTTTCACATAGATTTCCTCTTGCAAATACCCATAGGAAGGATGATTTAACATCCAACTGATGAATCTTCCAACCCATCTGTGCTACTAAAGCCAATAATAATCTACTCTATCTAACCTTGCTACTCGTGCAAAAGTCTCCTAGTAGTCAATGCCATACTATTAACCAAAACCTTTCACAACCAACCTTCCCTTTAGCTTATTGAGCAAACCATCAACATTCAATTTCATTTTGAACACTCATTTGACTTCAATGACCTTTTTGTGTGATGGTTTTTCAACGACCTCCCAAGGTTTGTTCTTATGAATCATATTCATATATTCTTGCATGGATTCTCTCCAGCGTTCTATAGTTTCAGCCTCTTCAAAGCTCATAGGTTTAATTACTGCTACACCAACCCTTTGATAGATATCCTTAATAGATCGTATGCCCTTTTAGTAGAGTGTAGTAAAAATCTCCTTCGACTACCTCATCACCAGATTGCAACCATAGGTCGACACCATATGATTTTGCGAACCCAGTTCGCCCATTCTTTACTCAGCTTCAGTAGCATCCTAATTTCATATTCTATTTTCATTGAACACGACATTCTTGCTCGTCAAAATTTTCTTAGACAAAGGATCATAAATTCTATAACCCTTCTTATCACTACTATACCCAAGAAAGATACCTGGCTGGGACCTTTGTTCTAACTTTCTCTTTTCCACCTATGGAACATGTACAAAACAAACGAATCCAAAAACTTTTTAGTGCGAAATTGAAGGTTTGTTTCCTAACCATGCCTCAAATGGAGTTATCTCTTTTACCACCTTGCATGGTAGCCTATTCAACAACTACATTGAGGTGCTCATTGCCTAAGGCAAAATTCATATGGCAACTTGCTCTCAAACAACAGGTACCTCGCCATGTCTATCATTGTCCTGTTCTTCCTCTCGTACACTCCATTCTGCTGTAGAGTGTAGATATTGGTGAGCTGGTGATGGCTTCCTGCTTCTTCGTAATAGTTTTGGAACTTGTATAAGGTGTACTCGGTTCCATTGTTAGACTTGATCTTCTTCAGTATCCTATCAGTCTGATTTCCAACCTATACTTTAAATTTCCAAAACACTTCAGCGACTTCAATTTTATGTTTCAAAAAATAAACCCAGCTATACCTGGTGTAGTCATCAAAAAACAAAACAGAGTATCTACACTCATTTAATGAAAGTGTTTTCAAGGGTCCGTACACGTCTGTTTTCCAAGTTGACAAACTTTGCAAATACCATTCTCCTTCTCAATAGTGATTATTTCTTTTACCAAACTTGCCTTGCACAAACGACTAAGGAAGTTATAATTCACATGTCTCATTCTTCTGTGCTAATGGTTCGCATCATCAATAGAACTTGAATAAGCCCTTCAGTTTGCCAAATTCAAGTCCAACATAAAATTTCTATTCTTTATCAAGACTGATATAACTTCCTATCCCAATGAATCAAATATAATGCAACCATAATCCTTAAAAATGACACTGTACTTTTTCTCTAGCACTTGACAAATACTAAGGAGATTCTGATCTATTGTAGGTACATAGAGAACATCAAAGAATACTTTTAACCTGATGATGAACTAATTACCACTTCCCCTCTCCCCTTAGCCTCTAAGAGTTCACCATTACCAATCCTCACTTTAAGATTGCTACTTTGATTTATCTTCCTGAAGATGCTATTGTCTGAGGTCATGTGGACGGTGCATCCACTATCGTTCAACCAACCTTTCATAACTCTATTTTTTGAGGAAGAACTTGTAGCTGCGAACACATGCTCCTCCTCAATATGTTCTCCCTCAGTTGCCTGAGTCTGAACATCTTGTTGAGCGGTTCACCCTTCGTTCTTGCACACCTTCTTCATGTAGCCTATATGCTTGCATGCTCTGCATTTAATATTTGGTCTGTACTAGCAAAATTTCTCAGAGTGTTTTTTTTACAATGTGAGCATGATGGATACTTCTTCTTTCCACCATCATGCATTGACTTCTCTTCTCTCTGAATTTTTTTCTTTCCTTTATTTTTCTTGGGGTTTGCATCTTTAATACTGAGAGATCGTAGTGCGTCTTCTGCGTGATACTCTGGCCTTGATGCTCCTTTTTGTTCATGAGCATACAGGGCATTTATTAACTCTGAAACTGAGATCGCCGAGAGGTCCCTTGAGTCTACAAGTGAGGATATCTTCGCCTCATACCTCTTAGGAAGAGTTGTTATGACCTTCTTAACGACTCTACTATCTGCGAACTCCTCCCCAAGTAACTTGATGTTGTTCACAACCGCCATAATCTTGTCTCACTATTTCAGCCTCTTTTATCCTTAAATTCTTAAAATCTCTTCTAAGATTTATGAGCTATTGTTGTCTAGTCTTGTTCGATACTTGAAACTCCTCCTTTAGCTTATCCTAAGCTTCTGAATATAATGCTTGATACGCCATTCTGAATGCATGACATTGCCTTATATCTTTTAGCTTGCTCGTCACTGTGGTGTTTGATCTAAGCAACTGTCGCGTTGTCCCTTAGTGGTGCTGGCTCGACATCAGTATTCATAACCTTCTATAAGTCAAAATCTTGTAGGTAGGTATTCATCTTGAAAACCCAAATATGATAATTTTCGCTATTGAAAACGAATGGTGAAATTGGAGGAAACTCGCGGAATCCATTGTAACTCAAAAAGATCATTTACGACCCTTAAGAAGATAACTTTGATACTACTGTTGGGTTATTGACCCTCACACACTCAGTAAAATTGTAGAGAAGAAAGAACACAAAGTTTAGCAATAAAGTTGTTTGCTAAGATTTTATTAAGCACTCAATTTTTATTAATTCAACTTGTTAAAAAATCAAACAGATAGGGTATTTATACTAAAAATAAACTCTTAAATATGGAAAGAAATAACTAAGATTCTTATGTTAATAAATGCTAACAATATTATTCTAATAAAGTCTAAATAAAATCTAAATCTTATGAAAAAAAATAATTTTGCTTAACTTGCCGTGCAAGTAAGTTCTTCAAACTTCAATTTGTAGTTTCGCTATAATAGCTCGCACTTCATAGTTTCACTGTTCGCCAAAATATTACCAACCTTATTCGCCAAAATTAATGAGCTCGCCACTTTATGTGAGCTCACCTCTTGCTGTGAGCTCGCTAAATATGTTCGTTGCTTACCAATCTGGATGAGCTTGTCGAAATTATTCACCGTTTGAACATTCAAATTCCAACACATTCTTCTCTCAGATAGTATCCTGGTTAATCCCCCCAGCCCTACATTATCTAGTTCTCGACAGATTGTGGAACTTGCTAGTGACAACTTTGATGCAGATGAAGGTAACTTAGAAAAAAACAATCACTCCTGGAGTGCAGAAGACTAAAAATTATGTTCTCAATTTGTTGTTGCTTTATGATGTCTAGGTTATGCTACCTCCTTGTATTAAAAACCCATATCTAAAGGATGATTGAGAAGTTGACACTGATCCTCTTGTAAATCAAAGATTAAAGTGTGCAGGTACAATTATAGTTTGTAAAGATCAAAGATTTGAGAAAGAAGATACCCATTTGAAGAAACTCTCCACTTCCTAAAATTCTTTATCCGAATGATTTTAATAACATATCAATACAATGTATAGGTTTCTTCTTTGCAATCATTGGTGGAGATGGCCTTTATTGAGCAATGGCTTACATGTAGCCTGTTTTAAGCACACTACAATAGCATTTTTAGTTTTGTTACCTTAGTTTCATTTGAACTAAGTTACTGATGTAATTGCTTTTATTTTTAGTGCTTAAGTCAACTAGTTTATGTTCACAAGTTTATGTTAATGTGAGGCATACTTGTTACTGTTGTTAGGTAAGACTATGTAATAGATTTACTTTTGCACCATGCCCTACGGTTACTAAGAACATACGTATACCACAGATTACCAATGAATGAAATTAGATCACATTTTACAACTTCTTCTCTCAATTTTTTTCTTTTCTCTACATTTTTCACTACAAAATTACTTTGTTTCTTAAGAAAGTCATGAAGCTTATTGCTTAAGACATTGTTGAGTTGATTGATTCAGTCCATAATCTTAAAAATTGGCATCTAGAGCTTACTTCTTGGAGGACCTTACACTTGTCTGTTCTCGAAATCACTATTTCTTCATTTGGTTTCTTTCCAACACCATCACCACAGTTCACTGGTGAGAACTACCACATTTGGGCAATAAAAATGGAGACTTACCTGCAAGCATTTGACCTGCGAGAGGTTGTCATTAATGATGTTGAACCACCACCCTTGAGAGCTAACCCTACAGTAGCTCAGATCAAGCAGCACTTTGATGACAGAGCCAGGAGATACAAGGCAATGGCATGCCTTCAAAATAGTGTGTCAGACTTGATTTTTACAAGGATCATGGCCTATGAGACTCCAAAACAGGCTTAGGACAAGCTAAAAGAAGAGTTTCAACGCACTGAAAAGACAAGTTAACAACAACTCGTTAATTTAAGGAGGGACTTTGAGAATTTGAAGATGAAGGAGACCGTGACAGTCAAGCAATATTCAGACAAGACATGGATGTAGTCAACAATATAAAACTTCTTGGGGATCAATTTAGTGAAACTAGAATAGTGGAGAAGGTCATTGCTACTTTACCTGAGAGATATGAAGTTAAAATTTCTTCTTTGAAAGATTCAAGGGACTTGTTAAAGATCACCTTGACAAAGCTAATCAATGCTTTCTATGCACAAGAACAAAGAAGAGCTAGCAGACAGGAAGAGCATCATGAAGAGGCATTTCAAGCCAAAGACAAACCATTCTCGAGCTCTTCTAGTTACAAAGGGAAGAAGCCATGGATAGACAAAAAGGAGAATTTTAAAAGAGGTAGAGCAAAGAAAAAATATCCTTCATGCTCTCATTGCAAGAAGAATACTCACTTGGAGGCTTATTGTTGGCACAGGCCTAAAATGTAGTGTAAAAGTTGTAAGAAGATGGGACATTCTGAGAAAGTTTGCAAGAATAAAGCTCAACAAAAGTAACAACAACCACAACAACCAAATACTCAAGCTCAAGTAGGTGATGAAATTGATGCTCAGGAGTAGCAAGTGTTTGCTGTATCTTGTTCAACAATTAGAAGAAAAATGACAAAAGAATGGTTGTGAGATAGTGGCTGTACAAATGATGGTATTACAAATGACATATATTTTCTCCCTAAATTAGTGTTTTAATTGTCTCTTCTGTACTTCATTTAGCCTGCATATTAAGCATTTTATACTTAGTTTTTATATTTTTCTACTCATTGCTAGTTAGTTTAAATTCTTATTTTTTTCCATCTATTTTTGTACTAATGTCGACGCAAGTAGCAGATATAGTGCGCCTTAGAATTGTCAGTGCAGGAACTCAGCCCAGATGATTAATATTGGAATAATGCAGCCACAAGATCAGCTTGAAGTTGCGACTAGCGGTGTCACCACACTAAAAATGAACTCCGAATTGGTAAAGTCAAGCTGAATTCACATTTGGAAGCACTAGCGTAGGAACATCATAGATGTCACCGTAATTATGGTTTCAGAATGCAGTAACAATCTGCAAGATCTCTGAAGAGAACATTCAATTTGCGTGAGTGCACAGCTGTACTCTAACTAACTTTGACCACTGCAATGTCACCATATCGACATGCTGGGTGAAATCATTTTAGAAGAATTCAATGCGAGGAGTTCAGTAATATCAAATGAAGATGCAGCGACATTCACTGATTAAATCCTAGATGACTGTGTCGACAAAGAGGAGGTTAACAATTGTGAGCTGAGACAGAATTGACAATTATAGTCTTTGGATTTGTTAATAGGACAATCCTAATGTTTAAACCATCTATTGAGCATGCTCCTACCTTGGAGATGAAGCCATTACCAACATATTTAAAATATGTCTTTATTGGTCACAATGAGGCATTACCTGTTATTGTAACACATCCCTCAACACAACTCAGGAAGATAAGCTCATTACCATTTTGAAAGAGCACAAAAAAGCCATAGCCTGGAGCATTGCTGATATCAGAGGCATCGGTACCTCTTTTCGCATGCACAAAATTAGGCTGGAAGATGGAAACAAGCAATCAATTGAGAAACAAAGACAACTTAATGAGAAGATGAAAGAAGTAGTGAAGAAGGAAATTATCAAATGGTTAGATCCGGGCATCATATACCCTATTTCTGATAGCAATTGGGTAAGCCCCGACCAATGTGTGCCTAAAAAGAGTGGTTTCATAGTTGTGACCAATGACAAGAATGAGTTGATCCCTACTTGCATTACGACTGGCTGGCAAGTATGCATGGATTACCGTCGATTAAATGTGGCCACAAAGAAGGACCATTTCTCATTGCCTTTCATTGATCAGATACTAGATAGGCTAGTTGGTAAAGCCTATTATTGTTTCTTAGATGGCTATTATGGATACAACCAAATTGCCATTGCGTCGGAAGATCAAGAAAAAACCACGTACACATGCCCTTTTGGAACATTTGCTTTCCGACGTATGCCATTTGAGTTGTGTAATGCGCCAACAACATTCCAAAGATGCATGATGGCAATTTTTTCGAACATGATTGAGGATTCTTTAGAGGTATTCATGGATGATTTCTTTGTCTATGGACAGAATTTCGACCAATACGCTGACAATCTGGCAAGAGTCTTGAAGAGGGACACAAATCTAGTTCTGAAGTGGGAGAAATGCCACTTCATGGCAACTGAAGGCATTGTCCTCTGGCATCGGATATCTTGTCAGGGTATTGAGGTTGATAAAACAAAAGTAGAAATCATTAAGAAACTACCACCGCCTACCAACGTCAAAGCAATAAGAAGTTTTCTTGGACACGCTGGCTTTTATAGAAGATTCATCAGAGATTTTTCCAAGATAGCTAAACCATTACGCTCATTGCTAGAGCAAAATTAAAAGTTTGTGTTCGATGAAAACTGTCTAGACGCATTCATGATAATAAAGAAGCAGCTAGTACAAGCCCTAATTGTCATTGCACTGGACTGGACGCAACTGTTTGAACTAATGTTCGACGCTAGTGATTTTGCTGTGGGAGCTATCCTAGGCCAAAGAAAAGAGAAGGTATTTCACTATATCTATTATGCTAGTAAAACTCTAACTGAAGCGCAGGTTAATTACACAACAACTGAGAAGGAGTTGCTAGTAGTAGTCTTTGCATTTGACAAGTTTCGTTCCTATTTTGTCGGTGCAAAGACTATAGTTTACACGGACCACTCAACATTAAGGTACCTTTTCACAAAAAAATATGTCAAACCTAGACTTATTAGATGGATCTTACTCCTTCAAGAATTTTACATTGAAATTAGAGATAGGAAAGGTTCTGAGAATCAAGTAGTTGACCACTTGTCTCGACTGAAAGTCGGAAGTGAAGATGGGTAGTTGTCTCGAATTGCCAAAGCATTTCCAAACGAGCAATTATTTTTTATCGATGCATCGCCCTGGTACGTCGATGTTGTCAATTACCTTGTGTGTCGAAAGCTACCCATGAGTTATACTGGTCACATGAAGATTAGGTTCATACGTGATGCTGTAAAATACCATTGGAACGAGCCATACCTATTCAAGGTGTGCGCCAAAAACATCATTCGTCATTATGTACCTAAAAAAGAAATGATTTCAATCCTGCGACACTGCCATGATGCTCCTTATGGAGGACATTTTGGTGGCCCAAGGATTGCTGCTAAGGTCCTACAATCAGGTTTTTATTAGCTCACGTTGTTTCGAGACGCCCACAACTTCGCACAACAATGTGATCGATGTCAATGCACTGGTTCCATATCTCGACGTAATGAGATGCTCTAACAACCTATAATGGAGGTAGAGCTCTTTGACATTTGGGGTATATACTTTATGGGACCATTTCCATGCTCTTTTGGAAATATGTATATCTTAGTGGCTGTTGACTATGTCTAGAAAAAGATCGAGGTAATTACGGTGCCAAAAGATGATGCTAGGACAGTGTTGAATTTCTTTCACACATACATCCTTACAAGATTTGGAACACCGAGAGCACTAACAAGTGACCAAGGGACTCATTTTTATAATAACCAAGTGGCGACTGCATTAAAAATATATAGTGTGAAGCATCATATGGCTACTACGTATCACCCACAAACTAATGGTCAAGCCGAAGTATCCAATCGCTAAATTAAAGGCATACTTGAGAAAAAGGATTGGTCTTTGCAGTTACATGATGCATTGTGGGACAAGACCCTGTTGGGAATGTCACCGTATCAACTAGTGTTTGGTAAGTCTTGTCACCTACCAGTTGAGCTTGAACATAAGGCTATGTGGGCAATCAAGTAGGTGAATATGGATTATGATGCTGTTGGAATGAAAATATTATTGGACATCACGAAGCTAGAAGAAATCCGACGTCATGCTTATGAGAATGCCGTAATATATATGGAAAAGACAAAGAGATAACACGACAACATCATAGTGAGATCATCCATGTCCAAATAGCAGAGGCAGCTAGCAAACAAACTGGTATACTCCTATTCCCTTCTCTAATTATGCTGCTATGTAAACAAAAGGGCATTGTGCCCAAGGATGGTGAGGAGGTCTTAGACAACAAAGGCCTGATCAACGACATTTTCGTTGAACGGGTGACACGTGGCCAAGAGACACTACTAGCCAAGTAAGCCTCTAAGAAAAAGGATAGAAGCAAGGGTAAAACGAAGGCTGGCCAAACTGATGCGCTGATAGAGTCACAAGTGGCAAAAAAGTTAGCTTTAATGAAAGTACACCTGGATCACATTGACATGCATTCAATCCACACTGATGGCATATTGAAGGATATGGATTTTAGATTGCGTAAATTTTATGCTTACACAAAGGCCTGGAATGAAGCTACTGTCGCAGTACTACGCCAGATCAACCCCACTCCTTTGCCAGACTTTCCAACCTTTTCATCGATATTTCAGTCGATACAATACTCATCATCCGATCAACCTACCCCTAATGGTAGACCTACCCCTGTGCCAACACGGATTGACATTTTGGATGATGACAAGGAAAAAGGGCATTCAAAGGCTGATGAAGACTGCTATCGCACTATGGCCGATCTATTCAAGGATGAGTTCTCCAATAGCCTTGGTGCGAATATGGTTGAACGGGTGGCTGTTGTGGATAATAGTGTCGACGCAGTGGAATACGCTAACATTGGCTTAAATGAACCAGATCAACATGTGGCTGAAGGCGTAGACAAGGGAGATGATCAGCTGAAGGAATAAGAAGAAGAAGAGAAGAAGGATGAGAATGAAGAAAAGGACTTTGTCGAGGTACAGAAAGAGAAAGAAATAGATGGCCCGATAATAATTACTAAAGATGTTTTCGGCATACCAGAGAGTGTAAGGGCATCCAGCTTTGATGAGGCTCAACCTGCTGTGAGCCAGGCTAAGGTTGTTACCAGCGAGATTGAGGAACTGAATCCTCTTGCTATCGTGCCTTATGCGGCACCGCTCGTAGAAATCCACCCATTAGAGGTGATAATCGATGAGGCCGCCACCCAACCTTTTGAGGAGGAGCAATCCACTGAACCAGTTGGCACGAAGGATAAAAAAATAAAAAGGCACAAGGATAAGAAGAAGAAACACCATGACAAGGGTGAGCGCCCAAAGAAGAAGAAAAGGAAAACAAAGGTAGCCTTTGTATTGACTGCTGACGAGTAAGTTAGTACATTTGTTTTTAGTTAGTTTTCATGCATTGTTACTGTCACTGCAATCCTTTTGTTAGTTTAATTGCATTGTAGTTGCATTTCCATTATTTTGGTACACTATTGTCAGTGCATTGGGGATAATTTAGACATTAAGTTTGGAGGAAGATAATGTCAAATAGAAATACAATTACACCCACACATTTGAATTCTACTTATTTCTTTGGTTAATGAGAATTGACAAAACTTCAACAAAAATGTGCCCACAATTTTTATTTTTATGCGTAATTCTTGAATTGTTTGGATGATAATGAGGAAATTGGATGAATATGAATGAATGATGAGTCTACTATTTTTCAATGAATGATTAGAGTTGCTTCAGTAATAAAATGATAGTGTTGATGTTCGAATCTTGAGCTAACTGACAAGTTGTAGCGACATTATACGAATAAAAGACACTCTAATGTGAGTGGATTATGACTTTCCAAGGGAGAACACTCCGCTGTAGGTTTAGAAAAATCATATAGCCAAAGACTGTCATTGCAAGAGTGTGTGTCGGTGCAATTACATACCTCCGAGGGGTTTGTTGCACCCCATCGTTACTACCTAGGAACAAAGGTAGAGTAATGCAATGACATCTCTCAGTCATTTGAAAAAGAAATAAAATGAGAAAAAGAAAGAAAAAGAAAAAAAGAAAGAAATATTTGATAAATGTTGTATTGGTTCAAGAAAGATTAGGATTCAATGCATGTCACTAACATTTATGAAGTTGCAATTTTTAATTTCATGCCTATATATTGTCGGTGCATTATTCTATCATATGAATACAATTTGTACATTAGGACTTCAGAGAATTCAGGTTGTATGATTAATGACTGCGGTGACATTTTTGCTTATGACTTTGTTAATTTTTGTTTACTTGAGGACAAGTAAAAACTCAAGTTTGGGTATGTGATGGTATTACAAATGACATATATTTTCTCCCTAAATTAGTGTTTTAATTGTCTCTTTTGTACCTCATTTAGCATGCATATTAAGCATTTTATACTTAGTTTTTATATTTTTCAACTCATTGCTAGTTATTTTAAATTCTTATTGTTTTTCATCTATTTTTGTACTAATGTCGATGCAAGTAGTAGATATATTGTGCCTTAGAATTGTCAGCGCAGGAACTCAGCCCAGAAGATTAATATTGGAAGAATGCAACCACAAGATCAGCTTGGAGTTTCGACCAACGATGTCGTCGCACTAAACATGAACTTCGAATTGGTAAACTCAAGTTGAATTCACATTTGGAAGTACCAGCGCAGGAACATCACAGATGTCACCGTAATTATGGTTTCAAATTGCGTCCAGCAATGCAGCGACAATCTGTAGATCTCTGAAGAGAACATTCAATCTGCGTGAGTTCACAGTTATACTCTAACTAACTTTGACAGCTGCAAAAATCTAGATCTAGATCTGGGAATGAAGGCTGAACCCTGCAACATTTTGAACGCTATAAATATAAGAACAAAGAACAAATAAATCATTAAGAGCTAAGGGATTAAATTCTACAAATTCTGTGTGATTTTGAGATTTGAGCTGGGAATTGGGAAGTTGATGAAGCAAGTTTGTAGCAACTTCTAATGAGAGGTGCTTTGTGCTGGGCAAGAGGAATGATTAAGGAGTAGTCGTAGTAGTCTAGAGATAGTAAGCTTTGATTGTACTCTATAATTTCTCTTTTGACGATAATGAATTCTAATTACATTAAATGAATATGAGAGTATCATTTGGTGTTAGATTATATTGACTCTTATTTAATACTGCTTATCTGTTTATTCTTGGATCTAACCACTTTAAGCACGAGAGTGAAATTGCAGTCTACCGACATCGAGAGATGCGGTGACAAGTTAGGTTAACAAGTAAGTTAGGCGAGAGCTGCTTGGGATTGGAAATATTCCAGTCACTTGTTCTTGGATGCGTAACATTGCTTACACCGAGAGGTGGAGTGATTGTGGGTATTTAAGTCTGGATTAAATAGAGAGCTGTTGTTGGTAAGAACTCAAGAGAGATTTATTACTACAATAATTCATTTAAACTTTACCTTGTCGACGCATTCAGCATAGCAACTTTGCAGAATCAGTGAACCATTCCTACCCTTTTACACTTGAACACTTTTACATTTCATGCATTGAAATATTCAGGACTCGACACTCAACACATTTGATTTACTTTCAGTACATTGACATTTAACCTCGGACATTTAACTCTAATTGCATTGATAATATTAACTATTTTAGTGTGTAGATCTAACGTAATTACACTGACATCCTTACTCACATTTTACTCATTTTAGTATTAATTGCTCTGATAGTTAACATCAAGAACCCATTTCCTTGTGGGATCGATATCTGATAGAATTTTCTATCAACTATACTTTCATCGATGTGTGTACGCTTGCACAATCGCTGTGAAGTTTCAGACGCGATCAACAAACTACAGGACACATGATGCTGGTATCTTCAAGAGGATTGACACGAGCTTCAATACAAGAGTCAAAGTGGGAAATGGTCAGTACATCAGGGTAGAAGTAAGAGGAGATGTGTTGATTAACACTCCTTCAGGTACTAAACTTGTTTCTAATGTACTTTTAGTAACTTAAATTGATAGAAATCTGCTTAGTATTTCTCAGCTGGTAAAAAAAGGATATTCTATTGTATTCAAGGATAAAGAATGTTTGACTCATGATCCAAGTAGATCCAAGCTGATGTTAGTAACCATGACTGATATAAGCTTTGTTCTTGATTGGAAAGAGCATTCAATTAGTTCTTATGCATTTGTTTTAGATGAGTCTAAGTTATGGCATAAAAGGATGGGCCATGTCAATTAAAAATCATTAGTTTAGCTATCCAGGGAAGACTTGGTTCAAAATTTTACAAAAAACTATTGAACATCAAGATGTTTGTGATGTGTGTCAGATGGGAAAGCAAGCAAGGCTCGCTTTTCTAGCTAACAAGGCCTGGAGAGCCTCTGAAAAATTACAGCTAGTCCATACTGATGTTTGTGGTCCTATGAAAACAAAATCCTTGAATGGCAACAGGTACTTTATTCTTTCCATTAATGATCATTACAAATTTTGTTAGATTTATTTTCTCAAGTAGAAGTTAGAGGTTGCTTCAGTGTTTTGGAAGTTCAAGGCAGTTGTTGAGTGTCATTTAGGTTGCAAGCTGAAGACTTTGAGGTCAAACAATGGGATAGAGTATACTTCAGAGATGTTTCAAAGATTTTGTGAAGAATCAGAGGTTGAGCAACAGTTTACAAACATCTATACACCTTAGCAAAATGGTGTTAGTGACAGGAAGAATAGAACTCTGATGGATATGGCCAGATGTTTGATGTTTGAAAGAAATTTGCCAAGGAATTTCTAGGCTGAAGTAGTCAACATTGCTGTGTATCTTCAAAATAGGCTTGCAACTAAAGCCTTGTTGGAGAAAACACCCTTTGAAGTTCGGTTTGGATTGAAACCATCTGTTGCACACTTGAAGATCTTTGGTTGCATCTGTTATGCAAGTGTTCCTACTGTCGAAAGGGACAAATTGGACAAGAGGGCTCAACCTGGCATATTTGTTAGCTATAGAAATGTCAAGAAAAGCTACATAATTCTTGATCCTTCAACACTTAAGGTGTATGTGAGCAGTGATGTAGTGTTTGATGAAAGATCGTCATGGAACTGGGACAAGTTTGAGCCAGAGAGTGTGAATAAAGACTTAATACTAGATCCAAATAAAGCAGTCCAAGTTTATCAAGAAATAACTTTAATGATGAACCAGTCAGAGGAATAAGACTACTCAGTGATGTGTATGAAAAAGCTGACATGGCTGATGTTGAGCTAATCAGTTTTGAAGAAGCTGAAGCAGAAAAAGGTTAGAAAGATTCCATGCGTACTAAAATGAATATGATTAACAAGAACCAGACTTGGGAATTAGTTGCAAGACCAGCTCACAAGAAGGTTATTGGGGTGAAATGGGTGTTTAGGGCCCAGTACAATGTTGATGGAACTTTGAAGAAGTTGAAAGCTGGTAGTTAAGGGTTTCAATTAGAGGTATGCTGATGATTACTTTGAGACATTTGCAGCTATGGTAAGGCTTGATACTATCAGATTTTTGCTTGCATTGGCAGCTCAAAGGCAGTGGAAAATTCATCAACTTGATGTGAAATCTGCCTTCCTCAATGGTTTCCTTAATGAGGAGATATATGTTGGACAACCTAATGGCTTGAAGGTGGCTGGTGAAGAAACTAAAGTGTACAAGTTGAAAAAGGCCTTGTATGGCTTGAAGTAGGCACCAAGGGTCCGGTATGACAGAATTGATAGCTATTTGTCAAGCTTGGATTTTGAAAGAAGCATCAATCAACCAACTTTGTATGTGAAGAAAGCTAGACATGAGACATTTCTGATAGTTTCCTTGTGTGTATATGGTCTACTGGTGACTGGTGGAAATGAAGAAATGCTGACAGACTTCAAAAAGAAAATAGAAAGCATGTTTGAAATATTTGATTTAGGACAAATGTCTTATTTTCTTAGCATGGAAGTATTTCAGACACAGGAGGGTATTTTCATAGGTCAAAAGGCTTTTGCCTTAAAGTTTCTAAACAAGTTTTGCATGGAGAGCTACAAGCCAACTACCACTCTAGTAGCTGTTGGTGAAAAACTCTTGAGCCAATGTGATTTTAAAAGGGTAAGTGAATCAGACTATAGAAGTTTGGTGGGATGTTTACTTTATTTGACAATTACTAGTAGCCTTTGCAGTTAGTCTCTTGTCCAGATTCATGCATTGCTGCAATGCAACTCATTTTCATGCTAAAAGAGTTTTAAGGTACATCAAAGGGAATCTAAGTTATGGAGTCAAATTTACCAAGACTGAAGACATAAAGTTGCTTGGTTTTACTGATAGTGATTGGGCAGGATCTGTGGATGACATGAAGAGTACTTCAGGGTATTTGTTTATCTTAGGTTCTGCAATTTTTAGCTGGAGCTCAAAGAAGCAAACTATTATGGCTTAGTCAATAGCTAAGGCTGAATATGTTGTAGCTGCTACAGCTATTAGCTAAGCCATTTGGCTAAGGAAGCTTATGGATGACTTAAACTTGCACCAAGGATATGCAATAGAGGTTAAATGTGATAATCAATTTGCTGTTGCAATTGCAAAGAATCAAGTGTTTCATGGCAAAACGAAATATTTCAAGATCAAATTTCACTTTGTGAGGGAAGTTGAGCAATCCCATGAAATAAAATTGATTCATTGCAGTTCTGAGAATCAATTGGCTGATATTATAAAAAAGCCTCTTGGTACAACAAGATCGGAGAGCAAAATTAGGAGTTTGTAGCATGCAAGCCAAGGAGGAGTATTGAGCAATGGTTTACATGTATCCTGTTTTGAGCATACTGCAGTAGCATTTTCAGTTGAAGAAACGAGTTCATTTTGTGTTTTTTATTACCTTAGTTTCATTTCAACTAAGTTGCTGATGTAATTGCCTTTATTTTTAGTGCTTAAGTCAGCTAGTTTAGATTCACAAGTCTATGTTAGTGTGAGGCATACTTGTTACTGTTGTTAGGTAAGACTATGTAATAGATTTACTTTTGCACCATGCCCTATGGTTGCTAAGAACATATATATATACAACAGATTACCAATGGATGAAATTAGATCAAATTTTACAACTTCTTCTCTCAATTTTTTTTCTTTTCTTTGCAATTTTCACTAGAAAATTACTTTGTTTCTTAAGCAAGTCATGAAGCTTACTACTTATGACATTGCCGAGTTCATTGAATCAGTCAATAATTCCAACAGCCTTTCGCTCTATCACAACGATTTTCATGACATTGAGGTGTCTATCCCTATTCTATATTCCATAAGATTTCGAACTTATTTGGAATCATATGTTTCAACCTATATATTAATATCTAACCTCCAGGCTATTATATTCTCTTTCTTTTTGCCTTGTTTTCTACCAAATTGGTATTGAGCATTTCATTCGAGTTTTCAAAGTTTTAAAGAGAATTGATGGTTGCTTGTATGCTGTGAAACATAGTACAGAACAACTACACTAAGAAACTAAGAGGTAGGTTTCAGTTTTGTTTTTAAATTCTTTTGCACAAGTTTCTTTGCTACTAATTGTTAAGAAAATTTATTATAAATAATGTTAATGTTTTGCACGAGAAAAGCCTTGATGGAAGTTCAAGCTTTAACAACATTAGGTATAAATTTGTATTTACTCTATTATTCTATTCTTAGTTTTTTCATGTTGTTCAATTTAAGAGAAAAAAGTTGAATTGTAATCTCAGGCATTGATACTAAAGTAATCCTTTGTGGGATCCAATGAAAACATGGTTGGATATTACTCTTCTTGATATGAAAACGAGCAACTTTATATTCAAATGGAGCTATGTGATTACAGCTTATCTAGAAAATCTTCTACTTAACTGTTCACAGAAGGAGAACTCCTCATGAAAATATGGTTAGATATTACTCTTCTTGGTTTGGAAACGAGCAACTTTATATTCAAATGGATCCATGTGGTTATAGCTTGTCTAGAAAATCATCTACTCCACTATTCATAGAAGGAGAACTCATGAGAGCCATGCATTAGGTTAGCATTAGCGAAAATAAATCCCTACAAAACAAAAAAAAATGGCTGGGGATTTGAATTACCCTTATCTGGGAAAAAGGGAAGAAGTATAAGTATATATAATATTTTGAAAAATAAAATGGTCTTATTCTCATTTATTAGCTTGCTTGGTTCAAATCACCTTCTTATGACTTAACATCACATAATTATTGCCAAATATATATTCTCTTTTCACCGTTCATGGTTATTTAGGGACTATACTTTATCTTCATGGTTGTATTTGGAATTTAGGATCAAAACAATAGTTTCCTGCTCACAGTCCTCCATGGTTTTCCTTTCTACTTAGTACATAGTACCCTTTAATGCATTTTCTTATCATACTTTTTAAGTCAATAGGTTTCTTTGTTTATGTTTTATTCCTCCCTATTTTCTATCTTCCACTCTGATGTGAAAATGTTTGCAGATGGAAAAGGCACTGCAGTTTATACTTGAAATAAGAATAGTGTTGAGTTTATCAACTTTATTAATAATCAAAACAAAGAAAAATTGTGTTTGAAAGATGAAAAAGAGAACCAAAAACACAAATCTGATGAGAGGAAAATCTGATAACTCTCTTACTTCATTTAGAATAAGTTACATTACTTAAAATAGCTCTCAATATTGGGGCAATACAAACGCTTGCTTGTTGAGTTGTATAAGCTGTAAAATCAGCTTAATCATTACCTAAACACCTACTAAATCAGCTAAGTAGTCGACTAACCTTAAAAAACAAAGTTAAAATAAAACTAAACTTGTTCACATGTTACAAAACTTGTTACAAAAGATTTTACAACTAAATTAAACACAAAATACTTTCTTGCTATTGCTGCTACATTGTTCCATGTTGTTGCTACTGACTTGTTCCTTACTGCTACATTGTTGCCAACATTCAACACTCCTCTTTGGCTACTATGCAACAAACACCAATTCTTCTCGTTAAATTCTCAAACCTTGCATTAGTAAGTGGCTTGGTTAAGATATCAGCAAGTTGAATTTCTGAGCTGCAATGACTTAAATCAATCTCTTTTGCTAATTCAGCTTCTCTAACAAAATGATACATGATTTTAAAGTGCTTGGTCTTGCTATGAAACTCAGGATTTTTGGCAATAGCAACAACTGACTGGTTGTCCACCTTGATCACTGTAGCTTCCTTCTAATCATCATTCAAGTCACTCAAAAGCTTCCTAAGCCAAATGGCTTGATTAACAGCAGTGGCAGTTGCAATATAGTCTGCTTATGCAGTTGATTGTGCCACTGTTTGTTGCTTCTTAGAGCTCTAGCAAAAAACACTAGAGCCTAATGTAAAAAAGTAACCTGATGTGTTCTTCATATCATGAATAGATCTTGGCCAACCACTGTCTGAATAACCAAGAAACTTTCATTCTTCAGTCTTCTCAAATTTCACCCTAAAGTTGAGAGTTCCTTTGACATATCTAAGAACTCTTTTAGAAGCTTTGAGGTGAGCAACGTTACTGCAATGCATAAACTTGGATAGAAGGCCTACTACAAACATTAAATTAGGCCTTGTTACTATCAAATATAGCAAACAACCTACAAGACTTTTGTAGCCCTTCTTATCCACCCTTTCATGACCACCCTTGCTTGACAGCTTCTCTCCTTGTGCCACAGGAGTGCTAGCAGGTTTGCAATTTGTCATACAAAACTTGCTTATTATCTTCAATGAAAAGTCTTTCTAACTTATGAAAATCCCATCTTTATTCTGAGTCACTTCATAACAAGGAAGTAAGTCATCTGGAAGACATCTTGCATCTATTTCTTGAACTCTTCGATCAACTCACTTTTACTACCAGTGACCAACAAGTCATCTACATAGAGATACACAATCAGCAAGGTTTCTTTCTCAAACTTCTTCACATAGAGTCTAGGCTCACTAATGCTCTTTTCAAACCCCAACTTTGAAAAGCAGGCATCAATTCTATCATACCAGGCTTTTGGAGCCTGTTAAAGGCCATATAGAGCCTTCTTGAGCCTATACACTTTGTGCTCTTCACCAACAACATTGAATCCATCTAGCTACTCAATAAAAATCTCTTTCTTGAGGAAACCATTCAAGAAAGCATATTTGACATCCAACTGATGCACTTTCCATAATTTTTGAGCAGCAAAGGCAAACAAAAGCCTTATGGTATCTAACCTTGCAATTGGTGTACAGGTCTCTGAAAAATCAATGCCATACTGTTGGATATATCCCTTCACAACTAACCTTGCTTGTGCTTGTTCAGTGAACCATCTGCATTGTTCTTGGTCCTGAACACCCATTTCACCCCAGTGACCTTCCTTTGTTTTGGCCTATCAACCAACTCCCATGTATAATTCTTATGAATCATTTCCATTTCTACCTGCATAGCTTCTTTCCAACAATCTTCACTTGTAGCTTCATTAAAGGTGGAAGGATCTATAATGGTCATATCACATCTTTGATAGATGTTTGGATAGACCTTGTACCTCTGCTAGGTACATCATCATACTCATCCTCAATTTCAACTTCATTCTCAACATGCTGCATCTTAAGATCATGCTGGTCTTGCTCAGACAAACTTGCATCTACCCCATTCTAATTCAAACATTTGCCTTCATTAAACCTCACATCTCTGCTCATTACTATTCTCATAGTGGTTGGATCAAAGATCCTGTACCTGTTCTTTATGCTGCTGTAGCCAACAAAAACACCAGGCATAGACCTCCTTTCAAGCTTGGTTCTCTTTTTAGTTAGTACAAGTGTGTAGCATAAGCAGCCAAACACCTTTAAATGTGAGACAGTAGGCTTTTGTCGAAACCATGCTTCAAATGGTTTTTTTCCTTTGATTGCATTTGTTGGCAACTTATTAAGCAAGTACACTGAGGTGTTTACTGCCTGATCGCGTTTGAAACGTCACAGTGATTGTACAAGCGAACACATGTCGATGCAAGTATAGTTGATAGATAATTCTATATCATATCGATCCCAAGAGGAAATGGGTTCTTGATGTTTAAATGTCGAACCAAGTAATACTGAAATTAAGTAAAATCTGAGTAGGATGTCAGTGTAATTACGTTAGATCTGCACACTAAAATAGTCAATATTGTTAATGCATTCAGAGTTAAATGTTAAAGATTAAATGTCAATGTACTGAAAGTAAATCAAATGGGTTGAGTGTTAAGTGCTGAATATTTAAATGCATGAAATGTAAAAATGATCAAGTGAAAAGGATTGGAGTGGATCACTGATTTCGCTAAGTCGCATCGCTGGATGTGCCGACAAGGTATTGTATAGATGAAATGTCACAGCAATAATGCCCCAATGAACTCTTACCAATAACAATCTTCCATTTACTCAAGACTTAAGTACCCACAATCAGTCAACCTCTCGGTGCGAGCAAGGTTGTGCAATCAAGAACAAGTAACTAGAATCTCTTCTAGTCCCAAGCAACTCTCATTGTTTTACTTGTTAACCTAAACTGTCACAGCATCTTTCGATGTTGGTAGACTACAAAGCCAGTCTCGTGTTTGATGCGATTAGATCCAAGAATGAATAGATAAAAAGCATTAAATAAGAGTCAAAGTAATCTAACAATGAAAGATACTCTCGTATTCATTCAATTGTCATTAGAATCCATCAGCGTAAAAGAAGGATTAAAGAATACAATCGAAGCTTGCTATCTCTAGACTACTAGGACTATTCCTTAATCATTCCTCTTGCTTTGTATCAAGCAGCTTTCGTCAGAAGTGGTTGCTCCCTTGCTCCACCAATTCACCGTTCCAGCTATAGTCTCCAAATCACACAAAAATTGCATAATTTAATCCTCTACCTCTTGATGATTTCTTCATTCTTCTATTTATGGCCTTCAAAAGTTGCAGTTTCAGCCTCCAATTCTCAGATCCAGATCTATATTTTGCAGCTGTTAAAGTTTGTTAGAGCACAACTATGCACTCACACAGATTTAATGGTTTCTTTAGAGATCTGCAAGTTATCGTTGCATTGTTGGGCGCAATTTGAGATCGTAATTGTGGCGACACCTGTGATGTTCCTGCGCTGGTGCTTCCATATGTAAATTCAGCTTGAGTTTACTAATTTGAGGTTCAGGTTCTGTGTGACAACATCGTTGATCGCAATTCTAAGTTGATCTTGTGTCTGCATTCTTCTTCCAACATTAATCTTCTGGACTGAGTTCCTGTCTGACAATTCTAAAGCACAATACATTAGCTACTTATGTCGACATTAGTACAAAAAGATATAAAAATAACAAGATTTAAACTAACTAGCAATGAGTTGGAAATTATAAAAACTAAGTATGAAATACTTATGATGTATGCTAAATGAGATACAAAAGAGACACTTAAAACACCAATTTAGAGAGAAAACATATGTCATTTGTAATGCTATCACACCCCCAAACTTGAGTTTTTACTAGTCCTAAAGTAAACAAAAATTAGCAAATTCACAAGAAAAAATGTCACCGAAATCAATATTCTCACAACTTGAATTTTTTGGAATCCTAATGCACAAATTGTATTCATATGATAAAATAATGCACCGATAATTTATAGGTATGAACAATTAAAACTGCAACTTCATTAATACTAGTATTATGCATTAAATCTTAATCTTCCTTAAACCATTTCAGCAATTATAGCAAATATAATTTTTTCTTCTTTTTCTTTTCTCTTTTTTTGTTTTTTCAAGTGACTGAGAGATGTCATTGCCTTATTCTACCTTTATTCTTGGACAGTAACGATGAGGTGCAACAAACCCCCAGGAGGTATATAATTACGTCGACACGCACTCTTGCAGTGACAGCCTTTGGCTAGATGATTTTTCTAAACCTGCAGCGAAGTGTTCTCCCTTGGACAATCACAATGCACTCACATTGTAGCGTCTTTTATTAATACAATGTCGTTGCAATTGCTCAATTAGTTCAAGATTCAAACATCAACACTATCCATTCATTACTAAAGCAATTCCAATCATTCATTCAAAAATAGTAGACTCATCATTCATTCATAATTATCCAATTTACACATTAGCATCCAAAGAATTCAAGAATTATGCATAAAAATAAAAATTGTAGGCACATTTTTGTTTAAATTTTGTTAATTCTCATTAACCAAAGAAACAAGTAGAATTCAAATATGTGGGTGTAATTGCATTTCCATTTCACATTATCTCCCCCAAACTTAATGTCTGCATTGTCCCCAATGCACTGACAATATTATATAGAAATAATGGAAATACAACGACAATACAACTAAGTTAACAAAAGGAATGCAGTGACAAAATAAAATGTAGGGACAATAAAAAAATGCATGAAAATATCTAAAAGAAATGTACCAACTTATTTGTCAGCAGTTGGTGCAACAACTGTCTTTGTTTTCTTCTTCTTTGGGTGCTCACCCTCATCCTGGTGCTTCTTCTTCTTTTTATCCTTGCACCTTTACCTCTTTTTATTCATCGTACCAACCGGCTCGGTGGATTGCTCCTCCTTTACAGGTTGGGTGGTGGCTTTATTGGTTGTCACTTCAGATGGGTGGATTTCGACGAACGACGCCATATATGGCATGATTGCAAGTTGATTTAGTTCCTCGATTCAGCTTATAACAACCTCAACGTGGCTCGAATCAGGTCGAGCTTCATTAGAGCTGGATGCCCTAACACTCTCTGGTGTGCCGACAACATCCTCAGTGATCATTATTGTGGAATCCTTTTCCTTCTCTTCCTCCACCTCGGCAGGGTCCTTCTCTTTATTCTCTTCTTCTTCTTCTTTTTCCTTCAACTAGTCCGCACCTTCATACTCATGCTGCTCTGGTTCACTTAGACCAATGTTAGTGCATTCCACTTCGTTGACACCTTCATCCACAACAACCTCACGTTCAATCATATGCGCACCAAGGTTATTGGATAACTCGTCCTCAAACAGATAGGCAAAGGTGCGATAGCAATCCTATTCAGCCTTCGAGTGCCCGTCTTCCTTTTCATCATTAGAAATGTGAATCCGTGTTGGTGTAGGGATAGGCCTACCATCAATAGTAGGTTGATCGGAGGTAGAGCATTACATCTGACGGAATATGGACGAGAAGGCTAGAAAGTTAAGCAATGGATTGAGGCTGACTCTAGTGTAGTGCGGCGATAATAGCCTCGTTCTAGGCCTTTATGTAAGCATAAAGTTTATGCAGCCTGTAATCAATGTCATTGATGACACCATCAGTGTAGATTAAGTGCATATCAATACATTCAATATGTACTTCCATTAGAGCTAGCTTCTTCGCCACTTTTGAATTTGTAGGTGCATCGGATTGTTCTGCCTTCTTTTTCCCTTTGTTTCTATCCTTCTTCCTCGAGGCTTCTTTGGCCATGAGTCAACCGTTCAATGGATATGTCGTTGATCGAGCCTTTGTTCACTAATATCTCCTCACCATCCTTGGGCACAATGCCTTTTCGTTTACAAAGCAACATGATTAGAGAGGGGAATGGGAGTATACCATTTGCTTGCCAGCGGCTTCCGTGATTTGATAATGGATGATCTATCCAATGTCAATGTGTCGGAAGTGTAGGATAGAATGTAAGAGACACATAAGGACTAATGTCGCCGTAGTGCTATGTGTAGAGGACATGATGCAGCTATTGATGAAGTGGAACCATACCTTGCTGAAGGTTGTGAGATACCTTTTATGCATGGTGTAGTTGTCGAACCCGTTACCAGTCCAGGTGGCTCTATCGACACAGAGGTCCTTCATCATCTGACAAGTACTTTTATCATCCAGGCGATGTATAAACGGTGAGTGGTCGTCTACCCTCTTAAGGATTCTCAACAGCACATTGATTTGGGCGGCACTCCATGGGATGAGTCCTTCCCTTACAAAAATGAACTCTTGCTCTAGATCCACAAGGTTGACATAGAACTCCCTCACCAGTGTAGAGGAGTAATTAGAGGGATGTTCATAAAAGAACTCCTATCCAAGGTGATTGATGGTATGGGCAATAAGTTTCCCCAAGATCTGATGCGAGGACAGTTGTAGACCTTGTTCAGGTTGGAGGTTACACTTTAGCATGATATTCTGGTAACGGTCCTTGATCACAATTATTAGGAATGAGACCGAACCTGTAGATGGAGATGGTGTTGTGATCGGAGCCACAGTGGTTGAAGTTGTTGGGGTGTTTTTAGAAGGAGTCTTGTAAGGGTTTTTTGATGCTCTGGTTTTAGCCATTGTTACTGAAGAAGAAAGTTATAGAGGCAATGAAAGGGACAAGATGTAGCAACAATGGAGGATATGAGTAGAGAGAAATCTGTAGGAGAGAAGTTTTATAACCTAGAATCATGATGATTGAAAAAAAATACGGGGAAATGTTGTGTTTGCAGTCATTAATTGACAGGCTGTAGATCATACTGTTCCATTTGATCAAACACCTAGGAAAGAAGAAAGTTCAATCGGCACGATTCTTGCTGGAAAAGCTATGCTGACTCATCACAGAATGCACTGACAATTCGTGCTTCGATGCTTCGACAAAAAGACGATTTTTATTTCTGCATGAAATTTGAAACAACACAAGTAAAAGTGAAACAAATAAAAGTAAATAGAAAAATTCGTCGACATTATTTAAATGTGACTAGATTGATGGCCTCGTTTGGTTCTTTAACATCTAGGCTAACATAATGCTTTATACATTGGCCATTCACTTTGAATTGTTGCCCATCCTTTAGATTTTCAATTGTCATCGCATTGCTCTGAAGTGCCTCGACAACTTTGGAAGGGCCTGACCATCTTGATCGTAATTTACCTGGATACAATTTTAAACGTGAGTTAAATAAAAGTACTAATTTACCAGGACTAAATTGTCGATGCAAGATGATATTTTCGTGCCATCTCTTGGTCTTTTCGTTGTATATTGTGACATTCTCATAAGCATATCGAAGTATTTCTTCTAGCTCAGTGATGTCCAACAATCTTTTTCTTTCGGCAGCATCATATTCCATATTCACCTGCTTGATTGTCCTCATGGCCTTATGTTCAAGCTCAACTGGTAGGTAACAATACTTACCAAACACTAATTGATACAGCGACATTTCTAATAGGGTCTTATATGTAGTTCGAAGTGCTCACAATGCGTCATGTAGCGACGAAGACCAATCCTTCCTAGATGGATTAACCACCTTCTCAAGGATGCTTTTGATTTGATGATTGGATACCTCGGCTTGACCATTGGTTTGTGGGTGGTACGTAGTAGCCATACAATGCTTCACACCATATCTTTTTAATGCTGTTGCTACTTGGCTGTTATAAAAATGAGTTCCTTGGTCAATTATTAATGCTCTTGGTGTTTCAAACCTTGTGAGAATGTATGTGTGAAAGAATTTTAACACCGTCTGAGCATCATCCTTTGGCACCGTAATTACCTCGATCCACTTCGATACATAGTCAACAGTAACTAAAATGTACACATTCCCAAAAGAGTTTGGAAATGGTCCCATAAAGTCAATGCCTCAAATGTCAAAGAGCTTTACTTCCATGGTAGATTGTTGGAGCATCTCATTGCATCGAGATATTGAGCCAGTCCGTTGACATCGATCACATTGTTGTACGAAGTCGTGGGAGTCTTGAAACAGGGCATCATGGCAATGTCGTAGGATTGAAGTCATTTCCTCTTTAGGTATGCAGTGATGAATAATGTTGTCAGCGCATACCTTAAATAGGTATGGATCGTTCCAGAGATATTTTGTAGCATCGCATATGAGCCTGATCTTCTTGTGACCAGTAGCATTCAGGGGTAGCTTTCCATACACAAGGTAATTGACAACATCGGCATACCAAGGCGATGTGTCGACAAAGAATAACTGCTCGTCTGGAAATGCTTCAACAATTTGGGACGTCTGCCCATCTTCACTTCTAACTTACAGTTGAGACAAGTGGTCAACTACTTGATTTTCAGATCCTTTCCTATCCGTGATTTCAACATCAAACTATTGAAGGAGTAGGATCCATTGTATCAGTTTAGGTTTGGCGTATTTCGTTATGAAAAGGTATCTTAATGCAGAGTGGTCTATGTAAATTGTAGTCTTTGCACCGACAAGATATGAACGAAACTTCTCAAATGCGAAAACTACTACTAGCAACTCCTTCTTAGTGGTAGTGTAATTAACCTGCACTTCAGTTAGAGTTTTACTAGCATAGTAAATAGAATGAAATACCTTCTCTTTTCTTTGGCCTAGTACAGCTCCCACAGTAAATTCACTTGCATCGCACATTAGTTCAAATGGTAGCGTCTAGTCCGGTGCAACGACAATTGGAGCTTATACCAACTGGTTCTTTATTGTTGTGAATGCGTCTAGATAATTTTCATCGAACACAAACTTTTTATTTTGCTCTAAAAGTAAGCATAACGGTTAGTAGTCTTGGAAAATCATGTATAAATCTTCTGTAAAAACCAACATGTCCAAGAAAGCTTCTTATTGCTTTGACATTGGTGGGCGGTGGTAATTTCTCGATGATTTCTACCTCTACTTTATCAAATTCAATGCCCTGACAAGATATACGATGGCCAAGGACAATGCCTTCAGTTGCCATGAAGTGGCATTTCTCCCAATTTAGAACTAGATTTGTGTTCTCGCATCTCTTCAAAACTTTCGCCAGATTGTTAATGCATTGGTCAAAATTCTGTCCGTAGATAGAGAAATCATCCATGAATACCTCTAAGGAATCCTCGATCATGTCTGAGAAGATTGCCATCATACACCTCTGAAATGTTACTGGCACATTGCACAACCCAAATGGCATACGTCGAAAAGCAAAGGTTCCAAAAAGGCACGTGAACGTGGTCTTTGCTTGATCTTTTGGCGCAATGGAAATTTGGTTGTAGCTAGAATAGCCATCTAAGAAGCAATAATAGGCTTTACCAGCTAGCCTATCCAGCATTTGATCAGTGAAAGGAAATGGCAAATGGTCTTTCTTTGTGGCGGCATTCAGTCGGTGATAATCCATGCATACTCGCCAGGCAGTCGCAATGCGAGTAGGGATCAACTCATTCTTATCATTGGTCACAACTGTAAACTCACTGTTCTTAGGCACACATTGGATGGGGCTCACCCAATTGCTATCATAAATAGGATATATAATGTCCGCATCTAACCATTTGATAATTTCCTTCTTTACTACTTCTTTCTTTTTCTCATTAAGTCTTCTTTGTTGCTCAATTGATTGCTTCCATTCATCTTCTAACCTTATCTTATACATGCAAAAAGAGGGACTGATGCCTTTGATATTTGTAATGCTACAAGCTATGGCTCTTTTGTGTTCTTTCAAAATGGCGAGCTTATCTTCTTATATTGCGTCAAGGGATGTGTTGAAAAATAATAGGTAATGTCTCGTTGTCACCAAGAAAGACATACTTCAAATGCGTCGGCAATGACTTCAACTCCAAGGTAAGAGCTTGCTCAAGAGATGGTTTAAACACTGGGATCATTCTGTCAGACAAATCCAAAGACTCCAATTGCCAATTCTATCTCAGCTCAAAATTGTTAATCTCTTCTTTGTCTACACAGTCATCTAAGATTTCATCGATGGATGTCGCCACATCTTCATCTAACATTGCTAAACTCCTTGCATTAAATTCTTCTATAATGATCTCGTCCAAAACATCAATGTGATGACATTACTCTTTAGTTCCAAACGGAGATGCTTCAAGCACACTGAAGGTCACATGCTCATCATTATGACGCATGATAGTTCTCCTTTGAATACTTTGATAAGTGTGCGTCCTGTTGCTAGAAATGGCTGCCCCAAGATAATGGGCACCTCCTTATCTGCTTCGTAATCTAGGATTATGGAATCAGCAGGGAACACAAGCTTATCAACTTGGACAAGAACGTCATTGTTTTGGCCTTTGAGTTGTGCTAAGGATATGTCTGCAAGTTGTAATGTCATCATAGTGGGCTTCATCGAACCTATTCCTAATTTCTTAAAAGTAGACAAAGGCATAAGGTTAATACTTGCTCCCAAATCCTATAAAGCCTTACCTAAATAATGATTCCTAAAGGAGCATGAGAGTGTGAAGCTATCAGGATCTTTCCTCTTGGTTGGTAACTTATTTATAAGCACAGTGCTACACCCCTCTATGAGCGAAATCGTCTCGATTTTGGACAATTTCTTCTTCTTTGATAGTAGCTCCTTCATAAATTTCCCATAACTAGGTATCTGCACAAGAGCATCTACAAGAGGTATGTTAATGTGTAATTGTTTTAGAGTAGAAACAAACTGTTAATACTCTTTATTATGGACTTTCTCTTTAAATCTTTGTGAAAATGACAAAGGTATTGTAGCAGTGGGTTGTTGTGGAAAACTTAGTGGTGTCGATGTTGGTAGTTGCGTCGACAACTTTTTTGGGCAAACTATAGGCATAGATGTTACTATAGTTGGTTCCTCTTCATTTACTTCTGCTTGACTTCCTTCAGCCGCATCCTCTTCTTGTTGTTATGGTTAAGATGCATCGACATGGTCTTAGCTAGACTGCTTGGTTTAACCGTCTGCTTCCCACTTCTTAGCGTGATTGCTTTGCAATGCTCCTTCCCCTTTGCATAATATTCTCAGTATCACTAGGCAGAGTGCCCAATGACCTTGTGTTAAGATTAGAAGCCAACTGTCCTACCTGGGCTTCCAATGCTCGGATGGAAGAAGAGTTGTTGTGTACTATTGCTTTAGTTCTCGCGATATGCTCATGCATCAATGCTTTAAGAGCAGCCATAAGATATAACTTTGGTTGAGAAAATTGTTACTGTTGATGTTGATGATGCTATCCTTGCATATGTGGTAGCACAGACTGTTGTGGTTGTAATCGAGATTGTGGGTGCATCTGGCTATGTGACTGCATCTGTTGAGAACTCACTTGCGAATTCTGATTATAATATTGCATTGTAACTCCCTTGTCGATAACCTCCTTAGTTTGAGGAATTTCCATATCTATAACCTAAATTTTTTCTAATTATTTTATTTGTAAAGAAGGAATAAAGTTTACTAAGGCAACGCCTCCCCAGTAACAGCGCTAACAACTTGATCGCCCCCGAATGTACTCTCGTTCAACAAAGATTTTAGACGTTTCGCAAGTATATGGGTTAGGTTGTAAATATAGTATTTACAATGAAACACTTGGTAGTATTCCGAGGATTGTACCTAAAGGAGGCGTAAAGCGATAGTAAATTAGATCCCTACAAAGAATAAAATTAAGTAGTACTTACTCTAGGGTTTATAGTACGAAGAATAGTAAAGGAGTTGATTTTTTAAAGCATAATATTGAAGAAAAAAATAAAAGGAAAGAATTGAAATGTGGAATCGTATAAAAGGATCTGATTGTGCCCTTCTTTCCCACTTAATTCTAGCTGGTGGCAGCACTCACTGTGCCCACTTATTTCTAGCAGGTGGATGTGCTCATTGTGCTCCTTAGTTTCATCACTTTTATCCCCACACTTAAAGGTTTCAACCTCACCATTGATTCACATAGTTAGCTCGTTATTGTTTAAATCAATAGAGGACCGAGAGGTGGCTAAGAATGGTCTTCCTAGCAAGATAAAGATATCCCTGTCTTCCTCAAAATCTAATACAACAAAGTCCGTAGGGATTATGAAACTCCGTACCTGGATTAGGAATTACTCTAGAATTCCCATTGGTTGAACAGATGACCGATCAACCAGTTGTAGAGTAACTTGGGTATTTTTTAGATCTCCACTCCCAAGTTTCTCGAATACTGATAAAGGCATTAGATTTATACTTACACCAAGATCGCATAAAGCCTTGTAGAACTAAAGATTCCGAATTTTAATTGGAATGGTGAAATTACCGGGATCCTTTAGTTTTTGGTGAAGTGCTTTGGAGATAATAGTATTGTAGGATGCGTTTACCTCTACTTGCTTACCTACCTTATTTTTCAACGCCTTCTCATGATCTCCTTTAGAAATTTGGCATACTTGGGTACCTTCTCTATCAATTCAATCAAAGGTAGGTTAATATTTAGAGATTTGAAAAGGTTTAGAAAACTTACAACATCATCTTCGTCTTGATGCTTATTTTCTTCTAACCCTTTCGGGAATGGAAGTGAGGTAGTCTTTCCTTCCTTAGGCGTGTCTTCCTTCGATTCTAATACCTATTTGAATGGCACCTCTTTAGGTTTCGTGAATTCAATGTCATCGACGAAAGGGATGTCTATGATCTCATGAGAGTTACTAAGCTTTTCTCCCTTTTTAAAACATTAAATTGTGGAGAAAATCTATGTCATTTGAAATACCATCAGTGTTTTAATTGTCTCTTTTGTATCTTATCTAGCATGCATCATGAGCATTTCATACTTAGTTTTTATATTTTGTAACTCATTGCTAGTTAGTTTAAATTCTTGTTATTTTTATCTCCTTTTCTACTAATGTCGCCACAAGCAGTCGATGTATTGCACCTTAGAATTGTCAGCGCATGATCCCAGCCTAGAAGATCAATGCTGGAAGAAGAATGAAGCAATAAGATCAGCTTGGAATTGCGACAAGAGGTGTTGCCGCACAGAACTTGAACCTCAATGATTAAACTCAAGCTGAATTCACACCTAGAAGCACCAACGTAGGAAAATCACAAGTTGTCACCGCAATTAACGATCTTAGATTGCAGCCAATAATGCAGCGACAATCTACAGATCTCTGAAGAAAACATCAAATTTGCATGAGTACACAGCTGTACTGTAACTAACTTTGACAGATGCAAAAATTAGATCTGGAGCTGAGAATGGGAGGTTGAAATCTGTAACTTTTTAACGCTATAAATAAAGGAAAGAAGATGGAAGAAATCATCAAGAGGAAAGGAATTGAATTTTACAATTTTTGTGTGTTTTTGGGATTTAAGCTGGAACGGTGAACTGACGGAGCAAGGAAGCAACCACTTCTGACGAGAGGTGCTTGATGCAAGGAAAGAGGAGTGGTTGAGCAATAGTCCTAGTAGTCTAGAGATAGTAAGCTTCGATTGTATTCATTAATCCCTCTTTTATGCTGATGAATTTTAATGACATTTGAGTGAATACGAGAGTATCTTTCATTGTTAGATTGCTTTGAATCTTACTTAATCTTTATCATCTGTTTATTCTTGAATTCAATTGCATTAAACACGAGAGTGAAAGTGCAGTCTACCAACATTGAGAGATGCTGTGACAAGTTGAGTTAACAAGTAAGTTAGGCGAGAGCTGCTTGGGATTAGAAGAGATTCTAGTCACTTGTTCTTGAGTGCACAACGTTACTCACACCAAGAGGTGGGATGATTGTGGGCACTTGAGTCTTGATTAAACGGAGGACTGTTATGGGTAAGGTTTCATTGGAGCTTTATTGCTGTGACAATTCTTCTATACAATACCTTGTCGACACATCTAGCGTTGCGACTTAGCAAAGTCAGTGATCCATTCTAATCCTTTACACTTGATCACACCTTTACTTTTATGCATTTAAATATTCAACACTTCAACAATACTTTAATTTAATTTTTGTTGCTTTGACATTTAATTCTTATTGCATTGACAGTATTAATCATTTTAGTATGCAGATATGACATAATTATGCCAACATCTTTACTCACATTTTCTCTAATCCTAGCTTTAGTTGCTTCGACATTTAAACATCAAGAACCCATTCCTCGTGGGATCAATATCTAATAGAATTGTTTTATCAACTATATTTGCATCGACGTGTGTTCTCTTGCACAATTGTTGTGACGTTACAAACGCGATCAAGTCTTGGCGCCGTTACCAGGGAATGGCGTTTGTTTGATGTTTGCTTGTGTAGTTGCAATTAATTTTACTTAACTTTTAATCTCTATTAATCTTTTTACTTTTTTGGTGTTTTCTTTTTCAATTTTATAGGTGTTGCATGTCCATAAGGAGAAGTCCTAATGACATTGTGAGCTTTGATTCAGAGCTTGAAAGGACATTAAGGTGGAAAAGGCAAGAGCAAAAGAAAATAGTTGGTAACAATAACAACAACCTACCACCATTGTTGCCACAAAACGATATTCCTTCAATACAACCACAAGTTATTAATAATCTACCAACATTGGCTTCACAAGTTGAGCAAGAGTAAAATAGGACAACCCGAGATTTTGTTGTCCTTATCCCTGATGATTTACAAACAGGGGTTGTGAGACCAGCTATACAAGCTGAAAATTTTGAGTTGAAACTAGTGATGTTTCAAACGCTAAATTCGAATGGGCAATATTCTGGTCTACCTCATGAAGACGCAAGAGAACACTTAAAATCATTTCTGCTTATTTGTGCATCTTTTAGTCAACATGATGCCCTGATGATGCCTTGAAAATGCAATTATTTCCTTATTCGTTGCAGGGTAAAGCGAGAACATGGTTCTTGGGATTGCCGCTAGATCCATTACATATTGAAATACGCTAGCAATGCAGTTTGTTTTGCATTTCAATCCGCTAACAATGAATGCAAGGTTGCGCAATGATATTATAGCCTATCATCAGCTGGATGATAAGAACTTACATACAACATGAGAGCATTACAAGACATTGCTTTGATGCTACCCAATGCATGATATTCAGCAAGAGACCCAAATAGAGATCTTTTACAATGGTTTGAATGCTCAAACAAGGAATCTTGTCGACACATCTGCTAATTGTCCCTTATTAGATTGTACCTACAATGAAGCTGTAAGAATTCTAGAGAGGATTGCTCAGAATGACTATCAATATCCAATCTCTCGTTTTGCAAAGGTTAAGACTAGCCCTAGAGTTCTTGAGTTAGATGTCATTATTGCTTTGTGTGCGTAGGAATCCTCATTGGCCAATATCATAAAGAACATGAAGGGGACAAGTGACATTGTTCCTATTCAATTGACCTAGTGCGCCAACATTTTCCTGTGGGATTTGTGGTGACAACCATAGTTATGAGGACTGCCCATAACACGCGAAAGATGCATTCTTTGTCAACAACATTAGAGGGAATTCTTATGGTAACTCATGCAACAATCGAGCTCAACAACCTTAGGGGAATCAAAATACTTCCACATTCAGATATGGAAATTCCTCAAATCAAGGAGGTTATAGACAAGAGAGTTATAATAGCAACCAACAACAAATTATAATCAAAATTCTTAAGTAAGTTCTCATTTTGAACAGATGCAGGCTCATAGCCAGATGCAACCACAATCTTGATTACAACTACAACAGTCTATGCTGTCACATATGCAAGGATAACATCATCAACATCAACAGCAGTAGTTTTCTCAACCTAAGTCAGATTCTATGAAAGCTCTTAAGGCATTGATGCTAGAGCATATCACGAGAACTAAAGCAATAGTGCAAAGTAACTCTTCTTCTATCTAAGCATTGGAAGCCCAGCTAGGACAATTGGCTTCTAATCTCAGCACAAGGTCACCGGGTACTCTACCTAGTGATACTGAGAATCCAACGCAGAGGGGGAAGGAGCATTGCAAGGCAGAGTGGGACGCAGACGGCTGAACCAAGCAGTTCTAATTAAGACCATGTCGACGCATCTAAACCACAGTAACAAGAAAAGGATGCAGCTAAAGGAAGCCAAGTAGACGTAAATGAAGAGGAACCAATTGTAGTACCATCTATGCTTACAGTTTACACAACAAAGTTGTTGACGCAATTACCAATGTCAATACCTCTGAGTTTTTCACAACAACCCACTGCTACAATACCTTTTCCATTTTCACAAAGATTTAAAGAGAAAGTCCATGATAAAGAGTATCAAAAATTTGTTTCTACATTGAAACAATTATACATCAATATACCTCTTGTCAACGCTCTTGTGTAGATACCCAGCTATGGGAAATTTATGAAGAAACTATTCTCAAAGAAGAAGAAATTATCTGAAATCGAGACAATTGCGCTCGTAAAAGGGTGCAGCGCTGTGCTTACAAAAAGTTGCCACCAAAAATGAAAGACTCTGGTAGTTTCACAATTCCATGCTCCATTGGGGATCATTATTTAGGTAAAACTTTGTGTGATTTGGGAGCAAGTATTAATCTTATGCCTTTGTCTACTTTCAAGAAGTTAGGGATAGGATCAATGAAGCCCACTGCGGTGACATTACAACTTGTGGACAGATCCTTAGCACAACTTGAAGGCCAAATTAAAGATGTCCTTATCCAAGTTGACAAGCTTGTGTTCCCTGTTGATTCATAATCCTAGACAGCGAAGTAGATAAGAAGGTGCTTATTATCTTGGGAAGACCATTTTTAGCAACGGGACGCACACTTATCAATGGGACACACACTTATCAATGTGTTCAAAGGAGAACTTATCATGCGACATAACGATAAGCATGTAACTGTCAGTGTGTTTGAGGCATCCTCGTCCAAAACTAAAGAGCAATGTCATGACATTGACATGTTGGACGAAATCATTATGGAAGAATTCAATGCAAGAAGTTCAGCAGTGTTAGATAAGGATGCAACGACATCCACCAATGAAATCCTAGTTGAATGTATCGACAAAGAAGAGGTTAATAATTGTGAGTCGAGACAAAATTGGTAATTAGAATCTTTGGATTTGTCGAATAAGACAATCTTGAAGTTTAAACCATCTATTGAGCAAGCTCCTACCTTGGAGTTGAAGCCGTTGTCGATACATTTAAAGTACGTCTTTCATGGTGACAATGATACATTACCAGTTATTATCAATGCATCCCTTGACACAACGTAGGAAGATAAGCTCATCGCCATTTTGAAATAGCGTAATAGAGCTATAGCTTGGAGCATTACAGATATCAGAGGCATTAGTCTCTCTTTTTGCGAGAATAAGATAAGCCTGAAAGACGAAGGGAAGCAATCAATTAAGTAACAATGAAGACTTAATGAAAAGATGAAAGAACTAGTGAAGAAGGAAGTTATCAAGTGGCTAGATGCGAGTATCATCTATCCCATTTCTAATAGTAATTGGGTGAGCCCCGTACAATGTGTGCAAAAGAAGGCTGGTTTCATAATCGTGACCAACGACATGAATGAGTTGATCCCTTCTCGCATTGAGACTGGCTGGCAAGTATGCATGGATTATCATTGACTGAATACGGCCACAAAGAAGGATCATTTCCCTCTACCTTTAATTAATTAGATGCTGGATAGGTTAGCTGGTAAGACCTATTATTTCTTCTTTGATGGCTACTCTGGGTACAACCAAATTGCTATTGTGCTTGTAGATCAAGCAAAGACTACATTCACATGCCCTTTTGGAACCTTTGCCTTCTGACGTATGTCATTTGGGTTGTGCAATGCACCAGTAACATTCTAGAGTTGTATGATGGCAATCTTCTCGGACATGATCGAGGACTCTCTAGAGGTATTCATGGATGATTTCTCTGTATATGGAAAATTTTTTAACCAATGCGCTGACAACCTGACAAAAGTTTTGAAGACATGCGAGGACACAAATCTAGTTTTGAATTGGGAGAAATGTTATTTCATGGCAACTAAAGGCATTGTCCTCGGACATTGAATATCTTGTCAAGGCATTGAGGTTGATAAAGCAAAGGTCGAAGTCATCGAGAAATTACCATCGCCCACCAATGTTAAAGCAATAAGAAGCTTTCTTGGACATGATATTTTCTACAGAAGATTCATACATGATTTTTCCAAGATTGCTAAACCATTATGCTCACTGCTAGAGCAAAATAAAAAGTTTGTGTTCGATGAAAAATGTTTGAAATCATTCATGACAATAATGAAGTAGCTAGTCCAAGCTCCGGTTGTCGTCGCACTGGACTGGACGCAACCATTCAAACTAATGTCCGACGCAAGTGATTTTACTGTGGGAATTGTACTAGGCCAAAGAAAAGAAAAGTTATTTCATTCCATTTATTATGCTAGTAAAACTATAACTAAAGCACAGATCAATTATACAACTATTGAGAAGGAGCTACTAGCAGTAGCATTTGCATTTGACAAGTTTCACTCATACCTTGTCGGAAGATTACACTATACACAGATCACTCCACTTTGAGATACCTTTTTACAAAGAAAAATGCCAAACCTAGACTGATTCGATGGATCTTACTCCTTCAAGAGTTTGATGTTGAAATCAAGGACAAGAAAGGATCTAAAAATCAAGTAGCTGATTATTTGTCTCGACTAGAAGTTGGAAGTGAAGATGGACAGATGTCCCAAATTGTTGAAGCATTTTCAAACGAGCAATTATTCTTTGTCGACGCATCACCCTGGTATGTCGATGTAGTCAATTATCTTGTGTATGGAAAGCTACCATTGAGTGCCACTGGTTAGAAAAATATCAGGTTTTTGCGCAACGCTGCAAAATACCACTGGAACGAGCCATACCTGTTCAAGTTATGCGCTGACAACATTATCTGTCGTTGCGTACCTGAAGAAGAAATGACTTCAATCCTGCAATAATGCCATGATGCCCCTTATGGAGGACATTTTGGTGGTACAAGGACTGCTGCAAAGGTCTTACAGTCAGGATTTTATTGGCCCACATTGTTTCGAGTTGCCCATAACTTCACTCAACAATGTGATAGATGTTAACGCACTAGTTCAACTAGATGTAATGAAATGCTCCAACAGTCAATTATGAAAGTAGAGCTCTTTGATGTTTGGGGTATAGATTTCATAGGACCATTCCTGAACTCCTTTGGGAATGTGTACATCTTAGTTGCTGTTGACTATGTCTCGAAGTGGATCGAGGCAATTGCAGCGCCAAAAGATGATGCTCGAACGGTGTTGAAGTTCTTCTACACTTACATCCCTACAAGATTTGGAACACCGAGAGCATTAATAAGTGACCAAGGAACTCATTTTCATAACAACCAAGTGGTGATAACATTAAAGAGATATGGTGTGAAGTATCGTATGGCCACTACATATCACCCACAAACCAATGGTCAAGCCAAAGTATCCAATCGTCAAATAAAAAATGACCTTGAGAAGGTGGTTAATCCATCTCAGAGGGATTGGTCTTCACGGCTACAAGATGCTTTGTGGGCGCTTCGTACTGCATATAAAACCTCGCTGGGAATGTCGCCATATCAGCTAGTGTTTGGTAAGTCTTGTCACCTGCCAGTTGAGCTTGAACATAAAGCCATGTGGACAATCAAGCAGGTGAATATGGATTATGATGCTGCTGAAAGAAAAAGATTATTGGACATCACTGAACTGAAAGAAATACGTCGACATGCTTATGAGAGTGCTTTAATATACAAGTAAAAGACCAAGAGATGGCACGACAATATCATCTTGCGTTGACAATTTAGCCATGGTCAGTTAGTACTTTTGTTTAACTCTCGTTTAATATTACATCTCGTCTCTTCCATTGCTTTTATTTTCCTTAAGTTCACAAGTTAATTTCTTTTTGCAAGTTTTTCTCACTTTCTTCCTCAGTCACCATGGAAAAAACCAGAGCATCAAAGAACACTTCCAAAACTCCTAAAACCACCCCTTCAACTTCAACCACTGTGGCTCCGACCATAACACCACCACTGTCTTCAGGGTCGATCCTATTTTTGATGAATGTAATCAAGAACCGTTATCAAAATGTCATGTTGAAGTCGAATCTCCACCCAGAGCAAGGTCTGCAACTGTCCACGCATCATAGCTTAGGGAACACGTTGCCTGAATAATCAACCGCCTAGGATGGGAGTTTTTCTGTGAACATCCCGCTGGCTATGCTCCATACTGGTAAGGGAGTACTATGTAAACCTCATTGATGCTGAACAGGAATTTGTGTTTGTGAGGGAGGGGCTCATCTCGTGAAGTGCCGCCTAAATCAATGTACTATTACGGATCCTAGAAAGGGTGGACGACCATTCTCCGTTTATTCACCGACCGGATGATAAAGTCACTACTCAGATTTTGAAGGATCATTGTGTTGATGGTGCCACCTGGACAGGTAATGGGTTCCACAACTACATTATGCATAGGAGGTATCTCACAACCTTTAGCAAAGTGTGGTTCCACTTTATCAACAGTCGTATTCTTCCGTCCACTCACAGCATTACGACGACATTAGACCGTATGTGTCTTCTCCATTCCATCATAGAATGCAAACACAATGACATTAGAGAAATTCATCCATGACCAAATTGCAGAAGTCGCTGTCAAACAGACTAGTATACTCCCATTCCCTTCCTTGATTATGTTGCTTTGCAAACAAAAGGGCATTATGCCCAGGGATGGCAAGGAGGTGTTAGAGAACAAGAGTCCCATCAACGACATCCCATTGAAAGGATGACTCATGGCTAGGAGATGCCAATGGCAAAAAAAGCCTTAACGAAGAAGGATAAGGGCAAGAGAAAGAAGAAGGAAGCACAAACTGATGAACCCACAGATCCCCACATGGTAAGAAACTGGCTATTATGGGAGTCCATATTGATCGAATTAATACGCGCACAATCCGCACTGTTAGCATATTAGAAGATATGGACTATAGGCAACATATCTTCTATGCATATAGAAAGGCATGGAATGAAGCCATTGTCACAACACTACGCAAAATTAACACTAGTCCATTGTCAAACTTCCCAGCCTTTCCCGATATTTTTCGCCTAATGCAAGCCTCCTCCTCTGATCAGCCTACTCCTAATGGTAGTCCTGCCCATGCACTAATAAGGATTCACGTCTCTGATGATGAAGAACAAGAAGGACAATCCAATGCTAAGGAGGATTGTCATCGCACCATTGCCAGTCTATTTGAAGATGAGTTCTCTAACAGTCTTGGTACAAATATGGCTGAGCATACGGCTATGGTGGAGGAAGTGACTACCCCAATTATACCCATGGGTGTAGGCGTATTGGATGAACAACATGCGAATGAAGGTGAGGACCAAGAAGATAACCAGTAGAAGGAGAATGAAGAATAAGAGAAGGAAGAAAATGAAATGAAGGAACCTATCGAGGTACAAGAGGAGAAGGAAGAAAATGCCCCGACAACTATTACTGAGGATGTTGTCGGAACACTTGAGAGTGGGCATCAAGCACTGATGAGGCTCGACCTAATTCGAGCTGGGCTGAGATTATTACTAGCAGCATCGAGGAACTGAATCCTATCGCCATTGTGCCCTATGTGTCACCACTCGCTAAAATCCACTCATTTGAAGTAACAGCCGATGAGGCCACCATCCAACCTACTAAGGAGGAGCAATCCACTCATCCGGTTGGTTCGACGGATAAAAAAAAGAAACAGCATAAGGACAAGAAGCGGAAGCACAAGGAAGAGGGTGAGCACCCTAAGAAAAAGAAAAAGAAAACAAAGACAACCTCTACATCGGTTACTGAGGAATAAATTGGTACACTTCTCTGTAGATAGGTTTTCATGATTTTTTTTTGTTACTGCATTTTCTTTTGTCATTACATTCATTTGGCGAACTTAATTGCATTGTCGTTGCATTTCCATTATATCTGTTTAATATTGTCAGTGCATTAGGGACAATGCAGACATTAAGTTTGGGGGAGGTAATGTGAAATGGGAATGCAATTAGATCCACATATTTGAATTCTACTTGTTTCTTTTGTTAATGAGAATATGCAAAATTTCAATAGAAATATGCCCATAATTTTATTTTTATGCGTAATTCTTGAATTGTTTGGATGCTGATGTGAAAATTGGATGAATATGAATGAATGATGAGTTTGCTATTTTTCAATGAATGATTGGAATTGCTTCAATAATGAATGGATAATGTTGATGTTTGAATATTTGAACTAACTGACCAGTTGCAACGACATTACATTAATAAGAGACACTCTAATGTGAGTGTACTGTGACTTTTCAAGGGAGAACACTCTGCTCCAAGTTTAGAAAAAATCATCTAGCCAAAGGCTTCACCGCAAGAGTGTGTGTCGGTGCAGTTACATACCTCTTGGGGGTTTGTTGCACCCCATCATTACTGCCCAGGAACAAAGGTAGAGTAATGCAATGACATCTCTCAGTCACCTGGAAAAGAAAAAAAATAAGAAAAAGAAAAAGAAAAGAAAAGAAGAAGAAAAATTTTATTGCTAGAAATGCTGAATTGGTTCAAGGGAAGATTAAGATTCATTTCATAATACTTACACTGATGAAGTTGCAGTTTTAATTACTCATGCCTATAAATTGTCGGCGCATTATTCTATCATGTGAATACAATTTGTGCATTAGGATTTCAGAATATTCAAGTTGTGAGAATAATGATTGCGGTGACATTTTTGCTTGTGACTTTGCTAATTTTTGTTTACTTGAGGACAAGTAAAAACTTAAGTTTGGGTGTGTCATAGCATTACAAATGACATATATTTTCTCCCTAAATTGGTGTTAATTGTCTCTTTTGTATCTTATTTAGCATGCATCATGAGCATTTCATACTTAGTTTTTATAAACTCATTGCTAGTTAGTTTAAATTTTTGTTATTTTCATCTCTTTTTGTACTAATGTCACCGCAAGCAGTTGATGTATTTCACCTAAGAATTGTCAGCGCAGGAACTCAACCCAGAAGATCAATGCTGGAAGAAGAATGCGGCCACAAGATCAGCTTGGAATTGCGACCAAAGATGTCGCCGCATAGAACTTGAACCTCAAATGAGTAAACTCAAGCTAAATTCATGCCTAGAAGTACCAACGTAGGAAAATCACAAGTTGTCACCGCAATTAACGATCTGAGATTGCACCTAGTAATGCAGTGACAACTTGCAGATCTCTAAAGAAAACATCAAATCTGCGTGAGTACACAGCTGTACTGTAACTAACTTTGACAGCTGCAAAAATTAGATCTGGATCTGAGAATGAGAGGCTGAAATCTGTAACTTTTGAAGACTATAAATAAAGGAATGAAGATGGAAGAAATCATCAAGAGGAAAGGAATTAAATTCTACAATTACTGTGTGTTTTTAGGATTTAAGCTAGAAACGATGAACTAATGGAGTAAGGGAGCAACCAGTTTTGACGAGAGGTGTTTGACGCAAGGTAAAAGGAGCAGTTGAGGAATAGTCCTAGTAATCTAGAGATAGTAAGCTTCGATTGTATTTGTTAATCTCTCTTTTATGCTGATGAATTTTAATGACATTTGAATGAATATGAGAGTATCTTTCATTGTTAGATTACTTTGAATATTACTTAATCTTTCTCATCTGTTTATTCTTGAATTCAATTGCATTAAATACGAGAGTAAAAGTGCAGTCTACCGACAGTGAGAGATGCGGTGACAGGTTGAGTTAACAAGTAAGTTAGGCGAGAGCTGCTTGGGATTAGAAGAGATTCTAGTCACTTGTTCTTGAGTGCACAACGTTGCTCACACTGAGAGGTGGGGTGATTGTGGGTACTTGAGTCCTGATTAAACGAAGGACTGTTATTGGTAAGATTTCATTAGAGCTCTATTGCTGCGACAACTCGTCTATACAATACCTTGTCGATGCATCCAGCATTGCGACTTAGCAAAGTCAGTAATGCATTCCAATCCTTTACACTTGATCACTCCTTTACTTTTATGCATTTAAGTATTCAACACTTCAACAACACTTTGATTTACTTTCTGTTGCTTTGACATTTAACTCTGATTGCATTGATAGTATTAATCATTTTAGTGTACAAATATGACATAATTACGCTGACATCTTTACTCTCATTTTCTCTAATCCTAGCTTTAGTTGCTTTCAAATTTAAATATCAAAAATTCATTCCTCGTGGGATCGGTATCCGATAGAATTATTTTATCAATTACACAATTCCAATCAAAATTAGAAACCTTCAGTTTAACAGAGCGTTATGTGATCTTGGAGCAAGCATAAACTTAATGTCCCTGTCAATGTTTGAGAAACTTGGGAGCAGAGATATGAAAAATACCCAAGTGACTTGGTAACTAGCCGATCGGTCATTTGTAAGGCTAAAGGGAATTATAGAGGATCTTCTAATCCATGTAAGAAGTTTCATCATCCTTGTGGATTTTATGGTGTAAGATTTTGAAAGGGATAGGGTTATACCCATTTTGCTAGGAAAGTCTTTACTAGCCTCGTCTAGATCCACCATTGACTTAAACACCAATGACCTAACAATGAGAATTAATGGTGACATAGAGACTATCAAATGTGGGGATAAAAATGATGGAAGAAAAAAGCATAATGAGCGCTGCAACTTGCTTGTCTTGATAAAAATGAAGAATCCAGTAAAAATCCTTTCATGAGCAAAGAACGAATTAATAAGTTCAAAGAAATGGATCGATTTAAGGAGATGGAAAAACTTAATGGGAGATAGACTAAAACAAAATAAAAAATGGACTCGCTCAATAAGGGTAAGCGTACTCGATGAGTCAATTTAAGCATACTGGACTAAAATAGAATAGAAATGGACTCACTCAGCAAGGAGATAAACTAAAACAATAAAGAAGAACTGAGGTGTTTGTCTTTACATAGCCTCCCTATGTTGCGACATCGACTACAATTTTTGTAGATTGACCCGACCCAATTGCACAACCCAACAGCTAAAGACCCGAAGTTTTTACACTTTAAAACCCTAGTTTCTAACCTCTATATATACTAAAACACTATTCTAACTTATTTCATCTTATTTCAACTCTCTAAAAACTTTCAAAAACCTAAAATCCTCCTTTTTCCTATTTCTCTTTTTACTTTTCAACTTTTTCTCATAGATGAATGATCTATCGATTTTATACCCAATAGATTGAACTAGTTTTCATACTTAAAGAGCTTGAAACCAAGTATTTTCTTTATGTTTTCATAAGATTTAACTTAGATTATTCGTTTGAATAAATTGTGTAATCTAAGTGCTAAGATGTGGTTTTATTGTCTTTAAAGCCAATTGAGGCCTAAAGGTTAGCTAACATACTTTGTGAGAGTGCAGGAGGCCATAAGAAGTTGCACAAACATGAGGCTAATCACTTCGTCACGACATAGGATGATCTAAGTTGTAACCAAGGGACCAAACTTGGAGATTTCAGACACTAGCCTCTTCGTCACGACATACATAGGCTATGTCGTGATAATGCCTGCAGGATGACACTTCATTCGGGGATTGATAGCTTCGTCGCGACACATGTCCTAGTGTGACACAACATCGTCCCCTAGACGCAGAATCTACATCGAGTGAAGGGTGTCTTGGTCTTTACATTGCCATTTAAACACGAAGAACGGCGACAGACCTAGAGTTAATTAAAACAGCCAGCCAAGGCTATAAATAGGGCATTTAGTATTAGGTTAAAACATACCGTGTTACTAGCTTTTAATTTTATTTTGTATTTGTTTTAAACGAAATTGTAAAACTTGCATAAACGTTTGAGGAATTTTCCCGATATATTGTCAATACAAATCAGATTTCTTTTTCATTTGAGTATTCAATTATATATTTTCATATATCTTTGTTTCAATTATGATTAAGAAAACAAGAGGAACTAATTCCATTTTAGGGAATTAAGGAGTGGAAGTATGATTATTTAATTGGTGCTTAACAAAGATTTTACATTACGAATCAGTTGTTGGGAAAGGAAGAACATTAAAAAAACACTAGGTCTGACAACCCTAGAACGTCATTTAGGTGGGAATGAACCCAAAATTTTTATTGTCCATCCGTGAAAACCTTTTCCCCATATCGGTTTAGAATGTGACATCTAGTGATGAGTAGTCTCTATCGACTTGCTATGCTGGCAGAAGATCGAGAGATCCAACTTGGTAGTGACTAGTTGATTGAAGGAAAATCCCCAAAACCCATCAATTAAAGAAATCATATGGAAGCAACCTAATATACCTAAAGGCATTTATTGATCTTCTACATCTCAACTTATGACGAGGAGTGCTTGGTGCGATACAAGAGGAGAGGTTAAGGGATAATCCTAGTAGCCTAGGAATAGTATGCTTCGATTTATCTGGTAATTCCTCTTTTAATGTTGATGAATTCTTATTGACAATTGATTGTATGTGGAAATATCTTTCAATGTTAGATTACTTTGATTCCTATTCAATTCTTCTCATATGTTTTCCCTTGGATTTAACTGTTTTGACCATGGAAGTGCAATTGCAGTCTACCGACACTAGAAAGTGTGGTGACAAGTTAGATTAACAAGCAAGTCAGCAGAAGTTGCTTGAGACTAGGAGGAATTCTGGTCACTTGTTCTTGAGTGCAAGGCATTGCCAATATTGGAAGGTGGGGTAAATGTGGGCGCTTGAGTCTTGGTTAAATAGAGAGTTGTTATTAGTATGATTTCATTAGAGCTTTATTGCTGTGACAGTTTATCTATAAAATATCTTATCCTCACATCTAGTTTTGCTACTTAGTGAAGTCAGTGATCCACTCTAGTCTTTGTACTTGATCACACTTTTACTTTTCTGCATTTAAATTCTCAAAACATCAACAACAATTTATTTTACTTTAAGCTCCTCTGACATTGTATTTTATCATTGCATTGATAACTTTGACTAACTTAGTGGTGTAGATCTGATTTAATTGCGCTGACAGTTCTATTAGCATTTACTTTGACATTAACCTTAATTACTTCGACAATTAAAACATCAAGAACTCCTTCCTCGTGGGATCGATATCCGATAGAACCAATATATCAACTATACTTGCATCGATGTGTGTCCACTTGCACTTAAATGCTATGACATTTACAGGTCAATCAATCAACAGTGTCCACTTGTACATAATTTCTGTGACGTTTACAGGTCGATCAAGTTTTAGCGTCATTATCGGGATGGCGTTTGTTTGATGTTTATTTTTGTAGTTGCAATTATCCTTTCTTTCTGACTTTTATTTGTTACTAATCTATTTTAATTTTTTTGTTGATTCTTTTCAATTTTTTTAGGTGTTTTATGTTCACAAGGAGAAATCCTAACAACATTGTCAGTTTTGATCTAGAAATTGAAAGAACTATTTGAAGGAAGAGATAAGAGCAAAGAAAAATGGCTGGAAATAATAACACTATACCACCATTGCTACCACAAAATACTATTCCTTCAGTGCAGCCACAACAAGTCAACAATATACCACTACCACAAGAAGTGCAAATTCCTGATAGGACAATTAGAGACTTTGTTGTTCCTGTGCTCGATGATCTACAACCAGGGGTTATTAGACCAGCAATACAAGCTAGGAATTTTGAATTGAAACCAGTGATGTTCCAAATGCTAAACTCGAATGGACAATATGCTGGTTTGCCTCATGAAGATGCGAGGGAGCATCTTAATTCTTTTTTACTTATATGTGCTTCTTTCAGTCAACACGGTGTTCTTGATGACGCCTTAAAGATGCAGCTGTTCCCTTACTCTTTGCAAGGAAGAGCACACACATGGTTTCTTGGTTTACTAGTTGGATCTATTACTTCATGGAATGCACTAGCAACTCAATTTGTTCTGCAATTAAATCCACCCACAATGAATGCTAGACTGCGGAATGATATCACGGCATACCATCAATTAGATGATGAGAACTTGCACACTACGTGGGAGCGTTACAAAACTCTGCTTAAATGCTGTCCCATGCACAGAATCCAACATGAGACACAAATTGAGATCTTTTACAATGGATTAAATGCGTAAACAATAAATCTTGTCGATGCATCTGCTAATGGTCCTTTGTTAGATTGCACTTACAATGAAGTCGTGCGAATCTTAGAGAGAATTGCACAAAATGATTATCAGTACCCAATTTCTCATTCTACTCAGGAGAAGACAAATCCTAGAGTTATTGAGCTAGATTTTATATCAGCCTTAAGTGCACAAGTATCCTCTCTGGCGAACATGATAAAGAACATGAAGGAGACGAGTGATATTGCCCCTATTCAAGTAGTCCAACAAATGAATGTCCTAACATTTTCTTATGAAATTTACGGCGACAACCATAGCTATGAGGACTGTCCACAGCATGTTGAGAATGCATTTTATGTCAATAAAATTCGCGGGAGTTCATATGGTAACTCATATAAAAGTCCAAGTTGGGCTCAGCAACCTTGGGGGAATCAGAATGCGTCCACATACAAATATGGAAATTCCTCAAATCAAGGTAATTTTAGACAAGGAAGTTATAGTCAGCAAAATTATAATCACAATCCTCAAGTGCATGCATAGCCTGATTAGATGCAATCACATACCCAGATGCAGTCATATAATCAGATGCAACCACATGTTCGAATGTAGCCACAGTAGACTACGATGTTAAATATGCAATGACAGCATCAACAACAGTAATAGTAGTATTCTCAACCAAGATCATATTCATTAGTTATTCTTGAAGCTTTGATGCGTGAGCATATTACAAGAACAGAAGCTATCATACAAGAAAAATCTTCTTCCATCCAAGCGTTGGAAGCACAGCTAGGACAACTAGCTTCTAACATGAACACACGACCACTAGGTGCTTTGTCTAATGACATTTAAAATCCAAAAAAAAAAGGAAAGGACCAGTGCAAGGCTATTACGTTGCGGAGTGGAAAGCAACCTACCGAAGAAAGTAGCAACTCCAACCAAACACCTGTTGATGCAAAAGAACGAAAGTAACAAGCAGAAGTTGCATCTGAAGAAGACACAGCAAAAGTAAATGAAGAGGAGCCACTGGTAGTCACACCTATGCCTACCATTCATCCTACAAAGTTGTCGATGAAACTGCCTATGTCGACACAAGCAAGTATATCACAACAACCCACTGTGAACATATCTTTGCCATTTCCACAGCAATTCAAGGAAAAGGATCATGACAGAGATTATTAAAAGTTTGTATCTACCTTGAAGAAATTACATATTAATATACCTCTAGTTGATGCTTTTGTGCAGATTCCTAGCTATAGGAAATTTATGAAGGAGCTATTATCAAAGAAGAAGAAGCCATCCGATATTAAGATGATTGCACTCACAGAAGGGTGTAGTATTGTACTGACAAATAAGCTGCCATAAAAAATGAAAGATCTTGTTAGTTTCACAATTCCATAATCCATTGGAACCCATTACTTAGGTAAAGCTTTATTTTATCTAGTAGCTAGCATTAACATTATGCCATTGTCAACTTTCAGGAAATTAGGAATTGGTCATATAAAGCCCACTACAGTGACATTACAACTTTTGGACAGATCTTCGGCACAACCTGAAGAACAGATTAAAGATGTTCTCGTCCATGTCGATAAGTTTGTGTTCCCAGCCGACTTCATCATACTTGATTGTCCAGCCGATAAGGAGGTGCCCATTATTTTGGGATGCCCATTTCTCGCAACGGGACACACACTTATAGATGTTTTCAAGGGCGAGTTGATCATGTGCCATAACGATGAAGATGTAACCTTCAGTGTTTTTGAAGCATCTCCATCACGAAGTAAGGAACAATGTCACCACATTGATGTTTTGGACGAGTTAATTACAGAGGAATTTAATGAACAAAGTTTAGTAGTACGAGAGGAATATGCGGTGACATCTGAAGACAATGTCCTACCTGAATGTGATCACAAAGTTGAGGCTAATGCTTGTGAGCTTAGACATGGCTGGTAAATGGAATCTTTAGATCTGACCAATAGGACGATCCCTATTTTTAAACCGTCGGTTGAATAAGCTCCAACTTTGGAGTTAAAGCCATTACCAACGCATCTGAAATATGTTTTCCTAGGTGACAATGATATATTGCCAGTAATTGTCAGCGCAAGTCTCGACACAAGGCAAGAAGAAAAGTTAATTGGAATATTGAAGCAACACAAAAGAGCTATTGCCTGAAGCATACAAGACATCAGAGGCATTAGTCCCTCTTTCTGCATGCATAAAATTAGGCTAGAAGAGGAAGGAAAATAATTAATTGAAAAATAACAAAGATTAAATGAGAAAATGAAGTAGTGAAGAAATAGATCATCAAATGGCTGAACGCAGGTATAATCTACCCAATTTTGGATAGTACATGGGTGAGCCCAGTCCAATGTATGCAAAAGAAGAGCAGCATTCACGGTGGTAAGTAGCTATAAACATGAGCTAATCCCTACTCCATTGCTACAGGTTGGTAAGTGTGTATGGATTACCGTCGTTTAAATGCAGCCACAAAGAAGGATCACTTATGACTTCCATTCATTGATCAAATGTTGGATAGGCTATTTGGTAAGGCCTATTATTGTTTTCTTGATGGATACTCTGGATACAACCAAATCGCAATCGTGCTGGAAGATCATGCAAAGACAACATTTACTTGCCTATTTGGAACCTTTGCTTTTCGATGAATGTCATTTGGTTTGTGCAATGCCTCAGCTACATTCTAGAGGTGCATGATGGCCATCTTCTCTAATATGATTGAGGATTCATTAGAGGCATTTATGGATGATTTTTCTATTTACGGGCACAATTTTGATAAATACGTTGACAATTTAGCAAAAGTATTGAAGCAATGCGAGGACACCAATCTAGTGTTGAACTGGGAAAATTACCACTTCATGGCAACTAAAGGCATTATCCTTAGCCATCGTATATCTTGTTAGGGCATTGAGGTTGATAAAGCAAAGGTAGAGATCATTGAAAAGCTACCACCACCCACTAATGTAAAGGGAATAAGGAGTTTTCTCGACCATGCCGAATTTTATAGACATTTCATCCGAGACTTCTCCAAAATAGCAAAACTGCTTTGCTCCTTGTTAGAGCAAAATAAAAAAATTTTGTTCGATGATGCTTATCTAAAAGCATTCCTTAAAATTAAACAGCAGCTAGTGAAGGCACCCATTGTCGTCATACCAAATTAGTCGTAACAGTTCGAGGTGATGTGTGATGCGAGCGACTTTGTTGTGGGTGTTGTGCTTGGACAACGAAAGGATAAGGTATTTCATTCAATCTATTATGCTAGTAAAACTTTAACTAAAGCACAAGTGAATTACATAACCATTGAGAAGGAGTTGCTGGTAGTAGTTTTTGCATTTGACAAGTTTCGTTCATATCTTGTTGGAGCAAAAAATTACAATGTATACTGATCATTCTGCCTTGAAATACCTTTTTGCTAAGAAAGATGCAAAACCCAAGTTGATTAGATGGATCCTATTATTACAAGAATTTGATGTTAAGATTAAAGATAGGAAAGGATCAAAAAACAAAGTAGAAGACCAACTCTCTCGTTTGGAATCTAGAAGTGAAGATGGACATAAGTCATAAATTGTCGATGCATTTCCAGGTGAGAGGTTATCCTTTATTGACACATCACCATGTACGCAGATGTTGTCAATTATCTAGTCTGTGGAAAACTACCGTTGAGTGCAACAGGTCACCGTAAGTCAGGTTTCTTCGTAATGCTGCGAAGTATCATTGGAATAAGCTATACTTGTTCAAGGTATGCACTGACAGCATCATTCGTCGTTGCGGTCCTGAGGAAGAAATGCTTTTTATCTTGAAGCATTGTCACGATGCTCCTTATAGAGGCCATTTTGGTGGTGTTAAGACTATTGCAAAGGTCCCACAATTAGGATTTTTCTGGCCTACATTGTTTCGAGACACCCACACTTTTGCTCAACAGTGTGACAAGTGTCAGCACACCGGATTAATATCTCGACACAACTAGATGATACAACAGCCTATCATAGAGGTTGAGCTTTTAGATGTTTGGGGTATTAACTTCATGGGACCATTTCCAAATTCTTTTGGAAATATGTATATTTTGGACACTGTTGATGTATATTTTGGACACTGTTGACTATGTTTCAAAGTGGATCGAAGCAATAACTATTCTAAAGGATGATGCTCGGGCGGTGTTAAATTTCTTTCACACGTACATCCTTTCACGATTCGTAACACCTTTAGCATTAATAAGCGACCAAGGCACTCACTTCCATTGTAATCAAGTGGTGACAACTTTAAAATGATATGATGTGAAGCATCCCATGGCAACCACATATCGTCAGCAAACTAATGGTTAAGCAGAAGTATCCAATCGACAAATTAAAGGTATTCTTGAAAGGGTGGTTAACCCATCTAGACGCGATTGGTCTTCACAGTTAAATGTTACGTTGTGGGCACTTCGTACTACATACAAAACACCGTTAGGGATGTCGCCATATCAACTGGTGTTTGGTAAATCATGTCACTTGCCCGTAGAACTTGAACATAAAGCCATGTGGGGAATCAAGCAAGTGAACGTGGACTATGATGCTGTGGGGTAGAAAAGATTGTTGGACATTTTAAAATTGGAAGAAATTTGATGCAATGCTTATGAAAATGTTGCCATTTACAAGGAAAAAACTAAGAGATGGCATGACAACATCATTTTACGACGAAAATTTTATCCTGGTTAGTTAGTGCTTTTATTTAACTCACATTTAATATTGCACCTAGGAAAATTGCACTCAAGATGGTCAGGTCCTTTTGAAGTTGTCGAAGCATTTCCACATGGTGTGGTGACAATTAAATATTTGAGCGATGGGCACCAATTCAAAGTGAATGGCCAACGATTAATGTGCTACCTAAGCCTAGACATCAACGAACATAATGAGACTATTAACCTGGCCACATTTTCTTAGGATGTCATTGCAAATCACATAGTGTGGTGACAATTAAAGAGTTGAACGATGGGCACCAATTCAAAGTGAATGGCCAACGATTAAAGCACTACCTAAGCCCAAAAATCAACGAACGAAACGAGACAATTAACCTAGTCACATTTTCTTAGGATGTCATTGCAAATTTTTCTGTTAGTTTTTGTCGTTTATGTTAGTTTAATTCGTTTCTTTAGTTTTTTGTAGGAATAAAAGATCTCCCTTTTATCAACGCACATGAAAGCACAACTTGTCAACACATCCAATTACTGACTCATCAAAGAATTACGAGAAAGAATCACGCCGATTGATTTACCCTAATCCCCAACCGTTATATCGATCCAAAAAAGTACGATCTGTGTCATGAGATTTATTGGTTGTAGGCACAATGTACTATCGACAGTAGAAATCATCATGACTCTTCACCTCTATCTTCTATAAAATACCCTACTTGTGCCGACTGTGTCTTCACACTCACATCCGTAATTGTTACTATAATTGTCCTTTTCTTCAACCTTCAGTTTATTTTTACAAACTATTCTCACTTCCTTTCTCTCAGTTAGTTATGGCAAGAACTCATGGTGCTAAAACCCCGTCCAAACCAGCTGCTGAATCATCAGTAGCAATGGTTCGAAACGCCGACCAGCCACCACCGAAGGAACCTGTCCTATTTTTAACGAAAGCGATGAAGGACCAGTTTCATGAGGTGATGTTTAAAAGAAACTGCCATCCCAATAAGGATTTTAGTTGTCCCCACAACTGACATTGGGGAAACAAGTAGCCAGATCGATTCGCATTTGGGTTGGGAGCAGTTCTGTGACCATCCGGCAGGGTACTCCCCATCCATGGTAAGAGAATTTTATGCTAACTTGGTTGATCCAGAGCAGGAGTTCATCTGCGTCCGTGAAGGACTAGTGCCATGGAGCACTGACCATAGCAATGCCCTCTTCCACATTGCTGAGGGAGAAGATGAGCATGTCGAGTTTTTAGAAAACTTGACAGAAGAAGGTGTTGATATATTGTTGAATGACTTGTGCATCGATGATACTGTTTGGACTAGTAACAATCCAAACAATTATATGATGCACCACCGTTACCTCACCGTTCAAAGCAAGGTATGGTTTCACTTCATCAACTACCATCTCCTACCATCAACTTACAGCACTACTACCACGCTGGACAAAATATGCCTACTACACTCCATAATCAAGGGCCGACAAATTATGTCGGTGCAATCCTTCACCAAGAAATTGTTGAATCTGCCACCAAACAAATAAGTATCTTACCTTTTCCCTCTCTGATCATGCTATTGTGTAAACAGAGGGGCATTGTGCCTCACGAAGGGGAAGATTTTTGGAAAACAAAGGCCCAATAAATGATGTTTCGATGGAAAGAATGACGAGGGCATAAGAAACCCCTATTGTGAAGAAGGTACCACTAAATAAGGAAAAAGGAAAAGGGAAAAAAAGGACACCCAAACTTATGCGCCCATAGATCCTTAGATTTGGAGGAAGGTTAATGAGATTGAAAAGATTGTTAGTCGGATGATCATCCAACAAATCAAACTTGTCAGCGTAATGGACGAGATGGAGTATAGACAAAACCTATTCTATCTTCCCTCAAGTGCATGGAATACTACCATTGTCAGTGCATTAAGTAGTTTGAGCAAGAATCCCATGCCAGAATTTCTTGTCTTCCCTCCCATTATTAAGGAGGCTACTCAATCAATAGAATAACATATTTTAGAAGGGAAAACTCAGTCCATCCAGTCCCCGCACAGAATTCATATCTCTAACGATGAGAATCAAGAGGTGCACTCCAAGGATATGGAAGATTGCTTCCGAAACATCTCCAATGTCTTTGAGGATGAATTTTCAAATAGTTTGGGGGCCAATATGGTGGAAGGAGAGGCTGCTGCTGTAGAGGAGCACACAACAATTGTCTCTGAGGATATTAAAAAAGAAGAGAAAAGAGAAGAAGAAGGAAGAGAAGAGAAGGAAAAAGTAAAAAAGAAGTTGCTCCGATAAATTTATCGAAGAAATTTGTCGACACACCTGTCAGTGTAGGTGCATCTATTGAAAACCTAACACCATCTGGGGCGAGCTAGGTCGAGGCCGTCACATCCAGTAATGAGGATTCTAATCCTCTAGCTGTTGTGCCATATTTGGCACCACTTGCTCAGATACATCCATTGGATGTGACTGTCGATGAAGCCAACATCCAACCGATCATGGAGGAGCAATCCACCGCACCGATTCACCCCAAAGAGAAAAAGCACAAATGCAAGGAAAAGAAGAAGCGCAAAGAGGAGCACCTTAAAAAGAAAAAAAGAAGTCCAAATCAGCCACATCCTCGGCTGCAACACATTGAGTTAGTTTTACTTTTCGGTATTTTCTTTAGTTGCATACATTTCATCTATTTGTCATTACATTTTAATTGTCACTGAATTTTACTTATTATCGCATTTGCATTGTAGTTGCATTTCCATTAATATTTGTGTAATTGGGGACAATGCAAACACTAAGTTTGGGGGGAAGTATGGAATGGAAATGCAATTGCACTCACAAGTTTAAGATTATACTTGTCTTTTTATTTGAATGAAAGTATTCATAGTGAAGAAAAATGTGACCACAATTTTTTTCATTTGATGCTTAAATCTTGAATTATTTGGAATGTTAATGCGTGAATTGGATGAATGTGATTGAATGTTGAATCCTTCTATTTTGGGATGAAGGGTTAGAATTGCATTAGTAATAAATAAATAGTATCATTAGTTGAATCTTGAATTAATTTACCATCTTGCAGTTATATAAATAATTAAATCTACTAATAAAATACACTCCAATGTGGGTGCATTGTGACTCGAAAAGGGGGAACACTCCATTGCAAGTGTTAGAAAAATTATCTAGCAAAAGGTTGTTAGTACAAGAGTCTGTGTAAGCGCAATTACATGTTCCATTAGGGTTTGTTGCACCCCACGTTACTGCCCAGGAATAAGAGTATAGTAATCCAATGACATCTCTTAGTCACATTTATAAATATATATATATTATTATACAGTAAATGTTGTAGTGGTTAGGAGGAATTAAGATTCAAAGCTTGATGCTAGCATTAGTAAAATTGCAGTCTTGATTATTCATGCTTATAAATTGTCGGCGCAATATTCTATCATGTGAGTGCAATTTATACATTAGGATTCTAGAGAATTTAAGTTGTTGGAATGATGATGGCGGTGACAAGAATCTGGATATGACTTTGCTAGCTTTTATTTACTTAAGGACAAGTAAAAACTCAAGTTTAAGGGTGTGATAGCATTAGAAATGACACTTATTTTCTCCCTAATTGGTGTATAATTTGTTCCTTTTGTATCATATTTAGCATACATTTTCAGCATTTCATACTTAGTACTTTCATTTTTTTAAGTCAGTGTTGTATGGTCTTATTTTCTTTCATTTTATCCCTTTTGTGCTACTAATGTATTAAGTATCAGTTTTGCATCTAAAGTTGTCAGCGCAAAAATCTACTTTAGAAGATTGGAGTAGGAAAGTATTCAGAGTTGCAGCCACAAACTTGGTCCAGAATTGTGGCCAAATATGTCGCCACATGAATTATTCTACATTTTACCATGGACTTTACGCTGCTAACTTATCTAGAAGCACCAGCGCAGGAAAATGTCAAGTTGTCACAGCGAATAAAAATCATAATTTGCGTCCAGAGATGTTGCGACAATCTGCAACTACCTAATGCACAAACCAAATCTTCTTAAGTGCACAGCTGGCAATAACAAACTTGTACAGCTGTAAGAAGGGAGTTAGATCTAAGAAGGGGAGTAAACCTGTACTTTCTATTGGTTATAAGTAGAGGGAAGTGAGAGAAGATCATCATCAAGCTAGTGAAGAAATTAAATCCACATTTTTTTATTTTCTTGAAGATAGCTACCATGGAAGCTTAACTTTCCAAGAGGGTGAACTTACGAGGCAAGGAGACGACTACTTCTGACGAGGAGTGCCTAAGTTTGACACAAGAGGAGCACTTATGAAAGGATTCTAGTAGACTAGGAATAGTATCTTAAATTTCTTCTTTAAGTCCTATTGAATGTTGATGGGTTCTATTGACTATTAATTGTGTATGGAAGTACCTATTAATGTTAGATCTATTTTGATTTCTACTTAATTCTTCTCATCTGTTTATATTTGGATTTATCTGTCTTGACCATGAAAGTACAATTGCAGTCACAGTCACTGGAAGGTACGGTGAAAAACTTAGATTAATAAGCAAGACAACAGAAGTTGCTTGAGACAAGAAGGAATTCTTGCCACTTGTTCTTGAGTGCGAAACATTGCCAGCACTGGAAGGTGTGGTAATGCGAGCACTTGGGTCTTTGTTAAACAGGAAAGTCAATAGCAGTAAGATCTCATTAAACTTAAATGCAGCGATAATTCATCTATCAATTACCTTGTAGTCACATTTAGCATTGCCAATTTGCGAAGTCAGGGATCCCCCTATTTCTTTACACTTGATCTACTTCTTCTAATTTTCTGAATTTACATTTACAAACATCTTCAACAAACAATTCATTTTCTATTAATTACTCTGACATTTTGTGTTATATTTGCATTAATAAATTTAACTCTTTTATTTGTGCAGTCTTAACTAAATTGCGGTGACATTACTCTTAACAATTCTTTTCATATGAATTCTAATTGCTTCTAAAAGTTTAAGTAACAAGAACACCATCCTCGTGGGATCGATATCCGACACACTCACATCTGTCTACTATACTTGCATCGAAAGTGTCCACCTGCACATAATTTTTGTGACATTTACAAGCTGATCAATGTTGGACATGTTTGGGGCAGTCGATGAGGAGCATAATGATGAAGAACCGGAAGAAGAGGATGACAGTGATGATTAGGAGGATGAAATGGATGAGGAGGAATAAAGTGTTTTTAAGACCTTTTATTTTTTAAACATGTCATTTTGAGATTATTTATTTATTTTTTTAAGACTTATATAATTTGTAAGAGTAGGATTAGAATTTATTTTTGTATATATATATATGACTTAATTCTTTTTGTAAGAACCCCACATCATGAAGACACAAAAAATTCGAGTATTCATGCCAAAAGGGAGAAGAACAACCACCACAGGTAGAAAAGGACATTCACGAGTAATCATGTAACTCTCTTCTTGACTACTTATGGAGCTACACATTGAGGACAATGTGTTTTCTAAAGTGTGGGGGTAGCAAAAGAATTTTTACATATAGTTTTAATTTTCAGTCTTTATGTTTTTCTTTTGATGTGTGATTGAGCTTGTAAAAATACAAGTGATTGGTTAGGAGCATGTATAATAGTTTGATTGTATTAATTGATAAATTTGGCATGATGACGAAGAATTTTCAATTTTTGAGAATGAAATTTTTGAGCTCTATAGATTACATTAAGTGTAGATAGAAAGGTATTATTGATACTAAATGATGTGCATAATTTTGAGATTGTATGATTAAATGAATATTAATGCATATTGGGATGTTTAAAGATTACCTAAGGCATTGTTTGCATACATCTAGATCTAAGAAGCCAAACCCTATTCTAAATTTCCAATTAGTACTCATTTTTTAGCCTTATGACCCCTCTTGATGAACTGCACTATAAGCCTCAAAAACCTAAAACGATGATTTGTGTGTACTCTTCTCTTTGGTCTTTTTCTGCATGGAAATAGATGTATGGCCATATGTATTGAGGGTAGGTAGACACATTACGATACGGACAGATTACCGTTGTTTAACGTCAAATGAAAATTCGATACCGGATCTAAGGTGGAAATTGGTATGGGATAATAGATTACCTCCTAGAATTAAGTTCTTCCTTCGGTTGGTTTGGAGAGGAAGATTAATGACAAACCAGGAGTGTGTGCATCGGTGAATGGTAGTGGATGCATCTTGTGTTCGTTGTAAAGATGCTCAAGAGTCTATCCAGCATGTGTTGAGGGACTGTAGTTATGCGAAGGAAGTCTGGTAGCAACAGCTTACTAGAAGTGTGGTAGCATCATTCTTTGAAGCTGAATTTGAACAATGGTTTATGGGAAATCTGCAGGGGTAGCAAGGGGCACAGGTGTGTGGTTTCGTTAATAGTTTGATGTTTGCTGTCACATGCTATCTACTTTGGAGGCAGCGAAATGATTTTGTATTTCAAGGCATATTTGGTCAAGTGAAGAATATTGTTGTAGCAATCAATTGCATGGTTTCATCAATGGAAGATTTAAGTACTAGATGTGGTGATGTGGGTACATATTTAACAGTTAGCACTAGGTGGCAGCCTCTAGATGTGGGTTGGGTTAAAATAAATACTGATGGGGCGGTAAGGATCAATGATGAATGGGCGAGAGCTATAGGTGTTTTGCGGGATTTCGATGGCAATTGGGTGGTAGGATTCTAGAGGTTCGTGGGACGAGGTTCGGCTTTACAATCAGAATTGTAGGCAATACTTCATGGACTTCAAGTGGCAAAAATTTGTGGAATTAGACGAGTAATAGTTGAAAGTGATTGTCTAGTTGCTGTTAATATAATTACAAGTTGTTAGGAGAGAGTTCCTTCAGTAACCACTGCTCGTATAATCAAAGATGAGGTTCAACATTTTGAATCGATTAGGTTCGAACATGTTTCCCAGAAGTATAATCTAGTGGCTGACTTCCTTGCAATGACGTGTGAGCCTACCTTAATTGATATTTGTATTATTGATATCCCAAATGATCATGTTAGTAATTTTTTTATCAAATGATATTCATTGTAATGCATGATATTGAATAAAATAAGAATTAGGTAGGTTCACTGCCTCTTTATTTATCAAAAAGAAATAGAAAAGAATATTGAAAATTCAAAAGAAAGAGATTAATAGATATAAAGCAAGAGAATCTTGGGTAAGGAAACACATGAAGAGTGACAAATCATAAAGTCACCAAAAAGGAAAAGAATCTTACTCGAGAAACAAAGAAAAGAAAATACTCATAGGCTAGCTAAGGGAATTGTTTTATATTGAGATTACCTAAAAATTGGAGAGAAAAGGAAGGTGAGAGAAGGAGAAATATGGGGGTGAGATGGAATGGGACATTAAGGAGAAGAATAGGGAATAATACAATGTGTCAAACTATTTTCGTGTTTGTAACCCTTTTTTGTGCTTAACTGTTCCTTGAATCCTATACCTATCCTAAGCTGATATGTCGGTTTTATACCTAGTAGATTGAACTAGTTTCCACATTTGCGGAGCTTGAAATTAACATTTTATTTATAATTCTATAGGATTTTACTTAGTTTTTACCTTTGAATAAATTGTGAAAACCAACTACTAAAAGGTTACAAAGTACACTAACTACTATATCACGACATAGGACTTGGTATGTCGCAACATCAACCCCTGGACGTGGATTTTACACCAAGTGAAGGGCGTTTTAGTCTTTACAATGCCACTTAAACGTGAGGATCGGTAGCTGACCTAGGGTTGAGGAAAACAATTGTCCAAGACTATAAATAAGGCCTTTAGCACTAGGGTTTTACACACCATTCAATAGATCTTTGTTTTTACTTTTAAAAGTTTGTACTTTCTTTTGGGAAACGAGATTGTAGAATTTGTATAAATGTTCAAGGAATTTTTCTCGAAAAATTGCCAATACAATTTTAGCTTCTTTTTCATTCTCTTATTCAATTATATGTTTTTATATATATATTTGTGTTTATGATGATCAAGAAACCCATGAGAAACTAATTCTATTTTAGGAATTAGGGAGTGGAAGTATGAATATTTGATTGATTGTTTAACAGGGATTTTGCCTTTTGGATCAGCTATTTGAGGAAGGAAGAACATCAAACAAACACTAGGTTTGACAACCATATAAAGTCATTAAGTTGGGAATGAACCCAAAATTGGTATTGCCCATCCGTAAACACCTTATCCCCAAACTAGTTTAGATTGTGACGTCTAGCGATAACTAATCTCTATCGACTTACTATGTCGAATGAAAGATCGAGAGATCCAACTGGGGTAGTGACTAGTTGATTGGAGGAAAATCCCCAAAACCAAACAATTGAAGAACTCATATGAAAACGACCTAATATCCTCAAAGCCGTTCATAAGAATTTCTACATCTCAAATCTCACTTTTATTTTCTATCTTATTTTATTTCATGCTTTCTAAACAAACTCTTTTTATTGCTCTTCGTACTATAATCCCTAAAGTACTAATTAATTTTATTCTTTGAAGCGATCTAATTTACTATCGCCTTACACCTTCTTTGGGTACGATCCTTGGAATACTACCAAGTGTTCCGTTGTAACACACTATATTTACATCCTGATCCGTATACTTACGAAAAACCAAAATTTATGCCGAATAGGAGTACATTTGGGGTGGTCATAAGCCTCAACACGTTACAAGCTGAACAGCCTTATGTGACTTAAACAACTCTATGCATGAATAGGTGTGAGATTGCTTGATCTCCGCATGACTATCTGTATTATACTAGGATAATCAAAGTATTTGTATTAAGCACTGATGGACTTATATGGATAAAGCTTTTATATTTGTATTTCTTGTAAACTTACTAAACTCGTATATTTTCTGGACAAAAATGGTGAAATACTTATTCATTATGTTAAATTTATTAAGAATTAAGTAATGCTTAGAATAAATGCTACTATCCCAATCTTTGTATAATATGAATTCAAGCTCTTTTGTTCTCTTTGTTTATTTTGTTTGCTTGAGGAAATACAAAGAATTAAGTGTGGAGGAGTTGGATCTATCGCTTTTATACCCAGTAGATTGAACTAGTTTTCGTACTTGAAGAGCTTAAAACCAAGTATTTTCTTTATGTTTTCGTAAAATTTAACTTAGATTCTTTGTTTGAATGAATTGTGTAACCTCAGTGATAAGATGTTGTTTTATTGTCTTTAAGGCTGATTGAGGCCTAAAGGTTAGCTAACGTACTTTGTGAGTGTGCAAGAGGCCGTAAGAAGGTACATATGATATGAGGCTGATCACTTTGTCACGACATAAGATGATTTACGTCATAACCAAGGGAGCAGACTTGGAGATTTAAGAGATTGACTTCTTTATCGCAACATAAATAGGCTATGTCACGATAACGCTTGCAGACTTACACTCCTATAAGGCTTGATGGCTTCGTCATGACACAAGTCTTGGTGTGTTACGACATTGATCCCTGGATGTAAAATTTGACCTGAGTGAAGGGCATTTTGGTCTTTACAATGCTACTTAAAAATGAAGAACAACAACAAACCTAGGGTTAATGAAAACGATCGACCAAGGCTATAAATAGGGCCTTTAGCATTAATTTTAAACATATTGTTTTACTAGGTTTTAGTTTTATTTTGTATTTTTGTTTGAAACGAGATTGTAGAACTCGCATAAACGTTAGAGGAATTTTTTCGGATGGATTGCCAATACAATTAAGTTTCTTTTTCATTAGAGTATTTAATCGTTGCTTAGCAGGGATTTTACATTTCGAATCAGCTGTTTGGGAAAGGAAGAACACAAAACAAACACTAGGTCTAACAACCCTAGAAAATCATTTAGGTGGGAATGAATACAAAATTGGTATTACCCATCCGTGAAAACCTTTTCACCATACCGTTTAGACTATGACATCTAGCGATAAGTAGTGTTTGTCGACTTGCTATGCTTGCGGAAGATCGAGAGATTCAACTAGGGTAGTGACTAGTTAATTTTAAGGAAAATCTTCAAAACCCAACAATTGAAGAAAACTCATACAGAAGCAACCTAATATCCCCAAATCCATTTATTTATCTTCTACATCTCAACTTTTTACTTTATTTCTTTTCTATTTATGATTTTTACAATCAAACTTTTCATTATCTTTTCGTACTATAATCCTTAAAGTAATTACTAATTACTTTTATTCTTTGCAGGCATTTAATTTACTATTGTCTCACGTCTCCTTTGGGTACAGTCCTCGGAATACTACCAAGTGTTTCGTTGTACACACTATATTTACAACCTGACCCGTATACTTGCAAAAACCTAAAACCTATACCGAACGGGAGTACGTTCGGAGGCGGTCAACAAACAATCAAGCAAGGGGAGAAGCACACTAAATCAGGTATTAAGTTCCTATTTTCATACTCTTTTATTTGAAATGCCTCCTAGAAAAGTTAGACGAATTGTAGAATCTGAACCATCATAAAGTACAAACCCTTTAAATTTTTTGAATATGAATGTGAAGAGATATTTCAATGAGCTTCAAGGGAAGACATTCATTTAAGAGAGGGTTTTGACCCTTTGATGGTTCTATGTAAGGAAATCTGGCCTCCAGTTAGGTACCATAGGTGGGAACAATTTTGGATATTCCCCAAAGAGCCTGCAGTATTTCGATTATCCAGGAATTTTATGCTGCTTTTCGATCATTTATTGCAGTCATTTCATAATACGATTTCATTCAATCATGTTTAAATATAGTAATGTATTAAGCACAACATAAATCATCAATTAAATGTAATTACAATTTAATAAGGGTAAAAATGTCATTTTCATAATTTTTGGAGACTTCTATCAGTACCTGTTAGACAAGTATGAATAGTAGTCAAGTAAGTACATAATTCAGAAATAGTGCAGATTTTTATCGATACTTGAGATACTTTTATCGATACAAGTGCCACTTCTACTGATACAAGTCATGCTTCTACTGATACTAAAAACTCGAGAGAGCTAAGAAGTCCTACCTTATAACTTCTACTGATACAAGCATCCAATCTACCAATACTATTTTGAACAAAACTATCGATACTTGTTATGCAACTACCGATACAACCCAAGTCAGTAAACAACCTTTCTCCTACTCTGTACTTCTACCAGTACATACAAGAGTGCTACCGAAACAAGTATACAGAATTCAAAAGATCATGTCAAATCTCAAGTTTACCAATAATTCTTCATTCCATAACTTCAAACTACATTAGACCAATACAATGCTCATGCATTTCAACTCATTACACTTCATTTCATAAAGTCTACATTCTACATTGAGTAAGCATACAAATTCATGTTTAACTTTCAACTAAGTTCATAGTAAGGAAACTCAACAATCCCAAAATGAGTAATACAAGAGATAACATCATCCTAGTACATGTCATTTAACCAACTGATGAAAATACTATTGAATGAGCTCCTGAGATAGTGTGATTTCTTTGATATGCTCTGATCTTCAAGTAGTAAAATAGAATCTACAAAATAGCAACAAATTCACTAGTAAGCTTTCATAGCTTAGCAATTTTGTAATGTTTATTAATTTACCGAATACATGTGTTGTACAAATTTATATATCAATCGAGCCAAACAGAATTGTACTTTAGTGATCTATATTCATTTTCATCCTTGTTGACCCAAAGGTCATTCCTATTACCAGTATACGATGATGCTCAGACTAAGCTGACAAGGACTTGCATCACATATGGTACCTCAGCCATCAATACGGTATAATTGTTCCCTAAGATGCTGCTCACACTAAGTTGACGAGAGTATGCAAACGAGCATAAATATTAGCCATCGAAGGGCTTGTAATCCATTATTGGATTCATTTCACTTTACAGTGACTCACGATGCTGTAAAGAATCCGTAACAAATGTAGGATCTCAACTATCGAACCATTTTCTATCTTTGGCACAAGGCCGAGTAATACTCCTTTCGTCGTTTCAATCTTTCTCATTTTGAATCGTCATTGCTTATTTTACATCAAGCATATGAAAGCCAGTTATAAGTAATTTTAAATAAGAATTTAACATTACGAACTTACCATACTAAATTGCAGTTACGAACAAGCTCTAGGGACTATTCTGCTAATTTCCCTTTTCCTCAATCTGTGGCATGGTCGTAATCTAATTAACACATCATCAAAATTCCACTTTAAGTCACATAATTTAATCATTTAACACAATTACATCTTTTTGGGAAAATTTACGATTTTGCCCCTAATACCTTCCTTTTATTCAATCTAGTACTTTCAACACAAAACATGCAAAATACTCATTGTCTTCTAAACACACTATAGCCAAATACTCATAGTTCTTATACAAACCTCTACAAATAATTTATTTCAACCAAATGCAACATTTTCGTCACTTTTACATTTTAGTCCTTAAACCCTAACTTTATCAAAAATAACTTTACAAAAAGCTATAATCCAATCATCAAGCATACAAAACTATCAAAAAGTTTCAAAAACAAGCATATTCAACAATGGCAAAGTTTACAATGTTTGACAGATTCACAAATTGGTCCTTGAGTTAGCTAGATTAAGCATATTCAAGCATTTTTGGTTTTTTTTTAAGACTTATATAATTTGTAGGATTAGGATTAGGATTTAATTTTGCATATATATTACTTAATTCTTTTTGTAGGAACCCCACACTATGGAGACACAAAACTTTCGAGTATTCACGAAAAGAGGGAGAAGGACAACCACCATAAAGAACAAGACTTTCATGATCAATCGAGTAACTTTTTTTCGTACGATTTAAGGGGCTTCACATTAAGGACATTATATTTTCTAAAGTGTGTGGGGATAACATAGGAATTTTTGCATATAGTTTTTCGCTTTTATGTTTTTTGGATGTGTGCTTGAGCTTGTAGAAATACAAGTGATTGGTTAGGAGCATGTATAATAGGTTGATTGTATTTATTGATAAATTTGGCTTGATGATAAGGGATTTTTAAATCTTTTAGCATGAAATTACTAAGTTTTATGGGTCACTGTAAATATAAATAGAAAAGTATTATTGATAGAAAAGTATTATTGATACCAAATGATGTGAATGATATGAGGAAATGAGCATGTTAGTATAGATAATGGATAGCAATTTTGAGAATCATGTGACTAAATTAATATTTATACATATTGAGGTGTTTAGGGATGAACTAAAGCATTATTTGGTTGCATCTAGAGCTAAAAATCCAAACCCTGTTTCAAATTTCCAACTAGTACCCATCTTTGAGCCGTATAAACCCTTCTTGATGAATCACACTATAAGCCTCTAAAACCTAAAATGATTATTTGTGTGTACTCTTTTCCTTAGTCCTATATTACATGATAATAGACGTACGGTCATATGTATTGTGGGTAAGTAGACACATTATGGTGGAGGGTTATGAGATAGAGTGAAATAGGAAAATCAATATGGCATATGAACTTTAGTTAGCCCAAAAATAAAAATAGTGAAAACAATCAAAAAGAAAAATAAGTAGAAATAGAAAAAGGAAAATTTGTGATTAAGAAATCATGAGAAAAGTGACAAAGTCACAAGGTTACCAAAAAGAAGAAAAAATCCTTATTCAAGAAACAAAAGAATACTCATAAGTTAGCTAAAGGGATTCGATTATATTGAAATTCCTAAATTGGAGAGAAAAGGAAGGTGAGAGAAGGAGAGATAAGGGGGTGAGATGGAATGGGACATTACAAGGAAGAATAGGGAAGAATACAATGTGCCAAACTATTTTCGTGTTTGTAACCTTTTGTGCTTAACTGTCCTTGAAATTCATACCTATCCTAAACCTTAACACATTACAAGCCGAAAAACCCTATGTGACTTAAAAACTCTATGTATGAATAGATATGAAAATTTTATGATCTCATAATTACTATCTATATTGTGGTAGGATAATCAAAGTACTTATATTAGGCATTAATGGAGTTATATCGATGAGACTTTGATATTTATATTTCATGTAACTTACTAAGCTTGTATTCTTTCTAACCAAAAATGGTAAAATTGCTCACTCATCATGTTAGAATTATTGCAAAATACATAATACCTAGAATAGATGTTGGATAACCTAATCTTTGTATAATACAGGTTCAAGCCTCTTTTCTTTTTATTTATTGTTTTATTGCCTTCTTGTTAGTTTTCATATTTTGTTTGCTTGAGGACAAGCAAAGACTTAAGTGTGTGGGAGTTTGATCTATCGGTTTTATACGTAGCAGATTGAACTAGTTTTCACACTTAAAGAGCATGAAATTAAGTATTTTCTTTATGTTTTCATATGATTTAACTTAGATTTTACCTTTTGAATAAATTGTATAAACCGAGTGTTAAAAGTTTACTTTATTATCTTTAAGGTCGATTGAGGCCTAAAGGTTAGCTAACATATTTCGTGAGTGTACAGGAGACCATGACAAGTTGAACAAATATGAAATTGATCACTTCGTTACGACATAGGATGTTCTACGTCACAACAAAGGCCCAGACTTGAAGATTTAGGGGACTGACTTCTTTGTCGCGACAACGCTTGTAATAAGCAGGGAACTGATTGCTTCGTTGCGACACAGGTCCTAGTGTGTCACGACATCGACCCCTGAATGCACTTTTTGCACCAAGTGAAGGGCATTTCGATCTTTACAATTCCACTTACACACGAAGGATGACAGCTGACCTAAGGTTGATGAAAACGGTCGACCAAGGCTATAAATAGGGCCTTTAGCACTCAGTTTAAACACACCTTTTCTTAGTTAGAAGTTTTACTTTGTTCTTTTCATTTAGAAATGAGATTGTAACTTTCGCATACACATTCGAGAATTTTTTCCTGATAGATTGCCAATGCAGTTGAAATTTCAATTATTTCATTAAATCAATTCTATGCTTGATTATATTATTGTTTTTGTGATGCTTAAGAACACCATGAAGAATTAATTCCATTTTGGGGAATTATGGATTGGAAGTATGAATATTTAATTATTGTATAAATAGGGGTTTTTTAATCGAATTATCTATTTGGGAAAGGAAAAGCGTTAAACAAACACTAGGCCTAACAACCTTAGAAAGTCATTTAGGTGGGAATAAACCGAAAGTTGGTATTGTCTATCCGTGAAAACCTTTTCCCCAAACTGGTTTAGGCTGTGACATCTAGCGATAAGTATTCTCTATCGACTTGCTAGGTTAACGGAAGATCCAATTGAGGTAGTAACTAGTTGATTGAGGAAAAATCTCCAAAACATAATAATTGAAGAAACCATACTGAAGCAACCTAATCTCCCCAAAGTCGTTTATCGAATCTTTACACCTCATCTTTTACTTATTTTATTTCTTTTCATATTTTTCAGAATCAATTCTTTTATTTCATTCTCGAACTATAACCCCTAAACTTAGTACTAATTAATTCTATTCATTGCAAGAATTTAATTCACTACCGCTTTATGCCTCCTTTGGGTACAATATTTGGAATACTATAAAGTATTTCGTTGTACTAATTTTTATTACAACTTAACCCGTATACTCGTAGAAGCTGAAAACGTACTTCGAACGGGAGTACATTCGGAGGCGGTCAATCTCCTACCCAAGAATCTTCTTTGCTGCTCCCAAATCTTTCTTCTCACATTCTTCACTAAGTTGGGCTTTAACCTTTCTTATCTCTCCTTTATTTTCGCTACTATTAACATGTTAACAACATAGAGGAGTAGATACATAAAAGAACCATCACTATTTTTCTTAAAATAAACACAACTATCAAAGCTGCTTCTTTTGAAATCATTGGTAGTCATAAAAGAATCAAACCTCTTGTACCACTGCCTTGGTGATTATTTCAAACCATAAAGGGAATTTTTCAACAAGCAAACATGGTCCTCTTTTTCTAGGACAATAAAACCTTTTGGTTGTTGCATGTAAATATCTTTCTCAAGTTCTCCATGCAAGAACTTGTTTTTACATCTAACTGATTAATCTCCAAATCTTACATGGCCACAATACCAAGCAAGGCTCAAATCGAACTATGTTTCACAACTGGAGAAAACACGTTTGTGAAGTCTACACCAAAAATCTGATTGTAACCTTTTGCAACAAGTCTTGCTTTACATCTGGGTTCTTCTTGCTTAACAAACATCCACTTTTCTGAGTCTTCACAGTTAACTACCTCAAAATAAGTGGATGACTCTTGATTTGTATCAATAACTTTAGCCACGATCAAAGCATAAGCCACTTGATTATCCTCAGCATACCTCTTTGGAGGTTTAATTTCTCTTTTATGCCTATTTTTGGTAATAGATATTGTAGTGAAGAAGCAACTCTATTATGAGTTTTTGTATTAACTTGAGGAGTCAACTTTTTTGTAAATACTAGAACAATCTGAAACTCCACCTGATTTTATTGTTCTCTATTGCAAGATTCTTTAAGAGGTAAGTTAGACAACATAGGAGTTTCATCAAAAACATCTATGCTAATCACAACTTTTCTATTTTCAAGACACCATAACTTATACTCTTTTACACCAGCTTTATAACCACGAAAAACACATTTAATGGATCTTGATTCCAATTTTCCATTATCAACATGAGCATATGCAGGACACCTAAAAATCTTTAAATCTGAATAATCAGCAGGCTTACCAGACCATACCTCTTGTGGAGTCTTTTTCTTATTGGAAACAGATGGAGGTCGATTGATCAAAAAACATGCAATAGAGGCTGCTTCAGCCCAAAACGACTTCGATAAATTAGCATTCGACAACATACATCAAACCTTCTTCATGATTATTCTATTCATTCGTTCTGTAACACCGCTTTGTTGTGGAGTATGACGAACTATCAAATGTCTCACTATCCCTTCTGATTTGCACAATTCATTAAACTCATCAAAATAGAACTCCAAGCCATTATCTGTGCGTAGGTGTTTTATCTATTTTCATGTCTATTTATCAAGCATAGTTTTCCAAGAATTGAATGTCAAAAACACATCACTTTTCTACTTAAGGAATAATGCCCAAACTTTTTTGGAAAAATCATCAATAAAAGTTTGCATATAATTAGCTCCACCTCTCAAAGACACTCTAGATGGTCCCTATAGATTAAAATGAATATAATCCAACGTTCCCTTCATGTTTTGGATTCCTCTGGTGAATCAAACTCTCTTTTTCTTCCCAAAAACGTAGTGCTCACAAAACTTCAATTTGCTAATGCCTTGCCCACAAGAAGTCCTCTTTTTCTCAATTTTGTCATGTTGTTTTCACTCATACGTCCTAGACGTATATGTCAAAGTCTAGTAACATCATCATCTAATAAGGAAGAGGAAGCGACAGCTCTATTATCAATAGCAATTGAACCTTGCAAGACATATAACTTGGTAGTCTTTCACTAGTAATCTTTAGAACCCCATTTCCAATTGTGTACTTGTACCCCTTCGAATCAAGATTACTCAATAGAATCAAATTCCTCTTCAATTCTGGTACATGTCGAATGCCACTAAGTGTTCTGATGACTCCATCGACCATTTTAATTTTAATCGTGCTAAAAACTTGGATTTTACATGAAAAATTGTTTCCTATCAAAACAACACCTTCAAAGACAACTTCATATGCTGTAAACTAATCTCGATGGGACTCATATGGAAGGTGAAACTAGAATCAAGGATCCACTCCTCGCTTACTTTAGAATTGTCGACGGAAGCAACTAGGAGTTCACCATCACTATAGTCTTCTACTACATCAGCTACACCAGATTGTTTTGGTTGTTTTCCCTTTTGATTCTTTATCTCTCTTTTGATCTTATTTTGTAACTTGTAGCACTTTTTCTTAATATGCCCTTTCTAAGTTACAAGTTTTACTTATGTTTGAAGATTTCGGTCTACCTTTACACTTACTACGGGGATTTTGTTCTTATGTCCTCCCACAATTATCATCAGTATTTCATTCTTGTTTCCCATGAACAGTGAGACCCTCTCCCTAAGAGTCAATCCAGCCACAAGATGCTTCATCTTATCATACGAGGCTAAGGAACCATAGACTTCATTCACAACTATACAAAATTATATCTCTAAAGGTTGAATAAGACAGTGGCAATGAACAAAGGAGAATTAACCTTAAATCCTCTTTATTATACTAAACCTCTATAACCTCAAAATTCGAGATAATTTGTATCACCTCAAAAGTCGCTACAGTATGAAAGCAGTGAAAAATCGAAATTGTCCTTTATAAAGTGAAATAAAATAATAATAATAATAATAATAATAATAAATAGATAAGGAAATAAAAGTGATAAAAAGGGAGAGAAGTTGAGTTATATATATTACGATGTATTGATTAAAGTAAAGACTAAATCATAAATGTGAGAAAAGTTTTGTGGCCCAAGAGTAAATACTTATATTTGAGGGGTTAAAGTGTAAATATAAAAAAGTTGAAGAGCCAATCATGCCAATATATTAAGGGTGGAAGGATCTAGAAACTAAGGAAAATGGATGAATTAGGACCAAATTGAATATGTGGAAAAAAATTGAGGGTTAAATCATAATTTTATCAAGATGAATGATGATTCAATGTGGGAATTTTGAAGGATCTTAAGGGGCAGAATGGTCATTAGTAAGAAAGATAATTTTGAAGAGTAATGATGATGTTGGTGATATTTTTAATTAATTAATTAGAAAAAGTTATTTAATTAATATTTTATTAAAATTTTTAATAATATTTTATTATTAAATTATTAGTATAAAAGGGAGGAAAGATGGAGAATTTTCTCCATGCATCCAATGTGAGAAGAAGAACTAAAGAAATTTTCTTTTTTTATAATTTGGTTCTTTCACCAAAAATCCACCATTTTCACCTAGAAATCAAAAGAATTTTCAAAGCCACCAAGAGAGAAAAATGATAAGGAGACTATGGGGAGCTAGAATATCAAGTTAGATTCAAGAAAATAGAAGTTGGAGGGGAGAGAAAGTCAAGTTAAAGTTTGGTTTCAAGAGAATAAGATATGGATGTTAAAGTTTTATGTTATTTTCAAGTTTAGTAGTTATAAAAAAGCATAAATATGGTGTTAAAGTAAAGATTTCTTATGAGGGAATATTGTGTTTTTGACATGTTAATGAAGAAAGAAGTTGAGAAAGTGAATCAAGTGGTAGGAGAAGAGAAAAACAAGAGATTTTGATAGAACAGAGGTAAGAACCCATGAACTTCCTTGTTATTTAAGGATTAATATGTGATCTTTGTAAACCAAGTGGTAATTAAGTAAAATATAGTGTTAAATAATTTAGTATGTGAAGTAGGAAATTATAATAAAAGTATAATAGTTGGGTTATGTGATAGTGAAAAATATACAAAGTATTGAATAAGTTAAAATATGGAAAAAAAATATGAAATTTTATGGAAATATGGACTTAATTGAAAGACTTTAGAAATACATGTGGTGGAAATAATACAAGTGAAATACATAGAGATTTAGTGTAGAAAATGAGATAGCGGAATTAATTATGTGAAATAAGTGAGATGAGAAAGAAACTTTATTTAATAATGAATAGAAGTTTTTTATGATAAAATGTGATAAAATTAGAAAATTATAGAATTTTACAAGAAAATATTGATAAATAAAACATATAGTAAAAAATACAAGAATATATGAATTTTGTAGTCTAAACTACAATTATTTTCTAAGTTGTGAAAATTAATGGCTAAATCGTAAATTCAAGAAAATTTATATTAGAAATAGAAAAGTGAAGTGCAAAATACTTAAAATGGGGAAATTGATATTGTGGTGAATTTTGGAATATTAATAAGTATTTAATTATGGTATATGTGTTATTGAAAGTAAAAGATATCGTTACATGAAATATTGTGCTAAGGACTAAAGTGCAAAATATATAAAAGTGATATGTGAAATGTATGGTAAGAATTATTAGTGAACTATAGATGAATATTATGTTTAGAGACATATTACATGTATTAAAGATAATGGAAGATATAAGTATATGGATTATTGTTACAAGGACTAAATTGTAAAGTATGTAAAAATGTTATGACAAAGTGTAAAAGTGATATGTGTGCATGCTATAATTTCCCCAAGTAGATGAGATTAGAACTATTGGGATATATATGGCATGCCATTAAGGAAATTTTAGTGCACTTATCGTTTTGCGTTTTAGCGTATATTGTTTCATACTTTGGTGCTTAGTGATTTGAACTTCGGTGCCTAGTGTTCTATTAATGCACTCTAGTGCACCTCTATATCAGTTTCGTATATCCTAAGTGTTTTGTTTAGCCTCTGTTAAAAAGGTAAACAATTTTGGTTATAAGGTAAAAGCTTATCTCTGTCTATTGATCGAAATATTTAATCAAAAAAGTAAAGATATTAGTAAATTGAACGTATTTGAGAGAGTGTAAGAAATAAAAGGACTAGCAAGTTAAATGTGTAAAGGTAAATTGTGAATGAAATGATAAGGTTTAGTAATGAAGTTATGAAATTTACATTTATTAAAAAGAATAGTAAATTCTATGAGTTGAATTGAGAACTTAGGGACTAAATTGTAAAATAAGTAAAAAGTGACAAATGAGTATGGTAATAATAAATTGAGATGTAATGTTGATAAATAAATAACAAAATGAAATATTATAATTTAATGAATTTTGAATTATCATGGGCACTTATTGTGATGCGAGCTTGTCCTCGAAGGATGATTACGAGTCGCGTGAGTTCTCGATCAAAATTAAGAAGTTTCGTTCGTAAATGAATTTGGTAATGGACGAAAATGAGAATGGTAGGCTTAGAAAGAATGGATGGATGGATGTGCAAAGGATATAGATGGATAGGCTTGAATTCGGTTTTAAGGACTCAAGAACGAACCAATATTATAAGAGAATATTGACCCAATCCTTTTATTAGTACTTAGAACAAAAGCAAGAGAACCGTGACCCTCTATCTAGCAAGATAGGAACAAATCGATATAAGGGTGAATGTCACACCTCAAAGAAGTGATAAGTTCAAAAGAATTAGATTGACGCCACACGGGTTACTTTATAAGTCAATTTGAGTCAAATAAGAAAAAAGGAGTTTGCAAACTCACAATAAGATTAAAATTCATCAAAAGTTGTTACAAATGTTTCAAGCCTCATATTTAAAGGCTTACAAATGACCAGCTAAAAAGTCATGAAGTAATTAATAGAAATTACACCATAAATTCATCCAATATTCCCCATACACTTTAAGTTAATGTGGTGGCTGCTTCAAAGGAGTAGTTGGCTGAATTTGGTGCTTGATTGGCTAGGAAGAAGTGTTCTTTAAATTTTGCTAAAGTCCCATGCAGTTGGAATAAATGTGGGCGATGCATTAATGATTTTTGAGTAACCCAAACAGCCACTTTTCATGTTCCCATGATCAACTTTTAGCATTTAAGCACCTTGAGGCCTTTGATGAAACCAATAAGCCATGCATGAAGAGAACATTGAATTCCCTTGTTGGTCATGAAATGCCCTTTTGGAGAGGTGTTTTCAGCACTTTAAATGATGGTAGGTGCATTAAAACTAATAGGCTTTTGCATTAAACATGCTGGTTAAGACATATTAAATGGGCAGGAATATTTGACTAAAACTAGCAACTAACTTAGGACATATTTTAAGACTTATAAAAAATAACACAAAACATAATTAAAACTTAAACTAATATAACTAAATGGTTAAAACCTTTTTTCCAGCAATTTAATTAAATTAAAATTAAAGTTGAATGTGCAGCACATTGCATGGAATGCATGACGAGTTGTATGAAATGCATGGAATGCATGTAGTGTTTTCCAAAACTTGTTTAATTAAACCCGCGACAACTTGATTGAATTTCTTGGCTTGTGGTCGCGGAATTGTTCTAGGAAGCTCTATTGTATCGTGTGAGGATTGCACTTCGTTCATGCTTGCAACATGAGTGTTCACAAAATCATTGTTCATAATATGTGTGTTCGTAACATGAGTGTTCGCAGCTCCAGTATTCACAACATGAGTGCTCGCAACACCAGTGCTTGCATCTTCCAAGCTTGCATTTTCGTGTTCGAACTACTCGTGCTTGCAACATCCCTTCCCTCTTCAAAGTGATTTGTCCTCAAATAGTCGCCTACATCATAATGGGATAGATCAAAAACATTAAAGCTCGCACTAACAGAATACTCACCTAGAAAGGTCCAATTTGTACAAATTTTCATTAATCCTTTCTTGCACTTGAAAAAGGCCATCGCCTTGTGGTAGCAACTTGGATCTTATTTGAGCTGGAAATCTTTCTTTTAGCATGTGAAGCCAAAGCCAATCTCCAAGTTCAAAGACTACTCGTTTACGTCCCTTGTTGGCTTTACTTGCATATTGCTTGGTCCTCTCATCAATGTTTTCCCTCACTTTTTAGTGTAGATTTTTCATGAAATCAACCTTCTTTTTGCCGTCTACATGCACAAATTTATTAGAAGGTAAGGGAATTAAATCTAAAGGAGTTAAAGGATTAAAATCGTAAACAACTTCAAATGGTGAATGCTTGGTGACCAAATGTGAAAAACTGTTGTAAGCAAACTCGATGTGTAGCAAGAATTCTTTCCCTGATTTCAAGTTCTTTCAAATGATTGCTCTAAATAAGGTAGATAGCACTCGATTCACAACTTTAGTTTGGCCATCCGTTTATGAGTGGCATGTTGTAGAGAATAACAACTTAGTACCAAGCTTGCTCCATAAAGTCCTCCTCGATCAAATACAATCGTCCTTGGTACTCCATGCAATCAAACAACTTCCCTAAAAAAGAAGTTAGCAATTCAAAGCATCATCAGTTTTGTGGCATGGTATAAAATGAGCCATCTTAGAGAATCTATCAACTACCACAAAGACAAAGTGTTTTCCAATTTTAGTTCTAGGAAGGCCTAGCACAAGGTCCATAGAAATGTCAACCCATGGTGCTTCGGGAATGGGTACTGGCGTGTATAGTCTATGGGGGTTAATGAAAAATTTTACTTTCCTAAATGTAATGCATCGATTACAAACCCTTTCAACGTCTCATCTCATCTTGGACCAAAAGAAATGTTCATGAAGCATAGCTAAAGTTTTTGCCACTCCAAAATGTCCTACCAAACCTCCACCATACGCCTCTTTTACGAGCACATCTCGAATGGAACCTTGAGGAATACATAATTTACCTTTCTTGAAAAGGTATCCATCATGCTTATAGTATCTTCTAAAAGGTCCCTTGTCTCAAGCTTTAGAGATCTCACAAAAATTAGAATCATTTACATAAAGTTCTTTAAGATAAGCAAAACCAAGTAACTGAGAATCTAAGCTATTAAGTAATGCGTACCTTCTTGAAAATGCGTCCGCAACAAAATTCTCTTTACCTTTCTTGTACTTGATCACATAGGGAAATGATTCTAGCAATTCAACCCATTTGGCATGTCTCTTGTTCAACTTGTTTTGCCCCTTGAGATTTTTCAATGCCTCATGGTCAATGTGAATGACAAATTCCTTAGGCCATATATAGTGTTGCCACGTCTCCAATGCTCGGATTAGTGCATACATTTCCTTATCGTAAGTAAGGTAATTGATAACAACACCATTTAATTTCTCACTAAAGTAGGCTATGGGTCGTCCATCTTGTGTTAGCACGGCTCCAATTCCTATTCCTAATGCATCACATTCAATCTCGAAAGTTTCTGTAAAATCAGGTAAGGATAACAACGGTGCATTAGTCAAACAATCCTTAATCGAAATAAAAGATTCCTCTTTCTCCTCACCCCAATGAAAGTTGGAGTTTTTCTTGATAATTCCAGTTAAAGGAGCAGCTAAGGTGCTGAAATTAGGAACAAACCTTCATTAGAAACTAGCAAGACCAAGAAAACTTCTTACTTGGCTTATACTAGTAGGTCATGGCCACTCTCGGATTGCTTTTACCTTTTGTTGTTTGACTTTGAGACCTTCAGAGCTAACTGCAAATCCTAGAAAAATAAGCTTGTTCGTACAAAAGGAACACTTCTTAAGATTTGCAAATAAAGTCTCCTTCCTTAGTCCTCCAATAAAAATTTCAAATGATGTATATGATCTACCAATGACTTACTATAAATCAAGATATCATCAAAGTATACCACAAAAAATTTACCAATGAAGGATCGAAGAATATGATTCATTAGCAACATAAAAGTATTGGGTGCGTTAGTTAGGCTAAAGGGCATAACTAACCACTCATACAAATTGTGTTTGGTTTTGAAAGTAGTTTTTCATTCGTCACCTTGTCTCATTCGTATTTGATGATAACCACTCTTAAGATCGACTTTGGAGAATATCCGAGCTCCACTTAGCTCATCCAACATATCATCTTGGGTGTCAATACTTAATGCTAATCTTGTTGATCATGCGACAATCAATTCACATGTGCCAAGAACCATCCTTTTTAGGCACCAATGACATAGGCATAACACATGGGCTTAAGCTCTCTCAAACAGACCACTTTTCCATTAGCTTGGTAACTTGCCTTTGTAGCTCTTTAGTTTCCTCGGGGTTGCTTCGATAAGCTGGTCGATTTGGAATGATGGCTCCGAGAATAAAATCTATTTTATGCTCAATGCCTCTAATAGGCGACAATCCACTTGGGATATCCTCCGGAAACACATCCTTAAATTCCTACAGCAAAGACACAATAGAAGAAGGAAGAGAGTTATCTAAGTCATTAGTACTAAACAAACTTTCCTTGTACACGAGCACAAGCAAAGGCTGCTGTAAAAGCAAGGACTTTCTAGTTTCTCTTTGTTTTGCAACAACACACAATTTTCTCATCTCACTTTATTCTTTTCTCTCATTTTTCTCTTGTGTTTTTACCTCATGCCTTTTGTTTTCTTTTACTTTTGTTTTTCTCTTTTCTCTCTTCTTGTGTTTTCTTATTTTCTCACACTCATCTTTTCCTTTTTCTTTCAATTTCTCAAACGAATTTTGTAATTTGAGTTGATCTTCATACACTTATTTGGGAGTAAGTGGTGCCAAAGTAACGTTCTTTCCTTGATGTTTGAAGGTATATTGGTTGGTATAACTATCATGCAGTACTCGACAATCAAATTGCCATGGTCTCCCCAAAAGCAAGTGACTTGCATGCATTAGCATTATATCGCAATGGACTTCATCACAGTACTTGCCAATTGTAAAAGCGACAATAGCTTGCTTAGTAACTTTGAGCTCGCCACCGTTAATAAGCCATTGAAGCTTTGATCGCGTTTGTAACGTCATAGCAATTGGGCAAGCGAACACATGTCGATGCAAGTATAGTTGATAGATCAATTCTATCGGATACCGATCCCACGAGGAATGGGTTCTTGATGTTTAAATGTTGCAGCAACTAAAGCTAGGATTAGAGAAAATTTAAGTAAAGATGTCAGTGCAATTATGTCGTATCTACACACTAAAATGATTAATACTGTCAATGCAATCAGAGTTACATTTCAAAGGTCAAATGTCAAAACAACTGAAAGTAAATCAAAGTGTATGGAATGTTGAGTGTTGAATATTTAAATCCAAAAAAATTAAATGTGATCAACTGTAAAGGATTGGAATGGATCACTGACTTCGCTAAGTTGCAACGCTGGACGTGTCGACAAGGTATTGTATAAACGAATTGCCACAGTAATAAAGCTCTAGTGAAATCTTACCAATAATAGTCATCCGTTTAACCAAGACTCAAGTATCCACAATCACCCCGCATCTCGGTGTGAGCAACGTTGTGCACTCAAGAACAAGTAAATAGAATCTCTTCTAATCCAAAGCAGCTCTCACCTAACTTACTTGTTGACTCAACTCACTCGATGTCAGTAGAATGCACTTCCACTCTCGTGTTTAATGCAATTGAATTCAAGAATAAATAGATGAGAAAGATTAAGTAAGATTTAAAGTAATCTAACAATGAAAGATACTCTCGTATTCATTCAAATATCATTAAAATTCATCAGCATAAAAGAGGTATTAACGAATACAATCGAAGCTTACAATCTCTAGACTACTAGGACTATTCCTTAACCGCTCCTCTTACCTTGCATCAGGCACCTCTCATCAGAAGTGGTTGCTCCCTTGCTCCGTTAGTTCATCGTTTCCAGCTTAAATCCCAAAACACAAAGTAATTGTAGAATTTAATTCCTCTACCTCTTGATGATTTCTTCCATCTTCATTCCTCTATTTATAGCCTTTAAAAGTTGCAGAATTTAGCCTCCCATTTTCAAATCCAAATCTAATTTTTGTAGCTGTCAAAGCTAGTTATAGTACAACTGTGCACTTACATAGATTTGATGTTTTCTTCAGAGATCTGCAAGTTGTCGCTGCATTACTCAGTGTAATAAGAGATCGTTAATTGTGGTGAAAACTTCTGATTTTCCTGCACTGGTGCTTCTAGGTTTGAATTCAGCTTGAGTTTACTCATTCGATGTTCAGGTTCTGTGAGGTGACATCTCTTATCGCAATTCCAAGCTGATCTTGTGGATTCATTATTCTTCCAGTATTGATCTTCTATGTTGGGTTCTCGCACTGACAATTCTAAGGTACAATACATCGACTGCTTGCGGTGACATTAGTACAAAAAGAGATAAGAATAACAAGAATTTAAACTAACTAACAATGAGTTAGAAAATATAAAAACTATGTATGAAATGCTCATGATGCATGCTAAATAAGATACAAAAGAGACAATTAAAACACCAATTTAGGGAGAAAATATATGTCATTTGTAATGCTATCACACCCCCAAACTTAAGTTTTTACTTGTCCTCAAGTAAACAAAAATTAGCAAAGTGACAAGGAAAAATGTCATCGCAGCCATTATTCTCACAACTTGAATTTTTTGAAATCCTAATGCACAAATTGTATTCACATGATAGAATAATGCGTCGACAATTTATAGGCATGAATAATTAAAACTGCAACTTCATCAATGTAAGTATTATGAAATGAGTCTTAATCTTCCCTAGAACCAATTCAACATTTATAGCAATAAAAAAAAATTTATTCTTTTCTTTTCTCTTTCTTTTTCTCATTTTTTTCTTTTTCAAGTGATTGAGAGATGTCATTGCATTACTCTACATTTGTTCCTAGGAAGTAATATGGGGTGCAATAAACCCTCAGGAGGTATGTAATTGTGCCGACAAAAACTCTTGCGGTGATAACCTTTGGCTAGATGATTTTTTCTAAACCTGCAGCGAAGTGTTCTGCCTTGAAAAGTCATAGTGCACTCACATTAGAGTGTCTCTTATTAATGCAATGTCGCTGCAACTGGTTAGTTAGTTCAAGATTCAAACATCAACACTATCCATTCATTAATGAAGCAATTCCAATCATTCATTCAAAAATAGTAAACTCGCCATTCATTCATATTCATCCAATTTCCACATCAGCATCCAAACAATTCAAGAATTACGCACAAAAATAAAAATTGTGGGTATATTTCTGTCAAAATTTTGTATATTCTCATTAACAAAATAAACAAGTAGAATTCAAATATGTGGGTGTAACTGCATTTCCATTTCACATTATCTCCCCCAAACTCAATGTCTGCATTGTCCCCAATGCACTGACAATATGAAACAGATATAATGGAAATGCAATGACAATGCAACTAAGTTAAAAAAATGAATGTAATGACAAAATAAGATGCAGTAACAATAAAAATGCATGAAAAACTATCTACAAAGAAGTGTACCAATTTATTCCCTAGCAGTCGATGTAGAGGCTGCCTTTGTTTTCTTTTTCTTTTTCTTGGGTTGCTCACCCTCTTCCTTGTGCTTCCGCCTCTTGTCCTTATGTCATTTCCTTTTATTATCCGTCAAACCAATCGGATCGGTGGATTACTTGGGTGGTGGCCTCATCGGTTGTTACTTCAGATGGGTGAATTTCAGCGAGTGGTGCCACATAGGGCACAATGGCGAGAGGATACAGTTCCTCAATGCTGCTAGTAACAACCTCAACTTAGCTAGAATCAAGTCGAGCCTCATCAGTGCTTGATGCCCTAACACTCTCAAGTGTCCCGACAACATCCTCAACGATCGTTATCGAGGCATGTTCTTCCTTCTCCTCCTACACCCAGGAAGGTTTCTTCATTTCATTCTCTTCTTTATTTTCTTCCTTCTCCTCTACTGGTTATCTTATTGGTCCTTACCTTCATCCGCATGCTATGAATCCAATGTGCCTACACCCATGGGTATAATTAGGGTAGTCACTTCCTCCACCATAGCCGCACGCTCAGCCATATTTGCACCAAGGCTGTTGGAGAACTGATCTTCAAATAGACTTGCAATGGTGAGATGACAATCCTCCTCAACATTGGAGTGCCCTTCTTGTTCTTCATCATGAGATATGTGAATCCTTATTGGTGCATGGGCAGGCCTACCATCAGGAGTAGACTGATCAGAGGAGGAGGCTTGCATCGGTCGAAAAATATCGGGAAAGGCTAGGAAGTTTGGCAATGGTCTGGTACTGGTTCAGCGCAGTGCGGTGACAATGGCTTCATTCCATGCCTTTGTATATGTGTAGAAGATATGTTGCCTATAGTCCATATCTTCTAACACCGACAATGCAAATTGTGCGCGTATCAATTCGGTCAATATGAACTCCCATAATAGCTAGTTTTTGTACCACTTGGGGATCTATGGGCATATTAGTTTGTGCTTTCTTCTTCGTTCTCTTGCCCTTATCCTTTCGTTGAGGCTTCTTTTGCCACTAGCATCTCTTGGCTGTGAGTCATCCTTTCAACGGAGATGTCGTTGATGGGACTCTTGTTCTCTAACACCTCCTCACCATCCCTAGGAATAATGCCCTTCTGCTTGCAAAGCAACATAATCAGAGAAGGGAATTGGAGTATGCCAGTCTGTTTAGCAGCGACTTCCATAATTTGGTCGTGGATGATTTCTCTAATGTCGATGTGTCTGTATTGTAGGATGGAATGGAGAAGACACATACGGTCCAATGTCGCCGTAGTGTTGTGAGTGGACGGAAGAATGCTACTATTGAAGTGGAACCACACTTTGCTTAAGGTTGTGAGATACCTCCTATGCATAGTATAGTTGTGGAACCCATTACCTATCCAGGTGGCACCATCAACACAATGATCCTTCATAATCTGAGTAGTGACTTCATCATCCAGTCGGTGCATAAACGGAGAATGGTCGTCCATCCTCTCAAGGATCCCTAATAGAACATTGATTTGGGTAGCACTTCACGGGATGAGCCCCTCCCTTACAAACACAAATTACTGTTCAAAATCAACAAGGTTTGCGTAGAACTCCCTTACCAGTGTGAGAGCGTAGCTAGCGAGATGTTCAAAGAAGAACTCCCATCCTAGGTGACTGGCAATGTTTTTCCCCAAGGTCTGATGCGTGGATAGTTGTAAACCTTGCTCTGGGTGGAGATTCTGCTTCAACATGACATTTTGATAACGGTGCTTGAATGTAGGCATAAACAATAGGATCGACCCTAAATACGGTGGTGGTGTTGTGGTCGGAGCCACAGTGGTTAAAGTTGAAGGGTTGGTTTTAGAAGGAGTTTTGAAAGTATTCTTTGATGCTCTGGTTTTTGCCATGGTGACTGAAGAAGAAAGTGAAAAAAACTTGCAGAAAGAAGTTAACTTGTGAACGTAAGGAAAATAAAAGCAATGAAAGAGACGAGATGTAGCAACAATAGAGACTGTGAGAAAAAAATAAATCTGCAGGACAAGGCATTTTATAACCAAGGCTTTGTAAAATCGTGATGATTGCAAAGGTTATAAGGAAACGTTGTGTCTGTAGCCATTACTTGTTATAGGGAAATTTGTGCTTTGATGCATTGAAAAAAAGACAATTTTTATTTCTGCAAAGAATGTAAAAAAAAAAGTAATAGTGAAACAAATAAAGGAAAATGTAAAAATGCATCGACATTATTTAAATGTGACCAGATCGATGGCCTCATTTGGTTCCTTGACATTTGGGCTCACATAGTGCTTCAGCCATTGGCCATTCACCTTGAATTGTTATCCAACTTTCAGATTCTCAATTGTCACTGCACTGCTCTAGAATGCCTCGACAACTTTGAAAGGGCCTGACCATCTTGATCGCAATTTACTTGGATGTAATTTTAAACGAGAGTTAAACAAAAGCACTGACTGACTGGGGCTAAATTGATAGCGCAGGATGATATTGTCGTGCCATCTCTTGATCTTTTCCTTGTATATTGCAGCATTCTCATAAGCATGTCAGCGTATTTCTTCCAGTTCAGTGATGTCCAATAATTTTTTTCTTCCAGCAGCATCATAATCCATAGTCACCTGCTTGATTGTCCACTTGGCTTTATGTTCAAGCTCAACTGGCAGGTGACAAGACTTACCAAACACTAACTGATATGGCGACATTCATAGTAGGGTTTTATATGCAGTGCGAAGCGCCCATAATATGTCTTGTAGCTGCAAAGACCAATCCATCCGAGATGGATTATCTACCTTCTCAAGGACGCTTTTGATTTGACAATTGTATACTTTGGCTTGACCATTGGTTTGTGGGTGATATGTAGTGGCCATACGATGCTTCACACCATATCTCTTTAATGTTGTCGCCACTTGGTTGTTATGAAAATGAGTTCCTTGGTCACTTATTAATGCTCTCGATGTTCCAAATCTTGTAAGGATGTAAGTGTGGAAGAACTTCAACACCGTTCGATCGTTATCTTTTGGCACCGCAATTGCCTCGATCCACTTCAAGACATAGTAAATAGCAACTAAGATGTACACATTCCCAAAGAAGTTCGAGAATGGTCCCATGAAATCTATACCCCAAAATTCGAAGAGCTCTACTTCCGTAATTTGCTGTTGGAGCATTTCATTGCGTCTAGATATTGAACCAGTGCATTGACATCTATCACATTGTTGAGCAAAGTTCTAGGTGTCTCGAAATAATGTGGGCCAATAAAATCCTAACTATAAGACCTTTGCAACAATCCTTGTACCACCAAAATGGCCTCTATATGGAGCATCATGGTAATGTCGTAGGATCGAAATCATTTCTTCTTCAGGTACGCAACGATGGATAATATTGTTAGCACATACCTTGAACAGGTATGCTCGTTCAGGTGATATTTTGCAGCGTCGCGCAAGAATCTGATCTTTTTGTGACCAGTGGCACTCAGTGGTAGCTTTCCACACACAAGATAATTGACTACATCGGCATACCAGGGCGATGCATCGACAAAGAATAATTGTCAGTCTGGAAATGCTTCGATAATTTGGGACATCTGTCTATCTTCAATTCCAACTTCCAGTCAAGACAAATGATCAGCTGCTTGATTTTTAGATCCTTTCCTATCCCTAATTTCAACATCAAACTCTTAAAGGAGTAGGATCCATCGGATCAATCTAGGTTTGACGTCTTTCTTTGTAAAAAGGTATCTCAAAGTGGAGTGATCTGTGTATACTGTAATCTTTGCGTCGACAAGGTATGAGCGAAACTTGTCAAATGCAAAGATTACTGCTAGCAAGTCCTTCTAAGTGGTTGTATAATTGACCTGCGCTTTAGCTAGAGTTTTACTAGCATAATAAATGGAATGAAATACCATTTCTTTTCTTTGGCCTAGTATAGCTCCCACAGCAAAATCACTTGCATTGCACATTAGTTCAAATGGTTGCGTCCAGTCTAGTGCGACAAAAATCGGAGCTTGTACCAGCTACTTCTTTATTGTCATGAATGCGTCCAGACATTTGTCACCGAACACAAACTTTTTATTTTTCTCTAGCAGTGAGCATAATGGTTTAGCAATCTTGGAAAAATCACATTATGAATCTTCTGTAGAAACTAGCATGTCCAAGAACAAGTAACTAGTTCTTATCCCAATCTTGAGCAACTCTCGCCTAACCCACTTGTTAATCTAACTTATAACCGCATCTCTTAATGTCAGCGCACTGCAATTTTACTCTCGTGCTTAAAGCGATTAAGTGCAACAATAAACAGATAAACAGAGTAAGAATCAAAATGATATAACATTAAAAGACACTCTCGTATTCATTTAATATCATCAAAATCCATTATCATTTAAGAAGAATTAAAGAGTACAACGAAGCTTACTATCTGTAGACTACTAGGCTTACTCCCTAATTGTTCCTCTTGTCTTGCATCAAACAGCTTCTCGTTAGAAGTGACTACAGACTTGCTTCATCAGCTTCCCAATTCCTAGCTCAAATCTCAAAATCACACAGAAATTGTAAAACTTAATCCCTTAGCTCTTGATGATTTCTTCATTCTTTGTTCGTTGATTTATAACCTCCAAAGTATTGTAAGTTTCAGCCTTCATTCCCAGATCCAGATCTAGATCTAGATTTTTGTAACTGTCAAAATTAGTTAGAGTACAGCTGTGCACTCAGACAGTTCTAGTATGTTCTTTAGAGATCTACAGATTGTCGCTATATCTCTGGGCGCATTCTGAAATTATAATTGCAATGACATCTGTGAAATTCCTTTGTTGGTGCTCCCAATTATGAATTCAGCTTGATTCTACTCATTCAAGGTTTAGTTGCAATGCGATGACTTCTCTTGGTTGCAATTGCCACCTGATCTTGTGGCTGCATTTGTCCAATATTAGGCTTTTAGACTAAGTTCCTACACTGACAATATTAAGACGCAATATATCGACTGCTTGCATTGACATTAGTACAAAAATGGATAAAAATAACAAGAATTTAAACTAACTAACAATGAGTTGGAAAATATGAAAATTAAATATAAAATGTTAATGATTCAAGCTAAATGAAAAACAAAACAGACAATTAAGACACTAAATTAGGGAGAAAATCTATGTCATTTGTTATACCATCACACCCCCAAACTTGAGTTTTAACTTGTCCTCAAGTAAACAAAAATAAACAAAATCCCAATTAGAAATGTCACCACAATCATTATCTTGAATTATCTAAATTCTTAACGTGTAAATTGCGTTCATATAATAGAATGATGCGCTGACAATTTATAGCTATGAACAACTTGTTAATCTATGTCATTTGTAATACCATTAATTAGCAAGATGAATTGTCTTAATTGCATAATTTGAAATTAATTATTCAAACAATCTTGCAAACGACAGGTTACAAGTTGATCACACATATGTGATTATTTTGTAGATACATATACCAAAATCATATAATATCAAAATCATTCACATGTTGGATTAATGGGCCCATATTCATTTCAGAAATGCAAGACATTAAATCTCAACTTTAGCTAGTGAGTTTTTAACAACCAATTTTCATTGAGAACAATCAACAAATGAGAGTTCTTTAAATTAAAGAATCTTCTAGTTCTTTAATAAATGTTCATATGAATTCTCAATTTATTTTCGCATCATATATGATCCAGGATGGTCTAATTGGTTATGGCAAGTAGTAACTATATTTGTACCAATAAACTTCTGGTTTACTTTAACATGCATTTCAATTGTACTAAATTGTAGCAAATTGATTATTTTACTATCATTCCTTTCACTTTGTATACACATATAAGTATCATTGTGACATTTACTATTGGAAATCTCTAAATCAACGTTAAGTTTATAATGACATTAAGTCATATAATATAATTTTCAAATAATTATATGCAATATTCGCTTTAGGGAATATGCCAAAATATTCACATGTCTAAAATCTTCATAATTGTCATGTATTGCTACATTCACTTCAGGGAATGGAGCAGAACTGTTGAAACGAATAACTCGTTGTTTTGTATAGCCATAAGGAGATATGAGATCAATTCAAAATACTTTAAAGCCCTTTTAACAAGAATTTTGCATAATCAATTTAACCACCAAGAATAACTGCCTAGGTCATGTATAGAAACAAGTCTATATTAAATATATCAATAAAAGTCACATCTCAAACATAAAAATATTACAAGTTAAATATAAAACTAGTATCAAAACTTGTCCACTTCACCCAAATCGGTACCTATAGTTCTTTTTGTCCCAGATTGGTATCCAAACTTTTTTTTTGTCCATTGGTTTGGTACCTTAATCTAACATCGTTAAGTCTGAGACACGTGGCATAAATGACGTCATAGTGACATCATAATGATGTCATAATCTAAAAAATAATAATTTTTTTTAATTTTGACTTTTTCCCCTAAATTTTCAATTTTGAATTTTCTCCCCCTCCACTTTTTCTGTTGTTTCATCATTATCATCATCATCATCATCATCTTCTTCTTCTTCTTCTTCTTCTTCTTCTTTTTCTTCTTTTTCTTCTTCTTCTTCTTCTTCTTCTTATATATAGCTACAATGTGCCTTTTTCCCCTATTTTTCTTTTACAAAACCATAATTTGTTTTTCTTTCATTCGTTTTCAAAGATTATCCACCATAGTTGGTGGAAGGTTTGGTAATGAAAGAGGGAACTGGTCCGATTTCTTTTCTATGATTCACTGTTGTTTTCCTTTATTTCATTGGTTTTTTTTTAGCCTGTTTATAGGTTTTGTTTATTTATAGAAAGTATTAGCAATTGCTTAAATCTTTTTAGATTTGTTTCTTATCTTCCTGATTTATTGATTTGTTGTTTATTGATATCTTCTTCTTCCTCTCTTAGCCATTCTATCGAACATTTTCCTTGTATAACTCACATTTCCACATTTGCAATACATATCTATGAAACCTTTGCTAACATTTACATTAGTTTCCAAACGCAACTTGTTAACAGCAACATGGACCTCCTTTCCTTTATTCAAATCCATGAGCCCGACACAAGCTTTCAAAACAACAGAAAATGTAAACTTATTGCAAAGGTTTATTTACTCAAACATCAAAGAAAAGTATCCAAATGCCTTTTTAAAGTAGCCATTAAAAGAAGAGGCTAAAACCATCCAATCCATGGAAAAACATTTGGGGTTTTGATTTTTCCAAACATGGAACCTGAAGATTTCTAATGTCCACAACCACCGTACATCCCAACAAGCTTTTAACTCAAAGACAAAACTTCCATATCAGTCCCAGTAAGTAATAACCAAGCATGAAGTTGTTTGCCTGGCTTCAAGGCTTTGGCTTTTAAACACTTCTGCAATAACAAAGCAATGTAATCTAATGAGAAGAAATGACTTATTTCTAATTTTAGAAGAAGAAAAAGAAAAAGAAACGACAAAAAAATATGGGGAGAAGAAAAGTCAAAATTGAAAAAAAAATATTTTTTTTAAATTATGATATCATTATGATGTCACGATGACATCATTTATGTCACGTGTCACAATATTATTATGCCACATATCCTATACTTAATGGCGTTAGATTCAGGTACCAAACCAGTGGACGAAAAAAAGTTCTGGTACCGATTTGGGACAAAAAAAATTTATAGGTACCAATCTGAGAGAAGTGGACAAGTTCAGGTACTAATTTTATATTTAACCCAAATATTACATAATGAAAAACTATCAATTTTTTTCTTTCTTCGTCATAATCATAAACATGCATAAAATTTAATTCAATATCCAACCAGTTACAATTGCTCATGTCATTTCTCTGAATAATTAAGAAATGGAATAATATAAAAAGTATGAACTGTTATCTTTAACAATTCTTTAAAATAAATCAAATTTGAATAACCATGAAATTTATTGGTTTATTAAGATAAATTTGCATACTAGATATTTTTAATTAAATATATTATTTAATTATAAAACCTACTATAGTGGCATAAATAAATCAACTAATATTCATTTTCATGAATAATAAGATGCTTAAAACAATATGTAACCCATGGAATCAAAATTTAAAAAAAAATAAGATCTCAAATATTTAAACCATATATCAAATCGATTTTTTATTTAAAAACGTACTTTTTTCATTCTATATTGAGCCTTGACAATAAGAAGTAAGCAAATTAAACTCTAATAGTAAATTTTCAATCCAATAAAAATTTATTAATAGCAAACTTTGAAAGTGGGTCTTATTTTCCAAGTGTACAACAGGTACATAACCAATAATTTTTCACGCATAAGTTGTCTCTCTTCTTAAAGAGTTCTTGAAAATATTTGGCCTTTTCTTACTTTCTTCATTTTTTCACTTCTGGCGATGAGAAAATTTATCATGATCATCCCCCATGACTATTATTATAGTTCAATTTACTACATCCATGTCAGAGATTATGTCCTTCGAATTTATCACATAATGTTACATTCTCTTCAGGGAATGGTTAGGTTTCGTGGTTAAAAACTTTTGCTCAACCATAAGAAATTTTTTTTCATGATATTACTACCGCAGGAGCACATTTGGATCATGAAAAGTTGAATAAGTTTTCTCTTGCAAGGTTCTCATTAGTAATATTTTTTCACGTAATTTTAATTGAGAACTTATTTTGAATACTATAAAGTTATACTCACAGTTTTAAAAACTTGCAACTTCAAGTGCATCCAACCATACGATTACAGTCACAGTCACTAGAAGGTACGGTGACAAGTTAGATTAACAAGCAAGACAGAGGAAGTTGCGTGAGACTAGAAGGAATTCTGGTCACTTGTTCTTGAGTGCTTAGCATTACCAGCACTGGAAGGTGTGGTAGTTGTGAGTACTTAAGTCTTTGTTAAACAAAGAGTTGATATTAGTACGATCTCATTGGAACATAATTTCGGCAAAAATTCATCTATAAGTTACCTTGTAGTCACATTTAGCATTGTTAACTTGTGAATCAATGATCCTCTCCACTTCTTTATACTTGATCTATTTCTTTATATTTCTGAATTTACATTACAACGTCTCAGCAATCCATTCATTTTCTATAAATTTGCACTGACATTTGACATTCCAATTGCACTAACAGATTTAATTCCTAACCTGTGTAATTTTACCCAGTTGCGTTGACATAACTCTTGACAATTTTTTTTGTTTTAATTTAGAATGCTTCGATAGAGTTAGACAATAAACAACCATCTCTATGGGATCGATATTCAATAGATTCATTTCTATCTACTATACTTGCATCGACAATGTACGCTTTCACATATTTGTTGTGACATTCATAGTGCGATCAAGTTTTGGTGCCGTTGTTAGGGATGACATTTGTTTGATGTTTATTTCTGTAGCTGCATTTATTTGTTTCTTTTCTAACTTTTATTGATTATTGGTCTTTAATTAATTCTTTTCAATTTTCTTTGTTAGGTGTTTTATTTCCACAAGAAGAGCAAATTCCAGATAGGACAATCCGAGACTTTCTTGTTTCTGTGCTCGATGATTTACAACCAGGGGTTGTTAGACCAGCAATACAAGTTGGTAATTTCGAATTAAAATCAATTATGTTCCAAATGCTTAACTCGAATGGACAATATGTAGGTTTACCTCACGAAGATGCGATGAAGCATCTCAAATCGTTTTTGCTTATATGTACTTCTTTCAGTTAACATGGTGTTCCTGATGACGCCTTAAAGATGCAGTTGTTCCCTTACTCTTTGCAAGAAAGGGCATGAACATGGTTCATTGGTTTACCGGCTGGATCTATTACTTCCTGGAATGTGCTAGCAACACAGTTCTTTTTACGATTAAATCCACCGACAATGAATGCTAGATTACGGAATGATGTCACGGCATATCATCTACTGGATGATGAGAGCTTACACACTATGTGGGAACTTTACAAAATTCTACTGAGACATTGTACCATGCATGGAATCCAACAGGAGACACAAATCGAGATCTTCTACAATGGATTAAATGCGCAGACAAGAAATCTTATCGATGCATCTGCTAATGGTCCATTGTTGGATTGCACTTACACTAAAGTTATGCAAATCTTAGAGAGAATTGCACAAAATGATTATCAATACCCGATTTCTCGTTCTGCTCAGGTGAAAACAAATCCTGAAGTTATGGAATTAGATGCTATATTAACCTTGAGTGAACAAGTATCCTCATTAGTGAACATGATAAAAAACATGAAGGGGACGCGGGATGTCGCTCCTACTCAAATAGCCCAACAAATGGATGTCCTAACATTTTCTTGTGAAGAAATTTACGGTGACAACCATAGTTATGAGGATTGTCCACAAGATGCTGAAAATGCATCCTATGTCAATAACATTAGCGAAAGTTCCTATGGTAACTCATACAACAGTTCAAGTAGAGCTCAAGAACTTTGGGGGAGTCACAATACATCCACATACAGATATAGAAATTCCTCAAATCAAGGTAACTTTAGACAATGGAGTTATGACCAATAGCAGTAGAATTATAATCATAATTCGCAATTGCATGTGCAACCTGATCAAATACGATCACAGAACCATATGCAATCATATAATCAGATGCAGCCACAAGTTTGAATGCTGCCACAACAGAATGCGATGTCAAATATACAAGGACAGCATAGCAATAGAAACAACAACATTATTCTCAACCAAGAGCAGATCTATTGGCTACTCCTAAATCTTTGATGCTTGAGCATATTACAAGGACAAAAGCTACTGTACAAGGAAATTCTTCTTCCATCCGAGCATCAAAAGCACAACTAGGACAACTGGCTTCTAACATGAGCACACAACCACCATGTGCTTTAGCCAGTGATACTGAAAATCCAAATCAGAAAGGTAAGGAGCATTGTAAGGCTATCACATTGAGGAGTGGAAAGAAAATTGCCAAACAAAGTAGTAGCTCCAACCAAGCACCTGTCGACACAAACGAACCAAAGAAACAAGAAGAACTTGCATCTGAAGAAGACACGGTAGAAGTGAAAGAGGAGGACCCATCAGTAGTTACACCGATGCCAACCATACATCCAAGGAAGTTGTCGATGCAATTTCCCATGTCGACGTAACCGGTTACAACAAAATAACTCGCTATAAACATACCTTTACCATTTCCACAATGATTCAAGGAGAAAGAGCATGACAAAGATTATCAACAATTTGTATCTACCTTGAAACAATTACATATTAATAAACCTTTAGTTGATACTCTTGTGCAAATTCCTAAATATTGGAAATTTATGAAGGAGTTATTATCAAGGAAGAAGAAGTTGTTCGATATTGAGACGAGTACGCTCAAAAAAGGGTGTAACACTATACTGATAAATAAATTGCCACCAAAGATGAAAGGTCCTGGTAGTTTTACAATTCCATGCTATATTGGAAAACATTACTTAGGTAAAGCTCTATGTGACCTAGGAGCTAGCATTAATCTTATGCCACTATCAACTTTCAGGAAATTAGGGTTTGGTCAATTGAAGCCCACTACGATGACAGTACAACTTGCGGACAGATCTTTGGCACAACCTGAAGGACAAATTAATGATGTTCTCGTCTGTGTCGACAAGTTTGTGTTCCCAGTCGACTTTATCATACTTGATTACGAAGTTGATAAGGAGGTACCTATTATTCTAGGACACCCATTTCTCGCAACGGACACACTCTTATCAATGTTTTCAAGGGGGACCTGATTATGCATTATAACGATAAGCATGTAACCTTCAGTGTTTTCGAAGCATCTCCATCGCGAAGTAAGGAACAATGTCATCACATTGGTGTTCTAGACGAGCTAATTACAGAGGAATTTAATCAACGAAGCTCAACAGTGCCAGAGGAATATGCGGTGACATCTAACAACAATATCCCACCTGAATGTGACCGCACAGTTGAGGCTAATGTTTGTAAGCTGAAACATGACTGGCAATTGGAATCTTTGGATCTGACTAATAGGATGATCCTTAGTTTTAAACCATCGGTTGAAGAAGCTCCAACTCTGGAGTTAAAGCCATTACCAGTACACCTGAAATATCTTTTCCTAGGTGACAATGATACATTACCTGTAATTGTTAGCGTAAATCTCGACGCGAGTTAAGAAGAAAAATTAATCGGAATACTGAAGCAACACAAAAGAACCATTGCTTGGAGCATAGTAAACATCAGAAGAATTAGTCCAACTTTCTGCATGCATAAAATTAGCTGGAAGATAAAGGAAAACAGTCAATTAAGCAATAACGAAGACTGCATGAGAAAATAAAAGAAGTAGTGAAGAAGGAAATTATCAAATGCTTGGACGCATGCATAATCTACCCTATTTTAGACAGTACATGGGTAAGTCCGGTCCACTGTGTACCTAAGAAGAGTGGCATCACAGTGGTAAGTAACGATAAGAATGAATTAATCGTTATTCGTATTGTTACAAGTTGGCGAGTGTGTATGGATTACTGTCGTTTAAATGTAGCCACAAAGAAGGATCACTTCCCACTTCCATTCATTGATCAAATGTTGGATAGGCTACCTGGTAAGGCCAACTATTGTTTCCTTTGTGGATATTCTGGATACAACCAGATTGCAATTACACTGAAGGATCAAGTAAAGACAACTTTCACTTGCCCATTTGGAACCTTAGCTTTCCGATGAATTCCATTTGGTTTGTGTAATGCCCCGGCCACATTCTAGAAGTGCATGATGGCCATCTTCTCCGATATGATCAAGGATTCATTAGAGGTATTTATGGATGATTTCTCTATGTATGGGAAAAGTTTTGATATATACTAACAATTTAGCAAAAGTATTGAAAAGATGCGAGGACACCAACTTGGTTCTAAACTGGGAAAAATATAACTTCATGGCAACCAAAGGAATTGTCCTTGGTCATCAAATATCTTGTCAGGGCATTGAAGTGGATAAAGCAAAGATGGAAATCATTGAAAAGCTACCTCCACCGAATAATGTGAAGGGAATAAGGAGTTTTCTCAGCCATGCTAGATTTTATAGAAGATTCATTCGAGACTTCTCCAAAATAGCAAAACAACTATGCTCCTTGTTGGAGCAAAATAAGAAGTTTTTGTTTGATGAAGCTTGTTTGGAAGCATTTTTGAAGATCAAACAGCAGCTACTGTAGGCACCAATTATCATCGCACCAGATTGGATGCAATCATTCGAGGTAATGTGCAATGCGAGCAATTTTGCTGTAGGTGCTGTGCTGGGACAAAGGAAAGATAAGCTATTTCATTCAATATATTATGCTAGTAAAACTCTAATTGAAGCACAAGTGAATTATACAACCATTGAGAAAAAGTTGCTAATAGTAGTTTATGCATTTGACAAGTTCCGTTCATTTCTTGTCGGCGCAAAAATTACAGTGTATACTTATTGTTTTGCTTTGAGATACCTTTTTGCTAAGAAAGATGCAAAGCCCAGGCTGATTAGATGGATCCTTTTGTTGCAAGAATTTGATGTCGAAATTAAGGACAGGAAAGGATCAAAAAACTAAGAAGTAGACCACCTCTCTCGTTTGGAAACTAGAAGTGAAGATGGAAATAAATCATAAATTATCGATGCATTTCTAGATGAGAAATTATTCTTTGACGACGCATCTCCATGGTATGCAGATGTCGTCAATTATCTAGTTTGTGGAAAGCTACCATTAAGTGCCACAGGTCATAGAAAGGTAAGGTTTCTTTGGGATGCTACAAAATATCATTGGAATGAGCCTTACCTATTTAAGGTATGCACCGACAACATCATTCGTCGTTGCGTTCTTGAGGAAGAAATGCTTTCTATCTTAAAGCATTGCCACGATGCTCCCTATAGAGGCCATTTTGGTGGTGTTAGGACTGCTGCAAAGGTCCTATAATCAGGGTTTTGCTGGTTGACATTGTTTCGAGATGCCCACAATTTTGCTCAACAGTGCGACAAATGTCAGTGCACCGGTTCTATATCTCGACGCAACGAGATGCTTCAACAACCTATCATGGAGGTTGAGCTCTTTGATGTGTGGGGTATGGACTTCATGGGACCATTTCCAAATTCCTTTAGGAATGTATATATTCTGGTAGCTGTTGACTATTTCTCCAAGTGGATCGAAGCAATCGCTGATCCAAAGGACGATGCTCGGTCAATGTTAAAGTTCTTTCACACGTATATCCTTACAAGTTTCAGAACACCTTGAGCATTAATAAGCGATCAAGGCACTCATTTCCATTACAATCAGGTGGCGACAACTTTGAAATGCTATGGTGTGAAGCATCGCATGGTAACCACATATCATCCGTAAACAAATGGACAGATGAAAGTATCCAATCGGTAAATCAATGGTATTCTTGAGAAGGTGGTTAAACTATGTCGACAAGATTAGTCTTCGCGGTTGAATGATGCGTTGTGGGCGCTTCGCACTACATGCAAAACATTGTTAGGAATGTCACCATATCAGCTGGTGTTTGGAAAATCATGTCACTTGCCTATCGAACTTGAACATATGGCCATGTGGGCAATCAAGCAAGTAAATATGGATTATGATGCTACTGAACAAAAAAGATTGTTGGACATTTCATAGCTGGAAGAAATTTGACACAATGCCTATGAAAATGCTGTCATCTACAAAGGAAAAACTAATAGATGGCACGCTAACATCATCTTGCAGCAACAATTTTCTCCTAGTCAGTTAGTGCTTTTATTTAACTCACGTTTAAAATTGCATCTAGAGAAATCACGCTCAAGGTGGTCAAGACCGTTTGAAGTTGTTGAAACATTTTCACATGGTGTGGTAACAATTAAAGGTTTGAATGATGGGCACCAATTTAAAGTCAATGTCCAATGACTGAAGCATTACCGAAGCTCAAGCATCAACGAACAAAACGAGACCATTAACCTGGTCACATTTCCTTAATAATGTCATTGCAATTTTTGATATTTACTTTTTGTCTTTTGTTTACTTTTAATTCATTTTCTTTAAGTTTATGCAGGAATAAAAGATCTCCTTTTTGTCGATGCACATGATAGTACGACTTGTCGATGCATTATATTGATGACTCAGTGAAACGTTTCGGGCAAGAATCATGCCAATTAATTCACCCCAATCCCCAACCGTTGGATCGTCCTAAAAAAGAACGATCTGTGTCCTAGCATTTATTGGCTGCAGGCACAATGTACTCTCTGCTATCATCACGTCTCTTCTCCTTCATCGTCTATAAAACATCCTTTTTGTGCCGACTGTTCTCTCACACTCACAACTGCCATTGTTGTTGTATTTTCTTTGTCTTAAATCTTTAGCTTTTTTACAAGTTACTCTCACTCTCTCTATTTCAGTACTCATGGTAAGAACTCGTGAAGTGAAAACCCCATCTAAATCAACAATTGAATCCTCGACTGCATGGTCAGGAATACCAACCAACCATAACCCAAAGAGCCTATCCTATTCCTGTCAAAAATGGCGAAGGACCACTATCATGAAGTTATACTGAAAAGGAACTATCATCCTAAAAAAGGATTTCAGTTGTCCATGCAACTGACTCTAGTGAAGCAAGCCGCCAGAAAAATCTCTCGTTTGGTATAGGAGTAGTTTTGTGACCAACCAGCAAACTACTCTCCCTCCATGGTCAGGGAATTTTATGCTAACCGGTGGACCCGAAACAGGAATTCGTATTTCTTCATGAAGGTTTGGTGCCCTGGAGCACTGATCACATAAACGCTCTCTTTCATATTATTGAGGGAGAGGATAAACACATCGAGTTCTTGGAAAATTTGACTGAGGATGATGCTGAGCTTTTACTGAACGATTTATGCGTCTACAACGCGATTTAGACTGGTAACAATCCAAACAACTACATCATGCATCGTCGCTTTCTCATTGTTCAAAGTAAAGTATAGTTCCATTTTATAAATTACCGCCTACTGCCATCTACCCACAGCACCACTACAACACTAAAAAGAATGTGCTTGTTGCATTTTATATTGAAGGGATGCAGAATTGATGTCGACGCAATCCTTCATCAAGAAATTGTTGAGGCCGTCACCAAACAAACAGGTATCCTACCCTTCCCTTCTCTGTTAATGTTATTGTGTAAACAAAGAGGCATTGTGCCTCGTGAAGGGGAGAAAACTTTGGAAAATAAAGGCCCAATCAATGATGTTTTGGTAGAAAGGATGACAAGGGGCCAGGAAACCCCTATGGTGAAGGAGGTCCTGACAAAGAAAGAAAAGGGAAAAGGAAAAAGGAAAGCTGCCCAAACCCATGCGCCCACAGATCCTCTGATTTGGAGAAAGCTTGATGAGATTGAAAAGTTTGTTGATCGGATAACCAGCAGACAAATCAGACTTATCGGCATAGTGAAAGAAATGCAAGATAGACAGAACCTATTCTATGCCTATACTAGAGCATGGAATACTACTATTGTCACCACATTGTGCGGATTGAGCAAGAACTCGATGCTAGAATTCCCTATATTACCTCCTATTATCAAGGAAGCTACTCCATCCTCCGAGCGGCATGCTTCAAAAGGAAAAACCCAATCCATTTAGTGCCCAAATAAAATCCACATCTCTGATAATGAGGAGCAAGAGGTGAAATCTAAGGACATGAAAGATTGCTTCTGAAACATAGCTAGCCTCTTTGACGATGAACTTTCGAATAGTTTGGGAGCCAATGTGGTAGAAACAGGGGCTGCTGCGATAGAGGAGCACACACTAACTGTTTCTGTGGGTATTACAGTAGAAGAAGATGCAAGAGAAGAAGAGAGAAAAGAAGAGAAGGAAGAAGAAGAAGGAATTGCCCTGATAATTTTATTTGAGAAATTTGTCGACGCACTTACAAGTGTAGGTTAATCTGTAGAACAATTATGCCATCTGGGGCGAGCTGTGCTGAGGCAGTCACATTCAAAAATAAGGATTCCAATCCTTTAGCTATTGTGCCATATGTGGCACCACTTGCTGAAATACATCCATCGGACATGACTGTCGATGAAGCCAACATTCAACCAGCAATGGAGGAGTAGTCCATTCCACCGGCTGAACCAAGAGAAAAGAGGCGCAAACAAAAGGCACAGAACAAAAGCAAAGAAGAGCACCCAAAGAAGAAAAAGAAGTCCAAAGCAGCCACTTTTGAGGCTACAACACACTGAGTTAGTTTACTTTTCAATAGTTAGTTGCATGCATTTCATTTAAATTGTCATTGCATTTTTATTGTCCATGCATTTTATTTGTTTTCATATTTGCATTGTAGTTGCATTTTCATTATGATTTATATAGTATTGCCAATGCATTGGGGACAATGTAGACATTAAGTTTGGGGGGAAGTTAGAATGAAAATGCAATTACACCCACAAGTTTAGTAATATATTTGTTTCTTTAGTCGAATGAAAGTATGCAAAGTCAAGAAAAATAATTGTGACCACAAGTTTTTCATTTGATGCTTAATTCTTGAATTATTTGGAATGCTAATGCATGAATTAGATGAATATGATTGATGTTGAATCCTTCTATTTTTGGATGAATAATTGAGATTGCATTAGTAGTAAATGAGTAGTATCATTCTTTAAATATTGAATTAACTTACCATCTTGCAGCTATGTATATAATTGTATTTACTAATAAATGACACTCCAATGTGGGTGCATTGTGACTCAACAAGGGGGAATACTCCACTGCAAGTGTTATAAAAATTACCTAGCCAAAGGTTGTTACTGCAAGAGTGTATGTCAGCACAATTACATGCTCCTTGGGGGTTTATTGCACCCTATCGTTACTGCCCAGGAACAAGAGTTTAATAATGCAATGACATCTCTCAATTACATAAAAAAGAAAGAAATAAAGAAAGAAAAGTTGATAAAAAGAAATATATATATATATATATATATATATGAATATACAATAAATGTTGTGTTGGTTAAGAATATTTAAGATTTAAAGCATGATGTTAGCATTAGTGAAGTTGCAAATTTTGATTATTCATGCTTATAAATTGTCGGTGCAATATTTCAACATATGAATGCAGTTTATACATTAGGATTCCAGAGAGTATAAGTTGTTAGAATGATGAATGTGGTGACAAGAATTTGGATATAACTTTTTTAGCTGTTATTTACTTGAGGACAAGTAAAAACCAAAGTTTGGGGGTGTGATAGCATTAGAAATGACACTTAATTTCTCCTTAAATTAGTGTATAATTTGTTGCTTTTGTATCATATTTAGCATGCATTATTAGCATTTCATACTTAGTATTTACATTTTCTAACTCAGTGTTGTTTGATCTTAATTTCTTTCATTTTATCTCTTCTGTGCTACTAATGTCAATGTATTTAGTACTAGTTTTACGTCTAAAGTTGTTAGCGCATAAATCCACCTTGGAAGATTAGAGTAGGGAAACATTTAGAGTTGCGACCATAAGTCTGATCCAGAATTATGACCAAATATGCCACCACATGAATGCTCCTACACCTTATCAAGGATTTTACGCTGTTAACATATCCAGAAGAACCAGCGCAGGAGAGTGTCAAATTGTCGTAAAAAATAAAAATCATAATTGGTGTCAAAAAATGTTGCGACAATCTGCAACTGCCCAATGTACAAACCAGATCTGCGTGACTGCATAGCTAGCAATAACTTTTACAGCTGCAAAAAGGAGTTAGATCTGAAAAGGGAGGAAGATCTGGAAATTGCCAGTGATTATAAATTGAAGGAAGAAAGAGAAGATGGATATCAAGTGATGAATAATTCAATTCTATAATTTCTCTCATTCATTCATACTTTCAAGTTTTTTTGACGAAGTTGGAAACGTTTGTATATTCAGCTCATCCCGCTTAATAACAAAAAGGTTTCCCCTTGGGCAAACAAAAAGTCGTGTTAAAATTAAGAAAGTGAGCTCGATGATTTGATTTGAGCTTAGTGAGATGAGTAACCATGCAATTAAGAAAGGTTTGAACCCAAGCATCATTACCTAGAGTATAGTCGAGTCTTTCGAAAGTTCCTCCTCTATGCCAAGTGAATAATGGATGCTTGAAACCCAAATAATGTAGACCATTAGAATCGACAAGCTCTCCAAAATAAGGACAAGTTATCCTATTAGTACTTTCTCATTTTTTCTCATATGAGGATAGAATAGTGTTAAAATCACCAATTGTTATCCAAGGAACCAAGACAAAAGGAATAGTCACTCTCAATTGTTCTAAAAGTGCCCTCCGTTTCTTTCTATTTGAACTTCCATAGACAATGGCGATAAAAACATGCTTGGAAGGAATGTTCCTATAGATTCGAACCAAAATGAATTGAGGGTGATTTAAAACAATCGCTAAATTGACTGTGTTTTCCAACCAATCTAAATACCACCTGTGAACCCCACTACTTCAACTCGGTGAGAACATTCAAAACCCAACTTGGAAATGAATTCATTAGCTTTCCTTCTACTAAACATTGGTTCCAGCAAACTAACAATATTTGGTTTATATTTCAGATAATACTCCTTATATATTCAGGGAAACTTAGAGCTCGCACATGCTTGACAGTACCAAGAAAAAAGTGATAAATTCATATCCATAATTATAGAATAAATTAAATTGAAATCTGACTTATTGTCAAAATACCACCCCAAAGACGAGTTAGTTTCTTGTATCCTTAGGGCCATCATTTAAGACGCCCACTATAGCAAGAGAATTTATTAATTCAACCACATTGTTCATCGACTTAGATAGAGGAACCCGATTGCTAGAAATTTTAAAGATATGTCCTCATTAAATTACATATAATTATGAAATATGAATTTTATTGTGAATGTATGAATTAAATCAAGTTGAGATAAATTGAGTTGTTATTTTATTGAATAAACATGCATTATTGATTGTATATATAATTGAGATATTAGTTGTATAAAAAGATATGTGATGAAAATCCTATTAACTGTTAAGAATAGTTCAGGGATACTTCGACTATGAGAGGATAAGGCACTGGGTGCAAACTGATGTGTTGGTTGGATCTGTGTATCCGTCAGATTCCAAGTTTTGTTAATAGGGATATGATAATAAAAGGATTTTCATCACATATCTTTTTATACATTCACAATAATGGTATAAAAAGGATGATATGTGAAATGAATTAGGGATATTATTATGTTTTGTTCCATAAGATTAGAAATGAGATTTTGTTATGGAAATGGTTGTATGTTATTTGGTAATACTTGAATTGTAAGTATGAATTCCCTTAAGGGAAAGTATGAAATGAGATGAATACTCTCAAATGAATATGAAATAATATGATGATTGGTTAATTTTATATGCCATTCTCATTATAAATCTACATTTCTTTACTTTTCATAATATATTTTATGTTTAAGTTGTAGAAACACAATTAAATATACTTACTATATGATTTATGTTTAATACATAGGTTAGATATATAACAATCATAGTCGAATTAGCGTCCAACAAAGATCCCGATCTCAAATTGTGATGATGTTCTTATTTCGGTTTGGCATGTACCTAGGAAGTCTTTCGAATTTGAAATCTTGCCTTTGTAATTTGATGATAGTTGTGTTTTGGTTTGTAATTTCATATATTAAGTATGTATAGATGTGTGAGTGTGAATATGATAATAGTAGTCCTAGTGATGGTAATATATACACATATTTGGTTGAATGATTTCTATGCTTAATGTTTAACTAGATGAGTTTATTATGGTATGGTTTTAAGATGCTTAAATAGTTTAGATGTATTCATCTAGTTTGAATGGTGATTTATTTATTGGAGATTTAGGTTAGTTGATTTTGATGTTTTTGGATTATGATATGTTTTTAGATGCATCTAAGGTTATCTTTGAGTTCATTGGAAGTTAGGCAAGAGTTGAAACTTTGAAAATGTAGTTTTACCAAATACAAATCTAGGTATCAATATTTATTTGTAAGCACAATTTTTTTTTAAAAATTAATAGAATACCAAATTGGTATCGATTTTTATTTAAGTACCGATATTTTTCAGAAAATATTGATACTAGGAAATAATTATCAATACTTTTTATTTTTGCAAGGAAAACAAAAATGAGTTCTAGTATCGATTTTCAATAAGATATTGATTTAGTATCGATACTAACTATAATTTTTAAGATTTATATTTAAACTCTTAAATTTCACAAAATTCATCTTATATTATACTTGAATTTCACAATTAGGTCCTTATAAAAATTCAAATTTTAGTATGCTTAAACATATGTATGATTTTGACTTAAATAATTGAATAATGTTCTATTATGGTTAATGTTGATTATCAAATTTTATCGTGACATCTCATTTATTGGGTCCGGCGATTGGGCCAAATAATGGCTGTTACATTGCCACTATTCTTACCAAGTTCAGGCTCAACGTTTAAAGCAGTAGAATTTTCTCCCGAAAAATGCAACAGCTAAGTTTCTTTATCTTGGTTTAGCGTTGTTGGACCTTCCACTCCATCCCCCTATTTGTTACTATGGATGGCCAATAAGTATTAAGTTCATGGCATTAAGGTTTTCTTTTTCCAACTCATCTAAGAGTAGAAACTAAAGAGAAACAACATATTTAAACTTAAAAGATTCTGATTGCTTCAACTACTTCTTAAATAAATCAAAATACTTTTTTTATCACAATTTATTGCTTCAACTACTTTCTAAATATGATAAAATATTGAATTGAACTCGTACTTTTTAAATTAAGATAATATGTGTTTAATAAAGTATTAATTTTGGGACTTGTGAGGATATTAAAATTTTCATCATGCGTAACTAATTTTCGATCTCTGTTTTAGAAGCAAAATAAATTTTAACTTGGGCGACGATGGCGGTCGGTGGTGGCAGACGACGACGGGGTGGCCAGCCATTGGTGGGACTCTCACTAAAAAAAAAGAGAAGAAGAGAGAGTTGAGAGGATTTTTTTTGAGGTTTTTTGAAGAGAAGAGTGAAAAAGTGAAGGAAAAAAGCTTAAAGTGATTTATATAGGCTCCCAAAACGTCGTAGTTTTGGGAACAACTTAAAACACCCAAAATGACGTCGTTTTGGTCTATGCCTTAGAATCAGTTTTTTTGAAAAATGGGTAATTTGCCCCTTTGGTCCTTCTATATTTTTATTTGTTTAATTTAGTCCTTTTGTGTTATTTTTAATTTATTGCAATTTAGCCCAATAATTTTATTTTTTTTTACAATTCACTCCTTCACTCAAAGATGGCCCTAGGGTTGCCACATGTTAGATATTTCGATTTAATGATCACAAAGCCCTCGTTTTATTTAAAAATTACATTTTAACCTTTAAACTATCCAAAAATTATGTTTTGACCCTTGAACTTTCCAAAAATTTGAATTTCACCCCTTAAACTTCCAAAAATTTAGATTTGACCCCTGAACTTCCCAAAAATTTGAATTTGACCCTTGAACTTCCAAAAATTTAGATTTGACCCTCAAACTTTCAAAAAAATTGGATTTGACCCTCGAATTTTCCAAAAATAAAGATTTGACCCCAAAACTTCTTAATAATTTGAATTTGGCCCCCAAACTTTCCAAAATTTCATTTTTGACCCAGTTTCCCCTTATTTTCACATTTTTACCCCATAATTTTCATTTTTATTTAATCTTTTATTTTTTATTTCTTCTAAAATTAATCTCGTTTATTTATTTATTTTATTTTTTGATAATTTTGACTTTCATTTTCTTTCGCATTGCGTGTTTTGTTTATTTTTATTTTTTTTATATATTTTGTGTATTTATTATTCATGTAATTGCACCTTCTTCATGTTATTCAATTTTTTCATTAGTTGCATAACTCGTATATAATTTTCATGCTCATTTTTATTTAAATATTTTAATTAAAGTTATTTTTTGATTTTCTCTAAAAATACAAATATTTTTAAAATAAAGGCAATATTCCCTTATTTCAGGATTTGAAAAATTGTGGCTTAACTTAATAGGCGCAACTTTTTTCTTCAACTCGGAATAATTGAAATACCCATTTAAAGGTTTGACATTGGCAACGAAGGACTGCTCATTATTTTCAGATCTCAAAATGTTATGTCCTAACTCACTGGACGTGACTTCCTTTCTCGATCATTTCAAAATAATGATACTTCCTCACAAAATTCGATTTTCTTCTTAAACGTGTACACCAAATAAATCATGCATTTAAGGATGGTATCTTAGATTTCACTCGAGTTTTTTAATTTTTAACAATCAAGACCAGCAAATAATCGACTAGGTACCAATTTTGGGCGTGTGGGGGTGCTAATCCTTCCTCACACGTAACCGACTCTTGAGCCCATTTTTTTGGATTTTGAAGACCGAAATGATTATCAAAACGAATTTAAAACGTTTTGTGGTGATCCAATCACACCAAACAAAAAAGATAGGTGGCAACTCCATATTTTGATTTTTAAAATATTTTTGAGACCTTTTTCCAAAAAAAAACGTTTCGACAGCTTGGCGACTCAACTGAGGACTTATTTTAAAAGAAAGTCAAGCCAAAAGCTGATTATTTCTGGGTATTTCTATTAAATTATTTTTTAAACACTCGGTTTTGTTTAATATACGATCCTTTGCATTTTTGTGTGGTGCTATATTATGTCAATATTGCTAGTATAAGTTTGCATTCATATGCATCTTTTACTGTCCCTTTAAGTGGAAGTGGGAAGCTACTTCTTCGTGAGGTTTTCACCTTCGTGCAGGATAGTGAATCGCTTTCGAGATTACATTCGTACCCATGTTTTCGTGAAGTCTTCACTTCCGTGCAAACATGTGGGAAATGTGTCCCCTTAAATCGAACTCATCTGTATGAGCATGTAATGGGTGAAGATTGAGAAATCTACTAGTTTGGGTACCCTTTACTCTGGAACCTAAACCACATATAAAGAGCCATTAGTACTTGCCTTAGAAAGAGTTACACCGAACCTTTTAGCAATTATCCAAGGCAAGTTCTTAGGTTCTTTGTTCTATACTTGTATAATGATATTGATGTTTTTGCTAACTTGTTTTGTTTTGTCTCTTTTGCTTGCATTGCTTCATCATACTAAGAAGAGTGTTGATTTAAGCTCAATTACTAAATAGAGAATTGGTCAAAAGGAAACAAATTTCTTGATAAGGTAGAAGACAATGTGATCTTGCGTCTATGGTCGAAACAAGAACAAAAAATGATGAGTTGCTAGATGAGTAAGACGGAAATGAAGACCGCACGATAAGCCTCTTTGACCCAAGTACGAGAAGTGACCGATCAGTTAACCATTCGAGCTGACATTTTGGACCAAAAAAATCAAAGACGAAACAAGGCGAAATGGGATGATTTCCTATGAAAATTAAGGCTTTTGAACACTAAGACACGACCATATACATGTCTACCTTATGTGAAGAAGTTTGTTTTCTAGTAAAGTTGTTCTAATTGAATAAAGCTATGAATCAATACTTTTTTTATGCCCACATGCATACGTAAGCAGTACATTTTATTAACTTGCATATAATTACATGAGAGCCTACCTCAAGTAGAACTGTGCTAAACCTTTAGTGGTTACCCAGATAAGGTAAAAGATAGGGTTATATTCTTGTTTTAATTGCAATCTATTTTCCAATTTTGAATTTGTTTGCATTGCATTTTCATCAAAAAAAGGTGTTGATTCATGTTCGATTGCTAAATAGAAAACTGGTCATAAGAAAATGAATTCCTTGATAAGGTAGAAGTCAACGTGGCCGTGCGTATATGGTCAAAGAAAAACAACAACAAAAATGATGACCTATCTAAAGGGTACATATCAGAGTTTTGGGATTATACCCAAATAAATGAAACCCATAACAATTTGCAAGAGCTGAAAGGAGTATAGAAGACAAAATGAAGCAGATGTTCTAATTCGAATATGGTGATCTGCCTTACCTACTAAAGCTTAGTAGCTTCACTTTTAGAAACATGAGCATGAGATAGAAGAATATGATACGTCGCTTTTCATTGCCCAAGGATCCAGAATAATAAGGCCTATTCTAGATGAGCAAGCATTGGGTTACAACCTTAATCAAGGAAAAGGGATAACGAGTGCATAGTACACTCAAATGCAAGAAAGAATGTTGAAATTTTCGTATGAGTTAGTCATCTTCCTTAAAGTGTTAAGGCACGTAGAGGGCACGGTTGCATATTTGTTTGACTGATTTGAAAAGAGAATCACTCATGTTTTGACAATCTTAGCCACTAAACACCTATCAAAGAAGGGGCAAAAGAAGGAGTATTGGTGCACAACTTTTGCTAGTATAGTTCGTGGCCATTTCTGGAAAGTCAAAAAAGTCTCTTATCGAGTATTCTCTAACAACTACCCTCCGTCGAAGGAATTTATGGCTATCCAAAGACAAGATGGTTTCGTCAAAAAAATGGAAATAAATGAGGAATGACTCTAACACTCATAAAGGCAAGTCTGAGATAGGGACCATGTCGCAAGCAAGGATTCGACCAAGTGCAAGAAACGACTAACCACTTGCAGAATTTAGTTATTCAAAACCAACATTTTGAACTAAAAATCAAGGTTAAACAGTAGCAAAATTAGCTTGGAAGATTAGGACTTTGAGCATTAAGGCACGACCATACTTGTATCTGTCTTATGTACAGAAATATGTTTTCTAGTAAAGTTATTCTAATGGAATGGAACCAAGAATCAACGCCTTTTGCATGCATTTTATCATTCATATGCATTGCACTTCATGCATTAAATTTTAATAAGATCCCACATATCTAAAACGTTTGTGTCAAGGGAGTGTTAACAACTCTAAATAAAAGACTGAGAGAAAACATGATAAATTAAGATGATGGGGAATGTTGAAAAAATTTGAGTGAAAGTCATATACGAAGAAGAGAACGGAGTGGGACCTATCGAAGTTTGTCCTTACACCCTTGAAAGTGTCTTGGATAACTAAACTGTCGATGATATGATTACAAAATCCCAAACAGAGGAAGAACATGTAAAGATCTTGAGAAAGTTGTTTGTGAGGCTAAGAAAGTATCAACTAAAGTTAAACCCAGCCAAGTGCACTTTCGGAGCCACTTTGGGCAAGCTGTTTGGCTTTGCGATCAGCAAAAGAGGATCGAAATTGATCCAGATAAAGTCAAAGCCATATAGGATTTACCATCACCCAGTACGCAAAAAGAAGTTCGAGGGTTCTTAGGGAGATTAAATTGCATTGCTCAATTCATCTCATAGTTGACTGAGAAATGTGATCCCATCTTCCGTTTGCTTAGGAAACACAACCCAGGTGTGTGGGATGATGAATGCCAGGAAACTTTTGACAAAGTCAAGGATTACTTGTCCAATGCTCCCGTCTTGGTGCCATCAATTATTAATAAACCATTAATCCTATACTTGGCGGCTTTTGAAAATTCTATGAGATGTGTACTAGGCCAACACGATGAGTCTAGAAAGAAGGAAAGGGCGATATACTATCTTAGCAAGAAATTCATCAATTGTGAAACTTGATACTCATCAATCGAAAAACTATGTTGCGCCCTAGTTTGGACCACACGAAGATTAGGACAATATATGTTATACCACACAACTTGGTTAATTTCAAAATTAGATCCCTTGAAATACATGATGGAGTCGGGTACACTGAATGCGAGATTGGCTAGGTTGCAGATCTTACTTTCTGAATTCGACATAGTCTATGTCAATCAAATGAAATAAAAGGGTGTGCAATAGAAAACTTCCTAGCTAGGAGGGCTTTAGAAGTCTACGAGCCAATAAACTTCAATTTCCTAAACAAGGACTTAATGTATGTTGCAACTACTAAAGAGGGAACTACAGTGGAACATCCTTTGAGATTAAATTTTGATGGTGCTTCAAATGCCACGGGTAATGGAGTCGAGGTAGTTTTGGTATCACCAGAAGGAGACCACTATCCTTTCACTAGTAAACTCGATTTTGATTGCACAAATAACATGGCAAAATATGAGGCATGTATCATGGGAATCCGTGTAGCTATAGAATGAGAGATCAAAGTTTTGGAGGTATACAGGGACTCCGCACTAGTAATCTATCAACTCAAAGGAGAATGGGAAACGAGAGATTCCAAGTTAATTGATTATCGAAAGTTGATTCTTGAGTTAACTAAAGAGTTTGATGAAGTCACATTCCATTATCTCCTACGAGAAGAAAATCATATGGTTGATGCTCTGGCCACTCTAGCCTCGATGATTAAAGTAAACAGACCAAAAGATATGAAACCTATTCAAATGAGCACTTGTAAGGCTTGGACACATTGTTATGATATTGAAGAAGAAAAAGAAGAAAGGGATGATCGCCCGTTGTACCAAGATATTCTCTAGTATGTAAGAGATCGTAGGTATCCTGAGCAAAGTTTTTGAAAATGATAAAAGGACATTGAGAAGGCTTGCAAATGAATATGTTTTAGACGGGAAATCTTGTACAAAAGGAGAAAAGATCAGGTGTTGCTAAGATGTGTCGATGCAATCGAAGCTAGAAAGATCTTAGAAGAAGTTCACGAAGGCATTTGTGGGACACACACTTATGGTTTCATAATGGCTAGGTAGATAACGAGATTTGGGTATTACTGGTTCACCATGGAAGGTGATTGCATCAATTATGCTAAGAGGTACGATAAATGTCAGATCTATGGAGATAAGATTCATGTATTCACATTAAACCTTCATGTTATTACTTCTCCTTAGCCTTTCTCTATGTGGGGCATGGATGTCATTGGACCAATTTCTCTAAAGGCTTCTAATGGTTATAGATTTATCTTCGTAGTTATCGACTACTTCACCAAATGGGTAGAAGTTGGTTCTTATGCCAACATCACGAAGTCTGCAGTTAGCAAGTTCTTGAAAAAGGAGATCATCTATCGATATGGGATGCCAGAAAGGATCATATCCAACAATGCCATGAATTTGAACAATAGCACGATAGCGAAAGTTTGCGAGCAATTCAAAATCAAATATCACAATTCATCTCCCTATCGCCCAAAAATGAATGGGGCTTTTGGAGGCAGCTAATAAAAACATCAAGAAGATCTTTACAAAAATGATCGAGACCTATAGAGACTGGTACGAAAAATTATCATTTACTCTCTTTGCTTATAGAACTTCGATCAGAACTTCTACTGGGGCAACGCCATTCTCACTAGCATATGGTATGGAAGCAGTCTTACCTATCGAGGTTCAAATGCCTTCTCTCTGAGTCTTGACAGAGTTACAATTAGATGAGGTAGAATGGATTCAGGTCAGATATGATCAATTGAATTTAATCGAAGAAAAGAGGTTAAAAGTGATCCGCCATGGTCAGATGTACCAGAAAAGGATGATGTGATCTTCTAACAAAAAGGTCCACCTCAGAAAATTTTGTGAGGGAGATCTAGTTTTGAAAAAGATACTTCCTATACATAAAGACTTCCGAGGAAATGGATGCCCAATTGGGAAGAGTCTTATGTGGTAAAAAAAGCTTTCTCAGGGGGAGCTCTCATTTTAATAGAAATGGATGGAAAAGATCTGCACAACCCCGTCAACTCAGACTCAGTAAAAAAATATTTCACCTAAAAAAAATAAGAAGAGAAATCAAGATGAAAACTCGCAAAGGGCGTCCCGAAAAAAAGGAATCAAGATGAAAACCCGTAAAGGGTGTCTTGAAACCAAAGAGATTTCAAGTTGAAAACCCGCAAAAGGGCGACTCAAATTCAAAATGATAAATGGGTTCAAAGTGATTGTTTCTCTCAAATTTAACAAGACGGGGAAAATTTACAGCTTGAAGCATTAACAACGCGCTCCAGGTCTTCTAGACACGTATCGGGCTCAGAATGATTCTTAGTGAATCGGCTCAGAAAAGCTCATCCTACGATATCCGAGGCATCTAATTGTCTTTTGTTGTATAATTGGCAATTTTAGCCTAATATTTGTCATCTTTGATTCATTCTTTTGAATTGTGTCGTCAATAAATTTCGACCTTATTCTTTCATAATCTTGTTCAAGCATCTTGCAATAAAAATAACAAATAATGAACTAGTGACATGAATCATGCAAAGATCCCTGAGCATTACTCTAGAATCTCCTAAATAGTACGGGGGCCCAAAACAGGACCACCCGTTGGAAAACAAACTTGAAAACAAGCAATTCAAGCTAAGCCTACAAGAAGACATGGTAATACGTAACAACAGTATTTGGACAAACGATAGGCCATGTCAACCCAAAAAAATAATAATAAACGAACCAGACATGCATCATGCGCACTCATTTAGTTAGGAACATTTGATTCATTCTGATAATGGTATCCTAAAAATTTGGCCCTACATAGAGGTCTATAGAAACATACTTTAATGGTCACATCCCTGCAAAATGGTGAGATGAACTAGGGAAACATTGAAGCTGATGCCTTAGAAGATGTGATGGGAAATATTGAGGTCACAATGACTAATCCAATACCATAAAGATATGAAGGGAAAGGTTGAGGTTGAAACGGTGAACCTTGTACCTTAAAAGATGTGATGGAAGGATTGAGGTCACAACGGCGAATCTGGTACCATGAAGATATGAAGGGAAAGGTTAAGGCTGCAATGGCGAACCTTGTAAGATATGGTGGGAAAGGTTGAGGCCACAACGACAAACTCGATACCTTAGAAGATGTGATGGGAAGGATTTAGGCTGCAATGGTGAATCTGATACCATGAAGATATGAAGGGAAAGGTTGAGACCGCAACAACGAACCCGATACCTTAAAAGATGTGATGGGAAGGATTTAGGCCGCAACGAAAAATCTGGTACCATGAAGATATGAACGGAAAGGTTGAGACCGTAATAGCAAACCCGATACCTTAGAAGATGTGATGGGAAGGATTGAGGTCGCAATGACGAATCCAATACCATGAAGATATAAAGGGATAGGTTGAGGCTGCAACGGTGAACCTTGTACCTTAGAAGATGTGATGGAAAGGATTGAGGCCGCAACGGCAAATCAGATACCATGAAGATATGAAGGGAAAGGTTGAGGCTGTAACGACGAGACTTGTAAGATATGATGGGAATATGATGGGAAAGGTTAAGGCCGCAACGACGTACCTGATATCTTAGAAGATGTGATGGGAAGGATTTAGGTCGTAACGACAAATCCGGTACCGTGAAGATATGAAGGGAAAGGTTGAGACCGTAATAGTGAACCCGATACCTTAGAAGATGTGATGGGAAAGATTTAGGCCGGAAAGACAAATCCGATACCATTGAAGATATGAAGGTAAAGGTTGAGACCGCAACAGCGAACCCGATACCTTAGAAGATGTGATGGGAAGGATTGAGGCTGTAACGGCGAATCCAATACCATGATGATATGAAAGGAATGGTTGAGGCCGCAACAACGAACCTGGCACCTTAAAAAATGTGATGGGAAGGATTGAGGCCGCAACGGTGAATCCGATACCATGAAGATATAAAGGAAAAGGTTGAGGTTGTAATGGCGAACTCGATACCTTAGAAGATGTGATGGGAAAGATTGAGGCCGTGTCAGCGAATCTGATACCATGAAGATATGAAGGGAAAGGTTGAGGCCGCAACGGTAAACCTGATACCTTAGAAAGATTGAAGACACACCAATCTCTTACCCCGATAATGAGGCAGATTGAAACATCTAATCTTTACCCTAATTAGAGGGTAAATCAAAGACACACCAGTGTCTTAATGCAATCATGGGGAAGATTGAAACATACGATCTCTTACCCTGATCATGAGAAGAGTGAAACATCAAAATAATGAAGCAGTCACCTTCTTAATGAGATACAAAGAAGTGGATTAAATCAATAAAGCAAAGCCCAATGTGGGCAAAACTTCAAACCCCCATCTTTTTTATGAGATTTAGAGAAGTTGGTCAAAGCAATAAAGCGGTCATCTTCTTGATGAGATACAGAGAAGTGGACCAAATCCTCCTTCTTGATGAGATATAGAGAAGTGGATTAAATCAATGAAGCGGTCATCTTCCAAATGAGATACAAAAAAGTAGACCAAATCAATGAAGCAAAGTCCAATGTGAGCAAAACTTCAAACCCCCATCTTTCTGATGAGATACAAAGAAGTGGGTCAAATTAATAAAGCGGTTATCTTCCTGATGAGATACAGAGAAGTGGAACAAAGTCGTCTTCCTGATGAGATACAAAGAAGTGGATTAAATCAATGAAGCGGTCATCGTCCTGATGAGATATAGAGAAGTAGGCCGAATAAATGAAGCGAACCTCAATATGAGTGAAACTTCAAACCCCTATCTTCTTGACGAGATATAGAGAAGTGGGTCAAAGCAATAAAGAGGTATCTTCCTGATAAGATACAAGGAAGTAGACCAAATCCGTCTTCCTGATGAGATACAGAGAAGTAGATTAAATCAGTGAGGCGATCATCTTCTTGATGAGATACAGAGAAGTAGACTAAATTAATGAAGTAAAGCTCAACGTGAGTGAAACTTCAAACACCCATCTTCCTGATGAGATACAGAGAAGTGGGCCAAAGAAATAAAGAGGTCATTTTCCTGATAAGATACAGAGAAGTAGACCAAATTCGTCTTCCTGATGAGATACAGAGAAGTGGATCAAAATAATGAAGCGGTCATCTTCCTGATGAGATATAGAGAAGTAGAACAAATCAATGAAGCGAAGTTCAATGCGAGTGAAACTTAAAACCCCTATCTTCCTGATGAGATACAGAGAAGTGGGTCGAAGCAATAAAGCGGTCATCTTCCTGATGAGATACAGAGAGGTAGACCAAGAGATGAAGCCATAACACACCTAAAGTGTCAGTGGATTGAATCAAAGACTATGATGACAAATCTTAATCTCCCTGAAGTTGTTGTGGAATTGAGTGAAGCTATAGTAGCAAATTTTGTCTTTTTGAAATTGCCTAGGGGTAGGGTGGAATTGTAACACTAACTCTCATCCTCTTGAACTTGTGGAAAAGCGGATGCGGTGAAGTTGAGCGTCCAATGAAGCAAAACGCAGGTTATTTGAAGAAGAAGCATCGAAAAAGCCAAATCCAGTGGGACCGGACAAAATTTGTCATCTTTTAGTCTTTGCTCTATTACTGTTACATAGCAACGAGCGAAGATGGACAGCTATTGAAGCCAATTTTGACTAGGCCCATTGAAAACCAAAAATAAAAAATAAAAAATACATTTAAAGTAAAAATTCATTTGATTTAAATGTCCAAATACAAACCCAAACCCAATTTCAAACCCAAACCAATCCTAAGCCTAATACCTCATTTAACCCAATTACCAACCTAACCCTAAAAGTCCAATAAGCCCAATTTTACAAAAAAAAAAATTCAACAAACCCTAGCAGCAACTTGTGTTGTTGCCGCCTCACCCTCACCAACCAGCTGCTGCCACGTCACCCACCACCACCACCACCACCGAAAGCTGCCACCTTTGTTGCACCTGCAAAGATAAAGAAGGCAAGACAAGAAACAACCAAGTACACTGTATTGTAATGGATATAAAAAGCTAACAAAAATTGTAAAGAGAATCCTTTTTTCCCCTTTGATTTAGACACGAAATAAATAAATAAAATAGCAAAAAAAAATATTCAAGAAGTTCAATGTGCAAGGTATATTAGCATTTATACATACACAAATAAACATATTTGCATATATTTATTTATTTATTTATTTATTTATTCTTATTTTCAAAAATAGTACATATGTAATATATACATATTTTTCCTATTTTATTTTATATTTTTTCTTATATTTTCGAAAGTCAAATAAAAAAATAAATAAGCTAAGAAAAAAAACACAAAAGCGGGTTTAAAATCCAAACTACAAAACATATTTTGAAAATAAAAGAAAATCTTTTTTTTTGAAACCTTTTTGAAGTTTATGTTTTAGAAGCAAAAAAAAAATTTACCTCAAGCGACGGTGACTGTTGACAATGGCTACTAAGGTGAGGGTGGCCGGCGGTCGATGGGACTCTCACCGAAAAAAAGAGAAGAAGAGAGTTGAGAGGATTTTTTGAGGTTTTTTGAAGAGAATAGTGAAAAAGTGAAGAAAAAAAAAGCATAAAGTGGTTTATATTGGCTCCCAAAACGACGTTGTTTTGGGAATAACTTAAAACACCCAAACGATGTTGTTTTGGCCTATGCCTTAGTATCATATTTTTTAAAAAATTGGGAAAATTATCCTTTTGGTCCTTTTGTATTTTTATTTGTTTCAATTTAGTCCATTTGTGTTATTTTCAATTTTATTGCAATTTAACCCAATAATTTTATATTTTTTACAATTTAGACATTGACTCAAAGATGGCCTTGGGTTGCCACATGTTAGATATTTGGGTTTCTTGCAAACGAAGCACCCATTTTATTTAGAAATTACATTTTAAACCCCAATCTATACAAAAATTATGTTTGGTCCCTTTAACTTTCCAAAAATTTAAATTTGACCCTCAAAACTTCCAAAATTCAGATTTGACCCCCGAGCTTCCCAAAATTTTAGATTTGACCCTCGAATTTCCCAAAAATTTGGATTTGACCCCTGAACTTCCCAAAAATTTAAATTTGGTCGCCAAACTTTCTAAAATTTCATTTTTGACCACGTTTCTCCTTATTTTCATATTTTTAGCCAAAAATTTTCATTTTTGTTTTAATTTAATCTTTCATTTTTTATTTCTTCTAAAATTGATCTCGTTTATTTATTTATTTATTTTTCAATAATTTTGACTTTTATTTTCTTTCGCATTGCATGTTTTGTTTATTTTTATTTTTATATATTTTGTTTATTTTTTATTCATGTAATTGCACCTTCTTCATGTTTTTCAATTTTTTCATTAATTGCACAACTCGTATATAATTTTCATGCTCATTTTTATTTAAATATTTTATTTAAAGTTATTTTCTGATTTTCTCTAAAATTACAAATATTTTTAAAATCAAGGCAATATTCTCTTATTTCGGGATTTGAAAAATTGTGCCTTAACTTACTAGCCGCGATTTTTTTCTTTAACTCGAAATAATAGAAATACACTTTTAAAGGTTTGAAATTAGAAACGAAAGAATGCTCGTTATTTTTAGATCTCGAAATGTTATGTCCTAACTCACTGAACGTGACTTCCTTCCTCGATCATTTCGAAATAATGAGACTTCCTCACGAAATTCGATTTTCTTCTTAAACATGTACATCAAATAAATCATGCATTTAAGGATCGTATTTTAGATTTCACTTGAGTTTTCAAATTTTTAACAATAAAGACCGAAAAAAATCGACTAGGTACCAATTTTGGGCGTGTGGGGGTGCTAATCCTTTTTTACACGTAACTGACTCCCGAACCCATTTTTCTGGATTTCGAAGACTGAATATCGAAACGAATTTAAAATGTTTGTGGTGATCCAATCACACCAAACAAAAAAGATTGGTGGCGACTCCATATTTTGATTTTTAAAATATTTTTCAAGACCTTTTTCCAAAAAAATGTTTCGACAAAAGTAATTATAACGAGATGGGGTTCCTGATGTGAAAAGTCGGCAAAAAACAAAGTGTGGCTCACAAGGTTAAAAATAACAGGTAAATTGTCGCTACAATAAAGCACAATGAAAATCTTACCAAACTTGACTTTTCTATTAGAACTAAGACTCAAACATGCACAATAACCACACCTTCCAGTGTTGTTAAAGCAACATATTCAAGAACTAGTGAATTAAATTCCTTCAATCCCCAAGAAATTTCGTATTCTTGCTTGTTAACTTAATTTGTCGCTTTCTAGTGATAATGATTACAATCACACTTTCATGGTCAAAAAATTAAATCGAAAGATTAACAGTAAAGACAAGGTTGAAATAAATATAATTCAGTTCTAAATTTCAATTGTACTTTCATACAACTCAAAATAACAAGATTTACCAGCATTTAAGAAGAGAAATAACAGAACAATTGGGGTATCCTATTCCTAGTCTACTCAAATTACTCCCTTACTCCCCTCTTGTACTGCACTTAGGATGCTCCTTATCACGAGCAGTTTAACCTTCTCTTCTGTGTCAAGTCGCCCTTTTTAGAAATTTAAGCTACCATGGATACAAGCTTGGAAAGTGTGTTTTGAAGAAGAAAATCTAATCAGTCAAGAAAGTAAGATCCTTCTCTCTCCTTCTTTTCGATATTTAATAGCAGCTCCACAGTACAGGAGTCCTTCCTTTCAGATCTAACAATCTTTGGATGTACTGGTTGGTTGTACCAGCTGTACAACTCACACATTTTTAGTGTGGAAATCAAACAGCTGTCAGGTGCTGCGATAGTTTTGGGCACAACTTTAAATCATCTTATGCAGCGACACTTCTAAAAAAGTTCTTGTAGCGACAATTCTGGGCGCATAGCTAAACATACTAATGCAGTGACATCAGTAGTAAAAATATCATATTAAGTCAGAAAATGCAATAACTAAATTAAAAATACTAAAATTGTATTATAAAGATTACCAAATGAGAACAATTTACACCATAGGTAGGGAGAAATTAATTGTTCTTTCTAATGCTATCACACCCCCAAACTTGAGTTTTTTCTTGTCCTCAAGTAAAACAAAAACTAGCAAGGTTATAGCAAAAATTTTACCAAGGAAATAATCATTCTTGCAACTTGAATCATCTAAAATCCTAATGAATAAATCACATTCAAATGACAAAATATTGTGCCGACAATTCATAAGTATGTATAATCAAAATTGCAACTTCATCAATGCTAGCATAATGCTTTAATTCCTAAATTATTTCTACCAAAACAACATTTATTATATTTTTTTCTTTTCCCTTTTTTTAATGTGTCTGAGGGATGTCGTTGTATTACTATCCGCTTCTTCTCAGGAAGTAACGATGGGGTGCAACAAACCCCCATGAAGTATGTAATTGCGCCGACACACACTCTTGTAGTGACAGCCTTTGGCTAGATTAATTTTTCTAACACTTGCATTGGAGTGTTCCCCCTTGACAATTCACAATACACCTACATTGGAGTGTCTTCTTTTCATAACTATACTCATATATAAGTAGCTGTAAATGGTAGATTCATTCAAGATTCAAATAATTATACTATTCATTCATTACTAAGGCAATCTAAATCATTCACCCAAGAATTGAATATATAAAATTCAATCAAATTCATCCAACTCATTCATTACAGTTCATATGATTCAAGAATTAAGCATCAAACGAAAAACATTCAAGCACATTTTTAATAACCTTTACATGTTTCATTAAACTCAAAAGGACAAAATATTTTTTAAAATGTGGGTGCAATTGCATTTCTAGCCTCATATACATTCCCCCCAAACTTAAAGTCTACATTGTCCCCAATGCACTGACATAAAATTAGAAAGACAAATGGAAATGCAATGACAATAAAAATGCAATGACAATGAGAATGTGATGAAAATGGTTTCTAACATACTAAAAACTACATCAACATGGTATGCTTGAAAAACTAAAAGTAAAAATTGTAATAAAGACTAACTCAATTTGCTGCAGCCGTAGATGTAACTGCATGATGTTTCTTCTTCTTGCGCTTCTTTCCTTCCTTACGACGCTTTTTATCTTTGGCGTGCCTCCTCTTTCATTCTTTCAACTTAGCCTGATCATCGAATTACTCCTCAGTATCGGCCTGCACTTCGACATCATAAACTATGACATCAGATGGGTGGATCTTTGCGAGTGGTGCAGTATAGACCACTATAGCTAGAGGATTGTAATCCTCACTTGTTGCAGTCATAGCCTCCGCCTGAATCGCTTCAAGTGGCACCAAATCTTCAGATGATGCACCCACAATTGTAGGCGCAGGGACAAATTCCTCAGTTGAATTTGCCTCGACATATTTTCCTTCCTTTGTTTCTTCCTCTTTTCCTTCCTCTATCTCCACATGTTTTACTAGCGTGTTCTCTTCATCAGCAAAGGCCTCTTCCTCAATGACAGTGGCCTCTAGACTGGTAGAAAAATCATCCTCAAATAAGCTTGCAATATTCCTTAAACAATCTTCTACTTCCCTTGAATCAACCTCTCTTTCATCATAAAAAATATGCACAATTTATGGGGAAGCGACAGATTGATCATTTCTTTAGGATTCAGCCTTCTTAGTTGAAGGCTCAGCTTCTTTGATAATCGAAGGAAAAATAGGGAATTCCAGTAGAGGTGCCTTGTTCATACGTCTCAATATGGTCACAATGGCACTATTCCATGCCCTGGTGTAGTCATAGAATAAGTTTTTAGACCTCTCCATGTCCTTAATAGTGGCGACAAGTTTAATCTGCCTGATGTTGATGGAGTCGGCGATCTTCTCTACTTCCTTTACTTTATGCCATAAAGATGGATTTGTGGTGATATTAGTTTTCTTTTCTTCCAGTTTTGCCTTGCCTTTTCTTTTCTAGCCTCAACCTCCTTTATAGTGAGAGTGTCTTTCCCACGAGTCATGTGCTCAATTAAGGTTTCATTAATGGGTCCCTTACTGTCCAAAATCTCCTCTCCCACACGAGGCACCACTCCCCGTTACTGGCACAACTGCATAATTAAGAGGGAAACACCAAAATGCCAGTCTGCCTCACAGCACAATCCGTAATTTCTTGGTAAAAAATTACACCGACATCTACTTTTCGTCCCTTAATGATCGAATGTATCAGACACATCCGATCCAAAGTTACAGTTGTGCTGTGGGTGGAAGGAATTAGGCGATAGTTAATAAAATGAAACCAAACGGACATATGTATCAGACACATCCGATCCAAAGTTACGTTAGAAATCATCGGTGCATTGTGTAATTATTTGGATTGGAGCCCGTCCACACAGCTCCTTTAACGCAGAGGTCTTGCATCAAAATATCAGCCCCTTCCTCTGTGAGTTCCTCAAGGAATGCCATATGTTCATCCTTGTCCATTGTAATGTTGTAAAGAACATTGATGTGGGCGGCACCCCAAGGTACTAACCCATAACGGACAAATATGAACTCTGACTCATTGTTAGTAAGGTTCGCGTAAAACACTCACACCAAGGATAGTGAGTAGCCCCCAAGATGGCTGCAGAAAGTTTCACATTCCATATTTACGATGATTTTATTTACTTACTTCCCAAGGTCCTGTTGCTTCGACAACTGAAAACCTTGCTCAAGATGGCAATTCCGTTTCAGCATATTATCTTAAAAATGATCCTTGGCTGCTTTTGTAATGAACATCACAGGTTCTTTGGATAGGTGATGCTCTGTTTCATGAACCACAGTGGCATATGAAGATTTCACAATAGATTTTGATGGTGTCTTAGTGCCTCGAGTTCTGGCCATATTTTTTGGTAACAAAGGTAGTAATAGAGTAGAAAAGGTGAGAACTTGAAGAAAATTTTGATTAACAATGGAGGATTTTTTTTGAATAAGACCGAGTGATGCAAAAACTACTAACAAACTCCGCGATAGTGTGACTTCAAAGAGGTGAAGATGATCCGATCTTCAATCAACAAAGCAATCTACAAAACAACAACAACATCTTTGGTAAGCTTCATAGCTTAGTAAGTTTGATAGTTTAAGGAGATACCAATATTTGTAATAAGTAACTATAGCTCAACCGAGCCAAGATAATCCCATTGTTCTGGAGTTAAATACAACTTCATTTCCTTGTCTATAACTTTCTATTACCAATACCCGATGCTGCTCACACGAGCTGTAAAGGACTTGCAACATATACGATTCCTCAGCCATCGATAAGATGTTTGTTTGTAAACTATCCCCTTAATAATGCTGCTCAAACGAGCTATTGGGAGTATGCATAAAAAATAAGTCCCAATCATCAAAGGGCTTATAATTCATTTAGGATTCATATCTCTTTTCTAAATCACGATGCTACTTACACGAGCTATCGAGGACTCGCAACATATGCGGTACCCTAGCCATCGCGTCATTACCTTTTCAACAGCATAAAACCTACTATCTCTTTTGATTCATTTCCTCGATCTCTTTAATTCCAAATGCTTTCGATTTGCTGAACATTGACAATATACATACAAGGAATATTAAGTAAAATTTACATTACAAACTTATCGGACTGGTTTGTAGTTTAGGAAAGACTTCAAGGACTAATCCACCAATTTCCCTTTTCCGTGATCTGTAGCACGATCGTAGTCTACATCCACAAATAATTTAATTTCTTGCATTAAAACACTCAATCAGATCACATAACATAATTCAATCCTTGATCGGTGTTTTTACGTCACAGTAATGTGCAAGTGAACACACGTCGATGCAAGTATAGTTGGTAGACAATTCTATTAGATATCGATCCCACAAGGAATGGGTTCTTGATGTTTAAATGTCGGAGCAACTAATACATAAATTAAGTAAAATGTGAGTAAGAATGTCAGCGCAATTAAGTTAGATCTGCACACTAAAATAATCAATAATGTCAATGCAATCAAGGTTAACTATCAGAGCAACTGAAAGTAAATCAAAGTGTTGTTGAGGTGTTGTAAAAATAAAGGTTTGATCAAGTGTAAAGAATTGGAGAGGATCACTGATTTCGCTAAGTAGCAATGCTAGATGCGCCGATAAGGTATTGTATAGATGGAATGTCATTGCAGTGAAGTTCCTTTGAATTCTTACCAACAACAGCTCCCTACTTATTCCCAACTCAAATACAATCACTCCACCTCTCGATGCGAGCAACGATATGTATCCAAGAACAAGTAACTGGTTTTTATCCAAGTCCCAAGTAGCTCTCACCTAACCCACTCGTTAACCTAACCTGTCACCGCAACTCTCGATGTCGGTGTACTGCAATGTCACTCTCGTGCTTAGAGCGGTTAGATCCAAGAATAAACGGATAAGCAGTGTAAAGTAAGAATCAAAATGATCTAACATCAAAAGATGCTCTCGTATTCATTTGGATTTAAATTCTTCACTCCTTGATATTTATCTCCTTCTTCTTTCCTCTATTTATAAGCTCAAGAAATTTCAAATTTTTCTCCATTCCCAGATCCAACAACTTTGTACAGCTGTAAAAGTTTGTTATTGCCAGCTATGCAGATCTGATTTATTTACTGGACTGTTGCAGAATTGATAATTTGCCAACAGAATGTCGCCTCATTTTTAGACATCTCTTCTCAGATCCAGATCTAATTACAACTGTCACAGTTGGTTAGAGTACAGTTGTGCACTCATGCAGATCTAGTATGTTCTTTAGAGATCTGCAGGTTGTCGCTGCATTGCTTGGTTGCAATCTGAGATTGTAATTGCGGTAACACCTATGATATTCCTACGCTAGTGCTTCTAGATGTAAATTCAACTTGAGTCTACTCATTTGAGGTTTAAATTTAATGCGACGAAATTTTTTGGTCGCAATTCCAAGCTGATCTTGTGGTTGTATTCTGCCAATATTGATCTTCTGGGTTGAGCTCGTGCGCAAACAATTCTAAAACGTAATATATCGGCTGCTTGCGTCGACATTAGTACAAAAAATAGATAAAAATAACAAGAATTTAAACTAACTAACAATGAATAAGAAAATATGAAAACTGTGTATAAAATGCTTATGATGCATGCTAAATGAGATATAAAAGAGATAATTAAAACACTAAATTAGGGAGAAAATATATGTCATTTGTAATACCATCAGTCCTTTTTGGGAAAATTATGGTTTTACCCCTAACCTTTTACTTTTATTCATTTTAGTCCTTAACCACGATACATGCAAAATAACCTTTTCTCTTATAAAACCAATACTAGCCGAATAATAATAGGTCTCCATAAGTATTTACACTTCATCTATTCACACCAAATACACATAAATTTCACTATTTAACATTATAGTCCTTAAACCTTAATTTCATCAAAAATCACTTTACAAAAAGATATAACTCAAACATCAAACAGTCAAATATATCAAAAGCTTCCAAGAACAAGCATTTGCAATAATGGCAAGTTTCATAACATTTGACATATTCACAAATTAGTCCTTTCATAAGCTAGATTAAGTTAATACAGACTCAAAAACATAAAAATTACTAAAAACAATTAAGATTTTCTTACCTAAATGAAAGCTCCTTTTTTAATCTTAATTAACCTATACCCTTAATACTAATCATGTTATTCCACTCATTAATAGTTCTTTGGCTAATTTATTCATTTGGTCCTTCTAATCAATTACCTCTACTTTTACACCTATTACAATTTAATCCTTTCTACTCAATTAACTATTTAAACATTAAAATTTCCTTACCACATTTTAATACGATTCTAACGAAATCATAAAGAATAAAATAAATAAATTAACAACTCGACTCGTCAAAATTGTGATCCCGAAATCACTGTTTTCGACACCACTAAAAATTGAGCTGTTACAGTTCAACCTTCTCTTCTGCGTCAGGTTGCCCTTTTTAGAAATTTAAGCTAGCATGGATGCAATATTTGAAGGTGTGTTTTGAAGTAGAAAATTCAATCAATCAAGCAAGAAGGATCCTTCTCTCTCCTTCTCTTTAGTATTTAACAGCAGCTCCACAGTACAAGTGTCCTTCCTTTGAGATCTAACAATCTTTGGCTGTACTGGTTAGTTGTACCAGTTGTACAACTCACACATTTTTGGTGTGGAAATCAGACAATTATCAAGTGTTGCAACAATTTTGGGCTTAATTTTAGACCATCTTATGTAGCGACACTTCTGGATAGGTTCATGCATCGATATTTCTGAACAGGTTCCTACAGCGACAATTCTGGGCACATAGTTAAACATACTAATGCAGCGACATCAGTAGTAAAAATATCATAAATTCAAAGAAAATTAGGCTGAGCTTCATTAAGTTGGAAAATGCAATAACTAAATTACAAATACTAAAATTATATTCTAAAGATGACCAAATGGGAACAAATTATACCATAGGTAGGGAGAAATCAATGGTTCATTCTAATACTATCAATAAGCGTACCGGATGAGTTCGGTAGTAAAACATAAAGGTAAAAATGTTGGTATTAACTTTTGAATATTATTGTACATATTTCTAATAAGTTTCTATTTCAGAAATTAATAGGAAACATGGGTATGTTGCGACACACCATCTGTTGTGTCGAAACATAGGTGACAGAACCAAAAAAAACGAGACTGATGTCAATGTCGCGATGAAGGGACTAGTCTGGGTGATATTTGGAACTGAGCAAGATGCACGACAAAGCCCTAAGTGTGTCGCGAAAAAGAGGAACTAAGGTAGTTGTTACGACATAGCCTCCCTATGCCGCGACATCGACTACAATTTTTGCAGGACTGACCTTACCTAACTGCGCTAAAGGCTCATTTTTTTTAGTTTTGACACTTTAAGACCCTAATTTCCAACCCTTATATATACTAAAACACTATTCTAACTTAGTCCATCTTATTTTAACTCACAAAAAACTTTCAAAAACTTAAAAATCCTTCTTTTTCCTATTTTCTCTTTTCACTTTTCAGGTTTTCAAGCAAGGGTGAAGCACTCCAAACCATGGTTTAAGTTCTTATTTCTATATTCTGTTATTTTAAATGCCTCCTAGAAAAGTTAGACAAACTGTAGAATATGAATCATCATTGGGTACAAACCATTCAAATTTTGTGAATGCAAATGTGGAAAGATATTTCAATGAGCTTCAAGGGAAGACATTCAATCAAGAGAGGGGTTTTGACCCTTTGATGGTTATATGCAATGAAATTTGGCCTCTAGTTAGGTACCATAGGTAGGAACAATTTTGGACGATCCTCAAAGAGCCTGCAGTTATCCCAGTAGTCTAGGAATTTTATGCTACTTTAAAAGATTATATATCTAGAACTACTTATGAACTCAATTGGGAAACATTAGTGATAAGAGGAGTTAGTGTTAAAGTCACCTCAAAAATAATATGTAAATTCTTTAATTCTCCATATTATGAACATTATTTCTTAGACCAAACTGATCTAGAATCTTTTCAGATATTGATATAAATGAGGTAATTACATGTTTAACTGAGGGAAGAGGGAATGGAAATTTAGGCTTAGCACTAGAATTCCTACTTCGTTCAACCAAGCAATTATGTTCCTTGAAGCCAAAATGTGGATTCAATTTGTATGTACACACATGATACCTACTTTAAATGTTTCTAATGTTAATGCTTTTCGAGCAAGATTATTATTTGCAATTTTGCAAAAAAAGCAGGTTCGTATAGGGAAGTGGATCCATCAAAACATGAGTCGATGTGTGGGAAGCCAAAAGGTGGGGGATTTTCTTTCCTCACTTAATTACGACTTTGTGTCATTGAAGCCGTTAAGGAGTGTCATTGGTGACACACTCTTCCAATAATATGTGGAGCTTTGTGTTAAACAACTAAAAGAAAGGAAAAGGAAATCACGAGACTTGACGGCTACACCAACTTTGACACAAAAGTTGGCACCAGCCTAACAAGAAGTTATTGAAGGAAGTCATCCAAAGCTTGATTGGATGATACAATGGATGAAAGAATCGAGACCAATGTTTCAAAGTTTGCTTGGTAACACAATATTAGGGTCTCTAACTACACACCAAATATGTTTGGAATGGTGGACGATGAGCATAAAGAAGAAGAGCCAGAAGAAGGGAATGATAATGATGAGGACGAGGAAGAGATACTTGAGGATGAATAAATATTTTGAACAATTTAAATTTGTAATTTTGGATGATTTTTGGTTTTTGTTTTTAAGACTTATATAATTTGTAGGATTAGGATTTACTTTTGTATATATATGCCTTAATTCTTTTTGTAGGAACCCTACATTATGGAGACACAAATATTCCTAGCATTCACAACAAAAGGGAGAAGGATAATCACCATGAAGAAGAGGACTTTCACGATCAATCAGGTAACTTCTTTCCTTAAAGGCTACACATTGAGGACAATGTATTTTCTAAAGTGTAGGGGTGACAAAGAAATTTTTGCATATAGTTCTAAATTTTCAGTTTTTAAGTTTTTCTTTGGATGTGTGCTTGAGCTTGTAGAAATACAAGTGATTGGTTAGGAGCATGTATAATAGGTTGATTGTAGTTATTGATAAATTTGGCATGATGATGAAGAATTTTTAAACTTTTGAGCGTGAAATTACTAAGTTCTATAGTTTACATTAAGTATAGATAAGAAAGCGGTATTGATATCAAATGATGTGAATGATATGAGGAAACGAGCATGCTAGTATAAATAATAGATAGTAAATTTGAGAATCATGTGAGTAAATTGATATTTATGCATATGAAGGTGTTTAAGGATGACCTAAGGCATTGTTTGGTTGTATTTAGAGCTAAAAAGCCAAAACCTGTTCTGAATTTCCAATTAGTACCATCTTTAAGCCTTATAACCCTTCTTGATGAACCACACTACAAGCCTCTAAAGCCTAAAAACAATAATTTGTGTATACTCTCTTCTTTGGTCCTATTTTACATTATAATAGACATATATCCATATGTATTGAGGGTGAGTAGACACATCATGGTGGAGGTGATAAAATAAAGAGTGAAATAGGAAAATCAATATGGTGTATGAGATTTAGTTAGCCAAAAATTGAAGAGTAGAAAAAAAAATCAAAAAGAAAGAAAAATGAGTAGAAATAAAAGAGAAAGTCTTGAGTAAGAAATCTTGAGAAGAGTGACAAAGTCACAAAGTTACCAAAAAAAAGAAAAAGAAATCTTACTCAAGGAACAAAAGAAAATACTCATAGGCTAGATAAAGGGATTAGACTATATTGAGATTCCTAAATATGAGAGAAAAGGAAGGTGAGAGAAGGAGAGATAAGGAGGTGAGATGGAATGGGACATTAAGGGGAAGAATAGGGAACAATGTAATGTGCCAAACTATTTTCGTGTTTGTAACCTTTTGTGCTTAACTGTGCTTTGAAATTTCATACCTTTCATAAGCCTCAACACGTTACAAGCCAAAAATCCCTATGTGATTTAAACAACTCTATGCATGAATAGATTTGGAAGTTGTATGATCTCATTATAATTATCTGCATTATACTAGGATAATTAAAGTACGTATATCAGGAATTGATGGATTTATATCAATAAAACTTTGATATTTGTATTTCTTGTAACTTACTGAAATTGTATTATTTATAACCAAAAATGGTAAAATTGTTCACTCATCATGTTAGAATTATTGAGAAATACATAATGCCTAGAGTACATGTTGCAAACCTAATCTTTGTATAATATAGATTCAAGCTCCTATTGTTTTTCTTTCTTATTTCATTGCTTTATGATTGCTTTTCTTATTTTGTTTGCGTGAAGACAAGTAAAGACTTAAGTGTGGGGAAGTTTGATCTACCGGTTTTATACCTGGCAGATTGAACTATTTTTCACACTTGAAGAGCTTGAAATTAAGTATTTTCTTTATGTTTTCATATGATTTAACTTATATGTACTTGTTGAATAAATTGTGTAAACCAAGTGTTAATTGGTGACTTTATTGTCTTTAAGGCCAATTGAGGCCTAAAGGTTAGCTAACATACTTTGTAAGTGTGCAAGAGACCATGAGAAGTTAACAAATATGAAACTAATCACTTCGTCACAACATAGAATGATCTACGTCAGAACAAAGGGATCAGACTTTAAGAATTAGGGAACTGACTTCTTTGTCGCGACATACATAAGCTATGTTGCGACAACGCCTACACGTTGACACTAAAGAGAGGACTGATTGCTTCATCGCGACACAGGTCCTGGTGTGTCGTGACATTGACCCTTGGATGCAGTTTCTACATCGATTGAAGGGCATTTCGGTCTTTACAATGCCACTTAAAACAAGTAGGACTGCAATTGCCCTAAGGTTAATGAAGACGATTGACCAAGGCTATAAATAGAGCCTTTAGCACTAGGTTTAAACATACCTTTTCTTAGTTTTTAGTTTTACTTTGTTATTTTTGTTTAGAAATGAGATTATGACTTTTCCATAAGCGTTCGAGGAATTTTTCTCGACAGATTACCAATACAATTGAAGTTTCTTTTATCTCTTCAAATTAATTTTATGTTTAATGATATTATTGCTTTTATGATATTTAAGAACACCATGAGGAACTAATTCTATTTTGGGGAATTGGGGAGTGGAAGTATGAATATTTTATTGTTGTTTAATATGGATTTTTCAATCGGATTAGATGTTTGGGAAAGGAAAAACATTCAACAAACACTAGGCCTGACAACCCTAGAACGTGATTTAGGTGAGAATTACCTATCTGTGAAAACCTTTTCCCCAAACTGGTTTAGACTTTACATCTAGCGAGAAGTAGTCTCTATAGATTTGTTATGTTGGAGGAAGATCGGAAGAACTAACTGGGCTAGTGACTAGTTGATTGAAGGAAAATCCTTAAAATCTAACAATTGAAGAAGTCATACTAAAGCAACCTAATCTCCCTAAAGCCGTTTATTGAATTTTTACTTCTTTTATTTCTTTTTATGCTTTTTAAGACCAACACTTTATTTTATTCTCATACTATAATCCCTAAATTGAGTACTAATTAATTATATTCTTTGCAGGGATCTAATTCACTATTTCCTTACGCCATTTTTTGGTATGATCCTAGGAATACTACCAAGTGTTCCGTACATACTATATTACAACTTGACTCGTATACTAGCGAAAGCCGAAAACCTACACCGAATGAAAGTACGTTCGGAGGCGATCACAATCTCACCCCACAAAAATAACATATTTCCCGAAATTAAAAATAGGTCTAATCCCATAATTTTTCTTTCAAACTGGCATATATACCTAATTTTCCCGAAATAAATCTTCATCTGATAGAATCTAATGTAACAAGTTTTAAGATTTTTTTGGTAATTAGAAGTAGAGGTAAGGATACTAAAAATTGAACCCAAGTTTTCATGTCAGATAACACAAATATCTTGACAATAGATTGTTTTCCATTCTTGGGAGTTCTATGTGATAACAGTGCAATCATTCTTCACTTTCTTTTTCAAGGAACATTTGTATTACAAATTTTGATTTTTCTCGATCACTAGTTGACTAAGTATTTTTATATTTTTTTATTGGAGGACCAACACCATTGCAAACTTTATTGTGAAAGGTGTTCAATAGTTAATAATACTTCTTGGCCTGTAAATTTTTCCAAACAAGGAAATTTTATTGCAATTATGGTAATATTTCTAACAAATTTGGCCTCTTCTTCAATAGGTATATCTTTGTCACTAACCTATTAAGGCATCTCTTTAATGATAGATAAAAAACGGTAGAAGCAATGTGATGGATTTGGTGACATTTTTTTTTTTTTTTTAATAATATTGTACTAATCTATCTACCAACAATTGTTGTAACTTAAGTATTTTCTTTATGTTTTCATATGATTTAACTTATATGTACTTGTTGAATAAATTGTGTAAACCAAGTGTTAATAGGTGACTTTATTGTCTTTAAGGCCAATTGGCCTAAAGGTTAGCTAACATACTTTGCAAATGTGCAAGAGACCATGAGAAGTTGAACAAATAAGAAACTGATCACTTCGTCACGACATAGAATGATCTACGTCGCAACAAAGGGATCAGACTTTAAGAATTAGGGAACTGACTTCTTTGTCGCGACATACATAAGCTGTCGCGACAACGCCTACACGTTGACACTAAAGAGGGAACTGATTGCTTCATCACGACACAGGTCCTAGTGTGTTGTGACATTGACCCTTGGACACGATTTTTACATCGATTGAAAGGCATTTCAGTCTTTGCAATGCCACTTAAAACAAGAAGGACTGCAATTACCCTAAGGTTGATGAAGACGGTCGACCAAGGCTATAAATAGGGCCTTTAATAGTAGGTTTAAACATACCTTTTTTTAGTTTCTAGTTTACTTTGTTATTTTCGTTTAGAAATGAGATTGTAACTTTTGTATAAGCGTTCGAGGAATTTTTCTCGATTGATTGCCAATACAATTGAAGTTTCTTTTATCTCTTCAAATTAATTTTATGTTTAATGATATTATTGCTTTTATGATGTTTAAGAACACCATGAGGAACTAATTCTATTTTGGGGAATTAAGGAGTGGAAGTATGAATATTTTATTGTTGTTTAATAGGGATTTTTCAACCGGATCAGCTGTTTGGGAAAGGAAAACGCTCAACAAACACTAGGCCTGACAACCTTAGAACATGATCTAGGTGAGAATGAACCCAAAATTGGTATTACATATCCATAAAACCTTTTCCCCAAACCGATTTAGACTTGACATCAGCGATAAGTAGTCTCTATAGATTTGCTATGCTGGCGGAAGATCGGAAGAACTAACTGACGTAGTGACTAGTTGATTGAAGGAAAATCCTTAAAACCCAACAATTGAAGAAGTCATACTAAAGCGACCTAATCTCCCTAAAGCCGTTTATCGAATTTTTACTTCTTTTATTTCTTTTTATGCTTTTTAAGACCAACACTTTATTTTATTCTCATACTATAATCCCTAAATTGAGTACTAATTAATTATATTCTTTGCAGGGATCTTATTCACTATTTCCTTACGCCATTTTTGGGTACAATCCTAAGAATACTACCAAGTGTTCCGTTTTAACACACTATATTACAACTTGACTTGTATACTTGCGGAAGCCGAAAACCTACACCGAATGAAAGTACGTTCGAAGACGATAACAATTGCACCCCACAAAAATAACATATTTCCCTAAATTAAAAATAGGTCTAATCCCATAAATTTTCTTTCAAACTAGCATATATGCCTAATTTTCCCAAAATAAATCTTCATCTGATAGAATTTAATGTAACAAGTTTTAAGATTTTTTTGGTAATTAGAAGTAGCGGTAAGGATACTAAAAATTGAACCCAAGTTTTCATGCCAGACAACACAAACATCTTGACAATAGATTGTTTTCCATTCTAAGGAGTTCTATGTGATAACAGTGCAATCATTCTTCACTTTCTTTTTAAAGGAACATTTGTATTACAAATTTTGATTTTTCTCGATCACTAGTTGACTAAGTATTTTTATATTTTTTTATTGTAGGACCAAAACTATTGCAAGCTTTATTGTGAAAGGTGTTCAATAGTTAATAATACTTCTTGGCTTGTAAATTTTTCCAAACAAGGAAATTTTATTGCAATTATGGTAATATTTCTAACAAATTTGGCCTCTTCTTCAATAGGTATGTCATTGTCACTAACCTATTAAGGCATCTCTTCAATAATGGATAAAAAAAGGTATAAGCAATGTGATGGGTTTGGTGACATTTTTTTGTTTGTTTTTTTAATAATATTGTACTATTGTATCTACCAACAATTGTGGTAACTTATATGTTTGCATTTTCATTACAAAATAATTTTTTATCTTAATACCCAATTTTTATTTAAGAAAAAAGAAATCTAAATAGTAAACAACTTCTCTTTTTATCAAGATATTTAGGACAACATTGAGTTGTTATTCTATTTAACTCAATCTTAATATAACTTACAAATACAAAATGAAAAAAAGAAAGAAAAGAAAAACCATCTAAATTATCAACTATGTTAAAAGAAGATTAGTGCAATGATCTTATAATATTTGTAACAATAACATCAACAACAATAAAAAATATAATGATGATAAAGTAATTTAAACATAAATAAGCACAATAAAATTATAAAGAAGAAAAAAAAAGAAATAACGAAGAGATTAATCCAACATTTTTTATCCTAGTAAAATTGAATTCAAGAACAAAAACAAATACAATAGAATCATATCTAAATAAATTCAAGTAAGACAAGGTCTTGATAATTTAAATAGAAGATTATACAAGGTAAACAAAAATTAAAGAAAAAAATGAAGATTGAGATGAAGAATCACCTGAAGGATTGTCATTTTCCAAGCTTAAAAAGATGGTGGCCTTTGGCTCCTTGTCAGATTCCTTTAAATTACTCATCGTAACTATTTAAGTTTGATATCCAAGTGATTTTTTAAACTATTGAAAATTAACTCTAAAATCATCAACAACAAAAAAAAGAAGGAAGATGAACTCTAAAATTATTTATCATCATAATATAAAAGCAATTTTTTTTTTTTAAATTTAGTTGGTTTTCACTCATTTTAGGGAAGTGAAAAACTTGGCTAATTATTAGTCTAAATTTTGAATATATGAGTTGTCTTTAAAGAGTAAAAAAATCCAATAGTATTAGGTAGCTTTTATTATTTTTTAATAATAAAGTCGAAAGTATCTAACATGAATATTAAAGAATTTAATGCTGTTGATTTTATTTGGAAGTCTTACCTAGGTTTTTACTATTTTTTGTTGTAATAATTGGGGATGGTAAACCAACTATTTATACATAGATTTAGGTTATTACTTGTACGTGGTATTTGGGCAAAACTTTCGATTTCTCAAATTTAAATTATTTCGAGTTGTATCATTTATATTTTACACTAGAGCTATTTAATTTAATTTTTTAATTTTAAAATATAATTTAATCAAATTGGAATAAGTTAAGTTATTTGAATTAAGTTTTATTAAAATATAGATAATACAATATAAATAATGTTTTAAAATAAATATCTATCCTATAATTTGAATTTTAGTGTATTTATATTCCACCATACAATTTTTGTTAGTCTGTATATTAACAATGATATGCTAAAGACTCTCCTATCACATTCACTACATTCTAATGTGTGTTATAGCACTCTATCACTAACTATATGCCTGATAGCCTTTTCGATCCAATCACCTCATCATAAGAGCCTTCACAATCTTACCACTTAACTTATGAAGCAAAGTTGTTATTGATTAGGATCTACATTCAGCTCACCTCCAAACTCACTACCTATATAAGAAAGAAGCTATTTGGTTAAAGGGACTCTTGATTGAACTCAATAAAGACCTTCAGATCAGTACAATGTTTTGTCATAATCAGAGTGTCATCTTCCTTATGAAAGATGAAATATTTCATGAGAGAAAAAAGCATATTGATGTTCGGTATCATTTTATGCGTAATATTATTGCTCGTGAAGATATTAGTGTGAGCAATGTCAGTACTCATGAAAATCCTGTAGATATGATGACTATGTCACTTCCTATAACCATGTTTGAGCATTTCTTGGACTTGGTTGGTTTTCATCGTTGAAGAATACCCGTTAAGCGATTTCATGGAAGTGGTTGAGAACTTGTTCATTGAGAGTTCGTGGTGAGGAACTTGTTAGTTGAGAATTCGTGTCAAGGTAGAGATTGTTAGAATTGAATGACTCAAATCCTTGTTAAAATAAAATACAGTGGTAAAATAAAATAAAAGTAAAATTCATATAGTACTACACTTGTTTTATTTTATTTTGATTAGAATAAGGTTTTTCAACCTTACTACAGTTCATCTATTTGACTTTAATTACAATAAGGATTTCCAACCTATAGATAGACATAGTCTAAACTCTTCTTGCATCATTCAAATTCAACATTAGTGAATTTTCTTCTCCTCTGCCCGTGATTTTTCTCGAAAGGGTTTCCACGTAAAATCTTTGTGTTCTTGATTGCCTCCAGACGTACTAACATCCAAAGTGTGAATATTGCTTCCAAAATATGTAGATTTGAAGCATCTTCCACAAGTATATGGATTAGGTTGTAATATAGTTTTACAACAGAATAGGTGTGTAATCCGAGGATTGTACCTAAGGGAGGTGAAGTACTAGAGCAATTTTAACCTAAGCAAGAGTAAGATCTAATTAGTAATTTGATTGAGTTATAGTATGAATAATAATAAAGGGATTTTGGTTTTTTATAATTAAATAAGAGAATGCTAAAAAAATAAAATGAATGAAAAGAAATTGGAAAACACAAAATGTGAGTTGTTCAGATATGGCTTATAGGAGACTAGCTTGCGTCATGCTTCATCAATTGTTACTTTGAGCTTCTCGTCACCCAACTAGTCATTTTCCTAGTAGGATCTTCCGATGCGTCCACTAAGATAATGAGCTAATAGGGACTACTTATCATCCATCCTCACAGTCCAAATCGGCTCGGGTTTAAGGTGTTCACGAATGAGCCATACCAATTTTGGGTTAATTCCTAACTTAATGACTTCCTAAGATTGTCAGGCCTAAGGTTTGTTTCACGTTATTCCTTTCCCGAACAGTTGATCCATTAAGAAACCCTGCACAATAATTAAATCATCACACTTCCACTTGTTAATCTCCTATAAAGGGAGTAGTTCCTCGTGGCTCTTAAAAACATTATAATATCAAAATTGCGAATGGATATTAAGAGCAAATTGAAAATATAAAGTTTAAGAGAATTCATGATTTGTATTGAAAACCAAAAGTAATTCCAAAACGTCTAAGTGCGTCTATAAATTGGATCTCCGAAAAACAAAAGAAAAAAACAAAAAACTAAAACTAAGAAAGAAATAAACTAAGACCTAAATTTAAGAAAGGAAAATTAAACTAAGTAACTGGTGTGTGTAAAATGAGTGCCAAAGGGGCCTATTTATAACATTCTGATGGCCATCGTCCTTAACCCTAGGTTACCTGTCATTCTCGAGCTTAAAGTTGTATTGTGAAGACCAAAGCGCCCCTCACATAGTGTAATCTTGCATCTAGAGGTCGATGTCGTGATTTAGGGACATTTTCAAGGGTTTGTCGCGACATAGAAGACAGCTTCGGGATTTCTTCGTTTTGGTCCCTATGTTGTGACATGTACTGTTGTGTCATGACATAATGACCATACTTGACATGATACGCCTTCTAATGGTCTCCTTCACACTCACGAGGGACCTTAGCTAACCTTTAGGTCTCATTCGGCCCTAAGGTTAATAAAAAACTCGATTTTGCACTTTTTATACATTTATCGACTCTAGCGAAAACTAACTAAAACCTAAGTAAAATCTAATCATAATACTTAATTTCAAGTTCCTAAAGTGTTAAAACTAGTTTAATCTACAAAGTCAAATTATGGCAGACAGTTCTATTTCCCTTTTCAATTTCTTTGCAATATTTTTTTCATTATCGATGTTCAATTTTAACTAAAATTATAATGATGATAAAGTAATTTTAAAAAAAAGCACAATAAAATTATAAATAAGGAAAAATAAAAGAAATAATAAAGAGATTAGTCTAACCATTTTTATCCTAGCAAAATTGAATTCAAGATAAAAAATAAACACAATAAAACCATATCCAAATAAATTCAAGCAAGCCAAGGTTTGGTTAATCTAAATAGAATGTTATACAAGTTAATCAAAAATTAAAGAAGAAAATGAAGATTGAGATGAAGAATCTTTTGAAGGATAGTCAATTTCCAAGAATGCAAAGATGGTGACCTTTGACCAGTGGTGGAGCCAAAAAGTTTTCTTTGGGAAGGCCGAAATAAAATTGTATATTTTTATGATAGTAAAAATGTAATTTCTTAATTTTAATAGTTATATTTTTATAATTTTTAAAGAGTTAAATCAATTTTTATCATTTTGGGGGGCAAAATGAAATTTTACCATTACTAATTTAAAATTTTATAAACTATAAAGGGTCTAAATTGAAAACTTACCATTTTAGGGGTGCCATGGCTCCCCTGGGTCTGCCACTACCTTTGACTTCATGATAGATTCCTTCAATTCACTGATTGTAACTATTTGAGTTAAAGTGATATCCAAGTGATTTTTTGGACTGTTGAAAATGGACACTGAAATTTTTTATCATTAGAATATAAAAGTATGACTAAGGCAAATGCACGTATTAATAGTATAACTACGGTGAGCAAAATATTATTCCCACGAGGACTAAAAGTATGAACGCGACAAATTCGAGTGATTCATTAAAACTAAAATTAACTAAATTTATTAACTACGAACATGACAAAGAATAAAACTCGAAAATAATCAAATAATAACCAATAAGCGAAACAATACCTAGGAAAGAATCCACCTAGATTTCATCTGTCATTATCAATATAAATTACGCAATTTCTTTACTTAGTAACTTGATCTGAAGAAATCCTTAAATTACGCTAATATCTTTTTCAAGAATAAGAGCAACTAACTCTAGGTTGATTAAGTGAAATTTCTTTCTAGTTAAAACCCCTATTATCATATTAAATCATTCTATGGATTCCCCTACTAGATTTATCTAGTAGATTTAAGTCATCCTTTTTCTAGGTTTGCCTGCAACTCCACTCAATTATGCAATATCTACTCTTAAACAGGTTCTATTCTTCATCTGATTTAAGCACATCAAACATGGATCAATAATCTAGAAATATCAAACCAATAATTAAGCACACATAATTGAGAACAAGATCTAAATATTTATTGCGTGAAATAAAGATCAAATGATAGAATTCATCATAGGTTCATCTCCCCTAGGAATTTAGAAAATTAGTTCATGCTTGAAAATAAAAACAACCAAGATACAGTATAGGGAGTCCTCAATCTGGATGGAAATCTGCTTCAGAATTGACTTCAATGGTGTTTTTCGAGTTGTTTTGTAGAGTATTTTATGACGACTCACTCTTATCTTCTTATTTTTGTCGTATATACGTCTTGGAATGTCTGAAAAACCTAAAAAGGCGATTTTCGACAGTTTAGGGTGCAAATTCATGAAACCAACACGGCCTACCACATGCCCGTGTGGCATGGGTCACACGGTCTTGTGGACAGGCCTTGTGGAAGGGGTCAGCTCGTATGGCTCTTATAACTTCCTCCAAATTTCCTTTTTCGCTTCTTTTGCTCCCAAATGCTCTCCTAAGTATGGAAACATGAATTTAAAGGATTAGGAGCATAAAATTCACCATTAACATCAAATAATCACCCAAAATCGTATTAAGAATAAGATTAAAGCATGTTACTTTTAACACTTATCAATGACATGACACTATTTTATTGGTGCCTAAAAACTATGTTTTCTAGGATGATCCTAATATAATTTATTCCCATAATAGAAAGTAATAAACTATGTATTTTTTACTTTTTTTCAAAATGAGACATGTTTTGGATAATTAATGGTATCCAAACAAGACATAACTTATGTGGAAAGTGTTGTTAATACCTTAATATTATAAACCTTATGTTGAATAACTTTCATAAAATATTATTTGGAGTTAAACTAGCTTCCAAAATAAATTTGCTATTAATTTAAGTGTTGATTTAAGAGTAAACAATATCTCACAAAAAATAATTTTTAAAATCCTAAATTGTTTTTACTATTTGTATGACGTGTATGAAATAAGTTTTTACCATTTGTTAATTGTTTTTAAAAAAATATATGAATTGATGTAGAAAAGTTTTGTATCAAACTTAAGGGATCAATTTTTTTCTCCACATCATCTCTCGTCCTACACTTATTGATATTAAAGCTGCAACCAATTTTCCTTCAGTTTAATTTAGAGATTATAGGGTTGTTTTTGCATGGGTGGAACTTACAGACATTATAAATATTGCACGTCATTGGGAGAAATTTTTTCTCTATGGAAGAGAACACTCTCAATCTTTCAAATTTCTCTAAAGGTATGGTGTTAATGACAACTAACTAATTGAAAAAGTTGATGAATTGTGATATTAGAATGCGGAGAGGGGTAATATCTAATAAGAGTGCTTGAAGTTGGTGATATCTCAAATTTCAAAAATGGTAATGTTAGGGTAAAACTGTTGCCATAGAGTTTGAAGATTCTTCCATGGAAGATGAGATGAAGTGCGTCAAATATGTGCAGGATATATGCATCATTTTTTATAGGGCACCCGAAATAGAGGCTGTGATTGATTGACTTAGAAGCCTATTGGATCATGCATACCATAGGTATTGTATACGTCATATCATGGAAAATTATGGTCCAATTCCACAAAAAGAGGAAAGATGATGTGCTTTTAAAAAATTCTTGTGCAGGACACCTTCTGTCACGTGGGCACACCGTATTAGATGCGTTTTCAGTGAAAGCGCATCCAACAGGGCACGTTTTTGCCTACATGGCAACCACACCCCACAAAAATAATCTATTTCCTTAAATTAAGAAGAAGGTCTAATCCCTTACTTTTTCTTTCAAACCGATATATATGCCTAATTTTCCCTAAATTAAGATCAAACAAGTTTTAGGATTTGTTTGGTAATTAGAAGTGGAGTTAAGGATACTAAAGATTGAACCCAAGTTTGCATGTTAGACAACACAAACATCTTCACAATAGATTGTTTTCCATTCTAGGGAGTTCTATGTGATAAAAGTGCAATCATTCTGCACTTTATTTTTCAAGGAACATTTCTATTACAAATTTTGATCTTTCTCAATCACTAGTTGACTAAGTATTTTTTATATTTTTATTGTAGGACCAATAGCATTGCAAACTTTATTGTGAAATGTGTTCAATAGTTAATAATACTTCTTGGATTTTAAAATTTTCCAAACAAGGAAATTTTATTGCAATTATAATAATATTTCTAACAATTTTGTCTTTTTCTTCAATAGGTATGTCTTTGTCACTAACCAATTTAAGCATCTCCTCAATAATCGGTAAAAAAAGGTAGAAGGAATGTGATGGGCTTGGTGACATTTTTTTTTTAATATTGATATGAAGAATCACATGAAGGATTGTCAATTTCCAAACATGAAAAGATGGTTGCCTTTGACTAGTGGTGGAGCCAAAAAAAAAATTTTAGGGGGCCGAAATTAAATTCTATATTTTTATGATAGTAAAAATGAAATTTTATTATTTTAGTAGTTTATATCTTTATAATTTTTAAAGAGAAATCAAATTTGTATCATTTTGGGGGGGGAATGTAATTTTATTATTACTAATTTAAAATTTTATAAATTATAAAGGGTTTAAATTGAAAATTTATCATTTTAAGGGGTCATGGCTCCCCTAGGTCTCTTAGTGGCTTCGCCACTACTTTTGAATCCATGTTAGATTCCTTCAATTCACTCATCGCAACTATTTGAGTTAAAGTGATATCCAAGTGATATTTTGGACTGTTGAAAATGGACATTAAAATTTGTTATCATCAAAATATAAAAGCTTCAAGACGTGTATCAATGTCACTTTCTTTAAGGTTTTATTTGCCCTCTTCTATATTATTGTGAGCAAAAGAGTCATTGGCAATTGAACCTTGAGGATACAATGAAGCCCAATGATTGTCTACATTTTGCATTGACAGAAACAACCCATTGAGCACAAAGCGGAGCATAACAAGGATATCAGTTTCTATAAAGAACTTGAGCAATAATATTTATAGAATAATCTAGGAATATAAAAAATGGTGGGAGGATAGAAAGAAATTTTTTATGTGTTTTCTGGTGTGTTAGGCAAATGAAATTTGACTTTTATTTATAGGATTTCTCATGTCTCTTCATAGGAACATGACTATCTAAATGAATAATCACATCTTTTAACAATAAACACTTTTAACAATAAACACGATTCATTGTTAATAATAAAGTGATATAATTTTTGAATTTAAGAGACAAAATTCATTACTATGAAATGTGATAATTCTTGGTTAATAACCAAGTGATATAAATTTTGGTTATTTATAACTTTGTATTTACAACTATTAGAACACTATATATATTTTGAAAATGTTCCAACACCTCCAAACCTCTTATCAAAAATTGTCTTTTTTTGTGAGAAACAAAAACAAAAACCAAGCCTCTACTTAATAGACAAAAAACATGCCTCTACTTAACATAAGTCTACATCTCTCAAGCCAAGAATGACCAAAAAACTTCTAGTACCATCATTATATTGTATCCTCTTCAATAATAACAAACTAGCGAAATCCTCTAAGCTAAGGATATCCTACCAACCCCTTCTTCAACTGTTATATCCAAAGTATCTACAACTACATTGGTATGTATTTACCACACTACTGCTATTTAGTACACCAAAATTACACGCAAGCATACCTACAGGATTTAACCATCCACTGACACCAACCACTAATAGTTTACGCACAGTTTAAAAGTGTATCTTTTCATGAAAGCAGTAGAGTATATAATGAGAAAGATCATCTTAACGGGCCACATCTCTAAAATCCTTAACATAAGTGATTGGAACATCTATTATGAAAGTTTTATCAATGGTTGGAACATCTATCAAGGTAGTTTTATAATTAATTGGAACGTCTCTCGGGGCAGTTTCATCATTCTGTTCAACTCCAATGCTGGCTTTTGCTTCTGAACTCACCATTGTTTTCATCTTTCTCTTTCTTCCACGCCTACCTATTGAATGAAGAAAAAACCATGGTCAAATAACTCTCAAAAAGTACTTGATATAGATGTGTTTTAGTTTAGAAACATTTTGCCGAGTGTTTGAATACACAGTAGAAAATAAAGATTGAGATGAAGAATCACATGGAAGATTGTCATTTTCTAAGCTTGCAGAGATTGTGACCTTTGACTCCATGTCAGATTCCTTTAAATTACTTGTCTTAACTATTTTAGTTTGATATCCAAGTGATTTTTTAAACTAATGAAAATCAACTCTAAAATTGTCAACAACAAAAAATGAAAATGAACTCTAAAATTGTCAACAAAAAAAAAATAAAATGAACTCTAAAATTATTTAACATTAGACTATAAAAGCAATTTATTTTTTTTAAATTGGTTTTCATCATTTTTAAAGAGTAAAAAAATCCAAAAGTGGTAGGTAGCTTTTATTATTTTTTTAATAATAAAGTGATAGGTATTTAACATGCATAGGAAAAGAATTTAATGTTCTTGATTCTATTTGGAAGTCTTACCCAGATTTTTGCTATTTTTTATTGAAATAATTGGATGGTAAATGCATATATTTATACTCAAATTTAGGTTATTTCTTGTACATGGTATTTGGGCAAAACTTTGGATTTGTGAAATTTAAATTATTTCGAGTTATACCATTTAGATTTTACACTAGAGCTATTTGATTTAAATTTTTTAATTTTAAAATATAATTTAATCAAATTGGAATAAGTTAAATTATTTGAATAAATTTAATTAAGGTTTTATTAAAATATAGAAAATACATAATAAATAATGTTTTAAAATAAATATCTATCCTGTAAGTTTAATTTTACTGTATTCATATTTCATCACCTCGTGGTAAAAGCCGTCACAACCTTACCACTTAACCTATGAAGAAAAGTTGTTATTGGTTGGGACCTACAATCATCTAACCTTCAACCTCATTATCTATATAAGACCTCTTACTCTTTAGAAAGAGCCGAGGATCTCCTCCCTCAAAAAACCATTATGTACTGTATTTAGAGGTGAGCAAAACTTGATTTGACTCGAACAATTTAAAAAAAAATTTGAATTAAACGAATAGATCTATTCGAGTCAACTCGAAACTTTTTTCAATTTAAAGTTCGATTCGAGTTGAGTTTTTGAATTCAAATAATTCAAATAAACTGAATACAAACTATAATATTTTACAATTTCACCCCAATCCCCCAAACATTTTTACATTTTCCCCAAAACTTTTACTCCACTCCCATCCCACCACCCGTCTACCCCAAACCCATTTTGCCCCCAATTTTTTTTGAATATTTTCCCACCAAAATATTACTCCCCCACTATCACACTGCAAAATTAGGCCTAGGATTTTCAAGGGTAAAATGAGAATTTTAGCTTTATTATGCTCGGAATTTCGTAAGCATGGTATCCAGAAATGTTTTTATTTACAACTTTTAAAAAATTAAATCAAATTTTGAAAATAATGCTGAAAAGACTTTCAATTTTTAAATAAGGACCGTTTTGAAATGGAAGTTAAAACTAGGAGTACTAAAAGGGAAATAACCCAAAACTTTAAAATCAACCTAATATCTTCCCCCACCTGCAGGTTTCACTTTAGTTTCTTCCTCTTTTATTTTAGATGTTGTCCCTTGCTTCTCTAAGCACTCTCTTCTCAATTTTGATTCCCAAACTTTAATCTATTGATTTCTATCTTTCTCCAAGCCATAAACCTCCATAGAAACTAAGAAAAAAACCCAGAAACATCATAGATTTTTCCATTGTTTAGCTTTCGGGTTTTCAAGTTTTAAACAAAAAGCTTGTTTTTCTTCCATCGAAGGTAACGGATCGCTTCCCTATTTATTTTTAATGATATCTGGTCTTTAAAATAGAGTTTTTACCTATTAAATCACATGTTTTAAATAAGAACCCAAAATTGGGTTGTTAATGGTGGATTTTAGGATTTTGAATAAAAACATGGTTTCAAAGTTTTTTTTCAATTATTTTTGATATGATTAGAAGGTTTCTAAATTTACTTTGAAGTTTTGTTAAAGATTTCTAAGGTTTTAATGTGATATATTCTTAAATGTTAATGTGATCTCCATGTAAATGAACCTATGACTAATGCATGGATGAGTATGATAAGATATTAAAAATTGAGGATGTTATAATTGTGCTAAATAGATGCTTCGTTAATGCATGATGAAAAATTTACATAGTGATTGTTTTGAACATTCACCGAGCTTGTTAAAGCTCACTAACTCTTTTAAACCATTGCAGATAAGTAGTATGCTGATGCAAGCGGTGTGGTTCCAAGGGAGTGATCCAAGCAAGACTTTAACAATTTTCCGTAGGTGTTTTATTATTCGTTTATGTTTGGAGAAATAAAGGCAATGTGGTAGACGTTTTAGTTTATTGTTATTATCATAAATGGTTGTTATGATTTTAGACTCTTAGGACTTAGTGGATGTTAGTTATTTTTATTTTATTGGTTTCGTTTTGGGTTGAACTATTGATGTTGCTTGAATTGTAAGTACGATAAATTTGATGTTAAATAATGAGGTTGTGGATGTATGTTGAAGAGGAAAATGTTTTGAGAGTGTAATATGCCCTGTTTTGATGTGATTTATTCGGTGTCACTACACCTAGAGCCTGTGTCGCGACATCGAAGGCAATATGCTTAATTTCTGGTTCAGCTCCAAGAGTGTGTCGCGACATCCAATGCTTGCGTCAAGACATCAAAGGTAGACTTGGAATATGTGTGAAACTTCGATGTTTGATATAGCTTCTTGTTACAAAAATAGTCATAATTTTATTTATATCTACTATATAAATTATTAAATTAAATTTCACAATTTGTACTATTTATATTATTGAATTGTTTAATCATATTGAATCTTTATAATTTTTTGTTGAAATTGAATTATTGATGATGCTATAAAATATTTGTGTTAAAATTTTATGTTGGTATCAATTTCATATTTTATCTTTAAGATAACTTTTATTAAAAATCACATTTTTTACATTTAATATATTTTTAATTTCAAAATACATAGTAACAAGAATCAGAAGATAATTGAAGCAACTAAGTGTTGAAAATTTATAGATTGCAAATTCATAATTATTCATTTATTAAAAAGTGATGATTTATTCAATAGTTACATTTGATTTCCATGAGACATGTTTTTCTAAGAATTATGTCCAATGGAAATCAAATAAAAGATAGTGACTCTTCAAAGAGTGTCCATTGAGATGGACTATGATGCTCACAAATTACATTATAATTAATTCCAATTTTCAGAAATTAGAGTAAGAGTTAGGGAATTCCGCGATTTTTCTAATCAAAGGAAATTCAAAAACTTCGTTGTATCTCGGGAAGACCTTTGTCTTAACCCTCTAGCAACTTTATGCGGGGCAAATAGTTCTATTTGGAAAGCGTCACCCGTGCCTCGAAGTCTAGTGTTTAAATCAATATTGTCTCTGGATCTATCTTCTCCATTCAAAATCTCCAATCAAAGAGAACTATTTTGAAGATGGCGACGGAGGCTACCATCACATTAAAAGTGATGAACCAAGAGTTTGTGAAACTTGATCGATTTGATGGCTCAAACTTCAATCGTTGGAAGGATAAGATGTTGTTCCTTCTTATCGTCCTGAATGTGGAGTACGTTCTAGATCCAAACTTACAACCCGTGAAGGATCTCGCCCCCAATGCAAATCCCGAGGAAATTGTTAAACTAACCTAACTCAATAAGAAGCATGAGGAAGACAATTTCACATGTCGAGGACACATTCTCAGCACCTTATCCGATCGGTTGTATGAACTCAACATGTCGGTGCAATCTTGATGGAAATATGGAAAGCTCTTGAAGAGAAATACAACACCGAGCGACAAAGTACTGATAAATTTTTAATGGTAAAATATTTTGAATTCAAAATGCTTGATAGTATCTATATCACGAATCAAGTCCATGAACTACAAGTCCTTGTAAGCAGGCTTCGTGACTTGAAAGTTATTATTTCGAATATGTTACAAGTCGGTGCTATCATCTTAAAATTACCCTCGTCTTGGAATAGTTATCGGGAAGAAACTTCTGCTTATGGCAGAGGACTTCATTGTGGAGAAAAATACTTAGGCATTTGCGTATTGAAGAGGAAACTCGAAAGCGTGATGCAGTGCATCTTCCCCAAAGTTCTAAAGTGAACCATGTGAGCGAGTCCAAGAACCCTTGAAATGGTAAGCGAAAGGCTACATTCAAGACCAATGACATGCAATACAAGAAGAAAAAATCTCGCAATTGCTATAATTACAATAAGAAAGGACACTACATTAATGATTGTAAACTTCTCAAAAATAAGCAAGATACCACAATTTCCAAAGCCAATATGGTGAAGGATATGAACTTAGTGGCCATGGCTACAGAAGGGGTCGAGAGTTTGGAGATTGGTATGATTATCAAACTCAACATAGCATGATCGATAAGTACCATAATTGGTGGCTTGACTTTGGCACTACTATCCATGTGTGTAATGACCGATAACAATTCAAGAGTTATGAACTAGTGACAAATCGTGAAGTGCTTATGGGCAACTATCAATCGGTTAAGGTGCTCAGTCAAGGGACAGTGGAACTTAACTTCACATCTGGGAAGAAATTGACTTTGACCAATGTGTTGCATGCTCCTGATGCGAGAAAGAATTTAGTTTCTATAAGTCTTCTATGTAACAAGGGGTTCAAGATTATCTTGGAATCCTATAAGTTTATCTTGCTTAAGGGTGATATATATGCAGGAACAAGATTTTGTAACAAGGGAATGTTCAAGTTGAGCATTGAGATGAATAAAGTCAATTCTTATGCTTATATTATTGAGTCTTATCGTTTGTGGCATGCGCCTTTAGCACATTTTAATTTTAAAACTTTATAATATCTGCAAAAGAATGGTTATATCAGTCTAAGTAATGATGAGTTTGTGCATAAAAGTAAAATTTGTATTCAATCAAAAATAACCAAGAAGCCATTTCCTAATAAGTGTCAAAGGAAGTCGCAAGTGTTAGATTTAATTCATTTGGATGTTTGTGAATTAAATGGAACTCTAACAAGAGGTGGGAAACAATATTTTATCACTTTTATAGATGACTTTTCTAGATTTACTTATGTGTATCTCATGAAAAGTAAAGACAAGGCTTTTGATATGTTTAAACGTTTTAAAAATGAGGTTAAAAATTATTTTAGTAAGAAAATCAAAGTGCTTCGTAGTGATAGAGGTGGTGAATATTTTTCAAATGAATTTAATGTATTTTGTGATGAATAAGGTGTGGTACATGAGTGTTTCGCGCCTTATACTCCACAACAAAATGGTTTGGCAGAAAGAAAGAATCGTAGTTTAGTGGATATGGTTAACTCAATGTTGTTAAATGCTAAACTTCCATATAATTTATGGGGTGAAGCATTATTGACTGCGTGTTATATCCTTAACAAAATACCATCGAGAAAATTCAAAGTATCTCCATATGAGTTATAGAAGGGTCTAATGCCAAACTTAGATTATTTCAATGTGTGGGGATGTTTGGCTTACTATAGAGTTCCCGACCAACGAAGAACAAAGTTAGGTCCAAGAGCCATTAAAGGTGCATTCGTTGGATATGCCCAACATTCAAAGGCATATCGTGTTCTTGACTTAGTGTCAAATACGATAATTGAAACAAGAGATGTTGTATTCAATGAAAAAAAGGTTTTCAATGATTCAATAGAATTGTAAAAAGAACATCAACCAATAATCTCAAGTGATCATACCAAAAGAAGTCTTTGTGTCAATAAGGATATGAAATCGAGGAAAAGTTAAATAGTGAGAAAAGTAAAAGACTTTGGTCCAGATTTCATTTCCTTACAATCTCTAGCATTCCTTGCTAAGGGAAATAGAGAATCCATAATTAGAAAGATCCCCATAGTGTTTAATATAGATGGTGATCCAAAATCCTTTGATGAAGCCATGACTTCTAAGGATGCGGCATTTTGGAAATAGGTGATCAATGATGAAATGGATTCAATATTGTCCAATAATACTTGGATTCTAGTTGATCTTCCTCAAGGATCAAAGCCTATCGGGTGTAAATGGGTGTTTAAGAGGAAGAATACTCCAACAGAGGGTTCTCCAACCTTTAAGGCTAGGTTGGTGGCTAAAGGATTTAGGCAAAAAAAAGGCCTAGATTATTTTGACATCTATGCACCAGTGGCTAGAATGACCTCCATTCGAGTCCTTATAGCACTTGCATCTATCCATAAGTTACATGTACATCTAATGGATGTTAAGATGACTTTTTTGAATGTTGAACTCGAAGAGGAAGTCTACATGGAGTAACTAGAAGGCTTTATGCTTTCTGGGAATGAACATAAGGTGTGTAAGTTGATCAAATCATTATATGGTTTAAAATAAGCCCCTAAACAGTGGCATAAGAAATTTAACTCTATTATTTTGTCATCTTGTTTTTTACATAATTGTACGGATAAATGTATTTACACTAAATTAAAGATAGGTACGGTGTAATTATTTGTCTTTATGTAGAAAATTTGTTGATTTCTAGGAAGAACATGGAAGGTGTTCGTGAGACCAAAGAGTATCTAGTCTCGAATTTTAAGATGAAGGATCTTAACGAGGTAGATACAATTCTAGGTATACAGGTGAAAATGAATGTATAACGGCCCGATTTTCAGTGGTATCGAAAACAGTGATTTTCGGACCATAGCTTTGATGAGTCGAGTCATAAATTTATTTATTTTCAATATTTCTAGTGATATATGCATCGTATGAAATTATGATTTGAAAATTTCATAGATTAAATATTCAATTGAATAGAAAGGACTAAATCATAAAAAGGGTAAAAGTATAGATGCTTAATTAGAAGGACCAAATGAATATTAGTTAGTGGATTGGCATGTTTATATTAAGTGTAAATAGATTTAATTAAGATTAAAAAATGATTAATTAAAGCTTAATGATGAAAGTCTCAATAATTACAAAATTGTCATTACTATATATATGAAAATTAAAAGAAAAAAAATTGATTTTCATCCCATTTTTCTTCTTCTTTCTTCTTCACATGGCGACAAGGGGAGAAAATTTAGGGTTTTCAATTCAAATCTTTGAGTTTTGATTTGGGTAAGCAAACCTTGATCGTTTTTGGTAATTTTTATGTTTTTGAGTCCGTATCAGTTTAATCTAGCTTATGCAATGACTAATTTGTGAATCTGTCAAATGTTAGAAAACTTATCATTGTTGAAATTGCTTGTTCTTGGAAGCTTTTGATGTATTTTAATGTTTTATACTTGGGTTAAATCTTTTTGTAAAGTGATTTTTAATGAAAATAAGGTTTAAGGATTAAAATGTGAAAATGGTAAAATTACTTGTATTGATATGAAAATAAATGTGTGAATGGGTTGAGTGGACACCTAAGAAAATTCGGCTATGGTTGGTTTGTGGGAGAAAATGGTTATTTTACATGTTTTATGTTGAAAGGACTAGATTGAATAAAAGGAAACTAATAAGGGTAAAACCGTAATTTTCCTAAAAAGGACTAAATTGTGTTGAATGACTAAATTATGTAACTTAATGTGAGAAATGAATGATTTGTAAATATAGACTACGATAGCGGCATCGATCGAGAAAAAGGAAAATTAGCGGAATAGTCCCTAGAATCCATTCACAACTACAATCTAATCCGATAAGTTTGTAATGTTAAATTCTTATTAATGACTGCTTATCACTGCTTTCTAATGAACATTGGAAATGTGAAACGATGATTGGAAACAAGAAAGAAGTAGCTCTAAGATAAGAATTTCCCGCCCTTGTGCCAAAGATAGAAAATGGTTCGATGCCTGAGATCCTGCATTTGTTACGGATTCTCTTTAGCATCGTGAGTCACCAAAAGGTGAATAGAACCCATGAATGGATTACAGGCCCTACGATGGCTGAGATTTATGCTTATTGCATTTTCTCATTAACTTAGTGTGAGCAACATCGTAGGAATGGATATATCGTACCGATAGTTAAGAATAACATCGTATACTGGTAACAGGAATGACTCGTGGATCAATACGGAGCAAATGAGCATCATGACCTTTGTGTCAATAGGGAGTTAAACGAATATCGACCTTTGAAGTTAAGTTGTGCTGGCTTGATAGATTTATAGAGTTGTTTATCACATAAGACTTCGTAAATTGATAAACTTGTGAACTTATTAAGCTATGAAGCTTACTAATGAACTTGTTGTTGTTTTGTAGATTTCATTTTGTGACTTGAAGATCGGATCATCTTAAAGACATCACACTATCCTGGGAGCTCATTTGGTAGTATTTACATCACTCAGTTATTTACCATTTACTAGGATGATATTAACCTTTGTTGTTGAATTAAAGATGCTGAAATCTTACTATTTTGATTGTGTAAATGCATGAAGTACAACTTAGATGTTTAAGCTTACGATGCTTGTAAACACTTAGAAGTTTTGCATATTGTGTGATGACATAATGTATAACTTGTGATGGATGTGTTTGAGATATTAATCTTGTGTCTTGGTATAATTCTTGAAATTTTGCTTACTTGTTTCGGTAGAAGTACAGGGTAAGAGAGAGGTTGTCTTCTGACTTGAGCTGTATCGGTAGTTGAATAACAAGTACCGATAGTTTCTAGCATTGATGTATCGGTAGTATGTATGCATATATAGGTAGAAGTTGCAGAGTAAGGATTTTTACTCTTTGGAGTTTTTGGTATCGGTAGTTGCATGATTTGTATCGGTAAAAATCATACTTGTATCGGTAGAACTAGCACAGGTACCGATAGAATTCGGCACAATCTCTAAATTGTTCACTGACGTGACTTCTACCGATACTTGACTATCAAGTACCGGTAGAAGTCTCCTAAATTATTGGAAATGGCATTTTTACCCTTGAAAAAATTGTGTTATGATTAAATATTGATCTAAAATATGGGAGGTGAATTTCGTAATGAATAAAGATTTAAAATATTTGGATATTTTAAAAGATGAACTGTATTAAATGAATAGTAACATTGGAATCCTAATCAGTGACGGTGTTCGGGAATTAGGTGTTACAGAATGAAAGGGGCTTCGTATTAAGCCAATCTCACTACATCGAGAAAGTATTGGTAAAGTCCAAACACTTGAATATCAAGGATTTGAACACTTCATACAATCCGAACTTCAAGTTAATTGAGAATAATGGTAGGGCTATAGCGCAACTTGAGTATGTCAGCGCAATTGGAAGTCTAATGTATGCAATGCATTGCACGAGCTCGATATCACATCTGTTGTGTACAAATTGGCGAGATTTACAAATTGTCCTAGTACCGATCATTGGAAAGGAATTTGTAGGATTTTTGGATATCTTAAAAAAACAAAAAATTTGGGATTATTCTATAGTGATTATCCTGCGATACTAGAAGGTTACTCGGATGCAAGTTGGATTACAAGTTCAATTGACAATAAGTCCACATCAGGATGGATTTTTATGATCGATGGTAAAGCCATTAGTTGGGCCTCCAAGAAACAAACTTCCATCTCACATTCAACTATGGAGGCTGAATTTATAGCCTTAGCAGCTACTGGCAAGGAAGCAGAATGGCTAAGAACTCTCTTTTTAGATATAAAGTTGTGGCCACAACGTAGGTTCGCCATTTCCGTATATTGTGATAATGAATCCACCATGTCTTGAGCATACAATAAGGTGTACAATGGAAAGTCTAGACATATAAGTTTGAGACATGAGTATGTGAGACAATTGATTAGGGACGGTGTGATAAATGTTAGCTATGTTAAGTCAATTGACAATTTAGCGGATCCACTGACAAAAGGTTTGTCAAAGGATTTAGTTAAGAGTACCACAATCAAGATGGGATTAAAACCATTCTAATTGCGTCATTGATAATGGAAACCCTACCTTTTCTAGCCAAAAATTAGTTTCGAGGTTCAAAGGGTAATAACAAGTTATTTAATGACAATGTGCACTAAGAACCAAGATTTAGTGTTTATATTTTAGGAGGATGATTTTTACTCTTAATGGTGGACATTAATTGTCATGAAATCCACCTATATGCACATGAAGTGGTGCCGCTTCAACGAGATTTTCTTTATGGTTTTCTCTCGTACATGTTCATGAAATGGGATGAGCACATGGCCATAACGGTGCTAAAACAAATTAAACTCTTACTCTAATACTTTACGATTATGTGTTAAATTTTTCGGTATTGACTTTAAGAGTGATGGTTCAAGCGACTAGCCACCATTCACTTTTTTTATACTCTGAGAAGTTTGCACTAAAGGAAGATTCAATCTGCAGACACCCTTCTTTATGCTTAATCGTTGTGTACTTATTTTCTGGAATTAGCAATCTAGTGGGGGATTGTTGAAATTTATGGATTGCAAATTCATAATTATTCATTTATTAAAAAGTGATGCTTTATTTAATAGTTACATTTGATTTCCATGATACATGTTTTTCTAAGAATTATGTAATAAATAGATGGACTATGATGCTCACAAATTACTTTACAATTAATTTCAATTTTCAGAAATTAGAGTAAGAGTTAAGGAATTCCATAATTTTGCTAATCAAAGGAAATTCAAAAACTTCGCTGTATCCCGTGAGGATCTTTGTCTTAATCCTCTAACAACTTTGTGGCGGGGCAAATAGTTCTCTTTGAAAAGCGTCACCCGTGCCTCGAAGTCTAGTGTTTAATTCAATATCATCTTCATATCTATCTTCTCCACTCAAAATCTACAACAATAAGAAGGCAAAGAAGCTAACCCGTACATAAAAGATTAATAAATAAATTATGAGGGGAGAAAAGTTTATAACAAATTTGATTATGGTGGGTAAGTTTGATTACGGTGAGTGACAATGGTTATAAGGACCCAAAGTCAATTTTTTAATTTAACTTGAACAAATATATTCTATTCGATTCGATTCAAATTTCATCTCACGCAACTCAATTCAAGAAAATTTCAAATCGAGTTGGGATGATAAGATAGGATTCGTCAACTCGATTAACTTGAAATTTTTTTATTTGATTAAATTTGATTCGATCATACCCTCATCCTTAATTGTATTTACCTCACCTCACCTTTTGGCTCTTGTCACCTCCACGATGGTGTGAACAAACCTTATCCACTACCCTCCTATTGGTGTGTAAGGATAAAAATAAATTCATGAGAAATTAACAAAAGCTTCAAGGCATGTATCAATGTCACTTTCTTTAAGGTTCTGTTCGCCTCCATCAATATTATGGTGAGCAAAAGAGTTACTGGAAATTGAACTTCGAGCAAAAGAAATCAGCCTACGTTTTATTATTTCTCTAACGATAATCTCGCTTAAAATTATCAATTGCTTTGCTCCAAGTTATTGCTATGATTTGATTCAGATCATTGTTGCCATTGTCACTTGAATTTGCTACTTTAAGTCCTTCAAGAAACTACCACCAATTACTTGTTTTGAGGTTAGTTTATTAATTGACGCATTTAGTAAATAAATATTGTGATTCACTACATTATTAATATTTATTTGGATGAATTAAAACATTTAGAATTATATTTAATTAGAATTAATTTAATTTTAAATTCATGTTAATTTTTTTGGTTTTTTAATAGAAGTTTATTTTGTTAGCTTGATTTTGAACTTGATTTTTTGGATTAAAATAAACTTTGAATTTAAGATAGTTATTTATATGGTTTTAGACTGATTACAACTAATTGATTAATCTTTTAGGTTCAATTAGATTTCAAATTTAGATTTTCGAGTTCAGATTTTCTTTATTTCATTTTTAGCCTTTGAATTTCGAATTTTTAAGTTTTAATAGATTTAATTAGATTTTAGTCTTGAATTGGATTTATTTTATTTTAGCCTTAAGATTTAGATTTTAGGGTTTAACAGATTTTATTAAATATTAGTTTGAAATTTTGGTTATGGATCAGATTTATTTTATTTTTAGCCCTAATATTTATTTTTTAGTTTTTAATTCATTTAATTATATTTTAGTTTAGAATTTAGGTTATGGATATTCATTGCATTTTTTTTAGAATTTAGATGTTAGGCTTTTATTAGATTTAATTTAATTTTAGTTTAAAATTTAGATTTTAAAACTTCTTAGATTTAGTTTTGTTAGTCATTTATAGGTTTTAAATTTTAGTTTTCCCAGAGTTTTAGAATTTTAATTTATTAGTATTTTAGGTTTGATTCAACTTTAATTTTAGAATTTTCTAGTCTTAAACTTTTAGGTTTAATTTTAGGACTTTAGTTTTTAGATTTTAATTTTGGAATTTGCTTTGCTTTAGTGTTAGTTGTTTAAAAACCTTAAACACCAAACTGTAGAACTATCTTTTGATAGGCATTGTAGGGGGTGCTTCAAGCTTTCCTACATGGAACCATACTTCTTAACCCTTATATGATTACAAGATCGAGCCTTAGTTTTTAAAATTTTCCTTAAGATTAATCTTAAAACTCTAGGCGATAGCTAATTAATCGATTTAACTCGAATTGGTTAACGATGACTTTACTTTTTAAGTTTCCATGTCTAGCTTACTAAGTATGTTCCTATCATATTACGACAGATGCTTTGAAAAGCAAACTAGGAACCCAAAAAAGAAAAGTCGCATCTCATTTATGCAAGTGGAATCAATTTTGGGGGAAAAGGGACAAGGAGAGCCATACCTACATCCCTTCCAAGGCGAAGTGTCAAATTATAAAATATTGTAACCACCACCATCCTCTTTGAGGTTGAACCACCAAAAACGGAAATCACTGGAAAGTTTTTGATTCCATAGGCAAATTATGCATGAGATTAAATATTGCCTTCAGTTGATCAATGTCATTGAAGTGATAATTCAAAAAGGGCAGCCAACCAATTCATCATGATACCAACCTGAGTGGAAATCTTACCTAATGACGAGGGAAAGTTTTGAATACAAAAAAGTTAGACCCTCTCAGCATTAAGCATCCTAGAAAAAGCAACATGGACCAAAACAATATTGAACCCTACACTATGAACCTAAACAAGTAAGAAAACACCCCGAGAAAGGGGAAAAGTTAGCTAAGAGGATAGGAGGAAAAGGTGTTGAAATGCTTCAGTTAACAAGCTCCCCCAATATTGATGCACTAATTACAAAAATTATCATAAATAAGCATCACATGTAGAGAGTCGAGAATCCAACAAACATATGCTTTCAATGAAGGTTCAACATCCATGTGGAAGACATGACATTAAGACTGAAAGATGTATCTTGGTGAATCATCACAACCCTGGTCACAATCCTAATATATTATCACCAACATGGTTATAGTTGCGAGAATGGTTCTTATTGTCATAGTTGAACTCACTACCAGAAGTATAAATGGCATAAGCATCACCACCATAGTGCAAATAGTTGATGGGCATCAACATAATAGATAAGTTGTATCAATTGTTGATGCTTTGACGTTAGAGATGATATCGAAAAATAATAGTGGCTCGAAGATAACTGTGTTTGTTAACAACATTCCTGAAAGAATGCACTGGAAAGGATTATAGGCTCTGTTCAGTTTTCATGGTGATGTTCTGGATCCATTTATTCCAAACAAAAGAAGCAAGATTGGTCAAAGGTTTGGTTTTGTGAGGTTTTCAAACAGAGCAGATGCACACAAGGCAATTGAAAGAATTAATGGATTTGTTTTACTAGGCTACAAAAGAGAAGTGGAAATGGCGAAGTTCAAAGGGAGAAGGCTGATATGGAGGAAGATGAAACAGTAATCCATGCAAAAAGAGAATCAAAAGATTATTAAATCTACAACCCTGGAGGAGAATGGAAAAAACAAAGGTGAAATGGATGTGGGCAGAAACGACGAAAATAGAATAAGAAAGGTGGCTGTTGAGAGGGAAAGGACTCAATTAAAAATGGTAAAAGGTTTTGTAGAAGAAGAGTTACTATGGAAATTTCAAAGGTGCTTGGTGGGCGAGACATTGGCAGCAAGCGATTGAAGAAGTTTGGAGGAGAGATTGACAAAGTTGGGTCTTGAAGAGATAATTATCAAGAGAATAAAAGGTAGGTTTTTCTTAATTGAGGTGTCAGATGATGACTGTTGGAATTGTTAAATCAGAAGGAATGGGCATACTTGAAAGAATGCTTTATCAGCATTGTACCATGGTCGGAAAGGAGTTTAATACAGGAAAGAATAGCATGGATTGAGGTGGCAGGCGTTCCATTGCACTATTGGAACTACGAGACATTCAAAAGGGTGGCAGAAATATGGGAAAGTTTGATATATATGGGGGAAGATTGGATGAATCCTGCTAGTTGGGAGGAAGTGGAATTGTTGGTTTAATTAGTCAACCATATCAGATAGAGGAATTGATTTGGATGGATGTGGGTGATGGTCAATATCCAATTAGAAGAAGAGAAAAAGGTTTATCAGAGATGGGTAGAGTGGAGATGAGGAAAAATAAAGGCAGATTGAAGGAGGAGGAAGGGGAATCTCTGGCGATAGGATCGAAGTACAATTCTGAATCGTTCATTTCTACGGGGGCTAGCCCAAACGTCAGGGAGTATACATTAAATAGAATCAATGTGGAGGAAAGTGCCAAAGACAGAATGTTAAGAGATGTCGGGGTCAAGTATGATGATTATTGAAAATGTAATTGACAGCAATGAATTGGAACATTAGGGAGGTAAAGCTGCTGGTTGTGTGTTGGATAGGGCTAGAGAGGATATAATGAATATAGGCCTATTGTCTCAACTGGATCCATTAGAGGAGGCTTAGCCAGATAGAAAAATTGGGGGCTGATCTGGGTCATTCTGAAGAGGTTTGGCAAACTATTGTAGAGGATAACAGCCCAATAGGAATAGAAAAAATACAAAATGGCTGTGAAGAGGAGAGGGTAGCAGAATCGATTGAAAGAGAAGTTTATTTGGTGGAATTTGTAAAGAGTAACGGAAGCAGGAAAAAGAAGGCATTTAACAAGAAGATTCGCTCCATGCGCGAAATCCATAACAGGGTGCTATCGTCGAAGGAAAAACTAAGGAGAGATCGGGGGGAAAGAAAAGACAGAGAAAAATCGAAGGGAAGGGGAGATGAAAAAATTTTTAACATGTCCCTGTCGGACTCTGATATTAGTAACCGAGAGAGAGTTATCTTGATGGAAGCAAGGAGAACATGGGAGGTAGGAAAGATATTGGGTTTTAGCATAAGGGGAGATGAAGAAGATGTTATCGACGAGATTTGTAGACTTGAAGGGCAGTAGAACGGGGAAGGAGAGGGGAGCGAAAAAGAATTAATTCAAGGGGAAAGGTGAGTTTTTCATGCTTTAGTGTTAATATTCTGGTGCTTTAAAATCTGGTTAAATAAGTACAACAATGAGAATAGTATTGTGGAATGTAGGAGGTATGAGGTTAGAGTTGAAAATTGCAACAATAAAAAGGTTAATTAGATTGTCTAGAGCAAATGTGTGCTTACTACAGGAATCGAAATTGGATATGGTGAATATGGATCTTGTCAAGAAAATATGAGGGATTGATAATGTGGATTTTAGATTTGTAGGTGTAGAAGGCCGATCGGTGGGGTGTTGACAATGTCAGTAACAGTTGAATTTAAATGTGATAAAAAGTGGAGTAACAGTAGGATTTTAGTGATAGAAGGAAAGAGAATCTGAACACTATGATTATCAATTTATATGCACCAAATCTTGTATAAGAACAGAGGGGTATGTGGGAGATGTTAAGAGATTTAAAGAATCATCAGTTTAAACACCCATGCATCGTTGGTGGGGATTTTAACACAATCCGTTGCAGAAGTGAACGAAGCAATTGTAGGGGTTTAGTGCAAGGCTCATGGGAGTTCAATAATTTTATCAGCAGCTGCAATATGGTGGATTTGCTTTGCTAGGAATGAAGTTTACATGGTTTGGACCAGAAAAAAAGTGTAGCAGACTGGACAGAGTTCTGCTAGATGAATTTTGGCTGATTCACTTTAAGGATTTAAAGCAGATGGGATTAAAAAGATTCATTTCAGACCATATTCCATTACTACTTGCAAACGATTCAGTAGACTGGGGCCCAAAACCATTCAAATTTATAAACATGTGGCTTAAAGAAAAGGAGTTTGTCGAGGTGATTGAGAAAGAGTGGGAGGGAATGAGCAAAATGCATTGTAATTTGGCAGTAAAATTGAAAAGATTGAAAGGAGTGATAAAACGGTGGCATGGAAGTAATAGGAATTATTTGGAGGATAGGATTATTGACTGTGAAGAAAGGATCAAGGAGTTGGATGTTATTAGATGCCAAAGGCGATTGAACAAAATAGAAGTGGAGGAGTTAAAATGTCTGAATTCTGACCTGTGGGAAGCATGAAATTTAAGGAAGGTTTATGGAGGCAGAAATCGAGAATGTTGTGGCTAAAGGAGGGAAAGTAAATATTGCATTCTTTCATCGATCGGTGAAGATAAAAGCAAAAAAGAAAAATGGTCTATGGAATAAACTTTGAAAGTACTTGGTGCAGGGAGCCAAAAGAATTAAAGAAGCATGTGTTTGAATTTTTTAAGAATCATATTAATAATCAAAAAAGGTACTGGAAGATGGATGTAGAGATGAATTTTAAAACTCTGTCAATGAAGGAAGCTAGGAGATTAGAGGCACAATTCTCTTTGGAATCATTGAAGTAGGATCGAAGGTGGTACTCAACTGGATAAGGATCTTGGACAGGAGACCTTGGTCTCTAAGAAATTCCTTTGCAGAAATGGAGAACAAAAGGGTACATGTGGGTGAGGTGGAGTTTTCTGTGGCTGAACAGAATGGGAATGAATTGGCAGCTGCTCTGGCGTCTACTGGGGCCTCTCGTCAATCTACTTTCAAAGCATGGTGATAATGGTAGGTGTTGATGGGATTCAGATTGAGAGTCAAAGATTTCCCCATTTGAAAAGTTCATCATCCAATTGGAGATGTTTAGAAAGGCGTTAATCGTATGAAGTTTTTCGATGCTGAGCTAGGTTAGCAGTAGCCATTGGATGATTTTGCAATTTTCGTTTATGGCTTTTGTATTTTGTTTTTTTCTGGCTGTTGTGTTGCACTGATTTTTGCTGCAATGGCCATGCTGTTTCATTGGCCTTGCATCTGCATATGCAGATTTTCTGTTTTTTGTTTTAAACAGAATGAATGTTGCAAAAAAAAAAATTAAGTGACCCATTGAGCAAGGAGTGTAGTAACACGTTTTAACTATTTGAGCCCTAAGTGAAAGATAATGTAAGTCAATAGGGATAAAAGTGAGAATGAATTGAACGAAGGCATAAATAGAACCAATGTCCATATTTGGAATCCAAGCATACATGAAATTATCAATGAACAATGACTAAGGGGTTGGTATGTAAGTTCTAAAAATGCTATGAACCTTCCATAAAGGACTCTAATATGAATTCCATAACTAGATTGGCTAATAAACCCTTAAGTTGTAAGCTTAGCACTTAATTTGGAAAATTTTGAATGAATTGGTTAAAACAATAAAATATGACCTAAATGAGCTTTGCAAGAAATTTCATTTGAAGGGCTCATCATTACGAAATAGGATAGGTAGGATTGTCCCTTATACTTACTAAATTTTTAAGCTCACGCATTAGTTGTTTAAAAAGCGTAGGTACTAGATTCATTAAGAAGTTGGAAAGCCAACTTCTTGAGAATTTCGTATCACCCTTTATTAGATGTTGTTATTGTTGAAAAAATCCGGTTCAGAAAAAGGGATTTCTACCATAACAAAAAATTAAAATTTTGAAAATCAAACCCATTATTGATATTTATAGCAATAAACTTTGTCTTTTGAGCATCACAGATCCTAGATGCTTTTGGCTTTTAATTGAATGACCTTTTGCTATTTTTGTGCCACAAATTGCTTTGAGTATGGATTCGAACAATCATGAACCAAACATAGAACCAAAAACAATTTATTGCTTTCAATAGAAAAGTAATTATCTCTCAATAGAAACCGATAGAATTGTGATTCCTAAAAAATAGAATTTATACATAGAAAATAAATCATCTGTACTTTCTAATACAATAACAATATCTCAAGCTTGTATGAAACTTGTGTAAATAACTCTATCAATGTCATCCATTTATAAGGACAAATAGAAAATTCCTCGTTGAATTAATAAAATATAAATAATATTTATTTAATAGAAAACAATATTCTACTCTAAGTAGAACATGGTGGGTGACACGCCCTTGTAAAACTACAACAATTTCTATTCCTCTCATCTCATATGAGAGGATTTGGGCCTCTTCTGGGTCCAATTATATGTATTTCCTAAACTTTTAATCCAAGTTTTTTAATTTAATCCAACTTGTTTGGTAAATAACCCTTAGGCCGAATTTTTAGAAAAATAAAGGAATGGGAAGTGGTTCCCATGTGAATAAAACCTAGGTGCTAAAGGTTGGAGGGCAAAGAGTGTGGCCATTGGGTTGATGCCCATCTTGTGGTCATGTTCTCATGACACAAAATACATATGCTATTTTAGCCTTGGTTCCTTAAGTGCCAAAAATTAAAAAATTAAATAAAAGAAATGGAAAGGTGGGTTCAAACCTTTTCTCCAGGCCTTCTACTAAGCTTTTAACCACTAATGTAATAACTAGTTTCATGTTAATATCTAAACGAATTTGACCCTGAAATTTTGGAGCGTTGCAATTTTACATTTAAGGACCATTTGTTTGCATGTAAAATGATTTCCGTAAAATGATTTCTGGAAAATAATTTACTTTTCTGGAAAAACTAATATTTTCTGATATTTGGATGAATCTATGTAAAATATTTTCTATTATTTAACAGATTTATTTTATAAAAACTATTTTTAATGAAAGAACCATACATTTTAGATTTTTTTATCCTTTTTTTTGTTTAATTTCCTAAAAATATTTTATAAAAGTTGTTTTTAATGTTAACATATTTATCATCTGCCATAATTCCTCTCTCTTTTCTACTTAATATAAAAAGTGCTAAGAAAATAGCAATGCTAGAAAGTGCTAAGAGAATAGCAATGCTTGCTTCTGTATGAATTCAACTCACATTAAATCATAGTGTAGTATTAAGATTTGAGATGACAAAGCAGTTGATATTCACAAAATACATCCCTTTTAAATTTTCTATTCAAATCGTACAGTGGATTGATACTCAAGATTATAAAAGACTAATAAAAAAGGGAAAAAAACACACAGACAGAAAGGCTCAGCTCCACTATCTCCTACTTCATGGAAATCCTATTTCATGGAAAGATCATCCATGATGCTATACAAGTAGTGAATTTTCAATGATACTGATTTTCTTTAATATCCATGCCTTCTAATCAGCAGCTTTCTTTGAGGTTGCAACAGCATTGATGGCATCAAGTTTCTTAGCCTTTCCCACCATAATCTCAATCTTTCAAAAAACAAAGACAAACACAAAAAGAGAATTAGACATATGAACAACAAGGACTTGTCAATTAGGATGCTTTACAAGCAAGGCAACTAATTAACCTTAGCTTTCTCGATCTGACAACCCTTTTGATCCTCTTGGGTGCTAAGTACAATTGATGTCATTATCCCTATTTTCATTGCCAAACAATCAGAATCAATGACAGCATACCAAGCAGGTAGTTAAACAATAATCATAATATGATGTTATGGCTGTTATTTTTGTCATCTTTGAGTATAATCTCATAAAATATTAATGGACACTAACAAAAAAATGGTTTTTTCCTTTAAATTTATTGTCTGAAATATATCCTAACCAATGAATCGAAAGCTTTCTTCAATCAGAATCATAATGCATAATATGCTTTCATTGATAAAAAAAAATGTTGCATTTCATCTTAATGCAGTCAGTCAAATGAACCATAAAGTTCTGCAAATTGTGATTTAGTGGCTAGCTAACTTTGAGGAGATTATGAATATGAAAAAAATGATCTATGTTGTTAATTGTTATGAATTGAATATAAATAATTTCTACCTCGGAATAATTGGATGATATTGAATCAATAAGATTAGAGACCTTAGCAAGATGAAAAGAAGGAAGAGAAAGCATAACATGCGATGCCTAATGGAAATCAAGCAACATGAATCCTAAAGCCTACACGCGTTAGGAATTGAACTTCCCAAATTTTATAATAAGATGCATAATAAGATGCAATTTTAGACTATTAGAATAACAATGCTAGCACAAGTTTAGTTGCAGTAGCTGTTAAAGTCAGTTGGTAGTTGTAACTAGAATAGTAATTGTTGAACTATAAGCTGGTATTCTATTATTATTCAATTTTCAGTAGAAGGTCCTATATATATAAGATACGTCTGTAGCAGAAAAATAGTTTTACATTTTTACAATTTACAAATCACAAATTAAGAAAAGAATATTGCTCTTCTTTACTCTATTTTTGTTAATCTCTTTAATTTTAGTGAATTCTTTCATGGTATCATTTGTCAAGTTCCTGGGTGTGTGAGTTGTGCACAGTGATGATGACAAACGTACCTATCAACAAGGTCACTCCGATGACTTCTACCGCTTCTCACTCGGTTTAGTCATGTCTTTCAGATGAAGACAGTTTTTACAAAATGTTGCAATCATTTCCAAAACATGATACGGTTAGGCTCAAATTGAAAACGTATGTGCAATGGCAGTATCAGTTGAAAATTTTATTGGATGTGTATAGTCTTACTGAGTTTGTTGATGGCTCGATGGTGGCACCGCTATAGTTCATTTCTTATGCTGAAGAGAGGTTATGCTCTAATCCTGCTTATGCTTCTTTTGTTAAGCAAAATAAACTGCTTGCTTCTTGGTTAATCTCTACTATTAGTGGATAACTATTGCCGACGTTTACAGGGGCCACCACCGTACATGAAATCTGGAGCAAGGCTTCTCGGGTTTTTGTTGCGACGTCCGATGTGAAAGTGGTGCGACTGAAACACGATCTCCATTTAATCAAGAAGGGAGATCTGTCAATAGCTGAATATCGAGCTCATGTCAAAAGGTTATGTGATGTTTTATCGGCCTCTAGTCATGGTGTTTCTGAAATTGAACAGATCCAAGTAGTTCTTGCTGGTTTAACCATTGAATTTGAGTCTGTGATCACGATGGCCACATTCTCTCCGATGCTGTCTTCGATGGAGCGCTTGGGAAAGGCGTTGCTTGAGTGCGAGACTCATTAGAAGCGATTTGTGGTTGAGACACCGTTGCATGCGAAACTTGTTCAGAAACCATCAATGGCTTCAAATCTAGGAGATTCGAGGGTACCGTTTTAGAGAGGAGGTCAGTTCGTTGTACATGGCCATGGTCGGAGTTTGCGGGGTGCATCCAGTGCCAAATTTGCAATCTTCTCGGCCACCTTGTACAACGGTGCTACTATCGCTATGCGCGGTAGAATGAAGGTACTCCGGCTTCACCGTTACCTCAGTTGTATGATGGTATGGTGTTATTCTCTCATGCGGCTGTTACTCCCAAACAAAATGAAAATGTTAGGTATGGAAATACTAACCCTAATGCCATACGGACTAGCAACTTTGCTTTTAATGTTAGGTGGGCCAATGGTCAAATTGGGCCTAATGATAGAGTTGGGCACGTTAACCCATTTGCTAATAATATGTAATTTGGGGGTGTAACAATTTAGTGGCTAAGGTTTACGAATGGATTTAGGCTCGAAATTTATGGGCAAATGGCATGTGGGTCGCATATGGATCTTTGAGTGCGTCGCATGTGGTCTACAAAGCCCAGAACAATAGTGTTTCAAGGGTCGAACCATGATATGGGTGTTGGTCCGTTCATTCAAGGTCCTCTCATGAAGTGTGCCAGTCGTCCACGAGTTCTTGATGTCTTCGGGTCTGAATATTCGACTAGTAGTGGGTCTGACGCCACATCACCTACTTATGGTGTTGGGTCAAATTTTTGTTCCAACACAGTTGATACTGAAGAGCAATATATTCCTGAACCTGTACAAAACAATAACACTGCATAGTATCTTGATTCGGGAGCTACTCATCATGGGTGTAAAGAGGCGCTCAATCTAAATACCTCTAATCCATATCTAGGTACACGATTACTCTCTTGATGGGTGATGGTACGGATGCTAAAATTGTGTGTGTCGGTAACTTTACACTAGTAGTGAAAAATAGAGTGTTGCATTTGTCTAATATTTTACATGTGTCGACTATTCGCATGAATTTATTGTCAGTTTCATAGCTTGCTCGTGAAAACAATGTTTATTCTGAATTTCACCCATTTCATTACGTGATTAATGATGAATATACTCATGAGGTGCTTTTGAGGGGCCACACTCATAAGGGGTTGTATAGATTTTCACCGGTCGTTACTGAATCCACCCACGACATTCCTGTGTTCACATGGAGTGTTGAATTGGGGTCAGATCACTCCAATAATATCGTGTTTGACTTGTGGCATCGATGTTTAGGTAACCTTTCAAGAAAAATTATGCAGTCTATTTTAAAGACGTGTAATGTTGTTATAAATAATAATAAGTGTGATCATATATGTTCTGCTTGTCAACAAGGCAAAGCTCACAAATTACCTTTTTCTAACTCTACGACTATGTATAAGTGTCCATTTGAATTGGTTGTATTTGACTTGTGAGGACCTGCAGCAATAGTATGTGGTAGTAATTGGTACTATGATTTTTTTATTTATATATTTAGCCGTTTCACGTGGATTTTTCTTATTCAACAGAAACAACAAGCCATTAATTGTTTTCTTTAGTTTCAAAAGATGGTCAAAATGCAATTCGAGAAAGACATAAAACAATTACAAAGTGATTGGGATGATGAAAACCGATCATTCATATCAGTTTTAACTTAACAAGGCATTCTTCACCGAGTTACGTGTCTACATACTTCTGAATAGAATGGGGTTGCAAAATGAAACCACCAGCATATTATTGAGGTAGGTCTTACATTACTAGCTAAAGCAAATTTGCCTATGCGCTTTTAGGGATATGCATTTACTTATGCTATTCACTTGATCAAACATTTACCCACTCCAGTATTACAAGGTCAGTCTCTATATTCGATACTTTTTAGTGAGAACCCGATATATGATTAATTACGGGTTTTTGTGTGTTGTTGTTATCCATATGTCCTTTCATTTAATACTCATAAGTTTGAGTTTAGATCCGAACCATGCATCTTCCTAGGCTATAGCTCTCAACATAAAGGATATCAATGTCTTTAGTTTCATTTAATACCCATATGTTGTGTTTGATGAATCTCGATTTTTGTATCCATAAGTCAACTCATCTAGTGATTCTACAATAGATAGAGTTACTACGCATGTTCCTGTGTTGCAAACGTCTTTTACCTTTAACGTGACTGTCACTTGTATCTGTAAAGTGTATCGACGGTTTCTTCTAAATCATCACACACGAACAATTCTATGGAGAGGTTGGACCATGATGATTCAGTTTTGGCTTCAATACCGATTATTTAGGTAGCAGATTCCTCACTTACACCAGTTTTGTCTACTACGGTGGTTAATCCACCTCCTCCAGTAGGCAATACTCATTCTATGGTAACCTCTACTAAAGAAGGTATCTATAAGCCTAAGATTTTCTTAGTTAAGTTACAAGAACGTGAACCTCAGACCATTGATAAAGTGTTTGCAACTCCAAAATGGAAAAAGGCATCTCAAGATGAGTTTGATGCCCTGATTCGTAATCACACATGGAAGTTAGTTCCTTTGCCATCAGAAAGGAAAGTTATTGGTTACAAATGGTTGTTTAAAGTTAAGAGGAATCCTGATGGCACTGTTACTTGACGAAAAGGGAGATTAGTAGCAAAAGGATGTTCTCAGGTACCATGATGTGATTTTCGGGAAACGTTTAGTCCTGTGGTTAAATCGGTTACTATTCGAACAATTTTGTCAATCGTTGTGTCCGAACAATGGCCATTATGACAAGTGGATGTGAATAATGCATTTCTAAATGAGGAATTTAATAAGGAAGTATACATGCAGCAACCTCTTAGGTATGTCCAATTTGGTGCAGATGGGCAACCTCTTGTATATCGTTTGACAAAAGCATTGTATGGGTTACGACAAGCTCTGAGAGCCTAGTTTGATAAATTGAAGTCTTATCTTCTATCTGTTGGTTTTGTGGGGTCAAAATATGATGTGTCCTTGTTTATACGCATTACTAATGATGCTTGTATGTATGTGTTAGTGTATGCCGATGATATCATAATTACAGGGAGCGTAACACAAGAAATTAATGAGTTTGTTGAACAGCTTCACTCGAAATTTTCTCTTAAAAACATGCAAGATCTCCATTATTTTCTAGGAGTTGAGGTCAATCGTCTAGCTGATAGGTCTCTTCACCTGTGTCAGCGTAAGTACATACTTGATCTGCTTGATCGTAGTCTTATAGGTGCGTTACAGTATGTTGTTCTTACTCGGCCAGATATTGCATATGTTGTCAATCGTATATGTCAATTCATGCATGCACCTATAGATGTTCATTTTGTGGCCCTAAAACGAATTTTGAGGTATTTATGTAGTACGGTTTATTATAGATTAATTTTGAAACCATCTGAGAGGTTGTCATTAGTTGATTATACTGATGCTAATTGGGGATTAGATTTTGATGATCGACAATCAACTATAGGATACTATGTTTATTTTGGTGATAATCTTGTATCTTGGTGTTCTAAGAAGCAATAGGATGTATCTTAGTCAACAGCTGAGGCTGAGTATCGAGGGTTAGCAGTTGCGACTGCAGATGTTACTTGGCTAGTGTCATTGCTGGGTTAGCTTCAATATTAGTCTGTTGATACACCAAAAATATGGTGTGATAACTCAAGTGCTGTTGCTGTAGTAGCAAATCCAGTTTTATATTTGAAGTTTAAGCATATCGAGCTTGATCTATTTTTTGTTCGTCAGAAGGTTGACGACGGGTCTCTTATTGTTGGTGAAGTACCCTTTTGTGGTCAAGTGGCATACATCCTAACTAAACCATTATCGATTTCACAGTTTAATAAACTTCGGTAGCTATTATGGGTCTCGAAAGTAGAGTAGACGGTGAATATTAGAATAACAATGCTAGCACAAGTTTAGTTGCAGTAGCTGTTAAAGTCAGTTGGTAGTTGTAAACAGAATAGCAGTTGTTGAACTATAAGCTGGTATTCTATTATCGTTCAGTTTTCAGTAGAAGGTCATATATATATATATAGGAAAAGTCTGTAGTAGAAAAATAGTTTTACTTTTTTACAATTTACAAATCACAAATTAAGAAAAGAATAAAGTTCTTCTTTACTATGTTTTTGTTAATCTCTTTAATTTTAGTGAATTCTTTCAAAGACTGATTTATTCATTAACAGATAAAAAAATACAACCTTTGAACTTAAACCTAACACTCTTAAATAGGATACATCATAAATGTTCAATCTATATACTTACTAAATAAGAACATATAGAAATTCAACAACTTTAAAACTGTAATACAATCAAAAACTAAAAATGGATCTAAGACACCAACCATGATGGTCACTTATACTGGCATTTGGTCTCAAACTTCTCAATCTCTATAAGATTTCATCATTTATCTTATGCTTAACCACCCGTGGCAATTCGACCACGGATTCATCACTCGATTATTCATGCTTTATTCGCTTAACCTTTATATATAAACATCAAATTGTAACCTCATAATTAACACCAACAAAATGTGAACTATCAAAAAAGAAAGAGAAGAAATATTGGTGTTTTTGCGTACCAATTTAACAAGTTCTATAGGTTCACTAGCTCTTCGAATCTTAATTGTTTCTTCCATTCTCCTAATATGATCTGGTGTATACTTTAGAACTACAAAAAAAAGAACAAAATCCCAAAAATTCAAAACATTAAACGATACAAAATCTCTTAAAAAACTCAAAAAAAAAAAAAATTAGGCAAAGCTGATAAAATTTAAAAACTTGCCATTATCTTTATTTGAATAAATGTTGAGCAAAGAATAAATAGAATGAAGCACAAAGAGAGAAATAACAATGTTAACAAAGCAAACAATCAGTGTTATCCTTTTATATGAGCACTGCCCAACCCAAAGATTTGGGTCTACTTTCTCTAGCCATTTTTCCCTCATCCCACCATATCCCTTATCAATTAACGAAAGAAACAACAAAATCAAAACAAAATATTCAATACCCTGATCATATATCATCGAGAAAATCCAAAAAAAATGAGAAAGAAAAAAATTAAAAACACCTTAAAAGTGAAATTCATGGGAATGAAAGTTGAATAATAGATATTTCTTATTTTTTTTTCATTCTTACCTTCAAGAGAGGAAGATGAACACCGACAACTGGTGCTGAGAAGTGTTGCTGGCTGGCGACAGGCACTGGGTCAGGAGGGACAGGAATAGCAGGGAGAATGATTTCCTTAAAGAAGAGGAAAAGGGTTTGTGAAGAGAAGGGAAAATTTCTGACGGTATAAAAATCGGTAAGACATTTTCCCTAAAAATACGTTGATTTTACCCATGTTTTGGAGAATGTTTTTCTGGGGAATTCATTTTGCACCAAACAATCACCATAAAAAAATGAAAATATTTTAGGGAAAATATTTTTTTGGCAAACAAATGGAGCCTTATTTAATTTAGTCTCTAATGTACGAAATTATCAAATATGTTTTACAATTTAGTTATTTCTCACATCTAAGCTTAAAATCTATCAATTTAACATCTAAAATTTCAAGAAACCAACAATGACAACTTTCTAAAACTGTAACAGTTTTACAAATTAGTACATGGATTGACTAAATCAAGCTCTCAATATCTCAAATCTATAAAAATTACAAGAAAATATCCAATGACTTACTTGAATTTTGAAATTAAAAACTTGGTGCTTTAAGAATAATGTCTCCATAAATATATTCATGTTTTACGATTTTACCATAGATTTGAGCTCATTTATTCTACTAATTGAATAATAATAAATTAGCTTTTATTTAATCTCTATTCTATTGTTTTTTTAAGCTAATTTATTATGATTCAAACAAATATTATAACCATCATGTGTGATGTACTATTAATTATGCACTTAAATAATATTATTAATTTAATGTTATGTAATATTAATTGTGAGTTGGAAGTTAATTTATTATTATTATTATTCAATTTTTGTTTTTTATTTTGTTATAACACAATCAAGAATCATTTATTTATTTTGGTTGTTTTCAATTTATGATATTCTAGCTTAATAATGAGTAAAATTACATATTTAATTTGACATATTTATAAATAAATAAATTGATAATATATACAAAAACAATGTAAAATATAAATTTATAGATATAAAATAAATTTAATTAAATAATAAAATATAAAAAAAATCTAAAATATATATTTTTCATTAAAAAAAATTTATAAAATATTTTTAATAAATTTATCAAACAATATAAATAATTATTTTTTAAAAATCAGAAAATGATTTTCAATAAAACAAATCCTCGTTGATTATACAAAATAAATAAAATACAACATAAAAATAACACCATCACAGGAAAGAAAAGGAATATGGGGACATTATTTCACAGAATTTAGCTGCTTAATTTTAGGAAAGAACTGCACGTTGTCATCACGTGCATTTATTAAGTCTTGGGATAGTGATCAGAGGCGGCCGCAGTCATAATCAGTATGACTTCTCTGGTCCCCAAAAAGAAGAATTAGGCCGACGATACCCAAAGCTTCCTTCACCTTACACGTATTGCCTTGTGCAAGTCCCATGAAATATGTCTGCAAAGAAGCCAAAAAACCCTCATCCTACGCTCCCCCACATACGTATCTAGGGCTTCCTCAACCAACCTTTTTCCTCCACCGTCCGTCGCTTGCTTTAGTTTCTCAGACAAGCATCTTCCCAGCACCACTGCGTCCTCACAACGACGCCCCTCCACCTTGTGAGATGAAAGGGCACATCGCATGCATTGCATCTCCTGCCACAACCACCGTGCCTTTTCTGAACTTGGCACGTACCAGGTCCCATGGCGCCCGGTACCGAAGTTCAGTCAGATACAACGCATTGGGCTCTGTGTTCTTTACCAGTTCCACTATTTCTTCAGGGAAACCTTTTATTGCTTCTAGTGATGCTTTTGTTATGTAGGCTGGATCCTTCTTTGCATCACTCAAATCTGTTCATCATCATCATGCCATTTATTATAAACAAAATTAGTGTCTGTAAAGAGTAAAAGATATGTTGTTACCTTGAGATGTTAAGACTCGAGTCAAAAACCAATACACAAGCTTATTAGTTACGGGAAGCTGTCCCAAAGTAACATCATCGGAGCTATAAAAACGAAACTTATCGCCAAAACTATGACCACCTTCATAATACGTGAAACCTCTGGTCGCACATCGAGAGAAAAGCTTTGGGGAATTTACGCCTACAAATTTTGAAACTATTGAGTTCACCCCGTCGCATCCAATTACAATCTGTCACCAAACAAACACATTGCTTTACTGCTATATAATAAAAATACCAAGATTCGATAACTTAGATTAAAGTTATGATATAACACCTTGGCTTTTATGAGAGTGCCATCTTGGAGTTGAAGAAGGGGATTGGAAGTAAGAGAGAGGGTCAAGTAGGATGGAGACCGCTCCGCATCCCAAATACACACTCTCCACCGGCAATTCCTCCGCTAGTGCCTTCATCAGCTCCATCCGTTTCAAACAACGTAATTCCCCTTTCCTGTCAAATATATTTACTTTTTTTTTTCTTCCATTAATAGCTATAAAAAAATAAAAACCAAGGGTTTCCAACTTACCCAAGAGTTAATTCTGATTAACGACACTTGCCCTCAGCAACTGATATAAATAATCCCCTACATCCATACTTGTATAACTTCAGAATTTTTTTTTAACTTCAGAAAATTTCGGATTTTTTATAAAAAAAATTTAAAAATTAATTAATTGTGAAAATATATAAGATTTAGATCAATTACAAAATTGATTTATTCTATATAATATTTTTGGGTGTTGTCAAGATTTTTTCTCATCTACGGTCAACAATTCCAATGAAGTAAAAAAATTAACTTTTTAAATGCTGTCTCCAACTTGTCAACTTTTGTCACAATTTTCTTTTAATTCTTAAATTTTTTGCATTTGTATAATATTTATTTAAAAATATTTGTATTTTTTTAGACTGCTTGACTGGTTGGTGATACCCAAGAATGCAGTAACAAACGACCTATTTTTGTAATGTTAGAGAACAAATTGATTTTTAAAGTCAGCTAAAACATGTAGATAACGTGGAAGCTTATTAATGATTTCTTAAGTTTTAAGTATGTTAATTAGGCAGCAAAGAGATTGGCTTGCAAGCTGTCAAAATTGGTCCGCAGTTGGGAAAATTAATAACGTGGCAGCAGGGACTAAAATGATGATGATGATAAATGTGTTGGAATGTTCATGAAATCTTAAAGGATAAGGATGATAAGGATGAAAATTGTTAATGTCGGTTAAGCTCTATTATAAATATAGTTCATGGGTTGGTAGAATAGCTGCTGAAATATGAGTGTGTTAGAGAAAGAAATAGAGAGCTGAAAGTGAAAAACTAGAGTGTGTGTACTGGAAATTAAGAAACAAAAGAGTGAGAGTTGTGTTGTGAATGAGTAGTGAAAAAAAACTAGCAGCAACTAGTGGAGAAAAAGACAGATATTTGTATTGTGATTTGAGTGTAATAAAATTTTTATTTTAGCTAGTAATTTTGATTTCGCTTCCAACAAGTGGTATCTGAGCTAGATTCATTTCGACGTCATAATGGTAAATATGATTTAACCGCATATCTTGAAACTAACAAAGACAAATTATGGCAATTAGAGCATCCAAATGAAGGTTTTGCTAGGCTCTCAAGACTGTTGGGATGTTGTCGAAGAAGGACATGTTGAGCCCAAAAATGCAGCTGCTGAAGTGGTTTTAACAAACGAAGAAAAAAGAGTATTGAAGGAAGCTCGTAAAAAAGGTAAGAGGGCGTTGTTCTTTATTTTTCAAGGTGTTGATAAATCAACTTTTGAAAAAATTTCAGATGCAAAGACACTAAAGGAAGCGTGGGAAATTTTGCAAAAATCCCTTCAAGGAGCAAAAAAGGCCAAAAAGGTACATTTACAAACCCTTAGAGCCAAATTTGAGATGTTGAAAATGAAACCTTCAGAAAGTGTTGATGATTATGTCACTCGAGTTAAAGCGGTGGTAAATGAAATTAAAAGGAATGGAGAAACACTTGATGACGTAAGAGTAATGGAAAAAAATTTGCGATCATTAACACGTAAATTTGATTATGTGGTGGTTGTCAACGAAAAGTCAAAAGATTTATCACAAATATCAATCGATGAACTTGTGGGTTCTTTTCAAGCCCATGAGTATAAAATGAAGCAACATGATGATACTAGAAATTTGGAGTGAGTCTTGCAAAGCAGGTTGTCCTTTAATGAAAGTAGAGCTAGCAATAATTTTGGATAAGGTACAAGCAACCGTGGAGGATATTGTGGAGGATATAAAGGCAAAAATAAAGGTGGACGAGGAACATGTGGATGAGGCAATCAATCATATGGTAGAGGTAAAACAAGCGAAGAATCTCAAACATCAAGTCGTGGACGAGGAATTTTAGGTCGAGGCAGAGATAGATTTCAAGACGAAAATAAATCTCAAGTACAATGCTATAATTGCAATAAATATGGCCACTTTAGTCATGAGTGTAGATCAACTCCCAAGCTGGAGGAGAGAAATTATGTATCAGCAGCTAAAGAAGAAGAAAACATGAAATCTAGTGTATTCCTCACTTATAAATAAAGTGAAAAATCAAGTAAAAATATTTGGTATCTTGATAATTATGCTAGTAATCACATGTGTGGCCGAAAAGATCTATTTTCAGAGTTGGACAAGAATATTCATGGACAAGTGACATTTGGAGATGAATCGCATGCCACGGTCAAAGGTAAAGGCAAAGTTACTATTATACAAAAGAACGGAGAGAAGAAGTACATATCAAATGTTTATTATGTCTAACTTTGAAAATCAACATCATCAGCCTTGGACAGCTTCTAGAAAAAGGATATGAAGTACATATGAAGGACTACACGCTTGCTCTAAAAAATAAGAGTGGTGAATTAATTGTCCAGGTTGATATGACGCACAACCATCTGTTCACTATTTACATTGAATCTAGAGAGGTAAAGTGTATGAAGAACATAATCAAAGATGATTCATGGTTGTGGCATTTAAGGTTCGAGCATCTTGGATTTTTCGGCAAAAGAGAACATGGTAAACAGATTGCCAAAAATTAATCCTCCTGATCAATTGTGTGAAACTTGCATTAAAGGAAAACAAAACAGATAGAGTTTTAAAGTTGGAAATACTCGACGAGCCAGGAGACCATTGAAGATTGTGCATTCTGACATAACAAGTCCTTTTGATATACCATCACTTAGAGGAAATAGGTACTATCCTACTTTTATTTATGATTTTAGTAGAAAAAGTTGAATATATCTTCTTAAAACAAAATCAGAAGAACTTGACAAGTTTATCGAATTCAAAGCCATGGTAGAAAAATAAAGTGGGCATTATATTAAGATTCTTAGAATTGATAGAGGCAGTGAGTATACTTCAAAGCTATTTGAAAGCTTTTGCAAAGAGCACGAAATTATTCACCAGTTGACAACTGCGTACACACCACAACAAAATGGAGTAATTGAAAGAAAGAATCGCACTATTCTTGATATGACAAGAAGCATGGTTAAAGATAAGCATTTACCAAGAACTTTCTAGGATGAAGCTGTTCGATGTGTTGTTTATTTGTTGAATTGGAGTCCAACAAAAAGTGTGAAATACAAGACTCCAAATGAAGCTTGGAGCAATCAAAAGCCAGGAGTTGGACATCTCAAGATTTTTGGATGCATAGCATATGCCCATGTTCCTGACCAGACAAGAAAGAAGCTCGACAACAAAGGAGTGAAATGCAACAGCCCATTTTTTAGTGGTGTCAGAAATAATGGTTTCAAGACCTCAAATTTGACGAATAAATTCATATAATGATTATTTAAATTATATGAGTCAATAACAATTTTATACAGAATTTTGAATTGGTGAATTTTAATTATTGAATTAAAAGTTAGTATAAGTGCTCTGGTTCAAAAGTCAAGTGGTTGTAGAAAATGAGATATCGAAACCTCGTTTCTGAAATTTAGGACCGTAAATATTTTTATTAAATATTTATAAAGTCTTATTATATGTGAATTGAAGTTTGGTCGGGTAATTTTGATGAATTATTTTTAATTAAGGAAAAAGGAGTAAATTGTAAAAGAGGTAAAAGTTAATTGCTATTGATTAAAAATAGAAGGGACTAAAGTGACAATTACACTATGGTCAAAAAGTCCTAGCGATGGAGGATATCACCTTCCACTAACTTTTAGGATATTTATTCATTTAGTCCTAAGTAGATTAAGGTTAAACTGAAATAAAGTTCATTTAGTTGAAATTTAAAATAATTGAAGGACCAATTGTGTAATTGGACCCTCCTTAAATGGCTTAATAATAGAAATGATGTGGAATTCTTTAGATTTTGGTAAATTGAAATTAAATCTTAATTAAATGAGGATTTACTAATTAGTCTATTTTTCAGTATGATCGGAATTGGTGATTTTGAGGCCACAACTTCAATTTCATTAGTATTGTATTAAAATTTCGTTATGAAATTTTACTGTTTAGATAGTTAATTAAGCAAAAAGGACTAAATCGTAAAAGACGCTAAAGTTGAATGCTATTGATTTAAAAGGTATAAATTGATAATTCAAAGTTTAGTTAGGGAACCTAAATGGAAAATAGACCATTTAAGGAATAAATGGACGATTATGACTAATATAAAATAGAAATTTATGAGATATTATAAAGGGTAAAAGGGTAAATTATAAAATCTAAGTAATTAAACTAAAGAAAAGGTTAGAAAATCATTTTTTTCTTCTTCTTCTTCAATCTTTGGCGGAAAAACCCTAGGAGAACACCAAGCATATTTGGCTAGCTTTGAGCTCTAATTTGGTGAGTGAAATCTCAGTCGTTTTTAGTAATTTTTATGTTTTTGAGTCTGTATTAGCTTAATCTAGCTAGCCCGAAGACTAATTTGTGAATCTGTCAAATGTTATGGATTTTTCCATTGATGAATGAGTTGCTTCTTGAAAATTTATAGAAGATTAAAAAGCTTGGTTGTTAGATTTGATTATTTTGTAAAGTAGTTTTTGATGATTTTAATGTTTAAGAACTAAAATGTGAAAAATAATAAAAGTAAAAGGACTTGAGGTTAAATAAAAACAAATATGGGCATTATTAAGTGCTATAATATTCGGTTGAACCTATTTCTAAAGAAACATGGTTAAATTTCATGTTTAGGGCTTCAAAACTAAATTGAATAAAAGTGAAAAGTTAAGGGCAATTTTGTAAAATATAAAAAATATTTATTTGTATAAAATGATTAAAAATTCATGTTGAATTAAATAATTGAATGAAATTATTATAATAGATCAAGATCGTGCTACCAATCGTAAAAAAGGGAAAATTACAAATTACTCCCTAGAGTTCACTTTAACTGCAATTTCGTCTGGTAAGTTCGTATTGTTATTTTATATATTTTTACAATCCCTTTTACTCTTGATTATAATTGTATCAAAATAAATATGCTGGATATTTAAAGGAATTTGAGACAGGAATGAAGAAAGGAAACGTTAGGCCTTGGGCAAGTGATCTATATCGACGCGATGGCTGGGATCCTGCATACGTTGCAGTTTCCAAACAACTTGTGTGAGCAAAATTGTGAGTCAATAGTTTCTGGATGAATACTGAATACTGACTGTATGGACCCTTTCGATGGCTGGGATCTTCCATATGTTGCAATTCTTAAAAGCTTCTGTGAGCAGCATCGTGACTGGCTAATTATGGACGGTATCGATGCCGGAGTTTCTACATATGTTACGGATTCTCATCAACTTGTGTGACCAACATCGTATACTGGTTAAACTCTATCTTGGCTCGTAAGAGCTAACCTATCTAGGCTCATAAGAGCTAACCTATCTAGGCTTGTAAGAGCTAATTCTGTCTGGGCTCGTTTGGGCTAAATTTTTGGAAGACTCAGAGAGATCAACCTGATTCTAATGCCACGGGATAACGAAGATATTTTATTACTCTTTCCATAACCGAATATGCTATTCTGTAAGTTAATTGTTCTTACAAACTTACTAAGCTTTGTAAGCTTACCTGTGTATTTGTTTACTGTTTTGTAGATTCATTTGCTATTGAAGATCGGATCCTCAAGAGAAATCACACTATCCGGGAGCTCGTTTGGTAAACCTTAAATTACTTGGTTATATATGACATGCACTAGGTTGATAAATTATATATTTGCTTGAGTTTGGCTAAACCATTAGAATGAAAATAGTTTAGAAGAATGAATGAGGATGATGTTGAATGCTTAATATAACTTCATTGTTATATTATATTAATATGGTTAGACATGTGAGGAATTACGATGTTATTGAATGGGTTATGAATTTTTGGATAATTTATGTAAGCATAATTATCGTAATGAAATGATATAGTTGCTTTGAAATCTTAGAGACTCTTGCATTTATTGATTTATTCTGAAAATTGAATACAACTCATACATGTATCGGTAGAAGTACAGGGTATACTAAACTTTGGTTACTGTCTTGTATTGTTTCGGTATAAGTCTATAAAGTATCAATAGTTCTGTTGATAGTAGTATCGGTAATTTAAACACTTGTGTCGGTAGAAGATGCAGGGTAAATCTTCCTAGCTCTCTGGAACCCGTTGTATCGGTACAAGTGTATATTGTATCGGTAGTAACCAACTTGTATCGGTAGAACCTTCATAACTACCGGTAGGAAACTGCAACTATTTTTGAATTGCTTACTGACTTAACTTCTATCGATACTTGTTCAACAGGTACCGGTAGAAGTCCCTCGGATTTGTAAAATGAAAACTTTACCCTTATTGATTTATATTGTTATTAAAATCTTATAACTTGTCACGTATACGTTTTGGAAATATTGAAAATGATGAGATATGAGAGTTTGCAATGGTAAATGATCGGAAATACCCTAGGACCCTAATCGACGACGGTGTCGAGTTTTGGATGTTACATTAAATGTATTTTCATTGGTTATGAAAAAAGAAGCAAGGCATATAGGCTATACAATCCTCTCACCAAGAAAGTTATTATCTCAAGAGATGTAGAATACGATGAAGCTGATTATTGGAGATGGAGTGAAAAAGAAAAGAAAATTGAAGGATTATTTTTCAGTGATGACAAAGACGACAACTTCATCAATCAAGAACAAGGTGATGATCGAAGCCCTCCACCAAGTCCTAATGCAACAACTCCTACAGCGTCATCATCACCAAGTAGCAGTAGCTCAAAGGAAGCACTTGCAAGAATGCGTAGTTTATGCTATATTTATGAGGCCATAGAACCCATAGAAACAACTCTCGATTATTTATTATTCTGTTTAATGACAGAATGTGATCCAATAACATATGAAGATGCAATTGAAGATGTAACAGACCTTTTTTAAGGGTGTCGAAAATAGTGGTTTTGGTACCACAAACCCGATGGGAAAATTTTTATAATAATTGTTTAAATTAAAAGTTAATAATAATTTTTATATGAAATTTTGAATTGAAGAATTTTAATTATTGAATTAAAAGTTAGTATAAGTGGTTTGGTTCAAAAGTCAAGTGGTTTTAGAAAATGAGGTATCGAGACCTCGTTTCTAAAATTAAGGGTTGTAAATATTTAAAAATATTTACAAAGGCTTATTATATGTGAATTCAAGTTTGGTTAGGTAATTTTGATGATTAATTGCTTAATTAAGGAAAACAGAGTAAATTGTAAAAGAGGTAAAAGTTAATTGTTATAGATTAAAAAAAAGTAAAGGGACCAAATGGTAATTAAACCAAGGTCAAAAAGTCCAAGTAGTGGTGACATGATTACCATCCACTAACTTTTGGGTTATCTATTCATTTAGTCCTATTTAGTTTAGTTCTAAATTGTAAACAAGTTTGTTTAATTTAAATTTAATATAATTGAAGGACCAATTATGAAATTGGATCCTCTTTAAATGGCCTAATAATAGAAATGATGTGAAACTCTTTAGATTTTGGTAAATTGCAATTAAATCCTAATTAAATGAGAATTTACTAATTAGTTTATTTTTAGTATGATTGAGAATGGTGGTTTCAAGACCACAACTTCGATGTGTTAGACTGTAAATATTAATTATTTAATATTTACGAGGTTATTAGTATAGTATTAATTTTGGTTAAGAAATTTTAACATTTAGATAGTTAATTAAGTGAAAAGGACTAAATTTTAAAACGTGCAAAAGTATAATTCTATGAATTAAAGGCATTAGATGCTAATTTAAAGGTAAGTTAAGGTACTTGAATGGTAAATACCATTTGAAAGAGTAATGGACGGTTTTGGCTATTATTTTAGCTAAATTTCATGTGTGAATAAGGGATAAAATGGTAATTAAGTAAAATAAATGTTATAACAAAAAAATTAAAAGAAATAAAATATCATCTTCTTCCTTTCAAAGTTTCAACCGAAACCCTAAGAGAAGAACTTCAACTTTCGACTAACTTTGGTCCTTCAATTGGGTAAGTAAATCTTACTCGTTTTTAGTAATTTTTATGTTTTTGAGTCCGTATTAGCTTAATCTAGCTAACTCAAGGACTAATTTGAGATTTTGTCAAATATTATAAAATTTTCCATTGATGAATAAGCTTGTTCTTGAAGATTTATTGAATTTTATTAAGCTTGGTTATTGAATTTGATTATTTTGTAAAATAGTTTTTGATGATTTTAATGTTTAAGGACTAAAATGTTAAAGTGATAAATTTGCAAGGACTTGAGGTGAAATAATGGCAAAAGTGGGCTGTTGAAAGACTCATGAACATTCGAAAAAGCTGAAATTTGAATAAATATGGTTAATTTGCAAGTTTAAGGCTTAAGAACTAAATTGAATAACGGTGAAAAGTTTAGGGTAATTTGGTAAAATGCCAAAAAGGCTTATTTGCATAAAATGATTAAAAATTTATGTTGATTTAAATAATTAAATGAAATTATCATAATAGATCAAGAAGGTGCCGATGATTGTGAAAAAAGGGAAAATTACAGATTTGCCTCTAGAGTTCACTTTAACTGCAATTTCATCCAATAAGTTTGTAATGTTAAATTCTTATTAATAACTGCTTATAACTACCTTTTTAATGATTGTTGGAAATGAGAAATGACGATTGGAAATGTGAAACATAGAAACGATGAGATGAGAGTTTCTCGGCCTTGTGCCAAAGATAGAAAGTGGTCCGATGGCTGAGATCCTGCATTTGTTGCGGATTCTCTACAGCATCATGAGTCACCTAAGGTGAATAGAATCCAAGAATGGATTACAAGCCCTACGATGACTGAGATTTATGCTTGTTTGCATATTCTCATCAGCTTCGTGTGAACAGTATCGTAAGGAACAAATATACTGTATCGATGGCTAAGACTAGCATCGTATACTAGTAACAGACATGACCTTTGGGTCAACAGGGAGTAAAATGAGCATCATGACCTTTGGGTCAATAGGGAGTAAATCAGATATCTATCACCGAAGTACAATTCTAATTTGGCTTGATTGATTTACGAATTTGTTCAACACATGTTATTCGGTAAATTGATAAACCTTGCGAACTTATTAAGCTATGAAAGCTTACCAGTGAATTTGTTGTTGTTTTGTAGATTCTATTTTGATGCTTGAAGATCGGATCATCTCAAGAAGTCACACTATCAGGGAGCTTATTTGGTAGTTATTCATCACTTGATTATATGACATGTATTGGGATGATGTTATCCTTGAAATGCTTGGTTTTGCATTGTTGATTTCTTTGTTGAGCTAAACGTGCATGCTTGCTTGATGTTCTAACTAAGCAAAATATGTTTAGTAATGAGTTGACATTGAATTTAAGAATCCTTGTGTTGATTGATTATATTTTGTGTTATATGATGAATCAAGTATTGTCATGTATAGATTTTGCAAGATGAAAATTTGAATAAAAGTTTTGTATTGAATGATGATTGATAAACTTAAGGACTTGTGTGATTAAATGAATTATGCATACTTGTTTCGGTAAAACCCTTACATGTATCGGTAGAAGTATATGGTAGGAGAGAGGTTATCCACTGATTTGGGTTGTATTGATAGTTGCATAATAAGTATCGGTAGTTCTACCTATAGGAGTATGGATAGTTTATGTACTTGTATCGGTAGAACTGTCATAGGTATCAGTAGAAGTCTGCACTGTTTCCTGAATTGTTTACTAACTTGACAACTATCGATACTTGTCTAACAGGTACCAGTAGAAGTCTCCCAAAATTATGGTAATGACATTTTTACCCTTATTGAGTTGATAAACAAAGTAAGATAACAAATTATAAATATATATATTTTATTAAATGAAGAAAGATGTTGGAATAAGATTTGAATAGGTAACGATTTGAGGCATGAATGCATGTGACCTCGAAACCCTAACCGATAACGGTGTTGGGTTTGGGTACTATACAATGATAGTAAGAATGATTGATGTAGCTTGGATGATATTTTGATATTATGGTTGATATGGAATATAGATATCATGATTTGTGACATAAATATTGATTCCTTCTTGCGATGTAATTATGAGTGTGTTTGGGTTATAGTTTGGTTAGCTAGTGGTGAAAATTGTGTGTTTAAGACACATGGCCTTGTGATCCCTGATGGAAAATAATCGTACGTGACTCCTAAATTCTTGCGTGATCAAATTTAATTCTTGATTGATTGAAAGGTTATAAATGAATGTGTAAGATTAAATGAAGCTAGTACTCTAGGTTGCTAGTTTGTAATTGTATAGATTATGATTGAATTATTGTAAAAAAAACTCGTAAATTTCTGTAAACCTTGAGACCTTAGATCGAAGATGGTTACAAGTTTTGGGTGTTACAGAAGATGTCAAATGGAAGAAGGCAATGGATGAAGAAATTGCAACAATAAGATGAAATGACACGTGGGAGTTAACAAGTCTACCAAAAGGACATAGTCCAATTGGAGTTAAATGGGTATACAAGATGAAGACCAACAGAGAAGGAGAAGTGGAGAAATACAAAGCAAGACTAGTAGCAAAAGGCTACAAGCAAAGATATGAAGTGGACTATGATGAAGTATTTGCTCCGGTCGCAAGAATTGATACTAAAGGCTTCTCATGACAATTGCAGCACAAAATAAATGAAAGATTTATTAGATGGACGTGAAGTCAGCATTTCTTAATGACTACCTAAAAGAAGAAGAATTCTACATCAAACAACCACCTGGATATAGTAAACAAGGACAAAAAGACAAAGTTTATCGCTTGAAGAAAGCTTTATCTGGACTGAAGTAAGCCCCGAGAGCATGGAACACAGGAATAGATGAATACTTTCAGAAGAACAGGTTCATGAAAAGCCCATACGAGCATGCCTTATATATGAAGAAAAATGGAGTTGGTGACATCATGATCGTGTGCTTATACGTGGATGATATGATTTTCAAAGGAAACAATCCAGGTATGTTCAATAACTTTAAGAAAGTTATGACTAAAGAATTTGAAATGAAAGATATTGGTGAAATGTCATACTTTCTTAGAGTCGAAGTAAAACAAATGAAAGATGGAATATTTATGTCTCAAAAAAAGTATGCAGAATAGATTTAAGTAAATTCAGAATGAAAGATTGCAAGCCGGTAACCACGCCAGTAGAACCAAACTTGAAATTAAGTATTAATTCAACTAGAGAGCCGGTAAATCCAACATTGTTTAAAAGTATCGTTGGAAGTTTAAGGTTGTCGAAACCATCCCCCGATTCGAAAAACGACGAGTTTCGAAAATTATTTTAAAAATCGAAAAATTATGGGAGTCGCCACCAATCCTTTATTCGGTGTGATTGAATCACCATAAAACGTTTTTTTTTTAAAACGACAGTTTTGAGAACATGTAGGTCTTTGAAATCCAAAAAAATGGGTTCGGGAGTTGGTTACGTATGAGGAAGGATTAGCACCCTCATACGCCCAAAATTGGTACCATGTTGATTATTTCCGGGTCTTAATTTGTAACATTTAAAAGCTTAAAGTTTAAAATACGATCCTTGCATGCATGAGTTGAATTTTAAAGAAATGGGGTTTATTTGGAAATCTCGTTATTTCCACGTGATCGGAGGAGAAAAATTGCGTCCAGTGAGTTAGGACACAACATTTTAGGATCCAAAAAATGACAAGCTTCCCTTTGTAAAAACCTCTTTTTTAAATCTTTGGAGAAAGGATATTTGGTTATCTTGATTTGAAGAAAAGTTGCACCTAGTAAGTAAAGGCGCAGTATTTCAGAATCGAAGATAAGGAAACATTGCCTCGATTAAGGGTATTCGATTATTTCGATTTGAGCAAAAGTTGCACCTACTAAGTTAAGGCACAAATTTTCGGAACTCGAAATAAAAGGATATTGCCTCGATTTTAAAGTTTTTGTCTTCTGGTACACGCGCCGTCGCCTTCCACATGCCACGCGCCCCCGTCGAAGGTGAATCGTCCCCTTTCTGAACCCTCTTTTTCTCTTTAAAATGCCGATTGGGTTTAGATCTGATGAGATCAATTCTCGATCTTTACTTTTAACAAACTCTGTTTTAAGAAAATCCCCTTTTTTACAAATCGGTTATTATTACTCTTTATTGCTAAGCGTTTTGATTCTCTTTTTTGCAGGTCCATGCACGACGGGGTACAGACGACATTCGGCTAGGCCCGACTTCCGGTAACGATGACCAGGGAAGCGTCTCTGACTTTTCGTTTTTTCTTTATTTCCTTTTTTATTAATATTTATTATTATTATTATTATTATTATTATTATTATGGTCATTATTAATATTAAATTAATAATATTAATAATGACGATAACTGCCATTTAATGCTTTTGAGGTAACCGAAAATGATAATAAATAAGAATAACAATGCCTTTAATACTATTAAAAAGGCCGAACAAAAAAAGGGTTAAACATTGATTACGAATGGTGATAAATGAATATCGAAACAATACCTGACTGATTTTAATGCCAGAATATTTTGGGTCTGCTTGGGGTTACTTCGTATCTGCTTTCTTTTGTATTCAATTTGCATCGCGTTTGATGAAATAGCAAACTTGCAAACGTTTCAAAGTTTATTTCTTTATGTTTGTTTCTAGTTTTCAGCCAACAAAAAAAAAACCTCCTTTACAATCAGGTTGAACCTGGTTTTATAACTAGTATTACAATGATGACAACTTGTTTTTAGCAATTAAATGTAAATCTCCTTTCTTCTTTTGCAGGTTCGGCGGTAGCAGTGGCGGTTGATGGCAGAGGTGCAAGTTGAGGCTGGAGGTGACAACTTGGTTGCTGATGTGGCGCGTCCTGGTTGGCTGAGGTGGAGGTAGCAGTAGCACTTTAGTAGATTAGGGTTTGGGTGTAATGGGTTTTAGGTAATTTGGGTTTATAAGTTTGGGTTTTTTGAATTTGGGCCCCATTGGGCTTTGTAATTGGACATTTGGACTTTTTAATTTTGAAGTTAAATTTAAATTAAATTTAAATTTAAAATTAATTTAAATTTAAATTTAAATCAAATTTAAAATAAATTAAAAAGGGCCCAGTCAAAATTGGGCTCCAACAGCTGCCCCTCCATGGTCGTTGCTGTGTAACAGAAATGAAACAAGGACCGAAAGGAGGCCCTAATTTGGTCTCGTTTCTCTTCTTCGACGATCTCTCTTAAAGTGGTCTGTTTTTTGCTTTGTTTAACTGTTCGGTTTTGTCGCATCTACCTCTGCATCAGGACTTGCCTATAGTCTTTGAATTCGATTTTACCAATTTGGTCTTCTTCTCAATATCTCATTAGGAAGATGACTACATCATTTGTTTCAATTCGCTTCTCTATATCTCACCAGGAAGACGAGTTTGGTTCACTTCTTAGTATCTCATCAGGAAGCTAACCTCTTATTGCTTCGACCTGCTTCTCAGTGTCTCATCAGAAAGATGATCACATCGCTGTTTGTTTCAATTTACTCCTCTGTACCTCATCAGGAAGACGAATTTGGTTCACTTCTCAGTATCTCATCAGGAAGACGATCACATCGCTGTTTGTTTCAATTCGCTCCTCTGTACCTCATCAGGAAGACGAATTTGGTTCACTTCTCAGTATCTCATCAGGAAGCTAACCTTTTATTGCTTTGACCTGCTTCTCAGTGTCTCATCAGGAAGACGATCACATCGCTGTTTGTTTCAATTCGCTCCTCTGTACCTCATCAGGAAGACGAATTTGGTTCACTTCTCAGTATCTGATCAGGAAGCTAACCTTTTATTGCTTCGACCTGCTTCTCAGTGTCTCATCAGGAAGACGATCACATCGCTGTTTGTTTCAATTCACTCCTCTGTACCTCATCAGGAAGACGATCACATCGCTGTTTGTTTCAATTCACTTCTCAGTATCTCATCAGGAAGCTAACCTTTTATCGCTTCGACCTGCTTCTCAGTGTCTCATCAAGAAGCTGGGGTTCGAAGATTTTGTTCGTTTCGAGCCTCGTTTGGGTCTTCTTCTCAGTGTCTCATCAGGAAGATGATCACGTTGTTGTTTGTTTCAATTCGCTCCTCTATACCTTTTCAGGAAGACGAATTTGGTTCACTTCTCAGTATCTCATCAGGAAGCTAACCTTTTATCGCTTCGACCTGCTTCTCAGTGTCTAATCAAGAAGCTGGGGTTCGAATATTTTGCTCGTTTTGAGCCTCGTTTGGGTCTTATTCTCAGTGTCTCATCAGGAAGACGATCACGTCGCTGTTGATAATCGCAATCTGCCCCGTGATCGGGGTAAGGCATTGGAGTCCCGCACCCTTCCAACTTTAACAATTCATTCGCCATATGGCTGGGGTGTGACCCGTGAAATATGTTCCATAGGCCTCTATGTAGGCCTAAATTAGCAAGTCATGATTAGAATGAATTAAATTCTCCTAACTTATATGAATGTGCATGATGAATGTCAGATTTGTTTATTATCCACTTAGGTTGGCATGGTTTGTTACCTGTCCAAATTCTATCTTTGATGTGTTGCTCTGTTCCTTCTAGGTTATTCTGGAATCGCTTGTTTTTAAGCTTGTCTTTCAGATGGTGGTCTTGTATCGGGCTTCTTGTAATTTCTGAAAACTTCAGAATAATGCTCATGACTTTTTGTATGATTTATTAGTTCATTACCCGTTATTTAGATGCAAAGCTCGGACAAAATTGTGCAGAAACGAAGTCGTACTTCAAGCATTTTATTAAAGAGGATCAAAGAAAACAATCACTAATCGAAAATTGCCAAGTATACAAACAGTCAAGGGTTGCCCCAGCTATCGCAAAATGAGCTACTCTGTGCCAACTTGCTTGAGAATCATTCCTAACTTAGATGTGTGTTTGGAAGATCTAGAGTGCTTTGTTGATGTTTCAAGTTGTAACCTTCCTCCATTTCATCGACCCATTCTTGGACCTGAGCCGCCCTCTGTGGGTTTTCAACTCGAAGTTTCCTTAGTTTCAGGATACCTTTTGCGGGTTTTTATCCTGAACCCCTTTTTTTTTTCACCCTCTACGGGTTTTCATCTCAATTCCCCTTTTGTTTTTAGGCGAAGTATTTTTTTCACCGAGTCTGAATTGACGGGTTTGTACAGATCCTTGCCTTCCATCTCTGTTAAGATGAGAGCTCCTCCTGAGAAAGCCTTTTTTACCACATAGGGCCCTTCCCAATTGGGCATCCATTTCCCACGAAAATCTTTGTGTATGAGAAGTATCTTTTTTAAAACTAGATCTCCCTCATAGAATTCCCTGGGACGGACCTTTTTGTCGTAAGCTCGCATCATTCTTTTCTGGTACAGCTGGCCATGGCGAATGACTTTTAATCTCCTCTCTTCGATTAAATTCAACTGGTCATATCGAGCTTGGATCCATTCTGCCTCGTCTAGTTAGAGCTCTGTTAAGACTCGAAGGGAAGGTATTTCAACCTCGATAGGCTAGACTGCTTCCATACCGTATGCCAACGAAATGGTGTTGCCCTAGTAGAAGTTCTGACTGAAGTTCTGTAGGCAAAGAGGGCAAATGGTAATTTTTCGTGCCAGTCTTTGTAGGTCTTAGTCATTTTTGCCACAATCTTCTTGATATTCTTATTAGTTGCCTCTACAGCCCCGTTCATCTTCAGGCGATAGGGAGAAGAATTATGATGCTTAATTTTGAATTGTTCACAAACTTCTGCTATTGTGCTATTGTTTAAATTGAGGGCATTATCGGATATGATCTTTTCGGGCATCCCGTATCGGCAAATAATTTCTTTTTTCAGGAACTTGCTAACTGCAGACTTGGTAACATTTGCATATGAGGTTGCCTCTACCCATTTAATGAAGTAGTCAATCACCGCAAAGATGAATCTATGGCCATTGGAAGCCTTTAGAGAAATTGGCCCGATGACATCCATGCCCCACACAAAAAAAAGGCCAGGGAGAAGTCATGACATGAAGGTGTGATGGGGTACATGAATCTTGTCTCCGTAGATTTGACATTTATAGCACTTCTTGGCATAATTGATGCAATCGCCCTCCATACTAGCCCAGTAATACCCAAATCTCATTATTTGTCGAGCCATTGTGAAGCTATTGGCGTGTGTCCCGCAAATGCCTTTGTGAACTTCTTCTAAGATCTTTTTAGCTTCAATTGCATCGACACATCTTAGCAACACTTGATCTTTTCTCCTCTTGTACAAGATTTCTCCATCCAGGACATATTTACTGGCTAGTCTTCGCAATGTCCTCTTTTCATTTTTTGAGGCTTGCTCGGGATACTTTCGATCTTTCACAAACTGAAGAACATTCTGGTACCATGGGTGATCATCCTTTTCCTCTTCTTCCCCTACCTCAATATCGCAACAATGAGCAGGAGCTTCATAAATACTCATCTGAATGGGCTTTACTTTTTCCGTCCTACTTACCTTAATCGTTGAGGCAAAAGTGGCAAGAGTATCGGCCATCTGATTTTCTTCCCGTAGGAGATAGTGGAACATGACGTCGTTAAATTCTGTGATAAACTCGATGACCAACTTACGGTACTACACTAACTTTGAATCCTTTGTTTCCCATTCTCTTTTTAGTTGATAGATCACCAGCGCGGAATCTTCATAAATTTCCAAAATTTTGATTCCCTGCTCTATGGTCGCACGGATTCCCAAAATACATGCTTCGTATTCCACCATATTGTTTGTGCAATCAAAATCGAGTTTGCTGGTGAAAGGGTAATGATCTCCCTCTGGTGATACCAAGACTGCCCCAATCCCATTACCCAAGACATTTGAAGCTCCATTGAAATTCAATCTCCAAGGTCGTTCTTCCGCGATTGACCCTTCGGTGGCTGCTATATACATTAAATCTTCATTCGGGAAATCGAAGTCTATCGGCTCATAGTCTTCTAAAGCTCTACTTGCCAAGAAATCTGTTATCGCGCTTCCTTTTATTGCCTTCTGATTGACATAGACTATGTCGAATTTCGAAAGAAAAATTTACCATCGAGCTAATCTCCCATTCAATGCCGCTGACTCCATCAAATACTTCAGAGGATCTAATTTCGAAATCAACCAAGTGGTATGATATAATATGTACTGTCTTAATCTGCGTGTAGCCCAAACTAGGGCACAACATAATTTCTCGATAGGCGAATATCACGTCTCGTAATCAGTGAATTTCTTACTGAGATAATATATCGCCCTTTCTTTCTTTTCGGATTCATCGTGTTGGCCTAGCACGCATCCCATGGAATTCTCGAAGACCGTTAAGTACAAGATCAATGGCTTATTAGGAATTGGAGGTACCAAGATGGGTGCCTTGGATAAATATTCTTTGACCTTATTAAAGGTTTTCTAACATTTATCATCCCATACACCCGGGTTACGTTTTCGAAGCAAGCGGAATATAGGATCGCATTGCTCAGTCAACTGTGAAATGAAACGACCAATGTAATTTAGTCTTCCTAAGAACCACCGAACTTCTTTCTGCATGCTGGGTGGTGGTAGCTCCTGTATGGCTTTCACCTTATCCAGGTCAATTTCAATTCCTCTTTTGTTGACTACGAAGCCTAACAATTTTCCTGATGTGGCCTCGAAAGTGCATTTGGCTGGATTTAACTTTAATTGATATTTCCTTAGCCTTCCAAATAACTTTCTTAGGATTCTTACATTTCCTCCTCTGTTCGGGATTTTGCAATCATGTCATCAACGTAAACCTCAATTTCCCTATGCATCATGTCATGGAACAAGGTCACCATGGACCTTTGATAAGTTGCCCTTGCGTTTTTTAGCCCAATGGGCATCACCTTGTAGCAAAACATTCCCCATAACGTGATAAAAGCGGTTTTTATCATGTCCTCTAAGTCTATCCTTATCTGATTATATCCAGAGAAACCATCCATAAAGGAAAATAGGGAATGTCCTGTCGTGTTATCGACTAGAGTGTCGATGTGGGGTAAGGGAAAATTATCCTTTGGGCTAGCTTTATTTAAGTCTCGATAGTCTACACACATGCGCACCTTTCCGTCCTTTTTAGGAACGAGGACTATATTAGCTACCCATTCAGAGTATTTGACCACCTGGAGGAAGCCGGCGTCAAATTGTTTCTTGACTTCTTTTATTTTTAACAACACATCCGGTCTCATCCTTCGGAGTTTTTGTTGTACGGGTTTGCTTTCTTCCTTTATAGGGAGTTTATGGACCACAATGTCAGTGCTCAAGCCGGGCATATCCTGATAAGACCATGCAAAGATATCTTGGAATTCTTGATGCAGATTGATAAGATCCCTTCTGGTTACTTCGGAGATGCTTGTTCCAATTCTCACTTCTTTCTTTTCATCTTCGTACCCCAGATTTATAACTTCCATTGGGTCCGAATGAAGCAAGATTTGTTTTTCTTCATGTTCCATCATTCTTAACAAATCCAAAGGTAGATCACAATCTTGATTATCTTCAAAGTCTTGTAGCTCTTCCGAACACGCATCTTGCTCGAAGTAGGACTCTAAGTTAGCGTCAGGGTTGCTCATATTATTGATATTTGGGGATCTATCAAAGGATGAAATGAAGGTCCAAAGAGCAAAAATAAATTTACGAAAGAATGAATATGTGGTATATGTATGAGTATGTATGTATTAATAAGAATTACTCTTGTTTATTGGATATGTACGAATAGTTTATTAAATCGAATTAAGAAATTAAAGAATAATTATGGAGAAGAGTATAAGATGGAAAGTGCATTTCATTCAAAATAACTAAGTAATGACCATGGGCCCTTTTTACAAAAAGATCCATATTGCTTTCGAGCTTAAAGCAATAGGTGTTTTCGAGCATTACTCTGAGGAAATCTTAAAAATTACAGGGAGTTCCTCCACGGTCCTATTATCCAAGGTGCTTCCGGGTGCATACGAACCGACTCTTGATGGATTCCTTTCATTTCCTTCACCTGATATAGCATTAATGTCCAAACTTTTCATGATGCCCCCTTTGGTTCCAATCATCACTCGCCCCTTTTCCTGCTGGTTGATCACCCTTTCGGAGACGAAAGTCTCGTAGATGTGTGGAAAAACCATGGGTTCCCACGAGATGTCTTTTCCAGACAGTCTGACCCTCCTTCTTTCTTACTTTTTCTCTAATTCTTTCCTCCTTTATTTTGCGTCTGGCTTGTATCCCAGGCCATAACGATCCTGTTTTTCTATTAGCATTGTCGCATTAACTCTTCCTTGAAGGTACTTTCCTAGTCTTCTCCCAGGTATCGCTCCTTTTCCGACCGTTAATTTCAAACCCATCCTAGTGGTCGAGGATATTGTAGGCATAGATATCTTTCTTCTTTCTGAGATGAAGGTTACATTGACAAATTCTAGTGAGCGGAATGAGCATTCCACAGCCTCCTCGTCCATCCCCACATAGGGTGAATTGCTTGTTATGGACGCGATTATTTCTTCCTCAGCATTAATCGTGATCAACAGCCCTTCATTTATTAGCTTCACTTTCTGGTGCAAAGAGAAAGGTACTGCCCCGGCTGAGTGGATCCATGGTCTTCCCAGCAGACAGTTATAAGTGGGCCTAATGTCCATCACTAGGAAATCTACTTCGTATGTATTCGGCCCAATCTGAAGGGGTATTTCAATCTTCCCCATTACCTTCCTTTATGTTCCGTCAAATGCTCTTACTATGTTGTTATATCCTTTCATGTGAGAGCTATCAATTGGCAGTCTTTGTAGTGTAGCTAATGGTAGCACATTCAAGGCTGAACCATTGTCTATGAGTACTCCAGGTAATGTATACCCTTTACAACGGGTAGTGATGTGTAGGGCCTTGGTGGACCCTATTCCTCCCGTTGAGATTTCATCATCGCTGAAGAAAATAAAGTTATCAGCACTTACGTTACTGACCAAACGATCCAGTTTGCTGACAGAGATGTCATCTGCTACATACGTTTCGTTCAGTACTTTCATTAGTGCGCTTCGATGGGCCTCTTAGCTTAAAAGCAATGACAGGATCGATATTCGAGCAGGCTATTTGTTTAGTTGCTCTACTACACTATATTCATTATGTCTTAAAAATTTTAAAAACTCCCTCGCCTCATTTTCAGATACAAGCTCGTTGATGGGTGCTTCTGGCTTGTTAGTCATTTCCTCCTCAGGCTCATGCATTCTAACTTTCCCTTTGTTGACCTCTTTTTCTTTATTCACAAGGTCATAATTCTTACCGCTACGGGTAACAAGATTAACGTTCTTCCCAGGTTCCCCTTCTTTTGGTATGGTCACGTTGCAATTGTAACTCCATGGGACCTTCTTGCTGTCCTTATAAGAAAACATTGTAGGCTTCTGTATTATAACGCAGGGAGTTATCTGTTCTCTTACCGTACCACGAATAATCACTTTGGGGTGATTGCTTCCATAAGTTGTCTTGTCCTTAGAGGCGCAAACATCATTAGCTTCCACCCCTTCTTCAAAAAATTCTAGCTTTCGATTGTCTATCAACATCTAGACCACGGCTTTGAATTCGATGCAACTTTGAATTTTATGTCCTTTGACAGCGTGAAACTCGCAGTGGTAATCATCCTCGACTATCATGCTCTCTTTATCGCTCCTGACTATCCCTTTTTAACCAACTCCTACCATACCCACCGAAGCGGGGACTTGATTTCTTCAACATTTCTCTTAATTTTTCAGGCTCCATCTTCCAACAGGGCATTTACCCCCTGCTCTGGGTGATTAGGCAAAGGATTCCCAGCTATATTGGGCTTTGCTGGCTCCTCTAACTTTACGATTCCATGCTTTATGAGTCATTCGACTTGTCTTTTAAAAGCGGGGCAGTTTTCAATCGAGTGTCCTTCAGCCCCTGCATGGTATTCGCAGTGAGCTTTCGTATTGTACCATGCTGGGAATTGAGGTTTGTATGGTCTTACATGCTGAGGAGTCACCTCATGTGCATCATATAATATCTTGTAGAGTTCCCCATATGACATCGGAAGGGGAGTATATTGAATTCTTCCTCTATTTGGTCTAGTGTCCATCTCCTACCGCGGAGTATTTTGGTAATTACCAATTGGAGTTTTGGGCTGATTTGTAATGAAGGGTCTGGTGTAGCTAGGTCTGTATATGCATGTATTGTTGACCTCGTTATCCTTTCTTTTAGGAACAGGCCTTTTTGGGTTTTTTTCGGTTTCAATTTTGTCGGCTTTGATCGTATTTTCAATCATTTCCCCTGACATGACCATATCAGAAAAACTCTTGGTGGCGCTTCCTAACAGATGATTTAAGTAAGGAGCTTTGAGGGTTTTGATAAACAACATGGCTGTCTCCTTTTCTGTTAGCGGTGGTTGTACTTGGGTTGCCATCTCGCGCCACCTCTGCGCATATGTTCTAAAGCTCTCATTTGACTTCTTTTCCATATTCTGCAGTGTAAGCCGATCAGGAGCTATCTCTATCACATGCCCGTATTGTTTTAAGAAAGCTCGTGCCAAATCCTTCCACGAATGAATTTTTGATCGACTCAACTGATTGTACCATCTGGTTGTCGACCCGACCAGGCTGTCTTGAAAACAATGAATTAACAGTTGGTCGTTATGAACGTACCCCGCCATCTTTCTGTAGAACATGGTTAAGTGAGCTTCAAGGCAGCTCGTTCCGCTATATTTTTCAAATTCTGGAGCTTTGAATTTGGGAGGGAGGACTAGGTTCGGAACCAGACTTACCTCCTTGGCGTCTAGCCCACTTTGGGACACCCAGATTCACGACATTATCCTCTAGGTTGGATCCTGATCCAATTGGATAATTAGCCGGTCGCGACGTGCCTGTAGCTGGTTGCTGTGCCTTACAGAAACAGTGGGCTCCCGTGTAGGTATTTCATGCGAAGCCGGGTTATGGAGGGGTGAAAAGGCTGGGGGGACCATTGGGTCTTCTTCTTCCTCAATAACAGGGCTCTTTCCCCTATCAGCCATGCTTTGTTTTACTTACACTAACTCATTCATTAGACTTTTCTGTACCTCCATGAATTGATTCTTCATTTCTCTGCACACCATGCTCATCTGTTCTTGGATGCACTCTTGTATCTGGTCTTGTAACTCTTTTTGGATTTGTTCAAGTCTTTGTTCCATGGCTTTAGTTTTCTTTCGAGTATTATAACGGTGTGAGTTTTCATTGGTTACCGATGTAGCTGACTGACTAAATTTTAATAGGTTGGGATTGTTATGCAGAAGTACGAAAAAATGTGATGCGAATGTGATGCATGTATGCAAGAGAAAGGTATTTGACTTATAATTCACTTTCCATTTAGAAAAATTTATTCGGATAACAAGTTCTTTAACATAAAGCAAATTACATAATCGGTTTCGCTTTGATGCTTAGAGCCTTGACTTTCTTAAGGAGTTTTGACAGCTTCTGTCCTCGTTCCATCTTCGTCTTGTACTGTATGCCCAGCTCTTCTGCTTCTACTGCCAGTGTCCGCACATGATCAGCTACTTCGCTGATTTGATTTAAAGCTTCTCCCATAACATAATCTCTTTCTCTGACTTCCTTCTGAGTTTGCTGAATATGCCAATCATTCGTCTCCAACGTCCTTTCCAAAATCTCGATTCGTATCTTGCTATTCTGTAAAGAGGCCTCTAATTCTTCCACCCTCTTACCTAGTCTCTCGATCTCAGCTCGGCTTGCTTTCAATTCTATTACTGAATTTCGGCTACGATGCCTGTACAAGGACTCCTCCAATTCTCCTACTCGAGCTTTTAATTCAGTCACTTCGGCTTGGCTTTCCAGAAGGCTACTCTTTATAGCGTTCTCCTGAACTTGGGCATCTTGAAATTTGTTTTTCCAGTGGCTTGTCTTATTTTTCTCTTTGCGAATTTCCTACTGCCATTGCTCTGATGTTTTTCCTAAATCGGCAGTTCTCATTGGCATTCGAAGCTTTTTATAGTCCTTCTTTAGGCTGCTAAGATCTTTTTTCAGCCTTATTCTTCCCTTTTCTTAATTTCTTTGCCTCTAGCTTTTGATCATCAACGTCCAATCCTAAAAGAACCTTCTCTTCTTCCAATTTTTCTATCACTTTCCCCATCTCAACGTTTTTCTTTTCGAAATCTTGTTTAATTATTTCTAATTCAGTCGGAACAACCTGCAAGTGTTCTTCAATTGGGGGGACGATCTTCGGGTTTGGTACGAGAATATTGTCGTTAATCCTTCTGTTTCTCCACCAATCATATTTTGTAGTTATCATGGGATTAGCGTCGAATGCTTTCATTTTTCGAACCTGATTTCATGCATTCGAGATTTCCCGAATCCTTTTTTTATTATTTTCTCCCCGGTACATGAATTCACATTGAGCTATCCCATAAGTCACAGGTATGAACTGCCTTGATCTGTATTGTCTTGACACTAGCAGAGGTGCATACCCGGTTGCTCCCCATATTCCTGCCAATGGGACCCAGTCAAGATCTCCGCACTGATATAATATTTCATCAGGAATAAATCATGGCGCTTACCACTCTATGTCTTCGTCTTTGAGGCTTTGGAGTATGGCCATCCACTTTTCTTCCGAGAAGTTTTCTTGTCTCTGTGTGGCCACGAACTCTTTCAAAGGGGAGTAATCTTTAGACAAGTACTGATAGGAGACTTTTTCTGTCTTCCAAAAGTGACTATGGAACCATACCATCAGTAGTGGTGCACAGGTGATAAATCGACCTTCTCCATCCTTTCTGCTTGCATTTAAAGATCTGAAAGTTTCAGCTAGTATAGCCGGGACAGGTGTCACTCTTTTACTTAATCTATCGAACAAATTTATCACCGCATCTTCTATATGCCCCAAAGCCTTTGGAAAAATGACCAACCCGTAGATGCTTAGGGCTAAAATGTCGATATTCTTTTTCGCGTCTGGATGAGCCAATATTAAGTCTCGTAGGCTTTTCCACATGATGCACTTGTTATTGCCTTTGACCTTAACTCTAGCTGCAACCCATTGTCCGCTCATGCCCGTGATGTTTATCAATCTTTTAACCATGTCGGGAGATTTGGAGATCTAGAATAGGCCTTATCTACTGACAACTTCGAACAACGGAGCAGAGTGGTGTATTCTTCTATCGTCGGTGTCATGTCTATATTCCCGAAAGTGAAGCAATTGTAGGCCAAATTCCAATACTATGTTAAGGCTCTAAAGAGGGATTTGTCTACCTTAACTTTGCACAAGTATGGCAAATCTCCGTATTCTTGGTAAAATGTCTCTTTCATGATGTTATCCCAACTGTCCCATATCTCCTTCAATTCTAACACATTGTTTTGAGCCGTGCTGATCCTGGTATAATCCCAAAGCTCTGACTCATTTTCTTCCACTAAGCTATCTCTTTTTTGGCGTTGAGTCTCCTCCGACCACACGCGCACGACCATATTGTCCTTCACTTTATCAAAGTACTTGTTTTCCATGATTAATTCTCTTACAGGTAACTGAACTTCTGAGTCTATACGTTTTCCGGATATGATGATGCAAATGCGATGCAAAGAAGAGACAAAATAAATAAGTTAGCGAAGCACATAATATCAATAAATATAGCATAGAACCTAAGAGTTTGTCTTGGAAGGTCACTAAATGGTTTAGTATAACTCCTTTCTAAGCAAGCTTTTACGGTTTTCTATATGTGGTTTTGGGGTTCTAAAGTAGAGGTACCTAAACCAGCAGATTCCTCGATCCTCACCCATTATAGGCTTACACGGACAAGTTCGATTTAGGGGGACGCATTTCCCACATGTTTACACGGAAGTGAACACTTCATGAAAATAAGGGTACTTTGTAATCCCGAAGCGATCCACTATCCTGCACGGAGGCGAAGACCTCACGAAGGAGTAGTTTCAGGCTTCCACTTAAATGGTAATATCAAATGCAAATGCATGCGAATTTGCACTAATAATATCACATGATATAATGTCACAAAAGATGTCGAGGATCACCTTTTAAACAAAACTGAAGCTTAAAAGTTTCCAAAGAAGACCTAAAGATAATCAATTTCGGCTTGACTCTCGTTTATTTTTAAAATTCCACAGTGGAGTCGCCAGCTGTCGAAACCATCCCCCCGATTCGAAAAACGACGAGTTTCGAAAATTATTTTAAAAATAAAAAAATAATGGGAGTCGCCACCAATCCTTTATTCGGTGTGATTGGATCACCATAAATTTTTTTAAAAAAACGACAGTTTTGAGAACATGTAAGTCTTCGAAATCCAAAAAAATGGGTTCGGGAGTCGGTTACGTATGAGGAAGGATTAACACCCTCATACGCCCAAAATTGGTACCATGTTGATTATTTTCGGGTCTTAATTTGTAACATTTAAAAGCTTAAAGTTTAAAATACGATCCTTGCATGCATGAGTTGAATTTTAAAGAAATGGGGTTTATTTGGAAATCTCGTTATTTCCACGTGATCGAAGGAGAAAAATTACGTCCAGTGAGTTAGGACACAACATTTCAGGATCCAAAAAATGACGAGCTTCCCTTCGTAAAAACCTATTTTTTAAATCTTTGGAGAAAGGATATTTGGTTATCTTGATTTGAAGAAAAGTTGCACCTAGTAAGTTAAGGCGCAGTATTTCAGAATCGAAGATAAGGAAACATTGCCTCGATTAAGGGTATTCGATTATTTCGATTTGAGGAAAAGTTGCACCTAGTAAGTTAAGGCACAAATTTTCGGAACTCGAAATAAAAGGATATTGCCTCGATTTTAAAGTTTTTGTATAAAAATCAATTTTGAAAATAAGCATGCGAGTTGAATATGAATGAGCAGTTATTAGTGGACATCACATATAGCAAAGTAAGATAAATAAAAAGATAATTTATTCACAAAAGAAAAAAAAAAGATGCAAAATACGAGTGCATAATAAAAAAATGCAAATGTTGATGAGAAGGAAGAATGATGCAATCGGAGTGCAAAACAAGACTTTTCGGATGCATGGGAAAAATGGTAGTTTCGGGAAAACTCGGGGTTAAAGATGGAATTTGAAACATTCGGGGGTAAAAATGGTAATTTTGAGAGTTTCGAGGTCGAAAAACGGAGTTTTTGGACATCCGAGAGTAAAATAGTAATTTTTTGGATGTCCCGAGGTCAAAAATGGGATTTTATGAAGTTCGAGGGTAAAATGGTACTTTTTAGAAGGTTCGAGGTCAAAAATGGGATTTTTGGAAGTTCGGGGGTAAAATGGTAATTTTGGGAAGGTTCGGGGTCAAAAATGAGATTTTTGGAAGTTCGGGGGTAAAATGGTAATTTTTGGAAGGTTCGGGGTCAAAATGGTAATAAAACCAAAAAAGGTGACATATGGCAGCCCCTGAGGCATCCTGAGGTCAAAGGACCATTTTGAAAACTATGGAAAATTTTTGGGTCAATTTTGTAATTAAGACAAACTTGATTTAAGGATTAAATTGAAACAAGTTAAAAGGAAAAGGGATTGTTCGTAGAAATAAACCCAAACAATGACACGTGGCAGCTCTCGGTACTTTCAAAAGGGTTCAAGGATTAAATTGAAAAGCATTGAAAATATATAGGCCAATTTGAAATTAATTAAAAGTACGAGAGGGACCTGATTGAAAATTTGAGAAAAAGCGGAAGGATCGAATGCACAAATAACCCTTCCTTAAAAAACACGCGGATCCTAGGTCGGGTCGGATCGGATTTCGGGTCGGATTCGGGTAATAGCTCAGAACCGTGCCGTTTCAGGGCTGAAACTCAGCCCTCAGAACGACATCGTTCTGGGGGCCTATAAATACCCTTTTTCAGAGAAAAAAAACATTTTCTTCGCCCTTTTTTCAAAAAAAAACCCAAAATCCTCTCGCCCTTTCCCGGTCGACCATGCCTCGACCAGTCAGGTAGGTCGCCGCCCGTCGCGCGTAGGGCCACACGCGCACCACCGGCCCCCGCGCGTGGTCATCGCGTGCCACAGTCGGGGGTCTTCTGGTACACGCGCCGTCGCCTTCCACACGCCACGCGCCCCCGTCGAAGGTGAACTGTCCCCTATCTGAACCCTCTTTTTCTCTTTAAAACGTCGATCGGGTTTAGATCTGATGAGATCAAATCCCGATCTTTACTTTTAACAGACTCTGTTTTAAGAAAATCACCTTTTTTACAAATCGGTTATTATTACTCTTTATTGCTAAGCGTTTTGATTCTCTTTTTTGTAGGTCCATGCACGACGGGGTACAGACGGTGTTCGGCTAGGCCCGACTTCCGGCAACGATGACCAGGGAAGCGTCTCTGACTTTTCGTTTTTTCTTTATTTCCTTTTTTATTAATATTATTTAATATTATTATTATTATTATTATTATTATTATTATTATTATGGTCATTATTAATATTAAATTAATAATATTAATAATGACGATAACTACCATTTAATGCTTTTGAAATAACCGAAAATGATAGTAAATAAGAATAACAATGCCTTTAATACTATTAAAAAGGTCGAACATAAAAGGGTTAAACATTGATTATGAATGGTGATAAATGAATATCGAAACAATACCTGACTGATTTTAGTGCCAGAATATTTTGGGTCTGCTTCGGGTTACTTCGTATCTGCTTTCTTTTGTATTCAATTTGCAACGCATTTGATGAAATAGCAAACTTGCAAACGTTTCAAAGTTTATTTCTTTATGTTTGTTTCTAGTTTTCAGCCAACCAAAAAAAAACCTCCTTTACAATCGGGTTGAACCTGGTTTTATAACCATTATTACAATGATGATAACTTGTTTTTAGCAATTAAATGTAAATCTCCTTTCTTCTTTTGCAGGTTCGACAGTAGCAGTGGCGGTTGGTGGCAGATGTGAAAGTTGAGGCTGGAGGTGGCAACTTGGTTGCTGACGTGGCGCGTCCTGGTTGGCTGAGGTGGAGGCAGCAGCAGAACTTTAGTAGATTAGGGTTTGGGTGTAATGGGTTTTAGGTAATTTGGGTTTATAAGTTTGGGTTATTTGAATTTGGACCCCATTGAGCTTTGTAATTGGACATTTGGACTTTTTAATTCTGAAGTTAAATTTAAATTAAATTTAAATTTAAGATTAATTTAAATTTAAATTTAAATCAAAATTAAAATAAATTAAAAAGGGTCCAGTCAAAATTGGGCTCCAACAAAGGTACTTGACTATCACGCGACCAGACATCATGTACGCAGTGGGAATAGTTAGCAGATACATGGAGAAGCCAAAACAAGATTACCAACAAAGAGAATTTTGAGATACAGAAAAGGTACGATGGATCATGGTTTATTTTATACACACTCACAAAGTTCAAAATTGGTTGGTTATTCGGATAGTGATTATGGTGGTGACTTGGATGATTGCAAAATCACATCTGGATATTTATTCCATATTGGCTCCATAACATTTTCATGGTCATCGAAAAAGCAACAAACAGTCTCTTAACTTGTGAAGCAGAATACATGGTTGTTGCAACATGCACGTGTCAAGAAATTTGGTTGAAGAATATTTTGGGTGAACTATCTTCTATACAAGAAGGTCCAATTACAATTTATGTTGACAACAAATCCACAATATCTCTTGCAAAGAATCTGATGTCTCATAGTCGAAGTAAGCATATCAATACAAAGTATCATTTTATTCGAGAGCAAGTGAAGAATAAAAAGGTGGAGTTAGTTTACTGCAGAACAGAAGATCAATTGATAGACATTTTTACAAAGCCATTGAAAGCCGATCTATTCCACAAACTCAAAGAAAAGCTTGGAATGAAAAGCTTAGTTTGAGGGGGAGTGTTATAGAACAAACCCACTTCTAATGTTAGCTAAAACATGTAGATATTGTGGCTTAGAAACATGACAGCTTACTAATGATTTCTTAAGTTTTAAGTATGTTAATTAGGCAACAAAGATATTGGCTTGCAAGATGTCAAAATTGGTCTGCAGCTTCGAAAATTAATAACGTGGCAGCAGGGACTAAAATGATGATAATGATAAATGTGCTCGGAAGTTCATGAAATCTTGAAGGATAAGGATGATAGGATAATTATGACAGCAATGTTTGAACAAGTCTTACACGGCAAAAATTGTTAAATGTCGGTTAAGCTCTATTATAAATATAGTTCATGGGTTGGTAGAATAGCTGCTGAAATATGAGTGTGTTGAGAAAGAAATAGAGAACTGAAAGTGAAAAAACAGAGTGTGCGCGCGCGCGCTAGAAATTAAGAAAGAAAAGAGTGAGAGTTATGTTATGAGTGAGTAGTTAAAAAAAAAATAGCAGCAATTAGTAGAGATTGTATTGTGATTTGTGTGTAATAAAATTTTTATTTTAGCTAGTAATTTTGATCCCACTTTCAATATGTAATTAATCTAAATTTTATATCATTTTAAAAATTAATTAATTTTTATATTATTTTAATAAAAAATCTGAATAATTCAATACATTTTAGAAAATATTATATTCCGATGGAATGTAATAAATTATAAAAAAAATTACTCGTGAACATACACTAACGGATCGATCCGGTACAGGGATTGAAAACGAGAACGAAAGTCATTATTTGCTTGGAACATAATACAATAGGGTAGTCTTTTTTGGTTCATTTAATAGGCACGAAATATGATTATTAGAATATAATTTTTTTATAATGTATATTTCAATTTAATTAAAATAATATAATATATTGTTTTCTTGTGTAATAATTTAAATAACTTAAAATATTAAATAATATAATAGACGTGTGTGAAAAAAATAAAATTAAAATATAAATGTGCTTAAAAATAATATATATTATAAATTAATATTCGATTAATTTGTGAGATCAATAAATTTTTTTCTTCGTCTTCTTAAAAAAACACCTTTTTAAGTTTTTTTTTTCTTTTTATCTTGGAACGCCTAAAGTGAGGATTTGGATTAAAACGAAATTGGTATAATGGATCATAGAGATTTATGGTAACTCTGCATTAGAATTTTCAGTCGTCGTTAGAGAAGTAAAGCTTCAAGATTTAGAAGACATCTAAAATATTTTATTTAAATATTTAAGTAGAACTTTTGAAGAGAGTGCTAATTAAGCTTACGATGGAATTTCAGTGCAAGTCTGCCGAAGCATGGCGGCAACACCCAACTGATCAAGTGCACGCCACCCATTCGGTTGCATAATGATGCCAACGCCGGCGGCTCGCAGCGTTTCTGATCTCTCTAACACCATGCTCTTTATTCCTTTCCTGCAAAATACAACAAACACATACTACTTACTTATTCACTGTATACTGAATGGGTTAATAGCTTCTCTCTTCAAGTGTCAGGAAAAGGAGCGAGTTTTATGAGCAAAAAAAAAAATATGGGGGGAAGCAGGAGGCGGCGGAAGAGTGGAGAACCTGCGAAGAGCAAGGGCGGTGGCCAAGCCACAAATACCACCGCCGACGATGACGATGTCCTGTTCTTGTTCACTAATATTCATCTTTTACTTATTCAAGAACACAGTGGCTTACTTCTTAGTTCAGCTTTTTGGATCAAATATGCTTCAGTGTCCGTTTCAGATATCTTCTGATACAAACATAATTTATTATTAGAGAAAGTCTCCTAAATTTGTTTTTTAGTGATCCAAAAAAAATTATAAAATAATTATTTAATAATTAGTAAATTATTTTGTCACTCAATTAAGAAAATGTACAAAACAATCATCCAAATATTTAATTTTATCTTTTTAATCACTATTAATAGATTAATAATGGTAACTTTTAAAATTTACATAATAACAACTTTAAATCTTAATATTTATATATTATGTAATTTTGATGACTAAAAAAAGATAAATTATTAAATAATTATTTTTTAACTTTTCATAATTATTTGAATAAAACTTTTTATCTATTTAATAATTTTTTTATAATAAAATTACCAAAAAACAGATTTACTAATCATAATATAATTTATCTTAACTATCACCATCGTTTCTCAAAAACAAATAGATTTAGCATCATTTTCTTTTGTTTTTGTTTTTTTAATCATAATTTATATTTTAGATGTTTGACTTTTACATATTTAATCAAAGTTATTCTAGATGTATGATCTTTACATATTAATCAAAGTTCAACCCCAAATTTTTTATAAAAATAATATTAAAAATTAATTAAATAAAAACATAAGGTGAAAAATAAATTAATTACGAAAATAAGATATTTTTTAATATCTTTTGACATATTAGCGGTAGCACTCTATTTTTTCTCGATCATTCAACAATTATGACATTGTTTTAAAAAAATAAATTTTTACTGGTTTTATCATTGTGTCAGGCGGCACCAGTATGTATTTTTAAAAATACTTGTAGTTTCATGGGTATACACATCGAAAAATGAAAAAAAAAAATTTATTGGTGCTGCCTGAGACACTGACAGTATTGTTGTAAATTTTTTTTAAAAAATTGCTCACAAAAAAGAGTAGCTAAAAAAGAGAAAGGAAAGAAAAAGGTATGCTACTGTTTCGTTTCATTGTTGGGGTTGGGGGTGAGGGTGAGAAAAACTCGATTCGATTCGAAAAAATCGAAAAAAAAATTAATTTCGAGTTAATCAAATCAAGTTATTTGAGTTATTGAGTCAACTCGAATTAGTAATTCGAGTTTTAAGTTCGAATCGAGTTGAATTTTACAATTCAAATAACTCGAATAATTCAAATAACATATTGGTGTAAATACCCTTTTGATCCTTGTTAAATTTGAAAATGAGCAAATTGATCTCTCTCAACAAAGATAAAAAAAATCAAAATAATAAGTACCATTTGTTTCTCTAATAATAAGGGAATAATCTCAGTTTTATTTTCTGAGATATGTTATAAAAAAATAAAAGGAAAAAGAATACCTTAGTGTGTTAGGGATACCAAGTAAAAAAAAAAAGTTTAGCAGACGTTTTAAAAAACTCTTTGAAAAGTTCAAGAGGTTGTTGTTGTTCGATTTTCGACTAGGTAGATTACGTAGAGACCGTGACGTTATCGTTGCTGCTTGAAATTGACATCTTTGAAAGGGATCTTATCAACAACTCTATCCGTCGCTTTTTAGTTTTTGAAAGGTATAATTTTCAACCCTTGTTTCAACTTGATTTGTTCCTCATACATGGATCCTTGATTGAAGATCGCCAGAATATTTTTTTCGTTACGCCACGAGGTGTACCGACGATCCAACACTATATGCTTCGTCTCTTAACAGGGACACAACTCCTTTTAACTTTTGTTATGGAATGCAATCTAGGTCCTCTTGAATTCTTTTTGTTGTTTTCATCCAGTACTCCACTATAGTGGGAGTTGTTCTGGCGACTCCTTTGAACAATTCTACCCCATTAGACTTAAGTTTTTTAGCAACCGTCTTTCCTTTACCATTACTCAATTCGATGACCCTTTGAAAAGTGGAACGACGGAAATATGCAAGTGTGCACAATTGTATCAGGTAATAAAGTAACAAGTAAATGTCGAGTTATCGTACCCACAGGGACTGTGTTAGAAAAATACTTGTGAAATAATTAAATTAACAAATTAGTGAGGAAAATATGATATCTTAAAAATATCTGATTAAACTAAAAATTAATCTAAGTAAATAAACAAAAATAAATTCCGATGCTTAATTTCAAGGTTTTTAATCAATATGATATAATGTGCTAGATTAATTGCATTCTTAAACTTAATATTATTAGAATCATGTTCATACTTGTTACGAATTAAATTCATGACAACTTATTATTTTGTTAACTAATGCACATGTTAGAGTATTCCCAAAGATCAATAATTACATACTTGTTTTGCCTCGTTTATTAATATAAGGCATTGCCATTATTATTTTGGTTTCTTTTTTGTGTATATAAATAAATTGTTTTATAATAATGTCCTCAGAATAATATGATTATTCTTAAAAGGTCATTAGTCGAGTATTATTGTGGGCTTGGACAACAATAATGCATTAAGACTAACATGTAGTTTATTGATGACAAAGTGTTGTCATTGACATGGGATGTCAAAATCAATACATGAGTATGTGTGTTAGAGAACAACACATTGGACTGACCCGCTCTGAGTATGTTTCTTGTATTATTATGTCATAGTCAAAACATTACTCATAGTGATTATTATGTATACGATCCTCAAACTTGAGATCATCATTATCCCAACATCATGAGTCGTATATTTTGATATAGTCAAACTTTCACTGTAATTGATTGTTCTATAAAAGTTGATGTTGGATATACCACAATCTATGTAGTGGGATATGGTTGATCAATATAGGATTTGTCCCTCCTACATTATGGGAGCAATATTTTAGGTCACTTGATTGAGTGAGACTAGAAATGCATGACCATGCTTGAATAAGTTGATATGAGATATCATACTTATTTGTTTATTATAGTCTACTCAAGATATCAAGAAACATTAGATGGACTATGCAAGTGTGACTATTCCATGACTTGTGTTCATTCTAGATATAAAGGACAAAAAAGATTTGATATATGAAGGGTTAATCATATAGAGGTTATGTCGAATCATGACTTATTGTAATTTAGGTAGAAATGATGCATTGCTAGATGTCACTCATTGTTTGTAATATTAGAATCATTCTAGTATTGCTGCTAACGTTACAAGAATCTACAGGGTCACACCCTATGGTTGAAACGAATGGAATCCAAACACAATTGGTGTTATGTTTAGCTATCATATGATTTAAATTAATTATTGAATCAATTTAATTTGATAGTTAAATATTAAATACATTATGTGTACAAATATGTTGTATACGAATAGAGACATAGTTAATATTAATATATGAATTTGATTCATATAAAAGTTTAATATTTACAGAATATAATTTAATGTAATTATAATTATTAATTATAATGATTTCATTGAAAATTAAAACATGGATATTAATATCCATTTGGAAATGATATAATGTTTTAATAACTTTGCATTTATTTCTCTATAGGAATAATTCTATTTTAATATTAGATATTAAATAAAAGGAAATTCAATATTTAAAACATGTTTATAAAAAAATTCACTTTTTTATTTAAACTTAAAATTAAATTAGATTATCACACATGATGTAGATGAGAGAAATTTTTATTTATTAAAAAATTGTTGGTTGCTCAGTTTATTTTTAATTTTTATTTAAGTATTTTGTATAAAAATATTGTAATAATATTTATTATCATTAAAAAAATACTAAATTTTTTTTTCAATTAAATAATGCTTTTTAATTATTTTACGTAATTAATAGGAAGCAATATTATTTAATCTTCTAATAAAAATAAATTCTATAAATTATTTTTAATTAGAATTTATAATAGTAAAATTTTAAATCATAATTAAAGCATGAAAGAAATTAATAATAGAAATTGAACTTTATTTTTCATTGTTTTTATCTTCTAGTTGAACTAATTAAAATGCCTAAATATTTTAAGCTAATACATTTATTTTATAGGAAAATAGATTTAATACATTATTAGTGAAGTTTTTAGACTTTACAAGTAGGGTTAGGGGTTGATAATTGTAAAATATTTAAAAAAATCCCAAAAGAATTATTGTTCAACATCTCATCAAAGTATAGTAAATTTTTTATGTGAAAAGAAATTAAAAACAAAGGAAATTACTATATTATGATAAGTAAAAAGTTTAAGATAAAAAAATTTTAGGTTAACGAATCAATAAAACTCTAAATTATAAGATAAATATAGTTCCAACAAATAACTCAAAAAAGTATCATGACACATATGCCAACCTTTTTTGTGTTGTCTTAAGTCAAAAAGGCATCGGCATAATTCAACATAAGTCGACCTTTATTGAAGGGTTGGGATAGACTCGTCTAAGGTAACTTTAAAAAAGTTGGGGTATGCCTTGTCTAAGACAACCTTTAAAAAAGGTTGGGATAGACCTATCTAAGGCAACCTTCAAAAAAGGTTGGGATAGACCTTGTCTAAGGTAACCTTAAAAAGGTTGGAGTAGGTTTTGTCTAAAGCAACCTTTAAAAAAGGTTGGGATAGACTAGTCTAAGATAACTTTAAAAAGGTTGGGGTAAACCATGTCTAAGGCAACCTTAAAAAGTTTAGGATAGACTCTGTTTCAGGCAACCTTTAAAAAAGGTTGGAATAGACCTTGTCTAAGGTAACCTTAAAAATGTTGGGATAGACCTTGCTTAAGGCAACCTTTTAAAAAGATTGGGATAAACTTTTTCTAAGGCAACCTTAAAAAGGTTGGGATAGACCTTGTGTAAGGAAACCTTAAAAAGGTTGGCATAGTGTTGGAAAAAGTCAACAAGCGTTGTCTTAAGCATGCATATTCCAACCCTTATACAAAGAGTTGGCCAAAGCGTATGCCAACAAGACTATCCCAACACTTAGGAAAGTGTCGGCCCAAAAGTGTCGCCATAGTGTTGGACAAAGCTGACTCTTATTTAAGCATTGCCTTAGGCATACATATCTCAACCCTTATACAAAAGAGTTGGCAAAAGCGTATGTTGGCAAGTTTATCCCAACACTTAGGAAAGTGTCACCGCAAAAGTGTCAGCATAGTGTTGGACAAAGCTAACTCTTATTTAAGCATTGTCTTATGCATGCATATCCTAACCCTTATACAAAAAGTTGGTCAAAGCGTATGTTAACAAGTCTATCGCAACACTTAGAAAAGTGTCGCCCCAAAAATGTTGTCTTAGGACTATTTTGTTGTAGTGACATAGAAGTTAATATCCTTTTGGAAAGGATATAATGTTTTAATAACTTTCAATATATTTCTCTAAAGGAAAAATTCCATTTTAATATGAGGTATTAAATAAAAGAAAATTGAATATTAAAAACATGAAAGTTAATATCCTTTTGGAAATGATATAATGTTTTAATAAACCTTTCATATATTTCTCTAAAGGAATATTTCAATTTTAATATGAGATATTAAATAAAAATAAATTGAATATTAAAAACATGAAAGTTACTATCCTTTTGGAAATGATATAATGTTTTAATAAACCTTCAATATATTTTTTAAAGGAATATTTCCATTTTAATATGAAATATTAAATAAAAGGAAATTGAATATTAAAAATATGGAAGTTAATATCTTTTTGGAAATGATATAATGTTTTAATAAACTTCCATATAGTTTCTCTAAAGAAATATTTCCGTTTTAATATGAGATATTAAATAAAAAGAAATATAACAGAATTGTGTTAGGAGTTTTTTTTTAATCAAAGAGAAAACAAAGAGGGTCTAGTAGCCGTCAAAATATTCTCTGAAAAGTTTAGAAGGTAACTTATCGTTCGTTGTCACACCGGGTGGATTACATAGAGGTCGAAACATTGTGTAGCGGCTTGGACTGACATACAATTTTGCAATCCGGTTCACAAAAGTCAGTTTTCAGACGATTAAAGGTAATCGTTCATACCATTCTCACCCCGATTCGTTCCTCGCACATGGATCCCTAGAAGTGATTGCCGAATTATTTTTTTCGTGTGCCATGGGGTGTACCGATAATCTGCCGGTTTTATATCTAGCATATTGAACTAGTTTTCACACTTGAAGAGCTTGAAATCAAGTATTTTCTTTATGTTTTTATAGGTTAACTTATGAAGACTTTTTGTTTGAATAAATTGTGTAACTAATGCACCTACATACTTATTAAATTAAATAATCTCTTAACATATTCCTATGTCAATTCAAACAGTTAATTAATGTTAATAAGCAAGTATAAGATTAAGTGAGGTAACAAAAAACATCTATGTTGAAACAATTTAATCACAAGAATCTTGCAAGTTATGCAAGGGTAATGTACCTTTTAATACCATCGTTAATTTAACCTTCAGTTACCTTAAAAGATTAAATATGCACAAATTAAATATTGCGTCCATTAATTATAATTTCAGTCCGATTAATGATTAATTCGTTCGTTATTTTACAAATGTAATGTAAGTATAACATAAACATGATTTTATTTAATTAAACAAAACAACAAGGCCTATAACAACACAAATATGATATTAAAAAATTAAGCAATCAAACACAATCAATCTAACACGAATTTAAATTAAGCCATTTTAATTAAATCAAGAATAGCAAAATAAATAGTATTATTCATAACAACAAGAAATTAAAAGAGAAAGTGACTAGAAACAAATCCAGTAGTTCTCTGAAGCTACTAGCACGTTCCTTTTCGTTTCTGCTCATTCTTGTCAGATCGAGGTCTCTGATGAACACTCGAATGATGCTACTCCAAGGTGGAAGACAAACTCTTTCTCAAGAGAGGAAAATCAACAAGGAAAGGAAATAATGGAATGGAAACTAGCGAGAAAAGATGAATGAGAAGAAGAGATGTTGTGATGAGTTGAGTGATGAAAATAAGTAGCAAAGGGGGCTATTTATAGGTGGGATTGGAGGTTGTTTTTAGCAAGGAAATTTCAGCCACTCACCTCTCCATGGCCGGCCACCACTCAAGCAAGTTTGAATTGTTCAAACTTTGCTTTATTTAGCTTGGGGCAAATCTTCAAAGGCACAAATAATGGAGTGGTTTGAATGGAGTTTCACGAAACTTTGAGGGCTGTTTTGCAAGTATAAAAATCAGCTAAATTTAGTTTATTGAGTCAGCTATATGGACGGCACTGGGCTGCACAATTGCATGGTGGTTCAGTCCTTCACACTTAGCACTCCAGGCCACTTTCTTCTTCAAGCTTTATATTAATTTTTAACCCAATTAAAGTTGAATAAAAATTAAATATAAAGTATAAAAAATAATCATAATTTGGACAGTCATTGGCTGGAAAAATAATCAGCCTTGCTCTTGGTTCTCTTGGTGTACAAATTACCCCATTGGTTCAAGCATTATGTAGTGTCTACTGAGCTGATTTTAATCAATTATGTCAAACTGTCGAAATACATCAAATTCATGATTAATAAATTTTATAAATAATTAAAATTTAATATGTTTGTAATTTAAGTATAAATTAATTATTTTTATAATTAATTTATATTTTTTGACAATAATTACTCTGGAATTGCATGAATTGAGCTAGAAAAGGCATGAAAAAATCTATATAATTTCATGATTCTAAACGATTCAAACGTTTTGATTTCCCATTCCCATATTTCTATTATTATGACATTCGTAATTGCGGTAGAATTTTCTACGTAATTCACCCTAGGGGTTGGGTTTTCACCCTGAATAGTGGGTGGTTCAACGGGTGCAGCTAGAGGTGCTCATGGGTCGGGATGGTTTGAATTCGGGTTGGGGCTAAGCATGACATTAATATATTTTATGCTTGCCCAAGCCATCCGAAATCTAGGCCTAAAATTTTGCCCAAACTCATACATATCTGCAAAATACTAACTCAAGCTCATTTTAGGCTCGTCCATATTAGTTTTAATTTTTTAAAAATATTTATTTTATTTTATTTTATTTTAATATTTAATAATTTTATATATTTTATTTATTGAAAATTTTTATATAATCATCTTAATATTATTTTAATGTTTACATTAGAGTAGTTTTATAGATTTAATATATGTTTATTTTTTTAAAATGTTCTAAATTACATAATATATAAAAAAACATAATATAAAATATTATAAATTTAAAATGAGTCGGGTCGGGTTAGACTCAAACTTAAATATTTAAGCCCGAATTTGACTCATATTTTAAACAGACCTAATTTTTTATCCAAACCCATTTTTGGGCCTAATTTTCTTGTTCAAGTCCTCTTAAATTTCGAGCAGACCTTCAGGCTTAAATGGGTAGCCCAACTTATGAACAGGTCTAAGTGCAGCCTTACCCAGTCTATCCCTACCACGTCTACTTTTAGTGCTCATAATGGTATTTTATGAAAATCTACAATTTTAGGCAATTAGTTCTTAATTCAAGTTTTCGGTTTGTATTACGTTTCTATCTAAGGTTTTTCTACTATTAGAAAGTTTCTTACAGTACCTGGCATTAGACTTCTTGGACTAATTTTTCAAAAAATATTTTGACTTATTTTTTCTAAATTTTTCTCATCATAAAAATAATTTATTCTTATGCATGCATATTCCTTCAAATGTTCAAACCGTGTTTAAAAAAATCTAGACTCTATTACTACCTAATATAATACCCTTGACACGGCCTAAGAGTTTCGACTATGTCAAGGGTGTTATATTGATAATTGGAGTAATCCAGTAAAGCCTTTCACTTGCTTGAGTTTATTTGTATGAAAATCGCTCTTTAGTTTTTAAGAAAAATATTTATTAATCAGAATAGCTTTACTTAATGATCCGATTAAAATATTATTAATGTGAGATTTAAAAAAATGGTTAAGGTTTAAAAAGATTTATTAAAAATTTAAGTATTTTACAAAGCATCGAAAAAATTATTAAGAAAATAGTTTTCTAAACCAAATAGCATGCAATTATCAGAGTACTAACTAAGTATCATGCTTAAAATTAATAAGCTAAATTATCCCAAATCACGTTTATAAAAGCAACCAATATTTAATAATTACAATCCGATAAATAAACAATAAAATGATTAAGGGAATCTTTTAATAGAAACTTTTAAATAATAATAAAAATGAGATGCTAGTCCGAGGTTCTTCCAATGTCATTTCAAGTCTTAGTTTTCAGAGTTACCTGAGAGGAAAGGAAAATAGGGAGTGAGCTTATGATAGCCCAGTGTCAGTGTAATTTTTAAATCACTACATATAATCGTAAGCATTCAATTTATATCAACATAGCAAATTAAGCATAATCTAGGGAACATTTAGTAAATCAATGCATGTGTAGATTATGTTCATGATGCAATGCAATTATAATTTTAAATTCACACTCATCCATCTTATCTGCCCTCGAGCATCGCTCGACACTCCAAAACACATGTCGATAATTGACCATCCTGGATTTTTTGGTGACGATGATTGTTCACTTGTCATCCATGATGATGACTTTTACTACAATAACTTACCATCCCAGTTGCCCCGTTTCGATGGCTTTTTAAACTATTATCCTGATTTACTTAATTTCGATGATATTGTCGTCTACTTCGTGTAGTACTGACTTTCGGTGTAAACTTAAATTGTCACTTTCTCTTACGAAACTCATCCATCCTCCATACCTAATTTCATGTAATCATGCACATAAACTCAACATATCATGTTATTTATCAACAATCAATATTATTCTTGTCAAGCACATTTATTATCTCATACTATCATCGAATGAAAAGTTTTCATGCATTCGTTCATATCAATTTTCATATATACAGATTTTTTATGCAAACCAAAACTTGTAATTGTATATTAATATTAGAGTTTATCATGCTAGTTAACTAACACATACATAATAGGTTCGCATATAAGGTTTGAACATATTAAATCACATATCATATAGCATAGGGTTCACATAGTATGTCATACTATATAACATGAGGGTTCGAATACTATGTCATTCAATATAACATGGGGGGTTTGCATACTGTGTCATACTTTATAACATGAGGGTTCACATACTATGTCATTTTATATAACATGGGGGTTTGCATACTACGTCATACTGTATAACATCGGGGTTCGTATAGACTAGTTTATGAGTCAGGCTACCCGCCCAAACCTGAAGGCCCGTTTGAAATTTGGGAGGGTTTGGGCAAAAATATCAAGCCCGAAAATGGGTGTGGGCAAAAAAAATTAGACCCATTTAAAAAATGGGTCGAGCTTGGGCTTGAACATTCAATGTTTGAACTCGGTATGGCCCGACCCTGTTTAAGTTTATAATACTTTATATTATGTTATTTTTATATATTAATGTGATTTAAAACACATTAAAAAAAACTTATACTAAATATATAATACTACTCTAATATAAATATTAAAAAAATATTAAGATAACTATATAAAAATTTTCAATAAATAAAAATTTTATAAAATTATTAAATATTAAAATAAAACAATATAAACATATTTTTTTAAAAATTAAAAACTAATATGGGCAGACCCTTAAATGGGCTTGGGTTATTTTTTGCAAATATGAGCGGGTTTGAGCAAAATTTTAGGCTTAGATTTCGGGCTAAACTGAGCTTGGGCAAACATAAAATATGTTAATACCATACCTAGGCTCGACCCGACTTGACCCGACCCAATCCTACTCGACCCATGAACACCTCTAGGTTCGCATACTATGTCATATTATATAACATGGGGGGTTCGCATACTATGTATTAAGGGATCACCTAATATTTACTAAGGGTTCGAATAATATTCTCTAAGGGATCGCTTAACATTCACTAAGGGTTCGCGTATTATTCTCTAGGGGGCCGCATAACAAATTGCCTTAACTTTTAATAGTTCAATTGATTAATCAAATACAATAGTTGAAGTTTAGATCTCACACATGATTCAAGACCCCCCAAAAAAACTTAATTTTTGGATGAAGGAATCGTCAATCTTCTGGGAGGAGGGGGATGAATTTGAAAACCTTGAAATCATTGTTTGAATAAAGTGGTTTCGGCAATAAAGAAGAAGAAGAATAGAGAGAGAGAAATCTTGAGTGTTTTTCTTGAAAAATTTTCTAAATATTAGTTCTAGGCTTTGAAAAGGTTTGCTATTTATAAAACTTTCCTTCCCTAATTGAAATAGATTTAGGAATTCATTATAATTAGGATTGATTTAAATTAAGGATTAAATTAAAAAAATTGTTTTTGGTTTGGGTTTGGTTTGAAAATTCGGTACTTAATGGGGTAAAATAAAAAAAATAAAAATTTTGATTGAATGGTGCGTAAGGGGTTTTAAACTTGGGACCTAAGGAAATGCTAAGGCTTTACCAATTTAACCGGAAGATCATTCTTATTAATTCCTTGACTACAATAATTTTTAAGGCATTCTAAGTTTGCTTACCCTATTCTTTTATTCTTTAACAATCTAAGTTTTATCCTTATTTCTTTTAGCCCTAATTTTGGGATGTGTCATAACAATAAGCTCCTAGAATATATTTACAAGAGAAATGAAACAATAAAACTTTGAATATTTTTCTCTTGTTCTAGATTTTTGGATATTTCTCTCTTGAGTCTTGAAGTGTATTTATATCAAGGAATAGTTTTGTGGACGTTTATGGTCGTTGGGGATGAATCCTACCCATTTGAAGCATTGATTTGGGGCTTAAAAATTGTCCCTGAAACGTATGTCTCGAGACTTGACAAGATGTTTCGAGACATGACTGAAAATAGTTGTTATATAGTAGTTGGCAAGCTATGTCTCGAGAAATTCTGCCCAATGTCTTTAGATATGCAGCTCTTGAAGTATATTTTTGTTTCGGAGTTTTTAAGTCGTATGTCTCGAGACTTGCATACTAAAGTCTCTTAAAAACATTTTAAACACCTTAGAACACTTTGATATTAACCCAAAAATATTTAAATAAATTAAAACACATTTAAAACATATTTTTGAATATATTGCAAGTCTTTTTTTTTTATTTCTTAGGGTATTTACTGAAGCGAGCCCGATAATTAATCTTCCGCATTCTTTAGGTCTATTAAGGGGTGAATGCTGGTCACAAGTTTTAAAGCTGCTCCATATTGAAGACGAGGATCGAATCTTCGACCACTAATTAAGGTGAGAGAGACTTTTACCATCTTACCTAATTCCCGTGATTAATATATTACAAGTATTTGAAATTTATTTAGATGTTTATTATTTGGAATTATCAGTATCGATACATTAATTTAAACTATCTTTTTGAGATGCAGTCTACACATATAATAAAATGTATGATTTACCTTTGAACCGTTGAACCAAATAAATAAAAAAGAAAGAAAGGTTTAGTTTTGAATATTTGAACTTTGAATTCTATAATCATACGAAATATCTATTAATATACTATGAATCAATTTTTTTGCTAAATTTTAATAATAGATTTTTTTTTTTATTTTTAAAGTGAATATATTAATGATAATCTTGTTTAAAATCGTTGTGCTGATAAAATAATATATAAATTAATGATAATATATGTTTATTTTTTAAAATTTAATTTATGTTATTTAATATTTTTAGTGTTTTTACTTTTTAAAATGTGTGTTTTTAATTATGATGTTAAGTTTTTGTTTTAATTTTATTAAATAATTCAATATTAGTTATTTTTTATCATGCCATGACAAAGATACATACATATTTGCATTTTTAATCAAGTAGTCAATTTACATGATTAGAATAAATAATTAGATTTTTTAAATTTATGTTTAATATATATTGATTTGTATGAATGAAATATAAAATATAATGATTAAATTATTAAAAATTGATTGAATAAAAAAAATAAGAAAATATCTACATCGGTATAAATAGATGAGTAAATTGTTCAGATAGTCCTTCCAATTATCAAAAATTTCATTTTAGGTGTCAAAAACAATAAATTTGCAATTTAAGTGCTCATGTTACATAGTCTGATCACTCTCGTTAAAATCACTAGCGACAAATTTATATACTAAAAAAAGTTAAAAAATTTTAAAAAAATTTACGTGAATAACGCATTCTTTTTATTTCGTGGTGCCACATATTAATGTGAAAATAAAATTTACTAAACAAATCTTTATATAGACCCATAGTCTCATTCCTCTTATTTTCTTAAGCAATGTGGATTATGAGATATGGGTGTATATAGACTCATAATTCATTTGCAGCTTGTTTCTAGATAATATGTGATTGATTGCTTACTCTTTTAATTAATAACATAAGATTAAATGCTACACTATATTTTATAAATTTTTTATTTCTTTTCATTTTTTTATCATGAAAATTTTATATATTCATTCCGTATTTATGTTATTTTTTGTTTTATAATCCTGTATGGTTAAGAAAATAACTTTTTGATGCCACCTTTAAGATCACTTTTTTTCTTTACTAGTATGAACTCAATGGGAAAGTTTCAGATTCAATGCTTGTCAATACGACATCGATTCTTGTGTATGTTATAGAGTTCTTTTGGTGGGAAGCTAGTTACTGGAACACAATGGACATTGTAACATTCGCATTTTCGAATCGGAGTTGGAACAGTAATAGTGTCGAGTTAAGAGTTAGAATATGTGGTTAAAATAAGAAGATTAGGAAAATTTAAGGATTAATTAGTAATTATGAGAAAGGAGGAAGGACTAAATAGCAATTTATCCAAATTGAATTATGAATCATCATGGGAATTAGATTGATTAAGGAGGGGCAAAAGAGTAATTTGGTGGAAGATATTTTTGGAGGCAAAGTTTTGGGCCAAAGTGTAAAGTTGGAAAGCCCAGGGACTAAAAGGGTAGTTTTACCATTTTTATTAAAGAGAGATATTTTTGAAGAAAAGTCTAGAGAAATTGAGAGATGAAAAATCAATTAAAAGATGAGAATATCATCTTTTTTTCTCTCATAATCAACAGTCCATGCCTATATCCCCCATTTCTAACTTTTGCTTTTATTCCAATTAGTCCCTTCGCTATTGTTAAGCCCTCCCAGCTTCAAAATCCTCCATTTTCTTTGAAATTTCCTTAAGAAAGGCATAGAGGGAAGTTAGTAGACACCTTAATATCCTTATAGAATCCACTTTGAACTGTTAAAGTGGATAGGGATTGAATTAGAATTTTGGAAATTCAAGAATAAAGGTAAGAGATGATTCAATTTTCATGACATACATGTATATTTACATAATCCAGCATGAAAAGTATTGAATTCTAGTCTTAAGCTTATATGTGTTTGTACGAAATTGAAGAAAGAGGGAAGAAGAAGAAGGACCAAATTGAAGAAAAAGGAAAGGAGAAAGTTAAGGTGTGAGAAGAAATTATCTACAAGTGAGGTAAGTACTACAAGTATTAAAAGACCTAGTAACAATTAAGTTAAAGTGTTTATAATTTTAATATATATATATGATTAATCATGATGAAAATGAGATGTTTAATTATAAGTATGATAATTATGTGTGATTGAATGAAATTTAGTATAAAGAAGTATGAGAAAGGAATTAATCTCATTGAAACAGTTTAGATAGAACAGAGGATTAACTTAGAAAATTCACCAAACATTGTATAAAAATATTTAATAATTGAATTAAATATGTAATTAAAGCTTATTGAGTGTAGTTTCATATGGCAGAAACAGTGAAATAAAAGGAATTGTATATTTCGAGATATACTAGTTTTTGTGTAACAAGGTCAAAGTAGGTTCGAGTTCTCCTGTTCTAAGTTTGAAAAATAATAGAAAAATATAGAAAAATTATTATAGATTGAAATTTATATGGTTTAATACCTAATGAGTCTATTTTCAAAAGAAATAGACGAGAACATTATTGGATCTTTGTACTAAAAGATAAATAATTTTTAGTAAAGAAAGGTCGAAACTGCTAGGCAGCAGAGAAGGGTAAATTGAAAGAATTTACTGTACAAATTGGCTAAATTAAAAATTCTGAAATTTTATGGTAAAAATATATTTGAGTCTAATTACAGAAACTTCAAGAGGATTTTAATTTCAAATTATGTACCTCAAGATATAAATAATTTAGTGACTATGACGCAAGTGGACAGCTTTAAAAATTAATGTGAAAATAAAAGTAAGAGGTATATGCTGATGAATATGTGAGAAAATATATGTGTGAAATATTATGTGGTTAATTATAAAGATTGATTGTGTGACTAATTGGTGAAATAGTGTATTATTTGAGAAAAAAAAGTTGAGAAATACATGATTATGTATATGTGAAGAAAAATGTATATATGATGTATAAGTTGTGAATGATTTGTGATCAAAATTGAAAGTGAAAGTGAAATTGGAATTGAAAGTGATATGAATTGTAAATTGAAAATCTCTATTAACTAGTCGGGTTGAGTCGGATATAGTTGGCATGCCATAGGATTGGAAGAGTCAAGGTATACTTCGACCTTGAGTCGATGAGACACTGGTGTCATTATTTTACTTCGGATAGATTCGATGAGATACTGGGTACCACTTTACTTTGGCTAGGCCGATAAGACACTGAGTGTCACTTTATTGCTTCGAACTATCCGATGAGGCACTAGGTGCCATTCTGGAGTGTTTGGTTGGATCCATGTATCCCGCCAAGGTCCGAGTCTTGTTAATAGGGTAAATAATGTGAAAAAGAAAGAATGTACAAATAGTGACATTAAGGTAAGTGAAATGATAATCACATGAAAGGTAAGTACAATATATGTATAAGAAATTGAAGAATGATAAAACAAAGTAAGCTAAGAGATTGGAATGACTAAAATGTGAAATGAAGAAGAGTATGTGAATTTCATAACACTACTGTAAGTTAAATGTCATATAAATAAAATGTATGTATTTTACATGAATAAACAATTATATGAATGAGTTTGAAATGAGTGATTAAAAGATGAATGATTAATGACACTTGTAGTACTTACTAAGCCTTCACCGACTTAACGCATTTATTTCAACGCGTAGGTATAAGACCTCTGAGAAGCTAAGGTTGGATTAAGTGCCTCTCATCAAATCACATCAATATTGAAAGATTGTAAGGCAATGTATATTTATTTTGTTAAAAATGGCATGTACAAATGGTATACCTATGTGTCTCTAATGAATGGGTTATCAATATTGCTTTGAAAATTTTCATGAATTGAATGAAATGGTTAAAATTGTGTTTTGAGTAAAAATTACATTTTCATTATTTTCAAATTGGTTTTAAGTTTCGATTTTGATTATACTTGATTATTTTTGTGATATTTTAAGTAAAACGATTCAATTACACAGTATTTGAAAGAAAATTTTGTTATATTCATTTTTAATTCTCTGACACTGTATGTAATACTCTTATACCGGGTTTATACGTGTGAACCGGGTGTAGGGGTGTTACATTTAGTGGTATCAGAGTAAAGGTTTTCTGATGTCTGGGATCGGGAATGAATCCACGTGTACATGTCATTTTACATGTTGATGTGATGAGAGGATGTTTAATTATTTAATTGTTAAAATTGTGAATATTGTAGAAAAAAGAATGTCGAATAGGGCTCATGATGAGTCCGAAGATGAAGTAGAGAGTAGGGCTCCAAAACTTATTAGAGAATCAGTACACTAGGATGATCATAAGGGGCATATGTTAAAAGAAAGAACTCAACCCCCCAATGAGTTGATATTATCTCAAGAAGAAATCCCGATTGTGATTCTATTGCAAACGATGAATCAATTGTTACAACAAGTTGAGGACTAACAATGTCTCAAATATTCCCTTACCTGGTGCTCCTCAACCATAACTGCCTACTTTTAGCTATCGATTTTTTTCTGGAAAAAATATTGAAAAAAATATGGTGCCGAAAAGTTTAAAGGTAAAAAGGATGATGATCCAGTTGAGACTGAGGAATAGTTAGAAAATAATTAAAAGGGTGATAGAAGAGCTACAGTGTACTAAGAGGAAAAATTGAAATATGTGGTATCGTTGTTGAAAGGTGAAGCTATCAGTAGTGGATTACAGTATTGAATATCCACCCCGTTGAGAAGATTCCATTGGAGAAAATGTCAGTTGAACAGTAGAGCTTGTTTTAAATGTGAGACAAAGGACCATTTGATCCGAAACTGCCTGTGAAAAGGTAAATTACATGGAAATACTGGTGACTCTGGTGTGAGATCGACAAGAGAGGTAGTCGATGGATTAGAAGTCCGTAGACCTCGAACTTTTGTTATTAGAACAAAGAGAAGAAGAGGACGTTCCTGATGAGAATACCGATAAATCTTCTTTTTGTGATTTTTCTATAAATTGTGTTAATTGACATATTCATATATATATGCATGTCAGAAGTGAAAGAGAGAGGGAATTAGCGGTAAAACCTACTAAGTAAGAGATAGTTATTACTAATTTTTTAGGACAAAGTGAAAGAATTAATAAATTATGCAAGAGGTGCACCTTAAAGATTCAAGGTTATGAGTTTTTAATAGATCTTATGACTTTTATATTTTACGAGTTAGATGTGACTGTGGGAATAGATAACCTGTCAGAAACGTGGGGTCATGGTTAAGTGTAGAAGAAAAAGAATTTCTTTAAGAATTTCGGATAGCAAAGAAATTATTATAATTGATGAAGATAAGTGAATAATATACTGATAAAAAGTTTAAGTTTTAAAATGAAATGTGAATAAGTTTAAATTCATAGAATAACTAAAGCGAAGTTTAAAATACTAGAATTGTGACTAATTAGTTCGTTCAATAAAAGAATGGAAATAACTACAGTCGTGAATGTTTGAAGGAAGATGAACTCTGATCACTAATAGTTACCTCGAGATTTTAGTGACGCTGCAGAGTCAATAAAACTAGAGGGAAGGACCAAGAGACGTCACTTCTGTCCGAACTATATAGGGATTCGAGGATTCTTCTAAAACATTCATTGATCCTATCATTTTTACTAAATGGTATAAATGAAAATAATGATGGAAGAAGTTTAATAAGTAAAAGGGAAGTGTTCTTTAGTGAATGAAAGAATATGAGATAATGATAAGATTTACGATGCGAATAAGAAGTAAAGAATTTATATGTTAGTAATTAATCTAGTATAGAGATTCAAGAGATAATTAGTCACTTTCGAGTTATGAAAGAAATAATAGAAGAAGGATAAAATTTGAATGCATGGAAGAATTACGAGAATGAAAATAGAGTCATATTTATGTTATAAAAGGATGAAATAAAATACAAGGAGTTCTTTAAGTATTTATATAGGAAGATGAAAAACAATTGTATAATTTCAATGGTAATCAAGAGTTATGATGTTATATGTTTGAAGCTATGAAATAACATAGTAAGTTATATGTTAGTGAAGTGATGTGAAATAAAGGAAATGTATATTTAGATTAAATAATGAAAGGTTAAAATTTAAGCTATAAGTGAGGGAAGTGTGAAATTTTATGATCAGTTAACTAAGTTTACTCACTTTCATCTGGTCAGAATCGATTTCTCCTTGTATAAGTATGCTCAGTTGTTTATAGATCAAAGAGTAAGACTTCATGATATGCCTCTATCCATTATTTCTGATTGAGATCCTGAATTTACATCAAAGTTTTGGAGAAAATGTAATTCTCCAGTATGTTGAATGGAGTTAAGTGAGAATAAGTTAGTGAGTTCTGATTTGATTCAGAAAAATAGAAAAGAAAGTGAAGTTGATCAGAGATCGTTTAAAGGTTGTTTCGGATAAACAAAGGTCATAGGTTAATTTAAAAGAGAAAAGATATTGAGTTTAATATGGATGAGAAAGTATTTTTGAAGGTATCTCCATGGAGAAAGATTCTTTGTTTTAGGAAAAAGGGGAAGTTCAATCCAAGATTCATTAGACCATATGAGATTTTGAAATCAATTGCATATCGATTAACACTCCCTTCAAAGTTGGACAAGATTCATAGTGTTTCCTATGTATCTATGTTACGAAGATATTAGTCCGATATATCTCATGTGATTATTTCGCAAGTTATTGAAACATAATCGAATTTGATTCATGAAGAAGAATTGATTAAGATACTTGCATGAAAGGTAAAAGATTTGAGAAACAAAAGTGTTCCCTTTGATAAAAGTTTTATGAAAGCATCATAATTTAGAAGAAGCAACATGGGAAAGAGAAGAAAATATGATATAACAATATTCGCAATTATTCGTTACAGGTAAATTTTGAGGACGAAATTTTTTAGGGGGGAAGAATTGTAACATCTGCGTTTTTGAACCGAAGTTAGAACAATAATAGTGTCGAGTTAAGAGTTAGATTATGTGGTTAAAATAAGAAGATTAGAAAAATTTAAGGATTAATTAGTAATTGTGAGAAAGGAGGAAGGACTAAATAGCAATTTATCCAAATTAAATTATGAGTCATCAAGGGAATTAGATTGATTAAGGAGGGGCAAAAGAGTAATTTGGTGGAAGATATTTTTGGAGGCAAAGTTTTGGGCCAAAGTGTAAAGTGAGAAAGCCTAGGGACTAAAAGTGCAGTTTTACCATTTTATTAAAGAGAGATATTTTTGAAGAAAAGTCTAGAGAAATTGAGGGATGAAAAATCAATTAAAAGATGAGAATATCATCTTTTCTTCTCATAATCAACCGTCCATGCCTATATCCCCCATTTCTAACTTTTGCTTTTATTCCAATTTAGTCCCTTCACCATTGTTAAGCTCTCCAAGCTTCAAAATCCTCCATTTTCTTTGAAATTTCCTTAAGAAAGGCATAGAGGGAAGTTAGTAGACACCTTAATATCCTTATAGAGTCCACTTTGAAGCGTTAAAGTGGATAGGGATTGAATTAGAATTTTGGAAATTCAAGAATAAAGGTAAGAGATGATTCAATTTTCATGACATACATGTATATTTACATAATCTAGCATGAAAAGTATTGAATTCTAGTCTTAAGCTTATATGTGTTTGTATGAAATTGAAGAAAGAGGGAAGAAGGAGAAGAACCAAATTGAAGAAAAAGGAAAGGAGAAAGCTAAGGTGTGAGAAGAAATTATCTACAAGTGAGGTAAGTACTACAAGTATTAAAAGACTTAGTAATAATTAAGTTAAAGTGTTTATAATTTTAATATATATGATTAATAATGATGAAAATGAGATGTTTAATTATAAGTATGATAATTATGTGTGATTGAATGAAATTTAGTATAAAGAAGTATGAGAAAGGAATTAACCTCATTGAAACAGTTCAGATAGAACAAAGGACTAATTTAGAAAATTCACCCAAAATTATATTAAAAGAGTTAATAGTTGAATTAAATATTTAATTAAATCTTATTGAGTGTAGTTTCATATGGAAGAAACAGTTAAATAAAAGGAATTGTATATTTCGAGATATACTAGTTTTTGTGTAACAAGGTCAGAGTAGGTTCGAGTTCCCCTGTTCTGAGTTTGAAAAATCATAGAAAAATGTAGAAAAATTATTATAGATTTAAATTTATATGGTTTAATCCTGAATGAGTCTTTTTTCAAAATAAACAGACGAGGACATTATTGGATCTCTTTACTAAAAGATAAATAATTTTTAGTAAAGAAAGGTCGAAACTGTTAGGCAGCAGAGAAGGGGTAAATTGAAAGAATTTACTGTACAAATTGGCTAAAGTAAAAAATCTGAATTTTTTATGGTAAAAATATATTTGAGTCTAATTTTAGAAACATCAAGCAGATTTTAATTTTAAATTCTATACCTCATGATATAAATAATTTAGTGACAGTGACGCAAGTGGACAGCTTTGAAAATTAATGTGAAAATAAAAGTAAGAGGTATATGTTGATTAATATGTAAGAAAAAAATATGTGTGAATTATTATGTGGTTAATTATAAAGATTGATTGTGTGATTAATTGGTGAAATTGTGGATTATTTGAGAAAATAAAAGTGAGAAATACATGATTATGTATATGTGAAGAAAAATGTATATATGATGTATAAGTTGTGAATGATTTGTGATCAAAATTGAAAGTGAAAGTGGAAGTGAAAGTGAAAGTGAAATTGGAATTGAAAGTAATATGAATTGTAAATTGAAAATCTCTATTTACTAGTTGGGCTGAGTCGGATATAGTTGGCATGCCATAGATTGGAAGAGTTCAGGGATACTTCGACCTTGAGTCGATGAGACACTGGGTGTCATTATTTTACTTCGGATAGATTCAATGAGGTACTGGATACCACTTTACTTCGGCTAGGCCGATGAGACACTGGGTGCCATTCTAGAGTGTTTGGTTGGATTCGTGTATCCACCAAGGTCTGAGTCTTGTTAATAGGGTAAATAATGTGAAAAAGAAAGAATGTGCAAATTGTGACCTTGAGGTAAGTGAAATGATAATCACATGAAAGGTAAGTACAATATATGTATAAGAAATCGAAGAATGATAAAATTAAGTAAGCTAAGAGATTAGAATGACTAAAATGTGAAATGAGGAAGAGTATGTGAATTTCATAACACTATTGTAAGTTAAATGTTATATACATAAAAGTTATGTATTTTACATGAATAAACAATTATATGTATGAGTTTGAAATGAGTGATTAAAAGATGAATGATTAATGACATTTGTAGTACTTACTAAGCCTTCACTGGCTTAACGTGTTTATTTCAACGCGTAGGTATAAGACCTCTGAGAAGCTAAGGTTGGATTAGGTGCCTCTCATCAAATCACATCAACATCAAAAAATTATAAGGCAAGGTATATTTATTTTGTGAAAAATGGCATGTACAAATGGTATACCTATTTGTCTCTAATGAATGGGTTATCAATATTGCTTTGAAAATTTACATGAATTGAATGAAATGGTTAAAATTGTGTTTTGAGTAAAAATTACATTTTCATTATTTTCAAATTGGTTTTAAGTCTCAATTTTGATTATACTTGATTATTTTTGTGATATTTTGAGTAAAACGATTCAATTACACAGTATTTGAAAATTTTTTTTGTTATACTCGTTTTTAATTCTTTGACATTGTATGTAATACTCTTATACCAGATTTATACGTGTGAATCGGGTGTAGGGGTGTTACAGACATTGAACACGATCGAGGTTTACACTCCTACGTTTCTGTCTAGAAGTCTTGTTTATTATCTATCTATTGGCTAAACATTAAATAAGTCTGGAGACGACATTATTGGGAGGCACAGCTATGAATCTCAAATATATACCGTAAAACAGACATGAAAAATATCAAAAGAACATTAAATAAGCTCTTGAACTATTCTAAATTTCTAGGAAAAAAGCCATGATCTTCTATTGTACCCTAATAAGGCCATGAACTTTCCCTATATACTATGTTGCTTTGACTATTCAGTTTTCTTGAAGCACTCATGTCTGATATAATCGAAAGTGAGACGTGGTAATTTTTTACTCCGCTGAAGTTTTTTTAATATACTAGTGTAATTATATGGCAGTATCTATTCATAAAAACTAGAAATCACTCCGCTGAAGTTAAAAGAATTATACTGTAGGTGTATAAAAAATGAACTCTTCTAACGATTTGCTTTCTATGTTGTAGCTTGCACTATATATTCTTGTTGCTAGCGTTCTTTGCATATATATCAACTATGAATGTGATAGGCAAAGACAAGAATTTCGGACAAGTGGCAAATGTAAAATTTGGGGAAAAGCTCCATCAAAGGTTTGTATTTCATGCTAGTTTTCATCTCCATTTTCATGTTTGTAAATTCAGACATTGGTATTTGAAATTACCGTTTTAACTCGTCTGGTCTTTTCTACAGACTGAAGTCAGGAACCAAAATCGGACTTCTTTTAACATCAGGATGGTGAGTTCTTTCTATTATGAACTTTCAATATCCCTTCTTTTGTGAAAAAAATGAAAGGAAATGAAAATATTTTAAAATTTAGTGTAGCGTTTAATATTATGTTGTTAATTAAAAGAATAAGTAATCTCACATTGTTTAGAAATAAATTACAAATAGATTATGAGTTTATATATTCTCATATCCCATATCTCACATTGTTTAAGAAAACAAGAGAAATGAGATTTTGAGTTTATATAAAGACCTGTTTTGTAAGTTTGTCTTGTTTGGTATTCACCAATTGGCAAACTGTGTATTCGTGTTGAATTGAAAAGGTTTTGTTTGAATAATGTATAATTGATGTAGTGACTGCTACTAGAACTCACTAAATTCTTTGAACTTAATTAGTTACCTTTCCTTCTCAAGATCGCTGACAAAGTAAAGGAATCATCGAAGACAACTCCAAAGGACAATCATTACTGTGAAACTTCTAGAATTTTTTTGTATTATGCATGGCATAGGAGTGATGTTAAGATGCATATATTTTGAAGAATGATATTTTATTTGTATTAAAACTTATGTTTATGAAACTATGATTCCTATGCAGTTTAAGTGGAGTCCTTACGGATTTAAGTGTACCATTTTACTTAATCCTGAATGACAAGTTGCTTAGATTATATATTAATTTAAATTGTTATTTTAATTAGTTTCCGCCAAATATGACTATAAAGGATAATGATTTTTAGTTAGTGATGCACCATTCCTAGGCCATCCTTAAGGGTTGGGTTGGGGCGTTACAAGTTGAATCGTTCTTGGGCCCTCCATAAGGGTCGAATTAGGGTGTTACAGAGAAAGAGTGGCTTTACCTGCAAATGATAGTTGTTTAGCATCCTTGTTATTCAGTTTGCTCCACACCTTCCCCACACAAACTTTAAATTAGAGCAAGTAACTCTGTTGTAGAATAATGACACACCCAAATAGATACCAAGATTATTTACCTTTTTAAACCTAAGTAGGCTACTCAATCTATCATTGACTTCAACATCCACTCATCCAAAAAAGTAGATAATTTTTCAAGCATTAACTCGATGACTTGAGATACTGTAAAAATTTTCAAGAAAATCCTTGAGGGCCATAGCATGCTTCAAATCTGCCTTAGTAAAAATAACCAAGTCGTCTGCAAAGAACAAGAGAGATAAATCAAGTTCTAAATGAGATAATCTGATAGGACTCCACTTGCTGCTAGAAATAGCCGACTGAATTCCATGTCCAAACCATTCCATACATAGCACAAACAGATAAGGCGATAGGGGGCATCCCTATCTAACGCCTCTCAGAGGCTTAAACTTTGGAGTTGGTACTCCATTCCACAAAATATGCATGGTAGAGTTCAAAATTACTGACATGATCTCTCTCTTAAGGAACTCCGATATACCAGCAACCTTAAGGGAACCATCAATAAAATCCCATTGTAACTTATCATAAGCCTTTTCGAGATCAATTTTAATAGCCACCTATCTTTTATTCTTAATCTTCATAAATTGTATGACCTACTGGGCTATAAGGATATCATCCAAAATATTTCTTCTCACAATAAAACAAGCCTGCTCACTAGAAATAATTTTGGGAAAAATCATTTGGAATCGATTATGTAACAGCTCAGTTTTCAATGGTGTAGGAAACAGTGATTTCGGAATCAAGAATCCGATGATTCGAGTAAAAAATGTATTTATTTTAATACTTATGACGTCTTTGACATCATATTAAAATTTGGTTATGAAGTTTTAACGTTTGGATGGCAAATTGAGTAAAAAAGATTAAATCGTAAAAAGTGCAAAAATAGAAATTCATTGATTTAATGCATTACATAATTGGAAGATAGGTTAAGGTATCAAAATGGTAATTAGACCATTATCTATGTGAGTGGACAAATTTGGGTTGAAAATAAGGGAAAATACTTGTTAATTAAAAGGGTAAAATAATAAATGTAAAAGAAATGATATTTTTAACCTAAAATCATTACAAATTAATTATTTTCTTCATCTTCTTCACTAAACAAACAAAAGAAACCGTACAAACCTTAAGGGAAGTTTTGGCCAAGCTTAAAGCTTCATTAGGTGAGTGATTTCTCACCCGTTTTTAGTAATTTCTATGTTTTTGAGTTCGTATTAGCTTAGTCTAGCTAATCTAAGGACTAATTTGTGATTCTATCAAAAGTTTAATATTTTACCATTGTTGACAATACTTATTTTTGGAAGTTCATGGTAGATTTTTATTCTTGATGTTTGGGTTTGATATTTTTGTAAAGTGATTTTTGATGAAATTAGAGTTTGAAGACTAAAATGTTAAAATGATGAAAATGTGGGTAGTTGGTGTGAAATGGTTAAATTGTAGGGACTTGTATGGAAGCTTGGAGCAATCAACTAGTATGGGTTTAGTGAGAAAAAGGTTATTTTACATGTTTTGTGTTAGTGACTAAATTGAATAAAAGTGAAATGCTAGGAGTAATTTCATAAATTTCCAAAAAAAATGATCAAAATGTGTCAAATGATTTAATACATGATTTAATGTGAGTAATCGGATGATTTGTTCATTAGATTATGATCGAACCGCAGATCGTGAGAAAGGAAAATTTACGAATTAGACCTCGAAGTCTATCTATAACCGCAAATTTAGTTCGGTAAGTTCGTATGGTTAAATTCCAATTTAAATTGCATATTATTGTATTGTAAACAATTAATGTGAGTTGAAACGATTGATCAGAAGTAAGGAAGACCGGAGTAAAGGAAAGAAAGGCTAACAGGCTTTGAGCCGTAAATGAAATAGGTTCGATGATTATGTGTCATCGTGAGTATATAAATCCTTTACAGATTATGAGGTCTAATGACTATGTGTCATCGTGAGTATATGAATCCTTTACAGATTATGAGGTTCGATGACTATGTGTCATCGTGAGTATATGACTCTTTTACGGATTATGAGGTTTGATGATTATGTGTCATCGTGAGTATATGAATCCCTTACGGATTATGAGGTCCGATGATTATGTGTCATTGAGTATATGAATTCTTTACGGATTAAAGGTCTGATTACTTTGTGTCATAGTGAGTAACAAATACGCATGGAAACCTACCCGGATGTATATAGCTTATTCAATTCAGTTGATTAGATTTTACAACTCTTGAAGTTTGGTAAATCTATTTAAATTTATGAACTTACAAAGCTTTGAAATGCTTATTTATGGAAACTATTATTGTTTTGTAGATTCAATTTTTCTTTATGGAGATCAGATCATCTTGGAGCATCACACTATCCCGGAGCTATTCGGTAGTTCTTACATCACTTGGTTATATGGCATGTACTAGGATGATGTTATCTTTGTTTATGTAGTTGAGATTGTGGAAACCTTGTTATTTTGATGAGATGTTGAACATAATAATGTATCTTTGTGCAAGTTAGTCTATAGGTTTAAAATACTATGTAATGACTTGGGATTTATGTATTCGTGTTGGCTTAATACATATTGAAGTCATGATTGTTTTGTGTTGTTAAACTTGTGTTTTGGCATGATTCCTGAGATTCTGTAAACTTGTTTCGGTAGTATCCATGGATGTATCAATAGAAGTACAAGGTAGGAGAGAGGTTGTTCTCTGACTTGGGTTGTATCGGTAGGTTGAATAGCAAGTATTGGTAGTTATGTGTTTAGAAGTATCGATAGATTTAATACTTGCATCGGTAGAAGTAACAGGGTAAGATTTTTAGCTCTCTAGAGATTTAATATCGGTAGAAGTAAGACTTGTATAGGTAGAAAGAGTCACTTGTACCGGTAAGACTATCACTTGTATCGGTATAAGTCTGCACTATTCTTGAACTATTTACTAACTTGACAACTACCGATACTTGTCTAACAGGTATCGGTGGAAGTCTTCAATAATGTTGAAAATGACCTTTTTGCCCTTGTTGAATTGTACTTTTAATCAAATAATGATAATAACACGTGGAATGAATTTTCTAATAAAAATAAATTTGAATAACATTAAGTTGAAGACGAACAGTGATAAATGAATAGTAAGTTATCGAAACCGTAACTGGCCATGGTTTACGAGTTTTGGGTGTTGCAGATTAGCTATTACCTTCATAAAAAGCTTATATAAGACAAAACAAAGGCCAAGAGGTCAAAATTGTGAAAACTCCTCAGGATTAGGGACTTTAGGCACAAGAACTATGATGGTATTATTAAGCTCTTGACCAATAGAGCCTCCATTAAAAACTTCTTTAACCTAATCACAAATAGCCTCCCCAATATTGTCCCATTGATTTTGAAAGAAATAGGCATGGAAACCGTTACTACCTGGAGCCTTTAAGGGGGCCATATCAAATAGAGTAGTCTTAATTTCCTCATTATAGATTGCTCTCCCCAAAAAATCTTTATCACATTGATCAATTTGTGGAAATGAACTAGTAAGTAAAAATTCTCCAATAATCAATTGTTCCTCATATAATTTCTAGAAGAAATTGATTGCCTCTTGCTAAATATCCTCTAGATCTTAAATTCAATCCCTTGACTGGTTTGGCAAGGCAGTAGTATGATTAGCCTTTCTCTTTTGAATTGTTCGACGATGAAATAATCTAGTATTTCGATCTCCCAAATTAAGCCAATTACATCTAGGTTTTTGCTTCCAAAGCAAGTCTTCATAATAAAGAAAAAATTTTAACTCCTCCCTAATCTCCATCTCTTTATGAATCAAATAATCTGAATCCAAATGTTCCAAAGCCTTCTGTATACTAGATAAGGTGTGGATTAATTTTTTTTCCATGCTTCGATAATCCTATAATCAAATTTGTTCCAAACCTCAAGGCTAGTAGATAAATTAGAAAGAGACTCAAACATATCACCATCATACTTCCAAGTTTTTTTGACGAAGTTGGAAAAGTTTGTATGTTCAGCTCATCCTGTCAAATAATAAAAAGGTTGCCACTTAGGCAAAGAAAAAGTCCGATTAAAATTAAGAAAGAGAGGTCGATGATCCGATTTGAGCTTAGTGAGATGAGTAACCATGCAATTCAGAAAGGCTTGAATCCAAGCATTATTACCCAGAGGATGGTCGAGTCTTTCGAAAGTCCCTCCTCTATGCCAAGTAAATAATGGACCCTTGAAACCCAAATAATGTTGACCATTAGAATCAACAAGCTCTCCAAAATAAGGACAACTTATCCCATTAGTACTTTCTCATTTTTTCTCATCTGAGGATAGAATAGTGTTAAAATCACCAATTGTTATCCAAGGAACCGAGATAGAAGGAATAGTCACTCTCAATTATTCCCCAAACGCCCTCCATTTCTTTCTATTTGAACTTCCATAGACAAAGGTGATAAAAACATGCTTGGAAGGAATGTTCCTATAGATTCGAACCAAAATGAATTGAGGGTGATTAAAAACAATCTCTAAATTGACTGTGTTTTCCAACCAATTCAAATACCACCTGAGAACCCCACTACTTCACCTTGGTGAGAACATTCAAAACCCAACTTGGAAATGTATTCATTAGCTTTCCTTCCACTAGACATTGGTACCAGAAAACTAACAATATCTGGTTTATATTTCAGATAATACTCCTTATATATTCAGGGAAACTTAGAGCTCGCACACGCCTGACAGTACCAAGAAAAAAGTGATAAATTCATATACATAATTATAGAATAAATTAAATTGAAGTCTGACTTATTGTCAAAATACCACCCCAAAGATGAGTTAGTTTCCTGTCTCCTTAGGGCCATCATTTAAGATGCCCACTATAGCAAGAGAATTTATTAATTCAACCACACTGTTCATCAACTTAGATAGAGGAACCCGATTGCTAGAAATTTTAAAGATATTTCCTTTATCTCGAATAGTCATATTAAGCTTCTTGTCTTTTCGTCCCCTAAAAAATTTTCGTCCAGTAAAAATACACCTGTAACCACAACTCCACTACTTAATTCCTCCGTTCGACCATCACCCATGGCTCCCAAAGGATTCGGGTGCAAATTCTCCTTAAAAACAACATTTGAATGCTTATTAGAATCCAAGATACCCTTTTCCATATATAACATAACCTCCAAATTACCTTCAAAGATCGGATTAAAATAGGAAAAAGATCGGATTATTTTTGGAACTAGGAGAACTAACCACCAATTGGTTGCCTGTAATGACTCAGAAGTCAAGGATGACGGAAAGCATAGTTTGAAATCTTCTTTTCGTAGTTTAAGCTCGAAAATATTGTTTATTTAATATTTATAGAGCTAAGTTAGAAACAAATGGAATTTTGGTTAAATAATTTTATCGAATTAAGGTTTAATTCATAGTAAATGGACTAAATTAAGTGGCAATGATAGGAATAATGTTAAATTTCAAGGTGAATTTAAATTATGGGACTTACTAAATATATAAGCCATTATATATATGTTGATTTATAGTGGATAATAATGACTAGTATTACATATAATATATGTTAGTTATATTATAATATTTAAGATATATAAAAATGTTAAAGTATTTATAAATGAAAACCAAATAGATATTAGTAATAAGAAAAAGAAAGAAAAGAAAGCATAAAAAATTAGTAAATATATGGTATAGTGGAGAGAAAGAGAAACACATTTTCATTTCTCTTTGCATGCCCATTTTGAGGAGGAAAAAAGGAACATTCGGCCATAAGTGTGATTTTTTAAGCTTACATCGGTTAGTAAATCATGATTTTTTTGTATAAATTTTATGTTTTTGGTGTCTCAAGTTCTTGAACTAGCTAGTTCATGTTAAAATTTTATGTTAGGTGGTTAGATTATGAGGTTGGTAGTGATATAGGTGGTTAGATTATGAGGTTGGTAGTGATATAGGACTATCTTGTACAGCCAAGAGGTGATTTTATGCAAGAAGAAATAAGTTGTTCAAAATTTTAATTTTAGAGCTAAATTGAAAATTAGGAAGTTTATTTGGACTTTAGGAAAAATTTTGGTTAAAAGATTGAGGGTTATATATGAAGCTAAATTAGTTTCGGTCATGGGGATTAACTGGTACTTTTTGCGAAGATAGAGTATAAAATTTGTAATTGAATGCAAATTTTGTGGTCTGTTGTTAATTTATTTTAATTGTTTCATTCCATAACTAAAGTCATTCCGGAATCCTCGAGTAAGAAAGGAAATGAAAAGGTTGACGTCGAGTAGCACGACATATACGGTGTGTGTTTCTATAATTTAAACTAATTTATAAATTACTGCACATTGATTTGTTTGTGCATGGTAAGTAAATAAGGTGAGAATTATCATTCAAATTGATTGAGATGAATCATTTGAAAATAGAAATGATTAAATCACGTATAATTACGAAATATGAATTTTATTGTGAATGTATGAAATAAATCAAGTTGAGATAAATTGAGTTGTTATTTTATTGAATAAATATACATTATTGATTGTATATATAATTGAGATATTGGTTGTATAAAAAGATATGTGATGAAAATCCCATTAATTGTTTGGGTTGAGTTGGATATAGATGACATGCCATAAGATAAGAAGAGTTAAAGGATACTTCGACTACGAGACGATGAGGCACTGGGTGCCAAAATAGTGTGTTGGTTGGATCCGTATATTCGTCAGATTCCAAGTTTTGTTAATAGGGATATGAAATAATAAAAGAATGTATATGGATTGATATGGTATAATGGTATAAAAATGATGTGATATGTGAAATTAATTGGGGATATTATTATGTTTTGTTCCATAAGATTTGAAATGAGATTTTGTTATGGAATGGTTGTATGTTATTTGGTAATACTTGAATTGTAAGTGTGAATGCCCTTATGGGCAAGTATGAAATGAGATGAATACTCTCAAATGAATATGAAATAATATGACGATTGGTTAATTTTATATGTCATTCTCATTATAGATCTACATTTCTTTATTTTTCATAATATATTTTATGTTTAAATTATAGAAACACAATTAAATATACTTACTATATGATTTATGTTTAATACATAGGTTAGGTATATAATAGTCGTAGTCGAAATAGCGTCTAATAACGATCTCGATCTCAAATTGGGGTGATGTTCTTATTTTGGTTTGGCATGTACTTAGGAAGTCTTTTGAATTTGAAATCTTACCTTTGTAATTTGATGATAGTTGTGTTTTAGTTGGTAATTTCATATGTTAAGTATGTATAGATGTGTGAGTGTGAATATGATAATAGTAGTCCTAGTGATGGTAATATATACATATATTTGGTTGAATGATTTCTATACTTAATGTTTAAGTAGATGAGTTTATTATGGTATGGTTTTAAGATGCTTAAATAGTTTAGATGTATTCATCTAGTTTGAATGGTGATTTATTGATTGGAGATTTAGGTTAGTTGATTTTGATGTTGTTTTTGGATTATGATATGTTTTTAGATGCATCTAAGGTTATCTTTGAGTTCATTGGAAGTTAGGCAAAGTTGAAACTTTGGAAATGTAGTTTTATCAAATCTGAATCTAGGTATCGATATTTATCTATAAGCACAGTTTTTTTTTTTTTTTTAAATTAACAGAATATCAAATTGGTATCACTTTTTATTTAGGTAACGATATTTTTCATAAAATATCGAAACTGAGAAATAATTATCGATACTTTTTGTTTTTGCAAGGAAAACATAAATGAGTTTTGGTATCGATTTTCAATAAGATATCGATTCAGTATTAATAATAACTGTAATTTTTTAGATTTATATTTAAACTCTTAAATTTTACAAATTTCATCTTTTATTATACTTGAATTTCACAATTAGGTCCTTATAAAAATTCAAAATTTAGTATGCTTAAATGTATGTTAAACAATTGAATAATGTTCTATTATGGTTAATATTGATTATCAAATTTTATCGTGACATCTCATTTCTCGGGTCCAACGATTGAGTCGGATAATGAATTTTACATTGCCACTGTTCTTACCAGGTTCAAGCTCAACGTTTAAAGCAATAGAATTTTCCCTAAAAAATGCAACAGCTAAGTTTCTTTATCTTGGTTTAGTGTTGTTGGACCTTCCACTCCATTTCCCTATTTGTCACATTAATTGGTCCAAACCTATTCAATAAATTAATAATCCCCAGCCCATTACCATTTGATCCATTGCTTCCTTGGCCCATTGATGCTAAAATACTCCCAACCAAAACATCCAAGTGGCCAACAATTCTCTTGCCTTTCGGCTCTTTTGCCCCAGTAAAAGCATTGTCGCCCACCACTTTTGCATGGCCCAAAGAAAAGACATGTTCAGAATTTTTAAAAGAGGGTATAGAAACCCTAGCAGTGCTGTCAAATTTTAAAGAAATAGACCAACCTAGCACCATTTATGTTGTTGACCAAATCCCCTCCATGCCTCTTCTCCTGCAAATTCTCCATTTCATTAAGATTTTCCAGCACATTAAATCTAGATTTAACAGCCAATTTCCTGTTAATTACGGCGTCAATCTTCCTATAATCTCTAAGATTTCGCCTATTGTGTTTCTCGACGAGCACCCACAGGAAATAGATGCCATTGTATTTGGACAAGCAATCTCCTACCGATGTTGTGCTCGCCCTTTGCTCTCCACCACCAATCGAAGTTCCATCAGTAACTTCCCTTGAATTAACAACCTTCCGCAGTTTTATCAATCCCAATGGGAATGATTGGTGATTCTCTAGTTGAATTGGTACGTCGAGCTTTCGATTATGGCAGCTTGGATCATTATTTCAACAAAACTCTGTTGGTTCTTATACCAAAGGTGTCTGCTCTGGAATCGATTACATAGTTCAGACCAATAAGTCTATGTACAATTCCATATAAAGCCCTATCCAAGGTGATTGTGAATCGACTCAAGCCACTCATGTCGGTACTGATATCTGAAAATCAAACAAGTTTTGTTGGAGGAAGGAACATTATGGATAATGTATTTGTGGCTTAGGAGGTGATGCATTCGATGAGGGTCAGGAAGCGTAAAAAAGGTTGGATGGTAGTGAAGATTGACATGGAGAAGATGCGATCCCATTGAAGCTCCACGGCTTATTAAAACCATCATGCAATATGTCTCCATGGTGTTAATGCAGATACTGTGGAATGGAGGATTTACAGATGAGTTTCACCCATCCCGGGAATAAGATAGGGCGATCCCATCTCTCCATATCAATTTGTTTTGACTGTTGAAAGACTTGGCCATTTGATTCAAATGGCAGTTTCTAATGGTGAATGGGCGCCTAGTCAAATGGGACGGAATAGGCCAAAATTGTCTCATTTATTCTTTGCCTATGACTTGATGTTATTTGGCGAGGCTAGCTCCGAGACTGCGTATGATATGAAGAAAACTCTAGATTTTTTTTCTGTCAATTTTCAGGTCCAAAGTTTTTTTTTTTGGCTAACATTGAAGCTCCATTTTGAACTCAGATTGAGAATTTCCTTGGGTTCCAAAGTGAAGAAGATTTGGGGTTTTATTTAGGGGTGTCATTGTGCCATAAAAGAACAACTAAGAACACCTTCCAGTTCGTGGTGGAAAAAGTCAAGAAGAGATTGAGTGGGTTTGATGGCAAGTTGCAATCCTTGGCAGGGAGAATAAATTTGGCGGAATCAGTTCTGATGGTTATTCTCGGGTATTTCATGCAAATAGAAATGATCCCTATTGATATTTGTGAGAAAATTGAACAAATTGTTAGGCAGTTTGTGTGGGGGTCTTCAATAAATGGGAGGAAGGTTGCTCTTCTGAAGTGGGATACTTGCTGCAAACCGATCAAAGAGGGTGGGTTAGAAATGAGAAAGATGATACCCTAAAATAAAATTTTCCTGATGAAATTGGCTTACAATTATGCTAATAAAACTGAAGCTCTTTGGGTAAGGGTGTTTGGGGTAAATATAAGGCTAAGGAAATTTGCCCTCAATCTATTAATAGGAATATTTGCTCGTACGTGTGGAAGTCACTCTCAAAGGTTTTGGATCAATTTAGAGAAAAAGGTATTTTGGAGCATTGGTGATGGCAAGTCAGTTATCTTTGCTAAGGATATTTAGATCCCGGGGTTGGGTCTACTGTAAGGGCATTTACTCCCTAATATTAGCATTCTGGATCTTCTAACGGTAGTGGATCTAGTTGATAGGGTGGGTAACTGGGATTGGAGTGTATTGCATAAGTGGTTTACTATTGAGGTATTGAATTACATTGCAAGCAATCACCCTCCTCATAACGAGCTTGGAAATGATATTTGCCTCTGGAAAGCAAATGAGGGTGGCAAGTTCACTGTCAAGACAACTTATTTTAGTCTTATGGGTCGGGTCTCATCGCAAAACAATTCCAAATGGGAATATATTTAGGAGTTACCTATTGCCCCTACGATTAAACAATTTATGTGGCTACTTAAACATGGCAGGCTGTTAACGAATTTGGAGAGGGTTAGAAGGAGGATATTTGATGCTGTTGGATGTGATGCTTGTGGAGCGGCACAAGAAATGACTTTACATGCTCTGCGGGACTATAAGGTTGCTATGGCAGTTTGGATGAGGGTACTGTTATTGCAGTCAGTAGTAAGGTTTTTTCAGTTGGAGTTTGATGAGTGGCTTGACTCAAATTTGCAAGGAGAGTTTAAAATGGATGGTTATGCTACAAACACTAGGAATCTATTTGCAGCAATGTGCTGATCGTTGTGGAAGGCTAGGAACAGGGGTTTTTTTAGTAGGAATTTGGGGATGCAGATTCGGTGATTAGATATGCTGAAGGATATGTAGCTAGTTCACGATGGTTGAGTTCCATCAGGAGAAGCACAACAAGCTCAGATTCTAGGGAGGCTCATTGGCAAGCACCAACAGCCGGATGGACTAAACTAAATACTGATGGAGCAGCAAAAACTGATGGCAACTGGTCTGCAGCAGGGGGAGTCCTTCATGAGTCATCGGGCAGATGGCTAGCAGGTTTCCAAAGGTATGTTGGTAAGGGAACAGCGTTGAATACCAAGTTGTGGGCTATCTTGATTTCTCTTGAAGTTGCGCATGCAAGAGGATATAACAAAGTGATGGTGGAGACAGACTGCAAGCAGATAGTGGATCTGAATAGAGATGGATTAAACCACATGCCTTCAATAATAGTCGTTAGCTAAATAGTGCAGATGCACCACTAGTTTAAGGATGCAAAAATTCAGTTTGTGCATAGGGAAGGCAATGAAATTATTGACTAGCTTGCCAAGTCGTGAGTTTCATCGGATGGTGACTTAGTTATATTTGATTCTCCCTCGAGCTATGCTAGGAAATTGTTAGACGGTGATATGCTAGTACTCTAATTGTTGTGTTAATGGAATAAGGCACATTGGTGCCCCTTTACTTGTATAAAAAAAAACCTTCATAGAACATAACTCCTTCATCTATAGCACCGACATGAGAAACATACTGTAGGTAAATATTCATATTCTATTCGTTGAAGTATCCCATTTATCATAATTTATGATACTGGAGGTTTGTCAAAACTAACATAGATCGCCATGCGTGCAAATTTACCCCTTGCTCTATTAACAATATTAAAGTCTAGCTTAGCAACCTTTGTGACTAATCCACCAATCTCCCATAAAATTTTCTTTTTGTACATATAGTCCGGGAGACCTTGGAGTCTTATTCACAACATTACCACACTAGGAAAGGATTGTTCAGGGTCAAATTCAATGGACCATGGCTGAACTATCAAGTATTGATCGAAGATGATCCAAAGGTCCTGAGAAAGAACTCGTTCATAATCTTCTGGGTTCTGAAACTTATCTAAAAAATAACCATTTGCTATATCCATCAACCTGAAAGGCTGATTTGGTTTCCACAAAGCAAAGATTTTGTTATGAAGCATTGCAGACTCAATACTTTTACCTGAAAGCTTGATCACCACAGTGTAGGCCATATCATTGATTAACAACTAATTAATTTTCTCCGAAAAATTAATTGATGGAATACCGTTCTCAAAAAATTTCATAATGTCTCCTCCATAAAGGTAAAGTTATCATCTTCTTTGATGTATGATACACCATTCTTCTCTCTCAAGATGCGAGAACTTTTCCCTAACAACCTTTCCTTCCATGACAACGGTGGATTTGCTTCCAATTCCGCTGCCGCCACTACATCCGAATCTATTTTCTCATTCTAACAAGCCTCACCCTTAACGTCTTTGTTGATAAGATTGCTAGTTGTCTCCATTTTTTCTCTAAATTAAAATAAATTTAATTTTAAACCCCACATTGAATAGCATAGTTAGCATTAGTTGGAGCACTATCTTAACTAGAAATTAACTTGTTTGCTTCAAAATAAGTAAACATTTATATCTCCTTCAAAATAAAAAATAAAAAAAGTTACCACAAAATCTTGACATGAATTAAATTAAGCTATCCAAGAAAAAATAAAAAAAAATGTTTAGAAATATCAAAACATATAAGCATCTACAAGAAATTACTGATATGAAAATTTACTAGAAATCTTGGTGATATATTAAAAGAAGTGCAAAGATGATGATATTACATGGAAAGTAGTGAGAAAGTTTGTCAAACAAAAAGTTTATATTTGAGATTATATATGAAATTCTTTGAGCAAGTAGAAGATAAATATTATTATTATTTTAGACCATGTAACAAGTTAGTTATATTTATATTTTATTGTAATCTATCTTTGATTATGAGAATCCACGATGATCAAGTCCTTCTATTGATCAACAAAAGTAAGTCATTACTATGTTTTTGAACCAAAAATTAAAATAAAATATATGTTTGGACAAACTATTAGAAACTTCTTCCCACCCTTTGTGAAAGCAACAGTTTGTTTCTGTTAATGAGACCCCGCAATACCTAGATTTAATGAAATTCGATCTCATTCTTGGTGGGTTTTCTTAACGAATTTAAGGTAATATATCAATTCAGACTAAACAATTCTTAATATTTATTGAAATGAGACCCCATATTTGCTATTTTTTTAAACCGACTGAAAACTGAAATGCTAGTTACCTACACATTTTAATTAATGGCTAAAATAAGCAAGCTCTATCTTTTAATTTATACCTAAATCTAAATTAATTTAAATAAAAAATTATTAAATGAAAGGGTATGAACTTTATTTGGGAAGAATTAAATTATAGGGACTCAATTTTTTAAAAATTAAATGAAGTAGAGGCTTTTTCTAGGAATTTAACCTTAAGTAATCTATATAATAAAAGAAACTTAGCTGATTGGGGATTTGCTTTTGGATAAAGAAAATTATTGCATAATGATTTTGGGCTGATTTTTTTTTCTCTTATTGCATGATATTGACAATCTCCAAAAAAAAATGTCTAAATGTGGATTTATAGTATTTACTTTCTTATTAAAGTAAGATAATTATTTTTGGTTAAATGTTTGATTCATGATTGTTCGAGCTTAGATTTGAAGTGATTCGTGGCACAAGAAACGTTGTCCATTCTTGCGTTTTTTTGTTTTGAAAGTTTTAACTCAATAAATTTTTGTAAATTTCAATTCATCAAATACTATAATTAAAAGGATTAACTAAAAAATCCTCCATTTGTACTTAAATTAATTAAAAAAAGCCAAAAACTATATTTACCAAATACTCCATATATATATATATATATATATATATATATATATATATATATATATATTTAATTTAGTTCTTGTTATATAATATTTTTAGTGTTTTTATTTTTTAAAATGTGTGTTTTTAATTACGATGTTAAGTTTTTTTTTATTAATTAAATTAAATAATTAAATATTACTTATTTTTTTATCATGCGATGGCAAGATATATTGGAATTTTTCTTCATCCGCGAATATACATGATTAAAATAAATAATTATAACTTTTTTAATTTACTTTTGATATACATTATTTATATCAATGAAATATAAAATATAAAGATTAAATGATTAAACATTAATTGAAAAAAAATATTTACATCCTTACAAAAGATGAGTAAATTATACAGATAGTTCACCCAATTATCAAAGGTTTCATTTTAAATGTCAAAAAAAAAAAAAAAAAAGTTTGTAATTTAAGTACTCATATTATATAATTCAATCATTTTAATCACTAACGATAAGCAATTAAAAAATTTGGTATAGTAACAAGTTTAGCCCTCAAATTATATATATTATATCAATTCAGTTATAATTTTAAAAAATTAATCCTCAAAATTTATAAATAATCTCAATTTGATCCCAATTTTAAAAAATTCAAAAAAAATATAAAAATACATAAATAATTTCAAAAAATATAAAGTAAATAAATTTAAATGTTATATTAATATAAAATAAAATAAAAATCCCCGATCCCACCACTGTTACAAATTTATAGTTGTAGTTATATATATATACCTTATGCATGTTTAGACCTAGAAGGGTGCAATAGTTTTTGAGCCTCTTGTGCTTTGTTCACCTACATGATATATGAAACAACAAAGAAATTTCAGCTTCCGAAAAACAACTCACAACATTAATTAACTTCAACACTGAAATTTCCAACAACAAAAAACAAATTTTAATTAGTTTGAGAAGAAATAAGCAATGAACTAAGTTATATGTATAACATGAGACAAAAATATGGTCTAAAAAAGCAATTGATCATCTCCGAAGTAACGAGTACTTCGAGAATCGTATTCAATGGAGGTGAAACACTAATAATTTTAATTACTGCACAGAAAAAGTTCTAATTAGTACTCTTTTCAGATTTATAGTACGAGAGGAAATTAAAGGGTTTGGTTTTTATAATACTAATAAAAATCATAAAAGTAAAATAAAGCAAATGGAAAATGAGATAAGAGATTATGATAAACTGGTTTATGGGAGATTAGTTCGCTTCAGCATGATTTCTTTAACTGTTGCTTTTGGGGTTTTCGTTAATCAACTAGTCACTACCGTAGCAGGATCTTCCGATCTTCCACTAACACATCGAGTCAACAAGAACTACTTATCTTCCAACCTCACAGTTCAGATTAGCTTGGGGTAAAGGTGTTCAAAAATGGGCAATACCAATTTTGAGTTAATTCCCACCTAAATGACTTCCTGAGGTTGTCAGGCCTAGGTTTTGTTTCTCGTTTTTCCTTTTCAAAACAATTGATCTATTGAAAACCCTTATACAATAATTAAATAATCATACCTCCACTCTCTAATCCCTCACAAAGGAATTATTTCCTCATGGTTTATTGAAACATCATAGATTCAATATAAAGAATATGCATATGAAATAAGATTGAAAATATAATTGAAAAGAAACTCAAGGATTTGTATTGCAATATGTTGGGATGAATCCATAATTGTTTATATGAAACTTACAAATCTCGTTTTCGTAAAACAAGAATGAAAATAACTAGACCTAAAAAAAGAAAATTACTAAACCTAAATTACAAGAAAGAAATAAAAGATAAAAAAATGTGTGTCAAACTAAGTGCTCAAGAGGCCTATTTATAGCATTTGGACGGTCATTTTTCTTAGCCCTAGGTCAACTACTGTTCTTCAGGTTTAGGTTGTGTTGTGAAGACCAAAACGACCCTTACTTGGTGTATTTCCGCGTTTAGGAGTCGATGTCACGACACACAAGATCTGTGTCGCGACAAGGAAGGCAGTCTACTCCTTTGGTGTGATTTCCAAGCGTTGTCGTGACATGCTATGCTCGTGTCGCGACATAGAAGACAGCTTCAGGATTCTTTGGTTTTGGTCCCTATGTTGCGACATCGCTTGTCTCGTGCCGTGACAGAGTGATCAGCTTCAATTTAGTTCGTCTTCTAAGGGTTGCCTGCATAGTCACAAAGTTCATTAGTCAACCTTTAGGCCTCAATCAGCCCTTAAGTTAAGAAAAGATTCTTTTTCACACTTTTTACACATTTTATTCATTATACTAAAACTAAAGTAAATGCTAAGTAAATTCTAACGAAAATGCCTAATTTCAAGCTCTTAAAGTGCGAAAACTAGTTTAATCTGCTAGGTCGAATTACGATAGATCAACAATACCGATTACAAACTTTGTAACACCCCAAACTCGGCTTAGAAATTATGATCGAATCTGGGGATGAATTCTACCCGTTTGAAGCATTAATTTGGGGCTTAAAAACTGTCCCTAAAACGTATATCTCGAGACTTGACAAGATGTTTCGAGACATGACTGAAAATAGTTGTTATATAGTTGTTATATAGTCGTTGTTAAGCTACGTCTCGAGAAATTTTGCCCAATGTCTTTAGACATGTAGCCCTTGAAGTATATTTTTGTTTCGGAGTTTTCAAGCCATATGTCTCGAGACTTGCACACCAAAGTCTCTTAAAAACATCTTAAACACCTTAGAACACTTTGATATTAACCCAAAAAATATTTAAATAAATTAAAACACATTTAAAACATATTTTTGAATATATTGCAAGTCTTTTTTTTTATATCTTAAGGTATTTACCGGAGCGAGCTAAGTAACTAATCCTCTGCATTCTGTAGGCCTATTAAGGGAGTGGATGTTGACCACGAATTTTAAAATTGCTCCATATCCAGAACGAGGATTGAACCCTCGATCACTAGTTAAAGTAAAAGAAACTCTTAGCATCTCACTTAACTCTTGTGGTTAATATATTGCAAACTTTTAAATTTAATTTAGATGTTTATTATTTGGCATTATCAGTATTGATACATTAATTTAAAATATCTTTTTGAGATGCAGTCTACACATATAATAAAATGTAAGATTTACCTTAGAACCGTTGAACCAAATAAATAAAAAAGAAAGAAAGGTTTACTTTTGAATATTTGAACTTTGAATTCAATAATCAAAGGAAATATCTATTAATATAATATGAAACAATTTTTTTGCTAAATTTTAAAAATAGGTTTTTGATTTGATTGATTTGATTGATTTGATTGATTTGATTTTTAAAGTGAATATATTAATGATAATCTTGTTTAAAATCGTTGTGCGATATATAAATTAAATGTTATAAAAGGTACCGTACTATGTGTTTTTTTTTAATTTAGTTTGTGTTATTTAATCATTTTTAGTGTTTTAATTTAAATAATTTACTATTAGTTATTTTTTATCATGCCATGACAAAGATACATACATATTGGTATTTTTAATCAAGTCGTCAATTTACGTGATTAAAATAAATAATTAGACTTTTTTAATTTATATTTAATATATATTGATTTGTATGAATAAAATATAAAATATAATGATTAAATGATTAAAAATTGATTGAATAAAAATATAGAAAAATATCTACATTGGTATAAATAGATGAGTAAATTATTCAGATAGTTCATCCAATTATCAAAAATTTCATTTTAAGTGTCAAAAACAATAAGTTTGCAATTTAAGTGCTCATGTTATATAGTTTTATCATTTTGATCACTCCCGTTAAAATCATTAACGACAAACTTATATACTAATAAATGTTGAAAAATTAAAAAAAGTTCAGTGAATAACGCATTCTTTTTATTTCGTTGTGTCACATATTAATGTGAAAATAAAATTTACAAAACAAATCTTTATATAGACTCAAAGTCACATGTACCTTATTTTCTTAAGCTATGTGGATTATGAAATATGGGTATATATAGACTCATAATCCATTTGCAGCTTGTTTCTAGACAATATGTGATTGATTGCATACTCTTTTAACTAATAACATAAAATTCAATGCTACACTATATTTTATAAAAAAAATTTATTTCTTTTCATTTTTTTATCATGAAAATTTTATATAATCATTTCATATTTATGTTATTTTTTGTTTTATAATCCTGTATGGTTAAGAAAATAACTTTTTGATGCCATCTTTAACATCGCTTTTTTTTCTTTACTAGTATGAACTCAATACGGCTTTGAAGCTTGTGTATGTTACAAAGTTCTTTTGGTGGGAAGCTGGTTACTGGAACACAATGGACATTAAACACGATCGAGGTTTACACTCCTACTTTTCTGTCTAGTAGTCTTGTTTATTGCCCATTTATTGGCTAAACATTAAAAAAGTTTGGAAACAATTTTGTTGAAAGGAATAGCCACGAACTCTAAACATGTACGATAAAACAAACATGAAAAATATCAAAAGAACATTAAATAAGCTCTCGAACTATTCTAAATTTATAGGAAAAAAGCCATGATCTTCTATTGTACCCTAATAAGGACATGAACTTTTCCTATATACTATGTTGCTTTGACTATTCAGTTTTCTTGAAGCACTCATGTCAGATATAATCAGAAGTGAGACGTGGTAATTTTTTACTCAATTTTTTTTTAATATACTGATGTGATTACATAGTAATATCTGTTTATAAAATTTAAAAACCACTCCAATGAAGTTAAAAGAATTACGCTGTAGGTGTATAAAAAATAAACTCTTCTAACGATTTGCTTTCTATGTTGTAGCTTGCACTATATATTCTTGTCGCTGGCGTTCTTTGCATGTATACCAACTATGAATGTGATAGGCAAAGACGATAATTTCGAACAAATGGCAAATGCAAGAAAAGCTCCATCAAAAGTTCGTATTTCATGCCAGTTTTCATCTCCATTTTCATGTTTGTAAATTCGGACATTGGTATTTGAAATCACCGTTTGAACTCGTCTGGTCTTTTCTACAGATTAAAGCCACCTACACAACAACATCCGGGGAAACCAAAACCGGCCTTCCTTTAACATCGGAATGGTGAGTTCTTTCTACTATGAACTTTCAATATCCCTTCTTTTGAGAAAAAATGAAAGGAAATGAAAATATTTTAAAATTTAGTGTAGCTTTTAATATTATGTTGTTAGTTAAAAGAATAAATAATCTCACATTATTTAAAAATAAGTTATAAATAGATTATGAGTTTATATATACTCATTTTTCGTATCTCGCATTGCTTAAGAAAATAAAAAATTAGACTTTAGGTTTATATAGAGACATTTTTTGAAAGTTTTATTTTTACATTAATAGGTGACAAAAAAATTATACTGTCACTTTTAGTGTTGATGTGGTAGAAAACGCTTACAATTAAAAGCGTTTTTTTGTCAATATATTGAAAACGTGTCCATTTGAAAGCGTTTTTTTTGCATTTCACCTAAAAACACTTCAAATTGGATGCATTTTCATAAAAATAGTTTATTCACATAATTTTTTCAAAAAAGGCTTATTCATGTAATTTTATTAATTTTTAGGCATTTATTAGTATATAAGTCCTAACAACAAACAATTAAAAAAATTGATATAATAACAAATTTCGCTATTAATTTTTACATATTATATCAATTTAGACATAAATTAAAAATAATTAATTCTCAAAATTTACAAATAGTTTCAGTTTAATTTTAATTCTTAAAAATAAAAATATACATAAATATTCTAAAAAATAAATTTAAATTTTATATAAATATTTATATTAAATATTAAATAAAATAAAAAAAAACCCACCCCATCCCTCTCCCTCTCTGCTGCTGTTTTTATTTAAAATATAATTTTAGTTTTTAATTTCAATCCTTTTTATTTTTATTTTATTTATTTTTATTAAAGAAATAGAATTATTATCTGTCTTTGTGAATTCAACCTTGCTCATTGCTTTATCCAAATATTTATATTTTTTAATAGAAATAATTTTTGTAGATCTCGATAATTGTAAAAAATAACTTCAACCATAAAGTGGATTTTTTACTTAAATAATACAAAAAAATAAATTAATAACCAAAATGGTATCCCCAAATTATTATTTATCAAAATGGTATGTTTAGTTAAGTGGAGGAACTCTAAATGGCGGCACTCAGGGATATTTTTGACACGTGTTTTTTTTAATTTTTTTATTATTTTTATATATTTAAAAATAAAAAAATATTATTTTATTAGTGGAGGGATTTAAAGTGGCGGCACTCAGGGGTTTTTTTCAAAAAAATACGAGAAAAATATGACAAAAAAATACCTGACACTCAGTGGAGGAACACAAATTGGCGGCACCAATGGAGGAGTATCAAGTGGCGGCACTTAGGGGTGTTTTGCCACTTGGCAGCACCCCATTGTGCCGTGAGTGTGTGTTTGTGTGGGTTTTTTAAGAGGTGAAAATTAATTTGAGTGATTGGAAATTTTTTTGTTGGTGATAAAAATTAATTATCAAAATATAATATACAAAATAATTAATTATCAAAATAATATCCCCATCATATTATTGACCAAAATATAATATAAAAAATAATTAATTATCAAAATAATATCCCCATCATATTATTTACCAAAATGGTACAAAATAAAGTAAATAATGGTGTGTGGATACTATTTTGGTTTATAAATATATATTTTGTACAATTTTAGTAAATAACACATTTTGGTATTTAATTATTATTTTTGTATTATATTGGTAAACTTATGTATTGAACTAATTGATAATTTTTTTTCAAGTTACAGAATGACTTCATTAATTAACTCGGAACGTCCTCACATAGCCAAATCAGTGAATGCAGATACACACCAAGGCAATATGAATGTAAAAAAATAATTATTTTTTCATTATGTCATTCACGATATTATTATTTGTTTACAAAATTAATTTTGGTTATACTAATTATTTTTGTAAATTAACAGGAAGAGCTCGCGTATCGTTCATTGAGGGGTCGTGCACAGGGCCTTAAATTCCCCCCTCATGAACGTCTGCTTCCGTACTTGCGGGATGCCGGATTTGCATCTGCAGCATTGATCCAAAAATTTGAGTTAAGATATGATTTAATCAGTGCATTGGTGGAGCGTTGGCGCCTGGAGACCTATACATTTCATCTGCCTTGTGGGGAGTGCACTGTGACATTGGAGGATGTTGCGGTCCAACTAGGGCTACCAATCAATGGTGTACCAGTCACCGGTGTTAGTTCGTTTCAAGAGCCGGCAACGATGTGCATCCAGTTACTAGGTCGCTCACCTAGTAATAACAATGACTTCACGTCGTTGTTATTTACATGGTTGAAGAGCAATTTTCAGCACTTACCCGAACACGCAACTGAAATGGAGGTTTCTTGGGCCGTTCGAGCCTATATTTTGCTAATGATAGGGGGCATACTCATGCCGGACGCAAATAACAATAAGATCCACTTCATGTATTTGCCTTTGCTAAGAGATTTGCGAAAGATTCATGAATATAGTTGGGGATCTGTGGTGCTTGCCATGCTATACCGAGAACTTTGTCGCGCCACAAACCCTTCTTCCCGGGATATAGGTGGATGCCTAGTGCTATTGCAATCTTGGGAACTATATCGGATGCCATTCTTGGCATCCGTTAGGCGCCAAACATATGTTTTTCCACTCGTTAACAGGTGATTACCATATACCCTAAATTTTAATAATTTGACATATTTTATTAATTATACTAATCTAACAATTTATTTTTTGTTTTCTTAGATGGAAAACAAAACCGGGGATCGGGAGGCAGTACACAGTTCCCATGTATCGTTTGATGCTAGAGCAATATGCTGGGGAAGGGGTATGTTATTCATTAACATGTTAAATTATATTACTTGACTCGTGTTAATATGGTTGCATGTTAGTAAATTATATTACTTTAATCTTATTAATATTTTGACATGTTATTAATTGTGCAGTTCATCTGGACCCCATATATACAGCCAGAAATTACCGCTGTTATTCTCGCCTCAACATTCCTCCACTCAGACCAATGGTGCATTAACGCACCAATAATCAATTTTCAAACAGTGGAGTGGTATGCCGGGGATCGAGTACTCCGGCAGTTTGGTTGTAAACAGCCTATCCCGCAGTCGCCATTCCAATTAGGGTCTATCCATGGGATGGATAAGAAGGGGAAAGCAAATTGTGATTGGGGGAGTGTGCATGGACAATATGTTTATGTGTGGAACAACCGAATGACTCGAGTACCTCCGATGGAGTACACTCCGGATTTATAGCCATCGGTGCAGTACATGAAATGGTTCATTGAGTTTGGCCAACCATATTTGATTGGTGCTTCATCGACGATAATTTCCCCATACATGTCTCGACAAGATCGCCCCTATCATGTAGCTCCTGCCCCAGAGCCACAGCCAGTGCCAGAGCAACAAGATATAAATAATGAAGAGGCATTGAATGACGATGATTCTTATCGTCCTGATTTTGCGGGATCATCACATATGCATAGCTCATCAAGCCAAGGATATCAGCCTCAGTTTGACGAGACACCGCAATGCTCAAGCCAAGGATATCAGCCTCAATTTGACGAGCCACCGCAATGCTCAAGCCAAGGATATCAGCCTCAATTTGACGAGTCACCGCAATGCTCAAGCCAAGGATATCAGCCTCAATTTGACGAGCCACCGCAATACTATAGGGAAGGATATCAGGCTGAGTTTGACGAGGCATCGCGATACACTATTTCTCCCAGGCAATACTCTACTCCTCTGGTGCAAATGGACCCTAATGATGGTGATGAACTTGACGAGCATCCTCGACGTAGACGCCGGCCACCACGAAGATATACCCCGAGAACCACACCATCTAATCATGGATACTAGGGTTGTATCTAATAGTGTTTAAATTTGACTGTTGATGAATTCTAATGATGAATTTTTCCTCCATAATGTACATATATTTTAACCTATTAGATCATTTATTTAAATTTCATAACATTAAACCTGTTACTTGAAACCTTAAACCGTAAAGTTGAAACGGTTAGGGACTTAAAGCGTAATTTTACCATTTTTATTAAGTGAGATATTTTTGAAGAAAAATGTAGAGAATTTGAGAGATGAAAAATTGGAAGATATATAATTTTTATGCTAAAATGATATTTTAGTCTAATTTCAGAAACATCAAACGAATTATAATTTTGAATTCTTTACCTCAAGATATAAATAATTTAGTGACTGGGACGCAAGTGGACAACATTGAAAATTAATGTAAAAATAAAATTAAGAGGTATATGATGATGAACCGGGTTTAGGCCCTACTTGATCCGGATGACTGCCCAATATGATAGGTTCGTTGAGGGCAATTACGTCGAGTATGCCCAGCTACCCTACACAGTCCACACAGTTTGCCCCCGTCTGTTTTCTCCATAATGTCCATTTCGTTGCGGATTTTGGTGATATGAGGACGACCTTTTGGATTCCTCCGTAAACCTTTGTTCGGGATAAGCTCTAAAGTCATCGGAGATACCTCCCATGTGGACAAGTCAGGCAGGACGGGGAACTCATTTTCCCAAATACGTAACGTACAATGAAGAGTGTAAACGGGGTCGATGAACTGTTCAACATTGAGTGACACTTTAGCACAAGCTGCAACGACATGCGCACAGGGATAACGAAGTGTATCGAACCTCCTGCAATCGCAGTGTCTGTTTTGGAGATCAACCCCGTATGACCTAGGTGGGATACCAGGTCGACGACCAATAGTCTCAGTAACTTGAAATCGTTGAAACTGTCGTGAATATATTTCAATGTTCATCGTCCTCGCACTTTGACGGTTTGCATCTATTGCATTCCTGACAGCTTCGACAAACACGTGACCAGCGTTCATCTGATCGATTTGTCGCGTTCCCATTACTGGCATCAAGGTAGCTAGCCTATAGAACGTAGCGGAGAACACGGATGAAATCGGAAGATGTCGTATTCTCTTGAACACGCCGTTAATCGATTCTGCCAGGTTGGTCATCATTTGACCATATCGATTCCCCTCATCAAAACTTTGAGACCATTGCCACGGCTCCATGGTACCCAACCACTCGCGTAGAGGCTTGTTCGTTTGACCTTCCATGTCACTCTCAAGTCTGGTCATTCTTTGCCGGAATCGGTGTGGCTCTAGCTCGTACGCTGTAGGAATATTAAGAAAACATAAGTTACAGTCTAAAATTAAAACCTTAAAAATATAATTTGGAACTTTATTTTTTTACCCATTTTCACAAGTTGTCTCCGCCAATCTACATTCTTATATTCTCGTTGGAAGTTAGCCGCAATGTGTCGGTTGCAGTAAACCGATTTCCATGGTACACCAGTACGCCTAATGGCTGCAATAATACCCTTCGCTCTATCAGAGATGATGCAAATATTATCGTTATGAATCACATGCATCCGCAGGTTTCTCAAGAAGAATTCCCAAGATTTCATGTCTTCTTTGTCCACAATAGCGAATGCTATTGGGAGCATGTTTTGATTCCCGTCTTGAGCCACCGCAATTAGTAAGATCTGCGTATATTTCCCGTATAGCTACGTTCCATCTACCTGGACAAATGACTTGCAGTAAGGAAATGCTCGAACGCAGGGATCAAACGTCCAAAATATATACTGAAAAATTCTTCTTCCCGATTGCATTGTTATCTGAGCCATAATAAGGTCGTGTCACCAACTCAATCGCAGTCCCCGGTACGTACTGTCGCATTGCGGCTATCCATCCTTGCAGCTCATTGTATGATGCATCCCAATCACCGAACAATTGTTCCATTGCCATCTGTTTCGCAATCCATGCTTTTCGATATGAAACCCGATAATGGAATCGTGATTGCATGTCCACAATCAATGTAGAAACCTTGATGGTCGGGTCGTCCTTAACCATTGGCATGATACGTGTGCAGATGATTCTGGAATCAAGTTTCCGGTGATCTTCTAACAAACGTGTTGAACTGCATGTGTGAGGCCCATCAATTTTTCTTATCTCCTACATCTGCGACTTCTGGATAAATGCAGCTCGCACCCGCCACTTGCAACCTTCCGTCGACTTCCAGCATTCTCCAATATACAATGTCGGTTTAAACACTGCGTCTTTGTAGTCTATCGACACATTCATGCTATATCGCTTAATAGCAAATATGCATTCTTCCTTGAATTCAAATTTTTGGCCCACAAACAACTCTTCACAATCTGCTGCGACGGCCAATCGGTGAGCAGGTACTATTTCAGGGTATTCTGCGAACTCGGCATGTGTCGCATCGGGGTTTATAAGCGACATGTGTGCCCCAGGAGGATTATTGTGCATCACAATATGTGTAACTGGATTTTCGACTGGATTTTCATCGCCATTCGCCCCTTCTTCGTCAATATCATCTGAGACCTCATCCACGTCCGGATCACTATCAATATTGACTTCATTATCAGAAGGAATACTACTATCATATCCACCATCTTGATCTGCATCATTCTCGGGTGCAGCAGCATTAAGATCGATGTGTAGCCCACGTACGATTGATTGACTTTCAATGTACGATACTGGAACCACCATACACGGAGTTGAATCTTCATTTTGTACAGGTTCCACATCAACTAACTCAGCAAATAATTGAACCGGTGCATTTGGGTCACTTTGATTCTCACAATAAAGAGCGATCATTGTCTCCACGTCTTCGTTGTCTACAAGTTCCATCTCGGTGAATTTGATGGGATCTATCGAAACTGGAAACTTGTAGAAAAGTTTCGAGATCCTTCTTCCACAACGTCTTAAAATTTTTGCACTAATCCTTGCTTTCATATCATCAACCGAGATATTTCGACTAAATCTCATTCCTATTTGTTCCCGACAATCAAATATACATCCAACCGATGTTCTCGAAATTACTCCATCAAAATAAATGCATACAAAATATTGATTATCCATCTTCAATAAATCTGTTAAAAATTAAATAAAATTTATTAAATAAAATATGATTTTACCCATTTATATCATACTCAAATAAAATTAAAATTAAACACATTACCTTTCTTTCCTTCTTCTTTCTTTCCTCTCCTTCTTCTTTCTTACCTCTCCTTCTTCCTTTCTTTCTTTCTTTCCTTTCTTTCTTTCCCGTTTATTTGCTTCCCTCACTCCTATTTTATAACAAAAATTTTATTTCATTTAATTTTTATCACAAACACTAAAAATTCCCAACCACCCAAATTTATTTTCACAAATAAAATAAAATAAACACACACACACGGCACAATGGGGTGCTGCCAAGTGGCAAAACACCCCTGAGTGCCGCCACTTGATACTCCTCCATTGGTGCCGCCACTTTGTGTTCCTCCACTGGGTGTCAGGTATTTTTTTATCGTATTTTTCTCGTATTTTTTTGAAAAAACCCCCTGAGTGCCGCCACTTTAAATCCCTCCACTAATAAAATAATATTTTTTTATTTTTAAATATATAAAAATAATAAAAAAAACACGTGTCAAAAATACCCCTGAGTGCCGCCATTTAGAGTTCCTTCACTTAACTAAACATACCATTTTGGTAAATAATAATTTGGATATACCATTTTGGTTATTAATTTATTTTTTTGTATTATTTAAGTAAAAAATCCCCATAAAGTGCATAACTCTCTCTAATAGAGGTGACTTTAATAATATAACAATCAACTCATGCGTTTTTTTGGAACTAAGGTATTCTCTATATCTATTTTACGGTTTATGGAGTTTAATTTTTTTAGGGTTCGTGACTATTTCTCCTAACAATATCTTCTTCAAAATTCAAATTCAAATTCCCTTAAAAGTAAAATCTACTTTACCATAGCATGAAGACTCTCGAATTTTTTTATTGGTGATTATGTTGATATCATTTGTAATTTTATATGAAGAGGTACATTGAAAAGTATGAATTTAGTATAACGAATCCTCATGTTGAGTGAAGCTATACCAATGTTTTTAAATGACCATTTATAGTAATTTATCTACCACTTTTAAACTTCAATCCATTTCTTTTTTTTTTCTTTTTAACTTTAGGTAAAAAGGTCAAAGTAAAAAATATATACTTTAATTTGATTTAGTAGGAAATAAAAGATGTAAGGGAATTGTCCCTCTTGGTTAAATGATGTAATTGCATTTTTTAACTTTGGCCAAATGCAAATATTACTTTTTTGGCCCCTCCAAAAAATTAGTTAATTAGTTTTGACTTCAAAATCTTTTAATTTTATTTTAATCCTGTTAGCTCGATGGATAAACTAGATAATGACGGTAACGGAGGTTGAATCGACCTTTTAAAAGTTGTGGTGGAAGCAATTTAATTTTACAACAAAGAACACAATAATTTATAGTGGTTCGACCCCAAATGTCTACATCACTACCTTAGCTTTCCACAACTAAGATTTTCCCAAATCCACTAGACTTGTATAACCTTTGAGGATAAGGTTTAACCTTAAAATCACTTAAGACTTATACCCCAAAGTCCTAAGAGATAACTCCTTAAAGTTTCTACCTAAACCTTAAGTATAAACCTCTCTCAAAAGAGAAACAAATAAGCAAACAAAGAAAAAATCCTTAAAAGATCAGGATGTTTGCCAATTAAGCACAAATACAAAGAATAACACTTGAGCTAAATGAATACTATGAAAGCTCACAAGTGTTTACAAGAAAGGTAAGAAAGAATTAAGCTATAGGTTGTTTCGATTGATCTTTAGGCTTTTCACATTGTTCTTCTTGATGCTAGACCTTTGGAAGATGTTATTTATACCCTTTAAGTGAATTCCAATCGTTGTTGTTGTTGTTATTGGGAAAGTAATGTAGCCGTTGCAGCCATAAAAACCAGCATTAAATGCAGTTTGCAGCTTAATTGTTCCTGTAGAAGCATACTTGTATCGGTATAACTGTAGTTGTATCCATAGAAGAGGAGTTCTACTAGTAGAAGTCCTAAGATAGACAATTTTACAAAATATTACCGTTGGAGTCGTTCTATCGGCAGATGCTTCATTGTATCGATAGAACTCTGAAGGTTTCATTTGGTATCGGTAGAACCAATCAAAGTATCGATAGAAGTGCAAGGGAGGATGAGTTTGAGCACAATGGATCAACTCGATAATGACGGCAATGGAGGTTGAATCGACCTTTTAAAAGTTGTGGTGGAAGCAATTTAATTTTACAACAAAGAACACAAGGATTTATAGTGGTTCGGCCCCAAATGCCTACTTCACTTCCTTAGCTTTCCACAACTAAGGATTTTCTCAAATCTACTAGATTTGTATAACCTTTGAGGATAAGGTTTAACCTTACAATCACTTAAGACTTATACCCCAAAGTCCTAAGAGATAACTCCTTAAGGTTTCTACCTAAACCTTAAGTATAAACCCTCTCAAAAGAGAAACAAATAAGCAAACAAAGAAAAAATCCTTACAAGATCAGGATGTTTGTCAATTAAGCACAAATACAAAGAAGAACACTTGAGCTAAATGAATACTATGAAAGCTCACAAGTGTTTACAAGAAAAGGTAAGAAAGAATTAAGCTCTAGGTTGTTTTGATTGATCTTTAGGCTTTGCACATTGCTCTTCTTGATGTTAGACCTTTGGAAGATGGTATTTATACCCTTTAAATAGATTCCAACCGTTGTGGTTGTTGGGAAAGTAATGTAACCGTTATAGCCATAAAAACTAGCATTAAATGTATTTTGTAGCTTAGTTGTTCCGGTAGAAGCATACTTGTATCGATAAAACTGTAGTTGTATCCGTAGAAGAGGAGTTCTACCAGTAGAAGTCCCAGGGTAGATGACTTTACAAAATATTACCATTGGAGTCTAACTATTGGTAAATGTTTCATTGTATTGGTAAAACTTTGAGGGTTTCATTCGGTATCGGTAGAACCCATCAAAGTATCAATAGAAGTGTAGGGGAGGATGAATTTTAGCTACTGACTTGACTTGTTACACTTTAATTTGTTATATCGAAACATATTATCCAATAAGGCTTAGTTTAACAATCTCCCCCATTTTTATATAACAAAACATTTTGTAAATTTGTTTTTGAATAGATTTCTCCCCCTTAATAAAAGTCATTTTGAAATTAAGCTCCCCATATATAAAAATCATTTTCAATTTAAGGCATAAATATTTGGAGCATAAATTTTCAATAAGCTCAAATTTGACATTAATTTTTCTTTACAAAAATTGTCACTAATTTAAGAAATCAATCAACCATAAAATTTACCTTTCTCTTCTCCCTCTTTTGTTATATAAAAAATAAACAAAAAAAAAACTTAAGAGGAAAAGAAGGTGGTTAGTTCAAATATAAATATTAAATATAAAGAATTAATGAACTACCATACCAATCAATATTAAGGTGCAATCACATAGTATTTGCATTTGTTTACCTTAAAGCAATGCACCTTACCTACAAACATAGAGTTAAGTTTTTGGTACCCAATGTCTTTTGGGTCCATAACCATTAGTTTTCAAAATCTTAGTCCCTTTAGGTAACCATTTTGAAAGAGCTTCCTTATCTTGAGTAGTACTAAGTCCTTTAGGGACCAATGCACTCTTAACAAGTTTTCCCTTGTAAAATCTTGAGGGACCTCTATGTTTATAGAAATTAAAGCTATTTTTAACAAAGTTTTGTTTTAAACTTTCTCCTTTTTAAAAAACTTTGTTAGAGTGAGTTTTTTCACTTTTAAGCAACTCAAGTTGCTTTTGATGATCCTCATGAACTTTTGAAAGTAAATTATGCAAATATAAATTTTTCTTTTCAAAATCATTAATGATTTCTTTCATTTTGTTTACTTTCTCTTCAAGTTCATGATTGATTTAGGAAAGTAAGTCATTTTCATTTTTCAAATTTGAAACACTTTTCTTGTGTTTTAACATCATGACTTTTAATTCCAAAATCAATTCATCATAGGCTTGTTGCAACTCATCAAAAGAATAATCAGTTAAAGTAGATGAGTTAGAAGTTACCTTAAGATCATCGATGGCCATAAGGACTAATTTGGCTTCTTCATCGGATGAGTCTTCATTACTCCAATCAACATAAGTCTTTTGTTTGCTAGACCCCTTCTTTTTAAATTTAGGACAATCATACTTGATGCATCTTGATTTCTTACACTCATAGCAAATAATGGGATCTTTCTCCTTGGTTGATTCAAGTTTGAGTACTTCCTTCTTTCGAAATTCTCCTCCTTTGTTGGACTTCATGAATCTCTTGAATCTTTTAGCAAGCCTTTTCATCTCTTCATCTTCATCCACCTCTTTACTTGATTCACTTTCTTCAATGGTGGTGGATTTAAGAGCTTTACCAATATTCTTCTTCATAAGTCTTTCTTCTTCACTCCCTTTGTTAAGCTTCATCTCATATGTAAGCAAAGAACCAATGAGCTCATAAAGGGAGAGTGAGTTGAGATCCTTTGATTCTTCTATGGTTGTCACCTTTGGTTCCCAAGATGTTGGGAGACTATTAACATCTTTTCCACCATCTCCTTGTTGGGATAAACCTTCCCAAGAGCATTGAGACCATTAATGATATTGGTGAATCGATCGAACATCTCTTTGATTCCTTCTTCTGGTTTTGATTTAAATAATTCATAGTCAAGGGTTAGAATACTTAGCTTTGATTCCTTGACTCTATTTGTTCCTTCATGGGAGACCTCAAGCTTGTTCCATATTTCTTTAGCATTGTTGCACGAGGGGACTCTATTGTACTCATTTTCACCATGAGCACAAAATAGAGTGTACATAGCTTTTGCATTCAGTTGCTTGATGTCATTTGCATTCCATTCATTCTTCTCCTTTAGAACACTAACACCTTCAATTATCTTTATTGGAAAGAATGACTCGTTTGTGATTATCCTCCATAGTCCATAATTGTTAGCTTGGATAAATAACTTCGTTCTTTTCCTCCAATAAGAATAGTCGATGCCATTGAATAAAGGAGGTCTTACGGTGGAAAATCCTTCTCCCACGAATTTTGACCCGAAAGTTGATGTCATTGATGTTGGAAGACTTGTTGATCATTTGAGCTTCTTCGAGGATCTTATCTTGGTTGTTAAATTGTCTCTAGAGTTTTAGCTCTGATACCAATTATTAGCTCAATGGATCAACTCGATAATGACGGTAACGGAGGTTGAATTTATCTTTTAAAAGTTGTGGTGGAAGCAATTTAATTTTACAACAAAGAACATAAGGATTTGTAGTGGTTCGACCCTAAATGGCTACTCCACTACCTTAGCTTTCCACAACTAAGGATTTTCCCAAATCCACTAGATTTGTATAACCTTTGAGGATAATGTTTAACCTTACAATCACTTAAGACTTATACCCTAAAGTCCTAAGAGATAACTCATTAAGGTTTCTACCTAAACCTTAAGTATAAAACCTCTCTCAAAAGAGAAACAAATAAGCAAACAAAGAAATAATCCTTACAAGATCAGGATGTTTGCCAATTAAGCATAAATACAAAGGAGAACACTTGAGCTAAATGAATACTATGAAAGCTCACAAGTGTTTACATGAAAAGGTAAGAAAGAATTAAGCTTTAGGTTGTTTCGATTGATCTTTAGGCTTTGTACATTGCTCTTCTTGATGCTAGACCTTTGAAAGATGGTATTTATACCATTTGAGTGAATTCCAACCGTTGTGATTGTTAGGAAAGTAATGTAGCCATTGCAACCATAAAACCAGCATTAATTGTAGTCTACAGCTTAGTTGTTTCGGTAGAAGCATACTTGTATTGGTAGAACTATAGTTGTATCCGTAGTAGAGGAGTTCTACTGGTAGAAGTCCCAGGGTAGACAACTTTACAAAATATTACCGTTGGAGTCGTTCTTTTGGTTGATGCTTCATTGTATCGGTAGGACTCTGAGGGTTTCATTTGGTGTCGGTAGAAACCATCAAAGTATCGATAGAAGTGTAGGGGAGAATGAATTTTAGCTACTTACTTGACTTGTTTCGATAGAAGTCTTCAAGGTATCGGTAGAACTGTAGTTGTATCGGTAGAAGTGGAGTTTTACCGGTAGAAGTTCCACTGGAGTCTTCTCTGGTTAGCTTTTATTCAAAAATACTTTAATTTGTTATATCAAAACATATTATCTAATAAGGCTTAGTTTAACAAATCCCTTAATTTCGCCCAAGATAAATACTTAATCAACTTAAATTAAAAACTTAATTTTTTACTCTATCATTAAAATAAAAAATGATGAAAGTAAATAACTTTCCTTTCCTTTACTTCCAATTGTTTCCATTGTTTTCTTTTCTTTCCCACCAAACATAAATTCAAAATTTTTTTGTGTAAAACATACTATCTATATTAAAATAACATAATAAAAAATTAGTTACCATATCAATCTCAATAATAAGTAATAGATCTTCAAGAGTTTCTTCAAACACTTGCATATTTGTACTCCATGTCGCAGCCATCTTTGCAACACGGTCCGTAACTTGGTTTCTCCCCTTAGGAATATGCTTTATCTTTCATTGTTGTATAACTTATAAGTTCATGTGAATCCTTCGTAACAAAGTTGAGGAAGAATATTCCAAATGAATATCTTGAGTGGCTTTGACTACCTGTAGATTATATGTATGGATCATAACCTTTTGATATCCCTTCCTTTGGATGAGGGACAAACCATCTAGAATACCCAGAGTTCAGCATAAAAAACTTAGCAAAACTTCAAATATCGATTAAATCCAAGGATTGATTCCCCTTCTTGCTTATACATTGCCCCTGACAGTAGCAACTCCCACATTCATCTTAACAAATCCATCGGTATATAGTTGGATCCAATTACCTGTCATAGAAGTTTCATAAGAAGTATCAAAGTGTTCTGGCGAATTACCTTTATGAGCTATAAAATATTGTTTTGCCCAACTCACAAAAGACTTATAATTTCAGTGGAGTTCCAAGTTATTCCTTGGAAGATAAAAAGATTCATGTTCTTCGATATGCGTTCAACGGTTATACCAAAAAGACTTGCCCAAAGATTACCCACATTCAATAGCCAGATCAATAAGCATAAATTCATCTTAATCCACTCAATTAGATCACCTGCAAGAAACATGCTTTAAATTTCCACTGGTACGAGTTGAAGCCAAACTTCACTAGCCACCGGACAATCTTGAAGGACGAGAATTAAGTATTCATTACCATTCCGACATAACGAATATGAACTATATTGGTCGATACCCCTCCTTAACCATTTCACATTTGTTAGAAGGTGTAGTTTGAAGACTAACCATAAAAATAACTTTCCACTATCTATCTTTAGTATGCTAATAACTCTCTCGAAGTAATCTATATGCACTTTTCACATAAAAAGACTCAATGGAGGTGCTAATCTAGTTGATTCTATCATCCATTGTAGAGGGATCTAGAGGGGGAATACTAACAATTCTTTTAACAATATATTCTGAGAATAAAACCCTAAACAAGTCCAAATTCCGTGTGTCATCACTAGTTACCATGTCACATAGTAAACAGTCCAACATGATATTATTTTGATAAGATACATAATTTATCACATATACCTTTAGGAATTCACATAGGCTGCATAAAGTAATTAGGGATAGAAACAAGAATGGACTGGTCATGTAACACCCTACCTGGTGAAGTCCTAGCACCCAATTACTGTTTTATTTAAAGTACGAAATTTAGAGTAATTCTGAGAGAGTAAGGTACTAAATTTGACTAAGTATATGAATTCTATGAGTGCGCCTTTGGCCAAAGTCTGTGTTAGGCGAACTTGGTGGTTTGACGGACTCTTCTATAGAGTATACATCACTCCAACTATTACACAAATATGTTAAGTCCTTAGTTTGAAGGAACCAATTACTATATTATTATTTTATCATCCTGTTGAACAATTTAGTTGGTGTAATTAGAACTGGTTAGAATGGAACTAAGTTACAGTAGACTAAAAGACTCACATTTATGATAAGAGAGAAAGTTCTTAGTCACATGAATTGAGAGGGTTAGTGGGATAATCAGACATATCCACTAAACTTAGCTTCCGTGTATTTTTGTATAAAGTTAGAATTTACTTCTTGAGAAAGTTTTACGTTTTCTCTTGCATTCACATTTTCCTCTCAAACTTTCTCTGCACTTTTCTCTCGAAAGACCTAAGACCAGAGATCTGCTTGAAGATTTGGGTTCGTTGTACTCAGTTAAATCTTTCATTGTTCTAGCACCTAGTACGTTGATGAACCTTAGATTACATTACATGGTTATTTATGTGACCTTAGAGTTGCATGCTTTAGTGTCAGTTTAGAGAGTGAGGAAGGAAACTTCCTGATTTTGGGTTTTCTGTTAATGTTCATGTAAGCTTGTCTAGTTTTCTATTAGAATGATCTAATAAGTTAACTGTCTCAAGAAACTTCTGAAGGTTCTCGAGACAAGTGCAAGGGTCCTACTATCTAAACTTGCTACATTTTTTGGTGAGTTCCTTTTTACTTACATGTGTGTATAATGCCTTTGTTTATGTCTTGCTTGAGGTAAGTGTTCGTATTCAATAAAGATGATATGTTTCTCATGAGTGATGAATGTTCGTTGTTCTTGGTTTACGTTGGTTGTTTGGGTAAATGAAGTAAGAACCTTTCTTCGTGTTTAAGCCACTACCCTTTTGCTTTTGGAATGAACAATATGGACTAAAAAATGGAATAATTTCACGTCATCGCCTTTAATGAAATGAGCATTGAACTAGCATATCGTGTTACATGAAAAGGGTCATGTAGCCTTTGGTAGGGCAAGAATTGTTCCAAACCAGATTGGCAAAGCATGACAAAGGAAAATTATTGAAACAAATTATATGGCTTGACTATAAACTTGGGGTCATTAACACGAAGAAGGTTGTTTGCATGGTTGCATGGGTGTAGTGTACACGCTAAAGAGAAAGTGTTCGGCGTAGAGTTTGTTTGTGTTTGGTATTCGCCAATTGGCAAACTGTGTATTCGTGTTGAGTTGGAAAGGTTTGGTTTGAATAATGTATAATTGATGTAATGACTGCTACTAGAACTTACTAAGTTCTTTGAAATTACTTAGTTACCTTTCCTTCTCAGGATCGTTGACAAAGTAAAGGAATCACCAAAGACAACGCTAAAGGACAATCATTACCGTGAAACTTCTAGAATTTTTTTGTATTATGCATGGCATAGGAGCTGTGTCAAGATGCATATATATTGAAGAATGATATTTTATTTATATTAAAACTTATATTTATGAAACTATGATTCCCATGTAGATTAAGTGGAGTCCTTATGGATTTAAGTGTACCCTTTTACTTAATCTTGAATGACAAGTTGCTTAGATTATATATTAATTTAAATTGTTGTTTTAATTGGTTTCCACCAAATATGGCTGTAAAGGATAATGATTTGTAGTTAGTGATGCACCATTCCTAGGCCATCCTTAAGGGTTGGGTTGGGGCGTTACAAGTTGAATCATTCTTAGGCCCTCCTTAAGGGTCGAATTAGGGTGTTACAAAGCAAGAGTGACTCTACTTGCCAATGATAGTTGTTTAGTGTCCCTATTATTCAGTTTGCTCCATACCTTCTCCACACAAACTTTAAATTAGAGCAAGTAACTCTGTCATAGAATAACGACACACCTAAATAGATACCAAGATTATTTACTATTTTAAACCCTAGTAGGCTACTCAATCTATCACTGACTTCAACATCCACTCATCCAGAAAAGTAGATAGTTTTTCAAGCATTAACCCGATGACTTGAGATACCGCAAAAATTTTCATGAAAATCCTTGAGGGCCATAGCATGCTTCAAATCCACCTTAGAAAAAGTAACTAAGTCCTCTGCAAAGAACAAGTAAGATAAATCAAGTCCTGAAAGAGATAATCTGATAGGACTCCACTTGCTGCTAGAAATAGCAGACTGAATACCATGTCCATGCCATTGCATACATAGCACAAACAGATAAGGGGATAGCGGGCATCCCTGTCAAACACCTCTTAGAGGCTTAAACTTTAGAGTTGGTACTCCATTCCAAAAAATATACATGGTAGAGTTTGAAATTACTGACATGATCTATTTTCTAAGGAACTCCGATTTACTAGCAACCTTAGGGGAACCATCATTAAAATCCCACTGTAACTTATAATAAGCCTTTTCGAGATCGATTTTAATAGGCACCTATCTTTTATTCTTAGCCTTCATAGAGTGTATGACCTACTGGGCTATAAGGATATCTTCCGAAATATTTCTTCTCATAAAAACAAGCCTGCTCACGAGAAATAATTTTGGGAAAAATCATCTGGAATCGATTAGCTATTACCTTCATAAAAAGCTTATATAAGACAAAACAAAGGCTAAAAGGTCAAAATTGAGAAAACTCCTTAGGTTTAAGGACTTTAGGCACAAGAACTATTACCTCGATCATGGGGCAGATTAATCAAGTTTTTTGTCCTTGACATTGGAGTGAAGACACACCAATCTCTTACCACGATCATGGGCAAATTGAAGACACACCAATCTCTTACCTTGATCATGGGGCAGATTGAAGACACACCAATCTCTTACCCCGATCATGGGGCAGATTGAAGACACACCAATCTCTTATCCCGATCATGGGACAGATTGAAGACACACCAATCTCTTACCTCGATCATAGGGCAGATTGAAGACACACCTCTCTTACCTCGATCATGGGGCAAATTAAAGACACACTAATCCCTTACCCCGATCATGAGGCAGATTGAAGACATACCAATCTCTTACCCCGATCATGGGGCAAATTGAAACATCCAATCTTTTACCTTAATCAGCAGGCAGATTGAAGACACACCAATCTTTTACCCCCAATCGTGGGGTAGATTGAAGCATCTGATCTTTTGCCTTAATCAGAAGGCATATTGAAGATACACCATTTGATCTTTTTCAAAAGGCAAAATTTAAAATAAATTGCAAAGAGAAGAGAAGATTCAGCAGGATCCAATGAAATTGGTCTTTTTTGGAGTCTTTACTTCATTCTCGTTACACGAAAATGAGCAAAGAGGGGCAACTGTGGCACCCCAACTTCGCCCGGTCCAGTAAACAGAACCCAAACTAGGTAAAACAAATAAGAATCCATTTTATTTGTAATATTAAAAGTCCAAATTACAAATAAAATACCTAAATACCCAACCAAACAACTAACCCACCTAAACCTAAGTCCAATTGGCCCACAACCTTAACTCAAAACTAAAACCCTAAAAACCCTAGCACCCATCTTCAACCGTCGTCCCTCCATGTCAATACCAAGTCAGCCACGTGACTCCTCGACTGCCGACCCCTTAACTTCTAACACTTTGACTCTTGACTTCTCGGCTCCTGAAGCTCCCTCATCTGCCCCTTGCACCGAAATGGTAAGGGCGTTCTTCCCCATAGTCGGTGTTGACCCGAAGACCTTACCACTCCGGTGATGCTTGCAAAAAGAAGAAGAAAAAGAAGCAGAACAGAGGCAGAACAAATGAAAAATAATAGAAATCTATTGTAATATTTTTGGCTATAAAAGCCCGATCTCAGATCTGTAATTTTTTATACAGAAAAATCAATAGAAAAGAACACAAAAAAATAGCAAAAGATATTTGAATACAAAGATGTCCAAAAAGTTGATATAAATATATATATATATAAATAGAAGATCATTTCTTGAGAGATTTAATTTTTTTATCGAATCTGATTATTTCACACATTCAAGGATCGTATTTTTAAATTTTCTTCGGGTTTTCGACTTTTCAACAACTAAGACCATAAATAATCGACTAGGTACTAATTTTGGGCGTATGAGGGTGTTAATCCTTCTTCACACGTAACCGACTACCGAACCTATTTTCTGGATTTCGAAGACCAAATTGTTTTTATAAAAACAATTTCAAGCATTTTAGGTGATCCAATCACACCAAATTAAAAAGGATTGGTGGCGACCGTCATTTTCGATTTTAAAATAAAATTCGGGACCATCTTTCAAAAAAATGGTTTCGACATTACCAAGTATTTCGTTGTACAAATCTATATTACAACTTGACCCGTATACTTGTAGAAGCTGAAAACCTACACCGAACGGGAGTACGTTTGGAGGCGATCAATCTCCTTCCCAAGCATCTTTTTTGCTGCTCCCAAATGTTTCATCTCACATTCTTCACTAAGTTGGGCTTTGACCTTTCTTATCTCTCCTTTATTTTCGCTGCTATCAACATGTCAGGAACATAGAGGAGTAGATACACAAAAGAACCATCACTATTTTTCTTAAAATAAACACAAACTATCAAAGCTGCTTCTTTTGAAATCATGGGTAGTCATAAAAGAATCAAACCTCTTGTACCACTTCCTTGGTGACTGTTTCAAACCATAAAGGGAGTTTTTCAACAAGAAGACATAGTCCTCCTTTTCTAGGACAATAAGACCCTTTAGACTGTAACCTTCTGCAATAAGCCTTGATTTACATCTGGGTTCTTCTTGCATAGCGAACATCCACTTTTTTGAGTCTTCATAGTTAACTCCCTCAAAATAAGTAGATGATTTTTGATTTGTATCAATATCTTCAGCCACGTCCAAATCATAAGTCACTTGATCAGCCTCAGCATACCTCTTTGGAGGTTTAATTTCTCTTCTAGGCCTATTTTTGGCAATAGAATATTGTGGTGAGGAGGCAACTCTATTTTGAGTTTTTGTATTAACTTGAGGAGTCGACTTTTTTGTAGATACTAGATCAATCTAAAACTTCACCTGCTTTTGTTGTTCTCTATTGGAAGAGTCTTTAAGAGGTAAGTTAGATAACATAGCAATTTCATCAAAAACATCTATGCTAATCATAACTTTTCTATTTTCAGGACACCATAACTTATACTCTTTTACACCAACCTTATGAACAAGAAAACACATTTAATTGATCTTGGTTCCAATTTTTCATTATCAACATGAGCATATGCAGGGCACCCAAAAATCTTTAAATCTGAATAATCAGCAGGCTTACTAGACCATACCTCTTGTGGAGTCTTTTTCTCAATGGGAACAGATGAAAATCGATTGATAAAAAAACATGCAGTAGAGGCTGCTTTAGCCCAAAACGACTTCGATAAATTAGCATTCGACAACATACATTGAACCTTCTCCACGATCATTCTATTCATTCGTTCTGTAACACTGTTTTGTTGTGGAGTATGATGAATTGTCAAATGTCTCACTATCCCTTCTAATTTTCACAATTCATTAAACTCATCAGAATAGAACTCCAAGCCATTATCTGTGTAGAGGTGTTTTATCTGTTTTCATGTCTATTTATCAACCATAGTTTTCCAAGAATTGAATGCGGAAAACACATCACTTTTCTGCTTCAGGAAGAATGCCCAAACTTTTTTGAAAAAATCATCAATAAGAGTTAGCATATAATTAGCTCCACCTCTCGAAGGCACTCTAGATGATCCTTAAAGATCAGAATGAATATAATCCAATGTTCCCTTCATGTTATGGATTCCTTTGGTGAATCGAACTCTCTTTTTCTCCCAAAAACGTAGTGCTCACAGTACTTCAGTTTGCTAATGCCTTTCCTACAAGAAGTCCTCTTTTGCTCAATTTTGTCATGCTGTTTTCACTCATATGTCCTAGACGCATATGCCAAAGTCTAGTAACATCATCATCTAATAAGGAAGAGGAAGCAACTGCTGCATCACTAGTAGCAGTTGAACCTTGCAAGACATATAACTTGGCAGTCTTTCACTAGTAATCTTTAGAACCCCACTTCCAATTGTGTACTTGTATCCCTTCGAATCAAGAGTACTCAACAAAATCAAATTCCTTTTCAATTCCGGTACATGTCGAATACCACTAAGTGTCTTGATGACTCCATCGAACATTTTAATTTTGATCGTGCCAACACCTACGATTTTATATGAAAAATTATTTTCCATCAAAACAGCACCTTCAAACACAGCTTAATATTTTATAAACTAATCCCGATGGGACTCATATGGAAGGTGAAACCAGAATTGAGGATCCACTACTCGCTCACTTAAGAATTATCGATGGAAGCAACTAGGAGTTCACCATCATTGTAGTCTTCTACTACATCGCTACACCAGATTGTTCTGGTTGTTTTCCCTTTTGATTATTTATCTCTCTTTTGATATTTTTTTGTAACTTGTAGTACTCTTTCTTAATATTCTCTTTCTTTCTGTAGAAGTTACAATTTTTACTTATGTTTAAAGATTTCGATCTACCTTTAGATTTACTACGGGGATTTCATTCCTATGTCCTCCCATGATTATCATCAGCATTTCGTTCTTGTTTCCCATGAACAGTGAGACCCTCTCCCTAAGAGTTAAATCCAGCCACAAGATGCTTCATCTTGTCATACGAGGCTAAGGAACATAGACTTCATTCACAACTATACAAAATTATATCTCTAAAGGTTGAATAAGACGGTGGCAATGAACAAAGGAGATATAAAAGGGAGGAAAGATGGAGAATTTTCTCCATGCTTCCAACGTGAGAAGAAGAAGAAATAAAAAAATATTCTTTTCTTTACAATTTCGTCCTTTCACCAAAAATCCACCACTTTCACCTAGAAATCAAAATAATTTTCATAGCCACCAAGAGAGAGAAGTGATAAGGAGACTATGGGGAGCTAGAATATCAAGTTAGATTCAAGAAAATAGAAGTTGGAGGAGAGAGAAAGTCAAGTTAAAGTTTGGTTTTCAAGAGAATAAGGTATGGATGTTAAAGTTTTATGTTATTTTCAAGTTTAGTAGTTATAGAAAAGCATAAATATGGTGTTAAAGTAAAGATTTCTTACGAGGGAATATTGTGTTTTTGACATGTTGATGAAGAAATAAGTTGAGAAAGTGAATCAAGTCGTAAGAGAAGAGAAAAACAAGAGATTTTGATAGAATAGAGGTAAGTACCCTTGAACTTCCTTGTTATTTAAGGATTAAAATGTGATCTTTGTAAACCAAGTGGTAATTAAGTAAAATATAGTATGAAATAATTTAGTATGTGAAGTAGGAAATTATAATAAAAGTATAATAGTTGGATTATGTGACAGTGAAAAATATACAAAGTATTGAATAAGTGAAAATATGGAAAAATATGAAATTTTATGGAAATATGGACTTAATTGAAAGACTTTAGAAATACATGTAGTGGAAATAATACAAGTGAAATACATAGAGATTTAGTGTGAAAAAAGAGATAGTGGAATTAATTGTGTGAATTAAGTGAGATGAGAAAGAAAATTTATTTAATAATGAATAGAGGTCTTTTATGATAAAATGTGATTAAATTAGAAAATTATAGAATTTTACAAGAACATATTGATAAATAAAACATATAGTGAAAAATACAAGAATATATTAATTTTGTAGTGTAAACTACAATTATTTTCTAAGTTGTGAAAATTAATGGCTAAATCGTAAATTCAAGAAAATTTATATTAGAAATAGAAAAGTGAAGTGCATAATACTTAAAATGGGAAAATTGATATTGTGGCGAATTTTGGAATGTTAATAAGTATTTAATTATGTTATATGTGTTATTGAAAGTAAAAGATATCGATACATGAAGTATTGTGCTAAGGACTAAAGTGCAAAATATATAAAAGTGATATGTGAAATGTATGGTAAGAATTATTAGTGAACTATAGATGAATTATTAAGTTTAGAGACATATTACATGTATTAAAGATAAAGGAAGATATAAGTATACTGATTATTGTTACAAGGACTAAACTGTAAAATATGTAAAAATGTTATGACAAAGTGTAAAAGTGATATGTGTGCATACTATAATTTTCCCAAGTAGATGAGATTAGAACTATTGGGATATATATGGCATGCCATTAAGGAAATTTTAGTGCACTTACCGTTTTGCGTTTTAGCGCTTATTGTTTCGCACTTTGGTGCTTAGTGATTTGCACTTCGGTGCCTAGTGTTCTATTAGTTCACTCTAGTGCACCTCTATATCAGTTTCGTATATCCTAAGTGTTTTGTTTAGTCTACTGGGCCTCTGTTAAAAAGGTAAATAATTTTCATTATAAGGTAAAAACTTATCTCTGTCTATTGATCGAAATATTTAATCAGAAAAGTAAAGACATAAGTGAATTGAATTTATTTGAGAGAGTGTAAGAAATAAAAGGACTAGTAAGTTAAATGTGTAAAGATAAATTGTGAATGAAATGAAAAGGTTTAGTAATGAAATTAAGAAAATTACATTTATTAAAAAGAATAGTAAATTCTATGAGTTGAATTGAGAACTTATTAACTTAAGAACTAAATTGTAAAATAAGTAAAAAGTGACAAATGAGTATGGTAATAATAAATTGAGATGTAATGTTGGTAAATAAATAACGAAATGAAATATTATAAATTAATGAATTTTGAATTATCATGGGCACTTACTGTGATGCGAGCTTGTCCTCGAAGGATGATTACGAGTCGCGTGAGTTCCCGAACAAAATTAAGAAGTATCGTTCATAAATGAATTTGGTGAAGGATGGAAATGAGAATGGTAGGCTTTAGAAAGAATGGATGGATGAATGTGCAAAGGATATAGATGGATGGACTTGAATTCGATTTTAAGGACTCAAGAATCAATATTATAAGAGAATATTGACCCAATCTTTATATTAGTACTTAGAACAAAAACAAGAAGAATCGTGATCCTCTATCTAGCAAGATAGGAACCAATCAGTATAAGAGTAATCGCCACACCTCAAAGAAGTGATAAGTTCGAAAGAATTAGATTGACACCACACGGGTTACTTGATAAGTCAATTTGAGTCAAATAAGAACAAGGAGTTTGCAAACTCACAATAAGATTAAAATTCATCAAAAGTTGCTACAAATGTTCCAAGCCTTATATTTAAAGGCTTACAAATGACCAGTTGAAAAGTCATGAAATAATTAATCAAAATTACACCATAAATTCGTCCAATATTCCCATGCACTTTAAGTTAATGTGGTGGCTACTTCAATGGAGTACTTGGTCGAATTTAGTGCTTGATTGGCTAGGAAGAAGTGCTCTTTAAATTCGGTTGAAGTCTCATGCACTTGGAATAACTGTGGGTGGTGAATTAATGATTTTTGAGTAACACGAACAGCCACTTTTCATGTTCCCATGATCAGCCTTTAAGCATTTAAGCACCTTGAGGCCTTTGATGAAACTAATAAGCCTTGCATGAAGAGAACATTGAATTCCTTTGTTGGTCACGAGATGCCCTTTTGAAGAGGTGTTTTCAGCACTTCAAATGATGGTAGGTGCATTAAAAGCTTGTGTTGGCCAGCTATTGATATCCCTAAGACATATTAAACATGCTGGTTAGGAAATATTAAATGGGCAACAATATTTGACTAAAACTAACAACTAACTTAGACATATTTTAAGACTTATAAAAAATAACACAAAACATAATTAAACCTTAAACTAAGATAACTAAATGGTTAAAACCTTATTTCCAGCAATTTAATTAAATTAAAAATAAAGTTGAATGTGCAACACATTACATGGAATGCATGACGGGTTGTATGAAATGCATGGAATGCATGTGGTGTTTTCCCAAACTTGTTTAATTAAACTCGTGACAACTTTATTGAATTTCTTGGCTTGTGGTCACAGAATTGATACTTAAGGAAGCTCAATTAGATCGTACGAGGATTGCACTTCGTTCATGCTCGCAACGTGAGTGTTCACAACATCATTGTTCACAATGTGTGTGTTCGTAACACCAGTGCTTGCGTCTTCCAAGCTCACAAGGTCCATGCTTGCATTATTCGTGTTCGCACTACTTATGCTCGCATCATCCCCTCCCTCTTCAAAGTGATTTTTCCTCAAATCGTCGCCTACATCATAAGGGGATAGATCAGTAACATTAAAGCTCGCACTAACAGTATACTCACTTGGAAGGTCCAATTTGTACGAATTTTCATTAATCCTTTCCAGCACTTGAAAAGGGCCATCGCCTCGTGGTAGCAACTTGGATATTCTTTGAGCTGGAAATCTTTCTTTTCGTATGTGAAGCCAAACCCAATCTCCAAGTTCAAAGACTACTCGTTTACGTCCCTTGTTGGATTTACTTGCATATTGCTTGGTCCTCTCCTCAATGTTTTCCCTCACTTTTTGGTGTAAATTTTTCACGAAATCAGCCTTCTTTTTGACATCTACATGCACAAATTTATTATAAGGTAAGAGAATTAAATCTAAAGGAGTTAAAGGATTAAAATCGTAAACAACTTCAACTGGCGAATGCTTGGTGGCCGAATGTGTAAAACGGTTGTAAGCAAATTCGATGTGCAGCAAGCATTCTTTCCATGGTTTCAAGTTCTTTTAAATGATTGCTCTTAATAAGGTAGATAACACTCGATTCACAACTTCAATTTGGCCATCTGTTTGCGGGTGGCATGTTGTAGAGAACAACAACTTAGCACCAAGCTTGCTTCATAAAGTCCTCCAAATATGACTAAGGAATTTAGCATCTCGATCAGATACAATTGTCCTTGGTACTCCATGCAATCGAACAACTTCCTTGAAAAACAAGTTAGTTATATTCAAAGCATCATCAGTTTTGTGGCATGGTATAAAATGACCCATCTTAGAGAATCTATCAACTACCACAAAAATAGAGTCTTTTCCAATTTTAGTAGGAAGGCCTAGCACAAAGTCCATAGAAATGTCTACCCATGATGCTTCGAGAATGGGTAGTGTTGTGTACAGTCTATGGGGGTTAATGCACAATTTTGTCTTCCTACATATAATGCATTGATTACAAACCCTTTCAACATCTCATCTCATCTTGGGCTAAAAGAAATGTTCATAGAGCATAGCTAAAGTTTTTGCCGCTCCAAAATGTCTCATGAAACCTCCACCATATGCCTCTTTTACCTTCCTTGAAAAAGTATCCATCATGCTTATAGTATCTTTCAAAAGGTCCATTGTCTCAAGCTTTATAGATCTCACAAAAAATAGAACCATTTACATAAAGCTCTTTAAGATAAGCAAAACCAAGTAACTTAGAATCTAAGCTATTGAGTAATGCGTACCTTCTTGAAAATGCGTCTGTAACAAAATTCTCTTTACCTTTCTTGTACTTGATCACATAGGGAAATGATTCTACTAATTCAACCCATTTGGCATGTCTCTTATTCAACTCGTTTTGCCCCTTGAGATTTTTCAATGCCTCATGGTCAGTGTGAATGACGAATTCCTTAGGCCATTGATAGTGTTGCCACGTCTCCAATGCTTGGATTAGTACGTACATTTCCTTGTCGTGAGTCGGGTAATTGAGAACAACACCATTTAATTTCTCACTAAAGTAGGCGACATCTTGTGCTAGCACGGCTCCAATTCCTATTCCTAATGCATCACATTCAATCTCGAAAGTTTTGGCCACTCTCGGATTGCTTTTACCTTTTCTTGTTCTCGAGACCTTCGGAGCTAACCACAAATCCTAGAAAAACAAGCTTGTTAGTACAAAAGGAACACTTCTTAAGATTTGCAAATAAAGTCTCATTCCTTAGTACCTCCAATACAAATTTCAAATGATGTATATGATCTTCCAACACTTAATATAAATAAAGATATCATCAAAGTATACCACACAAAATTTACCAATGAAGGATCGAAGAATATGATTCATTAACCGCATAAAAGTGTTGAGTGCGTTAGTTAGGCCAAAGGGCATAACCAACCACTCATACAAACCGTGTTTTGTTTTGAAAGTAGTTTTCCATTCGTCTCATTGTCTCATCCGTATTTGATGATAACCACTCTTGAGATCGACTTTGGAGAATATGCGAGCTCAACTTAGCTCCTCCAACATATCATCTAAGCGCGGGATCGGGTGTCAATACTTAATGGTGATCCTGTTGATTGCGCGACAGTCAATGCACATGCGCCAAGAGCCATCCTTCTTAGGCACCAATAACACAGGCACAGCACATGGGCTTAAGCTCTCTCGAACATACCACTTTTCCATTAGCTCAGTAACTTGCCTTTGTAGCTCTTTAGTTTCCTTGGGGTTGCTTTGATAAGCTGGTCGATTAGAAATGGTGGCCCCAGGAATATAATCTATTTTATGCTCAATGCCTCTAATAGGCGACAATCCACTTGGGATATACTCTGGAAACACGTCCTCAAATTCTTGTAGCAAAGACACAATAGAATAAAGAAGAGAGTTATCTAATTCATTAGTACTAAACAAACTTTCCTTGTATATGAGCATAAGCAAATGTTATTGTAAAAGCAAGGACTCTCTGGTTTCTTTTTCTTTTGTAACAACACACAATTTTCTCATCTCACTTTATTCTTTTCTCTCATTCTTCTCTCGTGTTTTTACCTCATGCCTTTTATTTTCTTTTACTTTTGTTTCACTTTTCTCTCTACTTGTGTTTTCTAATTTGTCTCACACTTATCTTTTTCTTTTTCTTTCAATTTATCAAACGAATTTTGTAATTTAAGTTGATCTTTATACACTTGTTTGGGAGTAAGTGGCGCCAAAGTAACATTCTTTCCTTGGTGTTTGAAGGTATATTGGTTGGTATAACTATCATGCAATACTCGACGACCAAATTTTCATGGTCTCCCCAACAGTAAGTGACTTTCATGCATTTGCACTACATCACAAAGGACTTCATCACAGTACTTGCCAATTGTAAAAGCGACAACAACTTGCTTAGTAACTTTAAGCTCGCCACCGTCATTGAGCCATTGAAGCTTGTAAGGGTGTGGATGCTTGGTGGTTGCAAGGCCGAGTTTTTCTACCAACAAGCAGCTAGCAACATTAGTGCAACTACCACCATCAATAATAACACTACATACCTTTCCTTGGACATGGCAGCATGTATGAAAAATGTTTTTGCGTTGCTGCTCACTCTCTACAGTTTGGATGCTCAATCTTCATTTAATGACAAGGATTTCCCCTTCTACAGCATACTCCAAGTCATTCTCCTCATTAGTAGGTCATTCGGGCTCATCTTCTTTCTCATGTTCGGATTTGATCTTACCATTGTCCCTTATAAACATGACATTTCGATTTGGACATTTGTTCGTCATATGGCCCCTCCCAAGGCATTTGAAACATTTGATATCTCGGGATCGATTTGGCATAGCCTTATTCTTTCCCTTGCTTGGATCTACACTCGACTTGTTAGGCTTGGATGTCCCAACATTATCTTTGGATCGAAAAGTGGTATCCTTTTTATAGGTTCCTTACCTCTATTTTGATGTAGAAACAGAATTAGAAAGCAGTCGGGTGGTACCTTTTCTCTTCAATTGCTTCTCCATTTTGAGTGCCATGTGAACCATATCAACAACTTCGACGTAATGTTGTAGCTCAACTACATTGGCGATGTCTTGGTTGAGGTCGACTAAGAACCTCGCCATGGTAGCCTCTTGATCTTCCTCAATATTAGCAAGTATCATGGCTATCTCCATTTCCTTGTAGTAATCTTCCACACTACATTTCCTTTTATTGGGATTTTGTAGCCTTTGATGCAACTCTCGATGATAGTGAGCAAGTACCAACCTCTTTCTCATGATAGCTTTCATTTCAACCCATGTTGACACAGATCGTTCGCCATTTCATCTCCTACTCAATGTTAGCTAATCCCACCAAATAATAGCATAATCAGAGAATTTGATGGTAACAAATTTTACCCTTTTATTTTTTAAGTAGTTATGGAAGGCGAGTTCTATTTTCTTTTCCCACTCCAAATAAGCTTCGGGGTTGGTTTTCCCTTGGAATGGAGGAATTGTCATCTTGATATTGCTAAGATTGTCATCTATTTGATTTTGATTCCTAAGACCTCAATTTCTTTGTTCTCAACGCCTCAAACTTCGATTAGAGGATTGATCACTCTCCACTTCACTTAGTTCATAGTAGTCCTCTTGAATTGGTCTTGGAAGACCTCTCTCCCGCCTTTGATCTTGAGGTGAATGTCCCTGTTGAGACTGCTCCTCCACGTAGTCTAGTCTTTCATGGATTAATTCCAATTCAGCACGAAGCATTCGCTGCACTTCTTGAATCACGACTTGCATTTGTAAATATTAGCAATAAAATATTTTGTTTGAAAGTTAATGGGTACCTTACCAAATACAAAACCTCACGAACCACTCGGAATGAAATCACTCCACTTGTGTTTGCACTCGATGTTGGCTTTTAATCTTCTTTAATGCTCTTTCACACTCTTTCCTTTTACCACTCTTTGCTTGCTCGAGGTTCTTATGTGACTTCCTTGGACTTAACAACAAACCTCGTAGTATTGGCGTCAAATATGATGTAAGGTAGGAATGATAATTAGGTGTTAGGGAAGGCTTCAAACGAAGATAGAAGTGTGGCTGAAGTTGTTATGGTAACGAAGGCTTGTAATTGGGAATTGCACACTTTCAAACTAGCTCTTCTTCTTCCCATTTTTTATAGAATTTCAAATCTCCCTTTGTATTTTTTGAACTTGGGATTTAAAATATGTTGTATATTTTTTCAAATTTCTTTTCTTTTTTTGAATGCTAATCTCGAGAGAGATAAGACATCGAATGCTTACTTAATTTAGGTAGCTCTAATACCAAATGATGCGAGCGTGTCCTTGAAGGATGATTACGAGTCGCGTGAGTTCCCGATCGAAATTAAGAAGTATCCTTTGTAAATGAATTTGGTGAAGGATGGAAATGAGAATGGCAGGCTTTAGAAAGAATGGACGGATGGATGTGCAAAGGATGTAGATGGATAGGCTTGAATTCGGTTTTAAGGACTCAAGAACGAACAAATATATAAGAGAATATTGACTCAATCCTTATATTAGTACATAGAACAAAAACAAAAAGAATCGTGACCCTTTATCCAGCAAGATAAGAACTAATCGGTATAAGGGTTAACGCCACACCTCAAAGAAGTGAAAGTTCGAAAGAATCAGATTAACACCACAAGGGTTACTTGATAAGTTAATTTGATTCAAATAAGAACAAGGGGTTTACAAACTCAAAATAAGATTAAAATTCATCAAAAGTTGTTACAAAACGTTCCAAGCCTCATATTTAAAGGCTTACAAATGACCAGTTGAAAAGTCATGAAATAATTAATCAAAATTAGACCATAAATTCGTCCAATATTCCCCATGCACTTTAAGTTATTGTGGTGGCTACTTTAATGGAGTAGTTGACCGAATTCAGCGCTTGGTTGGCTAAAAAGAAGTGTTCTTTAATTCGACTGAAGTCTCATGCACTTGGAATAAATGTGGGCAGTGCATTAATGATTTTTGAGTAACTCGAACAGTCACTTTTCATGTTCCCATTATCAGCCTTTGAGCATTTAAGCACCTTGAGGCCTTTGATGAAACCAATCATCCATGCATGAAGAGAACATTGAATTCATTTGCTGATCATGAAATGCCCTTTTGGAGAGGTGTTTTTAGCACTTTAAATGATGGTAGGTGCATTAAAAGCTTGTGTTGGCCAACCATTGATATCCCTAAGACATTTTAAATATGCTGGTTATGACATATTAAATGGGCAACAATATTTGACTAGAACTAACTACTAACTTAGGACATATTTTGATACTTATAAAAAATAACACAAAATATAATTAAAACTTAAACTAAGATAACTAAATGGTTAAAACCTTATTTTCAGCAATTTAATTAAATTAAAATTAAATTTGAATGAGCATCGCATTGCATGGAATGCATGACGAGTTGTATGAAATGCATGTAGTGCTTTCCCAAACTCGTTTAATTAAACTCGTGATAGTTTGATTGAATTTATTGGCTTGTGCTCGAGTAATTGGTCCTCTAGGTAGCTCGATTGGATCGTGCGAGGATTACCCTTCGTTCATGCTCATAACGCGAGTGTCACAACATCAGTGTTCGCAATGTGTGTATTTGCAACATGAGTGTTTGCAACTCCAGTGTTTGCAAACATGAGTGCTTGTAACACCAGTGCTAGTGTCTTCCAAGCTTGTAAGGTTCATGTTCACATTATTCATGTTCGCGGTACTCGTGCTCACATCATACTGAGTCTTAACGGAGTTAACATGTTCATTTTTAACGTGTTGGGTGTTGAGGCATTTGATGGGTCGTTGTTGGGATCGTAAGTCTCTTATCTCATCACATCTCCAAGTGCTAAGAGGGTATGTATTAAATTTTGGATTAGAATGGCATGTACGTAGGTTTGTTAAGTTATGGATATAGTTAGGTGAAAGAAGGACTAAAATGTAAGGTTTTTATAAATTCTATTGATTTGGTGATTTATTTGAAAATTAAAATATGCTTAGTTAAGTAAGATAAATATTAATATTACAAGTTGATTAGAATGTTTAATTGGTGAATTGAAATAGTTAAAATCAAGTGTTAAACAATGGTAAAACATGAAGTACTTAAATGGTAATTTAACTTAAACTCAAGAATACCCATTTGGTATTTATATAAGCCAAAAGTATTGATACTTTTAGGGAAAGTATTGATACCTTGAGAATGGTATCGATACATTGGGTATTTTTCTTGAATTTTTGGACTTTGAAGCTAAAAATGGTATCGATACATCATAAAGTATCAATACCTAAACCATAGTATCGATACCCCTATCCTTGTATCGATACTTGAACCCTATTTTCTATAAAATAAGCCCCTAAAACAAGTTTTTATTAAAAATTTTTACCTAAGTTGATCCATTATCATTGTATTATGATAATAACCCCTTAATAGGTCTTATATTTAATTAGATGAGGAATTGAATAAAATTGTTTAGCCAAGACTTCTCTGGCACTCAAATGTAGCATTTCTATATCTGACTAGGTAGTTGAGTCAAGTATAGGGGTCTTACACAAATTCTTTAAACGCATTCAAGTGTTCGTGCACATATGCACTTTCCTCCAAATGGTATTCGACTACTTTTAAGGTTTGAATTTATTAAGTTTTAGTTTTAATTATAAAGGTGTCATCATGGATTATGCATGGGATTGGCAACCTCTTGAAGAGAAGTATGCTTATGTTTGATAAATTGTCCATTATGTTTTACTTTAGTCTAGGGGTTTTATTTGAGTGGTGCAAAGGTAATATTGATTTTTTTTATGATAGAATTTGGGAGAACTCAAAATTTGAAATAAATAACTAATAAAATAATAAAACTTAATAAATATAACATTGGGCTCATATATAATAAAAATTAAGCCTAAAAATCGAACCCAATATGATTTAAACTCGAATTAAAAGCCCAAAACTCGTAATTTTCGTAATAATCTTGTTCAGAAATTATGCTCACGTAGTCTTCACTAAAACAGTCATAACTTGAGTTCCTAAACTGAAAATTGAGTAATTCAAAGTGCATTGCGAAGCTAAGAGAGAAATTTTTGATTAATATAAGGACATATTGACCTAGAAATGTCTAGATCTCTTTTAAAAATGCACCACAAGTCAAGTGATTATAACATGGCTAGGTGTGTGGTCTTGAACTGGGGCCTTGAAGTGTAACGCCTAATCTTGTTTACATCTTCCACATGGGCTTTTCATCATGGATTGAGATTTTGAGTCTACAAACAAAATTGGCCCCTTCTAATTCATCCTCGCTCTATATTGAACTCCAGTCCATCGTCTTGGATTTTCAACTTTTCTTCTCAAATTTTGTTCGCGATAAAGTCTTGAACAAATTAGTTGAGTTTTAACTTCAACTGCTTGGATTTGGATCTCATGATTGAGCCTTAAAGGAAACTAAGCCCATTATCTCCATGGGCTTGAAATTGGATCTTGAAACTCGCATCAATATAATTTAAATTTATGTGAAAATATTAATATTTACTTCTTCTTTTTTAATTTAGTGAAATATCAATCAACAATTTCAACATTGGTTCTAATGTCACATAGGTAATGTTTTAAATGTAATGTGAAAATTGAATTAAAATTAATGTTTTATTCATAAAATAGTACCAAATTAAAATTTATTTATGATATTGTAAATTAAATCAAAATTCATGTATATTTTTTAAATTTATCCCTAAAAATATAAATAAATCTAAAATGTTAATGGATGAAGTAATTGTTTACAACTCTGCTTAGACTAATTAATGACAACCGACTTGGTTTAATGTATGATGTTTCTCTTAATGCTAATCTAGGAAAAGAAAAAAAAAGGTGAAATTAATGTCTCCTTTGTTATAAAATAAAAAGATAGAGACTAAAGAACAAAGAAAATAAGAGAGTAAAAGAGAGAGCGTATTTTATTGATCAATAGAAGTGAGTTACAATGCTTCTCCAAGGTCTATATTTATAGACATAGAAAGTATAAATGAAATAGAACTCTAATTCTAATAACTACTATTCATCCAAACTTATATTGATTCTTATGGACATCCACTTAATAAAATATTCATAACACTCCCCCTTGGATGTACATTGGTAGATAATGTGCCTCGTTAAAACCTTTACTAAGATCAAAACCTTATGGGAAAAAAATCTTAGTGAAGGAAAAAGAGTACACACATATATAATATTCATAACATGCTGCCTCATTAAAAACCTTACCAGAATAACCCAATGGGACAAAACTTCAGTTAAGGGAAAAAGAGTACAACGCGTATTTACTCCCCTCATAAAAACATCACATAATATCTCATATTCTACGTATTCAATCTTTAATACTAGTCTTTCAAATGACTATTTGAATGTATCTGATAAGCATTTATATCACCATTCTTTTGAAATTCATGAATGAGGGAAAATTTAGGGGAAATATATTTTGATCTTTTTAGGAGTTTCAACAATAATCATAGCAAACTTTAATCATGATTATTCTATAAAAACACAAATATGTATTTTGGATCATTTTATAATCCTTCTTCAACTACTATTGACTAAGTCAAATTTACCACATGTTCAATTATTTTAATTCATATAAATGAACAATTTCCCGATAATTCCAATATGCTTCTTGCATTCCAAATCCTTCAAGGATTTTAATATAAACTTTACTATATAGTGATTCACAAAAGGTTGTAACAACAATCATGAGACGCAAGTATGAACTGTCAGTTTAATAATATATCTAAAGGTTATTTCATCCACCACAAAAGAATATTATATATTCTCATAATCAATGCCAAGACTTAGCGGAAAACTTCATATTTTTATTTCGCCTTCGGAAAACTATTTCATTTGTACCCTCACTAGCTTTATACCTTTAGATATTTGGACTACTGGTCCAAAAACTCCACGAATTTAATTGTACTTGATTTGCGTCTTTCTATTTTGATCAATTTATTTCATATCTATATTTCCCAAGAGATTTATTCAAGATCATTTTTTTTATTTCATTATTTCAACAATAACATTGTATACAAAACCATTGTCGACCACTTTTATTATTGGTTTGACATTTTCTCAAACTGACTTAACTTATCGAGATCTCTTATTTTCACTATTTTAATCTTTAGTTTCAGGTTCCTAAATCTCTTCTGAAGTTTTATTTATTAGTTATGTCTTGGGTTTCTTCTAGAGCACCCAATTTCACTATATGACCATCTAGATTTTTTTTTATGAAAATTTTCATATTTGGAACTACCTAAGTCATGTATAAAAACAAGTCTATATTAAATATATCAATAAAAGTCACATCTCAAACATAAAAATATGACAGGTTAAATATAAAATTAGTATTTGAACTTGTCCACTTCATCCAGATTGGTACCTATAGTTCTTTTTGTCCTAGATTGGTACCCGAACTTTCTTTTCGTCCGTTGGTTTGGTACCTGAATCTAATGTCGTTAAGTCTGAGACACATGGCATAAATGACGTCATAGTGACATAATAATGATGTCATAATCTAAATAAATAAAAAACTCTTTTTCCCCTAAATTTTCAATTTTGACTTTTCTCTCCTTTCCAATTTTTCTGCCGTCCATTGGTTTCATCATCATCATCATCTTCTTCTTCTTCTTCTTCTTCTTCTTTTTATATACAGCTACTATGTGTCTTTTTCTCCTATTTGTCTTCTGCAAAACCCATAATTTGTTTTTCTTTCATTCGTTTTCAAAGATTGTCCACCATAGGTTGGTGGAAGGTTTGGTAATGAAGGAGGGAACTGGTCCGATTTCTTTTCTATGATTCACTGTTGTTTTCCTTTATTTCATTGGTTTTTTTAAGCCTGTTTATGGGTTCTGTTTATTTATAGTAAGTATTAGAAAATGCTTAAATCTTTTTAGATTTGTATCCTATCTTCCTAATTTATTGATTTCTTCTTCTTCTTCTCTCAACGATTCTATCGAACATTTTCCTTTCATAACTCACATTTCCACATTTGCAATACATATCTATCAAACCTTTGCCAACATTTACATCGTTTCCAAGCACAACTTGTTAACAGCAACATGGGCCTCCTTTCCTTTATTCAAATCCATGAGCCCGACACAGGCTTTCAAAACAACAGAAAATATAAACTTATTACAAAGGTTATTGACTCAGACATCAAAGAAAAGTATCCAAATGCCTTTTTAAAGTAGCCATTAAAAGCAGAGGCTAAAACCATCCAATTCATGGAAAAAATATTTGGGGTTTTGATTTTTCCAAACATGGAACTTGAAGATTTCTAATCTCCACAACCAGCGTACATTCCAACAAGCTTTGAACTCAAAGACAAAACTTCCATATCAGTCCCAGTAAGTAATAACCAAGCATGAAGTTGCTTGCCTGGCTTCAAGGGTTTGGCTTTTAAACACTTTTGCAATAACAAAGCAATGTAATCTAAAGAGAAGAAATGACTAATTTCTAATTTTAGAAGAAAAAGAAAAATAAATGAAAAAAAAATATAGGGAGAAGAAAAGTCAAGATTGAAAATATGAGGGGAGAAAAGTCAAAATTGAAAAAGGTTTTTTTAAATTTTTTAAATCATGATATCACTATGACGTCACCATGACATCATTTATGCCATGTGTCACAATATTATTATGTCACATATCCCAAACTTAGCGGCATTAGATTCAGGTACCAAACCAGTGGACGGAAAAAAGTTCGGGTACCAATCTGGGACAAAAAAAACTGTAGGTACCAATCTGCGAAAAGTGAACAAGTTCAGGTACTAATTTTATATTTAACCCAAATATAACATAATGAAAAACTAGCAATTTTTTTCTTTCATAATCATCATCATTAACATGCATAAAATTTAATTCAGTATCCAACTAGTTACAATTGCTCATGTCATTTCTCTAAATAATTAAGAAATGGAATAATATAAAAAGTATGAACTATTACCTTTAACAATTCTTTAAACTAAATCAAATTTGAATAACCATGGAATTTATTGGTTTATTAACATAAATTTTGCATACTAGATATTTTTAATTAAATATATTATTTAATTATAAAACCTACTATAGCGACATAAATAAATCAACTAATATTCATTTTCATGAACAATGAGATGCTTAAAACAATATGTAACCTATGGAATCAAAATTTAAAAAAAAAAAAAAAAGAAAGATCATCTCAAATATTTAAATCATAAATCACGTCGATTTAATATTTAAAAAAATACATTTTTCGTTCTATGTTGAGCCTTGACGATAAGAAGTAAGCAAATTAAATTCCAGTAGTAAATTTTCAATCCAATAAAAATTTATTAATAACAAACTTTGAAAGTGGATCTTATTTTCCAAGTGTACAACAGGTACATAACCAATAAATTTCACGCATAAGTTGTCTCTCTTCTTAAAGAATTCTTGAATTTTTTTTTATCTTTTCTTACTTTCTTCATTTTTCCACTTCTGGTGATGAGAAAATTTATCACGATCATCCCCATGACTATTATTATAGTCCAATTTACTACATCCATGTCAAAGAATATGTCCTTTGAATTTATCATATAATGTTACATTCTCTTTAGGGAAGGGTTAGGTTTCGGGGTTAAAAACTTTTGTTTAACCATAAGAAATTTTTTTTCATGATATTGCTACTGTAGGAGCACATTTGAATAATGAAAAGTTGAATAAGTTTTCTCTTGCAAGGTTCTCATCAGTGATATTTTTTCACGTACTTTTAATTGAGAACTTATTTTGAATACTATAAAGTTATACTCACAGTTTTAAAAATTTGCAATTTCAGGTGCATCCAACCATAACGAGTTTTAGATAGAAGTACCATATTCTATTGCTCATATTTTTTCTTCCACAATTTAAGTAGATCTTTCACAATCAAATATTTTGACTTCAATCCCTTAATGGGGATGATGATAAAAGAAGATAAAAAAGATAGTCACAATCAATTCGATTTATAATAAATATAAATCAATAACTTAATCCTCTTTTGATTCATATGAAATATAATATTTTCCTCATTCACAATTTCAATATGAGATTCATTATGAATGTCTTTTAAAACCAATGGATTAACCATCACAAAATATTAATATATTAGCTCTTCTGGAACCTTCAATTAATTCTGTACTACCAAATATTGGAATAATATTGGTTTGTTTCAGTACCAAATAAGATAAATATTTTCTGTCTGTAATGATAGAATTAATTACTACATTTTAATATCCTTCCTCAAAGAATATTAACAAAAACAAAATATTTGGGCATACACCACATATGTGGCCAATAACCTTTCATATCACATTGATAACTTTCATCACTATGTTCCCACTTTTAGTTATTCATGATTATATCTTTTATTTTCTTTATGTTTGCATTCACTTCCGAAATGCAACAAATTTAGTAAGACAAACTTATAAATGCCCCAATAGAATATTTATTTCATAATCACCATCACAAACATACGTGGATTTCAAATCAAAATCTGAAGATCTTTAACATCATCGTTATTACACTGGCTATTATCATAAGGAATGAGTGGTTAAAGGCTCTAATGATTACCCATAGTGCATCGGCCTCAATTGATGACTGAAAAAAAATAATTAAAAGAAAATTGTGCTGATAATGTGTTATAAAATAAAAAAACAGAGAGTAAAGAACAAAGAAAATAGGAGAGCAAAAGAGATAGTGTATTTTATTGATCAATAGAAGTGAGTTACAATGCTTCTCCAAGGTCTATATTTATAGACATAGAAAGTATAAATGAAATACAACTCTAATTCTAATAACTATTATAATCTAAAGCTCATCCAAATTTATCTTGATATTGATGGACATTCATTTAATAAAATATTATAACATCCTTTGATTTTTTTTATCATTGTCTTTTCCTTTGAGAGATTTTTTTTGTTGTTGTTAGTGATATATTTCTGGTGAATTACAAGGGGAGGGTAAAGCCCTAATAGCAACGCGACTGGCACAACTCGAACCCAAGTCAATCCTGGGACAATGAACACTATTGACCATCAAACCAACACACGAGATTCTGTTGTTAATGATATTTAGGATAGAAACCTCTATACACGTATATATAAAAGGAAGGTCAAAGGACCTTCCTTTTTCTAACACGCGACACATAAACTATTTTCTTTATTTTTCTTTTTAAAAGATGTTTAATTTTAATTTTGATCTCTTTAATATACTTAAAATTAAAATTTAATATATATAATTTAATTGTTAACATAATTTGATTTCTATATTTTTATAATGTTATTAATTAGTTCAAATAGTTAATAATATTAGTTTTTTTATTAAAATATTATATTGTTATTTATAATTTGATACTTTAAGAGTTTTAGAGATTGACAATGGCTTAGCATTTCTTTTAGGTTTGTGATTGACAATGGCTTAGCATTTCTTTTAGGTTTGTCTGTAACGCCCTCAACCCAACCCAATTGATCGAATCCAGATATCCGATGTTACTACTCAAATGCAGACTCGTACCTAAGACATACATACAAAATTTCTGAAAAATACATCTCGTTCTTCCTTTCACTAGAATCACATAGTAGAACTTTACCATGTTTGCTTTACCAAGCTAAACAAATTTGCTCTTTGGCAGCATAGCATGCAAGGTCATGAGTCTTACCTTAACAAGGGGCATCTCAAAGCTTAGATCTATTTCCCAGCCTCTGCTTCAAGGATGAGAGAATTTTCTCTCGGTTCATCCTTATATAAACAAAGACTACTTCTTGAAGAAGTAAGAGAACAATCCTCATCTCTTACCATTATCTATGCACCTTACCTGTACGCTAGGAATGTCAAATTGGCAAGTAGGATTATGCTACGCAGGTTTCCTTTTTGGCCTAGTTGCCCGTACTTAGGACTCGTCATGTCTCGGTGTTATAATGTCACCTTTTTGGACATTATAACACAAAGGTCATGTTTCAATTTGACCCCTAAATTATGTTGAAACTTAATATTTAATATATATATTTTAATTTTCGATATAATTTAGTTACTCTACTTTTACAGTAACATTAATTAGTCTAAATAGTTATTATTATCAACTATTTCAATCAAAATGCTGACGTAAAATTTTGTCAATAGCACTATTTCAAGATTTTTTTTATCATGACGATTTTAAATGAGTGTTTTTAAGGAAAATATCCTAATCAATATATTTAATGTTATTTTTAATATTATATGAGTATTAAGTGAATTTTTTTAAAAATTTTAAAATATCACACCAAAAAAGCTAATAGAATAATTTTAGTGTGGTAGCAACTTAATCTGAATTTTTAATTCTAAAAAGTAGAAGATTATATTCTGAAAAATAAAAATAGAAAAACTAAATTCTAAATGTATAATGTGTATAAAAACTTAAAATATATTTTACCCTTCAAATTTTTACTATATAATTTGATGCAAACAAATAATTAACTTAAAATTAGTTTATAAATAAAGGTGGGGTTTTGATATTTAAATTTTTATATATAAATAAAAAGTTAATTAAAGACAAAGACTATGCAACGACTATAATAGTATAATTTGAGAATTTTATAACTTAGCGTGGTAGGTATCTGATCGCCGACAGGTAATATAAATATCGTATTCTCGCCGGGTTTTATTTTTTTTATAATTTATCTATTAAATACTAAAAGTTAACTTGCCATTACATTACTCCACTTTTTTAGCCGGACTTTAAATTTTTAATATATTTGTAAAAAATTATTATGAATTTTGACCAGGTCAATTTAAAATATATATAATCTAATACATATATAAGTACACATATTAGATTTTATTTAGAACATCTCAAATGTTTTTTTATTTAATTTTAAAGTAGTTGGAAAAATGTTGATGTGTTTTATTATTTAAATTAATTTGCTTGCCTGCTCATATTCAAGTTTTTGTGACATATAAAATCTCATTCTATTTAATTTGTTTATTTTTTAAAGTGAATATGATAATGTACAATAAATAAAAAATACATAATTATGTGACATAGAAATAAATACATAATTTTTTTTGGTGAATTATAAAGGAAATATAGAGCTCTAATAACAATGTGATTGGTGCGACTAGAACTTAAATCATATTTAAAACAATAAACACCTTTAACCATTAAGCCAAAACACGAAGTTTAATAATAACAATAGTTTTTTTGTTGTGAATGTCACTTGAAAGGTTATTGGTATAAAGTCTATATTTTGGTAGTGAAATAGGGCAATGTTAATGCAATTTTTGTTAGTAGTTATGAAGAGTTAATATTAACAAATTTTGACACTAAAGTGGCATTTGGATTAGCAAATCTTGTAATGGGATTACCCTTATTAGCACATCATTATATATAATTTTATTTGTTTGATTTGATTGTCAATTGGTTTTGTTGAAAGAATATATGATAACATAATAGTATTTGTTTATTATATTTTTCTTAATCATGGAAAATTTTATTAAATTATGCGGAGTGTGAGCGTTGACTATAAAATTCAAATTAAAACAACAACAATAACAATACATAAAGTATCAATATTTAAATAGTAGAAAGAAACTTACTTATCATAATATTAATTAATTGAATATGAAGGTAATCAGCCACACGTAATATATAAATAAATTTTTTTATTTAAATAATATAAAAAATAATTAATTACGAAAAAAATATGAAAAACAAATTTACTATGAAAATATGTATTTGTTACAATGTTTTGATGGTGTCGCCTGACATATTGACAGCACCAGATTAAAATTTGACAACCTAAAATATTTAGAAATCTAATATGTCAATTTTTTATTTTAACTAGCAAAAAAGGCTTTAAAAGTGTCGGTTGACAATATGGCAGCACCAAACTTTAAATAGGGTAAATTGCTTCATAAACTCTCTGTGTTTATTATTTTCTTTTATTCTCCTTTAACACCAAAAATAGAGAGGCCTCCTACCAATTAGTCCAAAAATAGTTTTCTACCAAAAAATATTTGTAAAAAAGTCGATTCCAACTGAAAATAAATTTTATTTATTTTTCGAAAAATAATTTTTGGTTTAAATTTTGTTTGACACAGCAGTTAACGGTATTCATAATAGTTTTCTTTTACTCACATTATATTTGAAAACTATAAATTTAACTAATAATTATAATTTATACATAATAAGATACATAGTAGTTAACAGTATTTATAATAGTTTTCTTTCGCTCACATTATATTTGGAAACTATAAATTTAACTAATAATTATAATTTATACATAATAAGATTTTTTTTAAAGCTTTTATAATTATAATTTTATATATTGTCTGTAAATCAAATTGATAATAAAATTATAATTATTTTTTTAAAATAAATAAAATTTATTTCTAGTTAGAATAGACTTTTTTTACAAAAATACTTTTTGGTAGAAAAAACTTTTTGGATTAATTGGTAAGATACCTCTCTATTTTTTGTGTTAAAGAGAAATAAAAGAAAATAACAAACAAGGGAGTTTATGAAACAACTACCCTATTTAAAGTTTGGTGAGGCCACATTGTCAGGAGACACCCCTAAAGCTCTTTTTTTAGTTGTCAATTAAAACGGAAAATTTACATATCAAGTCCTGAATCTTTTAGATCATCACATTTCAATCTGGTACCATCATATCTATCAAGCGATGCCATCAGAACACTGTAACAAATATCTATTTTCGTAATTAATCTATTTTCATACCTTTTTCATAATTAATTATTTTTTATATTATTTGAGTAAAAGAGGCACAAAAAAAATGTTAAGTTTTCTCGATTTATAATAATTATTGAAATTATTTGATATACTACCAATGGATTTTGAAAACGCTATAACATTTAAATTTGTTGTAGAATTGATTTTTTATATTTTATTTTTACTCTTTATATCAACTTTTCATCTATAACAACAACAATACTCTCTTTCCAAAATTACTTCTCTATAATAACCTCTTGTTTTAAATTTTATTAAAATTAGATCTATTTTTAACTGAAAAAATTAAATTTTAAATAAGATGTTATTTTAATAAAATACTTAATTTTTATATAAAAATATGTTACTAATATTTTATTAAATGAAAAAGAATCTTTAATAAATAGAATTAAACTCGTAAATGTTATTAAAGATATAATCTAAATTTGATTAAATAATAATTTTATTAATAAATCATAATTTTTTTTAAATTTATAAATAAAAATAAATATAATCTAAATCACAAATATTGTTATCAGTGTCGTCTTGAATGCTTTTATAAGTGTATAACAGTCACTTTTTTATGACATCTAAATTTTGACAGATAAATAAGGTCGAGAAGGTTGATTGTATCATTCTTATTATTCATTTATATTACACCTTGTAATTACAAAATATTTTTATATGGGGAAGGGTCCACTTAAATCAGTGTAAAACTAAAATATTTTTACATCTTTCCTTAACTTTTTATATGATTAATATTTGAACAATTCAATCGTAATATTTCATGCTCCATTCATATAAATCATACATGCCAAGTTTAATTTAAATTAAAATTTTAATATTAATATCCTGCAAGATTGTTATTTTTTTATGAAACAATACTGGATTAATAGATTATTGTCTTTATTTTGATATTGATACATATTAATATGGATGTGTTTTGATATATTATTTTGAATTAATCGATTTTTTAAAAATGTTTTCATATATATATTATATATATATATATATATATATATTGACTTTAAGATTATTAATTATATTCAATAATTATATTTTATTTTTAAATGTAAATATATAAAACAGAAATAGTTAAGGTAAAAAAATTAAAATAATTTAAAATATTAGGATTTAGTACTAGCACAAGTTGATGCACACCGGTAGAGATGGAAATGGACTGAAGCACATTGGGCGGTACAAACAGTACCAAAATTGACGTCGAGAAGGGAAAACAGTAGAAATCACAATGAAGGCAAACAATTTAGCAACTTATTTTGCTAAAAGCTAAGATGGAATAGATATATCAAAGCATCCTTAGATATAAAAATCATCAGATTTAGGGCAATCGGCTGCTTAAGTTGCAAAGAGAGTGGGAGTGAAGCGTGGAAGTGGAACACATTTGAGATCATGGGCTCTGGGTGCGGTAAGTCCAGGTCGCTCACTCATGTCAACACCGTCGTGGGCATTCGGCAGCTTCCAGTCAAAGCACTGAATCAAGGCTGCCAAAGTGACGGGGAGTTCCTGCATGGCTAAAGAAATACCAGGGCAGCCCCTCCTCCCTGTACCAAAAGGTAATAGCTGATAATGCAAGCCTTTAACATCGATATCCCCTGAATTAATATTAGTATCAGGTTGGTTGAATTTCAAGAACCTCTCAGGCTGAAACTTGAGCGAATCCTCCCACACCTTAGGATCCCTGCCTATAGCCCAAATGTTTACAAACAACAAAGACTGAGCTGGGATTGTGTAGCCATTGATTTTTCAGTCCTCAACTGCTTTTCTGCTGATCATTGGGATTGGAGGGTGAAGCTGGAATGATTCCTTGATTATGGCTTGAAGGTAGGGGAGACGTTGAGTGTCGAATTCTTGTACCAACCTGCTTTTCCCCACAACCTGATCCAACTCTTGTTGTGCTTTTCTTAGCGTCTCTGGGTTGTTGATTAGCTCAGCCAATGCCCATTCTACCGCTATTGCTGTTGTGTCTGTAGCGGCTGTCAAAAAATCCTACGTAACCCCACAAATGTAGTCAACATTGACCAAATTTCTTTTTGGTGTCAGTTTAAAATTTTGTATAATAATAAATTTAATCCTTAATATTTATACATTATTTCAATCTAATTATAATTTTTTTAAAAAATAAATATCAATATTTACACATTATCTCAATTTTATCCTAATTAAAAAATATATAAAATTCATCTCTTCGTACCAAATGTTCTTCCTTTTTTTTCTACTTCCTTAAAATTAAAATTCTTGAGAAATAAAAATTTATCTATTCACCATCTCTTTTAGTACAGGAATTAAAATAAAATTAAAAGTAAGAAAAAAAAAAATCAAAGTCAGAACTGTGCTTAGATAAGTAGGGAAAGAAATATTAATGTAAAACAAGATTCAGAGTTAATTTTAAAAAAATTATGACTAGATTGAGAAAAATGTATAAATGTTATATATATTTTTAAACTGCCCCTCACCATTCCATCAAACTTTTAAAGGGAAAATGATTAAAAAACAAAGTTAATTAGTTGGATGAATGTTTTGACAAAAACAAAAAAAGTTAACGGTGTAGTATATTTAGCGATAAAATTTGTAGTATATTTAGAATTACAAAATTATAAATGATAAAGCCATTTCAACAACCAAAAAAGCCTACGTAAACAAATATAAATGATAAAGTTTGTAGTATATTTAGCGATAAAATGACAAACATATTTACAGAAATGAAACTAATATGGCAGAGCATGAAATATTAAAGAAGAAAAAGTTAAAAAGGTGAAAGTGCTATACGAACCAAGATTAAGGCCTTGATATGGTTTCTGGTTAACTGAATTTCGGAGTGCTCATCTTCAAAGACATCAAGCATCATATCCAGAAAGTCCTTCACATCATTATCATTCGGTTTCTTGGTTTTCCTTAGTTCCTCTCGATCTCTCATAATTTTTTCCAACAATGAATCATACCTGCTGTGGATTTCCAAAAACCTCTTTCGAAAACCCTGCACATCTATATTCTTGAAGAACCATATGATGTCAGAGACATTGAATTCCCCGAAGATCTCAGTCACTTCTCGAACTAGGGTTCGGCCCCATCGGCTTGGTCTCCTGTTCCTGAGCACCTAATGCTCATCATCATCTGAGATATGATGTTGTTGGTTAATTTCAACAGCTCTTCAGTTAGGTTCACGGTTTCAGTTGATTTAGACTTGTCCAAAAGAATGCTTATGAAATGATGTAATTCCTTGGTACGAACAGGAAGGAATTGGCCAAGGGTCCGGTTGCCTAGCAGCTCGCAAGTGCTCAGCTTTTTGATGAATTTCCAGTAAGATCCGTAGGGTGCGAAAGCAAAGGAAGAGTTGTAAGTAAGATGGTCAATAGCAGCGGTGTGCTTGCGGGCGGAGAAGGTGAGCTCGTGATGCTTGAGAAGCTCTTTGGCAAGCTCAGGGTTAGAGACCACAACGCATTCGACGGACCCTAGGCGGAGATACATCAAGGCGCCATGGATGGAGGAGAGCTTCTGAAAAGTTTGATGAATGAAGGGGCTGAGGAGATGGAGGTGGCCGATGACCGGTAACGCCGTTGGACCTGGCGGAAGCTTGGAACGATTTCTAATGGAAATCACTGTTCTAACTATAAGAAATGAAACAATGAACAGTGCGGCATATGATAAGAATGGGAGCTCCATAGCCAACTGAAGAACCATTTGAAACACCAAAAGGAAAAAGAAATTGGTTTTGGATGATTAAAAGAACTGAAAACACAAAGCTATAAATCTTTCCAAATTTAGTTACTCTACTTTTACAGTAACATTAATTAGTCTAAATATTTTTTATTATCAACTATTTCAATCAAAATGCTGACGTAAAAATTTCTCAATAGCAGTATTTTAAAATTTTTTTATCATGACGATTTTAAATGAGTGTTTTTAAGAAAAATATCCTAATCAATATATTTAATGTTATTTTTAATATTATATGAGTATTAAGTGAATTTTTTTAAAAATTTTAAAATGTCACACCAAAAAAGTTAATAGAATAATTTTAATGTAGTAACAACTTAATCTGAATTTTTAATTCTAAAAAGTAGAAGATTATATTCTGAAAAATAAAAATAGAAAAACTAAATTCTAAATGTATAATGTGTATAAAAACTTAAAATATATTTTACCCTTCAAATTTTTACTATATAATTTGATGCAAACAAATAATTAACTTAAAATTAGTTTATAAATAAAGGTGGGGTTTTGATATTTAAATTTTTATATATAAATAAAAAGTTAATTAAAGACAAAGACTATGCAACGACTATAATAGTATAATTTGAGAATTTTATAACTTAGCGTGGTAGGTATCTGATCGCCGACAGGTAATATAAATATCGTATTCTCGCCGGGTTTTATTTTTTTTATAATTTATCTATTAAATACTAAAAGTTAACTTGCCATTACATTACTCCACTTTTTTAGCCGGACTTTAAATTTTTAATATATTTGTAAAAAATTATTATGAATTTTGACCAGGTCAATTTAAAATATATATAATCTAATACATATATAAGTACACATATTAGATTTTATTTAGAACATCTCAAATGTTTTTTTATTTAATTTTAAAGTAGTTGGAAAAATGTTGATGTGTTTTATTATTTAAATTAATTTGCTTGCCTGCTCATATTCAAGTTTTTGTGACATATAAAATCTCATTCTATTTAATTTGTTTATTTTTTAAAGTGAATATGATAATGTACAATAAATAAAAAATACATAATTATGTGACATAGAAATAAATACATAATTTTTTTTGGTGAATTATAAAGGAAATATAGAGCTCTAATAACAATGTGATTGGTGCGACTAGAACTTAAATCATATTTAAAATAATAAACACCTTTAACCATTAAGCCAACACACGAAGTTTAATAATAACAATAGTTTTTTTGTTGTGAATGTCACTTGAAAGGTTATTGGTATAAAGTCTATATTTTGGTAGTGAAATAGGGCAATGTTAATGCAATTTTTGTTAGTAGTTATGAAGAGTTAATATATTGTTATGTGGAGGAATAAAATTTGTGATCAAATGATTCATTACTATATTGCATCTATTACATCCCGCGATTTGTCTTATATTAATAATGATAAGTTGACATGTAATGATAGAGTTAGAAATTTTTTTTTGAGCGGTCGAAAGTAAATTATATATTTTTATAATAGTAAAAATATAATTTTATTATTTTAATAGTTTATATTTTTATAATTTTTAAAGGGTTAAATCAAATTTTTATCATTTTTGAGGGGGACAAAGTGTAATTTTACCATTACTAATTTAAAGTTTTATAAAATTATAAATGGCCTACATTAAAATTTTACCATTTTAAGGGGATATAATATATATACCAACTAGGAAATTGCAAAAATAAGTCTACTTATATTTTTGATAGGGCCATAATATATTTACAAAGAGCTAAATCAAAAAACTTTTAAATTTTTGGGAGACCATTGCCCCCATGAGCCTCTACAAGGCTCCGCCGTTGCGAGCATGAAATTGTGTTTTTTTGTGAGTATTATATGAAAATAACAAGTCGAATTTTGATAATATGTTTGTCTAATAAGATTAAAAGTAACATAATTTAGCCTAACAGATTTAGCCACTATTACTTTTGGCTTGAAATAAATTTGAAAATTTTGAAAAATATATAGAAGCTAAAAATGATCAAATTAAAATAATAGTCTTAAATCTACAACTTACGTGTGATAGAAGGATAGAATTTGACCAAAACTTAAAAGCTTAAATTGATTAGTAATTATAGATATGATGAATTTTCAAATGGATATCTAAATTATTCTTAATTACGAATAAGTATGATACAAAGTTAATAAACTAAGCAAAGAGCGAAAGGTGAAAAACAATAACAACAATAATGATATGCAAAATTTTAAATCTCCTCACCTAATAACAATTAATAGCAATAACTCAATATAGTCGGAATATTTTACCCTAATAACAATGTGATTGCAGCGACTCGAATCCAGATCACATTTAGAACAATTAACAGACCATCAGATCAACACACAAGATTTATATAGTTGGAAAATTAATATATCAAAGAATCAGAGTTTGATTTATTAATTATTATTATTATTTCATTCTAGCATAAAAAATTAATCAAAGTCATTAAAAGATAGAGTTCACATTACTAAAGGATTGTAAAATTATTTAGGATATTCAAATTTCAGTTAAAATTGGATTAACAGATTGAATCGATCTACTTCGGTTAATCGATCGGTTAACCGATTTAGTTCGGTCGAAAGTCGATTAAAGGGTTTTTGAAATTTTGGTTAACGGTTAATTTGATTCAAAATCGGATAATTAACTAGATTAATCAAAATTCATAAATAATATTATATATTATATGTATTAGACTATTACTATTTTGGTTAATTCTATTAAATAAACATTACCGGTTTATTTTTTTGATATGTTTTATATTTTTTTTAACAAAAAAAATATATAAATTTTAATTCGATTAATTTTTTTGAAAAAAATTCGATTCGATTAACAATTAAAAAATTAAAAAAATTCAATTAATTCAATTAATATTAATTAAAATTAACTAACCGATCGATTAACTAATTCAACACTAAAATTAGCCTTATATTAACAAATTTTGACACTAAAGTGGCATTTGGATTAGCAAATCTTGTAACGGGATTACCCTTATTAGCACATCATTATATATAATTTTATTTGTTTGATTTGATTGTTAGTTGGTTTCGTTGAAAGAATATATGATAACATAATAGTATTTGTTTACTATATTTTTTTTAATCATGGAAAATTTTATTAAATTATGCGAAGTGTGAGCGTTGATTATAAAATTCAAATTAAAACAACAACAATAACAATACACAAAGTATCAATATTTAAATAGTAGAAAGAAACTTACTTATCATAATATTAATTAATTGAATATGAAGGTAATCAGTCACACGTAATATACAAATAAATTTTTTTATTTAAATAATATAAAAAATAATTAATTACAAAAAAATATGAAAGACAAATTTATTATGAAAATAGGTATTTGTTACAATGTTCTGATGGTGTCGCCTAACATATTAACAGCACTAGATTAAAATCTGACGACCTAAAATATTTAGAGATCTGATATGTAAATTTCTTATTTTAACTGGCAAAAAAGGCTTTAAAAGTGTCGGTTGACAATGTGGCAGCACCAAACTTTAAATAGGGTAAATTGCTTCATAAACTTTTCGTGTTTATTATTTTCTTTTATTCTCCTTTAACACCAAAAATAGAGAGGCCTCCTACCAATTAGTTCAAAAAAATTTTTCTACCAAAAAATATTTGTAAAAAAGTCTATTCAAACTGGAAATAAATTTTATTTATTTTTCGAAAAGTAATTTTTGGTTTAAATTATGTTTGACACAGCAGTTAACGGTATTCATAATAGTTTTCTTTTGCTCACATTATATTTGAAAACTATAAATTTAACTAATAATTATAATTTATACATAATAAAATACATAGTAGTTAACAGTATTCATAATAGTTTTCTTTTGCTCACATTATATTTTGAAACTATAAATTTAACTAATAATTATAATTTATACATAATAAGATTTTTCTAAAGCTTTTATAATTATAATTTTATATATTGTCTGTAAATCAAATTGATAATAAAATTATAATTATTTTTTGAAAATAAATAAAATTTATTTCTAGTTGGAATAGACTTTTTTTATAAAAATACTTTTTGGTAGAAAAATACTTTTTGGACTAATTGGTAAGATACCTCTCTATTTTTTGTGTTAAAGAGAAATAAAAGAAAATAATAAACAAGGGAGTTTATGAAGTAATTTACCCTATTTAAAGTTTGGTAGCGCTACATTGTCAGGCGACACCCTTAAAGCTTTTTTTTTAGCTGTCAGTTAAAACGGAAAATTTACATATCGAGTCCTGAATAATTTAAATCATTACATTTTAGTCTGGTGCCACCATATCTGTCAGGCGACGCCGTCAGAACACTGTAGCAAATGTCTATTTTCGTAATTAATCTATTTTCATACCTTCTTCATAATTAATTATTTTTTATATTATTTGAGTAAAAGAGGCACAAATAAAATGTTAAGTTTTCTCGATTTATAATAATTATTGAAATTATTTGATATACTACCAATGGTGTTTGAAAACGCTATAACATTTAAATTTGTTGTAGAGTTGATTTTTTATATTTTATTTTTACTCTTTATAACAACTTTTCATCTATAACAACAACAATACTCTCTTTACAAAATTACTTCTCTATAATAACCTCTTGTTTTAAATTTTATTAAAATTAGATCTATTTTTAACTGAAAAAATTAAATTTTAAATAAGATATTATTTTAATAAAAAGCTTAATTTTTATATAAAAATATGTTACTAATATTTTATTAAATGAAAAAGAATCTTTAATAAATAGAATTAAATTCGTAAATGTTATTAAAGATATAATCTAAATTTGACTAAATAATAATTTTATTAATAAATCATAATTTTTTTTTTAAATTTATAAATAAAAATAAATATAATCTAAATCACAAATATTGTTATCAGTGTCGTCTTGAATGCTTTTATAAGTGTATAACAGTCACTTCTTTATGACATCTAAATTTTGAATGATAAATAAGGTCCAGAAGGTTGATTGTATCATTCTTATTATTCATTTATATTACACCTTGTAATTACAAAATATTTTTATATGGGGGAAGGGTCCACTTAAATCAGTGTAAAAGTAAAATATTTTTACATCCTTCCTTAACTTTTTATATGATTAATATTTGAACAATTCAATCGTAATATTTCATGCTCCATTCATATAAATCATGCATGTCAAATTTAACTTAAATTAAAAATTTACTATTAATGTCCTGCAAGATTGTTATTTTTTTTTATGAAACAATATTGGATTAATAGATTATGGTCTTTATTTTGATATTGATACATATTAATATGGATGTGTTTTGATATATTATTTTGAACTAATCGATTTTTTAAAAATGTTTTCATGTATATTATATATATATAAATATAAAAGTATATTGACTTTAAGATTATTAATTATATTCAATAATTATATTTTATTTTTAAATGTAAATATATAAAACAGAAATAGTTAAGGTAAAAAAATTAAAGTAATTTAAAATATTAGAATTTAGTACTAGCACGAGTTGATGCACACTGGTAGAGATGGAAATGGAATGAAGTACATTGGGCGGTACAAACAGTACCAAAATGCACGTCGAGAAGGGAAAACAGTAGAAATCACAATGAAGGCAAACAATTTAGCAACTTATTTTGCTAAAAGCTAAGATGCACAAATAAACATAAATGATTTTAAGTGTTCTCTTACGTATTCGTGAGGTAGACTATAATATTGTCCATTCAAATTTAGCATTTGAAACATCACCGATTTCAGCTCAAAATTTCCAGCTTGTATACTTGGTCTTACAACCCCTGGTTGCAAATTATCAAGGATAGGAACAACAAAATCTCGGATTGTCCTATTTTGCACTTGCTCAATTTGTGGAGGCGGTGGTGGTAGATTATTAATAACTTGTGGCTGTATTGGAGGAATATCGTTTTGTGGCAGCAATGGCGGTAGGTTGTTTTGTTACCAGCCATTTTCTGTTGTTCTTGTTTCTTCCTTCAAAGTGTTCTCTCAAGTTCTAGGTCAAAGCTTACAATATCCTTAGAATTTCTTCTTGTGGACATGCAACTTCTAAAGAAATAAGAGGAAATCAACAAAAGAAAATTAAACAGATTAGTAAAAACAAAAAGTTAAGTAAGAAATAATTGCTACTACAATAGTAAACATCAAACAAACGCCAATTCACCGGTAATGGTGCCAAAACTCGATCGCGTCTGTAACGTCACAGTGATTGTGCAAGCGAACACACGTCGATGCAAGTATAGTTGACAGAATAATTCTATCGAATATCGATCCCACGAGGAATGGGTTCTTGACGTTTAAATGTTGAAGCAACTAAAGCTAGGATTAGAGAAAATGTAAGTAAAGATATTAGCGCAATTATGACATATCTGCACACTAAAATGATTAATATTGTCAATGCAATTAGAGTTAAATGTCAAAGGTCAAATGTTAGAACAACTGAAAGTAAATCAAAGTGTGTTGAATGTTGAGTGTTGAATATTTAAATCCAAAAAAATTAAATGTGATCAAGTGTAAAGGATTGGAATTAATCACTGACTTTGCTAAGTCGCAACGCTGGATACGTCGATAAGGCATTGTATAGACGAATTGTCGCAGTAATAGAGCTCCAATGAAATCTTACCAATAACAATCCTCCGTTTAATCAAGACTCAAGTACCCATAATCACCCCACCTCTCGGTGTGAGCAATGTTGTGCACTCAAGAACAAGTGACTAGAATCTCTTCTAATCCCAAGCAGCTCTCGCCTAAATTACTTGTTAGGGAAGGCTTCAAATGAAGATAGAAGTGTGGCTAAAATTGTTATGGTAACGAAGACTTGTAAACGGGAATTGCACACTTTCAAACTAGCTCTTCTTGCCTTTTTTTATAGAATTTCGAATCTCCCTGTGTATTTTTGAACTTGAGATTCAAAATATGCTGTATATTTTTTTCGAATTTCTTTTCTTTTTTTGAATGCTAATCCCGAGAGAGAGAAGATGTCGAATACTTACTTAATTTAGTTAGCTCTGATACCAAATGATGCGAGCTTGTCCTTGAAGAATGATTACGAGTCGCGTGATTTCCCAATCAAAATTAATAAGTATCATTCGTAAATGAATTTGGTGAAGGATGGAAATGAGAATGGTAGACTTTAGAAAGAATGGATGGATGGATGTGCAAAGGATATAGATGGATAGGCTTGAATTCGATTTTAAGGACTCAAGAACGAACCAATATTATAGGAGAATATTGACCCAATCCTTATATTAGTACATAAAACAAAAACAAAAAGAATCGTGACCCTCTATCTAGCAAGATAAGAACCAATCGGTATAAAGGTGAACGCCACACCTCAAAGAAGTGATAAGTTCGGAAGAATCAAATTAACACCACAAGGGTTACTTGATAAGTCAATTTGATTCAAATAAGAACAAGGAGTTTACAAACTCAAAATAATATTCAAATTCATCAAAAGTTGTTACAAAACGTTCCAAGCCTCATATTTAAAGGCTTACAAATAACCAGTTGAAAAGTCATGAGATAATTAATAAAAATTAGACCATAAAGTCATCCAATATTCCCCCTGCACTTTAAGTTAATATGGTGGCTGCTTTAATGGAGTAGTTGGCCGAATTCAGTGCTTGATTGGCTAAGAAGAAGTGTTCTTTAATTCAGCTGAAGTTTCATGCACTTGGAATAAATGTGAGCAGTGCATTAATGATTTTTGAGTAACCCGAACAGTCACTTTTCATGTTCCCATGATCAGCCTTTGAGCATTTAAGCACCTTGAGGCCTTTGATGAAACCAATCAGCCATGCATGAAGAGAACACTAAATTCCTTTGCTAATCATGAAATGACCTTTTGGAGAGGTGTTTTCAGCACTTTAAATGATGGTAGGTGCTTTAAAAGCTTGTGTTGGCCAACTATTGATATCCTTAAGACATTTTAAACATGTTGGTTATGACATATTAAATGGGTAGCAATATTTGACTAAAACTAACAACTAACTTAGGACATATTTTAAGACTTACAAAAAAATAACACAAAATATAATTCAAACTTAAACTAAGATAACTAAATGGTTAAAACCTTATTTTCAGAAATTTAATTAAATTAAAATTGAAGTTGAATGTGCATCGCATTGCATGGAATGCATGACGAGTTGTATAAAATGCATGTAGTGATTTCCCAAACTCGTTTAATTAATCCCGTGACAGCTTGATTGAATTTCATGGCTTTTGCTCGCGTAATTGGTCCTCTAGGTACCTCAATTGGATCGTGCAAGGATTACCCTTCATTCATGCTCACAACGCGAGTGTTCATAACATCAGTGTTCGCAATGTGTGTGTTTGCAATATTAGTGTTCGCAGCTCAAGTGTTCCCAACATGAGTGCTCGCAACACCAGTGCTCGCGTCTTCCAAGCTCGCAAGGTCCATGTTCGCATTATTCGTGTTCGCAGTACTCGTGCTCACATCATTCTGAGTCTTAACGGACTTAACGCGTTCATTTTTAACGCGTAGGTGTTGAGGCATATGTCGGGTCATTGTTGGGATCGTAAGTCTCTTATCTTATCACATCTCCAAATGCTAAGAGCGTATGTATTAAATTTTGGATTAGAATGACATGTACATAGGTTTGTAGAGTTATGGATACAGTTAGGTGAAAGAAGGACTAAAATGTAAGGTTTTTATAAATTCTATTGATTTGGTGATTTATTTGAAAATTAAAATATGCTTAGTTAAGTAAGATAAATATGAATTTTACAAGTTGATTAGAATGTTTAATTGGTGAATTGAAATAGTTAAAACCAAATGTTAAACAAGGGTAAAACATGAAATACTTAAATGGTAATTTAACTTAAACTCAAGAATACCCATTTGGTATTGATATAAGCCAAAAGTATTGATACTTTTAGGGAAAAAGTAATGCTGACTTTTCGCATAATGCGTTGACAATATGTGTTTCAATGCTTCAACAAAAATATGATTTTTATTTCTGCAAGGAATTTAAAACAACACAAAGAAAAGTGAAACAATTAAAAGTAAATAAAGAAATGCATCGACATTATTTAAATGTCACCAGGTTGACGACTTCGTCTGGTTCTCGAACATCTGGGCTCGTATAATGTTTAAGAAGTTGGCCATTTACTTTAAATTGTTGTCCATCCTTTAAGTTTTCAATTGTCACCGCACCGCTGTGGAATGCTTCGACAACTTTAAATGGGCCTAACCATTCGATCTCAATTTTCCTGGATGCAATTTTAAACGTGAGTTAAATAAAAGTACCAACTGAGCAGGATGAAATTGTCGACGCAAGATAATGTTGTCATGCCATCTCTTTGTCTTTTCCTTGTATATCGCCGCATTCTCATAAGCTTGACATCAGATTTCTTCTAATTCCGTGATGTCTAACAGTCTTTTCTTTTCAGTAACATCAAAGTCTAAATTTACCTGCTTAATTGCCAATACGGCCTTATGTTCAAGTTCGACAGGCAGGTGACAAGACTTTCCAAACACTAGTTGGTATGGCGACATCCCAATGGGGTTTTGTAAGTGGTGCTAAGCGCCCACAATGCGTCATGTAGCCGCGCAGACCAATCCTTCCAAGATGGATTAACCACCTTTTCAAGTATGCTTTTAATTTGACGATTGGATACTTCAGCTTGACCATTAGTTTGTGCGTGATATGTGGTGGCCATACAATGCTTCACACCATATCACTTTAATGCAGTTGCCACTTGGTTATTATAGAAATGGGTGCCTTGGTCGCTTATCAACACTCTCGGTGTTCCAAACCTTGTGAGGATGTATGTGTGAAAGAACTTTAACACTGTCCGAGCATCATCTTTTGGCACCGCAATAGCTTCGATCCACTTTGAGACATAATTAACAGCCACTAAGATATACACATTTCCAAAAGAGTTTGGAAATGGCCCTAAAAAATCTATACCCTAGACATCGAAGAGCTCTAACTCCATGATGGGTTTTTGGAGCAACTCGTTACGTCGAGATATGGATCCAATGCGTTGACAACGATCACATTGATGTGCGAAATTGTGGACGTCTCGAAACAAATTGGGCTAATAAAATCTTGATTGCAAGACCTTTACAGCAGTCCTTGTTCCATCAAAATGACCTCCATAAGGGGCATCATGACAGTGTCACAAGATTAACATCATTTCTTCTTTAGGTACACAATGATGGATGATATTGTCGGCGCATACCTTAAATAGGTATGGCTTGTTCCAATGGTATTTGGCATCATCACGTATGAGCCTGATCTTCTTGTGACCAGTCGCACTCATAGGTAGCTTTCCACACACAAGGTAATTGACGACATCAGCATACTATGGTGATGAGTCGACAAAGAATAATTGCTCGTCAAGAAATGCTTCGACAATCTGGATTGTTTGTCCATTTTCACTCTTATTTTCCAGCTGAGACAAGTGGTCAGCTACTTGATTCTCAGATCCTTTCCTATCTCTGATTTCGATATCGAATTCTTGGAGGAGTAGGATCCATCTGATGAGTCTAGGTTTTGCATCTTTTTTGTTGAAAAGGAATCTCAATGCTGAGTGGTCCATGTAAACTGTAGTCTTTGCACTGACAAGATAGAAATGGAATTTGTCAAATGCAAAGACTACTGTTAGCAACTCCTTCTCCGTAGTAGTATAATTAACCTATGCTTCAATTAGAGTCTTACTAGCATAGTAAATAGAATGAAATACCTTTTTTTTTCTTTGGCCTAGGATAGCTCCTACAGCAAAGTCACTAGTGTCGTACATTAGTTCGAATGGTTGTGTCCAGTCTGGTGCGATGAAAATCGGAACTTGTGTCAGCTACTTCTTTATTGTTGTGAATGCATCCAGACATGCATCGTCGAACACAAACTTTTTATTTTGCTCTAGTAATGAGCATAAGGGTTTAGCTATCTTGGAAAAATCTCTAATGAATCTTTTATAAAAGCCAGCATGTCCAAGAAAGCTTCTTATTTCTTTGATAGTGGTAGGCGGTGGTAATTTTTCGATGATTTCTACCTTAGCTTTATCAACCTCAATACCCTGAAAAGATATGCGATGACCAAGGACAATGCCTTCAGTAGCCATGAAGTGGCATTTCTCCCAATTTAGAATGAGATTTGTGTCCTCTCATCTTTTCAAAACTCTTGCCAAATTGTCAGCATATTGATCAAAACTCTATCCATAGACCGAGAAATCATTCATGAATACCTTAAATGAGTCCTTAATCATAAATGAGAATATCGCCATCATGCACCTCTAGAATGTTGCTGGAACATTACACAACCCAATCCGTCGGAAAGAAAATGTTCCAAAAAGACATGTGAACATTGTTTTTGCTTAATCTTTCGATGCAATGGCTATTTGGTTGTATCCAAAGTAGCCATCCAGGAAGCAATAATAGGTTTTACCAGCTAGCTTATCTAGAAACTGATCGATGAAATGTAGATGAAAATGGTCTTTCTTTTTTGCTGCAATCAGTCGCTGGTAATCCATGCATACTCGCCATCTAGTTGCGATACGAGGAGGGATTAACTCATTTTTATCGTTAGTCACGACTGTGAAACCACACTTTGTAGGCATACATTGAACGGGACTTACCCAATTGCTATCAGAAATAGGGTATATAATGCCCGCATCTAACCCTTTAATGATTTCCTTCTTTACCACTTCTTTCATTTTCTCATTGAGTCATCTTTGTTGCTCAATGGATTGCTTCCCTTTATCTTCTAGCCGTATCTTATGCATACAAAAAGAGGGACTGATTCCTTTAATATCTATCGTGCTCCAAGCTATGGCTCTTTTGTGTTCTTTAAGAATTGTGATGAGCTTATCTTTTTGCATTGCATCGTGGGATGCGTTGACAATAATAGGCAGCGTCTCGTTGTCACCATGAAATACATATTTCAATGTGTTGGCAATGGTTTTAACTTTAAGATAAGAGCTTGTTCGACAGATGGTTTAAACACCGGTATTGTCCTGTTAGACAAATCCAAAGATTTCATTTGCCAATTCTAATGCAGCTCACAACTGTTAACCTCCTCTTTGTCGACACAATCATCTAGGATGTCATCGATAAATGTCGCTGCATCGTCATCAGACAATGCTGAACTTCTTGTATTAAATTCTTCCAGAATAATCTCGTCCAACAAGTAAATGTGGTGACATTGTTCATTGTATCCGAATGATGATGCTTTAAACACACTAAAGGTTACATGGTCATCATTATGACGCATAACAAGTTCTCCTTTGAACACGTCAATAAGTGTTCGTCCCGTTACTAGAAATGGCCTCCCAAGAATTATGGGTACTTCCTTATCTACTTCACAGTCTAAGATGATAAAATCAATAGGGAACACCAACTTATCAACTTGAACAAGGACATCTTTGATTTTTCCTTTCGGTTGTGCTAAAGATCTATATGCCAATTACAATGTCACTGTAGTGGGCTTTATCGAACCTATTCCTAATTTCTTAAAAGTGGACAAAGGCATCAGGTTTATACTTGCTCCTAAATCACATAAAGCCTTACCTAAGTAATGATTCCCGATAAAGCATGGAATTGTGAAGCTACCAGGATCTTTCATCTTGGTTGGCAACTTATTTGTAAGCACAGTGTTGCACCCCTCTGTGAGTGCAATCGTCTCGATGTTAGACAATTTCTTTTTCTTTGGTAATAGCTCCTTCATGTATTTCCCATACTCGGTATCTGCATAAGATCATTTATTAGAGGTATATTAATGTGCAATTGTTTCAAAGTAGAAACAAACTTTTGATATTCTTTATCATAGATTTTCTCTTTGAATCGTTTTGGAAATGATAGAGGTATGGTCGCAGTGGGTTGCTGTGGATAACTCGATAGTACAGTAGTTGTTGTGTCGACAACTGTGTTAGGCAAACTGCAGGTATGGATGGCCCTACAGTTGATTTCTCAACATTAACTTCTGCTTGATGTCCTTCAGCTGCATCCTCCTCTTATTGCTCTGGTTCAGATGCGTCGACATGCTTTTTATCATAACCGCTTGGTGCTACCGTCTGTTTTCTACTCCTTAGCGTGATTGCTTTGCAAAGCTCATTCCCCCTTTTTGTTAGATTCTCAATATCACTAGGCAAAGATCCTAGTGATCTGGTGCTGAGATTAGAAGCCAACTGACCGAGCTGGGCTTCTAATGCTTGTATGGAAGAAGAGTTCTCTTACAGTATCACATTATCGCTTCAGTTCTTGTAATATGCTCACGCATCATCGCTTCAAGAGCAGCCATAGGATCCAACTTAGGTTGAGAAAACTGTTGTTGATGATGTTATCCTTACATTTGTGGCAGTATAGACTGTTATGGCTGTAATCGCGATTGTGGTTGCATCTGGTTATGTGACTGCATTTGTTTAGAACGAGAATTCATCTGTGAATTCTGATTATAATTCTGCTGTGGATTGGCATTGTAACCTCCTTATCTATAACCCCCTTGATTTAAGGAATTTTCATACCTATACGTGAAAGTATTTTGATTCCCCCAAGGCTGTTGAGAATGATTGTTGTATGAGTTATCAAATGAACCCCCTCAAATGTTGTTGACATAATATGCATTTTTTGCACGTTATGGGTTGTCTTCATAACTATGATTGTCGCCGCAAATCTCATAGGAAATATCGACGCATTCAATTGTTAGGCCACTTGAATAGGAGCAACTTCAGTTGTTCCTTTCATATTCTTTATGATGTTGGCCAGTGAAGATACCTGCACTGATAATGTAGAAATTGCATCTAATACAAGAACTCCAGGGTTAGTTTTCACCTGTGTAGAACGAGAGATTGGATATTAGTAGTCATTCTAGGCAATCCTCTCTAGAATTCGAACAACTTCATTCTAAGTACAATCCAATAATGGACCATTAGCCGATGAATCAACAAGATTTCTTGTCTGAGCATTCATACCATTGTAGAAGATCTCTATTTGGGTTTCTTGCTAAATTTCATGCATTGGGCAGGTTGAAGCAATGTTTTTAAACGCTCCCATGTTGTATGTAAATTCTCATCATCGAGCTGATGATATGCAGTGATGTCATTACACAACCTTGCGTTCATTGTCAATGGGTTGAAACGTAAAGCAAACTGCGTTGCTAACGTGTTCCAAGATGTGATAGATCCTGCCAACAATCCTAAACTTTCATCATTTTTTCACTTCTGGCGATGAGTAAATTTACCATGATCATCCCTCATGACTATTATTATAGTCCAATTTACTACATCCATGTCATAGATTATGTCCTTCGATTTTATCACATAATGTTACATTCTCTTCAGGGAATGGTTAGATTTCATGGTTAAAAGCTTTTGTTCAACCATAAAAAATTCTTTTTCATGATATTGCTACTGTAGGAGCACATTTGAATCATGAAAAGTTGAGTAAGTTTTCTCCTGCAAGGTTCTCATTAGTAATATTTTTCACGTAATTTTAATTGAGAAATTATTTTGAATACTATAAAGTTATACTCACAGTTTTAAAAACTTGCAACTTCAGGTGCATCCAACCATGAAATTGCAGTCACAGTCACTAGAAGGTACGGTGACAAGTTAGATTAACAAGCAAGACAACGGAAGTTGCTTGAGTGTTCAACATTACCAGCACTGGAAGGTGTGGTAGTTGTGAGTGCATAAGTCTTTGTTAAACAAAGAGTTGATATTAGTATGATCTCATTGGAACATAATTGTGGCAAAAATTCATCTATAAGTTACCTTGTAGTCACATTTAGCATTGTTAACTTTTGAATCAATGATCCTCTCCACTTCTTTATATTTGATCTATTTCTTTTATATTTCTGAATTTACATTACAACGTCTCAACAATCCATTCATTTTCTATAAATTTGTACTGACATTTGACATTCCAATTGCACTGATTTAATTCTTAACCTGTGTAATTTTACCCAGTTGCATTGACATAACTCTTGACAATTCTTTTTGTTTTAATTCAGAATGCTTCAACAGATTTAGACAATAAACAACCATCTCTATGGGATTGATATTCAATAGATTCATTTCTATCTACTATACTTGCATCGACAGTGTACGCTTGCACATATTTTCTGTGACATTTATAGCGCGATCAAGTTTTGGTGCCGTTTCCAGGGATGACATTTGTTTGATGTTTATTTTTGTAGCTACATTTATTTGTTTATTTTCTAACTTTTATTGATTACTGGTCTTTTGTTAATTCTTTTCAATTTTTTTTGTTAGGTGTTTTATGTCCACAAGGAGAAATCTTAACAACATTGTTAGTTTTGATCCAGAACTTGAAAGGACGATTCAGAGGAAAAGACAAGAACAAAGAAAAATGACTGGAAATAATAACGATCTACCACCATTGCTACCACAAAATGTTCTTCCTGTTCTGCCACAAGTAGTTAATAATATACCACCACTACCACAAGAAGAGCAAATTCCAGATACGACAATCCGAGACTTTGTTATTCCTGTGCTCGATGATTTACAACCAGGGGTTGTTAGACCAGCAATACAAGTTGGTAATTTCGAATTAAAATCGATTATGTTCCAAATGCTTAACTCGAATGGACAATATGCAGGTTTACCTCACGAAGATGCGATGAAGCATCTCAATAATTTTTTATTATATGTGCTTCTTTCAGTTAACATGGTGTTCCTGATGACGCCTTAAAGATGCAGCTGTTCCCTTACTCTTCGCAAGAAAGGGCACGAACATGGTTCCTTGGTTTACCGACTAGATTTATTACTTCCTGGAATGTGCTAGCAACACAGTTCTTTTTGCGATTCAATCCACCAACAATGAATGCTAGATTACGGAACGATGTCACGGCATATCATCTACTAGATGATGAGAGCTTACACGCTACATGGGAACTTTACAAAATTCTGTTGAGACGTTGTCCCATGCATGGAATCCAATAGGAGACACAAATCGAGATCTTCTATAATGGATTAAATGCGCAGATAAGAAATCTTATCGATGCATCCGCTAATGGTCCATTATTGGATTGCACTTACACTAAAATCATGCGAATCTTAGAGAGAATTGCACAAAATGATTATCAATACCCAATTTCTCGTTCTGCTCAGGTGAAAACAAATCCTGGAGTTATGGAATTAGATGCTATATCAGCCTTGAGTGAACAAGTATCCTCGTTAGCGAACATGATAAAAAACATGAAGGGGACGCGGGATGTCGCTCCTATTCAAGTAGCCCAACAGATGGATGTCCCGACATTTTCTTGTGAAATTTACGGTGACAACCATAGTTATGAGGATTGTCCATAAGATGCTGAAAATTCATGCTATGTCAATAACATCCGCGATAATTCCTATGGTAGCTCATACAACAGTTCAAGTAGAGCTCAACAACTTTGGGGGAGTCAAAATATGTCTACATATAGATATGGAAATTCCTCAAATCAAGGTAACTTTAGATAATAGAGTTACGACCAACAGCAGCAGAATTATAATCATAATTCGTAATTGCATGCGCAACCTAACCAAATATGATAACAAAACCAGGTACAATCATATAATCAGATGCAGCCACAAGTTCGAATACCGCCACAACAGAATACGATGTCAAATATACAAGGACAGCATCAGCAACAACAACAACAACATTATTCTCAACCAATAGTAGATCTATTGGCTACTCTTGAAGCTTTGATGCTTGAGCATATTACAAGGACAAAAGCTATTGTACAAAAAAATTCTTCTTCCATCCAAGCATTAGAAGCACAACTAGGACAACTGGCTTCTAACATGAGCACACAACCACCAAGTGCTTTGCCCAGTGATATTGAAAATCCAAATCAGAAAGGTAAGGAGCATTACAAGGCTATCACATTGAGGAGTGAAAAGCAAACTGCTGAACAAAGTAGTAGCTCCAACCAAGCACCTGTCGACGCAAACAAACCAAAAAAACAAGAAGAAGTTGCATCTAAAGAAGACACAGTAGAAGTGAATGAGGAGGACCCATCAGTAGTTACGCCGATGCCAACCATTTATCCAATGAAGTTGTCGATGCAACTACCCATGTCGACATAATCGGTTACAACAAAATAACCCACTATAAACATACCTTTACCATTTCCACAACAATTCAAGGAGAAAGAGCATGTCAAAGATTATCAACAATTTATATTTACCTTGAAACAATTAGATATTAATAAACCTCTAGTTAATACTCTTATGCAGATTCCTAAATATGGGAAATTTATGAAGGAGTTATTATCAAGGAAGAAGAAGCTGTCCGATATTGAGACGATTACGCTCACAAAAGGGTGTAGCGCTGTATTGACAAATAAATTGCCACCAAAGATGAAATGTTCTGGCAGTTTTACAATTCCATGCTCTATTGGAAAACATTACTTAGGTAAAGCTCTATGTGACCTAGGACTAGCATTAATCTTATGCCACTGTCAACTTTCAGGAAATTGGGGTTTGGTCAATTGAAGCCCACTACGGTGACACTACAACTTGCGGACAGGTATTTGACACAACTTGAAGGAAAAATTAATGATGTTCTCGTTTGTGTCGACAACTTTATGTTCACAGCCAACTTTATCATACTTGATTGCGAAGTTGATAAAGAGGTGCCTATTATTCTGGGACACCCATTTCTCGCAACGGGACACACTCTTATCAATGTTTTCAAAAGGGGGACCTGATTATGCGTCATAACGATGAGCATGTAACCTTCAGTGTTTTCGAAGCATCTCTATCGCGAAGTAGAAACCATGTCATCACATTGATGTTCTGGACGAGATAATTACAGAGGAATATAATTAACGAAGCTCAACAGTGCCAGAGGAATATGTGGTGACATCTAACGACAATATCCCACCTGAATGTGACCACACAGTTGAGGCTAATGTTTGTGAGCTGAAACATGACTGGCAATTGGAATCTTTGGATCTGACTAATAGGACGATCCCTGGTTTTAAACCATCGGTTGAAGAAGCTCCGACTCTGGAGTTAAAGCCATTGCCAGTACACCTGAAATATCTTTTCCTAGGTAACAATGATACATTACCTGTAATTGTCAGCGTAAGTCTCGATGCGAGTTAAGAAGAAAAATTAATCGGAATACCGAAGCAACACAAAAGAACCATTGCTTGGAGCATAGCAAACATCAGAAGAATTAGCCCCACTTTTTGCATGCATGAAATTAGCTGAAAGATGAAGGAAAACAGTCAATTAAGCAATAACGAAGACCGAATGAGAAAATAAAGGAAGTAGTGAAGAAGGAAATTATCAAATGGTTGGACGCAGACATAATCTACCCTATTTTAAACAGTATATGGGTGAGTCTGGTCCAATGTGTGCCTAAGAAGAGTCGCATCACAGTGGTAAGTAACAATAAGAATGAATTAATCCTTATTCGCATTGCTACAAGTTGGCAAGTGTGTATGGATTACTGCCATTTAAATGCAGCCATAAAGAAGGATCACTTCCCACTTCCATTCATTGATCAAATGTTGGATAAGCTACCTGGTAAGGCCAACTACTATTTCCTTTATGAATATTCTGGATACAACCATATCGCAATTGAGCCGGAGGATCAAGTAAAGACAACTTTCACTTGCCCATTTGGAACCACATCTTTCCGACGAATGCCATTTGGTTTGTACAATGCCCTAACCACATTCTACAGGTGCATGATGGCCATCTTCTCCAATATGATCGAGGATTCATTAGAGGTATTTATGGATGATTTCTCTGTGTATGGGAAAAGTTTTGATATATGCCAACAATTTAGCAAAAGTATTGAAAAGATGCGAGGACACCAACTTGGTTCTAAACTGGGAAAAATATCACTTCATGGCAACCAAAGGAATTGTCCTTGGTCATCAAATATCTTGTCAGGGCATTGAAGTGGATAAAGTGAACATGGAAATCATTGAAAAGCTACCTCCACCGAATAATGTAAAGGGAATAAGGAGTTTTCTCAGCCATGCTGGATTTTATAGAAGATTCATCCGAGACTTCTCCTAAATAGCAAAATAACTATGCTCCTTGTTAGAGCAAAATAAAAAGTTTTTGTTTGATGAAGCTTGTTTGGAAGCATTTTTGAAGATTAAACAACAGCTACTGTAGGCATCCATTATCATCGTACCAGATTGGACGCAACCGTTCGAGGTAATGTGCAATGCGAGCGATTTTGCTGTAGGTGCTGTGTTGGGACAAAGGAAAGATAAGGTATTTCATTCAATATATTATGCTAGTAAAACTCTAACTGAAGCGCAGGTGAATTATACGACCATTGAGAAAGAGTTGCTAATAATAGTTTTTGCATTTGACAAGTTTCGTTCATTTCTTGTCAGCGTAAGAATTACAGTGTATACTGATTATTTTGCTAGATACCTTTTTGCTAAGAAAGATGCAAAGCCCAGGTTGATTAGATGAATCCTTTTATTGCAAGAATTTGATGTCGAAATTAAGGACAGGAAAGGATCAGAAAACTAAGTAGCAGACCACCTCTCTCATTTGGAAACTGGAAGTGAAGATGGAAATAAATCATAAATTGTCGACGCATTTCCAGATGAGAAATTATTCTTTATCGACGTATCTCCATGGTATGCAGATGTCGTCAATTATCTAGTTTGTGGAAAGCTACCATTAAGTGCCACAGGTCATAAAAAGGTAAGGTTTCTTTCAGATGCTACGAAATATCATTGGAATGAGCCTTACCTGTTTAAGGTATGTGTCGATAACATCATTTGCCGTTGCGTTCTTAAGGAAGAAATGATTTCTATCTTAAAGCATTGCCACGATGCTCCCTATGGAGGCCATTTTGGTGGTGTTAGGACTGTTGCAAAGGTCCTATAATCAAGATTTTATTGGCTGACATTGATTCGAGACGCCCACAATTTTGCTCAACAAAGCGACAAATGTCAACACACCGGTTCTATATCTTAACGTAACGAGATGCTTCAACAACCTATCATGGAGGTTGAGCTCTTTGATGTATGGGTTATGGACTTCATGGGACCATTTCCAAATTCCTTTAGGAATGTATATATTCTAGTAACTGTTGACTATTTCTCTAAGTGGATTGAAGAAATCATTGTTCCAAAGGACGATGCTCGGTCGATGTTAAAGTTCTTTCACACATATATCCTTACAAGATTCAAAACACCTTGAGCATTAATAAGCGATCAAGGCACTCATTTCCAGTGCAGTCAGGTGGCGATAGCTTTGAAACACTACGGTGTGCATGGCAACCACATATCATCCGCAAACAAATGGACAGATGAAAGTATCCAATCGACAAATCAATGGTATTCTTAAGAAGGTGGTTAACCCATCTCGACAAGATTGGTCTTCGCAGTTGAATGATGCATTATGGGCGCTTCGTACTACATACAAAACACTGTTAGGAATGTCACCATATCAGCTGGTGTTTGGAAAATCATGTCACTTGCCTATCGAATTTGAACATAAGGCCATGTGGGCAATCAAGCAAGTAAATATGGATTATGATGCTGTTGAACAAAAAAGATTGTTGGACATTTCAGAGCTGGAAGAAATTCGACGCAATGCCTATGAAAATGCTGCCATCTACAAAGAAAAAACTAAGAGATGGCACGCTAACATCATCTTGCAGCGACAATTTTCTTCTAGTCAGTTAGTGCTTTTATTTAACTCACATTTAAAATTGCATCCAGAGAAATTGCTCTCAAGGTGGTCAAGACCTTTTGAAGTTGACGAAACATTTTCACATGGTGTGGTAACAATTAAATGTTTGAATGATGGGCACCAATTTAAAGTGAATTTCCAATGACTGAAGCATTACCAAAGCCCAAGCAACAACGAGCAAAACGATACCATTAACTTGGTCACATTTCCTTAATAATGTCATTACAATTTTTTATATTTACTTTTTGTCTTTTGTTTACTTTTAATTCATTTTGTCGATGCACATGATAGCACGACTTGTCGACACATTATATTGATGACTCAGTGAAACGTTTTGGAAAGAATCATGCCAATTGATTCACCCCAATCCCCAACCGTTAGATCATCCTAAAATAGTACGATCTGTGTCCTAGCATTTATTGGCTGCAGGCACAATGTACTCTCTATTATCATTTTGTCTCTTCGCCTCCATCGTCTATAAAACATCCTTTTTTTGCCGACTGTTCTCTCACACTCACAACTGCCATTGTTGTTGTATTTTCTTTGTCTTCAACCTTTCGCTTTTCTACAAGTTACTCTCACTCTCTCTATTTCAGTACTCATGGCAAGAACTCGTGAGCAAAAACCCCATCTAAATCGACAGCTGAATCCTCGGCTGCTATGGTCAGGAATGCCGACCAACCATAACGGAAAGAGCCTATCCTATTCCTATAAAAAATGGCGAAGGACCGATATCATGAAGTTATGATGAAAAGAAACTATCATCCTAAAAAAGGATTTCAGTTGTCCATGCAATTGACTCTAGGGAAGCAAGTCGCCAGAATAATCTCTCATTTGGTATGGGAGCAGTTTTGTGACCATCCAGCACACTACTCTCCCTCTATGGTCAGGGAATTTTATGCTAACCTGGTGGACCTGAAACAGGAATTCATATTTGTTCATGAAGGTTTGGTGCCCTGGAGCACCGATCACATAAACGCTCTCTTTCATATTGCTGAGGGAGAGGATGAACACGTCAAGTTCTTGGAAAATCTGATTAAGGACGGTGCTGAGCTTTTACTAAATGATTTATGCGTCGATGACTCGGTTTGGACTAGCAACAATCCAAACAACTGCACCATTCATCGTCACTTTCTCACTGTTCGAAGTAAGGTATAATTCCATTTTATAAACTGCTGCTTACTGCCATTTAACCACAGCACCATTACAACACTAGATAGGAAGGGACGCATAATTGATGTCGACGCAATCCTTCATTAAGAAAATTTTGAGGCGCCACCAAACAAACAGGTATCCTACCCTTTCCTTCTCTGTTAAAGTTATTGTGTAAACAAAGAGGCATTGTGCCTCGTGAAGGGGAGGAAACTTCGAAAAATAAAGGCCCAATCAATGATGTTTTGGTAGAGAGGATGACAAGGGGCCAGGAAACCCCTATGGTGAAGAAGGTCCCGACAAAGAAAGAAAAGGGAAAATGGAAAAGAAAAGCTGCCCAAACCCATGCGCCCACAGATCCTCTGATTTGGAGAAAGCTTGATGAGATTGAAAAGTTTGTTGATCGGATGAGCAGCAGACAAATTAGACTTATCGGCACAATGAAAGAAATGCAAGATAGACAGAACCTATTCTATGCCTATACTAGAGCATGGAATACTGCCATTGTCACCACATTGCGCGGATTAAGCATGAACCCGATGCCAGAGTTCCTTGTGTTCCCTCCCATTATCAAGGAAGCTACTCCATCCTCTGAGCGGCATGCTTTAAAAGGAGAAACCTAATCCGTCCAGTCCCCAAATAAAATCCACATCTCTGATGATGAGGAGCATGAGGTGCAATCTAAGGACATGAAAGATTGCTTCCGAAACATAGCTAGCCTTTTTTACGATGAACTTTCAAATAGTTTGGGAGCCAATATGGCAAAAAGAGGGGCTGCTGCGATGGAGGAGCACACACTAACTGTTTTTGTGGGTATTATAGAAGAAGAAGAAGCAAGAGAAGAAGAGAGAAAAGAAGAGAAGGAAGAAGAAGAAGGAATTGCCCTGACAAATTTATCTGAGAAATTTGTCGACGCACTTACAAGTGTAGGTGCATCTATAGAACAACTGTGCCATCTGGGGCAAGCTGTGCTGAGGCAGTCACATTCAAAAATGAGGATTCCAATCCTTTAGCTTTTGTGCCATATGTGGCACCACTTGCTGAAATACATCCATCGGACGTGACTGTCGATGAAGCCGACATTCAACGAGGAGTAGTCCATTCCACCTGCTGAACCAAAAGAAAAGAGGCGCAAATGAAAGGCACAGAAGAAAAGCAAAGAGGAGTACCCAAAGAAGAAAAAGAAGTCCAAAGCAGCCACTTCTAAGGCTACAACACACTGAGTTAGTTTACTTTTCTATAGTTAGTTGCATGCATTTCATTTAAATTGTCATTGCATTTTTATTATCCATGCATTTTATTTGTTTTCATATTTGCATTGTAGTTGCATTTCCATTATGATTTATATAGTATTGCCAATGCATTGGGGACAATGCAGACATTAAGTTTGGGGGGAAGTTAGAATGGAAATACAATTACAAGTTTAGGAATATATTTGTTTTTTTAGTTGAATGAAAGTATGCAAAGTTAAGAAAAATAATTGTGAACACAAGTTTTTCATTTGATGCATAATTCTTGAATTATTTAGAATGCTAATGCATGAATTGGATGAATATGATTGAATGTTGAATCCTTCTATTTTTGGATGAATAATTGAAATTGCATTAGTAGTAAATGAGTAGTATCATTCTTTAAATATTGAATTAACTTACCATCTTGCAGCTATGTATATAATTGTACTTACTAATAAAAGACACTCCAATGTGGGTGCATTGTGACTCAACAAGGGGGAATACTCCACTGCAAGTGTTAGAAAAATTACCTAGCCAAAGGCTGTTACTGCAAGAGTGTGTGTCAGCACAATTACATGCTCCTTGGGGGTTTATTGCACCCTATCGTTACTGCCCAGGAACAAGAGTTTAATAATGCAATGACATCTCTCAATTACATAAGAAAGAAAGAAATAAAGAAAGAAAAGTTGATAAAAAGAAAAATATATATATGAATATACAACAAATGTTGTGTTGGTTAAGAAGATTTAAGATTTAAAGCATGATGCTAGCATTAGTGAAGTTACAAATTTTGATTATTCATGCTTATAAATTGTCGGCGCAATATTCCAACATATGAATGCAATTTATACATTAGGATTCCAGAGAGTATAAGTTGTTAGAATGATGAATGTGGTGACAAGAATTTGGATAAAATTTTGCTAGCTTTTATTTACTTGAGGACAAGTAAAAACTTTAGTTTGGGGGTGTGATAGTATTAGAAATGACACTTAATTTCTCCTTAAATTAGTGTATAATTTGTTCCTTTTGTATCATATTTAGCATGCATTATTAGCATTTCATACTTAGTATTTACATTTTCTAACTCAGTGTTGTTTGATCTTAATTTCTTTCATTTTATCTCTTCTATGCTACTAATGTTGATATATTTAGTACTAGTTTTACATCTAAAGTTGTCAGCACATAAATCCACCTTGGAAGATCAGAGTAGGGAAACATTTAAAGTAGCGGCCACAAGTCTGATCCAGAATTATGACCAAATATGTCACCACATGAATGCTCCTACACCTTATCAAGGATTTTACGCTGTTAACATATCCAAAAGCACCAGCACAGGAGAGTATCAAATTGTCGTAGCAAATAAAAATCATAATTGGTGTCCAGAAATGTCGCGACAATCTGCAACTGCCCAATGTACAAATCAAATCTGTGTGAGTGCATAGCTGGCAATAACAACTTTTACAGTTGTAAAAGGGAGTTAGATCTGAAAAGGGAGGAAGATCTGGAAATTACCAGTGATTATAAATTGAAGGAAGAAAGAGAAGATGAATATCAAGTGGTGAAGAATTCAATTCTATAATTTCTCTCATTCATTCTTAAAGTCAGCTGGCATGGAAGCTTGACCTCAGAGGAAGGTGATATGATGCAACAAGGATGCTACTGCTTCTGACGAGAAGTAGCTAGGTGTGATGCAAGAGGAGCGATTAAGGGAGAATTCTAGTAGGCTAGGAATAGCATGCTTCGATTTATCTTTTAATCCCTCTTAAATGTTGAGAATTCTACTGACTATTGATTGTATACGGAAGTATCTTTTAATGTTGGATTTACTTTGAGTTCTATTCAATTCTTCTCACCTGTTTATATTTTGATTTAACTATTTTGACCATGGAAGTGCGATTGCAATCACAGTCACTGGAAGGGACGGTGACAAGTTAGATTAACAAGCAAGACAGCGAAAGTTGCTTGAGACTAGAAGAAATTCTGGTCACTTGCTCTTGAGTGCTTAGCATTACCAGCACTAGAAGGTGTGGTAGTTGTGAGTACTTAAGTCATTGTTAAACAGCGAGTTAATATTAGTACAATCTCATTGGAACATAATTGCAATGACAATTCATCTATAAGTTACCTTATAGTCACATTTAGCGTTGTTAACTTGTGAAGTCAGTGATCCTCTCCACTTCTTTACATTTGACCTATTTCTTTTATATTTCTGAATTTTCATTACAACATCTCAACAATCCATTCATTTTCTATAAATTTGCACTAACATTTGACATTCCAATTGCACTGACAGATTTAATTCTTAACTTGTGTAATTTTACCTAGTTGCGTTGACATAACTCTTAACAATTCTTTTTATTTTCATTCAGAATGCTTCAACAAATTTAGACAATAAATAGCCATCTCTATGCGATCGATATTCGATAGATTCATTTCTATCTACTATACTTGCATCGATAGTGTACGCTTGCACATATTTGCTATGACGTTCATAGCGTGATTAGGAGTCCTTATGGATTTAAGTGTACCATTTTAATTTATCCTGAATGACAAGTTGCTTAGATTATATATTAATTTAAATTGTTGTTTTAATTGATTTCCACCAAATATGGCTATAAAGGATAATGATTTGTAGTTAGTGACACACCATTCCTAAGCCATCCTTAAGGGTTGGGTTGGGGAATTACAAGTTGAATCATTCTTGGGCACTCCTTAAGGGTCGAATTAGGGTGTTACAGAGAAAGAGTGACTCTACCTACCAATGATAGTTGTTTAGCATCCCTGTTATTCAGTTTTCTCCACACCTTCTTTAAATTAAAGCTTTGTCATAGAATAATGACACACCCAAATAGATACAAAGATTAGTTACCTTTTTAAACCCAGGTAGGCTACTCAATCTATCACTAACTTCAACATCCACTCATCCAGAAAAGTAGATAATTTTTCAAGCATTAACCCGATGATTGAGATACCGCAAAAATTTTCAAGAAAATCCTTGAGGACCATAGCATGCTTCAAATCCGCCTTAGAAAAAATAACCAAGTCGTATACAAAGAACAAGTGGGATAAATCAAGTCTCGAATGAGATAATCTGATAGGACTCCACTTGCTGCTAGAAATAGCCGACTAAATACCATGTCCAAACCATTCCATACATAGCACAAGCAAATAAGGGGATAGCGGGCATCCCTGTCTAACGCCTCTGACAGGCTTAAACTTTGGAGTTGGCACTTTATTCCATAAAATATGCATGGTAGAGTTTGAAATTATTGACATGATCTCTCTCCTAAGGAACTCCGATATACCAGCAACCTTAAGGGAACCATCAATAAAATCCCACCATAACTTATCATAAGCCTTTTCGAGATCGATTTTAGTTGCCACTTATCTTTTATTATTAGCCTTCACAGAGTGTATGACCTACTCGACTATAAGGATACCATCCGAAATATTTCTTCTTACAATAAAACAAGCCTGCTCATGAGAAATAATTTTGGGAAAAATCATCTGGAACCGATTGGATATTACCTTCATAAAAATATTATATAAGATAAAACAAAGGTTAAGAGGTCAAAATTGTGAAAACTTCTCAAGATTAGGGACTTTAGGCACAAGAACTATGATGGTATTATTAAGCTCTTGATCAACAGAGCCTCCATTGAAAACTTCTTTAACCTAATCACAAATAGCCTCCCCAATATTGTCCTATTGATTTTGAAAGAAATAGGCATGGAAACCGTCACTACCTGGAGCCTTTAAGGGGGCCATATCAAATAGAGCAGTCTTAATTTCCTCATTATAGATTGCTTTCCCCAAAAATCTTTATCACATTGATCAATTTGAGGAAATGAACTAGCAAGTAAAAATTCTCCAAGAATCAGTTGTTCCTCATATAATTTCTAGAAGAAATTGACTGCCTCTTGTTGAATATCCTCTAGATCGTAAATCCAATCCCCTAACTGGTTCCACAAGGCAGTAATATGATTAACCTTTCTATTTTGAATTGTGTAGCGATGAAATAATCTAGTATTTCGATCTCCCAAATTAAGCCAATTACATCGGGATTTTTTCTTCCAAAGCAAGTCTTCATAATAAAGAACAAATTTTAACTCCTCCCTAATCTCCATCTCTTTATGAATTAAATAATCCGAATCCAAACATTCCAAAGCCTTTTATTCTAGATAAGGAGTGGATCGAGTTTTTTTTTCGTGCTCCGATAATCCCATAATCAAATTTGTTCCGAACCTCAAGGCTAGCATATAAATTAGAAAGAGACTCAAACATATCACTATCATACTTCCAAGTTTTTTTGACGAAGTTGGAAAAGTTTGTATATTCAGCTCATCTCGCTAAATAACAAAAAGGTTTCCCCTTACGCAAACAAAAAGTCGGGTTAAAATTAAGAAAGCGAGCTCGATGATTCGATTTGAGCTTGTGAGATGAGTAACCATGCAATTAAGAAAGGCTTGAACCCAAGCATCATTACTTAGAGTATGGTCGAGTCTTTGGAAAGTCCCTACTCTATACCAAGTGAATAATGGATCCTTGAAACCCAAATAATGTATACCATTAGAATCGACAAGCTCTCCAAAATAAGATTAGAATCGACAAGCTCTCCAAAATAAGGACAACTTATCCTATTAGTACTTTCTCATTTTTTCTCATATAAGGATAGAATAGTGTTAAAATCACCTATTGTTATCCAAGGAACTGAGACAGAAGGAATAGTCACTCTCAATTGTTCTCAAGGTGCCCTCCATTTCTTTATATTTGAACTTCCATAGACAAAGGCGATAAAAACATGTTTGGAAGGAATTTTCCTACAGATTTGAACCAAAATGAATTGAGGGTGATATAAAAAAATCTCTAAATTGACTGTGTTTTCCAACCAATCTAAATACCACCTATGAACCCCACTACTTCAACTCGATGAGAACATTCAAAACCCAACTTGGAAATGATTTCATTAGCTTTCCTTCTACTTGACATTGGTTCCAGCAAACTAACAATATCTGGTTTATATTTCAGATAATACTCCTTATATATTCGGGGAAACTTAGAGCTCTCACATGCCTGACAGTACCAAGAAAAAAGTGATAAATTCATATCCATAATTATAGAATAAATTAAATTGAAATCTGACTTATTGTCAAATACCACCCCAAAGACGAGTTAGTTTCCTATATCCTTAAGGCCATCATTTAAGACGCCTACTATAGCAAGAGAATTTATTAATTCAACCACATTGTTCATCGACTTAGATAGAGGAACGCGGTTGCTAGAAATTTTAAAGATATTTCCTCATTAAATTGCGTATAATTACGAAATATGAATTTTATTGTGAATGTATGAATTAAATCAAGTTGAGATAAATTGAGTTTTTATTTTATTGAATAAATATACATTATTGATTGTATATATAATTGAGATATTGGTTGTATAAAAAGATATGTGATGAAAATTCTATTAACTGTTAAGAATAGTTCAGGGATACTTTGACTATGAGAGGATGAGGCACTAGGTGCCAAACTGATGTGTTGGTTGGATCTGTGTAACCGTCAGATTCCAACTTTTGTTAATAGGGATATGAAATAATAAAAGGATTTTCATCACATATCTTTTTATACATTCACAATAATGGTATAAAAAGGATGTGATATGTGAAATGAATTGGGGATATTTTTATGTTTTGTTCCATAAGATTCGAAATGAGATTTTGTTATGGGAATGGTTGTATGTTATTTGGTAATACTTGAATTGTAAGTGTGAATTCCCTTATGGGAAAGTATGAAATGAGATGAATACTCTCAAAAGAATATGAAATAATATGATGATTGGTTAATTTTATATGCCATTCTCATTATAAATCTACATTTCTTTTTTTTTTATAATATATTTTATGTTGAAATTATAGAAACACAATTAAATATATTTAGTATATGATTTATGTTTAATATGTAGGTTAGATATATAACAATCGTAGTCGAATTAGCGTCCAACAAAGATCTCGATCACAAATTGTAGTGATGTTCTTATTTTGGTTTGGAATGTACCTAGGAAGTCTTTTGAATTTGAAATCTTACCTTTGTAATTTGATGATAGTTTTGTTTTGGTTTGTAATTTCATATATTAAGTTTGTATAGATGTGTGAGTGTGAATATGATAATAGTAGTCCTATTGATGGTAATATATACACATATTTGGTTGAATGATTTCTATGCTTAATGTTAACTACATGAGTTTATTATGGTATGGTTTTATGATGCCTAAATAGTTTAGATGTATTCATCTAGTTTGAATGGTGATTTATTTATTGGAGATTTAGGTTAGTTGATTTTGATGTTTTTGGATTATGATATGTTTTTAGATGCATCTAAGGTTATCTTTAAGTTCATTGGAAGTTAGGCAAGTGTTGAAACTTTGGAAATGTAGTTTTACCAAATATGAATCTAGGTATCGATATTTATTTGTAAGCACAATATTTTTTTTTAAAATTAACAGAATACCAAATTGGTATCGATTTTATTTAGGTACCAATATTTTTCAGAAAATATTGATACTAGAAAATAATTATTGATACTTTTTGTTTTTGCAAGGGAAACAAAAATGAGTTCTGGTATCGATTTTCAATAAGGTATCGATTCAGTATAGATACTAACTGTAATTTTTAAGATTTATATTTAAACTCTTAAATTTCACAAATTTCATCTTATATTATACTTAAATTTCACAATTAGGTCCTTATAAAAATTCAAATTTTAGTATGCTTAAACATATGTATGATTTTGACTTAAATAATTGAATAATGTTCTATTATGGTTAATGTTGATTATCAAATTTTGTCGTGACATCTCATTTATCGGGTCTGGCGATTGGGCCAAATAATGGCTGTTACATTGCCACTATTCTTACCAAGTTCAGGCTCAATGTTTAAAGCAATAGAAATTTCTTCCGAAAAATGCAACAGCTAAGTTTCTTTATCTTGGTTTAGCGTTTTTGGACCTTCCAGTCCATCCCCCTATTTGTTATTATGGATGGCCAATAAGTATTATGTTCATGGCATTAAGTTTTTCTTTTTCCAACTCATCTAAGAGTAGAAACTAAAGAGAAACAACGTATTTAAACTTAAAAGATTGTGATTGCTTCAACTACTTCTTAAATAAATCAAAATAATTTTTTTATCACAATTTATTACTTCAATTACTTTCTAAATATGATAAAATATTAAATTGAACTCGTACTTTTTAAATTAAGATAATATGTGTTTAATAAAGTATTAATTTTGGGACTTGTGAGGATATTAAAATTTTCATCACGCACAATTAATTTTCGATCTATGTTTTAGAAGCAAAAAAAAAAAATTAACTTGGGCGATGGTGGCCAACGACGGCAGGGTGGCCAGCCATCGATGGGACTCTCACCAAAAAAAAGAGAAGAAGACAGAGTTGAGAGGATTTTTTGAGGTTTTTTGAAGAGAAGAGTGAAAAAGTGAAGAAAAAAAAAAGCTTAAAGTGATTTATATAGGCTCCCAAAACGACGTAGTTATGGGAATAAAAACACCCAAAACGATGTCATTTTGGCCTATGCTTTAGAATCATTTTTTTAAAAATGGGTAATTTGCCCCTTTGGTCCTTCCACATTTTTATTTGTTTAATTTAGTCCTTTTGTGCTATTTTTAATTTATTGCAATTTAGCCCAATAATTTTAAATTTTTTACAATTTAGTCCTTCACTCAAAGATGGCCCTGGGTTGCCACGTGTTAGATATTTCGGTTTAATGATCACAAAGCCCTGTTTTATTTAGAAATTGCATTTTAACCCTTAGACTATCCAAAAATTATGTTTTGACCCTTAAACTTTCCAAAAATTTGACTTTGACCCCTGAAACTTCCAAAAATTCATATTTGACCCTTGAACTTCCTAAAAATTCGAATTTGACCCTTGAACTTCCAAAAATTAAGATTTAACCCTCGAACTTTCAAAAAATTTGGATTTGACCCTCGAATTTTCCAAAAATAAAGATTTGACCCCCAAACTTTCCAAAATTTCATTTTTGACCCTATTTCTCCTTATTTTCATATTTTTACCCCAAAATTTTCATTTTTGTTTGAATTTAATCTTTTATTTTTTATTTCTTCTAAAATTAATCTCATTTATTTATTTATTTTATTTTTCAATAATTTTGACTTTCATTTTCTTTCGCATTACATGTTTTGTTTATTTTTATTTTTATTTTTATATATTTTGTGTATTTATTATTCATGTAATTGCACCTTCTTCATGTTATTCAATTTTGTTATTAATTGCATAACTCATATATAATTTTCTTGCTCATTTTTATTTAAATATTTTAATTAAAGTTATTTTCTGATTTTCTTTAAAAATACAAATATTTTTAAAATCAAGGCAATATTCCCTTATTTCGGGATTTGAAAAATTATGGCTTAACTTAATAGGTACGATTTTTTTCTTCAACTCGGAATAATTGAAATACCCATTTAAAGGTTTGAAATTGGCAACGAAGGACTGCTCGTTATTTTCAGATGTCGAAATGTTATGTTCTAACTCACTGGACGTGACTTCCTTTCTCGATCATTTCGAAATAATGAGACTTACAAAATTTTATTTTCTTCTTAAATGTGTACACCAAATAAATCATGCATTTAAGGATAGTATTTTAGATTTCACTCGAGTTTCGAATTTTTAACAATCAAGACCAGAAAATAATTGACTAGGTACCAATTTTGGGCGTGTGGGGGTGGTAATCCTTCCTTACACGTAACCGACTCTTGAACCAATTTTTCTGGATTTCGAAGACAAAATGATTATCAAAATGAATTTAAAACGTTTTGTGGTGATCCAATCACACCAAACAAAAAAGATAGGTGGCAATTCCATATTTTGATTTTTAAAATATTTTTCGAGACCTTTTTCCAAAAAAAAAAAATGTTTCAACAGCTTGTCGACTCCACTGAGGACTTTCTTTAAAAGAAAGTCAAGCCAAAAGCTGATTAATTCTAGGTCTTTTTGTTAAATTGTTTTTTAAACACTCAGTTTTGTTTAATATACGATCCTTTGCATTTTTTTGTGCTATATTATGTCGATATTGCTAGTATAAGTTTGCATTCTTATGCATCTATTACTGTCCCTTTAAGTGGAAGTGGGAGCTACTTCTTCATGAGGTTTTCACCTCCGTGCAGGATTGTGAATCGCTTTCGAGATTACATCCGTACCCATGTTTTCGTGAAGTCTTCACTTCCGTGCAAACATGTGGAAACTATCCCCCTAAACTGAACTCATCCGTATGAGCATGTAATGGGTAAGGATCGAGGAATTTGTTAGTTTGGGCACCCTTTACTCTAGAGCCTAAACCACATATAATGAGACATAAGTACTTGCCTTAGAAGGAGTTACACCAAACCTTTTAGCAATTATCCAAGGAAAGTTTTTAGGTTTTTTGTTCTATACCTGTGTAATGATATTAATGTTTTTGCTAACTTGTTCTGTTTTATCTCTTTTACTAGCATTACATCATCATACTAAGAAGAGTGTTGATTTAAGCTCAATTACTAAATAAAGAATTGGTCAAAAGAAAACGAATTTCTTGATAAGGTAGAAGACAATTGGGTCTTGCATCTATGGTCAAAAGAAGAATAAAAAATGATGATTTGCCAAACGAGTAAGACAGAAATGAAGACCGCACGACAAGCCTCTTTGACCCAAGTACGAGAAGTGATCAATTAGCTAACCATTCAAGCTGACATTTGGACCAAAAAAATTAGAGACGAACCAAGGCGAAATGGGATGATTTCCTATGAAAATTAAGACTTTTAAACACTAAGACACGATCATATACATGTCTACCTTATGTGAAGAAGTTTGTTTTCTAGTAAAGTTGTTCTAATAGAATTGAGCTATGAGTCAATACTTTATGCACACATGCATACATAAGCAGTACATTTTATTAACTTGCATATAATTACATGAGAGCCTACCTCAAGTAGAACTGTGCTAAACCTTTAGTGGTTACCTAGATAAGGTAAAAGATAGGGTTATATTATTGTTTTAATTGCAATATATTTTCCAATTTTGAATCTGTTTGCATTGCATTTTCATCAAAAAAGGTGTTGATTCATGTTCTATTGCTAAATAAAAAACTGGTCATAAGAAAACGAATTCCTTGATAAGGTAGAAATCAACATGGCCGTGTGTATATGGTCAAAGAAAAACAACAACAAAAATGATGACCTATCAAAAGGGTACATATTAGAGTTTTGGGATTATACCCAAATAAATGAAACCCATAACAATTTGCAAGAGTTGAAAGGAGTATGGAAGACAAAATGGAGCAGATTTTCTAATTCGAATATGGTGATCTGCCTTACCTACTCAAGCTTAGTAGCTTCACTTTTAGAAACATGAACATGATATAGAAGAATACGATATGTCGCTTTTCATTGCCCAAGGATCCAGAATAATAAGGCCTATTCTAGATGAGCAAGCATTGGGTTGTAGCCTTAATCAAGGAAAAGCGGATAATGAGTGCATAGTACACTCATATGCAAGAAAGAATGTTGAAATTTTCTTCTGAGTTAGTCATCTTCCCTAAAGTGTTAAGGCACGTAGAGGGCACAGTTGCATATTTGTTTGATCGATTTGAAAAGAGAATCACTCATGTTTTAACAATCTTAGCCACTAAACACCTTCCAAAGAAGGGGCAAAAGAAGGAGTATTGGTGCACAACTTTTGCTAGTATAGTTCGTGGCCATTTCTAGAAAGTCAAAAAAGTCTCTTATCAAGTATTCTCTAACAACTACCCTCCATCGAAGGAATTTATGGCTATCCAAAGACAAGATGGTTTCGCCAAAACAATTGGAAATAAATGAGGAATGACTCCAACACTCATAAAGGTAAGTCTGAGATAGGGACCATGTCACAAGCAAGGATTCGACCAAGTGCAAGAAACGACTAACCACTTGCAGAATTGAGTCATTCAAAACCAACATTTTGAACAAAAAATCAGGGTTAAACCGAAGCAAAATTAGCTTGGAAGATTAGGACTTTGAGCATTAAGGCACGACCATACTTGTATCTATCTTATGTACAGAAATCTATTTTCTAGTAAAGTTATTCTAATGGAATGGAACCAAGAATCAACGCCTTTTGCATGCATTTTATCATTCATATGCATTGCATTTCATGCATTAAATTTTAATAAGATCCCACATATCTAAAACATTTGTGTCAAGGGAGTGTTAACAACTCTAAATAAAAGACTGAGAGAAAACATGATAAATCAAGATGATGGGGGATGTTGAGAAAATTTGAGTGAAAGTCATATCCGAAGAAGAGAATGGAGTGGGACCTATCGAGAGTTTGTCCTTACACCCTTAGAAGTGTCTTTGGATAACTAAATTGTCAATGATATGATTGCAAAATCTCGAACAGAGGAAGAACATGTAAAGATCTTTAGAAAGCTGTTTGTGAGGCTAAGAAAGTATCAACTAAAGTTAAACCCAGCCAAGTGCACTTTCGGAGCCACTTTGGGCAAGTTTTAGGCTTTGTGGTCAGCAAAAGAGGGATTGAAATTGATCCAGATAAAGTCAAAGCCATATAGGATTTACCATCACCCAGTACACAAAAAGAAGTTTGAGGGTTCTTAGGGAGATTAAATTACATTGCTCGATTCATCTCATAGCTGACTGAGAAATGTGATCCCATCTTCCGTTTGCTTAGGAAACACAGCCCAGGTGTGTGAGATGATGAATGCCAGGAAACTTTAGACAAAGTCAAGGATTACTTGTACAATTCTCCCGTCTTGGTGCCATCAACTCCTAATAAACCATTAATCCTGTACTTGGCGGCTTTTGAAAATTCTATTAGATGTGTACTAGGCTAACACGATGAGTCTGGAAAGAAGGAAAGGGCGATATATTATCTTAGCAAGAAATTCACAGATTGTGAAACTTGATACTCGTTAATCGAAAAACTATGTTGCACCTTAGTTTGGACCACGCGAAGATTAAGACAATATATGTTGTACCACACAACTTGGTTAATTTCAAAATTAGATCCCTTGAAATACATGATGGAGTCGACCGCAATGAATGCAAGATTGGCTAGGTGGCAGATCTTACTTTCTGAATTCGACATAGTCTATGTCAATCAAAATGCAATAAAAGGGAATGCGATAGCAGACTTCCTAGCTAGTAGGGCTTTAGAAGTCTACAAGCCAATAAACTTCAATTTTCCAAACAAGGACTTAATGTATGTTGCAACTACTGAAGAGGGAACTACAGTGGAACATCCTTGGAGATTAAATTTTGATGACGCTTCAAATGCCATGGGTAATGGAGTCGGGGTAGTTTTGGTATCACCAAAAGGAGACCATTATCCTTTCACCAGTAAACTCGATTTTGATTACACAAATAACATGAAAAAAAATAAAGCATGTATCATGGAAATCCGTGCAGCTATAGAACGAGAGATCAATGTTTTGGAGGTATATGCGGACTCCGCACTAGTAGTCTATCAACTCAAAGAAGAATGGAAACAAGAGATTCCAAGCTGATTACCAAAAGTTGATTCTTGAGTTACTAAGGAGTTTGATGATGTTACATTCCATTATCTCCCACGAGAAAAAAATCAGATGGTTGATGTTCTGGCCATTCTAGCCTCGATGATTAAAGTAAATAGACTAGAAGATATGAAACCTATTCAAATGAGTATTTATGAGGCTCGGGCACATTGTTATGATATTGAAGAAGAAAAAGAAGAAAGGGATGATAGCCCGTGGTACTAAGATATTCTCCAGTATGTAAGAGATCGTAGGTATCTTGAGCAAAGCTTCTGAAAATGATAAAAGGACGTTAAGAAGGCTTGCAAATGAAAATGTCCTAGACGGGGAAATCTTGTACAAAAGGAGAAAAGATCAGGTGTTGCTAAGATGTGTCGATGCAATCGAAGCTAGAAAGATCTTAGAAGAAGTTCACAAAGGCATTTGTGGGACACACACCTATGGGTTCACAATGGCTACGCAGATAATGAGATTTAGGTATTACTAGTCCACCATGGAAGGTGATTGCATCAATTATGCTAAGAGGTGCGATAAATGCCAGATCTGTGGAGATAAGATTCATGTATCCCCATTACACCTTCATGTCATGACTTCTCCTTGGCCTTTCTCTATGTGGGGCATGGATGTCATTGGACCAGTTTCTATAAAGGCTTCTAATGGTCATAGATTTATCTTCGTAGTTATCGACTACTTCACCAAATGGGTAGAAGTTGCTTCTTACACCAACGTTACGAAGTCTACAATTAGCAAGTTCTTGAAAAAGGAGATCATCTACCGATATGGGATGCTGGAAAGGATCATATCCAACAATGCCATGAATTTGAACAATAGCACGATAGCGGAAGTTTGCGAGCAATTCAAAATCAAGCATCACAATTCATCTCTTTATCGCCCAAAAATGAATGGAGTTTTAGAGGCAACTAATAAAAACATCAAGAAGATCTTTACAAAAATGATCGAGACCTATAGAGACTAGCACGAAAAATTACCATTTACTCTCTTTGCTTATAGAACTTCGATCAGAACTTCTACTAGGGCAATGCCATTCTCACTAGCATATGGTATGGAAGCAATATTACCTATCGAGGTTCAAATACCTTCTCTCTGAGTCTTGATAGAGTTACAATTAGATGAGGTAGAATGAATTCTGGTCAGATATGATCAATTGAATTTAATCGAAGAAAAGAGGTTAAGAGTTATCCACTAAGGTCAGATGTACCAGAAAAGGATGATGTGAGCTTATAGCAAAAAGGTCCACCCCAAAGAATTTCGTGAGGGAGATCTAGTTTTGAAAAGATACTTCCTATACATAAAGACTTCCGAGGGAAATGGATGCCCAATTGGGAAGGGCATTATGTGGTAAAAAAAGCTTTCTCAAGGGGAGCTCTCATTTTAAAAGAAATGGACGGAATAGATCTGCACAACCCCGTCAACTCAAACTCAGTAAAAAATATTTTGTCTAAAAAAAGAAGAAGAGAAATGAGATGAAAACCCGCAAAGGGCATCCCGAAAAAAAGGAATCAAGATGAAAACCCGCAAAGGGTGTCTTGAAACCAAAGGGATTTCGAGTTGAAAACCCGTAAAGGGCGACTCGAATTCAAAATGATGAATGGGTTCGAAGTGATAGTTTCTCTCAGATGTAACAAGACGAGGAAATTTATAGCTTGAAGCATCAACAAGGCGTTCCAGGTCTTCTAGACACATATCGGGCTCAGAATGATTCTTAGCGAATCGGCTCAAAAAAGCTCATCCTACGATATCCGGGCCATCTAATTGTCTTTTGTTGTATAATTGGCAATTTGGCTTAATATCTGCCATCTTTGATTCTTTCTTTTGAATTGTGTTGTCAATAAATTTCAACCTTATTCTTTCATAATCTTGTTCAAACATCTTGCATTAAAAATAACAAATAAAGATCCATGAGCATTACTCTGGAATCTCCTAAATAGTACAGGGGCCTGAAACAAGACCACTCGTTAGAAAACAAAATTAAAAACAAACAGTCCAAGCTAAGCCTACAAGAAGACATGGTATTACGTAACAACAGGATTTGGACAAACGACAAGCCATGTCAACCCCAAAAAAAATAATAAATGAATCAGACATGCATCATGCACACTCATTTAGTTAGGAGTATTTGATTCATTCTGATCATGGCATCCTAATAATTTGAGCCTACATAGAGGTCTATAGAAGCATGCTTTAATGGTCACATCCCCGTAAAATGGCGAGATGAATTAGGGAAACATTGAAGTTGATGCCTTTGAAGAGGTTATGGGAAAAATTGAGGTCACAACGACGAATTCAATACCATGAAGATATGAAGGGAAAGGTTGAGGTTGAAACGGTGAACCATGTACCTTAAAAGATGTGATGGGAAGGATTAAGGCCAAAACGGTGAATCCGGTACCATGAAGATATGAAGGGAAAAGTTAAGGCTGCAATGACGAACCTTGTAAGATGTGGTGGGAAAGGTTGAGGCCACAACGACGAACCCGATACCTTAGAAGATGTGATAAGAAGTATGAAGGGAAAGGTTGAGGCCGGAATGGCGAACTCGGTACCTTAGAAAGATTGAAGACACACCAATCTCTTACCTTGATCATGAGGCAGATTGAAGCATCTAATCTTTACCCTAATCAGAGGGTAAATCAAAGACACACCAATATCTTAACACAATCATGGGGAAGATTGAAACATACAATCTCTTACCCTGATCATGAGAAGAGTGAAATGTCAAAATAATGAAGCGGTCATCTTCTTGATGAGATACTGAGAAGTGAATTAAATCAATAAAGCAAAGCCCAATGTGAGCAAAACTTCAAACCCCCATCTTTTCGATGAGATATAGAGAAGTTAGTCAAAGTAATAAAGCGATCATCTTCTTGATGAGATACAAAGTAGTGGATCAAATCCTCCTTATTGATGAGATACAGAGAAGTGGATTAAATCAAGAAGCGATCATCTTCCTGATGAGATACAGAGAAGTAGACCAAATCAATGAAGCAAAGTCCAATGTGAGCAAAACGTTAAACCCCCATCTTTCTGATGAGATACAGAGAAGTGAGTCAAAGCAATAAAGCGGTTATCTTCCTGATGAGATACAGAGAAGTGGGTCAAATCTATCTTCCTGATGAGATACAAAGAAGTGGATTAAATCAATGAAGCGGTCATCTTCCTGATGAGATATAGAGAAGTAGGCCAAATCAATGAAGTAAACCTCAATATGAGTGAAACTTTAAACCCCCATCTTCCTGATGAGATATAAAGAAGTGGGTCAAAGCAATAAAGAGGTCATCTTCCTGATGAGATACAGAGAAGTAGACCAAATCCGTCTTCCTGATGAGATACAGAGAAGTGGATTAAATCAATGAGCTGATCATCTTCCTGATGAGATATAGAGAAGTAGACTAAATCAATGAAGCAAAGCTCAACGTGAGTGAAACTTCAAACCCCTATCTTCCTGATGAGAAATAGAGAAGTGGGCCAAATAAATGAAGAGATCATCTTCCAGATGAGATAAAGAGAAGTAGACCAAATCCGTCTTCCTGATGAGATATAGAGAAGTGAATCAAAATAATGAAGCGGTCATCTTCCTAATGAGATATAAAGAAGTAGACCAAATCAATGAAGTGAAGTTCAATGCGAATGAAATTTCAAACCCCTATCTTTCTGATGAGATACAAAGAAGTGGGTCGAAGCAATAAAGCGGTCATATTCCTGATGAGATACAGAGAGGTAGACTAATAGATGAAGCCACAACACACCTGAAGTGTCAGTAGATTGAATGAAAGACTATGATGACAAATCTCAATCTCCCTAAACTTACAGTGGAACTGAGTGAAGCTATAGTAGCAAATTTTGTCATTTTGAAATTGCTTTGGGGCAAGGTGGAATCGTGACCCTAACTCTCATCCTCTTAAAGTTGTGGAAAAGCAGATGCGGTGAAGTTGAGCATCCAATGAAGCGAAACGCAGGTTATTTAAAGAAGAAGCATCGAAAAAGTCAAATCCAATGGGACCGAAAAAAATTGGTCATCTTTTAGTCTTTGCTCTGTTCCTGTTACATAGCAACGAGCAAAGATGGGCAGCTGTTGAAGCTCAGTTTTGACTAGGCCCATTGAAAACCAAAAATAAAAAATACATTTAAAGTAAAAATTCATTTGATTTAAATGTCCAAATACAAACCCAAACACAATTTCAAACCCAAACCAGTCCTAAGCCTAATATCCCATTCAACTCAATTACCAACCTAACCCTAAAAGTCTAATAAGCCCAATTTTACAATAAAATTTCAACAAACCCTAACAGCAACTTGTGCTGTTACCGCCTTGCCCTCATAAACCAGCTATTGCCACGTCACCCACCATTACCAGCACCACTGAAAGCTGCCACCATTGTTGCACCTACAAAGATAAAGAAGACAAGACAAGAAACAACCAAGTACATTGTATTGTAATGGCTATAAAAAGCCAACAAAAATTGTAAAGAGAATCCTTTTTTTCCCATTCAATTTAGACACGAAATAAATAAAAAAATAGCAAAAAAAAAAGATTCAAGAAGTTTAACGTGCAAGGTATATTAGCATTTATACATACACAAATAAACATATTTGCATATGTAATATATAAATATTTTCAAAAATAGTACATATGTAATATATAAATATTTTCCTATTTTATTTTATATTTTTTCTTATATTTTCGAAAGTCAAATAAAAAAATAAATAAGCAAAGAAAAAAAACACAAAAGGGGGTTTAAAATCCAAAATACAAAACATATTTTGAAAATAAAAGAAAATCATTTTTTGAAACCTTTTTAAAGTTTAAGGGCGAGATCTTGATAGATCTAGCCCCGATCTTTTAGAAGCAAAAAAAAAATATTACCTCAAGCGACGGTGACGGTCGACGACAGTGAGGGTGACTGGCGGTCGGTGGGATTCTCACCAAAAAAAAGAGAATAAGAGAGAGTTGAGAGGATTTTTTGAAGAGAAGAGTGAAAAAGTGATGAAAAAAAGCTTAAAGTGGTTTATATAGGCTCCCAAAATGACGTTGTTTTGGGAATAACTTAAAACACCCAAAACGACGTCATTTTGGACTATGCCTTAGTATCAAATTTTTTTACAAAATGGGCAAATTATCCTTTTGGTCCTTCCGCATTTTTATTTGTTTCAATTTAGTCCATTTGTGTTATTTTTAATTTATTGCAATTTAGCCCAACACTTTTAAATTTTTTACAATTTAGTCCTTAACTCAAAGATGGCCTTGGGGCTACCACATGTCAGATATTTGGGTTTATTGCAAACGAAGCCCCTGTTTTATTTAGAAATTACATTTTAAACCCCAAACTATCCAAAAATTATGTTTTGATCGTGTAACTTTTCGAAAATTTGAATTTGACCCCCATACTTTCAAAAATTTAGATTTGACCCTCAAATTTCACAAAAATTCAGATTTGACCCTCAAATTTCCCAAAAATTTGGATTTAACCCTCGAACTTCCTAAAAATTTGAATTTGGCCCCTAAACTTTCTAAAAAATTTTTTTGACCCTATTTCTCCTTATTTTCATTTTTTACCCCAAATTTTTTCATTTTTATTTTAATTTAATCTTTTATTTTTTATTTCTTCTAAAATTAATCCCGTTTATTTATTTATTTTATTTTTCGATAATTTTGACTTTCATTTTCTTTCGCATTACGTGTTTTGTTTATTTTTATTTTTATATATTTTATTTATATATTATTCAAGTATTTGCATCTTCTTCATGTTATTCAATTTTGTCATTAATTGCACAACTCGTATATAATTTTCATGCTCATTTTTATTTAAATATTTTAATTAAAGTTATTTTCTAATTTTCTCTAAAAATACAAATATTTTTAAAATCAAGGCAATATTCCCTTATTTCGGGATTTGAAAATTTGTACCTTAACTTACTAGACACGATGTTTTTCTTTAACTCGAAATAATCGGAATACACTTTTAAAGGTTTGAAATTGGCAACGAAGGAATGCTCGTTATTTTCAGATCTCGAAATGTTATGTCCTAACTCACTGGACGTAACCTCCTTCCTCAATCATTTCGAAATAACGAGACTTCCTCACGAAATTCAATTTTCTTCTTAAACATGTACATCAAATAAATCATGCATTTAAGGATCGTATTTTAGATTTCACTCGAGTTTTCAAATTTTTAACAATCAAGACCGAAAAATAATCGACTAGGTACCAATTTTGGGTGTGTGGGGGTGTTAATCCTTCCTCACACGTAACCAACTGTTGAACTCATTTTTCTGGATTTCAAAGACCGGAATGATTATCAAAACGAATTTAAAATGTTTTGTGGTGATCCAATCACACAAAACAAAAAAGATTGGTGGCAACTCCATATTTCAATTTTTAAAATATTTTTTGAGACCTTTTTCCAAAAAAATGTTTCGACAAAAATAATGATAACGAAATAGGGTTCTTGACGTGAAAAGTTGGCGAAAAACTAAGTGTGGCTCACAAGGTTAAAAACAACAGGTAAATTGTCGCTACAATAAAGCACAATGAAAATCTTACCAAACTTGACTTTTCTATTAGAACTAAGACTAAAAAATGCACAATAATCACACCTTCCAGTGTTGTTAATGCAACATATTCAAGAACAAGTGAATTAAATTCATTCAATCCCCAAGAACTTCTGTTTTCTTGCTTGTTAACTTAATTTGTAACAGCACCTTCCAGTGATAATGATTGCAATCACACTTTCGTGGTCAAAAAATTAAATCCAAAGATTAACAGTAAATACAAGATTGAAATAAATATAATTCAGTTCTCAATTTCAATTTTACTTTCATAAAACTCAAACTAACAAGATTTACCAGTGTTGAAGAAGAGAAATAACAGAACAATTGGGGTATCATAGTCCTAGTCTACTCAAATTACTCCCCTTACTCTCCTCTTGTGCTGCACTTAGGATGCTCCTCATCACGAGCAGTTCAGCCTTCTCTTCTGCGTCAAGTCGCCCTTTTTAGAAATTTAAGCTGCCATGGATGCAAGCTTGGAAGGTGTGTTTTGAAGAAGAAAATCTAATCACTCGAGAAAGTAAGAGCCTTCTCTCTCCTTCTGTTCAGTATTTAATAGCAGCTCCACAGTACAGGTGTCTTTCCTTTCAAATCTAACAATCTTTGGATGTACTGGTTGGCTGTACCAGCTGTACAACTCACACATTTTTGGTGTGGAAATCAAACAACTATCAGGTGCTGCGACAGTTTTGGGCACAACTTTAGATCATCTTATGCAACAACACTTCTAAACAGGTTCTTGTAGCGACAATTCTAGGCGCATAGCTAAACATACTAATGCAGCGACATCAGTAGAAAAAAATATCATAAATTCAAAGGAAATTAAGCTGAGCTTCATTAAGTTAGAAAATACAATAACTAAATTAAAAATACTAAAATTGTATTATAAAGATTACCAAATGAGAATAAATTACACAATAGATAGGGAGAAATCAATGGTTCTTTCTAATGCTATCACACCCCCAAACTTGAGTTTTTTCTTGTCCTCAAGTAAAACAAAAACTAGCAAGGTTATAGAAAATTTTTTATCAAGGCAATGATCATTCTTGCAACTTGAATCATCTAAAATCCTAATGAATAAATCACATTCAAATGACAAAATATTGTGCCTACAATTCATGAGTATGAATATTCAAAATTGCAACTTCATCAATGCTAGCATAATGCTTTAAATCCTAAATTATTTCTACCAAAACAACATTTATTGTACAATAATATATACATATGTATTTTTTTTCTTTTCCCTTTTTTTTAATGTGACTGAGGGATGTCATTGTATTACTATCCTCTTCTTCCCGGGAAGTAACGATGGCGTGCAACAAACCCCCATGAAGTATGTAATTGTGCCGATAACACTCTTGCATGACAGCCTTTGGCTAGATTAATTTTTCTAACACTTGCATTGGAGTGTTTCCCCTTGACAGTTCACAACACACCTACATTGGAGTGTCTTCTTTTCATAACTATATCATATATAAGTAGCTGTAAATGGCAGATTCATTCAAGATTCAAATCTTGATACTATTCATCCATTACTAAGGCAATCTAAATCATTCATCCAAGAATTGAATATATAACATTCAATCAAATTCATCCAACTCATTCATTACAGTTCATATGATTAAAGAATTAAGCATCAAACGAAAAACACTCAAGCACATTTTTAATAACCTTTACATGTTTCATTAAACTCAAAAGGACAAAATATTTTTTAAAATGTGGGTGCAATTGCATTTCTAGCCTCATATACATTCCCCCCAAACTTAAAGTCTACATTGTCCCCAATGCACTGACATAAAATTAGAAAGACAAATGGAAATGCAATGACAATAGAAATGCAGTGACAATGAGAATGTGATGACAATGGTTTCTAACATACTAAAAACAACATCTACATGGTATGCTTGAAAAACTAAAAGTAAAAATTGTAATAAAGACTTAACTCAATTTGCTGCTGCAGTAGATGTAACTGCATAATGTTTCTTCTTCTTGCGCTTCTTTTATTCCTTGCTGTACTTTTTATCTTTGGTGTGCCTCCTCTTTCATTCTTTCAGCTTGGACTGATCATCGAATTGCTCCTCAATATTGGCCTTCACTTCGGCATCATCGACTGTGACATCAGATAGGTGGATCTCTATGAGTGGTGTAGTATAGACCACTATATCTAGAGGATTGTAATCCTTACTTGTTGCAGTCATAGCCTCCGCTTGAATTGCTTCAGGTGGCGCCAAATCTTCAGATGATGCACCTACAACTGTGGGTGTGGGGACAGATTCCTCAGTTGAATTTGCCTCGACATCATTTCCTTCCTTTGTTTCTTCCCCTTTTCGTTCCTCTGTCTCCACATGTTTTACTAGCATGTTCTCTTCATCAGCATAGGCCATTTTTTAACAACAGTGGCCTTTGGACTGGTAGAAAAATCATCCTCAAATAAGCTTGCAATATTCCTTAAACAATCCTCTACTTCCCTCGAATCAACCTTTCTTTCATCATCAAAATATGCACCATTTATGAGGATGCCATAGATTGATCATTTCTTTCAGATTTAACCTTCTCAGTTGAAGGCTCAGCTTCTTTGATAGTCGAAAGAAAAACAGGGAATTCCAATAGAGGTGCCTTGCTCATACGTCTCAGTGTGGTCATAATGGCACTATTCCATGCCTTGGTGTTGGCATAGAATAAGTTTTGAGACCTCTCTATATCCTCAACAGTAGCGACAAGTTTAATCTGCCTAATGTTGATGAAGTCGACGATCTTCTCTACTTCTTTTACTTTACGCCATAAAGATGGATTTGTGGTGATATTAGTTTTCTTTTCTTTCAGTTTTGCCTTGCCTTTTCTTTTTCTGACCTCAGCCTCCTTTACAGTGGGAGTGTCTTTCCCACGAGTCATGCACTCAATTAAGGTTTCATTAATATGTCCCTTACTATCCAAAATCTCTTCTCCCTCACGAGGCACCACTCCTCGTTACTGGCACCACTGCATAATCAAGAGGTAAACACCAAAATACTAGTCTGCCTCGCAGCATAATCCGTAATTTCTTGGTGAAAAATTGCACCGACATCTATTTTTCATCCCTTAATGATCGAATGTATCAGACACATTCGATCCAAAGTTACAGTCGTGCTATGGGTGGAAAGCATCAGGCAATAGTTAATAAAATGAAACCAAACATTACTCTGTAACGTCAGAAATCATCGGTGCATTGTGTAATTATTTGGATTGGAGCCCGTCCACACAACTCCTTCAACGCAGAGGTCTTGCATCAAAATATCAACCTCTTCCTTTGTGAGTTCCTCAAGGAATGCCTTATGTTCATCCTTGTCCACTGTAATGTTGTAAAGAACATTGATGTCGGCGGCACCCCAAGGTACTAACCCTTAACAGACAAATATGAACTCTCACTCATTGTTAGTAAGGTTCGCGTAAAACTCTCGCACCAAGGACGGTGAGTAGCCCCTAAGATGGTTGTAAAAAGTTTCCCATCCCATACGATGGTTTTATTTACTTGCTTCCCAAGGTCCTGTTGCTTCGACAACTGAAAACCTTGCTCAGGATGGCAGTTCCATTTCAACATATTATCTTGAAAATGATCCTTGGCTGCTTTGTAATGAACATCACAGGTTCTTTGGATAGGTGATGCTCTGTTTCATGAACCACAGTGGCAGATGAAGATTTCGCAATAGATTTCAATGGTGTCTTAGTGCCTTGAGTTCTAGCCATATTTGTTGGTAACAAAAAGGTAGTAATAGAGGAGAAAAGGTGAGAACTTAAAGAAAATTTTGATTAACAATGGAGGTTTTTTTTTAATAAGACCCAGTGATGCAAAAACTACCAACAAACTCTGCGATAGTGTGACTTCAAAGAGATGATGATGATCCGATCTTCAATCAGCAAAACAATCTACAAAACAACAACAACATCTTTGGTAAGCTTCATAGCTTAGTAAGTTCGATAGTTTAAGGAGTTACCAATATTTGTAATAAGCAACTATAGCTCAACCGAGTCAAGATAATCCCATTGTTCTTAATTTAAATACAACTTCATTTCCTTGTCTATAACTTTCTGTTACTAGTACCTGATGCTGCTCACACAAGCTGTCGAGGACTCGTAACATATACGGTTCCTCAACCATCGATACGATGTCTGTCTGTAAACTGTCCCCTTAATGATGCTCCTCACATGAGCTGTCGGGAGTATGCATAAAGCATAAGTCCCAACCATCAAAGGGCTTATAATCCATTAAGGATTCATATCTCTTTTCTGAATCACGATGTTGTTCACACGAGCTGTCGAGGACTCGCAACATATGCGGTACCCTAGCCATCGCGTCGTTACCTTTTCAACGGCATAAAGCCTACTATCTCTTTCAATTCATTTCCTCGATCTCTTTAATTCCAAATGCTTTCGATTTGCTGAACATTGACAATATACATACAAAAAATATTAAGTAAAATTTATATTACGAACTTATCGGACTGGTTTGTAGTTTAGGAAAGACTTCAAGGACTAATCCACCAATTTCCCTTTTCCATGATCTGTAGCACGATTGTAGTCTACATCCACAAATCATTCAATTTCTTGCATTAAAACACTCAATCAGATCACTTAACATAATTCGGTCCTTGATCGGTGTTTTTACGTCATAGCAATGTGCAAGCGAACACACGTCGATGCAAGTATAGTTGATAGACAATTCTCTCAGATATCCATCCCATGAGGAATGGGTTCTTGATGTTTAAATGTCAGAGCAACTAATACAGAAATTAAGTAAAATGTGAGTAGGGATGTCAGCGCAATAAAGTCAGATCTGCATGCTAAAATAATCAGTAATGTCAACGCAATCAAGGTTAACTGTCATAGCAACTGAAAGTAAATCAAAGTGTTGTTGAGATGTTGAGAATCTAAATGCATAAAAATAAAGGTTTGATCAAGTGTAAAGAATTGGAGAGGATCACTGATTTCGCTAAGTAGCAACGCTAGATGTATCGATAAGGTATTGGATACATGGAATGTCGTTGCAGTGAAGTCCCTCTGAATTCTTACCAACAACAACTCCCTACTTATTCTCGACTCAAATACAATCACTCCACCTCTCGATGCGAGCAAAAATGTGTATCCAAGAACAAGCAACTGGTTTTTATCCCAGTCCCAAGTAGCTCTTGCCTAACCCACTCGTTAACCTAACCTGTCACCGCATCTCTCGATGTCGGCGTACTGCATGTCACTTTCGTGCTTAGAGCAATTAGATCCAAGAATAAATGGATAAGCAGTGTGAAGTAAGAATCAAAATGATCTAACATCAAAAGATACTCTCGTATTCATTTAATATCATCAAAATTCATCATTGTTTAAGAAGAATTAAAGAGTACAACAAAGCTTACTCTTTTTAGACTACTAGGCCTACTCCCTAATTGTTCCTCTTGCTTTTGCATCAAGCACTCCTCGTCAAAAGTTGCTACACACTTGCTCCATCAGCTTTCTCTGCTTCGACGTCAAGCTTCCATGGTAGCTTGCATGAAGATATGAGATGTTTTTGGATTTAAATTCTTCACTCCTTGATATTTATCTCCTTCTTCTTTCCTCTATTTATAAGCTCAAGAAATTACAGATTTTTCTCCATTCTCAGATCCAACAACTTTGTACACCTGTAAAAGTTTGTTATTGACAGCTATGCAGATCTAATTTGTTTACTGGACTATTGCAAAATGTCAGTGCAATTTATAAATTACATTGACAATTTTCCAGCAGAATGTCACCGCATTTTTAGACATCTCTTCTCAGATCCTGATCTAATTACAGCTGTCACAGTTGGTTAGAGTACAGCTGTGCACTCACGTAGATCTAGTGTGTTCTTCAGAGATCTGTAGGTTGTCGCTGCATTGCTTGGTCGCAATCTGAGATTGTAATTACTGTGACACCTGTGATATTCTTGCGCTGGTGCTTCCAAATGTAAATTCAGCTTGAGTCTACTCATTTGAGGTTCAAATTCAATGCGGTAACATTTCTTGGTCCCAATTTCAGGCTGATCTTGTGGTTGTATTCTACCAATATTGATCTTCTAGGTTGAGCTCGTGCGCTGACAACTCTAAAATGCAATATATCGGTTGCTTGTGTCGACATTAGTACAAAAATAGATAATAATAACAAGAATTTAAACTAACTGACAATGAATTAGAAAATATGAAAACTGAGTATAAAATGCTTATGATGCATGGGAATGAGATATAAAAGAGATAATTAAAACACTAAATTAGGGAGAAAATATGTTATTTGTAATACCATCAGTCCTTTTTGGGAAAATTATGGTTTTACCCCTAACCTTTTACTTTTATTCATTTTAGTCCTTAACCACGATACATGCAAAATAATATTTTCTCTTATAAAACCAATACTAGCCGAATAATCATAGGTCTCCACAAGTCTTTACACTTCATCTATTTCACACCAAATACACATAAATTTCACTATTTTAATATTATAGTCCTTAAACCCTAATTTCATCAAAAATCACTTTACAAAAAGATATAACCTAAACATCAAATAGTCAAATATATCAAAAGCTTCCAAGAACAAGCATTTTCAAGACATATTCACAAATTAGTCATTTTATAAGCTAGATTAAGTTAATACAGACTCAAAAACATAAAAATTACTAAAAACGATTAAGGTTTTCCTACCTAAATCAAAGCTCCAAGTTTCAACAATGGAAAGCCTAATTTTCCTTAGTCTTGTCGTGGAGGAGATTATGAAAATAGGTGGAAATCCTATTTTTCTCTATTAATTTCATATATATAGTTAATGGTAATTTTGTAAATATTTAGACTTTCATCATTAAGGTTTAATTAATCCTTTTTTAATCTTAATCAACCTATACCCTTAATACTAATCATGTTATTCCACTCAATAATACTTCTTTGGCTAATTTATTCATCTGGTCCTTCTAATCAATTATATTTACTTTTACACCTATTATAATTTAATCCTTTCTACTCAATTAACTATTTAAACATTAAAGTTTCCTTACCACATTTTTTAATACAATGCTAATGAAATCATAAAGATTAAAGATAAATAAATTAGCAACTCGACTCGCCAAAATTTTGATCCCGAAATCACTATTTTCGATACCACTAAAAATCGGGCTGTTACAATTCAACCTTCTCTTTTGCGTCAGATCACCCTTTTGTAGAAATTTAAGCTACCATGGATGCAATATTCGAAGGTGTGTTTTGAAGAAAAAAATTCAATCAATCGAATAAGAAGGATCCTTCTCTCTCCTTCTCTTTAGTATTTAACAGCAGCTTCACAGTACAGGTGTCCTTCCTTTGAGATCTAACAATCTTTGGTCGTACTGGTTGGTTGTACCAATTGTACAACTTACACATTTTTGGTGTGGAAATCAGACAACTATCAAGTGTTGCAACAGTTTTGGGCGCAATTTTAGATCATCTTATGTAGCGACACTTTTGGATAGGTTCATGCATCGATATTTCTGAACAGGTTCCTGCAGCGACAATTCTGGGTGCATAGCTAAACATACTAATGCAGCGACATCAGTAGTAAAAATATCATAAATTCCAAGAAAATTAGGCTGAGCTTCATTAAGTTAGAAAATGAAATAACTAAATTAAAAATACTAAAATTGTATTCTAAAGATGACCAAATGGGAACAAATTATACCATAGGTAGGGAGAAATCAATGGTTCATTCTAATGCTATCAATAATCCTATCGGATGAGTCTGGTAGTAAAACATAAAGGTAAAATGGTGGTATTAAATTTTGAATATTATTGTACATATTTCTAACAAGTTTCTATTTCAGCAATTAATAGGAAACATGGGTATGTTGCGACACAGCATCTGTTGTGTCGCAACATAGGTGACAGAACCAAAAAAAACGAGATTGATGTCGATGTCGTTATGAAGAGATCAGTCTGGGTGATATTCGAAACTGAGCAAGATGTCACAACAAAGCCCTAAGTGTGTCGCAACAAAGAGGAACTAAGGTAGTTGTTGCGACGTAGCCTCCCTGTGTCACGACATCGACTGCAATTTTTATAGGACTGACCCTACCCAACTGCACAACTCGGTCACTAAAGGCTCATTTTTTTTCGAGTTTTGACACTTTAAAACCCTAATTTCTAACCCTTATATATACTAAAACACTATTCTAACTTAGTCCATCTTATTTCAACTCACAAAAAACTTTCAAAAACTTAAAAATCCTTCTTTTTCCTATTTTCTCTTTTCACTTTTCAGGTTTTCAAGCAAGGGTGAAGCACTCTAAACCATGGTTTAAGTTCCTATTTCTATATTCTGTTATTTGAAATGCCTCCTAGAAAAGTTAGACAAACTGTAGAATATGAACCATCATTGGGTACAAAACCTTCAAATTTTTGTGAATGCAAATGTAGAAATATATTTTAATGAGCTTCAAGGGAAGACATTCATTCAAGAGAGGGGTTTTGACCCTTTGATGGTTCTATGCAATGAAATTTGGCCTCTAGTTAGGTACTATAGGTAGGAACAATTTTGGACGATCCCCAAAGAGCCTGCAGTTATCCCAGTAGTCTAGGAATTTTATGCTGCTTTAAAAGATTATATATCTAGAACTAGTGATGAACTCAATTGGGAAACCTTAGTGATAAGAGGAGTTAGTGTTAAAGTCACCTCAAAAATAATATGTAAATTCTTTAATGCTTAATACTATGAACATGATTTCTTAGACCAAACTGATCTAGAATCTTTTCATGATATTAATATAAATGAGGTAATTACATGTTTAACTGAGGGAAGAGGGAATGGAAATTTAGGCTTAGCATTTGTATTCCTACTTCGTTCAGCCAAGCAATTATGTTCCTTGAAGCCAAAATGTGGATTCAATTTGTATGTACACACATGATACATGCTTTAAATGTTTCTAATGTTAATGCTTTTCGAGTAATATTATTATTTGCAATTTTATAGAAAAAGTAGGTTTGTATAGGGAAGTGGATCCACCAAAACATGAGTCGATGTGTGGGAAGCCAAAAGGTGGGGATTTTCTTTCCTCACTTAATTACGACTTTATGTCATTGAAGTCGTCAAGGAGTGTCATTGGTGACACACCCTTCCAATAATATGTGGAACTTTGTGTTAAACAACTAAAAGAGGGGAAGAGGAAATCACGAGGCTCAATGCATACACCAACTTTGACACAAAAGTTGGCACCAGCCTAACAAGAAGTAATTGAAGGAAGTCATCCAAAGCTTGATTGGATGGTACAATGGATGCAAGAATCGAGACCGGTGTTTCAAAAGTTTGCACGGTAACATAACATTAGGGTCTCTAACTACATATCGAATATGTTTGGAATGGTGGACGATGAGCATAATAAAGAAGAGCCAGAAGAAGGGAATGACAGTGATGAGGATGAGAAAGAGATGGATGAGGATGAATAAATATTTTGAACAATTTAAATTTGTAATTTTGGATGATTTTTAGTTTTTGTTTTTAAGACTTATATAATTTGTAGGATTAGGATTTACTTTTGTATATATATACCTTAATTCGTTTTTTAGGAACCCCACATTATGGAGACACAAATATTCCTAGCATTCATAAGAAAAGGGAGAAGGATAATCACCATGAAGAAGAGGACTTTCATGATCAATCGTGTAGGGGTGACAGAAATTTTTGCATATAGTTTTGAATTTTCAGTTTTTAAGTTTTTCTTTGGATGTGTGCTTGAGCTTGTAGAAACACAAGTGATTGGCTAGGAGCATGTATAATAGGTTGATTGTAGTTGTTGATAAATTTGGCATGATGATGAAGAATTTTTATACTTTTGAGCATGAAATTACTAAGTTCTATAGTTTACATTAAGTATTGATAAGAAAGTGGTATTGATACCAAATGATGTGAATGATATGAGGAAACGAGCATGCTCGTATAAATAATAGATAGTAAATTTGAGAATCATATGACTAAATTGATATTTATGCATATGGAGGTGTTTAGGGATGACCTAAGGCATTGTTTAGTTGCATTTAGAGCTAAAAAGCCAAAACCTATTCTGAATTTCCAATTAGTACCATCTTTGAGCCTTATAACCCTTCTTGATGTACCACACTACAAGCCTCTAAAGCCTAAAAACAATAATTTGTGTATACTCTCTTCTTTGGTCCTAATTTACATTATAATAGACATATGTCCATATGTATTGAGGGTAAGTAGACACATCATGGTGGAGGTGATAAAATAAAGAGTCAAATAGGAAAATCAATATGGTGTATGAGCTTTAGTTAGCCAAAAATAGAAGAGTAGAAAAAAATCAAAAAGAAAGAAAAATGAGTAGAAATAAAAGAGAAAGTCATGAGTAAGAAATCATAAAAAGAGTGACAATGTCACAAAGTTACCAAAAAGAAGAAAAAGAAATCTTACTCAAGAAGCAAAAGAAAATACTCATAGGCTAGCTAAACGGATTAGACTATATTGAGATTCCTAAATAGGAGAGAAAAGGAAGGTGAGAGAAGGAGAGATAAGGGGGTGAGATGGAATGGGACATTAAGGGGAAGAATAGGAAACAATGCAATGTGCCAAACTATTTTCATGTTTGTAACCTTTTGTGCTTAACTGTGCTTTGAAATTTCATACCTTTCATAAGCCTCAACACGTTACAAGCCAAAAATCCCTATGTGACTTAAACAACTCTATGCATGAATAGATGTGGAAATTGTATGATCTCATTATAACTATCTACATTATACTAGGATAATAAAAGTACGTATATCAGGAATTGATGGATTTATATCAATAAAACTTTGATATTTTCTTGTAACTTACTGAAATTGTATTATTTATAACCAAAAATGGTAAAATTGTTCACTCATCATGTTAGAATTATTGAGAAATACATAATGCCTAGAGTAGATGTTGCGAACCTAATCTTTGTATAATATAGATTCAAGCTCCTTTTGTTTTTCTTTCTTATTTCATTGCTTTATGATTGCTTTTCTTATTTTGTTTGTGTGAAGACAAGTAAAGACTTAAGTGTGGGGGAGTTTAATCTACCAGTTTTATACCTGGAAGATTAAACTATTTTCACACTTGAAGAGCTTGAAATTAAGTATTTTCTTTATGTTTTCATATGATTTAACTTATATGTACTTGTTGAATAAATTGTGTAAACCAAGTGTTAATAGGTGACTTTATTGTCTTTAAGGCCAATTGAGGCCTAAAGGTTAGCAAACATACTTTGTAAATGTGCAAGAGACCATGAGAAGTTGAACAAATAAGAAACTGATCACTTCGTCACGACATAGAATGATCTACGTCGCAACAAAGGGATCAGACTTTAAGAATTAGGGAACTGACTTCTTTGTCGCGACATACATAAGCTATGTCGCGACAACGCCTACACGTTGACACTAAAAAGGAAACTGATTGCTTCATCACGACACAGGTCCTAGTGTGTCGTGACATTGACCCTTGGACACGATTTTTACATCGATTGAAGGGCATTTCAGTCTTTGCAATGCCACTTAAAACAAGAAGGACTGTAGTTACCCTAAGGTTGATGAAGATGGTCGACCAAGGCTATAAATAAGGCCTTTAATAGTAGGTTTAAACATACCTTTTTCTAGTTTCTAGTTTACTTTGTTATTTTCATTTAGAAATGAGATTGTAACTTTTGTATAAGCGTTCGAGGAATTTTTCTCGATTGATTGCCAATACAATTGAAGTTTCTTTTATCTCTTCAAATTAATTTTATGTTTAATGATATTATTGCTTTTATGATGTTTAAGAACACCATGAGGAACTAATTCTATTTTGGGGAATTAAGGAGTGGAAGTATGAATATTTTATTGTTGTTTAATAGGGATTTTTCAACCGGATCAGCTGTTTGGGAAAGGAAAACGTTCAACAAACACTAGGCCTGACAACCTTAGAACATGATCTAGGTGAGAATGAACCCAAAATTGGTATTACATATCCATAAAACCTTTTCCCCAAACCGATTTAGACTTGACATCTAGCGATAAGTAGTCTCTATAGATTTGCTATGCTGGCGGAAGATCGGAAGAACTAACTGGCGTAGTGACTAGTTGATTGAAGGAAAATCCTTAAAACCCAACAATTGAAGAAGTCATACTAAAGCGACCTAATCTCCCTAAAGCCGTTTATCGAATTTTTACTTCTTTTATTTCTTTTTATGCTTTTTAAGACCAACACTTTATTTTATTCTCATACTATAATCCCTAAATTGAGTACTAATTAATTATATTCTTTGCAGGGATCTTATTCACTATTTCCTTACGCCATTTTTGGGTACAATCCTAAGAATACTACCAAGTGTTCCGTTTTAACACACTATATTACAACTTGACTTGTATACTTGCGGAAGCCGAAAACCTACACCGAATGAAAGTACGTTCGAAGACGATAACAATTGCACCCCACAAAAATAACATATTTCCCTAAATTAAAAATAGGTCTAATCCCATAAATTTTCTTTCAAACTGGCATATATGCCTAATTTTCCCAAAATAAATCTTCATCTGATAGAATCTAATGTAACAAGTTTTAAGATTTTTTTGGTAATTAGAAGTAGCGGTAAGGATACTAAAAATTGAACCCAAGTTTTCATGCCAGACAACACAAACATCTTGACAATAGATTGTTTTCCATTCTAAGGAGTTCTATGTGATAACAGTGCAATCATTCTTCACTTTCTTTTTAAAGGAACATTTGTATTACAAATTTTGATTTTTCTCGATCACTAGTTGACTAAGTATTTTTATATTTTTTTATTGTAGGACCAAAACTATTGCAAGCTTTATTGTGAAAGGTGTTCAATAGTTAATAATACTTCTTGGCCTGTAAATTTTTCCAAACAAGGAAATTTTATTGTAATTATGGTAATATTTCTAACAAATTTGGCCTCTTCTTCAATAGGTATGTCTTTGTCACTAACCTATTAAGGCATCTCTTCAATAATGGATAAAAAAAGGTATAAGCAATGTGATTGGTTTGGTGACATTTTTTTGTTTGTTTTTTTAATAATATTGTACTATTCTATCTACCAACAATTGTGGTAACTTATATGTTTGCATTTTCATTACAAAATAATTTTTTATCTTAATACCCAATTTTTATTTAAGAAAAAAGAAATCTAAATAGTAAACAACTTCTCTTTTTATCAAGATATTTAGGACAACATTGAGTTGTTATTCTAATTAACTCAATCTTAATATAACTTACAAATACAAAATGAAAAAAAGAAAGAAAAGAAAAACCATCTAAATTATCAACTATGTTAAAAGAAGATTAGTGCAATGATCTTATAATATTTGTAACAATAACATCAACAACAATAAAAAATATAATGATGATAAAGTAATTTAAACATAAATAAGCACAATAAAATTATAAAGAAGAAAAAAAAAGAAATAACGAAGAGATTAATCCAACATTTTTTATCCTAGTAAAATTGAATTCAAGAACAAAAACAAATACAATAGAATCATAACTAAATAAATTCAAGTAAGACAAGGTCTTGATAATTTAAATAGAAGATTATACAAGGTAAACAAAAATTAAAGAAAAAAATGAAGATTGAGATGAAGAATCACCTGAAGGATTGTCATTTTCCAAGCTTACAAAGATGGTGGCCTTTGGCTCCTTGTCAGATTCCTTTAAATTACTCATCGTAACTATTTAAGTTTGATATCCAAGTGATTTTTTTAAACTATTGAAAATTAACTCTAAAATCGTCAACAACAAAAAAAGAAGGAAGATGAACTCTAAAATTATTTATCATCATAATATAAAAGCAATTTATATATTTTTTTTAAAATTTAGTTGGTTTTCAGCCATTTCAAGGAAAAGAAAAACTTGGCTAATTATTCGTCTAAATTTTGAAAATATGAGTTGTCTTTAAAGAGTAAAAAAAAATCAATAGTGTTAGGTAGCTTTTATTATTTTTTTTAATAATAAAGTGGAAAGTATCTAACATGCATATTAAAGAATTTAATGTTGTTGATTTTATTTGGAAGTCTTACCTAGGTTTTTACTATATTTTTGTTGTAATAATTGGGGATGCTAAAGGCAACTATTTATAGATAGATTTAGGTTATTACTTGTACATGGTATTTGGGCAAAACTTTGGATTTCTCAAATTTAAATTATTTCGAGTTGTATCATTTATATTTTACACTAGAGCTATTTAATTTAATTTTTTAATTTTAAAATATAATTTAATCAAATTGGAATAAGTTAAATTATTTGAATTAAGTTTTATTAAAATATAGATAATACATTATAAATAATGTTTTAAAATAAATATCTATCCTATAATTTGAATTTTAGTGTATTTATATTCCATCAGACAATTTTTGTTAGTCTATATATTAACAATGATATGCTAAAGACTCTCCTCCTATCACACTCACTACATTCTAATGTGTATTATAGCACTCTATCACTAACTATATGCCTGATAGCCTTTTCGATCCAATCACCTCATCATAGGAGCCTTCACAGTCTTACCACTTAACTTATGAAGCAAAGTTGTTATTGGTTAGGATCCACATTCAGCTGAAACTCACTACCTATATAAGAAAGAAGCTACTTGGTTGAAGGGACTCTTGGTTGAACTTAATAAAGACCTTCAGATCAGTACAATGTTTTATCATAATCAGAGTGTCATCTTCCTTACGAAAGATGAAATATTTCATGAGAGAAAAAAGCATATTGATGTTCGGTATAATTTTATGTGTAATATTATTGCTCGTGAAGATATTAGTGTGAGTAATTTCAATACTCATGAAAATCTTGCAGATATGATGACTATGTCACTTCCTATAACCATGTTTGAGCATTTCTTGGACTTGGTTGGTTTTCATTGTTGAAGAATACCCGTTAAGCGGTTTCATGGAAGTGATGGAGAACTTGTTCGTTGAGAGTTCGTGGTGAGGAACTTGTTAGTTGAGAATTCGTGTCAAGGTGGAGATTATTAGAATTGAGTGAACCAAATCCTTGTTAAAATAAAATACAGTGGCAAAATAAAATAAAAGTAAAATCCATATAGTACTACAATTCTTTTATTTTATTTTGATTAGAATAAGGTTTTTCAACCTTACTACACTTCATCTATCTGACTTTAATTAGAATAAGGATTTCCAACCTATAGATAGACATAGTCTGAACTCTTCTTGCATCACTCAAATTCAACATTAGTGAATTTTCTTCTCCTCTGCCTGTGATTTTTCCCGAAAGGGTTTCCACGTAAAATCTTTGTGTTCTTGACCGCCTCCGGACGTACTAACATCCAAAGTGTGAATATTGCTTCCAAAATATGTAGATTTGAAGCGGCTTCCACAAGTATATGGATTAGGTTGTAATATAGTTTTACAACAGAATAGGTGACTACTCCGAGGATCGTACCCAAGGGAGGCGAAGCACTAGAGCAATTTTAAGTATGATCTAATTAGTAATTTGATTGAGTTATAGTACATATAATAATAAAGGGATTTTGGTTTTATTATAATTAAATAAGAGAATACTAAAAAAAATAAAATGAATGAAAAGAAATTGGAAAACACAAGTGAGTTGTTCAGATATGGCTTATAGGAGATTAGCTTGCGTCAACATGCTTCATCAATTGTTGCTTTGAGCTTCTCGTCACCCAACTAGTCATTTTCCTAGTAGGATCTTCCCATGCATCCACTAAGATAATGAGTTGATAAGGACTACTTATCATCCAACCTCATAGTCCAAATCAGCTCGGGGTTAAGGTGTTCACGAATGAGCCATACCAATTTTGGGTTAATTCCCAACTTAATGACTTACTAAGGTTGTCAGGCCTAAGGTTTGTTTCAAGTTCTTCCTTTCCCGAACAGTTGATCCACTAAGAAACCCTACACAATAATTAAATAATCACGCTTCCACTTGCTAATCTCCCATAAAGGGATTAGTTCCTCGTGGCTCTTAAAAACATTATAATATCAAAATTATGAATGGACATTAAGAACAAATTGAAAATATAAAGTTTAAGAGAATTCATGATTTGTATTGAAAACTAGAAGTAATTCCAAAACGTCTAAGTGCGTTTATAAATTGGATCTCTGAAAAACAAAAAAATAAACTAAAAACTAAGAAAGAAATAAACTAAGACCTAAATTTAAGAAAGGAAAATTAAACTAAGGAAATGGTGTGTGTGTGTAAAATGAGTGCCAAAGGGACCTATTTATAACATTCTGGTGGACATCATCCTTAACCCTAGGTTAGCTGTTATTCTCGAGCTTAAAGTTGTATTGTGAAGACCAAAGCGCCCCTCACTTAGTGTAATCTTGCATCTAGAGGTCGATGTCATGATTTAGGGACATTTTCAAGGGTTTGTTGCAACATAGAAGACAGCTTTGGGATTTCTTTGTTTTGGTCCCTATGTTGTGACATGTACTGTCCTATGTCATGACATAATGACTATACTTGATATGATACGCCTTCTAATGGTCTACTTCACACTTACGAGGGACCTTAGCTAACCTTTAGGTCTCATTCGGCCTTAAGGTTAATAAAAGACTCGATTTTGCACTTTTTACACATTTATCGACTCTAGCGAAAAATAACTAAAACCTAAGGAAAATCTAATCATAATACTTAATTTCAAGCTCCTAAAGTGTGAAAACTAGTTTAATCTACAAAGTCAAATTATGGCAGATCAGTTCTATTTCTCTTTTTATTTTGTTTGCAATATTTTTTTCATTATCGATGTTCAATTTTAACAAAAATTATAATGATGATAAAGTAATTTAAAAAAAGCACAATAAAATTATAAATAAGGAAAAATAAAAGAAATAACAAAGAGATCAGTCCAACTATTTTTATCCTAGCAAAATTGAATTCAAGATAAAAGATAAACACAGTAAAACCATATCCAAATAAATTCAAGCAAGCCAAGGCTTGGTTAATCTAAATAGAAGGTTATACAAGTTAAACAAAAATTAAAGAAGAAAATGAAGATTGAGATGAAGAATCTTTTGAAGGATAGTCAATTTCCGAGAATGCAAAGATGGTGGCCTTTGACTAGTGGTGGAGCCAAAAAGTTTTCATTGGGAAGACCGAAATAAAATTGTATATTTTTATGATAGTAAAAATGTAATTTCTTAATTTTAATAGTCTATATTTTTATAATTTTTAAAGAGTTAAATCAGTTTTTATCATTTTGGGGGGCAAAATGAAATTTTACCATTACTAATTTAAAATTTTATAAACTATAAAGGGTCTAAATTGAAAATTTACCATTTTAGGGGCGCCATGACTCCTCTGGGTCTCTTAGTGGCTCTGCCACTACCTTTGACTCCATGATAGATTCCTTCAATTCACTTATTGTAACTATTTGAGTTAAAGTGATATCCAAGTGATTTTTTGGACTGTTGAAAATGGACACTGAAATTTTTTATCATTAGAATATAAAAGCTTCAAAGCGTGTATTAGTGTCACTTTCTTTAAGGTTCCATTTGCCCCATCTATATTATGGTGAGCAAAAGAGTTACTTGCAATTGAACCTTAAGAATATAATGAATCCCAATGATTGTTTACATTTTGCATTGACAGAAACAACCCACTGGGCACTAAGTGGAGCATAGCAAGGATATCAATTTCTATAAAGAACTTATGCATTAATTCTTTATAAACAATCTAGGAATGTAAAAGATGGTAGGAGGATAGAAAGAATTTTTTGATGTGTTTTCTGGTGTGTCAGGCAAATGAAATTTGACTCTTATTAATAGGAGTTCTCATGTCTCTCCATAGGAACACGGCTATCTAAATGAATAATCACATCTTTTAATAATAAACATGATTCATTGTTAATAATAAAGTTATATGATTTTTTTTATTTAAGAGACATAATTCATCAATATGAAATTTTATAACTGTTGGTTAATAACCAAGTGATATAAATTTTGGTTATTTATAACTTTTCATTTACAACTATTAGAACACTATACATATTTTGAAAATGTTCCAACACCTCCAAACCTCTCATAAAAAATTGCCTTTGTTAGTGGGAAACAAGAAAAAAATCATGCCTCTACTTAATAGAAGTCTACTTTCCCAAGCTAAGAATGACCAAAAAACTTCTAGTACCATCATTACATTGTAGCCTTTTCAATAATAACAAACTACCAAAATCCCCTAAGCTAAAGATATCCTACCAACCCCATCTTCAACTGTTGTAGCCAAAATATCTTCAACTATGTTTCTATGTACTTACCACACTACTCCTATCTAATACACCAAAATTACATGAAAGCATACCTATAAGATCTAAACATCCACTAGCACCAACCACTAAAGGCTTGTCCTTAAAGCCTTAGGCCAAAAAATCTTTTCACCTTAACTGCCTAATAATATTAGGAGATCTTGGCCCAAAATGAGCTATTTCAAACACTGCTCCTTAAACAAACCATCCGTTACTATGAGGAACATTGGCTCGAATTGGCTTACTTGAAATTGCCAAATGATGCTATAGACACTTAATTTTGTCTAGAGTCTCTAAAATTCTCAACATAAGTGATGGGAACATCTGTCAAGAAGTTTCATCAAGGATTGAAACATTTATCTGGGCAACTTCATCTTTGATTGGAACATTTATCGGTGCAACTTCATCATTTTGTTCGACTCTAATGATGGCTTTTGCTTCTAAACTCACCACTGTTTTCATCTTTCTCTTTCTTTCACGTCTACTTGCTAAATGAAGAAAAAACCATGGTTGAATAAATCTAAAAAAGTACTACATATAGATATGTGTTTTAGTTCAAAATCATATTGCCGGGTGTTTGAATGCACAGTAGATATGTGTATTTCATGAAAATTGGAAAGTTGGAGTTGGGGTAGAATATGTTTAAAAAGTGAGTAGAAAGAGATAGATACCTTTTGGTGTAGTTGAAGTTGAAGCAATAAGATCGGACATGTGCATTGCTGTCATTGGAGAACTGCAGGCATCCACATTTTCAAAATTCTTAGAATTTGTTATCTCCATAGTTGAAGCCTTTAGTTCCACATTCTGTTGTCCAGTTTCTTCAAAAGTCAATAACTACAAAAGTTGAAAACCAGTATAACAACGATTAGGGAAGAAACTCTCAAATCACGAAAGAATCATTACAAAGGAAAAGTTAAAAAAATTCATGTAACAAATATGAGAAATGAACTTGTTTAGGGTTTAGGAAAATAACATGCTTACCAACAAAGGTGCTGGTGATCCACTTTGGTAGTTGCTCTCCTTTTTCTTCTTTCCATGCATAGGGAGAATGCCATTCATTTCATACCTTTTTACCTCAAGAAGTGATCGAAGAGTAATATTTCGCTCTTTATGGAGGTATTTCTGCAATAATGAGATATTATCAAACATTAGTGATAAATGAAATACATATTTGCCTACATATGGGAAAAATAGATCATAAGAGTTGTAAAAGTCATTTAAAGATAATTACCTTATCAATACTCCCATTTTTGCATGGACTTTCAGTAACAATCCAATAGTTTAGGACTTAAGCGGCGACTTTAACTGATATGCAAAGCATTCAAGATAATCATGAAATTACAACACAAAACATGTAAGAAAATGCTAGTTAATAAAGCTATTTGTTTATGCTTCTAAGGTGTGTCGATGCTAACTTTGTTGTATCTTCTCTTCAGAAGAGGAGCTTGAGCTTCAGGAGACAGCGTAGAGACATGGGTTGCCTCTATTATACAACCAGTTGTTTCTGCGATTACCAATTTCAAACCATTTAGTAAATTTTGTCAAGAAAATAACTTTGTTCTACTATATTTGTAAAACAGTAAAATAGTTTAAATAAGAACACACACACACAAACGTGATAAATAATTAACCTTTTGAAATGAAAGAACTACAAAATGAATATGATAATCTACCTAAAAAAAACCTTAAGGGTTCAATATTAAAAGCCTTGTATTTAACAATTTTTATAAAATATTTTTAAACCTTAAACTAAAATCCAAAAATAAAATTTTAATTGTTCATTTACTTCAAAAAATAAGGCTTTAATTTTTTTTTTTTGAAAACTAAAATCATATTCACTATTTGTATGAAATAAATTTTACCATTTTTTACTTTTAAAATTATGAATTGATATGGAAAATTTTAGTGTTAAACTTAAGGAATCTCTTTTTCTCTCACTCTTATTTATATTATTGGGGCATTGCTAATTTCCTTTATTCAAAATGCTTTCAAGTGGTGCAACCTAGCTAAAAAAACAAATCTAAAATAGGTTTTTTTTCTTGGTAATGTTCGTAGGAGGAAGATTGGTGGAGTTGAATAGAAATCTATATACTCTTATTTGGATTGTTTTTAATGGTTGGTACATGACTCAAGTTCTCATTCTTCTTCTCTTTGTTTTAGTTTTGATCTCATGGACTTAATTCAAGGGGGTTTATATGAAACATATTGATGTGACTTATCCATAATCATAATATCTTGCAATAAACTCATATCATTTTATATATTTCATTTGGAGAAAGCTATTTGTATGATTTACAAGGTTCAATAACAAACAAAGTATTGGAGATTGAAAACCCATGTGTTATTCATAAATTTGATATGGAGGATATGCAAGCCATCAAGGTTGATGATGATAGTTGACCAATAAGAAAGGTGCTTGGTTGGGATAATGAAAGGGTTTTATAAAGTTTAAATTGTTAAGGAGAATGGAGTCTTTGACATTAATGACAAGAAAATGTCAGGGAGGTAGTTGCTGATGGAATTTGAAGGAATGGTTCGTTGAGATAGATTATTGGTCTTATTTCACCTTTCTCAAGCATAGAACTACATGGGTAGTGATCTATGATATTCCCTTAGAAGCTTGGAACTACAAAACATTCCAGAACATTGCTAGAGTGTGGGGTGATCTTCTATCAATGGAAAGTAACTCTCCCAAATTTCAGGATTTAAGGAAAATGATAATGCTCATCACTCAAAACCAACTTAAGAAGATTGGTAATATGAGTCATCTCAATTGTGATGAGATGTAATACCTAATAAGAGTTACAAAGTTAGCTGAAGGGAATAATTTCTACTTTGGGTGCAAAGGCTGCTGCATCAATCTTTATAATAGCCAGGTGGATGGTTTTTTCCCGATATCAGAGATAGCTTTAAAGATTCCTTAATGGACTTGGATTTCTTGAAGAGAAGTGAGTCTTATATTGTGAGGTAGAAGAAACATGAAAGATGGGAAAATTTCTTGGGTTAAAGGCTAGTTGATTCAATGAGGTTATAATTCTAAGATTATGAGGATTGTGGAAGGCGTAGGTAGGTAAATGTGTCTAAATAATTTTACTTATAATTTCTATTATTAATAGGTGAATTTCTTAGGTTGAAGATATGATATTTGCCTTTAGAATTTAAAGTGGACATAGGAAGGAGTATTCATGGTACAATGTTTATGGGTGGTTTACACTATGATTAAGAAAATTAATCTTTTCTAAGGAATATAGAGAGAGAGAGAAAGAGGGTAGGTAGTAGATATAGGTATTTGATTTGTGTAGTTTATGAAAATTGAAAAGTTAGAGTTAGTGGTAGAATATGCTTAAAAATAAGTAGAAAGAGATACCTTTTGGTGCTAAAGCAGTAGCAGGATTAGGCATGTACATGTTGTTGCAAGGTTCTGTCATTTGAAATTGTTCTTTGGGGATACACGTTACTATCTTTGGAGAATTGTAGGTACCTAAATTGTCAATGTTCTCATAATCTATTATCTCCTTAGTTGAAGTAGTTGGTTGTTTTACTTTCAATTGTTTAATTCCTTTATAATTTAATGCCTGTAAAAGTTGAAATGCCAATATAACAATGACATTGAAAAGTTAATATTTTTATGTAAACAAATATGAGAACTGAATTTGTTTAGGTTTTAGAGTTTATGAAATAGCAAACTTACTAACAAATGTTTATGCCATCCAGTTTGGTCTTCGTTCTCCTTAATCTTCTTTGGACACCTAGGGTAAATGCCTTTCGATTCATACCTTTCTACCTTAGCTAGTGGTCGAAAATGAAGATGCAATTCATTGTGATAATAGTGCTGCAACAATGAGATACTATTAGACAACATTGATAAACGAGATATATTTTTTACAAAATATTAGATTGGAAGAGTTGTATAATTCATTTAAAGATGATTATCTTATCAATGCTCCCATTTGGGTGTTGCCTTTCAGAAACAATATATTTATCAATGTATTCAGGCAACGACTTTAACTGGCATGCAAAGCATGCAAGATAACCATAATTATAACACAAAATATCTACAAAAAATGGCAGTTAACAGAGTTATCTGTTCAATTTCTAAGGTGTGTGTGGTTGCTCTTGAAATTAGATTCTTACCCTCTTCTTTCTTCTCTTTGGTGCTTGGACTTAAGTTTCAGGAGGTGCGAGAGGAACATGGGCTGCTGTTTCTAGGTCTAATTTTAAACAATTTGGTAAATCATGTCCGAAATAAAAACAATAACTTAGTTCTATTATATACTATAAGTAAAATTGTACTACACATTGGTATATACTTAAAATAGGAAAGAATAATAAAATTTACCAAATAATATATTTAAAATAGGAAAGAATAAGAAAATTTACCTAAAATATATTTAAAATAGGAAAGAATAAGAAATTTTACCTAAAAATATATTTAAAATAAGAAAGAATTAGAAATTTTACCTACAAAATCCTTAAGGGTAATAATAGAAGGAAATAACTTACATTAGGATAATCCTAAAATTTAAGTTTTTTAGGCTCTAATAAAATTTTGTCACATCATCAAATTTTAAAGACTTGAAAATATTATTATACACTCATCCATAGAGAAACTATTTAATGGACCATTCTCACTGCATTACTCATGGTCCCTTTCCAATTATTTAATAACATTTCAACAATTTTTTTAATGTCATTCACACATATATTTGATAATTTTTTACAATGAACCCTAAAACTATAATCCTAAACCCCAAATCTTAAAACTCAAACCTCAAACCCTAAAACCAAGAACACAAACCATAAATCATAAACTCATAACCCATAGCCCTTGAACCTTAAATCTCAAACCTAAACTTTGAACCTCGAGGTTTGGGGTTCCAGGTTTAAGGTTCTCGTTTAAAGATTGGGGTTCTTGGATTGGGTTCATGGTAAAATAATTACAAAAGTTGTGTCAATGACATGGAAAGAATTGCACAAAATAAAAAATAATAACTTATAGAAAAAACGATTAAAATTTGTAAAAGAAAAAAAAATATTTGTTTATAATTTTAAAAATTTAATTATTTTAAGTAATTTAATGAAAGTTAAATTCAGTTGGAGAAGATATTCGCTATAGATGAGTATATAATAATAATTTTTTATCTTTAAAATTGAATGATTGATGCGTCGCGAATCCAACTAAAATCTGACTAAGGCAAATGCACGTATCAATTAATAGTATAACTACGGTGAGCAAAATATTATTCCCACGAGACTAAAAGTATGAACGCGACAAATTCGAGTGATTGATTAAAACTAAAATTAACTAAATTTATTAACTACGAACATGACAAAAGAATAAAACTCGAAAATAATCAAATAATAACCAATAAGCGAAACAATACCTAGGAAATAATCCACCTAGATTTCATCTGTCATTATCAATATAAATTACGCAATTTCTTTACTTAGTAACTTGATCTGTAGAAATCCTTAAATTATGCTAATATCTCTTTCAAGAATAAGAGCAACTGACTCTAGGTTGATTAAGTGAAATTTCTTTCTAGTTAAAACTCCTATTATCATATTAAATCATTCTATGGATTCCCCTACGAGATTTATCTAGTAGATTTAAGTCATCCTATTTCTAGGTTTGCCTGCAACTCCACTCAATTACACAACATCTACTCTTAAACAGGTTCTATTCTTCATCTGATTTAAGCACATCAAACATGGATCAATAATCTAGAAATATCAAACCAATAATTAAGCACACATAATTGAGAACAAGATCTAAATATTTATTACGTAAAATAAAAATCAAATGATAGAATCCATCATAGATTCATCTCCCTTAGGAATTTAGAAAATTAGTTCATGCTTGAAATTAAAAACAACCAAGATACAGTATAGGGAGTCCTCAATCTGGACGGAAATCTACTTTAGAATTTACTTCAATGGTGTTTTTCGAGTTGTTTTCTAGAGTATTTTATGACGGCTCACTCCTATCTTCTTATTTTTGTCATATATACATCTTGGAATGTTTGAAAAACCTAAAAATGTGATTTTCGGTAGTTTAGGGTGCAAATTCACGAAACCAACACGGCTTACCACGTGCCCGTGTGGCATGGGTTACACAGTCTTGTAGATAGGCCTTGTAGAAGGGGTCAGCTCGTGTGGCTCCTATAACTTGCTCCAAATTTCCTTTTTCGCTTCTTTTGCTCTCAAATGCTCTCCTAAGTATGGAAATATGAATTTAAAGAATTAGGAGCATAAAATTCACCGTTAACATCAAATAATCACCCAAAATCACATTAAGAATAAGATTAAAGCATGTTACTTTTAACACTTATTAATGACATGACACTATTTTATTGGTGCCTAAAAACTATGCCTTCTAAGATGATCCTAATATAATTTATTCCCATAATAGAAAGTAATAAACTATGTATTTTTTACTTTTTTCAAAATGAGACATGTTTTGATAAATAATGGTATCCAAACAAGACATAACTTATGTGGAAAGTGTTGTTAATACCTTAATATTATAAACCTTGTGTTGAATAACTTTCATAAAATATTATTTGAAGTTAAACTAGCTCCCAAAATAAATTTGCTATTAATTTAAGTGTTGATTTAAGAGTAAACAATATCTTACAAAAAATCATTTTTAAAATCCTAAATTGTTTTTACTATTTGTATGAAGTGTATGAAATAAGTTTTACCATTTGTTATTTTTTTTCAAAAAAATATGAATTGATGTAGAAAAGTTTAGTATCAAACTTAAGGGATCAATTTTTTTTCTCCACATCATCTCTAGTCCTACACTTATTGATATTAAAGTTGCAACCAATTTTCCTTCAGTTTAATTTAGAGATTGTAAGGTTGTTTTTGCATGGGTGGAACTTGCAGACATTATAAATATTGCACGTCATTGAGGGAGATTTTATCTATATGGAAGAGAACACTCTCAATCTTTCAAATTTCTCTAAAGGTGCGGTGTTAATGACAACTAACTAATTAAAAAAGTTGATGAATTGTGATATTAGAATGCGGAGAGGGGTAATATCTAATAAGAGTGCTTGAAGTTGGTGATATTGCAGATTTCAAAAATGGTAATGTTAGGGTAAAACTGTTGCCATAGAGTTTGAAGATTCTTCCATGGAAGATGAGATGAAGTGCAACAAATATGTGCAGGATATATGCATCATTTTTTATAGGGCACCTAAAATAGAGGTTGTGATTGATCGACGTAGAAGACTATTGGATCATGCACACCATAGGTATTATATACGTCATATCATGGAAAATTATGGTCCAATTCCACAAAAAGAGGAAAGATGATGTGTTTTTAAAAAATTCTTGTGCAGGACACCTTCTATCACGTGGGCACACCGTATTAGATGCGTTTTTAGTGAAAGCGCATCCAACAGGGCACATTTTTGCCTACATGGCAACCGTACCCGTAAAAAATAACCTATTTCCCTAAATTAAGAAAAAGATCTAATCCCCTATTTTTTCTTTCAAACCGGCATTTATGCCTAATTTTCCCTAAATTAAGATCAAACAAGTTTTAGGATTTGTTTGGTATTTAGAAGTGGAGTTAAGGATACTAAAGATTGAACTCAAGTTTTCATGTTAGACAACACAAATATCTTCACAATAGATTGTTTTCCATTCTAGGGAGTTCTATGTGATAAAAGTGCAATTATTCTGTACTTTCTTTTTCAAGGAACATTTCTATTACAAATTTTGATCTTTCTCAATCATTAGTTGACTAAGTATTTTTTATATTTTTATTGTAGAACCAACACCATTGTGAACTTTATTGTGAAATATGTTCAATAGTTAATAATACTTCTTGGATTTTAAAATTTTCCAAACAAAGAAATTTTATTGCAATTATAATAATATTTCTAACAATTTTGGCTTTTTCTTCAATAGCTATGTCTTTGTCACTAACCAATTTAAGCATCTCCTCAGTAATCGGTAAAAAAAGGTATAAGGAATGTGATGGGTTTGGTGACATTTTTTTTTTGTTTTTTTAATATTATGAAGAATCACATGAAGGATTGTCAATTTCCAAACATGCAAAGATGGTGGCCTTTGACCAGTGGTGGAGCCAAAAAAAAAAATTTTGGGGGGCCGAAATTAAATTTTATATTTTTATGATAGTAAAAATGAAATTTTATTATTTTAATAGTTTTTATCTTTATAATTTTTAAAGAGAAATCAAATTTGTATCATTTGGGGGGGAATGTAATTTTACCATTACTAATTTAAAATTTTATAAATTATAAAGAGTTTAAATTGAAAATTTATCATTTTAAGGGGTCATGGCTCCCCTAGGTCTCTTAGTTGCTTCGCCACTACTTTTGAATCCATGTTAGATTCCTTCAATTCACTCATCGCAACTATTTGAATTAAAGCGATATCCAAGTGATATTTTGGATAGTTGAAAATGGACATTAAAATTTGTTATCATCAAAATATAAAAGCTTTAAGACGTGTATCAATGTCACTTTCTTTAAGGTTTTATTTGCTCCCATCTATATTATTGTGAGCAAAAGAGTCATTGGCAATTGAACCTTGAGGATACAATGAAGCCCAATGATTGTCTACATTCTGCATTGATAGAAACAACCCATTGAGCACAAAGCGGAGCATAACAACGATATTAGTTTCTATAAAGAACTTATGCAATAATATTTATAGAATAATCTAGGAATATAAAAAATGGTGGGAGGATAGAAAGAAATTTTTTATGTGTTTTCTAGTGTGTTAGGCAAATGAAATTTGACTTTTATTTATAGGATTTCTCATGTCTCTTCATAGGAACATGACTATCTAAATGAATAATCACATCTTTTAACAATAAACACGATTCATTGTTAATAATAAAGTGATATAATTTTTTAATTTAAGAGACATAATTCATTACTATGAAATGTGATAATTCTTGGTTAATAACCAAGTGATATAAATTTTGGTTATTTATAACTTTGTATTTACAACTATTAGAACCCTATATATATTTTGAAAATGTTCCAACACCTCCAAACCTCTTATAAAAAATTGCCTTTTTTTGTGAGAAACAAAAACAAAAACCAAGCCTCTACTTAATAGACAATAAACATGCCTCTACTTAACATAAGTCTATATCTCTCAAGCCAAGAATGACCAAAAAACTTCTACTACCATCATTATATTGTATCCTCTTCAATAATAACAAACTAGCGAAATCCCTTAAGCTAAGGATATCCTACCAACCCCTTCTTCAACTGTTATATCCAAAGTATCTACAACTACATTGGTATGTACTTACCACATTACTGCTATTTAGTACACCAAAATTACACGCAAGCATACCTACAAGATCTAACCATCCACTAACACCAATCACTAATAGTTTACGCACAGTTTAAATGTGTATCTTTTCATGAAACCAGTAGAGTATATAATGAGAAAGATCATCTTAACGGGCCACATCTCTAAAATCCTCAACATAAGTGATTGGAACATCTATTATGGAAGTTTTATCAATGGTTGGAACATCTATTAAGGCAGTTTTATAATTGATTGGAACGTCTCTCGGGGCAGTTTCATCATTCTGTTTAACTCTAATGTTGGCTTCTGCTTTTGAACTTACCATTGTTTTCATCTTTCTCTTTCTTCCACTCCTACCTATTGAATGAAGAAAAAACCATGGTCGAATAACTCTCAAAAAGTACTTGATATAGATGTGTTTTAGTTTAGAATCATTTTACCGAGTGTTTGAATACACAGTAGAAAATGAAGATTGAGATGAAGAACCACATGGAGGATTGTCATGTTCTAAGCTTGCAGAGATGGTGACCTTTGACTCCATGTCAGATTCCTTTAAATTACTTGTCTTAAATATTTTAATTTGATATCCAAGTGATTTTTTACACTAATGAAAATCAACTCTAAAATTGTCAACAACAAAAAAAAAAGAAAATGAACTCTAAAATTATTTATCATTAGACTATAAAAGCAATTTATATATTTTTTAAATTTAGTTGGTTTGCATCATTTTTAAAGAGTAAAAAAAATCCAAAAGTGGTAGGTAGCTTTTATTATTTTTTGATAATAAAGTGATAGGTATCTAACATGCATAGGAAAAGAATTTAATGTTGTTGATTCTATTTGGAAGTCTTACCCAGATTTTTGCTATTTTTTATTGTAATAATTGGATGGTAAATGCAGGTATTTATACTCAAATTTAGGTTATTCCTTGTACATGGTATTTGGGCAAAACTTTGGATTTGTGAAAAGAATTTAATGTTGTTGATTCTATTTGGAAGTCTTACCCAGGTTTTTGCTATTTTTTATTGTAATAATTAGATGGTAAATGCAGGTATATACTCAAATTTAGGTTATTCCTTGTACATGGTATTTGGGCAAAACTTTGGATTTGTTAAATTTAAATTATTTCGAGTTATACCATTTAGATTTTACGCTAGAGCTACTTAATTTATTTTTTTTTAATTTTAAAATATAATTTAATCAAATTGGAATAAGTTAAATTATTTGAATAAATTTAATTAAGGTTTTATTAAAATATAGAAAATACATGATAAATAATGTTTTAAAATAAATATCTATCCTGTAAGTTTAATTTTACTGTATTCATATTTCATCACCTCGTGCTAAAAGCCGTCACAACCTTACCACTTAACCTATGAAGAAAAGTTGTTATTGGTTGGGACCTACAATCATCTAACCTCCAAACCCATTATCTATATAAGACCTCTTACTCTTTAGAAAGAGCTGAGGATCTCCTCCCTAAAAAAACCATTATGTACTGTATTTAGGAGTGAGCAAAACTTGATTTGACTCGAACAATTTAAAAAAAAATTCGAATTAAACGAATAGATTTATTCGAGTCAACTCGAAATTTTTTGAATTTAAAGTTCGAATCGAGTTGAGTTTTTGAATTCGAATAATTCAAATAAACCGAATACAAACTATAATATTTTACAATTTCACCCCAATCCCCAAAACATTTTTACTTTTCCCCCAAAACTTTTACTCCACTCCCATCCCACCCCCCGTCTACCCCAAACCCATTTTGCCCCCAAATTTTTTTGAATATTTTCCCACCAAAATATTACTCCCCATTTACTTTCCTGTCACACTGCAAAATTGGGCTTAGGATTTTCAAGGGTAAAATGAGAATTTTAGCTTTATTTTGCTCGAAATTTCGTAAGCATGGTAACCGAAAATGTTTTTATTTATAACTTTTAGAAAATTAAATCAAATTTTGAAAATAATGCTGAAAAGACTTTCAATTTTTAAATAAGGACCGTTTTGAAATGGGAGTTAAAACTAGGAGTACTAAAAGGGAAATAACCCAAAGCTTTAAAATCAACCTAATATCTTCCCCCGCCTGCAGGTTTCACGTTAGTTTCTTCCTCTTTTATTTTAGATGTTGTCCCTTGCTTCTCTAAGCACTCTCTTCTCAATTTTGATTCCCAAACTTTAATCTAGTGATTTCTATCTTTCTCCAAGCCATAAACCTCCATAGAAACTAAGAAAAACACCCAAAAACATCGATTTTTCCATTGTTAAGCTTTCGGGTTTTTAGGTTTTAAACAAAAAGCTCGTTTTTCTTCCATCGAAGGAAATGAATCGCTTCCCTTTTTATTTTTAATGATATCTGGTCTTTAAAATAGAGTTTTTACCTATTAAATCACATGTTTCAAATAAGAACCCAAAATTGGGTCGTTAATGGTGGATTTAAGGATTTTGAATAAAAACATGGTTTCAAAGTTTTTTTTTTCAATTAGTTTTGATATGATTAGAAGGTTTCTAAATTTACTTTGAATTTTCGTTAAAGATTTCTAAGGTTTTAATGTGATATATGCTTAAATGTTAATGTGATCTCCATGTAAATGAACCTATGACTAATGCATGGATGAGTATGATAAGGTATTAAAAATTGAGGATGTTATAATTGTGCTAAATAGATGCTTCGCTAATGTATGATGAAAAATTTACATAGTGATTGTTTTGAACATTCACTGAGCTGGTTAAAGCTCACTAACTCTTTTTAAACCATTGCAGATAAGTAGTATGCTGATACAAGCGGTGTGGTTCCAAGGGAGTGATCCAAGAAAGACTTTAACAATTTTTCGTAGGTGTTTTATTATTTGTTTATGTTTGGAGAAATAAAGGCAATGTGGTAGACGTTTTAGTTTATTGTTATTATGTCATAAATGGTTGTTATGATTTTAGACTCTTAGGACTTAGTGGATGTTAGTTATTTTTATTTTATTGGTTTCGTTTTGGGTTGAACTATTGATGTTGCTTGAATTGTAAGTATGATAATTTTGATGTTAAATAATAAGGTTGTGGATGTATGTTGAAGAGGAAAATGTTTTGAGAGTGTAATATGCCCTGTTTTGATGTGATTTATTCGGTGTCACTACACCTAGTGCCTGTGTCACAACATCGAAGGCAATATGCTTAATTTCTAGTTCAGCTCCAGGGGTGTGTTGCGCCATCCAATGCTTGTGTTGAGGCATCAAAGGTAGACTTGGAATATGTGTGAAACTTCAATGTATGATATAGCTTCTTCTTACAAAAATAATAATAATTTTATTTATATCTACAATATAAATTATTAAATTAAATTTCACATTTTATACTATTTATATTATTGAATTGTTTAATCATATTGAATCTTTATAAATTTTTGTTGAAATTGAATTATTAATGATGCCTTTGTTAAAATTTTATGTTGGTATCAATTTCATATTTTATCTTTAAGATATCTCTTATTAGAAAATCACATTTTTTACATTTAATATATTTTTAATTTCAAAATACATAGTGACAAAAATAAGAAGAAAATTGAAGCAACTAAGTGTTGAAAATTTATAGATTGCAAATTCATAATTATTCATTTATTAAAAAGTGATGATTTATTCAATAGTTACATTTGATTTCCGTGATACATGTTTTTCTAAGAATTATGTCCAATGGAAATCAAATAAAAGGTAGTGACTCTTCAAAAAGTGTCAATTGATAAATAGATGAACTATGATGCTCACAAATTACATTACAATTAATTCCAATTTTCAGAAATTAGAGTAAGAGTTAGGGAATTCCGCGATTTTTCTAATCAAAGGAAATTCAAAAACTTCATTGTATCCCAGGAAGACCTTTGTCTTAACCCTCTAGCAACTTTGTGTGGGGGCAAATAGTTCTCTTTGGAAAACATCACCCGTGCCTCGAAGTCTAGTGTTTAATTCAATATAGTCTCCGAATCTATCTTCTCCACTCAAAATCTCCAATCAAAGAGAACTATTTTGAAAATGGCGACAGAGGCTACCACCGCATTCAAAGTGATGAACCAAGAGTTTGTGAAACTTGATCGATTTGATGGCTCAAACTTCAATTGTTGGAAGGATAAGATGTTGTTCCTTCTTATCGTCTTAAATGTGGAGTATGTTCTAGATCCAAACTTACAACCCGTGAAGGATCTCGTCCCCAATGCAAATCCCAAGGAAATTACGAAACTGGCCTAACTCAATAAGAAGAGTGAGGAAGACAATTTCACATGCCGAGGACACATTCTCAGCACCTTATCCGATCAATTGTATGAACTCTACATGTCAATGCAATCCCGATGGAAATATGGAAAGCTCTTTAAAGGTAATACAACACCGAGCGACAAAGTACTGATAAATTTTTAAAGGTGAAATATTTTGAATTCAAAATGCTTGATAATATCTAGATCATGGATCAAGTCCATGAACTACAAGTCCTTGTAAGCAGGCTTCGTGACTTGAAAGTCGTTATTCCGGAAATGTTACAAGTAGGTTCTATCATCTTAAAATTGCCCTCGTCTTGGAACAATTATCGGAAGAAACTTCTACATATGGCAGAGGACTTCATTATGGAGAAAATACTTAGGCATTTGTGTATTGAAGAGGAAACTCGAAAGCATGATGCAGTGTATCTTCCCCAAAGTTCTAAAGTGAACCATGTGAGCGAGTCCAAGAACTCTTGAAATGGTAAGCGAAAGGCTACATTCAAGACCAATGACTTGCAATACAAGAAGAAAAAATCTCGCAATTGCTATAATTACAATAAGAAAGGACACTACATTAATAATTGTAAAGTTCTCAAAAAGAAGCAAGATACCACAACTTCCAAAGCCAATATGGTGAAGGATATGAACTTAGTGGCCATGGTTACAGAAGGGGTCGAGAGTTTGGAGATTGGTATGATTACCGAACTCAACATAGCCATGACCGATAAGTACCATAATTGGTGGCTTGACTTTGGCACTACTATCCATGTGTGTAATGATCGACAACAATTCAAGAGTTATGAACTAGTGACAAATCGTGAAGTGCTTATGGGCAACTATCAATTGGTTAAGGTGCTCGGACAAGGGACGGTAGAACTTAACTTCACATCTGGGAAGAAATTGACTTTGACCAATGTGTTGCATGTTCCTGATGCGAGAAAGAATTTAGTGTCTATGAGTCTTCTATGTAACAAGGGGTTCAAGATTATCTTGGAATCCGATAAGTTTATCTTGCTTAAGGGTGATATATATGTAGGAAAAGGATATTGAAACAAGGGAATGTTCAAGTTGAGCATTGAGATGAATAAAGTCAATTCTTATGCTTATACTGTTGAGTCTTATCCTTTGTGGCATGCGCCTTTAGCACATTTTAATTTTAAAACTTTATAATATCTGCAAAAGAATGGTTACCAGTCTAAGTAATGATGAGTTTGTGCATAAATGTGAAATTTGTATTCAATCAAAAATAACCAAGAAGCCATTTCCTAATAAGTGTCAAAGGAAGTCGCAAGTGTTAGATTTAATTCATTCGGATGTCTGTGAATTAAATGGAACTCTACCAAGAGGTGGGAAACAATATTTTATCACTTTTATAGATGACTTTTCTAGATTTACTTATGTGTATCTCATGAAAAGTAAAGACAAGGCTTTTGATATGTTAAACATTTTTAAAATAAGGTTAAAAATTATTTTAGTAAGAAAAATCAAAGTGCTTCGTAGTGATAGAGGTGGTGAATATTTTTCAAATGAATTTAATGTATTTTGTGATGAATAAGGTTTGGTACATGAGTGTTCCGCGCCTTTTACTCCGCAACAAAATGGTTTGTCGGAAAGAAAGAATCGTACTTTAGTGGGTATGGTTAACTCGATGTTGTTAAATGCTAAACTTCCATATAATTTATGGGGTGAAGCATTATTGACTGCGTGTTATATCCTTAATAGAATACCATCGAGAAAATTCAAAGTATCTCCATATGAGTTATGGAAGGGTCTGATGCCAAACTTAGATTATTTCAATGTGTGGGGTGTTTGGCTTACTATATAGTTCCCGACCTACGAAGAATAAAGTTAGGTCCAAGAGTCATCAAAGGTGCATTCGTTGGATATGCCCAACATTCTAAGGCATATCTTGTTCTTGACTTAGTGTCAAATATGATAATTGAAACAAGAGATGTTGTATTAGTGAAAATAAGGTTTTCAATGATTCAACAGATTTGGAAAAAGAACATCAACCAATGATCTCAAGTGATCATACCAAAAGAAGTCTTTGCGTCAATAAGGATATGAAATCAAGGAAAAGTCAACGAGTGAGAAAAGTAAAGGACTTTGGTCCCGATTTCATTTCCTCACAATCTTTAGCATTCCTTGTTAAGGGAAATAGAGAATCCATAATTAGAAAGATCCCCATAGTGTTTAATGTGGATGGTGATCCAAAATCCTATGATGAAGCCATGACTCCTAGTGATGCGGCATTTTGAAAATAGGTGATCAATGATGAAACGGATTCAATATTGTCCAATAATACTTGGATTCTAGTTGATCTTCTTTAAGGATCGAAGCCTATCTAGTGTACTTGGGTGTTTAAAGGGAAGAATACTCTAACAGAGGGTTCTCCAACCTTTAAGGCTAGGTTGGTGGCTAAAGGATTTAGGCAAAAAAAAGGCCTAGATTATTTTGACACCTATGCACCAGTGGCTAGAATGACCTCCATTTGAGTCCTTATAGCACTTATATCTATCCATAAGTTACATGTACATCAAATGGATGTTAAGACGGCTTTTTTTGAATGGTGATCTCGAAAAGGAAGTCTACATGGAGTAACTAGAAGGCTTTTATGCTTTCTGGGAATGAACACAAGGTGTGTAAGTTGATCAAATCATTATATGGTTTAAAATAAGCCCCTAAACAATGGCATGAGAAATTTAACTCTATTATTTTGTCATATGGTTTTTTACATAATGGTGCAGATAAATGTATTTACACTAAATTTACTGATAGGTACGGTCTAATTATTTGTCTTTATGTAGACAATTTGTTGATTTCTAGGAAGAACATGAAAGGTGTTCGTGAGTCCAAAGACTATCTAGTCTCGAATTTTAAGATGAAGGATCTCAACGAGGTAGATACAATTCTAGGTATAAAGGTGAAAAAGCATGTGTAACAGCCCGATTTTTAGTGGTATCGAAAACAGTGGTTTCGAGACCACAGCTCCGACGAGTCGAGTCATAAATTTATTTATTTTCAATATTTCTGGTGATATATGCATCTTATGAAATTATGATTTGAAAATTTCATAGATTAAATAGTCAATTGAATAGAAAGGATTAAATCATAAAAAGGGTAAAAGTATATATGCTTAATTAGAAGGACCAAATGAATAAAATAACCAAATGAATATTAGTTAGTGGATTAGCATGGTTTATATTAAGTGTAAATAGATTTAATTAAGATTAAAAATGATTAATTAAAGCTTAATGATAAAAGCCTCAATAATTACAAAATTACATTACTATATATATATATATATGTAAATTAAAAGAAAAGAAATTGATTTTCATCCCATTTTTCTTCTTCTTTCTTCTTCACATGGCAACAAGGGGAGAAAATTTAGGGTTTTCAATTCAAATCTTTGAGTTTTGATTTGGGTAAGCAATCCTTGATCGGTTTTGGTAATTTTTATGTTTTTGAGTCCGTATCAGTTTAATCTAGCTTATGCAATGACTAATTTTTGAATCTGTCAAATACTAGAAAACTTACCATTGTTGAAATTGCTTGTTCTTGGAAGCTTTTGATGTATTTGAATCTTCGATACTTGGGTTAAATCTTTTTGTAAAGAGATTTTTTATGAAAATAAGGTTTAAGGATTAAAATGTGAAAATGGTTAAATTACTTGTATTGATATGAAAATAAATGTGTGAATGGGTTGAGTGGACACCTAAGAAAATTCAGCTATGGTTGGTTGTGGGATAAAATGGTTATTTTGTATGTTTTATGTTTAAAGGACTTGATTGAATAAAAGGAAACTAGTAGTGGTAAAATCGTAATTTCCCAAAAAGGACTAAATTGTGTTGAATGACTAAATTATGTAACTTAGTGTGAGAAATGAATGATTTGTAAATGTAGACTACAATCGCGCCATCGATCGAGGAAAAGGAAAATTAGCGGAATAGTCCTTAGAATCCATTCACAACTGCAATACAGTCCAGTAAGTTCGTAATGTAAAATTCTTATTAATGACTGCTTATCACTGCTTTCTAATGAATATTGGAAATGTGAAACGACAATTGCAAACATGAAAGACAGTAGCTATAAGATGAAAATTTTTTGTCTTGTGCCAAAGATAGAAAATAGTTCGACGCCTGAGATCCTGCATTTGTTGCTAATTCTCTTCAGCATCGTGAGTCACCAAAAGGTGAATAGAATCCATGAATGGATTACAGGCCCTACGATGGCTAAGATTTATGCTTATTACATTTTCTCGTCAGGTTAGTGTGAGCAACATCGTAGGGAATAGATATACAGTATCGATAGTTAGAATAACATCGTATACTGGTAACAGGCATGACCCCTGGGTCAATACGGAGCAAATGAGCATCATGACCTTTGTGTCAACAGGGAGTTAAACGAATATCGAACTTTGAAGTTCAGTTGTGTTGGCTTGACAGATTTATAGAGTTATTTATCACATAAGATTTGGTAAATTGATAAACTTGTGAACTTATTAAGCTATGAAGCTTACTAGTGAACTTGTTGTTTTATAGATTTCATTTTGTGACTTGAAGATCGGATCATCTTGAAGACATCACACTATCCTGGGAGCTCATTCGGTAGTATTTACATCACTCGGTTATTTACCATTTACTAGGATGATATTAACCTTTGTTGTTGAATTAAAGATGCTGAAATCTTACTATTTTGATTGTGTAAATGCATGAAGTACAACTTAGATGTTTAAGCTTACGATGCTTGTAAACACTTAGAAGTTTTGCATATTGTGTGATGACATAATGTATAACTTGTGATAGATGTGTTTGAGATATTAATCTTGTGTCTTGGTATAATTCTTGAAATTTTGCTTACTTGTTTCGGTAGAACTTATGCATGTATCGGTAGAAGTACAGGGTAGGAAAGAGGTTGTCTACTGACTTGAGTTGTATCTGTAGTTGAATAACAAGTACCGATAGTTTCTAGCATTGATGTATCGGTAGTATGTATGCATATATCGGTAGAAGTTGTTGAGTAAGGATTTTTACTCTCTAGAGTTTTTGGTATCGGTAGTTGCATGATTTGTATCGGTAAAAATCATACTTGTATCGATAGAACTAGCACAAGTACCGATAAAAATTGGCACAGTCTCTAAATTATTCACTAACGTGACTTCTACCGACACTTGACCATCAAGTACTGGTAGAAGTCTCCTAAATTATTGGAAATGACATTTTTACCCTTGAAAATTTTGTGTTATGATTAAATATTGATCTAAAATATGGGAGGTGAATTTCGTAATGAAGAAAGATTTAAAATATTTGGATATTTTAAAAGATGAACAGTATTAAATGAATAGTAACATCAAAATCCTAATCGGCGACGATGTTCGGGATTTGGGTGTTACAGAATGAAACGGGCTTCGCATTAAGTCAATCTCACTACATTGAGAAAGTATTGGAAAAGTTCAAACACTTGAATATCAAGGATTTGAACACTTCATACAATTTGAACTTCAAGTTAATTGAGAATAATGGTAGGGCTATAATGCAACTTGAGTATGCCAGCGCAATTGGAAGTCTAATGTATGCAATGCATTGCACTAGACCCGATATCGCATCTGTTGTGTACAAATTGGTGGGATTTACAAATTGTCCTAGTACCGATCATTGGAAAGGAATTTGTAGGATTTTTTGATATCTTAAGAAAACAAAAAATTTGGGATTATTCTATAATGATTATCTTGCGATACTAGAAGGTTACTCGGATGCAAGTTGGATTACAAGTTTAATTGACAATAAGTCCACATCAGGATGAATTTTTACGATCGATGGTGGAGCCATTAGTTGGGCCTCTAAGAAACAAACTTGCATCTCAGATTCAACTATGGAGGCTGAATTTATAGCCTTGGCAGCTACTGGCAAGGAAGCAGAATGGCTAAGAACTCTCTTGTTAGATATAAAGTTATGGCCACAACGTAGGTTCGCCATTTCCGTATATTGTGATAATGAACCCACCATGTCTTGAGCATACAATAAGGTGTACAATGGAAAGTCTAGACGTATAAGTTTGAGACATGAGTATGTGAGACAATTGATTAGGGACGGTGTGATAAATGTTAGCTATGTTAAGTCAATTAGCGGATCCACTGACAAAAGGTTTGTCAAGGGATTTAGTTAAGAGTATCACCATCAAGATGGGATTAAGACCATTCTAATTGCGTCATTGATAATGGAAACCTTACATTTTCTAGCCAAAAATTAGTTTCAAGGTTCAAAGAGTAATAACAAGTTATTTAATTACAATATGCACTAAGAACCAAGATTTAGTGTTTATATTTTAGGAGGATGATTTTTACTCTTAATGGTGGACATTAATTGTCATAAAATCCACCTATATGGACATGAAGTGGTGTCGCTTCAACGAGATTTTCTTTATAGTTTTCTCTCGTACATGTTCATGAAACGGGATGAGCACATGGCCAAAACGGTGCTAAAACAAATTAAACTCTTTCTCTAATACTTTACGATTATGTGTTAAATTTTTCCGGTATTGACTTTAAAAGTGATGGTTCAAGCAACTAGCCACCATTCACTTTTTTGATACTTTGAGAAGTTTGCACTAAAGGAAGATTCAATCTGCGGACACCCTTCTTTATGCTTAATTGTTGTGTACTTATTTTCTGGAATTAGCAATCTAGTGGGGGATTGTTGGAAATTTATGGATTGCAAATTCATAATTATTCATTTATTAAAAAGTGATGATTTATTTAATAGTTACATTTGATTTCCATGATACATGTTTTTCTAAGAATTATGTAATAAATAGATGGACTATGATGCTCACAAATTACATTACAATTAATTCCAATTTTCAAAAATTAGAGTAAGAGTTAAGGAATTCCGTGATTTTGCTAATCAAAGGAAATTCAAAAACATCGTTGTATCACGGGAGGACCTTTGTCTTAACCCTCTAACAACTTTGTGGCGGGGCAAATAGTTCTCTTTGAAAAGCGTCACCCGTGCCTCAAAGTCTAGTGTTTAATTTAATATCATCTTCGGATCTATCTTCTCCACTCAAAATCTCCAACACTAAGAAGGCAAAGAAGCTAACCTGTATATAAAAGATTAATAAATAAATTATGAGGGGAGAAAAGTTTATAAGAAATTTGATTATGGTGGGCAAGTTTGATTACAGTGAGTGACAATGGTTATAAGGTCCCAAAGTCAAATTTTTAATTTAACTTGAACAAATATATTATATTCGATTCGATTCAAATTTCATCTCACGCAACTCAATTCGAGAAAATTTCAAATCGAGTTGGGATGATAAAATAGGATTCGTCAACTCGATTAACTCAAAATTTTTTCATTCGATTAAATTCGATTCGATCATACCCTCACCCTTAATTGTATTTACCTCACCTCACCTTTTGGCTCTTGTCACCTCCACTATGGTGTGAACAGACCTTATCTACCACCCTCCTATTGGTGTGTAAGGATAAAAATAAATTCATGAGTATTTAACAAAAGCTTCAAGGTATGTATCAATGCCACTTTCTTTACGGTTATGTTCGCCCCCATCGATATTGTAGTAAGCAAAAGAGTTACTGGAAATTGAACCTCGAGCAAAAGAAATCAGCCTACTTTTTATTATTTCTCTGACGATCATCTCGCTTAAAATTATCAATTGCTTTGCTCCAAGTTATTGCTACGATTTGATTCAGAGCATTGTTGCCATTATCACTTGAATTTGTTACTTTAAGTCCTTCAAGAAACTACCACCAATTACTTGTTCTGAGGTTAGTTTATTAATTGACGCAATTAGGAAATAAATATTGTGATTCACTACATTATTAATATTTATTTGGTTAAGATGAATTAAAACATTTAGAATTATATTTAATTAGAATTAATTTAATTTTAAATTCATGTTAATTTTTTTGGTTTTTTAATAGAAGTTTATTTTGTTAGCTTAATTTTGAACTTGATTTTTTGGATTAAAATAAACTTTGAATTTAAGATAGTTATTTATATGGTTTTAGACTGATTACAACTAATTGGTTAATCTTTTAGGTTCAATTAGATTTCAAATTTAGATTTTCGAGTTTAGATTTTTCTTTATTTCATTTTTAGCCTTTGAATTTCGAATTTTTAAGTTTTAATAGATTTAATTAGATTTTAGTCTTGAATTGGATTTATTTTATTTTTAGCCCTAAGATTTAGATTTTAGGGTTTAACAGATTTTATTAAATATTAGTTCGAAATTTTGGTTATGGATCAGATTTATTTTATTTTTAGCCCTGATATTTATTTTTTAGTTTTTAATATATTTAATTATATTTTAATTTAGAATTTGGGTTATGGATATTCATTGCATGTTTTTTAGAATTTAGATGTGAGGCTTTTATTAGATTTAATTTAATTTTAGTTTAAAATATAGATTTTAAAACTTCTTAGATTTAGTTTTGTTAGTCATTTATAGGTTTTAAATTTTAGTTTTCCCAGAGTTTTAGAATTTTAATTTATTAGTATTTTAGGTTTGATTCAACTTTAATTTTAGAATTTTCTAGTCTTAAACTTTTAGGTTTAATTTTACGACTTTAGTTTTTAGATTTTAATTTTGGAATTTGCTTTGCTTTAGTGTTAGTTGTTTAAAAACCTTAAACACCAAGCACTGTAGAACTATCTTTTGATAGGCATTGTCGGGGGTGCTTTAAGTTTTCCTACATGGAACCATACTTCTTAACCCATATATGATTACAAGATCGAGCCTTAGTTTTTAAAATTTTCCTTAGATTTTCCTTAGGTTTAGTTTTAAAATTTTAGACGATAGTTAGTTAATCGATCTAACTCGAATTCGATGATTTTACTTTTTAAGTTTCCATGTCTAGTTTACTAAGTGTGATCCTATCATATTATGATAGATGCTTTGGAAAGCAAACTAGGAACCCAAAAAGAAAAATCGCATCTCATTTATGTAAGTGGAATCGATTTTGGGGAAAAAGGGACAAGGAGAGCCATACCAACATCCCTCCCAAGGCGAAGTGTCAAATTATAAAAAATTGAAACCACCACCATCCTCTTTGAGGTTGAACCACCAAAAACGAAAATCATTAGAAAGTTTTTGATTCCATAGGCAAATTAGGCATGAGATTAAATATTGCCTTCAGTTGACCAATGTCATTGAAGTGATAATTCAAAAAGGGCAGCCAACCAATTCATCATGATACCAACCTGAGTGGAAATCTTACCTAATGACAAGGGAAAGTTTTGAATACAAAAAAGTTAGACCCTCTCAGCATTAAGCATCCTAGAAAAAGCTACATGGACCAAAACAAGTAAGAAAACACCCCGAGAAAGGGGAAAAGCTAGCTAAGAGGATAGGAGGAAAAGGTGTTGAAATGCTTCAGTTAACAAACTCCCCCAATATTGATGCACTAATTACAAAAATTATCATAAATGAGCATCACATGTAGAGAGTCGAGAATCCAACAAACATATACTTTCAATGAAGGTTCAACATCCATGTGGAAGACATGACATTAAGACTGAAAGACGTATCTTGGCGAATCATCACAACCCCTGTCACAATCCTAATATATTATCACCATCATGGTTATAGTTGTGAGAATGGTTCTTTTTGTCATAGTTGGACTCACTACCAGAAGTATAAATGGCATAAGCATCACCACCATAGTGCAAATAGTTGATGGGCAGTAACATAATAGATAAGTTGTATCAATTGTTGACGCTTTGACGTTAGAGATGATATCGAAAAATAATAGTGGCTCGGTGATAATAGTGTTTGTTAACAACATTCCGGAAAGAATGCACTGGAAAGGATTATAGGCTCTGTTCAGTTTTCATGGTGATGTTCTGGATGCATTTATTCCAAACAAAAGAAGCAAGATTGGTCAGAGGTTTGATTTTGTGAGGTTTTCAAACAGAGCAGATACACACAGGGCAATTGAAAGAATTAATGGATTTGTTTTACTAGGCTACAGAATAGAAGTGAAAATGGCGAAGTTCAAAGGGAGAAGGCTGATATGGAGGAAGATGAAACAGCAGTCCATGCAAAAAGAGAATCAAAAGATTATTGAATCTACAACCCTGGAGGAGAATGGAAAAAACAAAGGTCAAATGGATGTGGGCAGAAACGATAAAAATAGAATAAGAAAGGTGGCTGTTGAGAGGGAAAGAACTCAATTAAAAATGTGAAAAGGTTTTGTAGAAGAAGAGTTACTATGGAAATTTCAAAGGTGCTTGGTGGGCGAGACATTGGCAGTAAGAGATTGAAGAAGTTTGGAGGAGAGATTGACAAAGTTGGGTCTTGGAGAGATAATTATCAAGAGAATACAGGGTAGGTTTTTCTTAATTGGGGTGCCGGATGATGAACTGTTGGAATTGTTAAAGCAGAAGGAATGGGAATACATGAAAGAATGCTTTATCAACATTGTGCCATGGTCAGAAAGGAGTTTAATACAGGAAAGAATAGCATGGATTGAGGTGGCAGGAGTTCCATTGAACTATTGGACTATGAGACATTCAAATGGGTGGCAGAAATATGGGAAAGTTTGATATCTATGGGGGAAGATTGGATGAATCCTGCTAGTTAGGAGAAAGTGGAATTGTTGGTTTCGATTAGTCGACCATATCAGATAGAGGAATTGATTTGGATGGATGTGGGTGATGGTCAATTTCCAATTAGAAGAAGAGAAAAAGGGTTATCAGAGATGGGTGGAGTGGAGATGAGGAAGAATAATGGCAGATCAGAGGAGGAAGGGGAATCTCCGGCGATAAGTTCGAAGTACAGTTTTGAATCGTTCATTTCTCCGGAGGCTAGCCCAAACGTCAAGGACTATACATTAAATATAATCAATGTGGAGGAAAGTGCCAAAGACAGAGAATGTTAAGAGATGTCGGGGTCAAGTATGATGATTATTGAAAATGTAATTGACAGCAATGAATTGGAACATTAGGGAGGTAAAGCTGCTGGTTATGTGTTGGATAGTGCTAGAGAGGATATAATGAATATGGGCCTATTGTCTCAACTGGATCCATTGGAGGAGGCTAGCCAGATGGAAAAATTAGGGGTTGATTTGGGTCATGCTGAAGAGGTTTGGCAAACTATTGTAGAGGATAGCAGCCCAATAGGATTAGAAAAAATACAAAATGTGTGTGAAGATGAGAGGTGGCAGAATCGATTGAAAGAGAAGTTCATTTGGTGGAATTTGTAAAGAGTGACGGAAGCAGGAAAAAGAAGGCATTTAATAAGAAGATTCGCTCAATGCGCGAAATCCATAACAAGGTGCTATCGTCGAAGGAAAAACTAAGGAGAGATCGGGGGGAAAGAAAAGACAGAAAAATCGAAGGGAAGAGGAGACGAAAAACTTTTTAACTTGTCCCTATCGGCCTCAGATATTAGTAACCGAGAGAGAGTTATCTTGAAGGAAGCAAGGAGAACATGGGAGGTAGGAAAGATATTGGGTTTTAGCAGAAGGGGAGATGAAGAAGATGTTATCGACGAGATTTGTAGACTTGAAGGGCAGTAGAACGGGGAAGGAGAGGAGAGCGAAAAAGAATTAATTCAAGGGGAAAGGTGAGTTTTTCATGCTTTACCATTAATATTCTGGTGCTTTAAAATCTGGTTAAATAAGTAGAACAATGAGAATAGTATTGTGGAATGTAAGAGGTATGAGGTTAGAGTTGAAAATTGCAACAATAGAAAGGTTAATTAGATAGTCTAGAGCAAATGTGTGCTTACTACATGAATCAAAATTGGATATGGTGAATATGGATCTTGTCAAGAAAATTTGAGGGATTGAATGTGGATTTTTGATTTGTAGGTGCAGAAGGCCGATCGGTGGGGAGTTGAATTTAAATGTGATAAAAAGTGGAGTAACAGTAGGATTTTAGTGATAGAAGGAAAGAGAATCTGAACACTATGATTATCAATTTATATGCACCAAATATTGTATAAGAACAGAGGGGTATGTGGGAGATGTTAAGAGATTTAAAGAATCATCAGTTTAAACACCCATGCATCGTTGGTGGGGATTTTAACACAATCCGTTGCAGAAGTGAACGAAGCAATTGTAGGGGTTTAGTGCAAGGCTCATGGGAGTTTAACAATTTTATCAGCAGCTGCAATCTGGTGGATTTGCCATTGCTAGGAATGAAGTTTACATGGTTTGGACCAGAAAAAAAGTGTAGCAGACTGGACAGAGTTCTGCTAGATGAATTTTGGCTGATTCACTTTAAGGATTTAAAGCAGATGGGATTAAAAAGATTCATTTCAGACCATATTCCATTACTACTTGCAAACGATTCAGTAGACTGGGGCCCAAAACCATTCAAATTTATAAACATGTGGCTTAAAGAAAAGGAGTACGTCGAGGTGATTGAGAAAGAGTGGGAGGGAATGAGCAAAATGCATTGTAATTTGGCAGTAAAATTGAAAAGATTGAAAGGAGTGATAAAACGGTGGCATGGAAGTAATAGGAATTATTTGGAGGATAGGATTATTGACTGTGAAGAAAGGATCAAGGAGTTGGATGTTATTAGATGCCAAAGGCGATTGAACAAAATAGAAGTGGAGGAGTTAAAATGTCTGAATTCTGACCTGTGGGAAGCATGAAATTTAAGGAAGGTTTATGGAGGCAGAAATCGAGAATGTTGTGGCTAAAGGAGGGAAAGTAAATATTGCATTCTTTCATCGATCGGTGAAGATAAAAGCAAAAAAGAAAAATGGTCTATGGAATAAACTTTGAAAGTACTTGGTGCAGGGAGCCAAAAGAATTAAAGAAGCATGTGTTTGAATTTTTAAGAATCATATTAATAATCAAAAAAGGTACTGGAAGATGGATGTAGAGATGAATTTTAAAACTCTGTCAATGAAGGAAGCTAGGAGATTAGAGGCACAATTCTCTTTGGAATCATTGAAGTAGGATCGAAGGTGGTACTCAACTGGATAAGGATCTTGGACAGGAGACCTTGGTCTCTAAGAAATTCCTTTGCAGAAATGGAGAACAAAAGGGTACATGTGGGTGAGGTGGAGTTTTCTGTGGCTGAACAGAATGGGAATGAATTGGCAGCTGTTCTGGCGTCTACTGGGGCCTCTCGTCAATCTACTTTCAAAGCATGGTGATAATGGTAGGTGTGGATGGGATTCAGATTGAGAGTCAAAGATTTCCCCATTTCAAAAGTTCATCATCCAATTGGAGATGTTTAGAAAGGCGTTAATCGTATGAAGTTTTTCGATGCTGAGCTAGGTGAGCAGTAGCCATTGGATGATTTTGCAATTTTCGTTTATGGCATTTGTATTTTGTTTTTTTCTGGCTGTTGTGTTGCACTGATTTTTGCTGCAATGGCCATGCTGTTTCATTGGCCTTGCATCTGCATATGCAGATTTTCTGTTTTTTGTTTTAAACAGAATGAATGTTGCAAAAAAAAAAAAATTAAGTGACCCATTGAGAAAGGAGTGTAGTAACACGTTTTAACTATTTGAGCCCTAAGTGAAAGATAATGTAAGTCAATAGGGATAAAAGTGAGAATGAATTGAACGAAGGCATAAATAGAACCAATGTCCATATTTGGAATCCAAGCATACATGAAATTATCAATGAACAATGACTAAGGGGTTGGTATGTAAGTTCTAAAAATGTTATGAACCTTCCATAAAGGACTCTAATATGAATTCCATAACTAGATTGGCTAATAAACCCTTAAGTTGTAAGCTTAGCACTTAATTTGGAAAATTTTGAATGAATTGGTTAAAACAATAAAATATGACCTAAATGAGCTTTGCAAGAAATTTCATTTGAAGGGCTCATCATTACGGAATAGGATAGGTAGGATTGTCCCATATACTTACTAAATTTTTAAGCTCACGCGTTAGTTGTTTAAAAAGCGTAAGTACCAGATTCATTAAGAAGTTGGAGCCAACTTCTTGGGAGTTTCGTATCACCCTTTATTAGATGTTGTTATTTTTGAAAAAATCCGGTTCAGAAAAAGGGATTTCTGCCATAGCAAAAAATTAAAATTTTAAAAATCGAGCCCATTACTAATATTTATAGCAATAAACTTTTTCTAAAAAGTACATATCTTTTGAGCATGACAGATCCTAGATACTTTTGGCTTTTAATTGAATGACCTTCTGCTATTTTTGTGCCACAAATTGCTTTGAGTATGGACTCGAACAATCATGAACCAAACACAGAACCAAAAACAATTTATTGCTTTCAATAGAAAAGTAATTCTCTCTTAATAAAAACCGATAGAATTGTGATTCCTAAAAAATAGAATTTATACATAGAAAATAAATTATTTTTAGTTTCTAATACAATAACAATATCTCAAACTTGTATGAAACTTGTGTAAATAACTCTACAATGTCATCTATTTATAAGGAGAAATAGAAAATTCCTCGTTGAATTATAAAATATAAATAATATTTATTTAATAGAAAACAATATTCTACTCTAAGTAGAACATGGTAGGTGACACGCCCTTGTAAAACTACTAAGGTTTCTGCCCCTCTCATCTTATATGAGAGGATTTGAGCCTCTTTTAGGTCCAATTATATGTATTTCCTAAATTTTTAATCCAAGTTTTTTTAATTTAGTCCAACTCAATGCATTTTTTTTTATTTCTAAAAATAAATATTATTTATTTAATTATATAAATTAATTTTCTAATTAAATAATTTTCTCAATCAAATTTTAATTCTGTTAAAGTTATGGTAACTTTATCGTAAAAGAATCTATGAGGAAATATATTTAATTTCTATATTTAATAGATTCAAAGTGACTAATTAATTTAATTTCATTTTTGAACTTCAATTAATTAATTAATAATTAAAAAACTTAAAAAATTCTGTCATTTTTACACTCAGTGGGAAAAGACACTCATTTGTGAATGTGACTCATTTCTTTAACTTCATTATTTCCATCCATTTCAGTTCATTTGGTTTTACATGCAACTCATATTTTATTTTAATGAGCTAGCGAAGGAATTGATTGGGCATATATAATTAAGGCTATGATTATTAATTATAAACTCATTTAGCCACGAAGTCATTCCACTATAGTATCATGATTAAGCTCTCTCTAATTACATACATTTACAAAAGCTACTCAATTAGTGTTTGTCCAATGATCTTATAATAAGTGTGTTTCCCTCATAAAATATCTTTAATCTCTTTGGTACATGGTAACTATTACATATTCATGAAAAGTCAATTACTATCAAATAGTAATCAAGTCATTTATCACATAGACAAACGACTCGTGGTCACTTTTACTTTTTATCTATCATGTAATGCCAATGAGAAGATATTATTTACCCATTAATTGCATTATGAATTCCACTATTATGAATAATGTTACATACTATAGAAGTTATATACCCAATGCATAAACTTTCGATTCGTTATCTATTTGAATTCATGTTTTTACTTACATCAAAGTATACAAATTATGCATACATAATCACTCAGGATGAAGATATGTCACACTATGAATATCACAAGTGAATAAATCCATAAAAAAATTTAGGATTTATTTTACTTGGGTCTTGTCCGATATATTGTCCAGTCAGTTACATCTGTGTTTTAGTAATATGTAAAAATATTCTACTTGGGTCTTGCTTGATATGTTGTCCAAACTGATGTACTGTCAGTCCAGTCTATCACATCTATGTATTTATCTTCTGGGAGACATTCGCTCCGATGCACAAGACAGGACATCTTCCCAATTAGACTTCATAAACGACATATTAGTCTCTTAATCGATTTGCTCAATTTCGATTAGACTAAGAACATGTTTAGATTCATCTACTAATATAAGTTATCTTTCTATATTATGATCAAACCACATAATACCGCTCAGTGTTAGTTTAAACATTAAACAACCAGTGATCCAATATTTGCTTCTATTTTGTCTTGCATGCAAAAATCACATGAGGACAATTATATAAAGCTTATTGTTTTACTAACCAATCTGTTAAAAAAATTTATAAGTTTAAAACCAAATTTACTACATTTAGGGCACCATATCCTACAACACCATGACCATGTTTGTCACATCCCAAAATTCGATCTAGTATATTCAGGTTAGAGGATCGAGTAATCGATTCGGGTCTCTAAATTAAATTTGGAGAGAATAATAATAATAATAATAATAACAATAACAACAACAACAATAACAATAACAATAACAATAACAATAACAATAACAATAACAATAACAATAACAATAACAATAACAATAACAATAACAATAACAATAACAATAACAATAATAATAATAATAATAATAATAATAATAATAATAATTATTATTATTATTATTATAATTATAATTATAATAATGGACTAAAATTAGATTAGGGAAATTAGAATTAAGTGTTTGAAAATCAATTACCTTCAAATAATTTTTTTAAAAATAATAAAATCAGATTTAAAAAGATTTAAGAAAAAGGGTTTTTAATTGAAAGGGGATTAATTTGAAAAACGATCAAACTTGAGAGTTGCCCAAAAGAAATTAATCCAAGTTTTAAAAATCAATTTTTTTGAAGTGATTTAAACATCCCTTTCACGTCATTTCCCTCCCTCATCTTTCTCATTTGAAATTTTTTCTAAATCAAAATCTATACACCTTTCTCTCCAAACAACCAAACCATTGTGATTTTCTCACTTTTCAAACACTCAATTTCCTCTTAATTTTAAAGAAAACTCTCAAATTCTCCATAAATTTTTTCATTCCTCTTCAAAGGATTTTCAACAAATTCAAGCTTCAACTCGTTTTTATTCTTCAATCATGGTTAGAATATGATTCTTAACGATGTTTTATTGCTTGTGGCTTTATTCAAATCAAGATTTGATCCTTTATAATGAGATTTCTATGAATCTAAATATTTAAGATGAAATTGAGCTTTTAAAATGGTGAAATTCGAATTTCTAAGTTAAACCTCTATTTCTAAATGATTTTCAACTTATTTTGATGTGATTAAAAGGTGTCTAAACTCAACTTAACATATTAGTAAGAGATTTTAAAGAATTGATGATTTTAGCTTGTGAATGTTCGTATGAGGTGATTTTCCCAGAAAATGGAAATCTGAGATTTTAAGTGTTTAAAATGGTTTAGATCTGTTCCAAAATGATGTATAAGGTGTTTAGAATCATACTTAAGTAATTGAAACAAAATTAATTAAGGAAATCTAAGTTTTCGACAAATCTAATCAAATTTCTGGTTAAGAGGGGAGTGAACAAATTTGCATTTTTTTTTATGTTTGGATTTTTTTTATTTTTAATGACTATATTACATTGTTTTTAATGTGTTTGTAAAGTTCTAGATCCATCGGAGCCGTCTATGAGTAAGGCGAAAGGCAAGGAGAAGCTCGTTTAAGCTTTTGACAAACAAGTGAACACTAATTGGTGAGTGATTTGGAGTTACTACTTGTAAGCACAATTCATTGTGTTAATTGGGAACTTAGGTTAGCCTAAATACCTATCCTAAGTTCCAAGTGTAAACCTTCTTATTTTGCAAATAATGTTTATGTGTCGTGTGATGTGTTATATGATGAGCTATCATAGCAAAAATGTGATATTTTGATGACAGTATGTGACATGTGATTTGCTAGTTTTATGCACACATATGATTTCTTAGCGATTGTGGCTCATTGAGCATTGTGTTGACACTTGAAAGTGCATTACATGTGATGTAATAGTGTTATGAATATGGTGAACATGAACAAATAAAAATGTGCATACAATAGTCAATAATTGTGTTTAAATGGATATGTTGGCATTGTGATCTCTTGAAATCATTTGATATATTTGGCATGCCATAGGATTTGAGTACTCACATATGTTTTTGATATTTGTGACATGTTAGATAGATAAGGGAATCTTAAGCTTCGACTCCATTCAATTGTATATGTTAGTGTATTGGAAAGTGTTAGCTTTATGCTACACTTTGACTTGGGACACGTTAGATTCTTTGAGTCATTGGTGTGAATGCTTTTAGTATACTTTCTTTTAACCTTTAATAATGTTACTTCTTGTATCATTCTTGAGCACTCATTGAGCTTTGTAAATCCCACATTCGTGTTTAAATATTTTACAGATAAATAGCTATACCGAGGAGGGGGAAGTGGGTAGGCAAAGTGATCCATTCATGGCATACTAGTTAGACATCTATTGGAGTTTTTTAACTCATTAATAAAGGCAACATGGGAAGCTTTTGTGGGACTAGACTATTCATTTTTGGAATTGTAAAATGGACTTTATGAACTGTTGTTAATGAATTTGAACGTCAGTTTTTTATCTGTTAATGCTTGTGAATAATGATGTTGATGCTTGACATGTCTTAGTAGACACCTAAGTGTTCGAATTACATAAAGATTGGTATTAAAGTGATACGAATGTTTAAATTGTATTTTGGAAGTTGTGGCAAGTCTAAAATGAGCAAATGGCATAAAATGAACAAGTATGACCTATATAGAAACATGATAGGCAAATATGACATGTTGAGTAGAAGACTTAGAAGTTAGCACTTGTATGATAGCCTAATCATCTACTTGAGGGGTTAAATTTTTCTATTGAATTTTTAGTTTATTTAAGCATGTTTTAAATGTTGTGTGTGTAATATGACATGCTAGAATTGAGAAATAAGCCTAAATGCACGAAATAGTATATTTGGTATTGAGCCAAATTGACAAATGCAAGTTGTTGGGCTATTTCTGCAAAAAATGCAGATGACATCACGATGACGTTTGAACGACGTTGTGACGAGGGATCGATGTTGGGACTCCTTCTTTTACGTTATAGTGACGAGAGGTATCCTCCAGATCACATCGCGACGTGGTGATCGCGTCATCATGACGTGGTACAGTTAGTGTTTAGGTATTATTTTTTTACCTTTGGAATTTAGTCCTGTATATTTTAATTGAAATTAGAGTCCAAAAATGCTATGAAATTCTTTGAAAATTTTTATACTCATTATTTAGATGTTTAATTTCGTAATCCCATGAACCGTTTCCTAATATGGTTAATTAGTACATTTTGTCTTTTTTTTTTGTGATTTAGCCCCTAAAACTTTGGTTTTAAAATTTTATAAAAATTATAAATCGATTTAAACTGATTCTTCCAAATATTGTTTTTAATAGAATTCTAGGAACTGAATGTATGTCTAATTTGGTGTTTTATATGTTCCGGTATGTTGAAAAAGAAATGATGAAATTTCCCTTGAATATTCTTTGAATGATTTTGTTAGATAAACATGTTTTTCTGGGTTTGTATGATTATCCTTAATTGTTTGATTGCTAATTATGCATGAAAATCTTAGGGTGTGAATGGAGGTCTGTAGTGTGGCACGTAAGTGACTAATGTGATGTTCCAGATTCTGGTTGGACCATCCTGGTCGACTTTGGGGCAGCACAACAGTCCTTTTTCATCAACCATGTAATGCCAATGAGAGAATATCATTTACCCTTATAGAGTTGAAAAAATCTTGTTTGAAAATGATTTTCTTACACAACAAAAAATAAAAATTTTGAAAATCGACTTAGTTTGTGATATTTATAACAATAAACCTTAGATCGAAATCACACATGAATTTTCGGATAGACGGTTCCTTGTCTTTCCTGGCTTTTAACCAAATTATTTTCTCTTCTATTCTCGTACTACGAATTGCCTCAAGTTTGGGCTTGACCAAAATGAATCAAACATAGAAACTAGAAATAGTTTTCTTTTATTTTGGGGTGAAAAGGAAAATTCTCTTCTCAAATAGAAACCAACAAAATTGTTTTTCTGAAAAATATATTTACTAGTTGAGAATAAATTCTTTCTATTTTTTGGTAGAGTAACAATATCTTAAAGTTCTGTAAATAGCCCTACTGATGTCATCAATTTATAAGGAGAGAAGGTAGACCTCTTGCTAAATTTGATAAGTTTATTTCTACTAAAAAAACGAAATACGAATCTTACTAGAATGTAGAGGGCGACAACCCTAGTTAAATATACTAGGAGTCGTCCCCCTTTATTACAAAAAGGGCTTTTGGGCCTCTTCCATATCGGGTCCAATTATAAGTACTTTTCGAGCTTTTAACCCAATACTTTATAATTTGATCCAACCCAATATTTTTTTCTATTTACCAAAAATAAAGTTCAATAAATAATTAAATAATTTTTATTATCTCAATCCCTCGCTAAAATACTGATGATTTTACCCCTGATAAAAATTTCGAGAAAATATATTTAATATTTCACCATTCAACTTGTTCAATATGATTGCATTTTCATTTTTGAGCTTTAAAATAGCTCAAAAACATAAATACAATCTTCTGATCATTTTTGAGAAATCCTTATTCATTTGTAAAAGAATTCATTTCTCATTTCCATTTCCATTTCCATTTCTAGAAAACCAGATTCAGTTACAAATGATTCCATTTTCTCAAATTACATTTTCATTTTGAAGAAAACCATAATCATTTCCTGAATGTTTCATATTTTTCTATTTCACCATTTCTATTCATTTATGTTTATTTGATTCGTCATGCAATTCATTTCTGGTTTCAACGAGCTAGTAGAGAGACCGATTGGACATATGCAATTGGGGCTCAAATGATTTATACTTAAGTTTCAACTTTTCGTCTATTAATTATAAACTCATTTAGACATGAATTCATTCCACTATAGTATTATAATTGAGCTCTCTCCAACGACATACCATTACGAAAGCAAATCGATTGGTGCTCATCCATTAACCTTGTCATAAGTGTGTAACTCTCATAGGATACCCTTAATCTCTTTGGGATAATATTTGTTCTCCTAATATGATCTTATTTTATCTCATGGTAACCATTAATTCTTCCTTAATGATAACTCAATCACTATCAAATAGCGATCAATTCATCCATCACAAAGACGAACGACCCGTGACCATGTTTACTTTTCATCAATCATGTAATGCCAATGAGAGGTTATCATTTACTTATGTCTCGGGTTATGAATTCCACTATTGAGAATGACATTACATAGTACAGAAGTCATACACCCAACACACCAGCTTTTGGTTCCTTATCTATTTAAACTCATGCTTTTACTTACATTAAACTGTACAAGTCATGCATACTGTAACGCCCTCAAATCGATCTGATTCGATGGATCTAAATTTTAGGGTTACAACACACAAACTTAACAAAAATTCATTAAATCATGTAAATACATTGAACTCTATTAAGGGCTAAGTCCCAACATCCAACTAATATTTAGAAATAAGAAAATTGTTACATAACTTTATAATAAATATTTCCTAAATATAGCCATCTAGCAGTTACAAGTTCATTAACTTTAAATTACTACACTATGCCTCGACAACAGCACTGTATGCATAACAACCTGAAATGTCTCTTCTTTAACATAGTCCTAGCATCATCTCTCTAGGCCCATACCCAACATCAATACCTGAAACATAAAGACATCATAATAAGTTCAAAGGAACTTAGTGAGAGTCGAAATAATATACCTTGGCAATTACTTACATAACGTATGCACTTTTATTCGTTTACTTTGACTGGGGGAATACCATTACAATTCCAGACTTACTCATATGTGCCAATTGTTGCACTCTTACTTGAATCAGTTCTTCAATCTATCAAACCAACTTATAATCTTACCATGTACTTTAGTACTCTTTACATGCTTAACATTCCTTTTAAATACCTTTTCACAACTCTTTACATGTTGATCGTATCTTTACACATATGCTTAAATCAGAATAGATAACACAAATAATAACCATGGGCGCATACTGACATGATACCTATGCAATTCGGTTACTATCAATTCACTAAGTCAAATACCATATCGTATAAACCATATAAATTCCTTTACTGTCAAACATTGTTGAATCATTATAACAAGATATCATTGTCCTAGTTAATAGTATTACTTAGTTGTCATAACCTCAAGCTCAAACTCAGTACATTTAGCTATGGTGGATACCCCTTCTCAAAATATACAAATTCTTAATATTGCTCACATCCCTCGTATTCTATCTTGTTCAGTTAAAATACAGATCTACCTCCATAAATCAACTCCATACATGGCTTACTCCTAATATAACATTGGCAACTTATTCGAAAATTATCACATGGTGTATAGTTTCTTTATGCATTTATGCCATACTTACACATTTGGTCACAAAAAAAAACCCAAAGAATCACCATGAGGCTACATACAGAATACGCCACAAAAGCGACATTCAAAGTCACGTGTTTACTGTCTCGGTGGACTTCACATATGTTCCATGGTTTCTTCCTCATGGACTTATATAGAGATTTATGTATCATGATCTTCCAATTTGATTCATACATTATCGAAGGCTACACCATGAACATTCATAAATACTAATGTTACCATGGGTCTCATCCAGATGGATTTACAAATATTCATGTAACATGATCTACGAATTTAGTTTTCATCTTACTGAAGGTTTCACCATGAATGTTTTCATTTCGTGTTAAGATTTCCATGGATCATAATCACATGGTCTTACTCTTGGTTTCCTTTTCTTGATCTACCAATTTGGTTAGCAAGATATCTGTCATACTAGAGGCAAACACAAAAGGGATATTCATATATTATGCACTTACCATAATCTCAACAGGACTTAACTTAATTTCATGTAACATACATTTCATCTTTATTTTCTTCATTTTCTTACCCACTATATGTAAATATATATGTTTAATTCTTTGGCAGTACATCTAGAAGAGCTAGAACAAAGACTCACCTGATAACTCACCTATTAAAATTTGAAACTTCAGACTCAATCATCCTTCTCGAACCAGCAGCAACGATTGTTTACAGAACATAGATTCACCATTACAACTTATTCATATACTATTTACTATCATCTCAAATGCTGACAACCTTTCATGCAAATGTATACTTACAGGCTGACTATTCATGCAATTCTTACAAACTTAATCAAAATCTAACATGCAGAATTGTCTTACTTATCGAGAAATAAAATAACCATTTATCAGATCCAGAATCATAACTTTTAGTTTAACGAGGAAAAGATATAATTTGGTCTCTTTAGAAAAAGAACCAGAGAGTAACATTTCTAAGAAAGAAAAACCTTTTACAAAACCCTTCTCATACATATAAATATAACTTAACTTGTTTAGTGGAATTTAACATGTGTCACACTATGTAGTATAAACTACCTTACCTTCCACCTTTCATAATTTCCCTCCATGCATATGCAAAACAATCAAATCTTATAGTTCGATCATTCAGTGATCGTTCAAAATTTCATCTTATAGAAGAAACATATTGATGAACGAAGCATTCGTTCAGTTTATAAATAACAGTTAGTTTAAACATAATCATACACGAATTAAATATTTATTACTTAAGCAATCATATTTCATTGATAATCATGAGTATAAACATAGTCAACCACGACTTAAAATAATCATTCCTGAGTAATCATATTCCATCGGTAATCATGAACATAACATTATCAATCATGGATTTAAATGGTCATACCTAGGCAATCATATCTCATCGATAGTCATGGTATTATTCACGAATTTATGTCATCAATCATGAACATATAAATCATAAAAATCATTTATCCATGCATTTTTTCGTGCTATCCTAATCTAGGTCTAATTGTAGAAACTAGTTCTCCAGATGGCGTTAAAAACCTACTCAGGGAATGAATTATATAACATAAGAAAAAATAAGGAAAAATTGTAATTTTTAGGTTTTAGGGGCCACACGGCCTTTTGATTAGCCCATGTGCAAGGCCCCAGGTCGTGTACAAAGCATAGAGGTGCAGGTGAAAGAGCTAAATGATCGTGTGTCCAGGCTGTGTGCGAGCCTCCGAGCCGTGTGTGAAGCACGGATGCAAGGGGAAAATAGAAGGGCATAATCGTGTGAGAGACTATGTGTCCCACACGGGAAGGCCACATGCCTATGTGGTAGATCGTGTGTACTTGGGCAGTTTCAAATTTTGACTCGATTTTTCATAAAAAGTCACCCACTTGACTTTCGAGGTCTCGTACGATGGTTCACACATTCAAGTATGATCCAGATTACTTACACGGGTCCTTCGATTAGCAAAACAAAAGAATTAATGACGTTTTTAAGAATTTTAGGGTTTTAACAAGATCGTAAAAGATTATTAATGTGGAGAGATATAATGAAACAATGATGTTTTTCTAAGATAGATGAGATCTTAGGTAGGAAAACAAGAGAGCTTACTGATCTGGATAGGAATTTCGAGATTGATGGCACGATTTTTTAACGATTGATGCCAAACGATTCGATTTGGACTTGATTCCAGCAATAACTTTGAGAGAATTTTGTGATAGAGGATTTGTAGAGAAATTTAGGAATAAATAGGGACTTAGGGGTTTCAATTTGGGTTAGAATCAAATAGGGATTCCTAATTAAGCTAGGGAAAGGTTTTATTAGTTGGACTTTGACAAAACAAGGACTTGTTTGGTAAATAACCCTTAGGCCGAATTTTTAGAAAAATAAAGGAATGGGAAGTGGTTCCCATGTGAATAAAACCTAGGTGCTAAAGGTTGGAGGGCAAAGAGTGTGGCCATTGGGTTGGTGCCCATCTTGTGGTCATGTTCTCATGACACAAAATACATATGCTATTTTATCCTCGGTTCCTTAAGTGCCAAAAATTAAAAAATTAAATAAAAGAAATGGAAAGGTGGGTTCAAACCTTTTCTTCAGGCCTTCTACTAAGCTTTTAACCACTAATGCAATAACTAGTTTCATGTTAATATCTAAAAGAATTTGACCCTGAAATTTTGGAGTGTTGCAATTTTACGTTTAGGGATCGTTTGTTTGCATGTAAAATGATTTTCGTAAAATGATTTCTAGAAAATGACTTACTTTTCTGGAAAAGCTAATATTTTTTGATGTTTGGATGAATCTATGTAAAATATTTTCCATTATTTAATAGATTTATTTTATAAAAACTATTTTCAATGAAACAACCATACATTTTAGATTTTTTTATCTTTTTTTTGTTTAATTTCCTAAAAATATTTTATAAAAGTTGTTTTCAATATTAACATATTTATCATCTGCCATAATTCCTCACTCTTTTCTACTTAATATAAAAAGTGCTAAGAAAATAGCAATGCTAGAAAGTGCTAAGAGAATAGCAATGCTTTCTTCTGTATGAATTCAACTCACATGAAATCATAGTGTAGTATTAAGGTTTGAAATGACAAAGCAGTTGATATTCACAAAACACATCCCTTTTAAATTTTCTATTAAAATCGTAGAGTGGATTGATACTCAAGATTATAAAAGACTAATAAAAAAGGGAAAAAAACACACAGATTGAAAGGCTCAGTTCCACTATCTCCTACTTCATGGAAATCCTATTTCATGGAAAGATCATTCATGATGCTATGCAAGTAGTGAATTTCCAATGATACTGCTTTTCTTTAATATCCATGCCTTCTAATCAGTAGCTTTCTTTAAGGTTGCAACAACATTGATGGCACCAAGTTTCTTAGCCTTTCCTACCATAATCTCAATCTTCCAAAAAACAAAGGCAAACACAAAAAGACAATTAGACATATGAACAACAAGGACTTGTCAATTAGGATGCTGTACAAGCAAGGCAACTAATTAACCTTAGCTTTCTCAATCTGACAACCCGTTTGATCCTTTTGGGTGCTAAGTACAATTGATGTCATTATCCCTATTTTCATTGCCAAACAATCAGAATCAATGACAACATACTAAGTAGGTAGTTAAACAGCAATCATAATATGATGTTATGGCTGTTATTTTTGTCATCTTTGAGTATAATCTCATAAAAAATTAATGTACACTAATAAAAAAAGGTTTTTTCCTTTAAATTTATTGTCAGAAATTTATCCTAACCAATGAATCGAAAGCTTTCTTCAATCAAGAATCATAATGCACAATGTGCATTCATTGATAAAAAAAATGTTGCATTTCATCTTAATGCAGTCAGTCAAATGAACCATAAAGTTCTGCAAATTGTGATTTAGTGGCTCGCTAACTTTGAGGAGATTATGAATATGAAAGAACTGATCTATGTTGTTAATTGCTATGAATTGAATATAAATAATTTCCACCTCGAAATAATTAGATGATATTGATTCAACAAGATTAGAGTCCTTAGCAAGATGAAAAGAAGGAAGAGAAAGCATAACATGCGATGCCTAATGGAAATCAAGCAACATGAATCCTAAAGCCTACACACGTTAGGAATTGAACTTCCCAAATTTTCTAATAAGATGCAATTTAAGACTATTAGAAAAACAATGCTAGCACAAGTTTAGTTGCAGTAGCTGTTAAAGTCAGTTGGTAGTTGTAAACAGAATAGTAGTTGTTGAACTATAAGCTGGTATTCTATTATCATTCAGTTTTCAGTAAAAATATTTTTACATTTTTACAATTTACAAATCACAAATTAAGAAAAGAATATAGTTCTTCTTTACTCTATTTTTATTAATCTCTTTAATTTTAGTGAAATTTTTCATGGTATCATTTATTAAGTTCCTAGGTGTGTGAGTTGTGCCCAGTGATGACGACGAATGTACCTATCAACGAGGTCACTCCGACGACTTCTATTGCTTCTCACTTAGTTTAGTCATGTCTTTCAGATGAAGATAGTTTTTACAAAATGTTGTAATCATTTCCAAAACATGATACGATTAGGGTCAAACCGGAAACATATGTGCAATGGCAGTATCAGTTGAAAATTTTACTGGATGTGTATAGTCTTACTGAGTTTGTTGATGGCTCGGTGGTGGCACCGTCATAGTTCATTTCCTATGCTGAAGGGAGGTTATGCTCTAATCCTGCTTATGCTTCTTTTGTTAAGCGAAATAAACTGCTTGCTTCTTGGTTAATCTCTACTATTAGTGGAGAACTATTGCCAACGTTTACAAGGGCCACCGTTGTACATGAAATCTGGAACAAGGCTTCTCGGCTTTTTGTTGTGGCATCCGATATGAAAGTGGTGTGACTAAAACACGATCTCTACTCAATCAAGAAGGGAGATCTGTCAATAGCTAAATATCGGGCTTACGTCAAGAGGTTGTGTGATGTTCTATCAGCCTCCGATCATGGTGTTTCTGAAATTGAGCAGATCCAAGTCGTTCTTCCTGGTTTGACCATTGAGTTTGAGTCTGTGATCACAATGGCCACATTCTCTCCGATGTTGTTTTCGATGGAGCGCTTGGGAAAGGCATTGCTTGAGTGCAAGACTCATCAGATGCGATTTGTGGTTGAGACACCGTTGCATGCAAACCTTGTTCAGAAACTATCAATGGCTTCAAATTTAGGAGATTCGAGGGTGCCATTTTAGGGAGGAGGTTGGTTCGTTATGCGTGGCCATAGTAAAATTTTGTGAGGTGCATCCAGTGCCAGATTTATAGTCATCTCGACCACCTTGTATAATGGTGCTACTATCGCTATGCGCGATAGAATGAAGGTACTCCGGCTTCACCGTTGCCTCAGTCTTATGGTGGTATGGTGTTATTCTCTCATGCGGCTGTTGCTTCCAAACAAAATGAAAATGTTGGCTGTGGAAATACTAACCCTAATGACATACAGACTAACAACTTTGCTTCTAATGTTAGGTGGGCTAATGGTCAATTTGGGCTTAATGATAGAGTTGGACATGTTAACCCATTTTCTAATAATATGGAATTTAGGGGTGTAATAATTTAGTGGCTAAGGTTTACAAATGGATTTGGGCTCGAAATTTATGGTCAAATGGCATGTGAGCGGCATATGGATCTTAGAGTGCGTCGCATGTGGTCTACAAAGCCTAGACCAAGAGTGTTTCAAGGGTCGAACCATGATGCGGGTGCTAGTCCGTTCATTCAAGGTCCTTTCGTGGAGTGTGCTAATCGTCCACGGGTTCCTGATGTCTACGGGTCTGAATATTCGACTAGTAGTGGGTTTGACGCCACATCACCCGCTTATGGTGTTGGGTCGAATTTTTGTTCTAACACAATTTATAATGAAGAGTAATATATTCCTGAACCTGTACAAAACAATAACACTGCAAGGTATCCTGATTCGGGAGCTACTCATCATGGGTGTAAATAGGCATTCAATCTAAATACCACTAATCCATATCTAGGTACACGATTCTGCTCTTGATAGGTGATGTTACGCATGCTAAAATTGTGTGTGTCGGTAACTTTACACTAGCAGTGAAAATAGAGTGTTGCATTTGTCTAATATTTTACATGTGTCGACTATTCGCATGAATTTATTGTCAGTTTCACAGCTTGCTGGTGAAAACAATGTTTATTCTAAATTTCACCTATTTCGTTACGTGATTAATGATGAATATACTTATGAGGTGCTTTTGAGGGGCCACACTCATAGGGGGTTGTATAGATTTTCACCAGTCGTCACTGAATCCACCCATGACATTCTTATGTTCACATTGAGTGCTGAATTGGGGTTAGATCACTCCAATAATATCGTGTTTGACTTGTGGCATTGACGTTTAGGTCACCCTTCAAGAAATATTATGCAGTCTATTTTAAAGACGTGTAATGTTGTTATAAATAATAATAAGTGTGATCATATATGTTCTGCTTGTCAACAAGGCAAAGCTCACAAATTACCTTTTTCTAAGTCTACAATTGTGTACAAGTGTCCATTTGAATTGGTTGTATTTGACTTGTGGGGACCTACAGTAATAGTATGTGCTAGTAATTGGTACTATGTGTTTTTTATTTATATATTTAGCCGTTTCACGTGGATTTTTCTTATTCAATAGAAACAACAAGCCATTAATTATTTTCTTTAGTTTCAAAAGATGGTCAAAATGTAATTCGAGAAAGACAAAAAACAATTACAAAGTGATTAGGATGATGAATATCGATCGTTCATAACAATTTTAACTTAACAAGGCATTCTTCTCCGAGTTACGTGTCTGCATACTTCTGAATAAAATGGGGTTACAGAACGAAACCACCAGCATATTATTGAGGTAGGTCTTACATTACTAGCTAAAGAAAATTTACCTATACGCTTTTGGGGATATGCATTTACTTATGCTATTCACTTGATCAATCATTTACCCGTTCCAGTATTACAAGGTCAGTCCTTGTACTCGGTACTTTTTGGTGAGAACCCGGTATATGATTATCTGCGGGTTTTTGGGTGTTGTTGTTATCCATATGTCCTTTCATTTAATACTTATAAGTTTGAGTTTAGATCAAAACCAAGCATCTTCCTAGGCTATTGCTCTCAACATAAAGGATATCAATGTCTTATGTTTAGTGGACGAATAGTCATATCTCAACATGTTTTGTTTGATGAATCTCGATTTTTGATCCACAAGTCAACTCATCCAGTGATTCTACAATAGATAGAGTTACTACGCATGTTCCTATATTGCAAACGTCTTTTACCTCTAACATGCCTGTCACTTGTATCTATAGAGTGCACCGACGATTTCTTCTAGATCACCACACACGAACAATTTTATGGAGAGGTTGGACCATGATGGTTTAGTTTTGGCTTCAATATCGATTATTGAGGTAGCAGATTCCTCACTTACACCAGTTTTGTCTACTACGGTAGTTGATCCACCTCCTCGAGTAGGCAATACTCATTCTATGGTAACCCGTGCTAAAGAAGGTATCTATAAGCCTAAGATTTTCTTCCTTGAGTTACAAGATCGTGAACCTCGGACCATTGATAAAGCGTTTGTGACTCCAAAATTGGAAAAAGGCATCTCAAGATGAGTTTGATGCCCTGATTCGTAATCACACATGAGAGTTAGTTCCTTTGCCATCAGAAAGGAAAGTTTTCGGTTGCTAATGGTTGTTTAAAGTTAAGAGGAATACTAATGCCACTGTTACTTGACAAAAAGGGAGATTAGTAGCAAAAGGATGTTCTCAGGTACCAGGATGTGATTTTCGAGAAACGTTTAGTCCTGTGGTTAAATCGATTACTATTCGGACAATTTTATCAATCGTTATGTCCGAACAATGACCATTACTGCAAGTGGATGTGAGTAATGCATTTCTACATGAGGAATTTAATGAGGAAGTATACATACAGCAACCTCTTAGGTATGTCCAATTTTGTGCAGATGGGCAACCTCTTGTATGTCGTTTGACAAAAGCATTGTATGGGTTACGACAAGCTCTAAGAACCTGGTTTGATAAATTGAAGTCTTATCTTCTATCTATTGGTTTTGTCGGGTCAAAATCTGATGTGTCCTTGTTTATACACATTACTAATGATGCTTATATATATGTGTTTGTGTATGTCGATGATATCATAATTACAGAAAGTGCAACACAAGAAATTAATGAGTTTGTTGAATAGCTTCACTCGAAATTTTCTCTTAAAGACATGCAAGATCTTCATTATTTTCTGGGAGTTGAGGTCAACCGTCTAGCTGATGGGTCTCTTCACCTGTGTCAACGTAAGTACGTACTTGATCTGCTTGATCGTTGTCATATGGCAAATGCTAAGTCTGTTCAAACGCCTATGGTCAGTTCCTCATTTTTGTCTAAAAATGTAAGTTCTCCAATTGAAGATCCCAGTGAGTATCGTAGTCTTGTAGGTGCATTACAGTATGTTGTTCTTAGTCTTGTAGGTGCATTACAGTATGTTGTTCTTACTCGTCCAGATATTGCATATGTTGTCAATCGTATATGTCAATTCATGCATACACCTACAGATGTTCATTTTATGGCCCTAAAACAGATTTTGAGGTATTTATGTAGTACGATTTATTATAGATTAATTTTGAAACCATCTAAGAGGTTGTCATTAGTTGATTATGTTGATGCTAATTGGGGATTAGATTTTGATGATCGACAATCAACTACAGGATACTATGTTTATTTTGGTGATAATCTTGTGTCTTGGTGTTCTAAGAAGCAATAGGATGTATCCTGGTCAACAGCTGAGGCTGAGTATCAAGGGTTAGCAGCTGCGACTGTAGATATTACTTGGCTAGTGTCATTGCTGGGTGAGCTTCAATATCAGTCTGTTGATACACCAAAAATATGGTGTGATAACTCAAGTGCTGTTGTTGTAGTAGCAAATCCAGTTTTACATTCGAAGTTTAAGCACATTGAGCTTGATCTATTTTTTGTTCGTTAGAAGGTTGACGACGAGTCTCTTATTGTTGGTGAAGTACCCTTTTGTGATCAAGTGGCAGACATCCTAACTAAACCATTATCGGTTTCGTAGTTTAATAAACTTCAATAGCTCTTACGGGTCTCGAAAGTGGAGTAGATGGTGAATATTAGAATAACAATGCTAGCACAAGTTTAGTTGCAGTAGCTGTTAAAGTCAGTTGGTAGTTGTAAACAGAATAGCAGTTGTTGAACTATAAGCTGGTATCCTGCTATCATTTAGTTTTTAGTAGAAGGTCATATATATATATATAGGATACGTCTGTAGTAGAAAATTAGTTTTACATTTTTACAATTTACAAATCACAAATTAAGAAAAGAATAAAGTTCTTGTTTACTATGTTTTTGTTAATCTCTTTAATTTTAGTGAATTCTTTCAAAGACTGATTTATTCATTAACAGATAGAAAGATACAACGTTTGAACTTAAACCTAACACTCTTAAATAGGATACATCATAAATGTTCAATCTATATATTAACTAAATAAGAACATATAGAAATTTAACAACTTTAAAACTGTAATACAATCAAAAACTAAAAATGGATCTAAGACACCAACCATGATGGTCACTTATACTGGCATTTGGTCTCAAACTTCTCAATCTCTATAAGATTTCATCATTTATCTTATGCTTAACCACCCGTGGCAATTCGGCCACGGATTCATCACTCGATAATTCATGCTTTATTCGCTTAACCTCTATATATAAACATCAAATTGTAACCTCATAATTAACACCAACAAAATGTGAACTATCAAAAAAGAAAGAGAGGAAATATGGGTGTTTTTGCATACCAATTTAACAAGCTCTATAGGTTCACTAGCTCTTTGAATCTTAATTGTTTCTTCCATCCTCCTAATCTGATCTGGTGCATACTTTAGAACTACAAAAAAAAAAAAAAAAGAACAAAATCCCAAAAATTCAAAACATTAAACAATACAAAATCTCTTAAAAAACTCAAAAAAAAAATTGGGCAAAGCTGATAAAATTTAAAAACTTGCCATTATCTTTATTTGAATAAATGTAGAGCAAAGAATAAATAGAATGAAGAACAAAGACAGAAATAACAATGTTAACAAAGCAAACAATCAGTGTTATCCTTTTATACGAGCACTGCCCAACCCAAAGATTTGGGTCTACATTCTCTAGCCATTTTCCCCTCATTCCACCATATCCCTTATCAATTAATGAAAGAAACAATAAAATCAAAACAAAATATTCAATACCCTGATCACATATCATCGAGAAAATCCAAAAAAAAATGAGAAAGAAAAAAACTAAAAACACCTCAAAAGAGAAATCCATGGGAACGAAAGTTGAATAATAGATATTTCTTTTTTTTTCATTCTTAGCTTTAAGAGAGGAAGATGAACGCCAGCAACTGGTGCTGAGAAGTGTTGCTGGCTGGCGACAGGCACTGGGTCAGGAGGGACGGGAATAGGAGGGAGAATGATTTCCTTAAAGAAGAGGAAAAGGGTTTGTGAAGAGAAAGGAAAATTTCTTACGGTATAAAAATCGGTAAGACATTTTCCCTAAAAAGGCGTTGATTTTACTCGTGTTTTGGAGAATGTTTTTCTGGGGAATTCATTTTGCACCAAACAATCACCATAAAAAAATGAAAATATTTTACGGAAAATATTTTTTGGAAAACAAATGGAGCCTTATTTAATTTAGTCTCTAATGTAAGAAATTATCAAATATGTTTTACAATTTAGTCATTTCTCACATCTAAGCTTAAAATCTATCAATTTAACATCTAAAACTTCAAGAAACCAACAATGACAACTTTCTAAAACTGTAACAGATTTACAAATTAGTACATGGATTGACTAAATCAAGCTCTCAACATCTCAAATCTATAAAAATTACAAGAAAATATCCAATGACTTACTTGAATTTTGAAGTTAAAAGCTTGGAGCTCTAAGAATAGTGTCTCCATAAATATCTTCATGTTTTATGATTTTACCATAGATTTGAGCCCATTTATTCTACTAATTGAATAATAATAAATTAGCTTTTATTTAATCTCTACTCTATTGTTTTTTTAAGCTAATTTATTATGATTCAAACAAATATTATAACCATCATGTGATGTACTATTAATTATGCACTTAAATAATATTATTAATTTAATGTTATGTAATACTAATTGTAAGTTGGAAGCTAATTTATTATTATTGTCGACAAATTTATTTTTGTGGGAAAACAAACAAGTCTCGAACAATATTTTTATATGGTGTGATTGGATCACCACAAAATGTTTGAAATCCGTTTTGAAAAATATTTTGGTCTTCAAAATCTAGAAAACAGGTTCGGGAGTTGGTTACTCATGAGGAAGGGTTAGCACCCTCATACGCCCAAAATTGGTAACACGTTAATTATTTTCGGGTCTTGGTTTGTTAAACATTTGAAAACTCGAGTAAAATTTAAAATACGATCTTTGGTTTTAGAAAAACTTTGCATGATTTCAAAGAAAATCCTTTTGGAGGAAAATCGTCCCTGTGTTTCGAATTTCTATGAGAACTGGAGGTCGTGTCCAACACATTAGGGCACTTTGTTCTCAAACTTTCGAAATTGAAGGATGGTTTGAAAGACTTTAAAGAGGATATTTGATCACGTGAATTATACGAAAATCACACCTAGCACGTTAGGGCATCTTTTTTTTTGAAGTCTTCACAAGAAAGGATATTGCCTCGTTTTGTTTTAAAATCATTTGTATATATATATATATATTTTTTTTGGAGAACATGAAATTTCGCATTGCGTTTAAAATACAATCCTCGGTCACATGACTTAAAAAGATTTGAAGAAAGAATGCTCGTTTGTTTCAATTTTCGAGGAGAATTGAAGTCATGACCAACACATTAGGGCACAACATTCTCGGAATCTCGAAATTAGAAGGCCTTTTTTAAAAAAACTTGGAAAAGGATATTCAATTCATGTGAATTATACAAAAAATCACACCCGACACGTTAGGGCATGATTCTCGAAATTTCTACACGAAAAGGACATTGCCTTGATTTTAAAGGTTTATAAAAAAATAATTTTGAAAAAAAATGTGTGAAATATGAACGATTAATAACGAAGATTAAATGAAATAGTTAAACAAATAATTATACATAAAAATAAAAAATTAATAGAATGTAAAATACGAGAGAATAATTAAAATCTAAGTATGAATGTTGAAGAGAAAGGAAAAACAAAGCAGACGAGATTAACTGCAATTTTGGATGCTCGAGGGCAAAATGGTAATTTTCGGAGGTTCGAGGGTAAAAAGGGTAATTTTTGGATACTCAAGGATGAAAATGGCAATTTTCGGATGTTCGGGGGTACAACGGTAATTTTGAACACTTTGAGAGCAAAACAGTAATTCTGAAAACCTCGGGATGAAAAATGATATTTTTGGAAGTTCGAGGGTAAAATGGTAATATTTGGAAAATTCGAGATCAAAAATGTAATTTTTGGACATTTAGGGGTAAAATGTAATTTTTTAAAATTTTGGGGTAAAAAATAGAATTTTCAAACATTCGGGGGTAAAATGATATTTTTTAGAAGTTCGAGGGTAAAATGGTAATTTTTGAGGAGTTAGGGGTAAAAAATGGAATTTTTGGAAATTTGAGGGTAAAATGGTAATATTTGGAAACTCGAGGTTAAAATGGTAATTTTTGAGGAGTTCGAAGTCAAAAATGTAATTATTATGAAGTTTGAGGGTCAAAATGTAATTTTTGAAAAGTTTGGGGGTCAAAATATGATTTTTAGAGAGTTAAGGGATCTTTTAGGCAATGAAACCAAAAAGATGGGACACGTGGCAGCTTCTCAGGCATTCTGAAGTCAAAGGACTGATTTGAAAATAATTTGGAATTTTTGGGCCAATTTATAATTAAAATGAAACTAAATTAAAACAAATCAAAAATAAAAGGGACTAAATGCATAAATAAACCAAAAGCAAGACACGTGGCAGCCTCTCAGGCTTCAAGAGAGTTGAAGGACTAAATTGAAACACAATTAAAATTGTTGGGCAAATTTTAAAATAAATTAAAAATATAAAAAGGATCTGATTGTTGATATAAAAAATGTGAAAGGACCAAAGGCATAAATATCCCTTTTTTTGAAAACAAGCGAATCCTCGTTGGAGCGGGTTGGGTCGGATCGGGCCACGAGTTATGAGCCAAACGGCGCCGTTTTGGCACCAATTTTATACCCCCAAAACGGCGATGTTTAAGAGCTGCTATAAATACCATTTTATACCCCCAAATCATTTTCACTTCATAAAAAAAACTGATTCTTTTCTCAAATTTTCTCTCTAAAATCCTCTTGAGGTTGGCCATGGCTCCCTTGTTGGTTCGCCGTCCGTCGGTCGTCACGCGCGCCACGCACTGTCGACCAATGCCGTACTCATGCCATCGTCGTCAGCCGTACACGATTCTCGCAGGTAAGCCGATCATCTCCCTCTTCTTCTCCTTCTTTCTTTAAAAACCGTTTTGATTTCTTTAAGAACCCTTTCCTTTTTTATTTATTAAACTTAGATCTGGATTAAAGTCCAGATCTTTAAAAACTTTAGCTTTTTTCCGCCTTTTTTTTCAAAAATGCTCTTGTTTCCAAATCCAAAAGATTTAGTCTTTAGATCTTCAAGAAAAAAAGTTTTGAACTTTCATTATCTTCTTTTCAAACTACCGTTATTATTTTTAATACGTATATTTTTACTTTGATTTTTAATTTGTTTTCGTGGTTTGGTCTTTTGAAATTGGTTTTTATTCATTTTTGGTTCCATTTTACTCCTTTTAGTGTTTCTTTTGCATATCTCCTTACGACGAGGTGCAACGATGCTCCGGTGAGGACCTTCTCACGGCTACGGGCAACGGCGACGGCGACGCACCCGAAGGAAAACCTTCCGACCTTTCAACCTTTTTTTACTTATTATTATTATTATTACTATTAATCGTTTTAACATAAATAATAAATGATGGCAATAATAGAAATGGTAGGTGCATTAATATGTATTTAATGAAAATGTTTTGAAATTTGAACAATAAATAAAAACAAATAAATAATCAATGCATATATTTAATGTACCTTGCAAGTATTGGATGTTATGTATGCTGATAACATTTTGATGCCTCTACTGCTTAGTGAATCTGTCTGGAATTTATTTTTGTATTGATTTGGAATGAACAACAAAGGTCCGTAATTGTGTATTAGTTTTTTTGAAGTGATTCAGTAACCTCTATTTCAAGATTTCAATTCTGGCTTTATAGCCATATTTACAATGATTATATATTGTCCATTCTAACTAAATACTTGTCTTGTTTTTCTTTTGCAGGTTCGGCTTGCAGTGGTGGCTGGTGCAGAGGCAAGTTGTTGGTGGTCGGTGCTAATGTGGCAGTAGCTGATTGGTGAGGGCGGACGACAACAGCAGTTCAAGTGGGGGTAACCAATTTTTAGGGTTTGACCTAGGGTGGTTTAGGGTTTGGGCCAATGTATATGTAATTTGGTCTTAGGTTTATGACAAAACGGGTTTGGGTTTTGGGTCAATTGAAATTTGGCCCAATTGGGCTTGTATCTGGACATTCTGTTTGGGCTTTTATTTTGGACTTTTAAATATTTTAATTTAAAATAAATTTAAATTTAAAGTAAATTCAAACTCAAAATGAATTTAAATTTAAAATAAATTCAAACTTATTTAAAAATTAAAATTTGGATTCAATTGGGCTCGGTCAGAATTTGGCTCCAACAACTGCCCCTCTTTGCTTGTTACTGTGTAACAGGAACGGAGCAAAGACCAAAAGAAGGCCCAATTTTGTCAAGTTTTATTTCTTTGACGCTCTTTCTTTAACTGTCTCACCCTTCGCTTTATTGACCATTCGATTTCATTGCATCCGCTTCTCTACGTCTTCGGTGTTGTGATTCCATCTTACCATAAGGCAATTTCAAATAGACAAAATTTGCTTCTGTATCTTCATTCGATTCACTCGTAACTTCAGTAGTTTGGTGTCATTGATTTGGTCTACTTCTCAGTATTTCATTAGGAAGATGACCGCATCACTTATTTTTGATCCACTTCTTTGTGTCTTATCAGAAAGACGGATCTGGTTCACTTCTCTGTATCTCATCAGGAAGGTAACCGCTTTATTGCTTCGACCTGCTTCTCAGTATCTCATCAGGAAGCTGGGGTTCGAAGATTCACTCACTTTGAGCCTGGCTTCATTGATTTGGTCTTCTTCTCAGTATCTCATCAAGAAGATGACCGCATCACTTGTTTTAATCCACTTCTCTGTATCTCATCAGGAAGACGAATTTGATCCAGTTCTCAGTATCTCATCAGGAAGCTAACCATTTTATTACTTCGACCTGCTTCTCAGTATCTCATCAAGAAGCTGGGGTTCAAAGGTTCGCTCACTTTGAGCTTGACTTCATTGATTTGGTCTTCTTCTCAGTATCTCATCAGGAAGATGACCGTATCACTTATTTTGATCCACTTCTTTGTGTCTCATCAGGAAGACAAATCTAGTCCACTTCTCAGTATCTCATCAAGAAGCTAACCATTTTATTGCTTCGACCTGCTTCTCAGTATCTTATCAGGAAGCTGGGGTTCGAAGATTTACACGTATTGAGCTTTGTTCCATTGAGTTGGTATACTTCTCTGTTTCTCATCAGGAAGATGACCGCCTAACTTGTTTCAATCTGCTTCTCTGTATCTCATCAAGAAGCTAACCATTTTATTGCTTTGACCTACTTCTCAGTATCTCATCAGGAAGCTGGGGTTCGAAGGTTCGCTCACATCAAGCTTTGTTTCATTGATTTGGTCCTCTTCTCAGTATCTCATCAAGAAGATGATCGCATCACTTGTTTTGGATAATTACAATCTACCCCATGATCGGGGTAAGGTATTAGGGTCCTGCTTCTTTTCAACTTCACCTTGGTATCAATCTTTTTCTTTAATGCTCGAAGTTTCCTTGATTCATCTCACCATTTTACGGGGATGTGACCTATAAAGTATACTTCTATGGTCCTCTATCTAGTCATAAATTAGAAAGTCATGATTAGAATGAATCAAATGCTCCTAAACATGAATGTTCACGATAAATGTCAAATTCATTTATTATTATTCGGGTTGGTATGGTTTATCACATGTCCAAACTCTATCGTTGACATGTTGCCCTGTCTTCTTCTAGGTTGATCTTGAACTGCTTGTTTTCAAGTTTTCTAATTGGTGGTCCTGTTTCGGACCCCTGTACTATTTAGGAAATTCCAGAATAATGCTCATGGATCTTCGTATGATTTATTAGTCCATTATCTGTTATTTTATATGCAAACTGCTTGATCAAAATTGTGAAGAGATAAAGTCGTGATTTATTGAAAATTCTATTCAACAAAGAAGATCAAAATAGGCAATATTAATCAAAAATTGCCAAGTATACAATAAAAGACAATTAGTTGCCCCAGATACTGCAAAATGAGCTTCTCTGTGCCGACTTGCTGAGAATCACTCTAAGCTTGGATGTGTGTCTAGAAGACTTGGAGTGCCCTTTTGGTGTTTCAAGTTGTGAAATTTCTCTGTCCTACCAGATGATTGCTTCGTATCCACTTCTTCCTTCTGAATTTTGAGTCGCCTTTTGTGGGTTTTCGACTCAAAAACCTTTGGTTTCACGACACCTTTTTGTGGATTTTCGTCTTGACCCTTTTTTTTTAGGCAAAGTATTTTTTCACCGAGTTCAAGTTGACGGGGTTGTACAGATCCTTGCCGTCCATTTCTGTGAGAATGAGAGCTCCTCTTAAGAAAGCTTTCTTTACCACATAAGGCCCTTCCCAATTGGGCATCTATTTGCCTCTGAAATCTTTATGTATGGGGAGTATCTTTCTCAAAACTAGATCTCCCTCATGAAATTCTCTAGGGCAAACCTTTTTGTCGTAAGCTCGTATCATTCTTTTCTGGTACATCTGACCATAGTGGATGGCTTTTAATCTCTTTTCCTCGATTAAATTCAACTGATCATACCGAGCTTGGATCCATTCTGCCTCATCTAATTGATGCACAGTTAAGACTCGGAGAGAAGGTATTTCAACTTCAATTGGCAAGGCTGCTTCCATACCATATGCCAATGAGAACGGTGTTGCCCCAGTAGAAGTTCTAACTGAAGTTCTATCGGCAAAGAGGGCAAATGGTAGTTTTTCATGCCAGTCTTTGTAAGTCTCAGTCATTTTTGCAACGATCTTCTTGATGTTCTTATTAGCTACCTCCACAGCTCCATTCATCTTTGGGTGATAGGGAGAGGAGTTATGATGCTTGATTTTGAATTGTTCGTAAACTTCCGCTATCTTGGTGTTGTTCAAATTCAAGGCATTATCGAATATGATCCTTTCTGGCATCCCATATCGACAGATGATCTCCTTTTCCAAGAACTTACTAACCGTAGACTTCGTGACGTTGGCGTAAAAAGCTGCTTCTACCCATTTGGTGAAGTAGTCAATTACCACGAAAATAAATCTATGACCATTGGAAGCCTTTGGAGAAATTGGCCCAATGACATCCATGCCCCACATAGATCTAGTCTCCATAGATCTAGCACTTACGGCACCTCTTGGCATAAAGGTGTGATGTTGGTACATGAATCTTGTCTCCATAGATCTAGCACTTACGGCACCTCTTGGCATAATTAATGCAATCGCCTTCCATAGTAAACCAATAATACCCAAATCTCATTATTTTCTTGGCCATTGTGAAACCATTGGCATGTGTCCCACAAATGCCTTCATGAACTTCTTCTAAGATCTTCTTAGCTTCAACTGCTTCAACACATCTCAGCAACACTTGATCTTTTCTCCTTTTGTACAAGATTTCCCTGCCTAAGACATATTCGCTGGCAAGTCTTCTCAGTGTCCTCTTTTCATTTTCTAAAGCTTGCTCGGGGTACTTGCGACCTCTTACAAACTGAAGCATATCTTGGTACCATGGGCGGTCATACCTTTCTTCTTCTTCTTCTACCTCGATATCATAACAATGAGATGGAGCTTCATAGATGCTCATTTGAAAGGTCTTTACATCTTTCGGTCTATTTACTTTAATCATCGAGGCTAACGTGGCTAAAGCATTAGCCACCTGGTTTTCTTCCCGTGGGAGATAATGGAAAGTAATGTAATCAAACTCTTTGATTAATTCGAGAACTAATTTGCGGTAATCCACTAGCTTAGAATCTCTTGTTTCTCATTCTCCTTTGAGTTGATAGATTACTAGCGGGAGTCTCCATATATCTCCAAAACTTTGATTCCCCACTCTATGGCTATGCGGATTCTCATGATACATGCCTCGTATTCGGCCATGTTTTTTGTGCAATCGAAATCGAGTTTGCTGGTGAAAGGGTAGTGATCTCTTTCTGGTGATTCTAAGATTGCCCCGACTCCATTACCTGTAGCATTTGAAGCTCCATCAAAATTTAATCTCCAAGGACATTCTATTGTGGTTACCTCTTCAGCGGTCACGACATACATTAAATCCTCGTTCGAGAAATTGAAGTTTATCGGCTCATAGTCCTCTAAAGCCTCGCTGGCTAGGAAGTCTGCTATCGCACTCCCTTTTACAGTCTTCTGATTGACGTAGACTATGTCGAACTCTGAAAGCAAGATCTGTCATCTAGCCAATCTCCCATTTAATGCAGCCGACTCCATCATGTACTTTAGATGATCAAATTTTGAGATTAACGAAGTGGTATGGTACAACATGTATTGCCTTAATCTTCGCGTGGTCTAGACTAGAGCACAACATAATTTTTCAATTGTCGAATATCGAGTCTCACAATTTGTGAATTTCTTGCTCAAATAATATATCGCCTTTTCCTTCTTTCCGGATTCATCATGTTGGCCTAGTACTCATCCCATAGAATTTTCAAAGACCGCCAAGTATAGGATCAACGGTTTATTAGGAATTGGAGGTACCAAGATGGGAGCTTTGGATAAATAATCCTTGACCTTGTTAAAGGTTTCCTGACATTCATCATCCCATACACCTGGGTTGCGCCTTCTAAGCAGACAGAAGATAGGATCACATTTCTAAGTCAATTGTGAAATGAACCGAGCAATGTAATTTAGTATCCCTAGAAATCCTCGAACTTCTTTTTGCATGCTGGTGGCGGTAGCTCCTGTATGGCTTTGACTTTATCTGGATCTATTTCAATTCCTTTTTTGCTGACTACAAAGCCTAACAGCTTTCTCGACGTGGCTCTGAAAGTGCATTTTGTTGGGTTTAGCTTTAATTGGTACTTTCTTAGCCTTCTAAACAACTTTTTCAGGATCCTAATATGCTCTTCCTCCGTTTGGGACTTCGCAATCATGTCGTCGACATAAATTTCAATCTCCTTATGCATCATGTCATGGAATAAGGTCACCATGGCCCTTTGATAAGTTGTCCCTTCAGTTTTTAGTCCGAAAGGCATCACCTTATAGCAAAATGTTCCCCATAATGTGACAAACGTAGTTTTGATCATATCCTCATGTCTATCCTTATTTGATTATACCCTGATAAATCATCCATGAATGAAAATAAGGAATGACTTGTTGTGTTATCGACTAATGTGTCGATGTGAGGTAATGAGAAGTTATCTTTTGGGCTAACTTTATTTAAATCTCGATAGTCCACACACATGCACACTTTTCCATCTTTTTTAGGAACATGGACTATGTTAGCTACCCATTTTGAGTATTTGACTACTTGGAAAAACCCGACGTCAAATTGCTTCTTGACTTCTTCTTTTATTTTCAATAACACATCTGGTCTCATTCTTCAGAGCTTTTGCTGCACAGGCCTACATTCCTCCTTTATAGGGAGTTTGTGTACTACAATGTCAGTGCTCAAGCCAGGCATATCTTGGTAATACCATGCGAAGATGTCTTGGAACTCTTGAAGCAATTCAATAAGATCCTTTTTGGTTTCTAAAGAGATGTTCGCCCCAATTTTCACCTTTTTCTTTTCATCTTCATTTCCCAGATTAATAATTTTCACTGGGTCTGAATGAGGCAGGATTTGTTTTTCCTCTTGCTCCATCATTCTTAACAGATCCGGAGGCAAATTACAATCTTGATCATCTTCGAAGTCCTGAAGCTCTTTTAAACACATATCTTGCTCGAAGTGAGGCTCTAAGTTAGCATCAGGGTTACTCATATTATTGATATTCGAGGACCTATCAAGGGATGAAAGGGAGGTCCAAAGAACAAAATAAATTTACCAAAGAATGATTATGTGGTATGATGTATGTATTAAAGAATGATTAATCTTGTTTATTGGATATGTACGAATGGTTTATTAAGAATGAAAGAATAATTGGGAAAAAAAATTATCATTAAAGAAGGAAAATGCATTTCATTCAAAATAACTGGATAATGATCATGTGTTCTTTTACAAAAAGATCCATATTGCTTTCAAGCCTAAAGCAATAGGTGTTTCTGAGTATTACTCTGAAGAAATCTTAAAAATTACAGGGAGTTCCTCCAAAGTCTAATTATTTAGAGTGCTTCTAGGTGCACATGGACCGATTCCTGATAGGTTCCCTTCTTCTGCTTCATCCGATATAGCATTGATGCCCAGGTCTTTCATGATTCCTCTAGTCTTGATCGTTACTTGCTCTTTTTCGACTTTGTCTCTTGGTTGATCACCCCTCTTGAGATGAAAGTTTCATATATGTACGAGAAGGCAATCGATTCCCACGAGATTTCTTTTCCGGACAATCTCGCCCTCCTTCTTTCTTGTTTTCTTTCTAGCTCCTTCTTCTTTTGTTTTGCGACCGTTTTGTACCCCAGACCATAATGATCCCTCTTTTCCATTAGCATCGGCACATTAACTCTTCCCTAGAGGCATTTTACTAACCCTTTTCCAAGTAACGCCCCTTTTCCAATGGTTAAACGTAGGCCCATCTTGGTGGTTGACGATATCGTGGGCACAGAGATCTTACTCCCCTTAGCGTTGAAGGTTGCATTGACAAATTAGTGTGCGGAAGGAACGTTCCACAACCTCCTCATCTATTCCAACGTAGGGTGAATGGCTCGTTATGGATGCGATAATTTCCTCATCAGCGTTGATCATGATTAACCGTGCTTCATTTATTAATTTCACTTTCTAGTGCAATGAAGATGGTACTGCTCCAGCTGAGTGAATCCAAGGTCTTCCTAATAGACAGTTGTAAGTGGGCTTGATATCCATCACTAGAAAATCTGCCTCATATGTATTTGGCCCAATTTGAAGAGGTACCTCGATCTTACCCATTACCTTTCTCTCAGTCCCGTCAAACACTCTTACTATATTATTACACCCTTTCATGTGAGAACTATCAAATGGTAATCTCTGCAGGGTAGCTAACAGTAGCACATTCAAAGTTAAACCGTTATCTATGAGTACCTCAGGTAGCGTGTACCACTTGCAACGGGTAGTGATGTGTAAGGCTTTGGTAGATCTCATGCCTCCTGTTGGTATTTTATCATCGCTAACGAAAATGAAGTTATCGGCACTCACGTTATTGACTAATCGATCCAACTTACTGACAGAGATATCATTTGCTACATATGTTTCGTTCAACACCTTCATTAACACGCTTCAATGGGCTTCTAAGTTTAAGAGCAAGGACAAGATTGATATCCGAGTAGGCTGTTTGTGTAATTGTTCCACTACACTATATTCACTATGTCTTAAAAACTTCAAAAACTCTTTTGCCTCTTTTTCAGATACGGGCTCATTTGTAGGTACTTCGGGCTTGCTAATTATGTTTTCCTCTAGCTCACACATTATTGCCTTCCCTTTGCTAATCTCTTTCTCCTTATTCACTAGATCATAACTCTTACCATTACAGGTAACAAGATTTACATCCTTCCTAAGTTCTCTCTCCCTTGGTATGGTTACGTTGCAATTGTAATTCCACGAGACCTTCTTACTATCTTTGAAAGGAAATGTTACTGGCTTTTGTATGATGATGCGCGGGATTGTCTACTCCTTTGCCTCGCTATCTACGAGTTTAGAAATAATCACCTTTGGGCGATTAATCTCATAAACCTTATCTGTTCCATCCTCAGAGGCGTAAACATCATCAACCTCCTTTTCTTCTTCGAAGAATTCTAATTCTTTGTTATCCATCATCGTCTGCACTATAGCTTTGAATTTTACGCAGTCTTGAATCTCATGTCTCTCAATGGAATGAAACTCGCAGTAGCTGTCAGTCCTCGCTATGGTGCTTTCCTTATCCTCCACAATTATCCCCTCTTTGACCAACTATTGCCATACCCATTGGAGTAGGGACCTAACTTCTTCAATATTTATTTTGATTTTCTGGCCCTTTCCTTCCATCAAAGCATTCACTCTCTGCTCTGGGTGATTGGGCAGGGGATTCTCATCTATGTTGGGTTTTGTTGGTTCTTCTAATCTCACGACTCCATGCTCGATGAGTCCGTCCACTCGCCTTTTGAAGGCAGGGTAATTCTCAATCGAATGACCTTCTGCCTTTGCATTGTATTCACAATGTGCGCTCACATCGTACCAGGCCGAGAATGGGGGTTTATATAGCTTCCCACGCTGTAGAGATACTTCTTGCGCGTCATACAGAATTTTGTAAAGTTCTCCATATGAAATAAGAAGGGGAGTATATTGAATCCTTCCCCTATTCGACCTTAAACCCGGTTCTTACCTTAAGGCACTTCGATAATTGCTTGTTGGGGCTTTAGGATGTCCTGTTACGAACGGCTTGGCATAACTTAGCCTGTACACACTTGCATTATTAGCTTCATTATCCCTCCTTTTGGGAGCAGGCCTTTTAGTGTTTTCTCCAACCTCAATCTTGTCGATTTTGATTGCATTCTCAATCATCTCCCCCCATATGACCATATCAAAAAAACTTTTAGTGGTGTTCCCTAACAGATGGTTGAGATAAAGTGCCTTGAGGGTGCTAACAAACAACATCGTTGCTTCTTTTTCTATTAGCGATGGTTGCACCTGAGTTGCCATATCTCGCCACCTCTGTGCATACTGTCTGAAACTCTCGTTTGACCTACTTTTCATGTTTTGTAGTGTGAGTCGATCAGGAGTTATTTCTGTTACGTGACCGTATTATGTTAAGAAGGTCTGCGCTAGATCTCTCCATGAATGAAATTTTGCTCAGCTCAATTGATTATACCATTTGACTGTCGATCTTACCAAGCTGTCTTGAAAACAATGAATCAACAGTTGGTCATTATGAACGTGCCCCGCCATTTTCCTACAAAACATGGTAAGGTGAGTTTCGGGGTAGCTTGTTCCACTATATTTCTCAAATTTTGGGGCCTTGAATTTAGGAGGGAGAACTAAATCTAGGACCAGACTTTATTCTTTAGCGTCCATCCCATAAGAATTTTTAACTCCCTGTATTGCTTCAATCCTATCTTCTAATTGCTTGTATTTTTCTTCTATTTGTTGGGGGAGATCTATCCTCATCATTTCATTGAAGTTTGGGACGCCCAGATTAGCAGCATTATCCTCAAGATTTGATCTAGACCCTATTGGATAATTGGTCGGCCTTGATGTGCCAATGGCCTGCTGTTGCGCTCTTATAGTAACGGTGGCCTCCCGTGTTGGTACCTCATGCGAAGCTGGGTTATGGAGAGGTGTGAAGCCTAGGGGAACAATTGGGTCCTCGTCTTCCTCAATTGCAGGGCCTTTTCCTTTGTCGGCCATGCTTTGCTTCACTTGTGCTAGTCCATTCATCAAATTCTTTTATACTTCCATAAATTGATTTTTCATTTCCCTACACATTATCGTCATTTGTTCCTGAAAGTGCCCTTGCATTTAATCTTGTAATTCTTTCTAGATTTGCTCCAATCTTTGCTCCATGGCCTTAGTTTTTTTACGGGTATTATAGCATGTGAGTTTTCAATGATTACCGATGTAGCTGGATAAAGTTTTTAATTAGTTAGAATTATTATGCGAGAATATGCAAAAATGCGATGCAAATAAGATGTATGTATGTAATGCAAGAAAAGGCATTAATTTTGAAGTTTATTTTCCATTAGAACAACTTCTCTAGAAGAAAAGCTTCTTTCCACAAAAAGAAATTACACAAATGGCTTTGCCTTATTGCCTAGAGCTTTGATTTTTCCAAAAAGTCTAGGTAACTTCTATCCTCATTCTAATTTTGATTCATACTGGAGACTCAAATTATCAGCTTTGACAGCTACCTCTTTCATGTGATTAGAAGCCTCCTTCATTTGGGACAATGCTCTTCCCATTACATAATCTCTTTCTTTGACTTGTCTATAGGCTTGTCGAGAGTGTCATTCACTGGTTTCTAGATTCCTTTCCATGATCTCAAATCGAATCTCATTGTTATGGAGTGCAGCCTCTAGTTCCTGTACCCTTTCCCTTAATTCTTGACTTTCAGCCATACTTGCCTTGAGTTCCAGGACAGAATTTCGATTGAGGTGTCTTCGTAGTGATTCTTCTAATTCCCCTATTCTTGCGTCTAATCCAGCTATCTGGGCTTTCATCTCAGCCTTCTTGACTTACTTTTCTAACAGTTCTCCTTTCAAAGCATTTTCACGAGCATGACCATCTTGAAATTTCCTTTGCCACTGCTCTGTCTAGTCTTTCTATATCTGAATTTCCTGTCGCCATTATTCCGACGTTTTACCCAATCTCGCGATTCTCATAGACAAATAGAGCTTCTTATAAACTTTCTTCAAGTCAACTAGGTCCTCTTCGACTTTGCTTTTGCCTTTCCTTAATTTCTCAGCCTCTAACTTATGTATATCCACATCCAATCCCAACTTCATCTTTTCCTCTTCTAGGACCTCTATTCTCTTTCTGAACTCTACGCTCTTTTTCTCGAAGTCTTGTTTCATGATGTCTATTTCTGACGGGACTTCCTGTAAATATTTCTTTATCGGCTGAACATTTTCAAGATTTGGCGCTGGGATTGTTTCGTTAACTCTTTTACTTCTCCACCAATCATAATTTAGTGTTGTCAACGAGTTTGCACTAAATTTTTTCATTCTATGAACTTTCTTCCATGCATTTGCTACCTCTCAAACCCTCTTTTTGTAGTCATTCCTTCTGTAGGAGAACTCACACTGAGCTAGGCCATGTGTCGCAGCGATAAATTATTTTATCTTGTACTGTCTCAACACGAGCAGAGGGGCATATCATGTGGCACCTCATACCCCGAGTAGAGGGACCCAATCAAACTACCACAATGATAAAGGATCTCATCTGGAATAAACCAAGGTGAGCACCACTCGACGTCTTCATCCTAAAGGTTCTGAAGGATAGCCATCCATTTTTCCTCAGACACATTTTGTTCCTTTTATGTGGCAACAAATTCCTTCAAAGGTGAGAAGTCGACTGAGAACACTTTGCATGAAAACCTTTCTAATTTCCAGAAATGACTTTGAAACCAAACCATCAAAAGTTGTGCACAACCAATGAACCTTCCTTCCCTTTCTCTTTGGTAAGCACTTAATCATCTGAAGGTTTCGGCAAGAATCGCTGGAATGGGCGTGACACCCTTACTAAGCTCATCAAACAACACTGCTACCACGTCCTCCACATGCCCTAATGCTTTTGGGAAAAGGACTAACCCGTAAATGCCAAGAGCAAAGATGTCAATGCGTTTCTTCATATCTAGGTGTGTCGAAATTAGATCTCGCAAGCTTTTCCAATTGATGCACTTGTTGTCTCCCTTTACTTTTATCCGAGACGCGACCCACTGTTCACTCATTCCGGTTACACTCATCAGCCTTTTCAGAAATGTTGAGACACATGCATCCTTTGAATATAGTTTATCGACTTGAATTCTGGGACAACGGATCAAAGTAGTATACTCCTCCACCGTGGGCATCATCTCTAGGTTCTTGAAGGTGAAACAGCTATATGCGGGGTTCCAATGCTAAGCGAGGGCTCGAAAAAGATGTTTGTTAATTTTCAGTTCAAGCAAGTAAGGCAAGTCTCCATATTCCCGATAGAATATCTGTTTCATCTCACTATCCCATTAACCCTAGATATCTCTTAACTCTTGCAGATTATTTTGAGTCACCTTAATTCAAGTATAATCCCAAAACTGTAATAAATGCCCTTCTTTCAAACTATCTCATTTTTCGCACTATTGTTCCTCTGACCATAAGCGCGCAACCATGTAATTTTCCACTTCATCAAGAAATCCGCCTTCCATGATGAAACTGCCTATTTGGTAATCGAACTTAAATCAACACCTTTTCAATTATGATGATACAATGCAAGCAAAAGAGACAAAACAGAACACGTTATCAAAACATAATAAAATCAACATAAAAACATACAACAAAGAACCTAAGAAATTGTCTTGGATAAATGCTAAAAGATTCGGTATAACTTCTTCTAAGGCGAGTACTTAAGGTTCACTATATGTGGTTTTAGGCTTTAGAGTAAAAGGGTACCCAAACCAGCAGATTCCTCGATCCTCACCCATTACAGGCTCATACGGATGAGTTCGATTTAGGGGGACACATTTCCCGTATGTTTGTACGGAAGTGAAAACTTCACGAAAACATGGGTACAGATGTAATCTCGAAAGCGATTCACTATCCTGCACGGAGGTGAAGACCTCACGAAAGAGTAGTTTTCTGCTTCAACTTAAAATGGTAATAACAAAATGCATATGGATGCAAATTTATACTAGCAATATCAACATAATATAATATCACACAAAGATGCCGAGGATCGTATATTTAAAAAATCAAAGGTTTATAAGTTTTCAAAAAGGACCCGAAAATAATCAATTTTTGCTTGACTCTCGTTTATTTAAAAATTCCCCAGTGGAGTCGCCAAGCTGTCGAAACATTTATTTTTGTGGGAAAACAAACAAGTCTCGAACAATATTTAAAAATCAAAAAATTAGTATGATTAAAAAGTGGGAGTCGCCACCAATCTTTTTATATGGTGTGATTGGATCACTACAAAACGTTTGAAATCCGTTTTGAAAAATATTTTTGTCTTCAAAATCCAGAAAACTGGTTCGGGAGTCAGTTACGCGTGAGGAAAGGTTGGCACCCTCATACGCCCAAAATTGGTACCACGTTGATTATTTTCGGGTCTTGGTTTGTTAAACATTTGAAAACTCGAGTAAAATTTAAAATACGATCTTTGTTTTTAGAAAAACTTTGCATGATTTCAAAGAAAATCCTTTTGGAGGAAAACTGTCCCCGTGTTTCGAATTTCTATAAGAATTGGAGGTCGTGTCCAACACATTAGGGTACTTTGTTCTCGAACTTTCGAAATTGAAGGACGGTTTGAAAGACTTTAAAGAGGATATTCGATCACGTGAATTATACGAAAATCACACCCAGCACGTTAGGGCATGTTTTTTTTTAAAGTCTTCACAAGAAAGGATATTGCCTCGTTTTGTTTTAAAATCATTTGTATATATATATTTTTTTGAGAACTTGAAATTTCGCATTAAGTTTAAAATACAATCTTCAGTCACATGACTTAAAAAGATTTGAAGAAAGAATGCCTGTTTGTTTCAATTTTCGAGGAGAATTGAAGTCGTGACCAACACATTAGGGCACGACATTCTCGGAATCTCGAAATTCAGAATCTCGAAATTAGAAGGCATTTTTTAAAAAAAAGCTTGGAAAAGGATATTCGATTCGTGCGAATTATACGAAAAATCACACCCGACATGTTAGGACATTGCCTTGATTTTAAAGGTTTATAAAAAATAATTTTGAAAACAAATGTGTGAAATATGAACGATTTAACGAAGATTAAATGAAAATAAAATAGTTAAGCAGATAACTATACACAAAAATAAAAAATTAATAGAATGTAAAATACGAGAGAATAATTAAAATCTAAGTACGGATGTTGAAGAGAAAGGAAAAATAAAAACAGACGGGATTAAATGCAATTTTTGGATGCCCGGGGGTAAAATGGTAATTATCTGAGGTTTGAGGGTAAAAATGGTAATTTTTTGATATTCGAGGATGAAAATGAAATTTTCGAATGTTCAGGGGTAAAACGGTAATTTTGGACACTTCGGGAGGAAAACGGTAATTTTTAGAAAATTCAAGATCAAAAATGATATTTTTGGAAGTTCGGGGGTAAAATGGTAATTATTGGAAAATTCAAGATCAAAAATGTAATTTTTGGACATTCGAGGGTAAAATGGTATTTTTTGAAAATTTTAGGGTCAAAAATGGAATTTTTGAACATCTGAGTATTTTTTGGAAGTTCGAGGGTAAAATGGTAATTTTCGGGGAGTTCGGGTCAAAATGGAATTTTTGGAAATTTGAGGGTAAAATGGTAATTTTTGGAAACTCGGGGGTAAAATGGTAATTTTCAAGGAGTTCGCGGTCAAAAATGTAATCGTTGTGAAGTTCAGGGGGCAAATGTAATTTTTGAAAAGTTCGAGGGTCAAAATATGATTTTTGGAGAGTTAAGGGACCTTCTAGGCAATAAAACCAAAAATATGGGACACGTGGCAGCTTCTCAGGCATTCTGAAGCCAAAGGACTGATTTAAAAATAATTTGAAATTTTTGGGCCAATTTATAAATAAAACAGAACTTGATTTAGGGATGAAATTAAAACAAATAAAAAATAAAAGGGACTAAATGCATAAATAAACCAAAAGCAAGACACGTGGTAGCCTCTCAGGCTTCTAGAGAGTTGAAGGACTAAATTGAAACACAATTAAAATTGTTGGGCAAATTTTAAAATAAATTAAAAATATAAAAAAGGACCTGGTTGTTGAAATAAAAAAATGCGGAAGGACTAATGGCATAAATATCCCTTTTTTTGAAAACATGCGAACCCTTGTTGGAGCGGGTTGGGTCGGATCGGGCCACGGGTTATGAGCCAAATGGCACCGTTTTGGCACCAATTGTATACCCCCAAAACGACAGCATTTAAGAGCTGCTATAAATACCATTTTTAAACTCGAAAAAAATCATTTTCACTTCCTTTATAAAAAAAATTGATTCCTTTCACAAATTTTCTCTCTGAAATCCTCTTGAGGCTGGCCATGGCTCCCTTGTCAGTTTGCCGTCCATCGATCATTACGCCGTCGCCCAATGCCACACCCACGCCATTGCCATCTGCCGTACACGGTTCTCGCAAGTAAGCCGATCGTCTCCCTCTTCTTCTCCTTCTTTCTTTAAAAAACGTTTTGATTTCTTTAAAAACCCTTTCCTTTTTTATTTATGAAACTCAAATATGGATTAAAGTCCAGATCTTTAAAAACTTTAGCTTTTTCCCCCTTTTTTTTTTTTCAAAAATGCTCCTGTTTCCAAATCCAAAAGATCTAGTCTTTAGATCTTCAAGAAAAAAAGTTTTGAACTTTCATTATCTTCTTTTCAAACTACAGTTATTATTTTTAATAAATGTATTTTTACTTCGATTTTGAATTTGTTTTCGTGGTTTGGTCTTTTGAAATTGGTTGTTATTCATTTTTGGGTTCCATTTTTCTCTTTTTAGTGTTTTTTTTCCAGATCTCCCTACGATGAGGTGCGACGATGCTCCGGTGAGGACCTCGTTGCGGCTATGAGCGACGGCGATGCACCCCAAGGAAAACCTTCCAACTTTTTTTTACTTATTATTATTATTATTATTATTATTCCTATTAATCGTTTTAACATAAATAATAAATGATGGCAATAATAAAAATGGTAGGTGCATTAATATGTATTTAATGAAAACGTTTTGAAATTTGAACAATAAATAAAAACAAAAAAATAATCAATGCATATATTTAATGTACCTTGCAAATATTGGATGCTATGTATTTTGGTAACGTTTTGATGCCTCTGCTGCTTAGTGAATCTGTCTGGAATTTATTTTTGTATTGATTTGGAATGAACAACAAAGGTCCATAATTGTGTATTAATTTTTTTGAAGTGATTCAGTAACCTCCATTATAATATTTCAATTTTGACTTTATAGTCATATTTACAATGATTATATTTTATCCATTCTAACTAAATACTTGTCTTGTTTTTCTTTTGCAGGTACGGCTTGCAGTGGTGGTTGGTGCAGAGGCAAGTTACTGGTGGTCGGTGCTGACGTGGCAGCAACAGTTTAAGTGGGGTAGCCATTTTTTAAGGTTTGACCTAGGGTGGTTTAGGGTTTGGGTCAAAGTAAATGTAATTTGGTCTTGGGTTTATAACAAAATGGGTTTGGGTTTTGGGTCAATTGAAATTGAGCCCAATTAGGCTTGTATCTGGACATTCTGTTTGAGCTTGTATTTTGGATTTTTAAATTTATTTTAATTTAAAATAAATTTAAATTTAAAGTAAATTCAAACTCAAAATGAATTTAAATTTAAAATAAATTAAAACTTATTTAAAAATTAAAATTTGGATTCAATTATGATTTAAGTGTTGGGCTCGGTCAGAATTGGGCTCTAACAATTATTATTCAATCTTTGTTTTTTATTTTGTTATAACACAATCAAGAAGTATCTATTTACTTTGGTTGTTTTCAATTTATGATATTCTAGCTTAATAATGAGTAAAATTACATTTAATTTGACATATTTATAAATAAATAAATTGATAATATATACAAAAACAATATAAAATATAAATTTATAAATATAAAATAAATTTAATTAATTAATTAATAAAATATAAAATATATAAAATATATATTTTTCATTAAAATTTTTTTATAAAATATTTATAATAAAATTTTTAAATAATATAAATTATTATTTTTAAAAAATTATTTTCTGAAAATCATTTTCAATAAAACATATCCTCGTTGATTATACAAAGATAAATAAAATACAACATAAAAATAACACCATCACAGGAAAGAAAAGGAATATGGGGACATTATTTCACAGAATTTAGCTGCTTAATTTTAGGAAAGAACTGCACGTTGTCATCACGTGCATTTATTAAGTCTTGGGATAGTGATCAGAGGCGCCGCAGTCATAATCAGTATGACTTCTCTGGTCCCCAAAAACAAGAATTAGGCCGACGATACCCAAAGCTTTCTTCACCTTACACGTATTGCCTTGTGCAAGTCCCATAAAATATGTCTGCAAAGAAAGCGAAAAAACCCTCATCCGACGCTCCCCCACATACTTATCTAGGGCTTCCTCAACCAACCTTTTTCCTCCACCTTCCGTCGCTTGCTTTAGTTTCTCAGACAAGCATCTTGCCAGCACCACTGCGTCCTCCAACGACGCCCCTCCACCTTGTGAGATGAAAGGGCACATCGCATGCATTGCATCTCCTGCCACAACCACCGTGCCTTTTCTGAAATTGGCACGCACCAGGTCCCATGGCGCCCGGTACCGAAGTTCAGTCAGATACAACGCATTGGGCTCTGTGTTCTTTACCAGTTCCACTATTTCTTCAGGGAAACCTTTTATTGCTTCTAGTGATGCTTTTGTTATGTAGGCTGGATCCTTCTTTGCATCACTCAAATCTGTTCATCATCATCATGCCATTTATTATAAACAAAATTAGTGTTTGTAAAGAGTAAAAGATATGTTGTTACCTTGAGATGTTAAGACTCGAGTCAAAAACCAATACACAAGCTTATTAGTTACGGGAAGCTGTCCCAGAGTAACATCATCGGAGCTATAAAAACGAAACTTATCGCCAAAACTATGACCACCTTCATAATACGTGAAACCTCTGGTCGCACATCGAGAGAAAAGCTTTGGGGAATTTACGCCTATAAATTTTAAAACTATTGAGTTCACCCCGTCGCATCCAATTACAATCTGTCACCAAACAACAACAGTGCTTCACTGCTATATAATAAAATACCAAGATTCGATAACTTAGATTAAAGTTATGATATAACACCTTGGCTTTAATGAGAGTGCCATCTTGGAGTTGAAGAAGGGGATTGGAAGTAAGAGGGTCAAGTAGGATGGAGACCGCTCCGCATCCCAAATACACTCTCCACCGGCAATTCCTCCGCTAGTGCCTTCATCAGCTCCATCCGTTTCAAACAGCGTAATTCCCCTTTCCTGTCAAATATATTTACTTTTTTTTTTTACTTCCATTAATAGCTATAAAAAACTAAAAACCAAGGGTTTCCAACTTACCCAAGAGGTAATTCTGATTCACGACACTTGCCCTCAGCAACTGATATAAATAATCCCCTACATCCATACTTGTATAACTTCAGAATTTTTTTTTAACTTCAGAAAATTTCGGATTTTTTATAAAAGAAATTTAAAAATTAATTAATTGCGAAAATATATAAGATTTAGATCAATTACAAAATTGATTTATTCTATATAATATTTTTGGGTGTTGTCAAGATTTTTTCCCATCTACGGTCAACAATTCCTATGAAGTAAAAAAATTAACTTTTTAAATGCTGTCTCCAACTTGTCAACTTTTGTCACAATTTTCTATTAATTCTTAAATTTTTTGCATTTGTATAATATTTATTTAAAAATATTTGTATTTTTTGGACTGCTTGACTGGTTGGTGATACCCAAGAATACAGTAACAAACGACCTATTTTTGTAATGTTAGAGAAAAAATTGATTTTTAAAGTCAGCTAAAACATGTAGATAACGTGGAAGCTTACTAATGATTTCTTAAGTTTTAAGTATGTTAATTAGGCAGCGAAGAGATTGGCTTGCAAGCTGTCAAAATTGGTCTGCAGCTTGAAAAATTAATAACGTGGCAGCAGGGACTAAAATGATGATAATGATAAATGAGTTGGAATGTTCATGAAATCTTAAAGGATAAGGATGATAAGGATGAAAATTGTTAATGTCGGTTAAGCTCTATTATAAATATAGTTCATGGGTTGGTAGAATAGTTGCTGAAATATGAGTGTGTTGAGAAAGAAATAGAGAGCTGAAAGTGAAAAAATAGTGTGTGTGTGCTGGAAATTAAGAAACAAAAGAGTGAGAGTTGTGTTGTGAGTGAGTAGTGAAAAAAAACTAGCAGCAACTAGTGGAGAAAAAGAGAGATATTTGTATTGTGATTTGTGTGTAATAAAATTTTTATTTTAGCTAGTAATTTTGATCTCGCTTCTAACAAGTGGTATCTGAGCTAGGTTCGTGTCGATGTCATAATGGTAAATATGATTCAACCGCATATCTCGAAACTAACAAAGACAAATTATGACAATTAGAGCATCCAAATGAAGGTTTTGCTAGGCTCTCAAGACTGTTGGGATGTTGTCGAAGAAGGACATGTTGAGCCCAAAAATGCAACTGTTGAAGTGGTTTTAACAAACGAAGAAAAAAGAGTATTGAAGGAAGCTCGTAAAAAAGATAAGAGGGCGTTGTTTTTTATTTTTCAAGGTGTTGATGAATCAACTTTTGAAAAAATTTCATATGCGAAGACATTGAAGGAAGTGTGGGAAATTTTGCAAAAATCCCTTCAGGGAGCAGAAAAGGCCAAAAAGGTACATTTACAAACCCTTAGAGCCGATTTTGAGATGTTGAAAATGAAACCTTCAGAAAGTGTTGATGATTATGTCACTCGAGTTAAAGCGGTGGTAAATGAAATTAAAAGGAATGGAGAAACACTTGATGATGTAAGAGAAATGGAGAAAAATTTACGATCATTAACACGTAAATTTGATTATGTGGTGGTTGTCATTGAAAAGTCAAAAGATTTATCACAAATATCAATCGATGAACTTGTGGGTTCTTTCCAAGCCCATGAGCCTAAAATGAAGCAACATGATGATACTAGAAATTTGGAGCGAGTCTTGCAGAGCAAGCTGTCCTTCAATGAAAGTAAAGCTAGCAATAATTTTGGAGAAGGTACAAGCAACCGTGGAGGATATTGTGGAGGATATAGAGGCAAAAATAGAGGTGGACGAGGAACACGTGGACAAGGCAATCAATCATATGGTAGAGGCAAAACAAGCGAAGAATCTCAAACATCAAGTCGTGGACAAGGAATTTGAGGTTGAGGTAGAGATAGATTTCAACACGGAAATAAATCTCAAGTACAATGCTATAATTGCAATAAATATGGCCACTTTAGTTATGAGTGTAGATCAACTCCCAAGCTGGAGAAGAGAAATTATGTAGCAGCAGCTAAAGAAGAAGAAAACATGGAATCTAGTGTATTCCTCACTTATAAATAAAGTGAAAAATCAAGTAAAAATATTTGGTATCTTGATAATTATGCCAACAATCACATGTGTGGCCGAAAAGATCTATTTTCAGAGTTGAACAAGAATATTCATGGACAAGTGACATTTGGAGATGAATCGCACGCCACGGTTAAAGGTAAAGGCAAAGTTACTATTATACAAAAGAACGGAGAGAAGAAGTACATATCAAATGTTTATTATGTCCAGCTTTGAAAATCAACATTATCAGCCTTGGACAGCTTCTAGAAAAAGGATATGAAGTACATATGAAGGACTGCACGCTTGCTCTAAAAAATAAGAGTGGTGAATTAATTGCCCAGGTTGATATGAAACGCAATCGTCTGTTCACTATTGACATTGAATCTAGAGAGGTAAAGTGTATGAAGAACATAGTCAAAGATGATTCATGGTTGTGACATTTAAGGTTCGAGTATCTTGGATTTTTCGGCAAAAGAGAACATGGTAAACAAATTGCCAGAAATTAATCCTCCTAATCAATTGTGTAAAGCTTGCATTAAAGGAAAACAAAACAGACAGAGTTTTGAAGTTGGAAAAACTCGACGAGCCAGGAGACCATTGAAGATTGTGCACTCTAACATAGCAGGTCCTTTAGATATACCATCACTTAGAGGAAATAGGTACTATCCTACTTTTATTGATGATTTTAGTAGAAAAGGTTGGATATATCTTGTTAAAACAAAACCAAAAGCACTTGACAAGTTTATCGAATTCAAAGTTATGGTAGGAAAATAGAGTGGGCATTATATTAAGATACTCAAAATTGATAGAGGCAGTGAGTATACTTCAAAGCTATTTGAAAGGTTCTGCAAAGAGCACCGAATTATTCACCAGTTGACAACTGCGTACACAGCACAACAAAATAGAGTCGCTGATAGAAAGAATCGCACTATTCTTGATATGACAAGAAGCATGGTTAAAGGTAAGCATTTACCAAGAACTTTCTAGGCTGAAGCTGTTCGATATGTTGTTTATTTATTGAATCGGAGTCCAACAAAAAGTGTGAAATACAAGACGCCAAATGAAGCTTGGAGCAATCAAAAGCCCGGAGTTGGACATCTCAAGATTTTTTTATGCATAGCATATGGCCATGTTCTTGACCAAACGAGAAAGAAGCTCGACAACGAAGGAGTGAAATGTAACAGCCAATTTTTCAGTGGTGTCGAAAATAATGGTTTCAAGACCTCAAATTTGACGAATAAATTCATATAATGATTATTTGAATTATATGAGTCAATAACAATTTTATACAGAATTTTGAATTGGTGATTTTTAATTATTGAATTAAAAGTTAGTATAAGTGGTCTGGTTCAAAAGTCAACTGGTTGTAGAAAATGAGGTATCGAAACCTCGTTTTAAAAATTTAAGACCATAAATATTTTTATTAAATATTTATAGAGTCTTATTATATGTGAATTGAAGTTTGGTCGGGTAATTTTGATGAATTATTTTTAATTAAGGAAAAAGGAGTAAATTGTAAAAGAGGTAAAAGTTAATTGCTATTGATTAAAAATAAAAGGGACTAAAGTGACAATTACACCATGATAAAAAAGTCTAAGCGATGGAGGATATGATTACCTTCCACTAACTTTTAGGATATTTATTCATTTAGTCCTAAGTAGTTTAAGGTTAAACTGAAATAAAGTTCATTTTGTTGAAATTTAAAATAATTGGAGGACCAATTGTGTAATTAGACCCTCCTTAAATGGCTTAGTAATAGAAATGACGCGGAATTCTTTAGATTTTGGTAAATTGCAATTAAATCCTAATTAAATGAGGATTTGTTAATTAGTCTATTTTTCAGTATGATCGAAATTGGTGATTTGGAGGCCACAACTTCGATTTCATTAGTATTGTATTAAAATTTCGTTATGAAATTTTAATGTTTAGATAGTTAATTAATCAAAAAGGACTAAATCGTAAAAGTTGCTAAAGTTGAATGTTATTGATTTAAAGGTATAAATTGATAATTGCAAGTTTAGTTAGGGAACCTAAATGGAAAATAGACCATTTAATGAATAAATGGACGATTATGACTAATATAAAATAGAAATTTATGAGATATTATAAAGGGTAAAAGGGTAAATTATAAAATCTAAGTAATTAAACAAAAGAAAAGGTTAGAAAATCATATTCTTCTTCTTCTTCTTCAATCTTTGTCCGAAAAACCCTAGGAGAACACCAAGCACATTCAGCTAGCTTTGAGCTCTAATTTGGTGAGTGAAATCTCACCCGTTTTTAGTAATTTTTATGTTTTTGAATCTGTATTAGCTTAATCTAGCTAGCCCGAAGACTAATTTGTGAATCTGTCAAATGTTATCAATTTTTCCATTGATGAATGAGTTGCTTCTTGAAAATTTATAGAAGATTAAAAAGCTTGGTTGTTAGATTTGATTATTATGTAAAGTAGTTTTTGATGATTTTAATGTTTAAGGACTAAAATGTGAAAAATAATAGAAGTACAAGGACTTGAGGTTAAATAAAAACAAATATGGGCAGTATTGAAGTGCTATAATATTTGGTTGAACCTATTTCTAAAGAAAAATGGTTAATTTTCATGTTTAGGGCTTGAGGACTAAATTGAATAAAAGTGAAAAGTTAAGGGTAATTTTGTAAAATATAAAAATGTTTATTTGCATAAAATGATTAAAAATTCATGTTGATTTAAATAATTGAATGAAATTATTATAATAGATCAAGATCGTGCTACCAATCGTAAAAAAGGGAAATTACAGATTAGTCCCTAGAGTTCACTTTAACTGCAATTTCGTCTGGTAAGTTCGTATTGTTATTTTATATATTTTTATAATCTCTTTTACTCTTGATTATTATTGTATCAAAATAAATATGCTGGATATTTAAAGGAATTTGAGACAGGAATAAAGAAATGAGACATTAGGCCTTGGGAGGATGATTTGAATCGACGCGATGGCTGGGATCCTGCATACGTTGCAGCTTCCTAACAGCTTGCGTGAGCAAAATTGTGAGTTGATAGATTCTGGATTAATACTAAATACTGACTGTATGGACCTTTTCGATGGCTGGGATCTTGCATATGTTGCAATTCTTAAAAGCTTGTGTGAGCATCATCGTGACTGGCTAATTATGGACCGTATCGATGCCTGAGTTTCTATATATGTTATGGATTCTCATTAACTTGTGTGACCAGCATCGTATACTGGTTAACTCTATCTTGGCTCGTAAGAGCTAACCTATCTGGGCTCATAGGAGCTAACCTATCTAGGCTTGTAAGAGCTAATTCTGTCTAGGCTCATTTGGGCTAAATTTTTGGAAGACTCAGGGAGATCAACCTGATGCTAATGCCACGGGATAACGAAGATATTTTATTACTCTTTCCATAACCGAATATGCTATTCTGTAAGTTAATTGTTCTCACAAACTTACTAAGCTTTGTAAGCTTACCTGTGTATCTGTTTACTATTTTGTAGATTCATTTGCTGTTGAAGATGGATCCTGAAGAGAAATCACACTATTCGGGAGCTCGTTTGGTAAACCTTAAATCACTTGGTTATATATGACATGTATTAGGTCGATAAACTATATATTTGTTTGAGTTTGCCTAAACCATTAGAATGAAAATAGTTTAGAAGAATGAATGAGGATGATGTTGAATGCTTAATATAACTTCATTGTTATACTATATTAGTATGGTTAGACATGTGAGGAATTACGATGTTATTGAATGGGTTATGAATTTTTGGATGATTTATGTAAGCATAATTCTGGTAAGGAAATGATATAGTTGCTTTGAAATCTTAGAGACTCTTGCATTTATTGATTTATTCTGAAAATTGCATACAACTCATACATGTATCGGTAGAAGTACAGGGTATACTGAACTTTGGTTGCTGTCTTGTATTGTTTTGGTATAAGTCTATAAAGTATCGATAGTTTTGTTCATAGTAGTATCGATAATTTAAGCACTTGTGTCGGTAGAAGTTACAGGGTAAATCTTCCTAACTCTCTAGAACACGTTGTATTGGTACAAGTGTATATTGTATCGGTAGTAACCAACTTGTATCAGTAGAACCTTCACAACTACTGGTAGGAAACTGCAGCTATTTTTGAATTGCTTACTGACTTGACTTCTACCGATACTTGTTCAACAGGTACTAGTAGAAGTCCCTCGGATTTATAAAATGAAAACTTTACCCTCATTGATTTATATTGCTTTTAAAATCTTATAACTTGTCACATATACGTTTTGGAAATATTGAAAATGATGAGATATGAGAGTTTGCAATGGTAAATGATTGGAAATACCCCAGGACCCTAATCAGTGACGGTGTCGGGTTTTGGATGTTACATGAAATGTATTTTCATTGGTTATGAAAAAAGAAGCAAGGCATATAGGCTATACAATCATCTCACTAAGAAAGCTATTATCTCAAGAGATGTAGAATACAATGAAGTTGATTATTGGAGATGGAGCGAAGAAGAAAAGAAAATTGAAGGATTATTTTTCAGTGATGACAAAGACGACGACTTCATCAATCAAGAACAAGGCGATGATCGAAGCCCTCCACCAAGTCCTAATGCAACAACTCCTACAGCGTCATCATCACCAAGTAGTAGTAGCTCAAAGGAAGCACTTGCAAGAATGCATAGTTTATGCGATATTTATGAGGCCACAGAACCCATAGAAATAACTCTCGATTATTTATTATACTGCTTAATGACAGAATGTGATCCAATAACATATGAAGATGCAATTGAAGATGTAACAGCCCTTTTTTAGGGGTGTCGAAAACAGTGGTTTTGGTATCATAAACCCGATGAGAAAATTTTTATAATAAGTGTTTAAATTAAATAAGTTAATAATAATTTTTATATGGAATTTTGAATTGAAGAATTTTAATTATTGAATTAAAAGTTAGTATAAGTGGTTTGGTTCAAAAGTCAAGTGTTTTAAAAAATGAGGTATCAAGACCTCATTTCTGAAATTAAGTGCTGTAAATATTTTTATTAAATATTTACAGAGTCTTATGATATGTGAATTCAAGTTTGGTTAGGTAATTTTGATGATTAATTGCTTAATTAAGGAAAACGGAGTAAATTGTAAAAGAGGTAAAAGTTAATTGCTATAGATTAAAAAATAGTAAAGGGACCAAAATGGTAATTAAACCATGGTCAAAAAGTCTAAGCGGTGGTGACATGATTACCATCCACTAACTTTTGGATTATCTATTCATTTAGTCCTATTTAGTTTAGTTCTAAATTGTAAACAAGTTTATTTAATTTAAATTTAATATAATTGAAGGACCAATTATGAAATTGGATCCTCTTTAAATGGCCTAATAATAGAAATGATGTGAAACTCTTTAGATTTTGGTAAATTGCAATTAAATCCTAATTAAATGAGAATTTACTAATTAGTTTATTTTTAGTATGATTGAGAATGGTGGTTTCGAGACCACGACTTAGATGTGTTAGACCGTAAATATTAATTATTTAATATTTACGAGGTCATTAGTGTAGTATTAAAATTTGGTTAAGAAATTTTAACATTTAGATAGTTAATTAAGTGAAAAGGACTAAATCATAAAAGGTGCAAAAGTGGAATTCTATGAATTAAAGGCATTAGATGCTAATTTAAAGGTAAGTTAAGGTACTTAAATGGTAATTATACCATTTGAAATAGTAGTGGATGATTTTGGCTATTATTTTAGCTAAATTTCATGTGTGAATAAGGGATAAAATGGTAATTAAGTAAAATAAATGTTATAACAAAAAAATTAAAAGAAGCAAAATGTCATCTTCTTCCTTCCAAAGTTTCAACCGAAACCCTAAGAGAATAACTTCAACTTTCGGCTAACTTTGGTCCTTCAATTGGGTAAGTAAATCTTACTCGTTTTTAGTAATTTTTATGTTTTTGAGTCCGTATTAGCTTAATATAGCTAACTCAAGGACTAATTTGTGATTCTGTCAAATATTATAAATTTCGCCATTGATGAATAAGCTTGTTCTTGAAGATTTATTGAATTTTATTAAGCTTGGTTGTTGGATTTGATTATTTTGTAAAGTAGTTTTTGATGATTTTAATGTTTAAGGACTAAAATGTTAAAGTGATAAATTTGCAAGGACTTGAGGTGAAATAATGGCAAAAGTGGGCTGTTGAAAGACTCATGAACATTTGGTAAAGCAGAAATTTGAATAAAAATGGTTAATTTTCAAGTTTAAGGCTTAAGGACTAAATTGAATAAAGGTGAAAAGTTGAGGGCAATTTGGTAAAAATACCAAAAAGGCTTATTTGCATAAAATGATTAAAAATTTATGTTGATTTAAATAATTAAATGAAATTATTGAAATAGATCAAGAAGATGCCGATGATCGTGGAAAAGGGAAAATTACAGATTTACCCCTGAAGTTCACTTTAACTGCAATTTCATCTGATAAGTTCGTAATGTTAAATTCTTATTAATAACTGCTTATAACTACCTTTTTATTGATTGTTGGAAATGAGAAATGATGATTGGAAACGTGAAACATAGAAACGATAAGATGAGAATTTCCCAACCTTGTGCCAAAGATAGAAAATGGTCCGATGGCTGAGATCCTGCATTTGTTGTGGATTCTCTAAGCATCGTGAGTCATCGTAAGGTGAATAGAATCCAAGAATGGATTACAAGGCCTACGATGACTGAGATTTATGTTTATTTGCATATTCTAGTCAGCTTCGTGTGAGTAGCATTGTAAGGAACAAATATACCGTATCGATGACTAAGAATAGCATCGTAAACTAGTAACAGACATAACCTTTGGGTCAACAGGGAATAAAATGAGCATCATGACCTTTCGGTCAATAGGGAGTAAATCTAATATCTATCACCGAAGTACAGTTGTAATTTGGCTCGACTAATTTACGAATTTGTTCAACACATGTTATTCGGTAAATTGATAAACCTTGCGAACTTATTAAGCTATGAAAGCTTACAAGTGAATTTGTTGTTGTTTTGTAGATTCTATTTTGATGCTTGAAGATCGAATCATCTCAAGAAGTCACACTATCGGGGAGCTTATTTGGTAGTTATTCATCACTCGATTATATGGCATGTACTGGGATAATGTTACCCTTGAAATGCTTGATTTTGCATTGTTGATTTCTTTGTTGAACTAAACGTGCATGCTTGCTTGATGTTCTAATTAAGCAAAATGTGTTTAGTAATGAGTTGACATGTGAATTTAAGAATCCTTGTGTTGATTGATTGTATTTTGTGTTATATAATGAATCAAGTATTGTCATGTATAGATTTTGCAAGATGAGAATTTGAATAAAAGTCTTGTATTGAATGATGATTGATAAACTTAAGGCTTTGTGTGATTAAATGAATTCTGCATACTTGTTTCGGTAAAACCCCTACATGTATCGATAAAAGTATAGGGTAGGAGAGAGGTTATCCACTGATTTGGGTTGTATTGATAGTTGCATAATAAGTATCGGTAGTTCTACCCATAGGAGTATCGATAGTTTATGTACTTATATAGGTAGAACTGTCATAGGTATCGGTAGAAGTCTGCACTGTTTCCTAAATTGTTTACTGACTTGACAACTATCAATACTTGTCCAACAGGTACCGATAGAAGTCTCCCAAAATTATGGTAATGACATTTTTACCCTTATTGAGTTGATAAACAAAGTAAGATAACAAATTATAAATATATATATTTTATTAAATCAACAAAGATGTTGGAATAAGATTTGAATAGGTAAAGATTTGAGGCATGAATGCATGTGACCTCGAAACCCTAATCGATAACGGTGTTGGGTTTGGTACTATACAATGATAGTAAGAATGATTGATGTAGCTTGGATGATATTGTGATATTATGGTTGATATGAAATATAGATATCATGATTTGTGATATAAATACTGATTCCTTCTTGCGATGTAATGATGAGTATGTTTGGGTTATAGTTTGGTTAGCTAGTGGTGAAAATTGTGTGTTTAAGACACAGGGTCTTGTGATCCCTAGTGGAAAATAATCGTATGTGACTCATAAATTCTTGCGTGATTGAATTTGATTCTTGATTGATTGAAAGGTTATAAATGAATGTGTAAGATTAAATGAAGCTAGTACTCTGGGTTGCTAGTTTGTAATTGTATAAATTATGATTGAATTATTGTAAAAAAAAAGTCGTAAAGTTCTGTAAACCTTGAGACACTAGATCGAAGATGGTTACAAGTTTTGGGTGTTACAGAAGATGTCAAATGGAAGAAGGAAATGGATGAAGAAATTGCATCAATAAGATGAAATGACAAGTGGGAGTTAACAAGTCTACCAAAAGGACATAGTCCAATTGGAGTCAAATGGGTATACAAGATGAAGACCAACAGAGAAGGAAAAGTGGAGAACTACAAAGCAAGGCTAGTTGCAAAAGGCTACAATAAAAGATATGAAGTGCACTATGATAAAGTATTTATCCGGTCGCAAGAATTGATACTAAAGGCTTCTCACGAAAAATGCAGCACAAAATAAATGAAAGATTTATCAGATGGACGTGAAGTCATCATTTCTTAATGGCTACCTAGAAGAAGAATTCTACATCGAACAACCACCTGGATATAGCAAACAAGGACAGGAAGACAAAGTTTATTGCTTGAAGAAAGCTTTATATGGACTGAAGTAAGCCTCGAGAGCATGGAACACAAGAATAGATGAATACTTTCAGAAGAACGGGTTCATGAAAAGCCCATACGAGCATGCCTTATATATGAAGAAAGTGGAGTTGGTGACATCATGATCGTGTACTGATACGTGGATGATATGATTTTCACGGGAAACAATCCAGGTATGCTCAATGACTTTAAGAAAGCTATGACTAAAGAATTTGAAATGAAAGATATTGGTGAAATGTCATACTTTCTTGGAGTCGAAGTAAAACAAATGAAAGATGGGATATTTATGTCTCAAAAAAAGTATGCAGAATAGATTTTAAGTAAATTCAGAATGAAAGATTGCTAGCCGGTAACCACGCCAGTAGAACCAAACTTGAAATTAAGTATTGATTCAACTAGAGAGCCGGTAAATCTAATGTTGTTTAAAAGTATCATTGGAAGTTTAAGGTACTTGACTATCACTCAACCAGACATCATGTACGCAGTGGGAATCGTTAGCAGATACATGGAGAAGCCAAAACAAGATTACCAACAAAGAGAATTTTGAGATACAACAAAGGTACGATGGATCATGGTTTATTTTATACACACTCACAAAGTTCAAAATTGGTTGGTTATTCGGATAGTGCTTATGGTGGTGACTTGGATGATTGCAAAATCACATCTGGATATTTATTCCATATTGGCTTCGCAACATTTTCATGGTCATCGAAACAGCAACAAACAGTAGCCCTCTCAACTTGTGAAGTAGAATACATGGCTGTTGCAACATGCACGTGTCAAGAAATTTGGTTGAAGAATATTTTGGGTGAACTATCTTCTATACAAGAAGGTCCAATTACAATTTATGTTGACAACAAATCCACAATATCTCTTGCAAAGAATCCGATGTCTCATAGTCGAAGCAAGCATATCAATACAAAGTATCATTTTATTCGAGAGCAAGTGAAGAATAAAAAGGTGGAGTTAGTTTACTGCAGAACAGATGATCAATTGATAGACATTTTTACAAAGCCATTGAAAGCTGATCTATTCCACAAACTCAAAGAAAAGCTTGGAATGAAAAGCTCGGTTTGAGGGGGAGTGTTAGAGAACAAACCTACTTTTAATGTTAGCTAAAACATGTAGATAATGTGGCTTAGAAACATGACAGCTTACTAATGATTTCTTAAGTTTTAAGTATGTTAATTAGGCAACAAAGAGATTGGCTTGCAAGATGTCAAAATTGGTCTGCAGCTTGGAAAATTAATAACGTGGTAGCAGGGACTAAAATGATGATAATGATAAATGTGCTGGAAAGTTCATGAAATCTTGAAGGATAAGGATGATAGGATAATTATGACAGCAATGTTTGAACAAGTCTTACACGGCAAAAATTGTTAATGTCGGTTAAGCTCTATTATAAATACAGTTCATGGGTTGGTAGAATAGCTGCTGAAATATGAGTGTGTTGAGAAAGAAATAGAGAGCTGAAAGTGAAAAAACTGTGTGTTTGTGCTAGAAATTAAGAAAGAAAAGAGTGAGAGTTATGTTATGAGTGAGAGTTATGTTATGAGTGAGCAGTTAAAAAAAAAAACTAGCAGCAGCTAGTAGAGAAAAGAGAGATATTTGTATTGTGATTTGTGTGTAATAAAATTTTTATTTAGCTAATAATTTTGATCCCGCTTTCAACATGTAATTAATCTAAATTTTATATTATTTTAAAAATTAATTAAATTTTATATTATTTTAATAAAAAATCTGAATAATTCAATACATTTTAGAAAATATTATATTCCGATGGAATGTAATAAATTATAAAAAAATTACTCGTGAACATACAGTAACGGATCGATCCGGTACAGGGATTGAAAACGAGAACGAAAGTCATTATTTGCTTGGAACGTAATACAATAGGGTAGTCTCCTTTGGTTCATTTAATAGGCACGAAATATGATTTATTAAAATATAACTTTTTATAATGTATATTTCAATTTAATTAAAATAATATAATATACTGTTTACTTGTGTAATAATTTAAATAACTTAAAATATTAAATAATATAATATACGTGTGTGAAAAAGATAAAATTTAAATATAAATATGTGTTTAAAAATAATATATATTATAAATTAATATTCCATTAATTTGTGAGAAAAAAAAAAAAATTCTTCGTCTTCTTAAAAAAACACCTTTTTAAGTTTTTTTTTTTCTTTTTATCTTGGAACGCCTAAAGTGAGGATTTGGATCAAAACGAAATTGGTATAATGGATCATAGAGATTTATGGTAACTCTGCATTAGAATTTTCAGTCGTCGTTAGAGAAGTAAAGCTTCAAGATTTAGAAGACATCTAAAATATTTTATTTAAATATTTAAGTAGAACTTTTGAAGAGAGTGCTAATTAAACTTACGATGGAATTTCAGTGCAAGTCTGCCGAAGCATGGCGGCAACACCCAACTGATCAAGTGCACGCCACCCATTCGGTTGCATAATGATGCCAACGCCGGCGGCTCGCAGCGTTTCTGATCTCTCTAACACCATGCTCTTTATTCCTTTCCTGCAAAATACAACAAACACATACTACTTACTTATTCACTGTATACTGAATGGGTTAATAGCTTCTCTTTCAAGTGTCAGGAAAAGGAGCGAGTTTTATGAGCAAAAAAAAATAAATATGGGGGGAAGCAGGAGGCGGCGGAAGAGTGGAGAACCTGCGAAGAGCAAGGGCGGTGGCCAAGCCACAAATACCACCGCCGACGATAACGATGTCCTGTTCTTGTTCACTAATATTCATCTTTTACTTATTCAAGAACACAGTGGCTTACTTCTTAGTTCAGCTTTTTAGATCAAATATGCTTCAGTGTCCGTTTCAGATATCTTCTGATACAAACATAATTTATTATTAGAGAAAGTCTCCTAAATTTTTTTTTTAGTGATAAAAAAATTATAAAATAGTAATTTAATAATTAGTAAATTATTTTACCATTCAATTAAGAAAATGTATAAAATAATCATTCAATTATTTAATTTTATCTTTTTAATCACTATTAATCGACTAATGATGATAGTTTTTAAAATTTATATAATAATAACTTTAACTCTTAACATTTATATATTATATAATTTTTATGATTAAAAAAAGATAAATTATTAAATATTATTTGATAACTTTTCATAATTATTTGAATAAAACTTTTTACCTATTTAATAATTTTTCATAATAAAATTACCAAAATACAGATTTACTAATCATAATATAATTTATCTTAACTATCACCATCGTTTCCCAAAAACAAATAGATTTAGCATCATTTTCTTTTGTTTTTGTTTTTTTAATCATAATTTATATTTTAGATGTTTTACTTTTACATATTTAATCAAAGTTATTCTAGATGTATGATCTTTACATATTAATCAAAGTTCAACCCTAGATTTTTTATAAAAATAATATTAAAAATTAATTAAATAAAAAAATAAGGTGAAAAATAAATTAATTATGAAAATAGATGTTTTCTAATATCTTTTGACATATTAGCGGCAACACTTTATTTTTTCTCGATCATTTAACAATTATGACATTTTAAAAAAAAAATAAATTTTTATTGGTTCCATCATTGTGTCAGGTAGCACTAGTATGTATTTTTTAAAATATTTGTATTTTCATGGGTATACACATCGAAAAATGAAAAAAAATATTTTTTATTGGTGCTGCCTGAGACACCGACAGTATTGGTGTAAATTTTAAAAAAATTGCTCACAAAAAAGAGTAGCTAAAAAAGAGAAAGGAAAGAAAAAGGTCTGCTACTGTTTCATTTCATTGTTGGGGGTAAGGGTGAGCAAAACTCGATTTGATTCGAAAAAAAAATTAATTTCGAGTTAATCAAATCAAATTATTTGAGTTATTGAGTCAACTCGAATAAGTAATTCGAGTTTTAAGTTCGAATCGAGTTGAATTTTACAATTCAAATAACTCGAATAATTCAAATAACATATTGGTGTAAATACCCTTTTGGTCTTTGTTAAGTTTGAAAATGACCAAATTGATTTTTCTCAACAAAAATAAAAAAATTCAAAATAATAAGTACCATTTGTTTCTCTAATAATAAGGGAATAATCTCAGTTTTATTTTCTGATATATGTTATAAAAAAATAAAAGGAAAAAAAATCCCTTAGTGTGTTAGGGATACCAAGTAAAAAAAAAAGGTCTAGCAGATGTTTTAAAAAACTCTTTGAAAAGTTCAAGAGGTTGTTGTTGTTCGATTTTTGACTAGGTGGATTACGTAGAGACCATGACGTTATCATTGCTGCTTGGAATTGACATCTTCGAAAGGGATCTTATCAACAACGCTATCCGTCGCTTTTTAGTTTCCGAAAGGTATAATTTTCAACCCTTGTTTCAACTCGATTTGTTCCTCGTACATGGATCCTTGGTTGAAGATCGCCGGAATATTTTTTTCACTATGCCACGAGGCGTACCGACTATCCAACACTATATGCTTCGTCTCTTAACAGGGACACAACTCCTTTTAACTTTTGTTACGGAATGCAATCTAGGTCCTCTGAATTCTTTTTGTTGTTTCCATCCAGTACTCCACTATAGTGGGAGTTGTTCTGGCAACTCCTTTGAACACTTCTACCCATTAGACTTAAGTTTTTCAGCAACCGTCTTTCCATTACCATTACTCGATTCGATGACCCTTTGAACAGTGGAACGACGGAAAAATGCAAGTGTGCACAATTGTATCAAGTAATAAAGTGACAAATAGTTATTGTACCCACAGGGACTGTGTTAGAAAATACTTATGAAATAATTAAATTAACAAATTAGTGAGGAAAATATGATATCTTAAAAATATCTAATTAAACTAAAAATTAATCTAAGTAAATAAACAAAAATAAATTTCAATGCTTAATTTCAAGGTTTTTAATCAATATGACATAATGTGCTAGATTAATTGCATTCTTAAACTTAATATTATTAGAATCATGTTCATACTTGTTACGAATTAAATTCATGACAACCTATTATTTTGTTAGCTAATTCACATGTTAGAGTATTCCTAAAGACCAATCATAAGATGATTGTAACTACATACTTGTTTTGCCTCGTTTATTAATACAAGACATTGCCATTATTATTTTGGTTTCTTTTTTGTGTATATAAATAAATTGTTTTATAATAATGTCTTCAGAATAATATGATTATTCTTAAAAGGTCCTTAGTCGAGTATTATTGTAGGCTTGGACAACAATAATGCATTAAGGCTAACATGTAGTTTACTGATGACAAAGTGTTGTCATTGACATGGGATGTCAAAATCAATACATAAGTAAGTGTGTTAGAGAACAACACATTGGACTGACCCGCTCTGACTATGTTTCTTGTATTATTATGTAATAGTCAAAACATTACTCATAGTGATTATTATGTATACGATCCTCAGACTTGAGATCATCATTATCCCAACATCGTGAGTCGTATATTTTGATACAGTCAAACGTCTACCGTAATTGATTGTTCTATAAAAGCTGATGTTGGATATACCACAATCTATGTAGTGGGATATGGTTGATCAATATAGGATTTGTCCCTCCTACATAATGGGAGCAATATTTTAGGTCACTTGATTGAGTGAGACTAGAAATGCATGACCATGCTCGAATAAGTTGATATGAGATATCATACTTATTTGTTTATCATAGTCTACTCAAGATATCAAGAAACATTAGATGGACTATGCAAATGTGACTATTCCATGACTTGTGTTCATTCTAGATATAAAGGACAAAAAAGACTTGATATATGAAGGGTTAACCATATGGAGGTTATTCGAATCATGACTTATTGTAACTTAAGTAGCAATGATGCATCGCTAGATGCCACTTATTGTTTGTAATATTAGAATCATTCTAGTATTGCTGCTAACGTTACAAGAACCTACAGGATCACACCCTATGGTTGAAACGAACGGAATCCAAACACAATTGGTGTTATGTTTAGCTATCATATGATTTAAATTAATTATTGAATTAATTTAATTTGATAGTTAAATATTAAACACATTATGTGTACAAATATGTTGTATATGAATAGAGACATAGTTAATATTAATATATGAATTTGATTCATATAAAAGTTTAATATTTACAGAATATAATTTAACGTAATTATAATTATTAATTATAATGATTTCATTAACTATTAAAACATGGATATTAATATCAATTTGGAAATGATATAATGTTGTAATAACTTTGCATATATTTCTCTATAGGAATAATTCTATTTTAATATTAGATATTAAATAAAAGGAAATTGAATATTTAAAACATGTTTATAAAAAAATTCACTTTTTTATTTAAACTTAAAATTAAATTAGATTATCACACAAGATGTAGATGAGAGAAATTTTTATTTATTAAAAAATTGTTGGTTGCTCAATTTTTTTTAATTTTTATTTAAGTATTTTAAAAAAAATTAATAATATTTATTATCATTAAAAAAATACTAAAGTTTTTTTTCAATTAAATAATGCTTTTTAATTATTTTACGTAATTAATATGAAGCAATATTATTTAATCTTCTAATAAAATTAAATTCTATAAATTATTTTTAATTAAAATTTATAATAGTAAAATTTTAAATCATAATTAAAGCATGAAAGAAATTAATAATAGAAATTGAACTTTATTTTTTATTGTTTTTATCTTCTAGTTGAACTAATTAAAATGCCTAAATATTTTAAGCTAATACATTTATTTTATAGGAAAATAGATTTAATACTTTATTAGTGAAGTTTTTAAACTTTACAAGTAAGGTTAAGGGTTGATAATTGTCATATAAAGGTATTGTAAAATATTTAAAAAAAATCCCAAAATAATTATTGTTCAACATCTCATCAAAATATAGTAAATTTTTTATGTGAAAAGAAATTAAAAACAAAGGAAATTACTATATCCTGATAAATTAAAAGTTCAAGATAAAGAAATTTTAGGTTAACGAATCAATAAAACTCTAAATTATAAGATAAATATAATTCTCAACAAATAACTGAAAAAAGTATCGTGACACCTATGCCAACCTTTTTTGCGTTGTCTTAAGTCAAAAAGGCGTCGGCATAATTTAACATAAGTCGACCTTTATTGAAGGGTTGGGATAGACTCGTCTAAGATAACTTTAAAAGGGTTGGGGTATGCCTTGTCTAAGACAACCTTTAAAAAAGGTTAGGATAGACCTATCTAAGGTAGCCTTTAAAAAAGGTTGGGATAGACCTGTTTAAGGCAACCTTAAAAAGGTTGGGATAGACATTGTCTAAGGTAACCTCAAAAAGGTTGGAGTAGGTCTTGTCTAAGGAAATCTTTAAAAAAGGTTGGGATAGACAAGTCTAAGACAACTTTAAAAAGGTTGGGGTAAACCATGTCTAAGGCAACCTTAAAAAGGTTGGGATAGACCTTGTTTGAGGCAACCTTTAAAAAATGTTGGAATAGACCTTGTCTAAAGCAACCTTAAAAAGGTTGGGATAGACTTTGCCTAAGGCAACCTTTTAAAAAGATTGGGATAGACTTTTTCTAAGGCAACCTTAAAAAGATTAGGATAGACCTTGTGTAAGGCAACCTTAAAAAGGTTGGCATAGTGTTGGAAAAGGTCAACTCTTATTTAAGCGTTGTCTTAGGCATGCGTATTCCAACCTTATACAAAGAGTTGGCCAAAGCATATGCCGGCAAGACTATCCCAACACTTAGGAAAGTGTCGGCCCAAAAGTGTCGCCATAGTGTTGGACAAAGCTGACTCTTATTTAAGCATTGCCTTAGGCATGCATATCTCAACCCTTATACAAAAGAGTTGGCAAAAGCGTATGTCGGCAAGTTTATCCCAACACTTAGGAAAGTGTCGCCCCAAAAGTGTCAGCATAGTGTTGGACAAAGCCAACTCTTATGTAAGTGTTGTATTATGCATGCATATCCTAACCCTTATACAAAAAGTTGGCCAAAGTGTATGTTGGCAAGTCTATCGCAACACTTAGAAAAGTGTCGCCCCAAAAATGTTGTCTTAGGACTATTTTGTTGTAGTGACATGGAAGTTAATATCCTTTTTGAAAGGATATAATGTTTTAATAACTTTCAATATATTTCTCTAGAGGAAAAATTCCATTTTAATATGAGGTATTAAATAAAAGAAAATTGAATATTAAAAACATGAAAGTTAATATCCTTTTGGAAAGGATATAATGTTTTAATAAACCTTTCATATATTTCTCTAAAGGAATATTTCCATTTTAATATGAGATATTAAATAAAAGGAAGCTGAATATTAAAAACATGAAAGTTACTATCCTTTTGGAAATGATATAATGTTTTAATAAACCTTCCATATATTTTTTAAAGGAATATTTCCATTTTAATATGAAATATTAAATAAACGAAAATTGAATATTAAAAATATGAAAGTTAATATCTTTTTGGAAATGATATAATGTTTTAATAAACTTCCATATATTTTCTCTAAAGGAATATTTCCGTTTTAATATGAGATATTAAATAAAAGGAAATATAGCAGAATTGTGTTAGGAGTTTTTTTTAATCAAAGAGAAAACAAAGAGGGTCTAGTAGCTGTCAAAATATTCTCTGAAATGTTTAAAAGGTAATTTATCGTTCGTTGTCACATCGGAGGGATTACATAGAGGCCGAAACATTGTGTAGCGGCTTGGACTGACATACAAATTTGCAATTCGGTTCACAATAGTCAGTTTTCAAACGATTAAGGTAATTGTTCATACCATTCTCACCCCGATTCGTTCCTCGCACATGGATCCCTAGAAGTGATTGCCGGATTATTTTTTTCGCTGTGCCATGGGGTGTACAGGTGATCTGTCGGTTTTGTACCTAGCATATTGAACTAGTTTTCACACTTTAAGAGCTTGAAATAAAATATTTTCTTTATGTTTTTGTAGGTTTTAACTTAGATTTTTCGTTTGAATAAATTGTGTAACTAATGCACGTACATATTTATTAAATTAAATAATCTCTTAACATATTCCTATGTCAATTCAAACAATTAATTAATGTTAATAAGCAAGTATAAGATTAAGTGAGGTAACAAAAAACATCTATGTTGAAACAATTTAATCACAAGAATCTTGCACGTTATGCAAGGGTAATGTACCTTTTAATATCGTCGTTAATTTAACCTTAAATTACCTTAAAAGATTAAATATGCACAAATTAAATATTGCGTCCATTAATCGTAATTTCAATCTGGTTAATGATTAAATCGTTCGTTATATTACAAATGTAATGCAAGTATGACATAAACATGATTTTCTTTAATTAAACAAAACAACAAGGCCTATAACAACACAAATATGATTTTAAAAAAAATTAAGCAATCAAACACAATCAATCTAACACGAAATTAAATTAAGCCATTTTAATTAAATCAAAAATAGCAAAATAAATAGTATTCATCATAACAACAACAACAAATTAAAAGAGAAAGCAACTAGAAACAAATCCAGTAGTTCTCTGAAGCTACTTGCACGTTCCTTTTCGTTTCTACTCATTCTTGTCAGATCGAGGTCTCTGATAAACACTCGAATGATACTACTCCAAGGTGGAAGAGAAACTCTTTCTCAAGAGAGGAAAATCAACAAGGAAAGAAAATAATGGAACGAAAAACTAGAGAGAAAAGATGAATGAGAAGAAGAGATGTTTTGATGAGTTGAGTGATGAAAATAAGTAGCAAAGAGGGTATTTATAGGTGGGATTGGAGGTTGTTTTCAGCAAGGAAATTTCAGCCACTCACCCCTCCATGGCCGGCCACCACTCAAGCAAGTTTGAATTGTTCAAACTTTGCTTTATTTAGCTTGGGGCAAATCTTCAAAGGCACAAATAATAGAGGGGTTTGAATGGAGTTTGAGGAAACTTTGAGGGCTGTTTTGCAAGTATAAAAATCAGCTAAATTTAGTTTATTGAGTCAGCTATATGGACGGCACTGGGCTGCCCAATTGCATGGTGGTTCAGTCCTTCACACTTAGCACTCCAGGCCACTTTCTTCTTCAAGCTTTATATTAATTTTTAACCCAATTAAAGTTGAATAAAAATTAAATGTTGGGGATTGACCCGATTAAGCAACGAACAGGTTAAAAATAGCGGAAGAAATTGAGAAATTGAACACACAAATTTAACGTGGAAAAACCCCTCCGAAGAGGATAAAAAACCACGGGCAAAGATAATTTTACTATAATGGCAAAGAACGAAGAGTACAAAAGATGAAGATAAAAACTAAACCCCAAAAACTCGAAAATAAAGAACCCTCAAAACGTAAACACTAAATTCTCCAAAAGTGTTAGGAGTTCTAAACTATAATGGGTATCCATTTAAGGTTGTAAAAAATCCTATTTATAGGCTAAATTCTTAGGTCAAATAATAATAAAATAATCCAGACTAATAAGAGTTTGACTCAAACAACTAAACAGAGTTTAATTGAAACAAATAAACAGAGTTTAACTAAAAAATTATTTCTTAAATTTGACTTGAAATAGGAGTCATAATTCAACAAATCTCCACCTTGACTCATATTTCCACAATTTCATCTTTGCCAAAGCCCGTCACGGGCCTATCTTGAGCTATGCAGGGAATTAATTGAGTCAAATCTGTGCTTAGAAGCTGGAAGTCTTCTAGCCTTCGACTTGTGCACTGTCGAATCAAAACTAACTCAAGTCTAATTTTTACGAAAACAATGCCCTAGCTTTTCAAAACCTGCATCCAAAAGGGAACCTCTCTTCAACGAAATAGTCATACCTTTTTCCCTCCTATGACCAAGTTGCCTCCGCTCCAAATGAGTTGATTTCAACTCCATGACGAACGAGGGACGTTCGATTTCACCGGTCACTGTAGAACCTTCCAGAATATAAAGACTGCCAGTCTTTTTACCTTTTAACAAAATGAGAGCCCCACGAGACACCTTAATACCGCTCGACTCAATGTTAATTTTGCAACCTTTGGAGTCTAAAATACTTAAAGAGATGAGACTCTTTCGTAAATCATGTACATACCTGACATCTGATAGTGTCCTAATCGTACCATCGTGCATCCTAATTTTAACAGTAGCAATACCGATTACCTTACTGAATAAATCGTTTCCCATGTGCATAACTCCACCTTCAATTGAACTGTATGTGGAGAACCATTCTCTGTTGGGACACATGTGAAAAGAACATCCTGAATCTAGGATCCACTCGGACGTAACCTCGGAGCTTTCGCTCATTGACACTAACAAGAAATCATCACCACTTTCATCGGTCAAATTAGCACCAGCTAAATCTTCCTCGTTACTCTTAATAGCCCTTTTATTTTGTAGTTTGTAACAATCTGCTTTGACGTGACCTAATTTCTTACAATAGCGACACCTTTTGTCTCGCTTCTTTGATGCTACCAAAATAGAAGCTTGCTTATCTGCCTTACTATCTTAAACAAACTCATTGTCGAGTTTGTCTTTGCTTAACAAATGTCCCTTCACATCTTTAAACGAGAGTTTATCTCTATCATAAATCAAAGTCTCCCTAAAAGACTTGTATGAAGGGGGTAAAGAGCACAACAATGGCATAACCTGATCCTCATCATCAATTTGAACCTCAACATTATTTAAATCATTCAAAAGAGTAATAAATTGACTGATGTGATCTCTAAGAAGCTTACCTTCGTTCATGCGAAACGTAAATAGATGTTGTTTCAGCACTAAACGGTTAGCCAGAGACTTAGTCGCATAAAGAGTTTCTAGCCTTTTCCACAAGGCGGATGAGGTCTTCTCCATCAATACCTCCTGCAATACCCTATTCGCAAGGCACAACTAGATTACAGATAGGGCCTTTTAATCAAGCTCTTCCCATTCTGACTGATCTAGATTATCAGACTTTTTTTCGGTAATGACTTTTTTCAAACCGGTTTGAACTAGAATTGCCATCATTCGAACTTGCCACAAATTAAAATTTGTGTCACCATCAAACTTCTCAATATCGAACCTTGTTGCTACCATCTCTGAATGGGCCGATCTGTGAAAATCGAACTAGCTCTGATTCCACTTGTTGGGAATCGACTCGATTAAGCAACGAATAGGTTAAAAATAGAGGAAGAAATTGAGAAATTGAACACACAAATTTAACGTGGAAAAACCCCTCCAAAGAGGATAAAAAACCACGGGCAAAGATAATTTTACTATAATGGAAAAGAACGAAGAGTACAAAAGATGGAGATAAAAACTAAACCCCAAAAACCCGAAAATAAGGAACCCTCAAAACGTAAACACTAAATTCTCCAAAAATGTTAGGAGTTCTAAACTATAATGGGTATCCATTTAAGGTTGTAAAAGATCCTATTTATAGGCTAAATTCTTAGGTCAAATAATAATGAAATAATCTAGACTGATAAGAGTTTGACTCAAACAACTAAAGTTTGACTCAAACAACTAAATAAAGTTTAATTGAAACAAATAAACAGAGTTTAACTGAAAGATTATTTCTCAAATTTGACTTGAAATAGGAGTCATAATTCAACATTAAATATAAAGTATGAAAAATAATCATAATTTGGACAGTCATTGGCTAGAAAAATAATCAGCCTTGCTCTTGGTTCACTTGGTGTACAAATTACCCCAATGGTTCAAGCATTCTGTAGTGTCTGCTGAGCTTATTTTAATCAATTATGCCAAACTGTCGAAAATACATCAAATTCATGATTAATAAATTTTATAAATAATTAAAATTTAATATGTTGGTAATTTAAGTATAAATTAATTATTTTATAATTAATTTATATTTTTTTACAATAATTACTCTGGAATTGCATGAATTAAGCTAGAAAAGGCATGAAAAAGTCTATATAATTTCATGATTCCAAAGAGTTCCAAACATATCTTGAGTCATTGTATCATCTCCAACGATTCAACCGTTTTGGTTTCCCATTCCCATATTTCTATTATTATGACATTTCTTATTGATTGCTTACTCTTTTAATTAATAACATAAGATTAAATGCTACACTATATTTTATAAATTTTTTTATTTCTTTTCATTTTTTTTATCATGAAAATTTTATATATTCATTCCGTATTTATGTTATTTTTTGTTTTATAATCCTGTATGGTTAAGAAAATAACTTTTTAATGCCATCTTTAACATCACTTTTTTTCTTTACTAGTATGAACTCAATGGGAAAGTTTCAAATTCAATGCTTGTCAATACGACATTGATTCTTGTGTATGTTACAAAGTTCTTTTGGTGGGAAGCTGGTTACTGGAACACAATGGACATTGAACATGATCGAGGTTTACACTCCTACGTTTTTGTCTAGAAGTCTTATTTATTGTCCATTTATTGGCTAAACATTAAATAAGTTTGGAGACAACATTATTAGGAGGAACAACTATGAATCTCAAATATATACCGTAAAACAGACATGCAAAATATCAAAAGATTATTAAATAAGCTCTCGAACTATTCTAAATTTCTAGGAAAAAAGCCATGATCTTCTATTGTACCCTAATGAGGCCATGAACTTTTCCTATATACTATGTTGCTTTGACTATTCAGTTTTCTTGAAGCACTCATGTCTGATATAATCGGAAGTGAGACGTGGTAATTTTTTACTCTACTGAAGTTTTTTTTTAATATACTGGTGTAATTATATGGTAGTATCTATTCATAAAAACTAGAAACCACTTCGCTGAAGTTAAAAGAATTATACTGTAGGTGTATAAAAAATGAACTCTTCTAACGATTTGCTTTCTATGTTGTAGCTTGCACTATATATTCTTGTCACTGGCGTTCTTTGCATATATATCAATTATGAATGAGATAGGCAAAGACAAGAATTTCGAATAAATGGCAAATGTAAAATTTGGGGAAAAGCTCCATCAAAGGTTTGTATTTCATGCCAGTTTTCATATCCATTTTCATGTTTGTAAATTCGGACATTGGTATTTGAAATTACCGTTTGAACTCGTCTGGTATTTTTTACAGACTGAAGTCGGGAAACTAAAATCAGCCTTCTTTTAACATCGAGATGGTGAGTTCTTTCTACTATGAACTTTCAATATCCCTTCTTTTGTGAAAAAAATGAAAGGAAATGAAAATATTTTAAAATTTAGTGTAGGGTTTAATATTATGTTGTTAATTAAAAAGAATAAGTAATCTCACATTGTTTAGAAATAAATTACAAATAGTTATGAGTCTATATATACCCATATCCCATATCTCACATTGTTTAAGAAAACAAGAGAAATGAGATTTTGAGTTTATATAAAGACTGTTTTGTAAGTTTGTCTATGTTTGGTATTCGCCAATTGGCAAACTGTGTATTCGTGTTGAATTGGAAAGATTTGGTTTGAATAATGTATAATTGATGTAATGACTGCTACTAGAACTCACTAAATTCTTTGAACTTAATTAGTTACCTTTCCTTCTCAAGATCGCTGACAAAGTAAAGGAATCACCGAAGACAATGCAAAAGGATAATCATTGCTGTGAAAATTCTAGAATTTTTTTTGTATTATGCATGGCATAGGAGTGATGTTAAGATGCATATATTTTGAAGAATGATATTTTATTTGTATTAAAACTTATGTTTAGGAAACTATGATTCCTATGCAGTTTAAGTGGAGTCCTTATGGATTTAAGTGTACCATTTTACTTAATCCTGAATGACAAGTTGCTTAGATTATATATTAATTTAAATTGTTGTTTTAATTGGTTTCCGCCAAATATGACTGTAAAGGATAAAGATTTTTAGTTAGTGACGCACCATTCCTAGTCATCCTTAATGGTTTGGTTGGGGCGTTACAAGTTGAATCGTTCTTGAGCCCTCCATAAGGGTCGAATTAGGCTGTTACAGAGAAAGAGTGGCTCTACCTGCAAATGATAGTTGTTTAGCATCCCTGTTATTTAGTTTGCTCTACACCTTTTCCACACAAACTTTAAATTAGAGCAAGTAACTTTGTTGTAAAATAATGACACATCCAAATAGATACCAAGATTATTTACCTCTTTAAACGTAAGTAGGCTACTCAATCTATCACCGGCTTCAACATCCACTCATCCAAAAAAGTAGATAATTTTTCAAGCATTAACCCGATGACTTGAGATACCGCAAAAATTTTTAAGAAAATCCTTGAGGGCCACAGCATGCTTCAAATCTGCCTTAGTAAAAATAACCAAGTCGTCTGGAAAGAACAAGAGAGATAAATCAAGTTTCGAATGAGATAATCTGATAGGACTCCAGTTGCTGCTAGAAATAGCGGACTGAATTCTATGTCCAAACCATTCCATACATAGCACAAACAGATAAGGCGATAGCGGGCATCCCTATCTAATGCCTCTTAGAGGCTAAAACTTTGGAGTTAGTACTCCATTGCACAATGTATGCATGGTAGAGTTCAAAATTACAGACATGATCTCTCTCCTAAGGAACTCCGATACACCAGCAACCTTAAGGGAGCCATCAATAAAATCCCACCGTAACTTATCATAAGCCTTTTCGCGATCGATTTTAATAGTCACCTATCTTTTATCCTTAGTCTTCACAAAGTGTATGACCTACTGGGCTATAAGGATATCATCCAAAATATTTCTTCTCATAAGAAAACAAGCCTCCTCACTAGAAATAATTTTGGGAAAAATCATTTGGAATTGATTATGTAACAGCTCAGTTTTCAATGGTGTAGGAAACAGTGTTTTCGGAATCAAGACTCCGATGAGTCGAGTAAAATTTGGTTATGAAGTTTTAATGTTTGGATGGCGAATTGAGTAAAAAGGATTAAATCGTAAAAAAGTGAAAAAGTAGAAATTCATTGATTTAATGCATTACATGATAATTGGAAGATAGGTTAAGGTATCAAAATGGTAATTAAACCATTATCTATGTGAGTGGACAAATTTGGGTTGAAAATAAGGGAAAATACTTGTTAATTAAAAGGGTAAAATAGTAAATGTAAAGGAAATGATAATTTTAACCTAAAATCATTACAAATTAATTATTTTCTTCATCTTCTTCACTAAACAAACAAAAGAAACCCTAGAAACCTTAAGGGAAGTTTTGGCCAAGCTTAAAGCTTCATTAGGTGAGTGATTTTTCACCCGTTTTTAGTAATTTCTATGTTTTTGAGTTCGTATTAGCTTAGTCTAGCTAATCTAAGGACTAATTTGTGATTCTGTCAAAAGTTTAATATTTTACCATTGTTGATAATACATATTTTTGGAAGTTCATGGTAGATTTTTATTCTTGATATTTGGGTTTGATATTTTTGTAAAATGATTTTTGATGAAATTAGGGTTTGAGGGCTAAAATGTTAAAATGATGAAAATGTGGGTATTTGGTGTGAAATGGTTAAATTGTAAGGACTTGTATGGAAGTTTGGAGCAATCGAATGGTACGGGTTTAGTGAGAAAGGGGTTATTTTACATGTTTTGTGTTAGGGACTAAATTAAATAAAAGTGAAATGCTAGGAGTAATTTCATAAATTTCCCGAAAAGGATCAAAATGTGTTAAATGATTTTATACATGATTTAATGTGAATAATCGAAAGATTTGTTCATTAGATTATGATCGAACCACAGATCGTGAGAAAGGAAAATTTACGAATTAGACCTCGAAGTCTATCCACAATCGTAAATTTAGTCCGGTAAGTTCGTATGGTTAAATTCCAATTTAAATTGCATATTCTTGTATTGTAAACAATTGATGTGAGTTGAAACGATTGATCAGAAGTGAGGAAGACTAGATTAAAGGAAAGAAAGGCTAACAGGCTTTGAGCCGTAAATAAAATAGGTCCGATGATTATGTGTCATTGTGAGTATATGAATCCTTTACATATTATGAGGTTCGATGACTATGTGTCATCGTGATTATATGAATCCTTTACGGATTATGAGGTTCGATGATTATGTGTCATCATGAGTATATGAATCTTTTACGGATTATGAGGTTTGATGATTATGTGTCATCGTGAGTATATGAATCCTTTACGGATTAAAGGTCCGATTACTCTGTGTCATCATGAGTAACAAATACGCAAGGAAACCTACCCGAATGTATATAGCTTATTCAATTTAGTTATTAGATTTTACAACTCTTGAAGTTTGGTAAATCTATTTAAATTTATGAACTTACAAAGCTTTGAAATGCTTACTTGTGGAAACTATTGTTTTTTGTAGATTCAATTTTGCTTTATGGATATCGGATCATCTTGGAGCATCACACTATCCCAGAGCTGTTCGGTAGTTGTTACATCACTTGGTTATATGGCATGTACTAGGATGATGTTATATCTGTTTATGTAGTTGAGATTATGGAAACCTTGTTATGTTGATGAGATGTTGAACATAATAATGTATCTTTGTGCAAGTTAGTCTATAGGTTTTAAATACTATGTAATGACTTGGGATTTATGAATTAGTGTTGGCTTAATGCATATTGAAGTCATGATTGTTTTGTGTTGTTAAACTTGTGTTTTGGCATGATTCTTGAGATTCTGTATACTTGTTTCGGTAGTATCCATGAATGTATCAGTAGAAGTACATGGTAAGAGAGAGGTTGTTCTCTGACTTGGGTTGAATCGATAGGTTGAATAGCAAGTATCAGTAGTTATGTGTTTAGAAGTATTGATAGATTTAATACTTGCATCGGTAGAAGTAACAAGGTAAGATTTTTAGCTCTTTAGAGATTTAGTATCGGTAGGAGTAAGACTTGTATCGGTAGAAAAAGTCACTTGTACTGGTAAGACTGTCACTTGTATCGGTAAAAGTCTGCACTATTCTTGAACTGTTTACTAACTTGACAACTACCGATACTTGTCCAACATGTATTGGTGGAAGTCTTCAATAATGTTGAAAATGACCTTTTTGCTCTTGTTGAATTGTACTTATTATCAAATAATGATAATAACACGTGGAATGAATTTTCTAATAAAAATAAATTCGAATAACATTAAGTTGAAGTTGGAACCCTAACTAGCGATGGTTTACGGGTTTTGGGTGTTACAGATTAGCTATTACCTTCATAAAAAGCTTATATAAGACAGAACAAAGGCCAAGAGGTCAAAATTGTGAAAACTCCTCAAGATTAGGGACTTTAGGCACAAGAACTATGATGGTATTATTAAGCTCTTGATCAATAGAGCCTCCATTAAAAACTTCTTTAACCTAATCACAACTAGCCTCCCCAATATTGTCCCATTGACTTTGAAAGAAATAGGCTTGGAAACCGTCACTACCTGGAGCCTTTAAGGGGGCCATATCAAATAGAATAGTCTTAATTTCCTCATTATAGATTGCTCTCCCCAAAAAAATCTTTATCACATTGATCAATTTGTGGAAATGAACTAGCAAGTAAAAATTCTCCAAGAATCAATTGTTGCTTATATAATTTCTAGAAGAAATTGATTGCCTCTTGCTGAATATCCTCTAGATCATAAATTCAATCCCTTAACTGGTTTCGCAAGGTAGTAGTATGATTAGCCTTTCTCTTTTGAATTTTTTTGACGATGAATTAATATAGTATTTCGATCTCCCACATTAAGCCAATTACATCAAGGTTTTTGCTTCCAAAGCAAGTCTTCATAATAAAGAACAAATTTTAACTCCTCCCTAATCTCCATCTCTTTATGAATCAAATAATTCGAATCCAAATGTTCCAAAGCCTTCTATATACTAGATAAGGAGTGGATCAATTTTTTTTTCCATGCTCTAATAATCCTATAATCAAATTTGGTCCAAACCTCAAGGCTAGGAGTTAAATTAGAAAGAGACTCAAACATATCACCATCATACTAGAGACACAAAGTTGGAAAAGTTTGTTTGTTCAGGTCATCCCGCCAAATAATAAAAAGGTTACCACTTAGGCAAAGAAAAAGTTGGATTAAAATTAAGAAAGAGAGGTCGATGATCTAATTTGAGTTTAGTGAGATGATTAACCATGCAATTCATAAAGGCTTGAATCCAAGCTTCATTACCCAGAGTATGGTCGAGTCTTTCGGGAGTCCCTCCTCTATGCCAAGTAAATAATGGGCCCTTGAAACCCAAATAATATAGACCATTAGTATTGACAAGCTCTCCAAAATAAGGACAACTTATCCCATTCAGTACTTTCTCATTTTTTCTCATCTGAGGATAGAATAGTGTTAAAATCACCAATTGTTATCCAAGGAACCAAGATAGAAGGAATAGTCACTCTCAATTGATTCCAAAACGCCCTCTGTTTCTTTCTATTTGAACTTCCATAGACAAAGGTGATAAAAACATGCTTGGAAGGAATGTTCCTACAGATTCGAACCAAAATGAATTGAGGGTGATTAAAAACAATCTCTAAATTGACTATGTTTTCCAACCAATTCAAATACCACCTAAGAACCCCACTACTTCACCTCGGTGAGAACATTCAAAACCCAACTTGGAAATGAATTCATTAGCTTTCCTTCCACTAGACATTGGTACCAGCAAACTAACAATATCTGGTTTATATTTCAGATAATACTCCTTATATATTCGGGGAAACTTAGAGCTCGCACACGCTTGACAATACCAAGAAAAAAGTGATAAATTCATATACATAATTATTAAATAAATTAAATTAAAACCTAACTTATTGTCAAAATACCAGCCCAAAGACGAGTTTGTTTCTTGTCTCCTTAGGGCCATCATTTAAGATGCCCACTATAGCAAGAGAATTTATTAATTCAACCACACTGTTCACCGACTTAGATAGAGGAACCCGATTGCTAGAAATCCTCTATCTCAAATAGTCATATTAAGCTTCTTGTCTTTCCGTCCCCCAAAAAATTTTCCTCTAGTAAAACGTACACCTGCAACCACAACTCCACTACTTACTTCCTCCGTTCGACCATCACCCATGGCTCCCAAAGGATTCAGGTGCAAATTCTCCTTAAAAACAACAGTTGAATGCTTATTAGAATCCAAGATACCCTTTTCCATATATAACATAACCTCCAAATTACCTTCAAAGATCGGATTAAAATAGGAAAAAGAGCGGATTATTTTTGGAACTAGGAGAACTGACCACCAATTGGTTGCCTGTAATGACCCGGAAGTCAAGGATGACGGAAAGCATAGTTTGAAATCTTCTTTTCGTAGTTTAAGCTCGAAAATATTTTTTATTTAATATTTATAGAGCTAGGTTAGAAACAAATGGAATTTTGGTTAAGTAATTTTATCGAATTAAGGTTTAATTCATTGTACATGGACTTACTAAATATATAAGCCATTATATATATGTTGATTTATAGTGGATAACAATGACTAGTATTACATATAATATATGTTAGTTATATCATAATATTTAAGATATATAAAAATGTTAAAGTATTTATAAATGAAAACCAAATAGATATTAGTAATAAGAAAAAGAAAGAAAAGAAAGCATAAAAAATTAGTAAATATATGGTATAGTGGAGAGAAAGAGAAACACATTTTCATTTCTCTTTGCATGCCCATTTTGAGGAGGAAAAAAGGAATATTCGGCCATAAGTGTGATTTTTGAAGCTTACATCGGTTAGTAAATCATTATTTTTTTGTATAAATTTTATGTTTTTGGTGTCTCAAGTTCTTGAACTAGCTAGTTCATGTTAAATTTTTATGTTAGGTGGTTAGATTATGAGGTTGGTAGTGATATAGGTGGTTAGATTATGAGGTTGGTAGTGATATAAGACTATCTTGTACAGCCAAGAGGTGATTTTATGCAAGAAGAAATAAGTTGTTCAAAATTTTAATTTTAGAGCTAAATTAAAAAATAGGAAGTTTATTTGGACTTTAGGAAAAATTTTGGTTAAAAGATTGAGGGTTATATATGAAGCTAAATTATTTTCGGTCATGGGGATTAACTGGTACTTTTTGCAAAGATAGAGTATAAAATTTGTAATTGAATGCAAATTTTATGGTGTGTTGTTAATTTATTTTAATTGTTTCATTCCGTAGCTAAAGTCATTCCGGAATCCTCGAGTAAGAAAGGAAAAGAAAAGGTTGACGTTGAGTATCAATAGAAGTGCAGGGGAGGATGAATTTTAGCTACTGACTTGACTGGTTCCACTTTAATTTGTTATATCAAAACATATTATCCAATAAGGCTTAGTTTAACAATCTCCCCCTTTTTATATAACAAAACATATTGTAAATTTGTTTTTGAATAGATTTCTCCCCCTTAATAAAAGTCATTTTGAAATTAAGCTCCCTCTATATAAAAATCATTTTCAATTTAAGGCATTATTATTTGGAGCATAAATTTTCAATAAGCTCAAATTTGACATTCATTTTTCTTTATAAAAATTGTCACTAATTTAAGCAATCAATCAACTATAAAATTTACATTTCTCTTCTCCCCCTTTTTTTATATAAAAAATAAACAAAAAAAATTAAGAGGAAAAGAATGTCGTTAGTTCAAGTATAGATAATAAATATAAAGAATTAATGAACTACCATGCCAGTCAATATTTAGGTGCAATCACATAGAATTTGCATTTGTTTACCTTGGAGCAATACACCTTACCTACAAACATAGAGTTAAGTTTTTGGTACCCAATGTCTTTTGGGTCCATAACCACATTAGTTTTCAAAATCTTAGTCTCTTTAGGTAACCATTTTGAAAGAGCTTCCTTATCTTAAGTAGTACAAAGTCCTTTAGGGACCCATACACTCTTAACAAGTTTTCCCTTGTAAAATCTTGAGGGACCTCTATGTTTATAGAAATTAAAGCTATTTTTCACAAAGTTTTGTTTCGAACTTTCTCCTTTTTCAAAAACTTTGTTAGAGTGAGCTTTTTCACTCTTAAGCAAGTTGCTTTTGATGATCCTCATGAACTTTTGAAAGTAAATTATGCAAGTCTAAATTTTTCTTTTCAAAATCATTAATGATTTCTTGCATTTTGTTTACTTTCTCTTCAAGTTCAAGATTGATTTTGGAAAGTAAGTCATTTTCATTTTTCAACTTTGAAACACTTTTCTTGTGTTTTGACATCATGACTTTTAATTCCAAAATGAATTCATCATAGGTTTGTTGCAATTCATCAAAATAATAATCAATTAAATTAAATGAGTTAGAAGTTACCTTAAGATCATCGATGGCCATAAGGACTAATTTGGCATCTTCATCGAATGAGTCTTCATTACTCCAATCAGCATAAGCCTTTTGTTTGCTAGACCCCTTCTTTTTAAATTTATGACAATCATACTTGATGTGTCCCAGTTTCTTATACTCATAGCAAATAATGAGATCTTTCTCCTTGGTTGATTCAAGTTTGAGTACTTCCTTCTTTCGAAATTCTCCTCCTTTGTTGGACTTCATGAATCTCTTGAATCTTCTAGCAAGCCTTTTCATCTCTTCATATTCATCCACCTTTTCACTTGATTCACTTTCTTCAATGGTGGTGGATTTAAGAGCTCTACCAACATTCTTCTTCATAAGTCTTTCTTCTTCACTCCCTTTGTTAAGCTTCATCTCATATGTAAGCAAAGAACCAATGAGCTCATAAAGGGAGAGTGAGTTGAGATCCTTTGATTCTTCTATAGCCATCACCTTTGGTTCCCAAGATGTTGGGAGACTATTCAACATCTTTTTCACTATCTCCTTGTTGGGATAAACCTTCCCAAAGGCATTGAGACCATTAATGATGTTGGTGAATCGATCGAACATCTCTTTGATTCCTTCGTCTGGTTTTGATTTAAATAATTCATAGTCAAGGGTGAGAATACCTACTCCACTACCTTATCTTTCCACAACTAAGGATTTTCCCAAATCCAGTAGATTTGTATAACCTTTGAGGATAATGTTTAACCTTACAATCACTTAAGACTTATACCCCAAAGTCCTAAGAGATAACTCCTTATGGTTTCTTCCTAAAACTAAAGTATAAAACCTCTCTCAAAAGAGAAACAAGTAAGCAAACAAAGAAATAATCCTTACAAGATCAGGATGTTTGCCAATTAAGTACAAATACAAAGAAGAACACTTGAGCTAAAAGAATACTATGAAAGCTCACAAGTGTTTACAAGAAAAGGTAAGAAAGAATTAAGGTCTAGGTTGTTTTGATTGATCTTTAGGCTTTGCACATTGCTCTTCTTGATGCTAGATCTTTGGAAGATGGTATGTATACCCTTTAAGTGAATTCCAATCGTTGTGGTTGTTAGGAAAGTAATGTAGTCGTTGCAGCCATAAAAACCAGCATTAAATGTAGTTTGCAACTTAGTTGTTTTGGTAGAAGCATACTTGTATCGGTAGAACTGTAGTTGTATCCATAGAAGAGGAGTTCTATCCGTAGAAGTCCCAGGATAGATGACTTTCAAAAATATTATCGTTGGATTCGTTCTATCGGTAGATGCTTCATTGTATCAGTAGAACTCTGAAGGTTTCATTTGATATTGGTAGAACCAATCAAAGTATCAATAGAAGTGTAAGGGAGGACGAATTTGAGCACAATGGATCAACTCGATAATGGTGATAATGGAGGTTCAATCGACCTTTTAAAAGTTGTGGTGGAAGCAATTTAATTTTACAACAAAGAACACAAGGATTTATAGTGGTTCGGACTCAAATGCCTACTTCACTTCCTTAGCTTTCCACAATTAAGGATTTTCCCAAATCTACTAGATTTGTATAACCTTTGAGGACAAGGTTTGACCTTACAATCACTTAAGACTTATACCCAAAGTCCCAAGAGATAACTCCTTAAGGTTTCTACCTAAATCTTAAGTATAAACCCTCTCTCAAAAGAGAAACAAATAAGCAAACAAAGAAAAAATCCTTACAAGATCATGATGCTTGTCAATTAAGCAAAAATACAAAGAAGAACACTTAAGCTAAATGAATACTATGAAAGTTCACAAGTGTTTACAAGAAAAGAAGGTGGTTAGTTCAAATATAGATATTAAATATAAAGAATTAATGAACTACCATACCAATCAATATTAAGGTGCAATCACATAGAATTTGCATTTGTTTACCTTGAAGCAATGCACCTTACCTACAAACATAGAGTTAAGTTTTTGGTACCCAATGTCTTTTGGGTCCATAACCATTAGTTTTCAAAATCTTAGTCCCTTTAGGTAACCATTTTGAAAGAGTTTCCTTACTTGAGTAGTATTAAGTCTTTTAGGGACTCATACACTTAACAAGTTTTCCCTTGTAAAATCTTGAGGGACCTCTATGTTTATAGAAATTAAAGTTATTTTTAACAAAGTTTTGTTTTGAACTTTCTCCTTTTTCACAGCCTTTGTTAGAGTGAGCTTTTTCACTCTTAAGCAACTCAAGTTGCTTTTGATGATCCTTATGAACTTTTGAAAGTAAATTATGCAAGTCTAATTTTTTTTTTCAAAATCATTAATGATTTATTGCATTTTCTTTACTTTCTCTTCAAGTTCATGATTGATTTTGAAAAGGAAGTCATTTTCATTTTTCAATTTTGAAACACTTTTCTTGTGTTTTGACATCATGACTTTTAATTCCAAAATGAATTCATCATAGGCTTGTTGCAACTCATCAAAAGAATAATCAGTTAAAGTAGATGAGTTAGAAGTTACCTTAAGATCATCGACGGCCATAAGGACTAATTTGGCTTCTTCATCGGATGAGTCTTCATTACTCCAATCAGCATAAGCCTTTTGTTTGCTAGACCCCATCTTTTTAAATTTAGGACAATCATACTTGATGTGTCCCGATTTCTTACACTCATAGCAAATAATGGGATCTTTCTCCTTGGTTGATTCAAGTTTGAGTACTTCCTTCTTTCGAAATTCTCCTCTTTTGTTGGACTTCATGAATCTCTTGAATCTTCTAGCAAGCCTTTTCATCTCTTCATCTTCATCCACCTCTTCACTTGATTCACTTTCTTCAATGGTGGTGGATTTAAGAGCTCTACCAACATTCTTCTTTATAAGTTTTTCTTCTTCACTCCCTTTGTTAAGCTTCATCTCATATGTAAGCAAAGAACCAATGAGCTCATAAAGGGAGAGTGAGTTCAGATCCTTTGATTCTTCTATAGCCGTCACCTTTGGTTCCCAAGATGTTGGGGGACTATTCAACATCTTTTTCACCATCTCTTTGTTGGGATAAACCTTCCCAAGGGCATTGAGACCATTAATGATGTTGGTGAATCAATTGAACATCTCTTTGATTCCTTCGTCTGGTTTTGATTTAAATAATTCATAGTCAAGGGTGAGAATACTTAGCTTTGATTCCTTGGCTCTATTTGTTCCTTCATGGGAGACCTCAAGCTTGTCTTATATTTCTTTAGCATCGTTGCACGAGGAGACTCTATTGTACTCATTTTCACCATGAGCACAAAATAGAGTGTACATAGCTTTTGCATTAAGTTGCTTGATGTCATTTGCATTCCATTCATTCTTCTCCTTTAGAACACTAACACGTTCAACTATCTTCATTGGAATGAATGACTCGTTCGTGATTATTCTTCACACTCCATAATTGTTGGTTTCTATAAATAACTTCATTCTTGTTCTCCAATAAGAATAGTTGGTGTCATTGAATAGAGGAGGTCTTATGGTGGAAAATCCTTCTCCCATGAATTTTGACCTGGAAGTTAACGTCATTGATGTTGGAAGACTTGTTGATTGTTTGAGCTTCTTCGAGGATCTTCTCTTGGTTGTTAAATCGTCTCTAGAGTTTTAGCTCTGATACCAATTGTTAGCTCGATGGATAAGCTCGATAATGACAGTAACGGAGGTTAAATTGATCTTTTAAAAGTTATGGTGGAAGCAATTTAATTTTACAACAAAGAACACAAGGATTTATAGTGGTGCGACCTTAAATACCTACTCCACTACCTTAGTTTTGATTGAATACCTACTCAAATACTATGAAAGCTCACAAGTGTTTACAAGAAAAGGTAAGAAAGAATTAAGCTCTAGGTTGTTTTGATTGATCTTTAGGTTTTGCACATTGCTTTTCTTGATGCTAGACCTTTGGAAGATGCTATTTATACCCTTTAAGTGAATTCCAACCGTTGTGGTTGTTGGCAAAGTAATGTAGCCATAAAAACGAGCATTAATTGCAGTCAGCAGCTTAGTTGTTCTAGTAGAAGCATACTTGTATTGGTAGAACTGTAGTTATGTCCGTAGTAGATGAGTTCTACCGGTAGAAGTTCCAGGGTAGACGACTTTACAAAATATTACCGTTGGAGTTGTTCTATCGATTGATGCTTCATTGTATTGGTAGGACTCTGAGGGTTTCATTTGGTATCGGTAGAACCCATCAAAGTATCGATAGAAGTGTAGGGGAGAATGAATTTTAGTTATTGACTTGACTTGTTTCAGTAGAAGTCTTCAAGGTATCTGTAGAACTGTAGTTGTATTGGTAGAAGTGGAGTTCTACCGGTAGAAGTCTCGCTGAAGTCTTCTCTGATTAGCTTTTATTGAAAAACACTTTAATTTGTTATATCAAAACATATTATCCAATAAGACTTAGTTTAACAAATCCCTTAATTTCGCTCGAGATAAATACTCAATCAACTTAAATTAAAAACTTAATTCTTTACTCTATCATTAATAAAAAATGATGAAAGCAAATAACTTTCCTTTCCTTTACTTCCAATTGTTTCCATTGTTTTCTTTTCTTTCCCACCAAACATAAATTTAAATTTTTTTTTGTGTAAAACATACTATCTATATTAAAATAACATAATAAAAAATTAGTTATCATATCAATCTCAATAATAGTTAATAGATCTTCAAGAGTGTCTTCAAACACTTGCATATTTGTACTCCATGTCGTAGCCATCTTTGCAACACAGTCCGTAGCTTGGTTTCTCCCCTTAGGAATATGCTTTATCTTCCATTGTTGTATAACTTATAAGTTCATGTGAATCCTTCGTAACAAAGCTGAGGAAGAATATTCCAAATGAATATCTTGAGTGGCTTTGACTACCTGTAGATTATATGTGTGGATCATAACCTTTTGATATCCCTTCCTTTGGATGAGGGACAAACCATCTAGAATACCCAGAGTTCAGCATAAAAAACTTAGCAAGACCCCAAATATCGATTAAATCCAAGGATTGATTCCCCTTCTTGCTTATACATCGCCCCTAACAGTAGCAACTCCCGCATCCATCTTAACAAATTCATCGGTATATAGTTGGATCCAATTACCTATCATAGAAGTTTCAAATTGTTCTGGCGAATTACCTCTATGAGCTATAAAATATTGTTTTGCAGAGCTCACAAAAGACTTATAGTTTCAGTGGAGTTCCAAGTTATTCCTTGGAAGATAAAAAGATTCATGTTCTTCCATATGTGTTCAACAGTTATACCAAAAAGACTTGCCCAAAGATTACCTACATTCAATACCTAGATCAATGAGCATAAGTTCATCTTCATCCACTCAATTAGATCACCTGCAAAAAACATGCTTTAAATTTCCACTGGTACGATTTGAAGCCAAACTTCACTAGCCACCGGACAATCTTGAAGGACGAGAATTAAGTATTCATTGCCATGCCGACATAACGAATATGAACTATGTTGGTCGATACGCCTCATTAACCATTTCACATTTGTTAGAAGGTGTAGTTTGAAGACTAACCATAAAAATAATCGAATATGTTGAGGTCTCAAAAATTTCAAAATAACTTTCCACCATCTATCTTTAGTATGCTAATAACTCTCTCGAAGCGATCTATATGCACTTTTCTATCATCCATGTGGGGGAATACTAACAATTCTTTTAACAATATCTTCTGAGAACAAAACCCTAAACAAGTCCAAATTCCATGTGTCATCACTAGTTACCATGTCACATAGCAAACAGTCCGACATGATATTATTTTGATAAGGTACATAATTTATCACATATACCTTTAGGAATTCACGTAGACTGCATAAAGTAATTAGGGATAGAAAGAAGAATGGACTGGTCATGTAACACCCCGCCTGGTGAAGTCCTAGCACTCGATTACTGTTTTATTTAAAGTACGATATTTAGAGTAATTCTGAGAGAGTAAGGTACTAAATTTGACTAAGTATATGAATTCTATGAGTGCACCTTTAGGCAAAGTCTGTGTTAGGCGAGCTTGGTTGTTTGACGGACTCTTCTATAGAGTATACATCACTCCAACTATTACACAAATATGTTAAGTCCTTAGTTTGAAGGAACCATTTACTATATTATTATTTTATCATCCTGTTGAACAATTTAGTTGGTGTTATTAGAACTGGTTAGAATGGAACTATGTTATAGTAGGCGAAAAAACTCACATTTATGATGAGAGAGAAAGTTCTTAGTCACATGAATTGAGAGGGTTAGTGGGATAATCAGACATATCCACTAAACTTAGTTTCCGTGTATTTTTGTATAAAGTTAGAATTTGCTTATTGAGCAAGTTTTACGTTTTTTCTTACATTCATATTTTCCTCTCAAACTTTCTTTGCACTTTTCTCTCGAAAAACCTAAGACCAGAGATCTACTTAAAGATTTGGGTTCGTTGTACTCAGCTAACTCTTTCATTGTTCTAGCACCTAGTACGTTGATGAACCTTAGATTACATTACATGGTTATTTATGTGACCTTAGAGTTGCATGCTTTAGGGTCAGTTTAGAGAGTGAGGAAGGAAACTTCTCGATTTTGGGTTTTCTTTTAATGTTCATGTAAGCTTGTTTAGTTTTCTATTGGAATGATCTAATAAGTTAACTATCTATATTATAGCTCAAGAAACTTCTAAAGGTTCTCGAGACAAGTGCAAGGGTCCTACTATCTAAACTTGTTACATTTTTTGGTGAGTTCCTTTTTACTTACATGTGTGTATAATGCCCTTGTTTATGTCTTGCTTGAGGTAAGTGTTCGTATTCAATAAAGATGATATGTTTTCACATGAGTGATGAATGTTCGTTGTTCTTGGTCTATGTTGGTTGTCTGGGTAAATGAAGTAAGAACCTTTCTTTGTGTTTAAGTCACTACACTTTTGCTTTTGGAATGAACAATATGGACTCAAAAATGGAATAATTTTACGTCATCGCCTTCAATGAAATGAGCATTGAACTAGCAGATCGTGTTACATGAAAAAGGGTCATGTAGCCTTTGGTAAGGCAACAATTGTTGCAAACCAGATTGGCAAAGCATGACAAAGGAAAATGATTAAAAAGAATTATATGGCTTGACTATAGACTTGGGGTGGTTAACACGAAGAAGGTTGTTTGCATGGTTGCATGGGTGTAGTGTACACGCCAAAGAGATAGTGTTCGGCGTAGAGTTTGTTTGTGTTTGGTATTCGCCAATTGGCAAACTATGTATTCGTGTGGAGTTTGAAAGGTTTGGTTTGAATAATGTATAATTGATGTAATGACTGCTACTAGAACTCACTAAGTTCTTTGAACTTATTTAGTTACCTTTCCTTCTCAAGATCGCTGACAAAGTAAAGGAATCACCGAAGACAACACTAAAGGACAATCATTACCGTGAAACTTCTAGAATTTTTTTGTTTTATGCATGGAATAAGAGTTGTGTCAAGATGCATATATTTTGAAGAGTGATATTTTATTTGTATTAAAACTTATATTTATGAAACTATGATTCCCATGCAGATTAAGTGGAGTCCTTATGGATTTAAGTGTACCATTTTACTTAATCTTGAATGACAAGTTGCTTAGATTATATATTAATTTAAATTGTTGTTTTAATTGGTTTCCACCAAATATGGCTGTAAAGGATAATGATTTTTAGTTAGTGACGCACCATTCCTAGGCCATCCTTAAGGGTTGGGTTGGGGCGTTACAAGTTGAATCGTTCCTGGGCCCTCCCTAAGGGACGAATTAGGGTGTTACAGAGCAAGAGTGACTCTACTTGCCAATGATAGTTGTTTAGTGTCCCTGTTATTCAGTTTGTTCCACACCTTCTCCAAACAAACTTCAAATTAGAGCAAGTAACTCTGTAGTAGAATAATGACACACCTAAATAAATACCAAGATTATTTACTGTTTTCAACCCAAGTAGGCTACTCAATCTATCACTGACTTCAACATCCACTCATTTAGAAAAGTAGATAATTTTTCAAGCATTAACCCGATGACTTGAGATACCGCAAAAATTTTCAAGAAAATCCTTGAGGGCCATAGAATGCTTCAAATCCACCTTAGAAAAAATAACCAAGTCGTCTGCAAAGAACAAGTGAGATAAACCAAGTCCCGAACGAGATAATCTGATAGGACTCCACTTGCTACTAGAAATAGCAGACTGAATACCATGTCCATACCATTCCATACATAGCACAAATAGATAAGGGGATAGCGGGCATCCCTGTCAAACGCCTCTTAGAGGCTTAAACTTTGGAGTTGGTACTCCATTCCATAAAAAATGCATGGTAGAGTTCGAAATTACTGACATGATCTCTCTTCTATGGAACTCCAATATACCAGCAACCTTAAGGGAACCATCAATAAAATCCCACCGTAACTTAACATAAGCCTTTTCAAGATCGATTTTAATAGCCAACTATCTTTTATTCTTAGCCTTCACAGAGTGTATGACCTATTGGGCTATAAGGATATCATCCGAAATATTTCTTCTCACAAAAACAAGCCTGCTCAGGAGAAATAATTTTGGGAAAAATCATCTGGAATCGATTAGCTATTGCCTTCATAAAAAGCTTATGTAAGACAAAACAAAGGCTAAGAGGTCAAAATTGAGAAAACTCCTTAGGTTTAAGGACTTTAGGCACAAGAACTATTACCCCGATCATGGGACAGATTAATCAAGTTTTTTATCCTTGACATTGTAGTGAAGACACACCAATCTCTTACCCCGATCATGGGGCAGATTGAAGACACACCAATCTCTTACCTCGATCATGGGGCAGATTGAAGTCACACCAATCTCTTACCCCGATCATGGGGTAGATTGAAGACACACCAATCTCTTACCTTGATCATGGGGCAGATTGAAGACACACCAATCTCTTATCCCGATCATGGGGCAGATTCAAGACACACCAATCTCTTACCCCGATCATGGGATAGATTGAAGACACGCCAATCTCTTACCCCGATCATGGGGCAGATTAATGACATGTCAATCTCTTACCCCGATCATGGGGCAGATTGAAGACACACCAATCCCTTACCTCGATCATGAGGCATATTGAAGACATACCAATCTCTTACCCCGATCATGGGGCAAATTGAAGCATCCAATCTTTTACCTTAATCAGCAGGCAGATTGAAGACACACCAATCTTTTACCCCCAATCATAGGGTAGATTGAAGCATCTGATCTTTTGCCCTAATCAGAGAGCATATTGAAGATACACCATTCGACCTTTTTCATAAGGCAAATTAAACATAAATTGTGAAGAGAAGACAAGATTCAGTAGGATCGAATGAAAATGAGCAAAGAGGGGTAATTATGGCACCTCAACTTCGCCTGGCCTAGTAAACAAAACCCAAACCAGATAAAACAAATAAGAATCCATTTTATTTGTAATATTAAAAGTCCAAATTACAAATAAAATACCTAAATACCCAAATGCAAGCCCAAACAACTAACCCACCTAAACCTAAGTCCAATTGGCCCACAACCTTAACTCAAAATTGAAATCCTAAAAACCCTAGCACCCATCTTCAACCATCGTCCCTCCACGTCAGCACCATGTCAGCCACGTGACTCCTCGACTGCTAACCCCTCAACTTCTGACACTTTGACTCTTGACTTCTCAGCTTTCGAAGCTCCCTCGTCTGCCCCTTGCATCGAAATGGTAAGGGCGTTCCTCCTCATAGCCGGTGTTGACCCGAAGACCTTACCACTCCGGTGATGCCTGCAAAAAGAAGAAAAAAAGAAGCAGAACAGAGGCAGAACAAATGAAAAATAATAGAAATCTATTGTAATATTTTCGGCTATAAAAGCCCGATCTCAAATCTGTAATTTTTTACACAGAAAAATCAATAGAAAAGAACACAAAAAATAGTAGAAGATATTTGAATACAAAGATGTCCAAAAAGTTTATATATATATATATATTATACTTATTTCATATACCATCTATATATTATTTTATCATCATTTCAGAACGAAAATGATTTAAATAATTTATAAAACGAAAAAGGCAAAAAAAAGGAGTTAGGGTTCGTACCTAAATCGAAACACCACTGTCGCAGTCGTAAATGGAATCCCTCCGAATCCATCTATGCTCGTGAGGGACTTAATCACCTATGATATTTATCAAAATTTTTTAAAAATAGAACATAAAAAAACAACAAATTTCGAAAAGGAAAAATACAAAAAAATGGTAAAACACAGATCTGTTTTCTTTTAAAATATAAATACAAAGCCTTTTTTTTAAAAGATCTAGGTTCGATCTTATTAGATCGAATCATAGATCTAGGTTATTTTCAAAAAAATAAATAAAAAAGGGAGACTTTTCGCTTACTCGACCGCCGTGCATGGTGGTTTGTTGACGATGGAAGTCAACGGAGGACGATGGAGCCACGACGAGTCGAAAGGCCGATAAAGGGATCGGTGAAAGGAGATATGGAGAGGTTGAGAGGAAAAAAAGAGAAAAAGCTTTGTTTTTTATAAAAAGAAATGTAAAAATGAATATTTTTGGGAAAATTGACTTAAATAGCATATCCAAATGGCCCCGTTTTGGGGTCTGGAGTTTGACGCTCAAAATGACACCGTTTTACGATTGACCCGCGTTGGATCCGACCTGCCATTGAGAGTCCGCGTGTTTTTGTTAAATGGTCTAATTTTTCCACAGTCCTTTGAGTTTTCCTCAATTTTCAATTTGGTCCTTAGTTTGCCTTTACATAATCTTGCACAACATCATTTCAAGCTTAATTTTATAGCTTTGAAACATCGTAATTTTGACGTCAAGATTTGGAAAAATAAAAGGGGAATTTATAGTTTACCCCCTCCATTTTTTTGTTTATTTAAAATTTTTTTTTTTGCTCAAATTGTTTTTATTAATTAGCAATCTAATTTTCCTTTTTTTAATTTGATCCTTGGACTTTTGTCTTTAAAATATAAAAGGAGAATTTCCTGGTTTAGTCCAACCTTTGATTTATTTATTTAAAATTGGTCCATTCTGTTTAATTTTTTTTATTAGCAAATCAAATTTGTCTCTCTTTTTTTTTTTTTTTTTAAATTATCTACAGACTTTTGTTTTAAAAAAATGATATCTTTAATTTTGATCCATGATTAAATGAATTTGTTTTAATTTAGTTTTTTTTTTACTTTTTTATTTTAAATATTTAAAATTCTTTTAAATTTTTACCTCTGTTTTAATTTGTTTTATCTTTTTAATAAAATCCTACTTTCAATATATTTTTTCATTAGCATATTATTTTAGTTATTTCAAATGTGTACATTGTTGCTTTATTTTCTTGTGTATTCGCTATAATAAATGCCATGTCATGTATTATTATTATATGTGCATATTATGTAATATTATTCATCCTTTTTAAAGAAAAGAATATAATAAAAATATAATAAATACTTACGTTCGATAAAACAAATGTCAAAATCAAGGCAATGCTCATTACCTTAGGATTTGATAAAATTGTCTCAACTTACGAGATGCAGTTTTATCTTTAAATTTAAATAATTGAGAACCTCATTTTGAAATTTAAAATGTATATGTTTTAATAAATTGAAGAACGTTCTTTTCGAGTATCCGAGATGTCGTGTTCCTAACTTATGGGATATGACTTCATTCGCAGTAAATTCGAGACAAAAGTTCATTTGCCTGAAATTTAATTTTCAAATGACACCTAATATACGATTTTTATCTTTAAAATGATTTCACTTTTGACTATGTCTTAAATTTTCTTTAATCGATCAGTAAATGATTTTTCATTTTTAAAGACTCGAAATATCGTGCCCCTAACTTATGGGATGCGATTTTTCTCCATTGACTTGAAATAGAAGATCATTTCTTGAGAGATTTAATTTTTTTATCGAATCTAATTATTTTACACATTCAAGGATCGTATTTTTAAATTTTCTTCGGGTTTTCAACTTTTCAACAACTAAGACCATAAATAATCGACTAGGTACTAATTTTGGGCATATGAGGGTGTTAATCCTTCTTCACACGAAACCGACTACCGAACCTATTTTTTGGATTTCGAAGACCAAATTGTTTTTAAAAATTTTAGGTGATCCAATCACACCAAATTAAAAAGGATTGGTGGCGACTCCCATTTCGGTTTTAAAATAAAATTTGGGACCATCTTTCAAAAAATGGTTTTGACACTACCAAGTATTTCGTTGTACAAATCTATATTACAACCTGACCCGTATACTTGCAGAAGCTGAAAACCTACACCGAACGGGAGTATGTTCGTAGGCGATCAATCTCCTTCCCAAGCATCTTCTTTTCTACTCCCAAATCTTTCATCTCACATTCTTCACTAAGTTAGGCTTTGACCTTTCTTATCTCTCCTTTATTTTCGCTGCTATCAACATGTCAGCAACGTAGAGGAGTAGATACACAAAAGAACCATCACCATTTTTCTTAAAATAAACACAAACTATCAAAGCTGCTTCTTTTGAAATCATGGGTAGTCATAAAAGAATCAAACCTCTTATACCACTTCCTTGGTGACTGTTTCAAACCGTAAAGGGAATTTTTCAACAAGCAAACATAGTCCTCCTTTTTTAGGATAATAAAACCCTTTGGTTGTTGCATGTAAATATCTTCCTCAAGTTCTTCATGCAAGAATGTTGTTTTTACATCTAAATATTCAAGCTCCAAATCATACATGGCCACAATACCAAGCAAGGCTCAAATCGAACTATGTTTCACAATTGGAGAAAACACATTTGTGAAGTCTACACCGAGAATCTGACTGTAGCCTTTTGCAACAAACCTTGCTTTACATCTGGGTTCTTCTTGCATAACAAACATCCACTTTTTTTAGTCTTCACAGTTAAGTACCTCAAAATAAGTAAATGACTCTTGATTTGTATCAATATCTTCAGCCACGTTCAAATCATAAGTCACTTGATCAGCCTCGGCATACCTCTTTGGAGGTTTAATTTCTCTTCTAAGCCTATTTTTAGTAATAGAATATTGTGGTGAGGAGGCAACTCTATTCTAAGTTTTATTATTAACTTGAGGAGTCGACTTTTATGTAGATACTAGATCAATCTGAAACTCCACCTGCTTTTATTGTTCTCTATTGGAAGAGTCTTTAAGAGGTAAGTTAGATAACATAGCAGTTTCGTCAAAAACATCTATGTTAATCACAACTTTTCTATTTTCAGGACACCATAACTTATACTCTTTTACACCAACCTTATAAACAAGAAAAACACATTTAATGGATCTTGTTTCCAATTTTTCATTATCAACATGAGCATATGCAGGACACCCAAAAATCTTTAAATCTGAATAATCAACAAGCTTACCAGACCATACCTCTTGTGGAGTCTTTTTCTCAATGGAAACAGATGGAGATCGATTGATAAAAAAACATGCAGTAGAGGCTGCTTCAGCCCAAAACGACTTCGGTAAATTAGCATTCGACAACATACATTGAACCTTCTCCACGATCGTTCGATTCATTCGTTCTGCAACACTATTTTGTTGTGGAGTATGATGAACTGGGCAAATGTCTCACTGTCCCTTCTGATTTTCACAATTCATTAAACTCATCAGAATAGAACTCTAAGTATCATATTGAACCTCTATAACCTCAAATTTTGAGACAATTTATAACACCCTAAAAGTCGCTATAGTATGAAAGTAGTGAAAATTTGAGATTGTCTTTTATAAAGTGAAATAAAAATAAAAATAAAAATAATAAATAAGGAAATAGAAGTGATAAAAAGAGAGAGAAGTTGAGTTATATATATTATGATGTATTACTTAAAGTAAAAACTAAATCGTAAATGTGAGAAAAGTTTTATGGCCCAAGAGTAAATACTTATAATTAAGGGGTTAAAGTGTAAATATAGAAAAGTTAAAGGGCTAATCATGCAAATATATTAAGGGTGGAAGGATATAGAAACTAAGGAAAATGGATGAATTAGGACCAAATTGAATATGTGAAAAAGAGTGAGAGGTTAAATCACAATTTTATCAAGATGAGTGATGATTTAATGTAGGAATTTTGAAGGATCATAAGGGGCTAAATGGTCATTAGCAAGAAAGATAATTTTGAAGAGTAATGATGATGCTGGTGATATTTTTAATTAATTAATTAAAAAATTTATTTCATTAATATTTCATTAAGATTTTTAATAATATTTTATTATTAAATTATTAGTATAAAAGGGAGGAAAGATGGAGAATTTTCTCCATGCTTCCAACATGAGAAGAAGAAGAAATAAAAAAAATTCTTTTATTTACAATTTCGTCCTTTCACCAAAAATCGACAACTTTCACCTAAAAATCAAAAGATTTTTCATAGCCACCAAGAGAGAGAAATGATAAGGAGACTATGGGGAGCTAGAATATCAAGTTAGATTCAAGAAAATAGAAGTTGGAGGAGAAAGAAAGTCAAGTTAAAGTTTGGTTTCAAGAGAATAAGGTAAGGATGTTAAAGTTTTTATGTTATTTTCAAGTTTAGTAGTTATAGAAAAGCATAAATATGGTGTTAAAGTAAAGATTTCTTATGAGGGAATATTGTGTTTTTGACATGTTGATCAAGAAAGAAGTTGAGAAAGTGAATCAAGTCGTAGGAGAAGAGAAAAACAAGAGATTTTGATAGAATAGAGGTAAGTACCCTTGAACTTCCTTGTTATTTAAGGATTAAAATGTGATCTTTGTAAACCAAGTGGTAATTAAGTAAAATATAGTATGAAATAATTTAGTATGTGAAGTAGGAAATTATAATAAAAGTATAATAGTTGGGTTATGTGATAGTGAAAAATATACAAAGTATTGAATAAGTGAAAATATGGAAAAATATGAAATTTTATGGAAATATGGACTTAATTGAAAGACTTTAGAAATACATGTGATGGAAATAATACAATTGAAATACATAAAGATTTAGTGTGAAAAATGAGATAGTGGAATTAAATATGTGAATTAAGTGAGATGAGAAAGAAAATTTATTTAATAATGAATAGAGGTCTTTTATGATAAAATGTGATTAAATTAGAAAATTATAGAATTTTACAAGAAAATATTGATAAATAAAACATATAGTGAAAAATACAAGAATATATGAATTTTGTAGTGTAAACTACAATTATTTTCTAAGTTGTGAAAATTAATGGCTAAATCATAAATTCAAGAAAATTTATATTAGAAATAGAAAAGTGAAGTGCATAATACTTAAAATGGGAAAATTGATATTGTGGTGAATTTGGGAATATTAATAAGTATTTAATTATGTTATATGTGTTATTGATAGTAAAAGATATCGATACATGAAATATTGTGCTAAGGACTAAAGTGCAAAATATATAAAAGTGATATGTGAAATGTATGGTAAGAATTATTAGAGAACTATAGATGAATTATTAAGTTTAGAGACATATTACATGTATTAAAGATAATGGAAGATATAAGTATACTGATTATTGTTACAAGGACTAAATTGTAAAATATGTAAAAATGTTATGACAAAGTGTAAAAGTGATATGTGTGCATACTATAATTTTTCCAAGTAGATGAGATTAGAACTATTGGGATATATATGGCATGCCATTAAGGAAATTTTAGTGCACTTACCGTTTTCCGTTTTAGCACTTACTGTTTCGCATTTTGGTGCTTAGTGATTTGCTCTTTGGTGCCTAGTGTTTTATTAGTGCACTCTAGTGCACCTCTATATCAGTTTTGTATATCCTAAGTGTTTTGTTTAGTCTACTGGGCCTCTATTAAAAAGGTAAATAATTTTCGTTATAAGGTAAAAGCTTATCTCTGTCTATTGATCGAAATATTTAATCAGAAAAGTAAAGACATAAGTAAATTTAATTTATTTGAGAGAGTGTAAGAAATAAAAGGACTAGTAAGTTAAATGTGTAAAGATAAATTGTGAATGAAATGATAAGATTTAGTAATGAAATTAAGAAAATTACATTTATTAAAAATAATAGTGAACTCTATGAGTTGAATTGAGAACTTATTAACTTAAGGACTAAATTGTAAAATAAGTAAAAAGTGACAAATGAGTATGGTAATAATAAATTGAGATGTAATGTTGGTAAATAAATAACGAAATGAAATATTATAAATTAATGAATTTTGAATTATTATGGGCACTTACTGTGATGCGAGCTCGTTCTCGAAGGATGATTACGAGTCGCGTGAGTTCCCGATCAAAATTAAGAAGTATCATTCGTAAATGAATTTGGTGAAGGATGGAAATGAGAATGGTAGGCTTTAGAAAGAATGGATGGATGGATGTGCAAAGGATATAGATGGATAGGCTTGAATTCAATTTTAAGGACTCAAGAACGAATTAATATTATAAGAGAATATTGACCCAATCTTTATATTAGTACTTAGAACAAAAACAAGAAGAATCGTGACCCTCTATCTAGCAAGATAGGAACCAATCAATATAAGGGTGAATGTCACACCTCAAAGAAGTGATAAGTTTGAAAGAATTAGATTGACACCACACGGGTTACTTGATAAGTTAATTTGAGTCAAATAAGAATAAGGAGTTTTCAAACTCACAATAAGATTAAAATTCATCAAAAGTTGCTACAAACGTTCCAAGCCTCATATTTAAAGGCTTACAAATGACCAGTTGAAAAGTCATGAAATAATTAATCAAAATTACACCATAAATTTGTCCAATATTCCCCACGCACTTTAAGTTAATGTGGCGACTGCTTCAATGGAGAAGTTGGTCGAATTTAGTGCTTGATTGGCTAGGAAGAAGTGTTCTTTAAATTCGACTGAAGTCTCATGCACTTGGAATAACTGTGGGTGGTGCATTAATGATTTTTGAGTAACATAAACAGCCACTTTTCATGTTCCCATGATCAGCCTTTAAGCATTTAAGCACCTTGAGGCCTTTGATGAAACTAATAAGCCATGCATGAAGAGAACATTGGATTCCTTTGTTGGTCACAAAATGCCCTTTTGAAGAGGTGTTTTCAGCACTTTAAATGATGGTAGGTGCATTAAAAGCTTGTGTTGGTCAGCTATTGATATCCCTAAGACATATTAAACATGCTGGTTAGGACATATTAAATGGGCAACAATATTTGACTACAACTAACAATTAACTTAGGACATATTATAAGACTTCTAAAAAATAACACAAAACATAATTAAAACTTAAACTAAGATAACTAAATGGTTAAAACCTTATTTCCAGCAATTTAATTAAATTAAAATTAAAGTTGAATGTGCAGTACATTGCATGGAATGCATGACGAGTTGTATGAAATGCATGGAATGCATGTGGTGTTTTCCCAAACTTGTTTAATTAAACTCATGACAACTTGATTCAATTTCTTGGCTTGTGGTTGCGGAATTGATACTTTAGGAAGCTCGATTGGATCGTACGAGGATTGCACTTCGTTCATGCTCGCAACGTGAGTGTTCACAACATCATTGTTCACAATATGTGTGTTCGCAACATGAGTGCTCGCAACACCAGTTTTTGCGTCTTCCAAGCTCACAAGGTCCATGCTTGCATTATTCATGTTCGCACTACTCATGCTCGCATCATCCCCTCCCTCTTCAAAGTGATTTTTCCTCAAATCATTGCCTACATCATAAGAGGATAGATCAGCAACATTAAAGCTCGCACTAACAGTATACTCACCTGGAAGGTCCAATTTGTACGAATTTTCATTAATCCTTTCCAGCACTTGAAAAGGGCCATCGCCTCATGGTAGCAACTTGGATCTTCTTTGAGCTGGAAATCTTTCTTTTCGCATGTGAAGCCAAACCCAATCTCCAAGTTCAAAGACTACTCGTTTACGTCCCTTGTTAGCTTTACTTGCATATTGCTTGGTCCTCTCCTCAATGTTCTCCCTCACTTTTTAGTGTAAATTTTTCATGAAATCAGCCTTCTTTTTGACATCTACATGCAAAAATTTATTATAAGGTAAGGGAATTAAATCTAAAGGAGTTAAAGGATTAAAATCGTAAACAACTTCAAATGGCGAATGCTTGGTGGCCGAATGTGCAAAACGGTTGTAAGCAAATTTGATGTGCAGCAAGTATTCTTTCCATGATTTCAAGGTCTTTCAAATGATTGCTCTTAATAAGGTAGATAACACTCGATTCACAACTTCAATTTGGCCATCTGTTTGCGGGTGGCATGTTATAGAGAACAACAACTTCGTACCAAGCTTGCTCCATAAAGTCCTCCAAATATGACTAAGGAATTTAGCATTTCGATCAGATACAATCGTCCTTGGTACTCCATGCAATCGAACAACTTCTTGAAAAACAAGTTAGCTATATTCAAAGCATCATCAGTTTTGTGGCATGGTATAAAATGAGGCAGCTTAGAGAATCTATCAACTACTACAAAAACAGAGTCTTTTCCAATTTTAGTTCTAGGAAGGCCTAGCACAAAGTCCATAGAAATGTCTACCCATGGTGCTTCGAGAATGGGTAGTGGCATGTATAGTCTATGGGGATTAATGCACAATTTTTCCTTCCTACATGTAATGCATTGATTGCAAACCCTTTCAACATCTCATCTCATCTTGGGCCAAAAGAAAAGTTCATAGAGCATAACTAAAGTTTTTGCCACTCCAAAATGTCCCATGAAACCTCCACCATGCGCCTCTTTTACCTTCCTTGAAAAAGTATCCATCATGCTTATAGTATCTTTCAAAAGGTCCCTCATCTCAAGCTTTATAGATCTCACAAAAAACAGAATCATTTACATAAAGCTCTTTAAGATAAGCAAAACCAAGTAACTTAGAATCTAAGCTATTGAGTAATGTGTACCTTCTTGAAAATGCGTTTGCAAAAAAATTCTCTTTACCTTTCTTGTACTTGATCACATAGGGAAATTATTATAGTAATTCAACCCTTTTGGCATGTCTTTTGTTCAACTTGTTTTGCCCTTAGAGATTTTTCAATGCCTCATGGTCAATGTGAATGATTGAATTCCGTAGGCCATAGATAGTGTTGCATGTCTCCAATGCTCGGATTAGTACGTACATTTCCTTGTTGTGTGTCGGATAATTGAGAACAACACCATTTAATTTCTCACTAAAGTAGGTTATGGGTCGTCCATCTTGTGTTAGCACGGCTCCAATTCCTATTCCTAATGCATCACATTCAATCTCGAAAGTTTTGACCACTCTCGGATTGCTTTTACCTTTTCTTGTTCGACTTCGAGACCTTCGGAGCTAACCACAAATCCTAGAAAAACAAGCTTGTTAGTACAAAAGGAACACTTCTTAAGATTTGCAAATAAAGTCTCCTTCCTTAGTACCTCCAATACAAATTTCAAATGATGTATATGATCTTCCAATCACTTAATATAAATAAAGATATCATCAAAGTATACCACAAATTTTACCAATGAAGGATCGAAGAATATGTTCATTAACCGCATAAAAGTTTTGAGTGCATTAGTTAGGCCAAAGGGCATAACCAACCACTCATACAAACCGTGTTTGGTTTTGAAAGCAATTTTTCATTCGTCTCATTGTCTTATCCGTATTTGATGATAAACGTCCCCATTAAGAACGCTCCTCCATGTGGTCTAGTCTTTCATGAATTAATTCCAATTCAGCATGAAGCATTCGCTGCACTTCTTGAATCACGCCTTGCATTTGTAAATTTGGTGCTCCACCACCTTCGTTTCTATTGGGACTTCGAGACATGTTTTGTTCAAGATAGAAAATATTAGCAATAAAATATTTTGATTGAAAGTTAATGGGTACCTTACCAAATACAAAACCTCACAAACCACTCGGAATGAAATCGCTCTACTCGTGTTTGCACTCGATGTTGGCTTTTAATCTTCTTTAATGCTCTTTCGCACTCTTGCCTTTTACCACTCTTTGCTTGCTCGAAGTTCTTATGTGACTTCCTTGGACTTAGCAACAAACCTCGTAGTATCAGCTTCAAATATGATGTAAGGTAAGAATGATGATTAGGTGTTAGGGAAGGCTTCAAACGAAGATAGAAGTGTGGCTGAAATTGTTATGGTAACGAAGACTTGTAATTGGGAATTGCACACTTTCAAAATAGCTCTTCTTCTTCCCATTTTTTATAGAATTTCGAATCTCCCTTTGTATTTTTTGAACTTGGGATTCAAAATATACTGTATATTTTTTCGAATTTCTTTTCTTTTTTTTGAATGCTAATCTCGGGAGAGATAAGCGTCACATACTTACTTAATTTAGCTAGCTCTGATACCAATGATGTGAGCTTGTCCTTGAAGGATGATTACGAGTCGCATAAGTTCCCGATCTAAATTAAGAAGTATCATTCGTAAATGAATTTGGTGAAGGATGGAAATGAGAATGGTAGGCTTTAGAAAGAATAGACGGATGGATGTGCAAAGGATGTAGATGGATAAGCTTGAATTCGGTTTTAAGGACTAAAGAACAAACCAATATTATAAGAGAATATTGACCCAATCCTTATATTAGTACATAGAACAAAAACAAAAAGAACTTTGACCCTCTATCTAGCAAGATAAGAACCAATTGGTATAAGGGTTAACCCCACACCTCAAAGAAGTGATAAGTTCGAAAGAATCAGATTAATACCACAAGGGTTACTTGATAAGTCAATTTGATTCAAATAAGAGCAAGGAGTTTGCAAACTCACAATAAGATTAAAATTAATCAAAAGTTGTTACAAAACGTTCCAAGCCTCATATTTAAAGGCTTACAAATGACCAATTGAAAAGTCATGAAATAATTAATCAAAATTAGACAATAAATTCATCCAATATTCCCCATGCACTTTAAGTTATTGTGATGGCTACTTCAATGGAGTAGCTGGTTGAATCTAGTGCTTGGTTGGCTAAAAAGAAGTGTTCTTTAATTCAACTGAAGTCTCATGCACTTGGAATTAATGTGGGCAGTGCATTAATGATTTTTGAGTAACTCGAACAGTCACTTTTCATGTTCCCATGATCAGCCTTTGAGCATTTACGCACCTTGAGGCCTTTGATGAAACCAATCAGCCATGCATGAAGAGAACACTGAATTCGTTTCCTAATCATGAAATGCCCTTTTGGAGAGGTGTTTTTAGCACTTTAAATGATGGTAAGTGCATTAAAAGCTTGTTTTGGCCAACCATTGATATCCCTAAGACATTTTAAACATGCTGGTTATGACATATTAAATGGGCAACAATATTTGACTAGAACTAACAACTAACTTAGGACATATTTTAATACTTATAAAAAATAACACAAAATATAATTAAAACTTAAACTAAGATAACTAAATGGTTAAAACCTTATTTTCAGCAATTTAATTAAATTAAAATTAAAGTTGAATGTGCATCGCATTGCATGGAATGCATGACGAGTTGTATGAAATGCATGGAATGCATGTAGTGCTTTCCCAAACTCATTTAATTAAACCCATGATAGCTTGATTGAATTTATTGGCTTGTGCTCGAGTAATTGGTCCTCTAGGTAGCTCGATTAGATCGTGTGAGGATTACCCTTCGTTCATGCTCGCAACGCGAGTGTTCACAACATCAGTGTTCGTAATGTGTGTGTTCGCAACATGAGTGTTTGTAGCTCCAGTGTTCGCAACATGAGTGCTTGCAACACCAGTGCTCGTGTCTTCCAAGCTTGCAAGGTCTGCGTTCGCATTATTCATGTTCGCAGTACTCGTGCTCACATCATACTGAGTCTTAACGGACATAACACGTTCATTTTTAACGCATAGGTGTTGAGGCATTTGACGAGTCGTTGTTGGGATCGTAAGTCTCTTATCTCATCACATCTCCAAGTGCTAAGAGGGTATGTATTAAATTTTGGATTAGAATGGCATGTAAGTAGGTTTGTTGAGTTATGGATACAGTTAGGTGAAAGAAGGACTAAAATGTAAGGTTTTTATAAATTCTATTGATTTGGTGATTTATTTGAAAATTAAAATAAGCTTAGTTAAGTAAGATAAATATTAATATTACAAGTTGATTAGAATGTTTAATTGGTGAATTGAAATAGTTAAAATCAAGTGTTAAACAAGGGTAAAACATGAAGTACTTAAATGGTAATTTAACTTGAACTCAAGAATACCCATTTGGTATTTATATAAGCCAAAAGTATTGATACTTTTTGGGAAAGTATCGATACCTTGAGCATGGTATCGATACCTTGAGCATGGTATCGATACCTTGGGTATTTTTCTTGATTTTTGGACTTTGAAGCTCAAAATGGGAACGATACATCATAAAATATTGATACCTAAACCATAGTATCAATACCCCTATCCTTGTATCGATACTTGGACCCTATTTTCTGTAAAATAAGCCCTTAAAACAAGTTTTTATTGAAAATTTTTACCTAAGTTTATCCATTATCATCGTATTCTGATAGTAACCCCTTAATAGGTCTTATATTTAATTAGATGAGGAGTTGAATAAAATTGTTTATCCAAGACTTCTCTGGTACTCAAATGTATCATTTCTATATCTGACTAGGTAGTCGGGTCAAGTATAGGGGTGTTACACAATTTCTTTAAACGCATTCAAGTGTTCGTGCATATATGCACTTTCCTCCAAATGATATTCGACTACTTTTAAGGTTTGCATTTATTAAGTTTTAGTTTTAATTATAAAGGTGTCGTCATGGATTATGCATGGGATTGGCAACCTCTTGAAGAGAAGTATGCTTATGTTTGATAAATTGTCCATTATGTTTTACTTTAGTCTAGGGGTTTTATTTGAGTGGTGCAAAGGTAATATTGAATTTTTTTTTTATGATAGAATATGGGAGAACTCAAAATTTGAAATAAATAACTAATAAAATAATAAAACTTAATAAATATAACATTGGGATCATATATAATAAAAATTAAGCTTAAAAATCGAATCCAATATGATTTAAACTCAATTAAAAGCCCAAAACTCGTAATTTTCGTAATAATTTTGTCTAGAAATTATGCTCACATAGTCTTCACTAAAACAGTCATAACTTGAGTTCCTAAACTGAAAATCAAGTAATTCAAAGTGCATTGCGAAGCTAAGAGAGAAATCTTTGATTAATATTAGACATATTGACCTAGAAATGTCTAGATCCCTTCTAAAAATGCACCACAAGTCAAGTGATTATAACATGGCTAGATGTGTGGTCTTGATTGGGGTCCTTGAAGTGTAACGCCTAATCTTGTTTACATCTTCCACATGGGCTTGTCATCATGGATTGAGATTTTGAGTTTACAAACAAAATTGGTCCCTTCTAATTCATCCTCGCTCTGCATTGAACTCCAGTCCATCGTCTTGGATTTTCAACTTTTCTTCTCAAATTTTGTTCGCGATAAAGTCTTGAACAAATCAGTTGAGTTTTAACTTCAACTGCTTGGATTTGGATCTCATGATTGAGCCTTAAAGGAAACTAAGCCCATTATGTCCATGGGCATGAAATTGGATCTTGAAACTCACATCAATATAATTTAAATTTATGTGAAAATATTAAAATTTACTTTTTTTTAGTTTAGTGAAATATCAATCAACAATTTCAACATTACTTCTAATGTCACATAGGTAATGTTGTAAATGTAATGTGAAAATTGAATTAAAAATAATGTTTTATTCATAAAATAGTACCAAATTAAAATTTATTTATGATATTGTAAATTAAATCAAAATTCATGTATATTTTTTAAATTTATCCCTAAAAATATAAATAAATCTGAAATGTTAATGGATGAAGTAATTGTTTACAACTCTGCTTAGACTAATTAATGGCAACCGACTTGGTTTAATGTCTGATGTTTCTCTTAATACTAATCTAGGAAAAGAAAAAAAAAAAGGTGAAATTAATGTCTCCTTTGTTATAAAATAAAAGGACAGAGACTAAAGAACAAAGAAAATAGGAGAGTAAAAGAGAGAGCGTATTTTATTGATCAATAGAAGTGAGTTGCAATGCTTCTTCAAGGTCTATATTTATAGACATAGAAAGTATAAATGAAATAGAACTCTAATTCTAATAACTACTAGAATTTAAAGTTCATCCAAACTTATATTGATTCTTATGGACATCCACTTAATAAAATATTCATAACACTCCCCCTTGGATGTACATTGGTAGATAATGTGCCTCGTTAAAACCTTTACTAAGATAAAAATCTTGCGGAAAAAAAATTCTTAGTGAAGGAAAAAGAGCATACATATATATATAATATGAATAACATGTTGCCTCATTAAAAACCTTACCAAAATAACTCAATGGGACAAAACTTCGGTTAATGGAAAAAGAGTATAACGCGTATTTACTCCCCTCATAAAAACATCACATAATATCTCATATTCTACGTATTCAATCTTGAATACTAATCTTTCAAATAACTATTTGAATGTATCTGATAAGCATTTATATCACCATTCTTTTGAAAGTCATGAATGAGGGAAAATTTTGGGAAAATATATTTTGATCTCTTTAGGAGTTTCAACAATAAGCATAGCAAACTTTAATCATGATTATTCTATAAAAAACGCAAATACGTATTTTGGATAATTTTATAATCCTTCTTCAACTACTATTGACTAAATCAAATTTACCGCATGTTCAATTATTTCAATTCCTATAAATGAACAATTTCCTGATAATTCCAATATGCTTCTTGCATTCCAAATCCTTCAAGTATTTTAATATAAACTTTACTATATAGTGATTCACAAAAGGTTGTAACAACAATCATGAGACGCAAGTATGAACTTGCCAGTTTAATAAAATATCTAAAGGTTATTTCATCCACCACAAAAGAATATTATATCTTCTCATAAATGCCAGGGCTTAGCAAAAAACTTCATATTTTTAGTTCGCCTTCGCAAAACTAATTCATTTGTACCCTCACTAACTTTATACCTTTAGATATTTGGACTACTGGTCTAAAAACTCCACGAATTTAATTGTACTTGAGTTGCATCTTTCTATTTTGATAAATTTATTTCATATCTATATTTCCCGAGAGATTTGTTCAAGATCCTCCTTTTTTATTTCATTATTTCAACAATAACATTATATGCAAAACCATTGTCGACCACTTTTATTATTGGTTTGACATTTTCTCAAACTGACTTAACTTATCGAGATCTCTTATTTTCACTATTTTAATATTTAGTTTTAGGTTCCTAAATCTCTTCTGAAGTTTTACTTATCAGTTATGTCTTGGGTCTCTTCTAGAGCACCCGATTTCAATATATGACCATCTAGATTTTTTTTTTATGAAAACTACCTAGGTCATGTATAGAAACAAGTCTATATTAAATATATCAATAAAAGTCACATCTCAAACATAAAAATATGATAGGTTAAATATAAAATTAGTATCTGAACTTGTCCACTTCACCCAGATTGGTACCTATAGTTCTTTTTGTCCAAGATTGGTACCTGAACTTTTTTTCATCCATTGGTTTGGTACCTGAATCTAACATCGTTAAGTCTGAGACACATGGCATAAATGACATCATAGTGACATCATAATGATGTCATAATCTAAAAAAATTAAAAAACAAACTTTTTTTAATTTTGACTTTTTCCCCTAAATTTTCAATTTTGACTTTTCTCCCCCTTCCAATTTTTCTGCCGTCCATTGGTTTCATCATCATCATCATCATCATCATCATCTTCTTCTTCTTCTTCTTCTTCTTATGTACAGCTACTATGTGCCTTTTTCCCTTGTTTGTCTTTTGCAAAACCCATAATTTGTTTTTCTTTCATTCGTTTTCAAAGATTGTCCACCATAGTTGGTGAAAGGTTTGGTAATGAAGGAGGGAACTGGTCCGATTTCTTTTCTATGATTCACTATTGTTTTCCTTTATTTCATTGGTTTTTTTAAGCCTGTTTATGGGTTCTGTTTATTTATAATAAGTATTAGCAAATGCTTAAATCTTTTTAGATTGTATCCTATCTTCCTGATTTATTGATTTTTTGTTTATTGATTTCTTCTTCTTCTTCTCTTAGCCATTCTATTGAACATTTTCCTTGCATAACTCACATTTCCACATTTGCAATACATATCTATCAAACCTTTGCCAACATTTACATCAGTTTCCAAGCACAACTTGTTAACAGTAACATGGGCCTCCTTTCCTTTATTCAAATCCATGAGCCCGACACAAGCTTTCAAAACAACAGAAAATATAAACTTATTACAAAGGTTTATTGACTCAGACATCAAAGAAAAGTATCCAAATGCCTTTTTAAATTAGCCATTAAAAGCATAGGCTAAAACCATCCAATTCATGGAAAAAAACATTTGGGGTTTTGATATTCCAAACATGGAACTTGAAGATTTCTAATCTCCACAGCCAGCGTACATCCCAACAAGCTTTGAACTCAAAGACAAAACTTCCATATTAGTCCCAGTAAGTAATAAACAAGCATGAAGTTGCTTGCCTGGCTTCAAGGCTTTGGCTTTTAAACACTTTTGCAATAACAAAGCAATGTAATCTAAAGAGAAGAAACGACTGATTTCTAATTTTAGAAGAAGAAAAGAAAAAGAAATGACAAAAAAATATGGGGAGAAGAAAAGTCAAAATTGAAAATATGAGGGGAGAAAAGTCAAAATTGAAAAGAGTTTTTTTTATTTTTTTTTTAAATTATGATATCACTATGACGTCACCTTGACATCATTTACACCATGTGTCATAATATTATTATGCCACGTATCCGGACTTAACGGCATTAGATTCAGGTAGCAAACCAGTGGACGGAAAAAAGTTTGGGTACCATTCTAGGACGAAAAAACTATAGGTACCAATCTGAGAGAAGTGGACAAGTTCAGGTACTAATTTTATATTTAACCCAAATATAACATAATGAAAAACTAGCAATTTTTTTCTTTCATAATCATCATCATAAACATGCATAAAATTTAATTCAATATCCAACTAGTTACAATTGCTCATGTCATTTCTCTAAATAATTAAGAAATGGAATAATATAAAAAGTATGAACTGTTACCTTTAACAATTCTTTAAACTAAATCAAATTTGAATAACCATGAAATTTATTGGTTTATTAACATAAATTTGCATACTAGATATTTTTAATTAAATATATTATTTAATTATAAAATTTACTATAGCGACATAAATAAATCAACTAATATTCATTTTCATGAACAATGAGATGCTTAAAACAATATGTAACCCATGGAATCAAAATTAAAAAAAAAAAAGAAGATCATCTCAAATATTTAAACCATATATCAAGTCGATTTAACATTTAAAAAGGTACCTTTTTCATTCTATGTTGAGTCTCGACGATAAGAAGTAAGCAAATTAAATTCCAGTTGTAAATTTTCAATCCAATAAAAATTTATTAATAGCAAACTTTGAAAGTGGATCTTATTTTTCAAGTGTACCATAACCAATAAATTTCACGCATAAGTTGTCTCTCTTCTTAAAGAGTTCTTGAAAATTTTTTATCTTTTCTTACTTTCTTCATTTTTCCACTTCTGGCGATGAGAAAATTTGTCACGATCATCCTCATGACTATTATTATAGTTCAATTTACTACATCAATGTCAAAGAATATGCCTTTCGAATTTATCATATAATGTTACATTCTCTTTAGGGAAGGGTTGGGTTTCGGGGTTAAAAACTTTTGTTTAACCATAAGAAAAAAAAATTTCATGATATTGCTATTGTAGGAGCACATTTGAATCATGAAAAGTTGAATAAGTTTTCTCTTGCAAGGTTCTTATCAGTAATATTTTTTCACGTAATTTTAATTGAAAACTTATTTTGAATACTATAAAGTTATACTCACAGTTTTAAAAAATTTGTAACTTCAGGTGCATCCAACCATAACGAGTTTTAGATAGAAGTAACATATTCTATTGCTCATATTTTTTCTTCCACAATTTAAGTAGATCTTTCACAATCAAATATTTTGACTTCAATCCCCTAGTGGGGATGATAATAAAAGAAAATCACAAAGATAGTCACAATTAATTCGATTTATAATAAATATAAATCAATAACTTAATCCTCTTTTGATTCTTATGAAATATAATATTTTCCTCATTTACAATTTCAATATGAGATCCATTATGAATGTCTTTTAAAACCAATGAATTAACCATCACAAGATATTAATATATTAGCTCTTCTGGAGCTTTCGATTAATTCTGTACTACCAAATATTGGAATAATATTAGTTTGTTTCAGTACCAAATAAGATAAATATTTTCTATCTGTAATGATAGAATTAATTACTACATTCTAATATCCTTCCTCAAAGAATATTAACAAAACAAAATATTTGGGCATACGCCACATATGTGGCCAATAACCTTTCATATCACATTGATAACATAAGTTATCTTTGCCCTTTGAAGAGTTATCTTGAGAACTCTCATTGTTCTCTTATTCATCATCTTGTTCCCACTTTTAGTGATTCATGATTATATCTTTTATTTTCTTTATGTTTGCATTCACTTCTGGGAATGCAATAAATTTAGTAAGACGAACTTATAAATGTCCCAATAGATTATTTATTCTATAATCATCATCACAAACATACGTGGATTTCAAATCAAAATCTGAAGATCTTTAACATCATCGTTATCACACTGGCTATTATCATAAGCAATGAGTGGTTAAAGGCTCTAATGATTACCCATAGTTCGTCGGCCTCAATTGACAACTGAAAAAAAATAATTAAAAGAGAATTGTGTTGATAACGTGTTATAAAATAAAAAAAAACAGAGAGTAAAGAACAAAGAAAATAAGAGAGCAAAAGAGATAGTGTATTTTATTGATCAATAGAAGTGAGTTACAATGCTTCTCCAAGGTCTATATTTATAGACATAGAAAGTATAAATGAAACACAACTCTAATTCTAATAACTATTATAATTTAAAGTTCTTCCAAATTTATCATGATATTGATGGACACATCCTTTGATTTTTTTTTATCATTGTCTTTTCCTTTGAGAGATTTTATTTTTTATTGTTAGTGATATATTTTCTAGTGAATTACAAGGGGAGGGTAAAGCCCTAATAGCAACGCGACTGGCACAACTCGAACCCAAGTCACACTTGAGACAATGAACACTCTTGACCATCAAACCGACACACAAGATTCTGTTGTTAGTGATATTTAGGATAGAAACCTCTATACACGTATATATAAAAGGAAGGTCAAAGGACCTTCCTTTTTCTAACACGCGACACATAAACTATTTTCTTTATTTTTCTTTTTAAAAGATGTTAAATTTTAATTTTGATCTCTTTAATATACTTAAAATTAAAATTTAATATATATAATTTAATTGTTAACATAATTTGATTTCTATATTTTTATAATGTTATTAATTAGTTCAAATAGTTAATAATGTTAGTTTTTCGATTAAAATATTATATTGTTATATATAATTTGATACTTTAAGAGTTTTAGAGACTGACAAATGGCTTAGCATTTCTTTTAGGTTTGTTTGTAACGCCCTCGACCCAACCTGATTGATCGAATCCAGATCTCCGGTGTTACTACTCAAATGCAGACTTGTACCTAAGACATACATACAAAATTTCTGAAAAATACATCTCGTTCTTCCTTTGACCAGAATCACATAGTATAACTTTATCATGTTTGCTTTACCAAGCTAAATAAATTTGCTCTTTGGCAGCATAGCATGCAAGGTCATGAGTCTTACCTTAACAAGGGGCATCTCAAAGCTTAGATCTATTTCCCAGCCTCTGCTTCAAGGATGAGAGAATTTTCTCTTGGTTCATCCTTATATAAACAAAGACTACTTCTTGAAGAAGTAAGAAAACAATCCTCATCTCTTACCATTATCTATGCACCTTACCTGTACGCTAGGAATGTCAAATTGGCAAGTAGGATTATGCTAGTCAAGTTTCCTTTTTGGCCTAGTCGCCCATACTTAGAACTCGTCATGTCTCGGTGTTATAATGTCACCTTTTTTGACATTATAACACAAAGGTCATGTTTCAATTTTGACCATTAAATTATGTTGAAACTTGATATTTAATCTATATATTTTAATTTTCGATATAATTTAGTTACTCTACTTTTACAGTAACATTAATTAGTCTAAATAGTTATTATTATCAACTATTTCAATCAAAATGCTGACGTAAAATTTTCTCAATGGCACTATTCCAAGATTTTTTTATCATGACGATTTTAAATGAGTGCTTTTAAGGAAAATATCCTAATCAATATATTTAATGTTATTTTTAATATTATATTACTATCAACTGAATTTTTTTAAAAATTTTAAAATGTCACACCAAAAAAGCTAATAGAATAATTTTAATGTAGTAGTAACTTAATCTGAATTTTTAATTCTAAAAAGTAGAGGATTATATTCCTGAAAATAAAAATAAAAAAACTAAATTCTAAATGTATAAAGTGTATAAAAACTTAAAATATATTTTACCCTTCAAATTTTTACTTTATAATTTGATGTAAACAAATAATTAACTTAAAATTAGTTTATAAATAAAGGTGGGGTTTTGATATTTAAATTTTTATATATAAAAAAAAAGTTAATTAAAGACAAAGACTATGCAACGACTATAATAGTATAATTTGAGAATTTTATAACTTATCGTTGTAGGTATGTGATAGCCGGCAGGTAATATAAATATCGTATTCTCGCCGGGTTTTATTTTTTTATAATTTATCTATTTAATACTAAAAGTTAACTTGCTATTACATTACTCCACTTTTTTAGCCGGACTTTAAAAATTTTAAATATATTTGTAAAAAATTATTATGAATTTTACACATAATAGATTTATTTAGAACATCTCAAATGTTTTTTTATTTAATTTTAAAGTAGTTGGAAAAATGTTGATATGTTTTATTATTTAAATTAATTTGCTTGCCTGCTCATATTCAAGTTTTTGTGACATATAAAATCTCATTCTATTTAATTTGTTTATTTTTTAAAGTGAATATGATAATGTATAATAAATAAAAGAATTATTTAGGATATTCAAATTTCGGTTAAAATTGAATTAACCGATCGAATCGATCTAATTCGGTTAATCGGTTGGTTAATCGATTTAGTTCGGTCGAAAGTCGGTTAAAGGGTTTTTGAAATTTCGGTTAACGATTAATTCGATTCAAAATCGGGTAATTAACCAGATTAATCAAAATTTATAAATAATATTATATATTATATGTATTAGACTATTACTATTTTGGTTAATTCTGTTAAATAAACATTACCAGTTTATTTTTTTGATATGTTTTATATTTTTTTAACAAGAAAACATATAAATTTCGATTCGGTTAGTTTTTTTGAAAAAAATTCAATTTGATTAACGATTAAAAAATTAAAAAAATCAATTAATTCAATTAATATCAATTAAAATTAATTAACCGATCGATTAACTAATTCAACACTAAAGTTACCCTTATATTAACAAATTTTGACACTAAAGTGGCATTTGGATTAGCAAATCTTGTAATGGGATTACCCTTATTAGCACATCATTATATATAATTTTATTTGTTTGACTTGATTGTCAATTGGTTTTGTTGAAAGAATATATGATAACATAATAGTATTTGTTTATTATATTTTTTCTTAATCATGGAAAATTTTATTAAATTATGCGGAGTGTGAGCGTTGACTATAAAATTCAAATTAAAACAACAACAATAACAATACATAAAGTATCAATATTTAAATAGTAGAAAGAAACTTACTTATCATAATATTAATTAATTGAATATGAAGGTAATCAGCCACACGTAATATATAAATAAATTTTTTTATTTAAATAATATAAAAATAATTAATTACGAAAAAAATATGAAAAACAAATTTACTATGAAAATAGATATTTGTTACAATGTTCTGATGGTGTCGCCTGACATATTGACAGCACCAGATTAAAATTTGACAACCTAAAATATTTAGAAATCTAATATTTCAATTTTTTATTTTAACTAGCAAAAAAGGCTTTAAAAGTGTCGGTTGACAATATGACAGTACCAAACTTTAAATAGGGTAAATTGCTTCATAAACTCTATGTGTTTATTATTTTCTTTTATTCTCCTTTAACACAAAAAATAGAGAGGCCTCCTACCAATTAGTCCAAAAATAGTTTTCTACCAAAAAATATTTGTAAAAAAGTCGATTCCAACTGAAAATAAATTTTATTTATTTTTCGAAAAATAATTTTTGGTTTAAATTTTGTTTGACACAGCAGTTAACGGTATTCATAATAGTTTTCTTTTACTCACATTATATTTGAAAACTATAAATTTAACTAATAATTATAATTTATACATAATAAGATACATAGTAGTTAACAGTATTTATAATAGTTTTCTTTCGCTCACATTATATTTGGAAACTATAAATTTAACTAATAATTATAATTTATACATAATAAGATTTTTTTTAAAGCTTTTATAATTATAATTTTATATATTGTCTGTAAATCAAATTGATAATAAAATTATAATTATTTTTTTAAAATAAATAAAATTTATTTCTAATGGAATAGACTTTTTTTACAAAAATATTTTTTGGTAGAAAAAACTTTTTGGACTAATTGGTAAGATACCTCTCTATTTTTTGTGTTAAAGAGAAATAAAAGAAAATAACAAACAAGGGAGTTTATGAAACAATTACCCTATTTAAAGTTTGATGGGGCCACATTGTCAGGCGACACCCCTAAAACTCTTTTTTTAGTTGTCAATTAAAACGGAAAATTTACATATCAAGTCCTGAATATTTTAGATCATCACATTTCAATCTGGTGCCATCATATCTATCAAGCGATGTCATCAGAACACTGTAACAAATATCTATTTTCGTAATTAATCTATTTTCATACATTTTTCATAATTAATTATTTTTTATATTATTTGAGTAAAAGAGGCACAAAAAAAATGTTAAGTTTTCTCGATTTATAATAATTATTGAAATTATTTGATATATTACCAATGGATTTTGAAAACGCTATAACATTTAAATTTGTTGTAGAGTTGATTTTTTATATTTTATTTTTACTCTTTATATCAACTTTTCATCTATAACAACAACAATACTCTCTTTCCAAAATTACTTCTCTATAATAACCTCTTGTTTTAAATTTTATTAAAATTAGATCTATTTTTAACTGAAAAAATTAAATTTTAAATAAGATGTTATTTTAATAAAATACTTAATTTTTATATAAAAATATGTTACTAATATTTTATTAAATGAAAAAGAATCTTTAATAAATAGAATTAAACTCGTAAATGTTATTAAAGATATAATCTAAATTTGACTAAATAATAATTTATTAATAAATCATAATTTTTTTTTAAATTTATAAATAAAAATAAATATAATCTAAATCACAAATATTGTTATCAGTGTCGTCTTGAATGCTTTTATAAGTGTATAACAGTCACTTTTTTATGACATCTAAATTTTGACAGATAAATAAGGTCGAGAAGGTTGATTGTATCATTCTTATTATTCATTTATATTACACCTTGTAATTACAAAATATTTTTATATGGGGAAGGGTCCACTTAAATCAGTGTAAAACTAAAATATTTTTACATCTTTCCTTAACATTTTATATGATTAATATTTGAACAATTCAATCGTAATATTTCATGCTCCATTCATATAAATCATACATGCCAAGTTTAATTTAAATTAAAATTTTAATATTAACATCCTGCAAGATTGTTATTTTTTTATGAAACAATACTGGATTAATAGATTATTGTCTTTATTTTGATATTGATACATATTAATATGGATGTGTTTTGATATATTATTTTGAATTAATCGATTTTTTAAAAATGTTTTCATGTATATTATATATATATATATATATATATATATATATATATGACTTTAAGATTATTAATTATATTCAATAATTATATTTTATTTTTAAATGTAAATATATAAAACAGAAATAGTTAAGGTAAAAAAATTAAAATAATTTAAAATATTAGGATTTAGTACTAGCACAAGTTGATGCACACCGGTAGAGATGGAAATGGACTGAAGCACATTGGGCTGTACAAACAGTACCAAAATTGACGTCGAGAAGGGAAAACAGTAGAAATCGCAATGAAGGCGAACAATTTAGCAACTTATTTTGCTAAAAGCTAAGATGGAATAGATATATCAAAGCATCCTTAGATATAAAAATCATCAGATTTAGGGCAATCGGCTGCTTAAGTTGCAAAGAGAGTGGGAGTGAAGCGTGAAAGTGGAACACATTTGAGATCATGGGCTCTGGGTGCTGTAAGTCCAGGTCGCTCACTCATGTCAACACCGTCGTGGGCATTCGGCAGCTTCCAGTCAAAGCACTGAATCAAGGCTGCCAAAGTGACGGGGAGTTCCTGCATGGCTAAAGAAATACCAGGGCAGCCCCTCCTCCCTGTACCAAAAGGTAATAGCTGATAATGCAAGCCTTTAACATCGATATCCCCTGAATTAATATTAGTATCAGGTTGGTTGAATTTCAAGAACCTCTCAGGCTGAAACTTGAGCGAATCCTCCCACACCTTAGGATCCCTGCCTATAGCCCAAATGTTTACAAACAACAAAGACTGAGCTGGGATTGTGTAGCCATTGATTTTGCAATCCTCAACTGCTTTTCTGCTGATCATTGGGATTGGAGGGTGAAGCCGGAATGATTCCTTGATTATGGCTTGAAGGTAGGGGAGACGTTGAGTGTCGGATTCTTGTACCAACCTGCTTTTCCCCACAACCTGATCCAACTCTTGTTGTGCTTTTCTTAGCGTCTCTGGGTTGTTGATTAGCTCAGCCAATGCCCATTCTACCGCTATTGCTGTTGTGTCTGTAGCGGCTGTCAAAAAATCCTACGTAACCCCACAAATGTAGTCAAATTGACCAAATTTCTTTTTGGTGTCAGTTTAAAATTTTGTATAATAATAAATTTAATCCTTAATATTTATACATTATTTCAATCTAATTATAATTTTTAAAAAAAATAAATATCAATATTTACACATTATCTCAATTTTATCCTAATTAAAAAATATATAAAATTCATCTCTTCGTACCAAATGTTCTTCCTTTTTTTTCTACTTCCTTAAATTAAAATTCTTGAGAAATTAAAATTTATCTATTCACCATCTCTTTTAGTACAGGAATTAAAATAAAATTAAAAGTAAGAAAAAAAAAACTCAAAGTCAGAACTGTGCTTAGATAAGTAGGGAAAGAAATATTAATGTAAAACAAGATTCAGAGTTAATTTTTAAAAAATTATGACTAGATTGAGAAAAATGTATAAATGTTATATAAATTTTTAAACTGCCCCTCACCATTCCATCAAACTTTTAAAGGGAAAATGATTAAAAAACAAAGTTAATTAGTTGGATGAATGTTTTGACAAAAACAAAAAAAGTTAACGGTGATCACCTTAAATTTATTTAACCCTATGATTTTAGAATTACAAAATTATGCCATTTCAACAACCAAAAAAGCCTACGTAAACAAATATAAATGATAAAGTTTGTAGTATATTTAGCGATAAAATGACAAACATATTTACAGAAATGAAACTAATATGGCAGAGCATGAAATATTAAAGAAGAAAAAGTTAAAAAGGTGAAAGTGCTATACGAACCAAGATTAAGGCCTTGATATGGTTTCTGGTTAACTGAATTTCGGAGTGCTCATCTTCAAAGACATCAAGCATCATATCCAGAAAGTCCTTCACATCATCATCATTCGGTTTCTTGGTTTTCCTTAGTTCCTCTCGATCTCTCATAATTTTTTCCAACAATGAATCGTACCTGCTGTGGATATCCAAAAACCTCTTTCGAAAACCCTGCACATCTATATTCTTGAAGAACCATATGATATCAGAGACATTGAATTCCCCGAAGATCTCAGTCACTTCTCGAACTAGGGTTCGGACCCCATCGGCTTGGTCTCCTGTTCCTGAGCACCTAATGCTCATCATCATCTGAGATATGATGTTGTTGGTTAATTTCAACAGCTCTTCAGTTAGGTTCACGGTTTCAGTTGATTTAGACTTGTCCAAAAGAATGCTTATGAAATGATGTAATTCCTTGGTACGAACAGGAAGGAATTGGCCAAGGGTCCGGTTGCCTAGCAGCTCGCAAGTGCTCAGCTTTTTGATGAATTTCCAGTAAGATCCGTAGGGTGCGAAAGCAAAGGAAGAGTTGTAAGTAAGATGGTCAATGGCAGCGGTGTGCTTGCGGGCGGAGAAGGTGAGCTCGTGATGCTTGAGAAGCTCTTTGGCAAGCTCAGGGTTAGAGACCACAACGCACTCGACGGACCCTAGGCGGAGATACATCAAGGCGCCATGGATGGAGGAGAGCTTCTGAAAAGTTTGATGAATGAAAGGGCTGAGGAGATGGAGGTGGCCGATGACCGGTAACGCCGTTGGACCTGGCGGAAGCTTGGAACGATTTCTAATGGAAATCACTGTTCTAACTATAAGAAATGAAACAATGAACAGTGCGGCATATGATAAGAATGGGAGCTCCAAAGCCAACTGAAGAACCATTTGAAACACCAAAAGGAAAAAGAAATTGGTTTTGGATGATTAAAAGAACTGAAAACACAAAGCTATAAATCTTTCGAAATTTAGTTACTCTACTTTTACAGTAACATTAATTAGTCTAAATATTTTTTATTATTAACTATTTCAATCAAAATACTGACGTAAAAATTTCTCAATAGCAGTATTTTAAAATTTTTTTATCATGACGATTTTAAATGAGTGTTTTTAAGAAAAATATCTTAATCAATATATTTAATGTTATTTTTAATATTATATGAGTATTAAGTGAATTTTTTTTTTAATTTTAAAATATCACACCAAAAAAGTTAATAGAATAATTTTAATGTAGTAGCAATTTAATCTGAATTTTTAATTCTAAAAAGTAGAAGATTATATTCCGAAAACTAAAAATAGAAAAACTAAATTCTAAATGTATAATGTGTATAAAAACTTAAAATATATTTTACCCTTCAAATTTTTACTATATAATTTGATGCAAACAAATAATTAACTTAAAATTAGTTTATAAATAAAGGTGGGGTTTTGATATTTAAATTTTTATATATAAATAAAAAGTTAATTAAAGATAAAACTATGCAACGACTATAATAGTATAATTTGAGAATTTTATAACTTAGCGTGGTAGGTATGTGATAGCCGGCAGGTAATATAAATATCATATTCTCCCTTTAATACTAAAAGTTAACTTGCCATTACATTAATTTTTAATATATTTGTAAAAAATTATTATGAATTTTGACCAGGTCAATTTAAAATATATATAATCTAATACATATATAAGTACACATATTAGATTTTATTTAGAACATCTCAGATGTTTTTTTATTTAATTTTAAAGTAGTTGGAAAAATGTTGATGTGTTTTATTATTTAAATTAATTTGCTTGCCTGCTCATATTCAAGTTTTTGTGACATATAAAATCTCATTCTATTTAATTTGTTTATTTTTTAAAGTGAATATGATAATGTATAATAAATAAAAAAATACATAATTATATGATATAAAAATAATCACATAGTTTTTTTTTTGTGAATTATAAGGGAAATATAAAGTTCTAATAACAATGTGATTGGTACGATTAGAACTCAAGTCATATTTGAAATAATAAACACCCTTAACCATCAAGTCAACACACAAAATTTGATAATAACAATAATTTTTTGTTGTGAATGTCACATGAAAGGTTATTGGTATAAAGTCTATATTTTGGTAGTGAAACAGGGCAATGTTAATGCAATTCTTGTTAGTAGTTATGAAGAGTTAATATATTGTTATGTGGAGGAATAAAATTTGTGATCAAATGATTCATTACTATATTGCATCTATTACATCCCGCGATTTGTTTTATATTAATAATGATAAGTTGGCATGCAATGAAAAAGTTAGAAAATTTTTTTTGAGAGGTCGAAAGTAAAATGTATATTTTTACTATTGTAAAAATATAATTTTATTATTTTAATAGTTTATATTTTTATAATTTTTAAAGGATTAAATTAAATTTTTATCATTTTTTAGGGGGACAAAGTATAATTTTACCATTACTAATTTAAAGTTTTAATGGCCTACATTAAAATTTTACCATTTTAAGGGGATATAATATATATACCAACCAAGAAATTGCAAAAATAAGTCTACTTATATTTTTTAGAGGGCCATAGTATATTTACAAAGGGTTAAATTAAAAAAACTTTTAAATTTTGGGGAGACCATTGCCCCCCTGAGCCTTTACAAGGCTCCGTCATTGTGGGCATGAAATTATATTTTTTGTGAGTATTATATGAAAATAACAAGTTGATATGAAATTACAATTTTGATAATATGTTTGTTTAATAAGATTAAAAGTAACATAATTTAGCCTAACAGATTTAGCCGCTATTGCTTTTGGCATGAAAAAAATTTGAAGAATTTGAAAAATATATAGAAGTTAAAAATGATCAAATTAAAATAATAGTCTTAAATCTGCAACTTACGTGTGATAGAAGGACTGATAATAGAATTTGACCAAAACTTAAAAGCTCAAATTGATTAGTAATTATAGATATGATGAATTTTCAAATGGATGTCTAAATTATTCTTAATTACGAATAAGTATGATACAAAGTTAATAAACTAAGCAGAGAGCGAAAGGTGAAAAACAATAACAACAATAATGATATGCAAAATTTTAAATCTCCTCACCAAATAACAATTAATAGCTATAACTCAATATAATCGAAATATTTTGTCCTAATAACAATGCGATTAGTGCGATTCGAATCCAGATCACACTTAGAACAATTAACACCCTTAACCAGCAGATTAACACACGAGATTCATATAGTTAGAAAATTAATATATCAAAGAACCAGAGTTTGATTTATTAATTACTATTATTATTATTTCATTCTAGCATAAAAAATTAATCAAAGTCTTTAAAAGATAGAGTTCACATTACTAAAGGATTGTAAAATTATTTAGGATATTCAAATTTCGGTTAAAATTGAATTAACCGATCGAATCGATCTAATTCGGTTAATCGGTCGGTTAACCGATTTAGTTCGGTCGAAAGTCGATTAAAGGGTTTTTGAAATTTCGGTTAACGGTTAATTCGATTCAAAATCGGGTAATTAACCAGATTAACCAAAATTTATAAATAATATTATATATTATATGTATTAGACTATTACTATTTTGGTTAATTCTGTTAAATAAACATTACCAGTTTATTTTTTTGATATGTTTTATATTTTTTTTAACAAAAAAACATATAAATTTCAATTCGATTAGTTTTTTTTGAAAAAAATTCGATTCAATTAACGATTAAAAAATTTAAAAAATTCAATTAATATCAATTAAAATTAATTAACTGATCAATTAACTAATTCGACACTAAAGTTACCCTTATATTAACAAATTTTGACGCTAAAGTGGCATTTGGATTAGCAAATCTTGTAATGGGATTACCCTTATTAGCACATCATTATATATAATTTAATTTGTTTGATTTGATTGTCAGTTGGTTTTGTTGAAAGAATATATGATAACATAATAGTATTTGTTTACTATATTTTTTCTTAATCATGGAAAATTTTATTAAATTATGTGGAGTGTGAGCGTTGATTATAAAAATTAAATTAAAACAACAACAATAACAATACACAAAGTATCAATATTTAAATAGTGGAAAGAAACTTACTTATCATAATATTAATTAATTGAATATGAAGGTAATCAGCCACACGTAATATACAAATAAATTTTTTTATTTAAATAATATAAAAAAATTAATTACAAAAAAATATGAAAAACAGATTTATTATGAAAATAGGTATTTGTTACAATGTTCTGATGGTGTCGCCTGACATATTGACAGCACCAGATTAAAATCTGACGATCTAAAATATTTAGAGATTTGATATGTAAATTTTCTATTTTTACTAGCAAAAAAGGCTTTAAAAGTGTCGGTTGACAATATGGCAGCACCAAACTTTAAATAGGGTAAATTACTTCATAAACTCTCAGTGTTTATTATTTTCTTTTATTCTCCTTTAACACCAAAAATAGAGAGGCCTTCTACCAATTAGTCCAAAAAAATTTTTCTACTAAAAAATATTTGTAAAAAAGTCGATTCCAACTGGAAATAAATTTTATTTATTTTTCGAAAAACAATTTTTGGTTTAAATTATGTTTGACACAGTAGTTAACGGTATTCATAATAGTTTTTTTTTACTCACATTATATTTGAAAACTATAAATTTAACTAATAATTATAATTTATACATAATAAGATACATAGTAGTTAACAATATTCATAATAGTTTTCTTTCGCTCACATTATATGTGGAAACTATAAATTTAACTAATAATTATAATTTATACATAATAAGATTTTTTTAAAGCTTTTATAATTATAATTTTATATATTGTCAGTAAATCAAATTGATAATAAAATTATAATTATTTTTTGAAAATAAATAAAATTTACTTCTAGTTGGAATAGACTTTTTTTAGAAAAATACTTTTTTGTAGAAAAAAACTTTTTGGACTAATTGGTAAGATACCTCTCTATTTTTTGTGTTAAAGAGAAATAAAAGAAAATAATAAACAAGGGCGTTTATGAAGCAATTACCCTATTTAAAGTTTGGTGGCGCCACATTGTCAGGCGACACCCCTAAAGCCCTTTTTTTAGTTGTCAATTAAAACGAAAAATTTACATATCAAGTCCTGAATATTTTAGATCATCACATTTCAGTCTGGTGCCAACATATCTGTCAGGCGACGCCATCAGAACATTGTAGCAAATATCTATTTTCGTAATTAATCTATTTTCAAACATTTTTCATAATTAATTTATTTTTTATATTATTTGAGTAAAAGAGGCACAAATAAAATGTTAAGTTTTCTCGATTTATAATAATTATTGAAATTATTTGATATACTACCAATGGAGTTTGAAAACGCTATAACATTTAAGTTTGTTGTAGAGTTGATTTTTTATATTTTATTTTTACTCTTTATAACAACTTTTCATCTATAACAACAACAATACTCTCTTTACAAAATTACTTGTCTATAATAACCTATTGCTTTAAATTTTAGTAAAATTAGATCTATTTTTAACTGAAAAAATTAAATTTTAAATAAGATATTATTTTAATAAAATGCTTAATTTTTATATAAAAATATGTTACTAATATTTTATTAAATGGAAAAGAATCTTTAATAAATAGAATTAAATTCGTAAATGTTTTTAAAGATATAATTTAAATTTGACTAAATAATAATTTTATTAATAAATCATAATTTTTTTTAAATTTATTAATAAAAATAAATATAATCTAAATCACAAATATTGTTATCAGTGTCGTCTTGAATGCTTTTATAAGTGGATAACAGTCACTTCTTTATGACATCTAAATTTTGACAGATAACTAAGGTTGAGAAGGTTGATTGTATCATTCTTATTATTCATTTATATTACACCTTGTAATTACAAAATATTTTAATATGGGGAAGGGTCCACTTAAATCAGTGTAAAACTGAAATATTTTTACATCCTTTCTTAACCTTTTATATGATTAATATTTTAACAATTCAATCGTAATATTTCATGCTCCATTCATATAAATCATGCATGTCAAGTTTAATTTAAATTAAAAATTTAATATTAATATCCTGCAAGATTGTTATTTTTTTTATGAAACAATATTGGATTAATAGATTATGATCTTTATTTTGATATTGATACATATTAATATGGATGTGTTTTGATATATTATTTTGAATTAATCGATTTTTTAAAAATGTTTTCATGTATATTTTTTATATATATATACTTTAAGATTATTAATTATATTCAATAATTATATTTTATTTTTAAATGTAAATATATAAAACAGAAATAGTTAAGGTAAAAAAAATAAAATAATTTAAAATATTAGAATTTAGTACTAGCACAAGTTGATGCACACCGGTAGAGATGGAAATGGACTGAAGCACATTTGGCGGTACAAACAGTACCAAAATGCACGTCGAGAAGGGAAAACAGTAGAAATCACAATGAAGGCAAATAATTTAGCAACTTATTTTGCTAAAAGCTAAGATGGAATAGATATATCAAAGCATCCTTAGATATAAAAATCATCAGATTTAGGGCAATCGGCTGCTTAAGTTGCAAAGAGAGTGGGAGTGAAGCGTGGAAGTGGAACACATTTGAGATCATGGGCTCTGGGTGCTGTAAGTCCAGGTCGCTCACTCATGTCAACACCGCCGTGGGCATTCGGCAGCTTCCAGTCAAAGCACTGAATCAAGGCTGCCAAAGTGACGGGGAGTTCCTGCATGGCTAAAGAAATACCAGGGCAGCCCCTCCTCCCTGTACCAAAAGGTAATAGCTGATAATGCAAGCCTTTAACATCGATATCCCCTGAATTAATATTAGTATCAGGTTGGTTGAATTTCAAGAACCTCTCAGGCTGAAACTTGAGCGGATCCTCCCACACCTTAGGATCCCTGCCTATAGCCCAAATGTTTACAAACAACAAAGACTGAGCTGGGATTGTGTAGCCATTGATTTTGCAGTCCTCAACTGCTTTTCTGCCGATCATTGGGATTGGAGGGTGAAGCCGGAATGATTCCTTGATTATGGCTTGAAGGTAGGGGAGACGTTGAGTGTCGGATTCTTGTACCAACCTGCTTTTCCCCACAACCCGATCCAACTCTTGTTGTGCTTTTCTTAGCGTCTCTGGGTTGTTGATTAGCTCAGCCAATGCCCATTCTACCGCTATTGCTGTTGTGTCTGTAGCGGCTGTCAAAAACTCCTACATAACCCCACAAATGTAGTCAACATTGACCAAATTTCTTTTTGGTGTCAGTTTAAAATTTTGTATAATAATAAATTTAATCCTTAATATTTATACATTATTTCAATCTAATTATAATTTTTTAAAAAAATAATTTTCAATATTTACACATTATCTCAATTTTATCCTAATTAAAAAATATATAAAATTCATCTCGTCGAACCAAATGTTCTTCCTTTTTTTTCTACTTCCTTAAAATTAAAATGCTTGAGAAATTAAAATTTATCTCTTCACCATCTCTTTTAGTACAGGAATTAAAATAAAATTAAAAGTAAGAAAAGAAAACTCAAAGTCAGAACTGTGCTTAGATAAGTAGGGAAATAAATATTAATGGAAAACAAGATTCAGAGTTAATTTTTAAAAAATTATGACTAGATTGAGAAAAATGTATAAATGTTATACAAATTTTTAAACTGCCCCTTACCATTCCATCAAACTTTTAAAGGGAAAATGATTAAAAAACAAAGTTAATTAGTTGGATGAATGTTTTGACAAAGAAAAAAAAACTTAACGGTGATCACCTTAAATTTATTTTACCCTATTATTTTAGAATTACAAAATTATGCCATTTCAACAACCAAAAAAGCCTACGTAAACAAATATAAATGATAAAGTTTGTAGTATATTTAGCGATAAAATGACAAACATATTTACAGAAATGAAAATAATATGGCAGAGCATGAAATATTAAAGAAGAAAAAGTTAAAAAGGTGAAAGTGCTATACGAACCAAGATTAAGGCCTTGATATGGTTTCTGGTTAACTGAATTTCGGAGTGCTCATCTTCAAAGACATCAAGCATCATATCCAGAAAGTCCTTCACATCATCATCATTCGGTTTCTTGTTTTCCCTTAGTTCCTCTCGATCTCTCATAATTTTTTCCAACAATGAATCATACCTGCTGTGGATATCCAAAAACCTCTTTCGAAAACCCTGCACTTCTATATTCTTGAAGAACCATATGATATCAGAGACATTGAATTCCCCGAAGATCTCAGTCACTTCTCGAACTAGGGTTCGGACCCCATCGGCTTGGTCTCCTGTTCCTGAGCACCTAATGCTCATCATCATCTGAGATATGATGTTGTTGGTTAATTTCAACAGCTCTTCAGTTAGGTTCACGGTTTCAGTTGATTTAGACTTGTCCAAAAGAATGCTTATGAAATGATGTAATTCCTTGGTACGAACAGGAAGGAATTGGCCAAGGGTCCGGTTGCCAAGCTGCTCGCAAGTGCTCAGCTTTTTGATGAATTTCCAGTAAGATCCGTAGGGTGCGAAAGCAAAGGAAGAGTTGTAAGTAAGATGGTCAATAGCAGCTGCGTGCTTGCGGGCGGAGAAGGTGAGCTCGTGATGCTTGAGAAGCTCTTTGGCAAGCTCAGGGTTAGAGACCACAACGCACTCGACGGACCCTAGGCGGAGATACATCAAGGCGCCATGGATGGAGGAGAGCTTCTGAAAAGTTTGATGAATGAAGGGGCTGAGGAGATGGAGGTGGCCGATGACCGCTAACGCCGTTGGACCTGGCGGAAGCTTGGAACGATTTCTAATGGAAATCACTGTTCTAACTATAAGAAATGAAACACGGAACAGTGCGGCATATGATAAGAACGGGAGCTCCATAGCCAACTGAAGAACTATTTGAAACACCAAAAGGAAAAAGAAAATGGTTTTAGATGATTAGAAGAACTGAAAACACAAAGCTATAAATCTTTCCAAACTATGAGCACAGTCGCGTAGCCACGTTGGGTTCCAGGTGCATGCTCGCCGTCAAAATTTAAATTTTTTCAATTTAATTATTTATAAATTTACATTATGACTCTTCAAAAATATAAACAAATTCTTCAAGATTTAAATATTTTGCAATTTTACCTTATATATATATTATAGTCCTTTAAAATAGTAAAATTTTAATTTAGGTTTTTTTTAATTTATAAAATTTTTAATTAATAACGATAAAATTACATTTTAACCCTTCAAAAATGATAAAAATTTAATTTAATTTTTTAAAAATAATAAAGATATAGTTATTAAAATAATGAAATTATATTTGTACTTTTGTAAAAATATATAATTTATTAATTTCCACCCAAAAATTTTTGTTGATTCCGTCGCTGCATAAGCACTCATGAGTTTTTTTTTTTTCCCACCCCACTAGACATTACATTCCACTCATTAAGGATTAGTTTAACATTACTTTTAAAAAATGTTTTTAAAAAGTGGGGTAGAAAAGTACTTTTGAGAAGTGCTTTTGAAAATTTTGATTTAAGATTTATTTGTTTAGCATTGTTGTCAAAAAGTACTTCGAGAAATAAAATGTCTATTTTAGACATGGTTTTATAAAGTAATAAATATATATTTAAATAATGTTAAATTAGTTAATATTATGATATTTTAGCAAGAATATAAAAATAATTTTTTATAACTTATTATTAACATTTTAATATATGAAATATTAATTTTAAATATTTTTTAAATAATTAATATTAATTATTTATAAAATTTAATTAGAATATATAAATTATATTTTAAATATTTAAATATAATCATTAAATATTTGTAATTAAATATTAACACAATTGTATTATTTTATTTTAAAATGTAATTTGAATATATAACTTAAATATTAACATAACATAGAAAATATAAACTTAACAAATTAAAATATTACATGCATTTGGATTAAATTTTACTAACATAAATCAATATAACAGATACATATAGTTGAAAGAGAAATTTGGTTCACTTTGTGGGGACTATACCTGTTTCAATCACATCAAACTTCCTCATTACATTGATTGCTAAATCGGGTTTCTTCATATAATTTTATATTATAAACCAAAACAATTTCTGTCAGTACACAATTGCAGAAAAAGAATGAAAATTACATCAATATTTCCCCATTTCAATCTTCCATTCATCTCTGATAAACAATTTCAATGAGTCACAATCTGCAACAGTTACCAAATTGACTTTCCTCTGCTCACCAAACTCTCTTCTTTTTTTTTAATCTAAAACCTAACAACAACAATTAAAATTTTATCCCTTGACAAACTCCTTTGCAACGACTAGCTGTTTCACTATTTCCCTCTTCTTATAACATTGGATCTTCTTTAACTTGAATAAATCCACCCTTTCAAGCTCATCCAACTCTTCTTATAACAAAACCTGCATCAAGAAGAAGATGCTCATGGCAATCATATGTTCACCAGATTGCACATGTTGAAACCCGACAATTGGATCTGTATTGCAAGCAACATTCCCAAAATATACATACAATTATATGCAACATATAATCTTATTGAATAACTCCCAATAATCAAGAACACCGACATACAAATAAAGAAGATCCAACCTATATGAACATTTCATGTATTTAATTGGTATGCAAACAATCATTGATTATGTGCATATGTTAGAGAAGAATCAATTCAATGACCTTAAATTCCACAGAGGTAAAGACTGTGCAAAGAGTAGATGTTATCAAATTCATTTAATGTGTTCTTCTGCTATGTTTTACTTCAGTCATTAGTGCCTAAGGATTGGCAACATATGCTCTAGAGCACTAGCAGTCATATTTTTTTTTCCTCAGTTATAAACTTACAAAGTTTAAGGCATTGGAAAATCCAAGCCAAACCAGGACAAAAATAGAGCTGCATATTACAGCAAGCTCTTGAGCCAAAAAGCTCAAAACGTTGAGAACAAACTAAAGAAATAACTGAACAACAGAGCTAACAAAAACAGCAATACAACCAACAACTTAAAAAACATAGCTTTCACCTTGCAATAGATCAAATCACCAAGAAGAACCATATTACCAGTGATCTTTAAAAAACAACTCTTTGACAATCCCGTGTTTGCCCATGAAATTGTCATGCCACTCTTCTATCCTCTTTTTTAAACCACAAACTTCTCCTCCAACAACTGTCGAACACCTCTTACAGATCAAACAAATCACCTCCCTTCGGACCGAACACAGAGACCATACTTAAACTGCTGAAATATCACCATCAAGCTTTGAGAGTAACAACTTTGCACACCCTTGCCACTGCCAGTGCAAATGCCATTTATATACTTTTTTTTGCTCAATCGAACCATTACAGAGGAGAGCATTGGAGAACCAAGCCAATGCTTGCTTCTACATCCTGCAAACCAACAATACAAGACAACAAAACACCAGCAAGAAACGCAGTCACAGCCTCCTGCAGAAACAACTCCTAATTGTAAATTGAACTCTAGACCTCAGGTTAATAGCTAACCAACCAAGATTTCAAACCTTGACACATCCCAGAAATCTCATGGCTTCACCTACCTCGATATCAAACCAAGATATAAAAGTGTAGAACAATGAAATCATGAAGATACATTAATTTAAATCAAATGAAACTGCCAACCATGCAAAATCTCATGGCTTCGCCTACCTCGATACTACAGGCATAAGCAAAATAAGAAAATAAAAGTTTACCTCTTTTGCAACAACTAAAGCAGTTTCATGATGTCTTCCAAAAAATTGTTCATATGAACCAAGGAAATAGCAAAGATCTGCTTTGCTCACCAAGAAAGAGTTCCATAGATGATGCGATGTGCATGTACTTCCCAAACTAAAAATGATAAACACATCTCTTCACAGGTCTGAGTTCCTAGGTTAGATCCTAGCCTTAGGAAAGTTACGATAGCATACTTGAATGAACAATATACATGTATAGGAAATCTTATTCTAGAATCATACAGAACCAAAACAATGAATGAAACAAATCTTCAAAGCAAATAAGCTTTAAAACCAATGAAGATAATAGCAGGCTAAAGGTCTCTCCCAAAGTTAAGAACCATAAATCATCTCAAAAAAGGCTTTTGAGAACTACTTTTCAAAAACACAAAAGAGACAAAGAAACAGAGCAAAGACTAAGCAAAAATAAAAGGAAAACGAAGGCAAATATAATAATTCATCAATTGATTTTATTCAAGATTGGCCTAACAATAAAAATTAAAAAAGAGTAGCAAATCTTAACCTGTCAATGCCAAGAAACTTCAATTCCTCGGATAGAAAACTATTTCATCTCAATTACCTATATATCTGCTCTCTACAGAAAATAAAAAAAAATTACAGTCTTCCTAAAATAATAAAAGTTGCAGTGTTTAGAACAAGAACTAGGAAGATTAGACAAAGGGGAAGACAACTTCAAAGTAAAGTTTATTTTACTGGAGAGGAGAGCAATCACAATGTTTTACAGAAACTTATCATCCCAGATTCATATAATTAAACAAAACCCAATAATCAACCAATTTCCACAATACCGAATAGCAAAAATCAATAACAAAAAAAACCCAAACTTTGGAAGTTTGAAACGAACTCTTCACCAAATCTATTGGAATCTCAGTAGATTTTTATGGAAATCCAAAGCCCTATGCTTTAACAAGAGATAAAGTTTGTTGCTGAGGAAGTAATTTTGTTCAGTAGGATTGAGAGAAGCAGAATCGTGAGAGAAGCAAAGGACAAAATAGTCTCTTACTAGCCAAAAAGACTTTTGTCTTTGAAAAAGCTACAAATTTTAACTTTTTCAACGTTAAAAAATCACGTTAGAAAAGGAAAATAAGTATTTCAATGGAGATTGTTCAGCATTGCTTTTAGCAAAAAAACAATTTTACAGTAAAAAATACTTTTTGAAAGCATAGGTGAACTGGATCTAAACCAATCTTAAAAGCTTTATCAGTAATTTTATATGAAATGAATTTAGTAAATTAAACATTCTTCTATTAACTGTTATTAACTTTTTGTAATATAGATTTAGTTTTTATATTTTAATTTCATTTTTTATTTTTAAAATTTTAATTTTAATTTTAATTAAATGATATAAGTTAAAATTTGTTATTTTCAAAATTTTATATAAGTAAATTATTACAATGTCCAATCAATTTTTGGTGAATTAATTGCATGCGGTTGTACGTAGGTGAAGTCTTTAGACGATCAGAAAGAGAATGGTTGGTGGGATATGAAATGAGAACATGAATGATGGACATTTTCTAAGAAGGTTTAAAGCTAGCATAAGTACGAGGATTTTGAAAGGTGGAATTGAAAAGTGATAATGTACTTTTAATTGATATAATTTGAAATGGTTTCACAGCGACTAACAATATTAAAGAAGTTAGGTTGATCCATACCTAATGCAAAAAGGATTGACAAGTTAGATTTCGATGCATATTGAAAGAAAGCAACATGGTTTCTGTTATATTGCAAAAGAGGCTGGTAGAGATGTTGGTCGTTTAATTATTCTCGAGGAGCCTCCACTGTTTGTCAGACACATCATGGAAGAAGACAAGTAGTGAGCAATACTGTTAGGTACAGGAGAATAATGATTCCTCTAATATTTTAGTCTTGTACTAAATTTCCTTTCTTACAAAAAAAAAAAATTAAGAATGTAAAAAAATTCTTAAATTTTTTTAAAAAATAATTAAGATTTTTGTTGTATTTAATTGGGTATTTAAATTTTTAAAATACATAAAAAATATCCTTAAATTTAAAAAAAAAAATTAAGTCCTTGCATTTTTTTTTGCACTCAATTGGGTATTGAAATTACCAAAATGAATCAAAAAAGCTCTTTGATAGTTAACTTTAACAATTGACCATAAAAATTAATTGTCTCTAATTTTTTCAATTAAAAACACCATGTGTCACAACCTAAAAATCATAAAATTTATAAAAATTGTAAAAATATATATAAAATATAGAAAAAAAATTTATAAAATTTTATAAAGTTGTAAGAAAATTATGAAAAATGTGAAGAAATATGAAATTCATGAAAAATTATAAAAATTATCGTACCAAAAGAAGTCTTTTATGATTTTTCTATAACTTTTATTGATTTTTATTTTTTATCATTTTTCGCCACATATCACGTTGTGTTGCGACACGTAATGATTTTAACTAGAAAAAATTGGGGGTCGTAAACTTTAACGGTCAATGGTTAAAGTTTAATGGTTAAAGGACCAGCGTCGTCGACCATTCGTCAGCCACCGGAATGCTGGTACCATAGTTGTAATTGTTGTGTCTAGTGGTGCCACCGCAAGTGCAACACCCTCACGACACCTCGAGTCGATTCGGCTGTTGTCAGTTTGATCCGAGCTTAGTGATGACTCGATCATTCCGGTCCAACCACTAGTTGGATTGTCAGCCCGGTTTCATATTCCAGGTCCAGTTCGACCAATTTTTGGGTCTTAGTCTTGATTTTGGGTTCTCAAGCCTAATTTTCTATTTGAGATTCAATTTTCAAGTTTAATTATTCATTGAGTCAACTGTCTAACTTGAAAATTAAATTTAAAAAATATCATATTAATTTTAATTAATTTGATTAATTTAATTTTACTTGATTAAAATTAATTTTCTCAAAAATCACTAAGATTTTCAAGAAAATTCTTTAATAAAATTTTCTAGTTGAACAATCCTCAGGATTGTCTAATTTAATTCCACATCGAATAAATCAACTCAATTAAATTACTTACAAAGCCGTAGGATTTTCTTTTGATTCAAATGTAGTCCGATCGAGCTTTTGTTGAGCCAATAGAAAGACTAATCAAACATATACACTTAGGCTCGAGTAATTGCAATTATGTCCAAAAGCATCATTCTGATAATTCACAAATTACTTAAATCATGGAGTCAGTCCACAAGAAGTACCATGATTGAAAACTCCTTATTGTATACTCTTTACGAAAGCGATTCATCCAACTGCTTTCTCCAATGATCTCATCATATGATATCCTTGATTCCTTTAAGTTAAATATGCTTAATCAATACAATCTTATTTTATCTCATTGTCATCATTGTGCCTTCTTAATGATTAATATAATCACTGTCAACAAATGACTGTGATAAATTACTTGTTCGTGAACAAGTAACCCATGATCATGTTCCATATTTATCAATCAACACAATACCAATGAGAGGAATCATTAACTCTTTAATCGAGTTACGAATTCTATTGTTGATAGTAAAACCATGCTGTCATATCACAAAATTAGGGCTAAAAGAAATGAGGATAAAATTTAGATTTTAAAGCATAAAAGAAATAAGGTAAGCGAATTTAGAATGCCTTACAAATTATTGTTGATAAGGAAATAACAAGAATAGACTAATAGGCTTAATGGTTAGGTGTTAGGCAAGCTAATGATCTTAGGTTTAAACACCCTTGATTGCACTCTTTGCTATTTTTTTTTTAATTTTCCTTGATGCTAAACAAAAACCCTTTAAAAACAATTTCTTAAAATCTTAAGGCAAGAATGAGCTTGTTGGTTTAATGGTTAAGAGCTAGCATTCCCTTTGGTCCCAAGTTTGAAACCTCTTGTGCACCTTCAGCCAAAATATTTTATTTTATTAATTTACCCATAAAAGAATCGATTTTTGCTCCTTTTGATCACAAGTGCTCTATTAAGCATAAAAACATGAATTTAAGTGACTAGAAGCATAAAATTCATAATTAATATCGAATAATCACCAAAAAACGTATTAAAAATAAGATTAAAACTTGTTAATTTTAGCACTTATCAATGTGCGAACCCTGTATGTGCGAACCCTACATGTGAACCTTTACGAACCCTAGATGTGTGAACCCTACCTGTGAACCTGTTATGCATGAGTTACACGAACTAAGCATGTTGATTCGCATTAAGATACTGTATATGTGAACTTGTTTTAGATTGCATAAAATAATTGCATATGTGAAATTGATATGAATTAATTGCATAAATACATGTCAATGATTGTTAGTAGGAATATTCATACACTGTATTGAAAGGTAAAAGTGCTTGATAAGCATAGTAATTGATTATTTATTGATAAATAACATGGCATGCTGAATTTATGTACATAATTATATGAAATTGGGTATGGAGGATGGAGTTCCGTAGGAGAAAGTGACAAATTAAGTCCAAACGAAAGTCAGTACTGCATGAAGTAGACAACAATGTCATCAAAATTGGATAAACTAGGATGATAGTTTAAAAACCCATCAAAACTGAGGCAACCAGGATGGTAAGTTATTGTAGTAAAAGTCATCATCACGAATGACAAGTGAATGACCATCTTCATTGAGAAATCTGGGATGGTTAGTGGAACGATGAAAATATATAGACATTTTCATACTCTTTTTAATTCAAATTCATGCAAATTCTTAGTAACTAATGTCGAAAAATACAATTTAATTATAAAATAATTAATTTGTGCTAAAATTTCCAATATATTGCTTTTTAATTATTTTTATAAATATTAAGCACGAATTTGGTGATTTTTTGACAGTTTTGCACAATTGGTGAAAATTGACCCGACAGACACTACCGTTAGCTTAATTCGTTGAGAGAATTTTAACACCGAGTCAATGAAGAGCTAAGAAGGATATTTTTCCAGCCAAGGTCGATTCAACATGAAGCAAAATTATGCTTTATAATTATATTTTTAATTCAATTAATTTGGGTTAAAAATAAATTATAAAGACTAAAGTAAAGTGACTTGACGTGCATGCAACCGAGGGTCGAACCACCTTGACTTGAGCTAGCCAATGTGCCGTCCAAATGCTGACCAAATCAGCTGATTAAATTGACTTTTCAACCCTGCAAAACAGCCCCTAAAGTTTTCCTAAATCCTATTCAAACCCCTTCACTTTTGGTGGTTTCAAATATTTGCCCCAAGCCAAATTTAGCAAAGTTTGAACTTATCAAAATTTGCCTATGCATGGCCAGCCAAGGGATGTTAGCGGCTAATATTTAATTACTAAATATAGCCTCCAACTCTCACCTATAAATACCAACCTCATTCATTTCATTTTCCACACCAATTCACTTCAATCTCTCTTTTTTCTCTAGTTTTCTCTCTAAGCCTTCCATTTCATTTTCCCTTCTTCCTTTCCCGATTTCTCCTCTTGATAAAGAGTGGTTATTCAGACCTTGAAATAGCTTTGTTGAGTTTCCTTAGAGACTTCGATCTGAGAAGAATTAAGCAAGAACGATGAAGAACGCGACAGTAGTTCTTGAGAAATCGTTGGATTTAACCCTATTCTTTTTCTCTCTTTTAGATTCTTGTTTGTTATTTAGATGAATAGTATTATGAATGTTATTTTTTTTAAATTAAAATGACTTAATTTCTTTAAGTGTTGGGTTATTGTGTTGATTGCTTGTTTATTTTTTAATCATGTTTATATTGTTATAGACCTTAAATATTCTGTTTAATTAAATATTATCATGCCTAAGTTATTATTGCGTTACCCTTGTGATATAACTATTGAATTAGTCATTTAAGCATATTGAAATTGTGATTAATGGACACACTATTTAATTTGTGCATGTCTAATCTTCTAAAGGAGTTGAAGGTTAGATTAGTGATGGTATTAAACAATACATAACCTTGCATAACTTGCAGGATTTTTGTGATTAAATTGTTTCAACATAGAGATATGATTGTTACTTCACTTGATCCTTTACTTGCTTATGATTGTTAATTAGTCGGTTGAATTGACATAGACATATGTACAAGAGACTATTTAGCTTTCATAAAGTATGTATGTGCATTAACACATTTACTTATTAAAATTGATTTAGTCGGTTGAATTGACATAGATATATGTTCAAGAGATGAATGAGTTTTAGTAAGTGATGTTGTTCATAAGTTAGCAGACTACTAGGTTGCCGTAAATTTTATTTCGTAACAAGCATGAATACGGTTTAGATTTAATTAAGTAATTAAGAAATTAACCTAACACATTTATATGATATTGATTAAATATATTTCGTAAATTTTATTTCGTGCATTGAAATCATTTTTATTTTTTATTTTTTAACTTAGATTAATACCCTTCACAAATATTATCTTGTTCCTAATCAATTTGTTGATTAAATATTTCATAAATACTTTTCCTAGCATAATCCCTGTGGGTACGATACTCGGCATTTACTTGTCACTTTATTACTTGAATACGATTGTGTACAGTTGCACATTTTAATCATTCCATGTTTTGGGCACTGTTGCCGGGGATTGTCAAAATTATTTGTTTTACATTTTGGTTTGATTGTTTTTCTATCTAGTTTCTAACTTATTTTTTTCGGATTATTTCAGGTGTTTATGAGTATTGATTGAATTATCGACTTACTCCCAGTGGACCTTGAAATTGAACGAACCTTTCAAGAAAGAAGAAGACAAGCATCTCAAAGAACGACTGAAGAGATGAATTTCGAGAACCAAAATCAAGGAAATGAAGCTAATCATACTTAGAATCCTATCCTTGTTACTGATGATAGGGATAAAGCCTTGAGATAATATGCAGTGACTTTGTTCCATGAGCTTAATTTAGGAATTAGGAGACCCGATATCGAGACACAATAATTCGAACTGAAGCCAATGATGTTTAGGATGCTTCAGACAGTAAGCTAATTCAGTGGAATGCCTACCGAAGATCCTCATCTTCATTTGAGACTGTTCATGGAGGTGAATGACTCTTTCAAGTTAGCCGGAGTGTCAGAAGATGCACTTCGATTGAAGTTGTTCCCATTTTCACTAAAGGGCAGAGCTACAGCCTGGTTGAACTCGTTGCCACCAAATTCTGTTACAACCTAGCAAGAGTTAGTAGAATGATTCCTTAGGAAGTATTTCCCTCCTAGCAAGAATGTTAAGCTGAGGAGTGAAATTACTACTTTCCAACAAATGGATGATGAATCTTTGTATGAGGCATGGGAAAGATTCAAAGAGTTGTTAAGGAAATGCCCTCATCATGGAATCTCGTATTGCATCCAATTAAAGACATTTTATAATGGTTTTAATTTGCACACAAAGATGGTAGTAGACGCTTTCGCCAATGGTGCTATTCTTTCTAGATCTTACAATGAGGATTATGAAATTATAGAGAGGATCGCAAGCAATAATTACCAATGGCCGACTAATAGAGCAAACTTAGGAAGACGAGTTGTAGGAATTCATGAAGTTGATCCACTCACTTCACTTTCAACTTAGGTATAATCGATTTCCTCAATGCTTAAAAATTTTACTACTAACGGATTTAATAATGTTATAGCTCAACCACCTAATCAATTTGAGAATGTAGCCTATGTCAATTGTGGAGAGGGGCACTTGTTCGAAGAATGCCCATGAAACCCAGAATCTGCGTATTACATGGGTAATCAGAACCTAAACAGAGGCAGCAAAAACAACAATCAAACTTTTAAAACCCATCTTGGTGAAATCACCCTAATTTCTCATGGAGTAATCAAGGGGCTGGACCCAATAATAACCACACTCAATCTAGACCGAACCAACCACAAGGATTTACTCAGCAAGTTTGGAAGCCACAACATGCTGAATCTTCCAACAACTTAGAGAATTTATTGAAGGAATACATGGTAAAAAATGATGCCACTCTAAGGAATTTAGAGAATCTTGTGAGGCAAGTTTCCAATGAACTGAAGAACCGTCCACGAGGTGCTTTGCTGAGTGATACGGAGAATTTGAGAAATCCAGGGAAGGAGCACTATAAAGCATTGACATTGAGGAGTTGAAATAGAAGAAGAGCAAGTTGATGCTCAAGAATCAGCGGAAGTTCAACCAAGTGTTGAAACTCCAACTTTGCTAGAGCTATAACCATAACCAAAATCAAAACCAGTTTTACCAGAACTAGAACTGGTGAATATTAAGAAAGAGACTTCTAAACCAATCAAGTCTGACGATCTAACAACCTTGTTAGATGCAGAAGTGCCACAGAAGATGAAGCAGCCAGTTCAAGTTAGAAATCCTCCACCACCTTACCCTCAAAGACTTCAGAAATAGAAGCAGGAAGTCCAGTTCAAGAAGTTCCTAGATGTACTAAGACAACTTCATATCAACATTCCGTTGGTAGAAGCACTTGAACAAATGCCGAATTACGTCAAGTTCATAAAGGATATCCTGTTGAAGAAACTAAGACTTGGAGAATTTGAGACAGTAGCCCTAATGAAGGAATGCAGTGCATATCATTAAAATAAACTACCCCCAAAATTGGATGTTTTACCATACGTTGCAACATTGTAGCAACTTATTGTAGTAAAGCACTGTACGATTTGGGTGCAAGCATTAACTTAATGCACATGTAGATATTTAGAAAGTTGGAGGATAGGTGAAGTTAGACCAACTACAATTACAATTCAGTTAGGCGATCAATCTATAGCATATCTTGAAGGAAAAATTGAAAATGTATTAATTCGTGTAGATAAGACCCTTTTGCTACAGATGTGTGTTAGGTTGGCTAGCACAAGCCCAAACCTTGAGGCCTAAGTGTGTCGACCCAAAACAAGTGACCCAAACCTTGATCCCCAGTTGGTAAGCCCAACCTGACTTGCGACCCGTTGACCCTAACCCATTGACCTGACCCATTGATCGTTGATTATTCATTTAATCGTTATCTGTTGACTTTTACAACCAACTTTGACTTGCCATTTTTCGACGTTCTGATTCTGAATTTGTAGTCTGTTTCGTCAAATTCGAACTCAAAAGCCCTGTTTTAGCTTTTTGCAATGAACTTGTACTCAGTAATTATTAAGAAAGTTGAATTTTGAATTTGATTTAAGGTATTTTCTGTTTAGGTAATCATGATTCTGAGGTCGATGAGTTACCTCCTCCTCCTCCTCCACCCGTGCTAACATACTGACTTTGTTATGTTTTCATTTCAAGCTAACCTAAGCGAAACTGATGTGTTTGTCACGACAAAGCAACCAGTATACCCCAAGGACATCAAACAACTTGATGACACAACATACCCCTTTGTATGTTGCGACAAAAGGGTCAGATTACCAAAATTTCAATACTGATAGGTAAGTCGCAACACAAGGAAGGCTATGTTGCAACAAAAGGGATACTAGAGAGTTTGTTGTGACACGTCGTGCCTTCATCGTGACATCGCCTATAATTTTAGCATGGTTGACCCGACCCGATCTTGTAACCCAGTGTTTTAACTCATATTTTACCTGATTTTTAACCTCAAAACCCTAATTTTCCCAACCCTTATATATACTAACCTTAAACTAAACCTATTTCACTACCTAAACATTTCAAAACTCTCTCAAATCTTTACAAATCACTCATTTTTTTCCCCAAAACCTAAAATCTTCAATCCCTATCAATCACTCAAGGAAGGTTGCCTCTAGCATAGGCGCATTCCACACCATTCGGCAAGGCACAACATCGAAGAAAAGGTATTTCTAAAACTTTGCGTTCCATTGCTTATCACTTATCTTCTATTTTAAGATGCCTCCGGAAAGAAGCAAAAGAACCATAATTTATGAAGATGATACTGATTCAGATTATGAAATGTTTAGGAATATTAAAACTGAAACTATTTCCTAGAATCACAAGGACACCCACTCATTCAAGAACGAGGCTTCGAACCTTCAATGATTCAATGCAAGGAAATTTAGCCTCTCGTTAAGTGTCATCAATGGGAACAATTTTGTGTACCCCAACAGGTAATGTCGTTGTCCCTATAGTCCATGAATTTTATGTGTCTTTAAAAGATGATATTATTCATATAAAGAGTTGTAAGAAGGTATGAGTGAGCGGGCTAGCTGTTCCTATTTTACCTAAAATATTTGTGAGTACTATAATGTACTCTACTTTGAGAAAACGAACAATTTTTGAAGCCAATCTGAAGCATCATTGGAGATTCCTTATACATGCAATATGTTGAGCTTCAGAGAAAATAAATTAAGGAGTGGAATCAAAGAAGGAAGAAAAAGATGGATGTGCCAGCTTCATTAAAAAGAAAAGAAAAATCAAAGACCAATAAGCAGAATCAAGGAAGCATCGACACCAAGCTTGATGGCATGATTCGGTGGATGTAGGAAACGGGGACTGTGTTGAAAGAATTTGCAAAAATGAAGGGGTTACCAACCCCGAACTACCCATCAAACATGTTTGGGGAAGAGGAAGGTGTTGATGAGGAAGCTGAGTTGGGAGGGGTCAATGTGGAGAAAGAGGACTCTGACACGGAAGATGAATATGGGGCGATTTTCCAGCCTCAATATTCAACTCCCAAAGGGTCGATGATTCGGAGTCCAACAAGATAACAAGGTGGGAGTTCCGACCAAAAGTACTCCGGCAAGGGCAAGGCTCCAATGAATCCCCAATCCGACTCAGAGGATGAATGAATGTTTTGAATTGTTTTTAAGTCTTTACTTTATTTTATTTTTGAAGAGTTGTAACTTTGGATGATTTTGGTTTTTGTTCTAAGACTTGTTTAATTAGTAGGAGTAGGAATAGAAGTAGAATTTATTTTTGCATACACATGCCTTAATTTTTATGTAGGAACCCCACATGATGGAGACATAACATTCAACAAAAAGGAGAAAGACAACCACCATTAGAAGAGGAGCTTTCATGATCAATCGAGTAATTTCGTTCCTTACTTTTTAGGGGTTACACATTGAGGCCAATGTGTTAACTAAAGTGTAGAAAGGGTAAAATAAGAATTATTGCATTTAGTTTTTTTTCTTCTTTTATTTTTGGTTTGATGTGTGCTTGAGCTTGTAGAAATAAAAGTGATTGGTTAGGAGCATGTATAATAGGTTAATTGTTTTTCTAGAATTTTGGCATGATGATGAGAAATTTTTAAAATTTTGAGTATGAAACTACTAAGTTAAATAGGTTACACTAAGTATAGATAGAAAGGTATTGTTGGTACCATGTGAATGATTGATCGCCTTCGAATGTACTCCCCTTCGGTATAGGTTTTAGACTTCTACAAATATATGGGTTTGGTTGTAAATATAGTATGTACAATGAAACACTTGGTAGTATTCCAAGGATCGTACCCAAAAGAGACGTAAGGCGATAGTAAATTAAATCCCTACAAAGAATAAAAGTAATTAGTACTCGCCTTAGGTATTATAGTACAAAAGATAATAAAATATTTTGTTGTCAAAAGCATAAATAAAATAGAAAATAAAAAGAAGAGAGTTGAGATGTAAAAATCAATAAATGAATTTGGGGATATTAGGTCGCTTCAATATGAGTTCTTCAAATGTTTGGTTTTGGGTATTTTCCTTCAATCAACTAGTTACTACCCTAATTGGATCTCTCGATCTTTCGTCGGCATAACAAGTCGATAGAGACTACTTATCGCTAGATGTCACTGTCTAAAATAGTTTGGGGAAAAGGTGTTCACGGATGGACAATACCAATTTTTGGTTCATTCCCACCTAAATGACATTCTAGGGTTGTTAGGCCTAGTGTTTTCTTCTTTTCCCAAACAACTGATCCGAATGTAAAAATCCATGTTAAACAAAAATTAAATAATCATACCTCCACTCCCTAATTCCTCAAAATGGAATTAGTTCATCATGGTGTTCTTAATTATAATGGAGACAAAATATATAAAAACATATAATTGAATACTCAAATGAAAAAGCAACTTGATTGGTATTGAGAATCTGTCAGGAAAAATTCCTCGAACGTTTATGCGAGTTTTACAATCTCGTTTCTAAAACTAAAATTACAAAATAAAACTACAAACTAAAAAACGGTTTATCTAAACCTAATTCTAAGGGTCCTATTTATAGCCTTGGTCGACCGTTTTCATTAACCTTAGGTCTGCTACTGTCCTTCGTGTTTAAGTGGCATTGGTTGCAACGTAGATCATCCTATGTCATGACGAAGTGATCAACCTTATATTTTTGCGACTTCTTCTTGTCTCCTACACACTTACAAAGTACATTAGCCAACCTTTAGGCCTCCATCGGCCTTAAAGACAATAAAACAAAATTTAAGCACTTAGATTACACAATTTATTGAAAAGAATAATTTAAGTTAAATCCTACAAAAACATAATGAAAATACTTGGTTTCAAGCTCTTCAAATGTGAAAACTAGTTCAATTTGCTGGGTATAAAATTGACAGATCAAACTCCCCCACACTTAAGTCTTTGCTTGTCCTCAAGCAAACAAAACAAGAAAATAAAAGAAAAACAAAGAGCTTGAGTTCATAATTATACAAAGAGTGGGCTTGTAGTGTGTATTATAGGCATCATATATTTCTTAATAACTTTAACATGATGATTGAGAAATTTTACCCTTTTCGATTAGAAACAATATAAGTTTAGTCAGTTATAGGAAATAAAAATATTAAGGTTTTATCAATACGAATCCATCAATGCCTAATACAAGTATTTTAATTATCCTAGTACAATACAAATAACTATAATGAGATCATACAATTTCCATATCTATTCATGCATAGAGTTGTTTAAGTCACATAGGGCTTTTCGACATGTAACGTGATGAGGCTTAGGATAGGTATGAATTTGAAAGAACAATTAAGCACAAAAGGTTACAAACACAAAAATAGTTTGACACATTGTATTATTCCCTATTCTTCCCCCTAATGTCTAATTCCATCTCACCCCCTTATTTCTCCTTCTCTCACCATCCTTCTTTCTCCATTTTTGGAACTCTCAATATAAAGCAATCCCTTTAGCTAGCCTATGAGTATTCTTTTCTTTTGTTTCTTGAGTAAGATTCTCTTTTTCTTCTTTTTGGTGACTTTATAATTTTGTCACTATTCACATGTTTTCTTACTTTTGATTCTTTTGTTTCTACTTATTTTCCTTTTCCTTTTTGATTTTTCACTATTTTTCTCTTTTTGGCTAAACTAAAGTTCATACATTATATTGACTTTCCTATCTTTATTTTGTAACCTCCACCTTAATATGTCTACTTACCCTCAATAACCATGGCCATACGTATATTTCTATGCAAAATAGGACCAAAGAAAAGAGTAAACATGAATCATCATTTAAGACTAAAGAGACTTATAGTATGGTTCATCAAAAAGAGTCATAAGGCTCAAAGATGGGTACTAATTGGAAACAAGAACAAGGTTTGGCATTTAACCTTTAGATGTTTCCAAATAATGCCTTCGTAATCCCTAAATACCTTAATATGCACAAATACCAATTTAATCACCTAATCTCAAAATTATTATCTATCATATATATTAGCATACTCGTTTCCTTATATTATGCACATCACTTGGTATCAATAATACCTTTTTATCTACACTTAATGTAACCTATAGAACTCAAAAATTTTATGCTCAAAAATTAAAAATTCCTCATCATCATACCAATTTCATCAATAAACACAATCAACCTATTATAGCCCCTAACCAATCACTTGTATTTCTACAAGCTCAAGCACACATCAAAAGACCAATATAAACTAAAAATAAAAATTATATGCCATAAATTCCTATGTTACCCCACACTTTAGAAAACACATTGTCCTCAATGTGTAGCCCTATAAGTAGTAAGAAAAGAAGTTACTCGATTGATCGTGAAGGTATTGTAACTAAAGGTATTGGGTTCCAAAATGTAACTAAAGGGAAGAAGATGAAGACGGAGAAGAGAGGTGTCTAGAAATGGGTTTAGGGTTTTTTCAATTTAGGTTTAGAGTTTAAAATTTTTAATTAATTAAATTTAGTTAATTAAAGATTTATTCTCATCCCATTTGAAAATCCAAGTTGGCACTTAAAATCTAGTTGGACTGCCACGTAGGATTACCGTTAGGGAGATAACGGAACTTAACGACACAGTAATCACTTCGTAACAAAATACTAACATAAGTGACTAAAACGTAACATTTCAAACATAAGTGACTAAAATGTAACCTGAAGCAAACAAAAGTCACTATTTTTGTAGTTTACCCTTAATATTATTATGTAACAATTCATCATTAAAGGTCAAGATAGAAAATTTTGTTGCAAGAGAAAATCTATAAAATGCTTAAAAAAAACCTATTTAATGTAACAAAATTATTATTTTTAACCTTTACAAATTGAGATAAACCCATAAAATCAATTCAACTTTTAGACCAAGGTTTAATGAAAATTTAACCAACGAGACAGCATGTTGTAAGGAAATATTTTGGAAGCAAATCAGTAGCATACTTATAAAAAACTTTCAAGGTATGCCTTCTTAAATCAATTTCGAATGTTTCCTTACATTTCCTACCTTGTAGCACTTGTGGAGAATTATTAATGTTCAACTTACCTCTCTCCCAAAAGTAAAAGTGTCAATCGATGGTAGAGTAATGTAATTGGAAGTCCTTTGATGGATCCTGAAAATCTTGTAACAAGGGAATACCACTAAAAAAATTCAAGTTATGGTTAGTTAAAACAGAATCATTCCTCACTTTTGCATTGGTATTTTCTTGCTTTTCACTTTCTTTTTCCACTCGAGATCTCTCAAATTTTATCTCATATGTATTTTTAGTCACCAAAAATGGACCATCAAGTAGACTCTTATCACTCAAGGTCTCTTTTCTCTCCGTCCTTTCAATTTTTTCTTCCTTACTTCCCATATACCCCTCACAAGTATTTTGAATATTCAATTTAGTACAATACAACTCAGTAGAAGAACATGACATGTCTATCTCATCTAACTCTATAGATTCGAGGAAAAATTTCTCACTATCATTTTTTTTAATTAACAAAAATCTCATGTCGGGACAATCACGGCTATAGTGCCCACACCCTTTGCATTCAAAACATTCAATGTCACGAGCTCTTTGATGTGTTAGTGAAAAATTAGTAGAAATAGGCTGCTTAGAAGATGTAGAAGAAGGTTTTATAGGAGCTCCATTTTTCCACCCAAAATGTTTAGTCTTATCACATTTTGGCAGCAGCTTACTAGTAGCATAAGGAGGTTTCAAATTCTTGAAAGTAAAATTAAAACTCATACCTCTATAATATTGTGATGCACCAAATAAACGAGATTGGCATTTTTGAAATTGATGCTTAATCTCAACTACCTTGTGTACCACCTCCTCAAGATCAATGTATGTTTGAAGATTAAGAGCATTGGCTATCAAAATGTTCAAGCCATTTACAAACCGCACTACGGTAATCTTTTTATCTTCTTGCACATTTGCTGTTTGCATAAGCATCTCCATCTCCTTAAAGTACTCATCAACAGATCGATTACCTTAAACAAGACATCGAAGTTTTGTTTTAATCTCTCTATAGTAATGAGAAGGAACATAACACTTTCGCATCACTTGCTTTAACTTGTCCCATGTTTTAATTACCCTTTCGTAGTTTCGTTGACAATTAATTACAAGTTGAATCCACCAACTCAATGCATAATCCGAAAATTCACGGATCGCCAATGAGACTTTTTTCTTTTTCGAGCATTTATAGTAATGGAACATAAGTTCAATTTTTGATTCCCACTCACAATATGTTTCGAGATCATATTTGCCACGAAATTGTGGAATTGAGAACTTTGATTTAGCTAAAAATGTTGTTCACGATCATTATTAACCAAAGTCTCATCATTTGCACGAGAGACACGTCGAACATTATTTGCACGAAGATGAGGCTGATCAACCGTATCTCCCTAATTACGATTTTGATGCTCAATTTTTTGGTACTTAAACATTCCAAATTTTTGTTGATCGTGTCTAGAATAGTATCACGTTGCTGATCTCGAGCATTTTGGACCTCTTGATCCCTTTGCAGCTTCCCAATCATAATATTACAAATCACTATGAAACCCAAAAAAGAACACAATACTTAAGAAAAGAAAAATTAAGCAAACCTCACTGTTATGCACTCAGAAATAAAAAAACTCTAAGAGACAAAGAAACGAAATTAAGATTTTCTCGCTTGTAACTTTTAAAGAGTAATCAAACTAAAGAATATTCAAAAAAGATGTGGGATCACTCTCTAACAAAGTTAACCTAAAGCTTTAAGAAGCCAAAGAAGAACTCGACTCCAAAGGAAGTAAGTTGCGCGGAGCAAGCAGAGGCAACTCTTTTCATACCTATGATCACAAGGAACGATAATGTATTAGAATGCGTAATAGAATAAGAAAGTCTAAAATAAAAGAAACCCTAATGTTAGAATCAAAGAAAATAAACTACCTAACCAAAAACCTGAAATAATGGAAAACAACTGTAGTCTCCTCAAATAATATAGATTTGATCTAGAAAATTTCGGCACAAAATTCAACCCACGAAATATATTTTTTAATATTATTCGTATTTTTTGCACTTTTTTTGATCAATTTTTTATGGGAAATATTTTTTTTATATTCTAAGAGAGTGCCAAGAATCAGTATATAAAATTTCAGATCGTTTTGAAAGCGTTTACCCACTGAAAAACATTTTTTTTTGAAAACTTTCTGGGTAAAAAGAGAAAAGAAAACTGTTTTAAGACTGTTTGTTGGAAATCAGTTCATAAAGAACACCTAGAATGCCTTGGATTTGATACCAAATGATACAAGATTGGGTTGGAGGAAGTGGAAGAAGGATCGAATTCAAGTTGTCAACTCGAAAACGAAAAGATCTGGATCTAAACTGAAAGAAAAAAAAACAAATTTAGGGAATTAAAGAAAATGAAAACACTAATAATAAATATTTAAAATAATAAATAATAAATAAACTAAGTTAAAACGAAAGATGGAACGAGTAAACCGATCACTATGGTGGATAGAAGGATAAGTGTTCAGTTAAACCCTTTGAGACTTAAATCCCAACAAACTCAACTAATGGCTCTAATCAACCCTCTAAAAAATAATTCCTAACGAATTGAAGGGTGAAAAATGGATTTCCACGACTCCTTGACGAAAATCGAGAAGAAAACTACCTCTAAAAATCAAAAGAAAGAAATCTTGTAGAAATAAATAAACTCCTAGAGTTGAAAACTTTATTCATGAAAAATTGTCTTCTTAAGTATACTAGAACTCTAATTAATCTAAACAATAAATAGTTTAAACTAAACTTTCTTGTTGACATAAAACTCCTAAATAACTTAAACTACTTAATAATTATTAAAAATTCAGAATAATAAAATAATAAAATAATAAGAGCTGATAAATACAATATTTGGATCATATATAATAAACATTAAGCCCAAAACCCTAACCCAATATGATTTAAACTCGAGTTAAAAGCTCGAAACTCGCAATTCCAGTCATAATCACGTCCAAAAATTTTATTAAAATGGTCATAACATGAGCTCCCAAACTCGAAATCGAGTGATTCAAAGTGCATTTTGAAGCTAAGAGATATATATTCAAACACCATGGGGGAATCTAAATCCAGAAATGCCAGGATCCCTTTCGAAAAGTTGTCACAAGTTTGATGATTTCTCAAACCTGAAAATTGACAACTTCGTTGAATGGAACTTAATAAATTTCACCCCGCCCGTGCTCATATCACATAGGCTGGCTAAAGGGATTAGATTATATGAATTTTCCCTAAGTAGAGAGAAAAGGAAGGTGAGAGAATGAGAAGTAAGGAGGTGAGATGGAATGAGACACTAAAGGGGGAGAATAGGGAACAATACAATGTGTCAAATTGTTTTCGTGTTTGTAACCTCTTGTGCTTACTCTTCTTTAGATTTCATACCTGTCCTAAGCCTCAGAACGTTACAAGCCAAAAAACCCTATGTGACCTAAACAACTCCATGCATAAATGAATGTGACATTACATTATCTCATTATGGCTATTTATATTGTACTAAGATAATTAAAGTACTTTTATTAGGCATTGATGGAGTTATACCAAGGAGACTTTGATGTTTGTATTTCTTGTAACTTACTAAACTTATATGTTTTTTGTCAAGAGTGGTAAAGTTACTTGCTCATCATGTTGAAATTATTGAAAAATATATAATGCCTAGAGTAGATATTGCGAACTTAATCCTTATATAATACAAACTCAAGCTCCTACGTTTGTTTTTTCTTGTTTTGTTTGCTTGAGGACAAGCAATGATTTAAGTGTGGGGGAGTTTGATTTGTTGGATTTGTACCTAGCAGAATGAACTATTTTTCACAGTTTAGGAGCTTGAAATTAATCTTTTCCTTTATTTCCTTAGGATTTCATTTAGTTTTCTGTTTTTGAATAAATTGTGTAAAAAGTACAAAACGGTGCTTTTTGTTGTCTTTAAGGTCGATTGAGGCCTAAGGGTTAGCTAATGTACTTCGTGAGTGTGAAGGTGACTGCCTCCAAACATACTTCCATCCAGTGTGGGTTTTAGGGCTTCCGTAAGTATACGAGTCAGGTTGTAATATAGTTTGTACAATGAAATACTTGGAAGTATTTTGAGGATCGTACCTAAAGGAGGCTTATAACAATACTTATTTGAATCCCTGCAAAAAGGAAGTAATTAGTAATATCTTTAGGTTTATAGTACAAATGCAAAAATAAAAGGGTTGTGATTGTAAAACACAAAATAAAATAAAGTAAAGGGAAAGAGATAAGTAGATTCAATAAACAAATTTGGGGAGATTAGGTTGCTTTAGTATGAATTCTTCAATAATTGGTTTTGAGGACTTTGCTTTAATCAACTAGTCGTTACCCTAGCAGGATCTTCCGATCTTCCACCAACATACAAGTCAATAGAGACTACTTATCGCTAGATGTCATAGTCTAAATTGGTTTGGGTTAAAGGTGTTTACGAATGGGCAATACCAATTTTGGGTTCATTCCCACCTATATGACTTTTTAGGGTTGTCAAGCTTGGTGTTTGTTTCACGTTCTTCCTTTCCCAAACAGTTGATGCGATTACAAATCCCTATTATACAATCATTATAGATTGCCCCTGCACAAGCTCCGAGAGTTACACGTGAGTTTAGTTATTCAGTTTAGTTTTGTGTTTAGTAGGTGGTATAGGAATAGATTTTAATGTAGAATTTGTTCTCATAGGTTCTAATCCAGTTAGACTCGGTGCTAGATCTATGCATGGGAGGCGTCCTCCTCGATGTCAAAGATTTTTTCCTATTTGAGGTGTGTTTCTATCTATGCTACATTTTGCTGTGTGATAATGCTCTTTGTTGAGTTAATTGTGTGATATTGTTATGAGATGTGTTATCGGTATGATCTTGTTCTGTGTTGTGTTATCACATGTCGATATTGCATGCATATCTATTAGATTGTGTATATTTTAAATATCGTGGTTAATATATTGTGTACTTTGATATATTATCATGAGATTGCGATTGAGATTGAGATTCATGTGCTATCATAACATTGTGTGCTCATGGGTTGGGATGTATGGTAGAAGACGTGGTTATCACCCCTTCAAACGGTTGATAGTAAAACCACACTGTGATTGATAATGATTGAATGAGGAGGGGTTCTAAGGAACCTCCACTATGTTGCATTGCATTATTTTGTGATTTGATTGCATCAAATTGAAACATGATTACTATGATATTGTGTTGGTGGATGTATGCACTATACAGACACACTAGGCTCTTTAACTCATCCCCACTTAGTTTCTCTTACAGATACCTTGGAATAGGCAACTTGGTACTCGGAGGAGCTCTTAATTTTTATCTGTTTTCTTTTATCATTCAATATGAGTTATTTTGGATTTTTTATATTAATTTATTATCATAATATTTTGGTATTTTGATGTTAATTGAAGTTTGGGATTTTGATGTTTTATTAAGGTGTTTGATAAGTATTTTTATGTTTGAGATTATTCAGAAATATTGGAAAATGGATTGTTTTACTATTATTTAATTAATTACAAGTTATATACATATATGTATTTGTGTTTATGGATTAAGTGGTTATGTGAGAGTGAAATTACAATTATGACCTTTTGGATCTGGTCATATCTTCTAGGTCGGGTACATGGGATTACAAAAGACTTTGCTCACATCTCAAAGCCATTAAATTTATTATTTCAAAAAGACATTCCTTTTGAGTTCGATAAAAATTGTGTGGAGGCATATAAGAGAATTAAAGAAAGACTAATATCAGCTTCTATAATTGTCACACCAAACTGGTCAGGACCATTATCATTATGTGTGATGCAAGTGACTATCCTGTAGGTGCTATTTTAGGTTAAAAGAGGAATAATTTATTTAGAGCTATTTATTACGCAAGTAAGACTCTCAACCATGCACAGTGCAATTACACTACCACTGAAAAATAAATGTTGGTAGTAGTGCCTGCTTGCGAAAACTTCCATTCATACTTAATGGCAAATGAGGTTTATGTCTACACAGATCATTCTGCATTGAAATATGTGATGAAGAAGAATGAGACGAAGACTCGACTAATGAGGTGGGTTTTATTGCTTCTAGAATTTGATCTATGGATTATGGATAGAAAAGGTACTGAAAATCAAATTGCAGATCATTTTTCTAGAATAGAGAATAATTGTGCATCTAAATCTTTTGAGAAAATTAGGGAAACTTTTGCAAATGAACAATTATTAAGGGTAGATACCCAACAAGTAAGAATGGGGATAACTATGCAGATTATGTGAATTACATCGCAAAAGGCGTATTCTAGCCAAAAGTGTCGTGGAAACATTAAAAAAATGGATCATGCATGAGTCAAGAAATTATATTTGGGAAGACCCTTATGTATTTTGACAATGTGATGATTAGTTAAAAGAGGAGGTACAAGACATTCTCGAGAGATGCCATACTTCCCCATGTGGGGGCCATTTTGAAGGAAAAAGAACAAAATAGAAGGTATTACGATCAGGGTTTTATTGGCCAACTATGAATAGAGATGCATATAAATTCGTACAAAGCTGTGACTGGTTTCAACGCACGAGGAATATCTCGAAAAGAGATGAAATTCCACAAAAAGGAATTATTGAGGTAGAAATATTTGATGTTTGGGTGATTGATTTTATGGGGCCTTTCCTTAGTTCATTTGGAAATCAGTACATTCTCTTGGTCATGGGCTACATATCTAAATAGGTAAAAGCTATAGCATTACCTACCAATGACACAAAATTAGTAGTCAGGTTTTTATGGCAAAAAAATCTTTGCACAATTTGGGCACTGTGTGCATTAGTCATTGATGAGGGATCTCATTTTTGTAGTAATCAATTTGAAGTTACGCTTGCAAAGTACAGTATAAGGCATAAGATTACGATGGTGTATCACCCATAAGCTAACGGACAAGTTGAGGTATCTAACTGGGAAGTTAAGTAAATACTAGAGAAAACTTTGAACCCTAATCGAAAGGACTGGGCAGTAAAATTAAATGATGCCTTATGGGCATATCGTATGGCATATAAAACACCACTATGAATGTCCCTATACAAACTCATTTACGGAAAGAACTGCCATTTACCGATTGAGCTAGAAAAGAAAACATATTGGGCAATTAAAAAACTGAACTTGGATCCAAAATTGGCAAAGAAAGAAAGGTTGTTTCAATTATAGAATTATATGAATTTCGTTTCATGGCGTATGAAAACACAAAGTTATACAAGAAAAAGTAGGTTGTGACATGATGCCAAGATTTGGAAATGAACATTCATGCCAAGAAAAAAGGTATTACTGTTTGACTCGAGATTAAAATTATTTCCATGAAAACTTAAATCGAGGTGGACAGGACAATACACTATCAACCAAGTAACGCCATATGGTGCGATTAAGCTGATTGGAAAAACTGGACAACTCTGTCAAGTAAATCGACAAAAGGGTAAAGCACTATTTTGGAGGGACAACTGATGTAATTGTTGATGAGCAACTATTTCAATGCAATACTCTATGCAGTACTAAAAAATTAGCAGTATCAAAAAGTAAGAACAACAAGGGAAACTATCAAGGAAAGCCCAATGATATAAAATCAAGTTTTGATGAATATTGGCCCCAAAATTATGACACCTACCTCCTACGTCGCGATAGACCACTTCAAGCGAAACATGAAATCGGGTTTCGATGTCGTGACACGAGACCTGGATGTTGTGACACCTGCGTAAAATCAGACATATGGGTAAACACTAACTCTTGACATTTAAGTAGTTTAATTTTATTTAAACTCCATTCTTTTTGAACACTAACAATTATAGTTAGGTTAGATTTATTTAAAGTAACATTATGTATGTTTAGTATAGATAAAACTACCCTTATTCTCCATTCTTCACAACGATTAAGTGAAAAGGTAAATAGAAAAACTAAAAACATCAATCACATGACTAGTTTTAGTTCAAGTGGTTCTAATCCCTCTTTTGAGTTTTCAGAAAGTGGCATGGATAGATACCTTTAACAGCTTCAACCATACATGTTCATTCAAGAACAAGGGTTTGATCCCTTAATGAGGAATTTGGGAGAACACAACAGATTATGAGTGGACTCAATTCTGTTTACCAACCAATGATCATGTAAATATCCCAATAGTGTAAGAATTCTATTTAGCTTTGAATAAAAGGGAAGCAAGTCGACCATTCTATTAGATACAACGTTTGGTAAAAGTCCGAAGGGTAGATGTACCAGTGAATGAACTACAAGTCTATAAGTTCTATAATGCACCGTATTATTATCAAGATTATTTGTACATGAATGATTTGAAAGATTTTAAGAATATAGATACAAAAAAATTTTGTGATTTCTGACAGTTGGAAAGGAGTTGTGGATGTATCAAGAAAATACGACAATCCCAGAAACTTTTAATCAAGAGTTAATGACGCTTAAAGCCGAAATGTGGATGAAATTTGTTTTTTGAAGAATTTATCCAACTACGAATATGTCTGACATATGCCCAATACATGCTATCCTCACTTATGGGATTCTTATAAGAAAAGGAATCTACATCGATAAATGGATTTACAGGAAAATGGTAGGATCTGCAAAAAATTTGGGGAAAGAAGTATTTTTCCCTCATCTGATAATAGATATGTGTAAGAAAGCATGAGTGCCAACGGAATGATTGAATCGAATGATGAATCCTCCCAGCAAGTTATTAGGTGATGATTGATCGCATTCGAACGTACTCCCATTCGGTATAGGTTTTAGGCTTCCGCAAATATATGGGTCAGGTTATAAATATAGTGTATTATAATGAAACACTTGGTAGTATTCCGAGGATCGTACCTAAAGGAGATGTTAGGCAATATTGTATTAGATCCTTGCAAAGAATAGAAGTAATTAGTACTCACTTTAGGGATTATAGTATGAAATAAAATAAAACTGTTGGTTTTAAAAAAAAGGCATAAAAAGAAAAGAAAACAAAGAGTAAAGAATTGAAATGTAAAATCGATAAACAGCTTTGGGGATATTAGGTCGCTTTAGTATGAGTTCTTCAATTGTTGGGTTTTGAGGATTTTCCTTCAATCAACTAGTCACTACCCCAGTTGGATCTTTCGATCATTTGCCAGCATAGTAAGTCAACAAAAACTACTTATCGCTAGATGTCACAGTCTAAACCAGTTTGGAGAAAAGGTTTTCACGGATTGCAATACAAATTTTGGGTTCATTCCCACCTAAATGATTTTCTAGGATTGTTAGGCCTAGTGTTTGTTTGATGTTCTTCCTTTCCCAAACATCTGATCCTAAATGAAAAATCTCTGTTAAACAATAATTAAATAATCATTCTTCCACTCCCTAATTACCCAAAATGTAATTAGTTCCTCATGGTTTTCTTAATCATAATCGAAACAATGATATATAAAAACATATAATTGAATAACTCAAATGAAAAAGAAACTTCAATTGTATTGGCAATCTATCGCGAAAAATTCCTCGAACGTTTATGTGAGTTTTTACAATCTCGTTTCTAAATGAAAATACAAAGTAAAACTAAAAGCTAAGTAAATGGTGTGTTTAAACATAATGCTAAAGGCCCTATTTATAGCCTTGGCTGGCCATTTTCATTAACCCTAGGCCTATTGTCGTCCTTCGTGTTTAAGTAATATTGTAAAGACCAAAACACCTTTCACTTGATGCAGATTCGGCATCCAAGGGTTAATGTCGTGACACACCAGGACCTGTGTCGCAACAAAGAAATCATACTTCGAAATCTGCAAGTCTGGTCCCTCAGTTACGATGTAGAACATCCTATGTCGTGACAAAGTGATCAGTTTCATATTTTTGCAACTTCTTAAGGTCTCCTATACACTCATGAAGTATGTTAGCTAACCTTTAGGCCTCAATTGGCCTTAAAGATAATAAAACAACATTTTAGTACTTAAGTTACACAATTTATTAAAAAGAAGAATCTAAGTTAAATCCTATGAAACCTTAAAGAAAATACTTGGTTTTAAGCTCTTCAAGTGTGAAAGCTAGTTTAATCTATTGGGTCTAAAATTGGTAGATCAAACTCCCCCACACTTAAGTCCTTGCTTGTCCTCAAGCAAAAAGAAACAAGAAAATAAAGAAAGAAAATAGAATCGCTTGAGTTCATATTATACAAAGATTGGGATTGTAGCATTTATTCTAGGCATTATATATTTCTTAATAATTCTGATATGATGAATGAGCATTTTACCATTTTTGTTCAAAAAAATATAGGTTCAGTAAGTTTACAAGAAACACAAATATAAAAGTTTTATCAATATAAATCCATCAGTGCCTTATACAAATACTTTGATTATCCTAGTACAATACATATAACCATGCTGAGATCATGTAACGTGTTGAGACTTAGGATAGGTATGAAGGTTAAGGAACAGTTAAGCACAAAAGGTTACAAACACAAAAATAGTTTGCCATATTGTATTGTTCCATATTCTTCCCCTTAATGTCCCATTCCATCTCACCCCCTTATTTCTCCTTCTCTCACCTCTTCTCTCCATTAAAGCAATCCCTTTAGCTAGCCTATGAGTGTCTTCTTTTGTTTCTCGAGTAAGATTCTCTTTTTTTTTCTTTTTTGTGACTTTATGATTTTGTCACTCTTCATATGTTTTCTTACTCGAGATTCTTTTGCTTTGTTTCTGCTCATTTTTCTTTTTCTTTTGATTTTTCACTATTCTTTTCTTTTTGACTAAACTAAAGTTCATACATTATATTAATTTTCTTATTTCCCTCTTTTATTTTATACCTTCATCATAATGTGTCTACCTACCCTCAATACATATGGCCATACAGCTATTTCCATGAAAAATAGGGTCAAAGAAAAGAGTACACACAAATCATCGTTTTAGGTTTTTGAGGCTTTTAGTGTAGTTCATCAAGAAGGGTAAGGCAAAAAATGGGTACTAATTGGCAATTCAGAACAAGGTTTGGCTTTTTATCTCTAGATGTATCCAAACAATTCCTTAGGTCATCATTAAAAATCTCAATATGTATAAATATCCATTTAATCATATAAACTCAAAATTACTATCTATGATATATACTAGCATGCTCATTTCCTCATATTATGCACATCACTTGGAATCAATAATACCTTTCTATCTATACTTAATGTAATCTATAGAACTCAAAAATTTCATGCCCAAATATTTTAAATTTTCTCATCATCATTCCAAATTTTTCAACAAATACAATCAACCTACTATTTATGCTCCTAACCAATCACTTGTATATCTCAAGCACAAATCAAAACATAAAATCTAAAAATTAAAACAAATCAAAACTATATGCAAAAATTCTTATGTTACCTCTTACACTTTAGAAAACAAATTGTCCTCAATGTGTAGCCCCATAAATAGTAAGGAAAGAAGTTACTCGATTTGTCGTGAAAGTCCTTTTCTTCTCGTGATGGTTACCTTCTCCCTCTTGACATGAATGGCAGAATTTTTTTTTGTCTTCATAGTGTAGGGTTCCTACAAAAATTACAAGTCCCCAAAAATTAAAGTCTCAAAAACACTTTATTTGTCCTCGTCCATCTCATCCTCCTCATCATCACTGTCGTCCCCTTCTTTTGGTTCTTCCTCATTATGCTCCTCATTCACCACCCTAAACTTGTCTGATGTGTAGTTAGGGACTCTAATATTGTGTTACCAAGAAACTTCTTGAAATACCTGTCCCGATTCTTTCATCAATTGGATCATCCAATCGAGCTTTGGATGACTTCCTTCACCCACTTCTTGTTGGGCTGGTGCTAACCTTTTGTGTGGATGTTGGTGTAGCTGCTGAGTCTCGTGATTTCTTCTTCCCCTCTTTTAGTTGTTTAGTATAGAGCTCCTGATATTGTTGGAAGAGTGTGTCACCAATGACACTTCTTGACGGCTGTAATGTTTTCTCAATGGATGTCATGGGCACTCCTGCCCTTCTACACAAAGCTGTAATCAAGTGAGGAAAGAAAGTCCCCACTTTTTGGCTTCTCACATATCGACTCATATTTTGATGGATCCATTTCTCTATACAAACTTGCTTTTTCCATAAAATTGCAAATAATAGTACTGCTCGGAAAGCATAAACATTAGACATATTTAAAGCAGGTATCATACATGTACATATAAATTGAATCCACATTTTGGCTTCAGGTAACATAATGGCTTGGTTGAATCAAGTAGGAATATTGGTGCTTGGCCTAAATTTCCATTCCCCCTTCCCTCAGTCAGATATGTAATTACTTCGTTCATGTTTATATCACTAAAGGATTCTAATTCGATTTGATTTAAGAAATCCTATTCATAATAAGGAGCTTTGAATAATTTACATTTTATTTTGGGTGTTACCTGAACACTAACTCCACTTATCACTAAGGTTTCCCAATTGAGTTCATTATTAGTCCTAGATATATAATCTTTTAAAACAACATAAAATTCCTGAAGTAATGGGATAACCGCAGGTTTGTTGGGGATTGTCCAAAATTGTTCCCACCTTTTATACCTAACTAGAGGCCAAATTTCTTTGCACAGAACCATCAAAGGGTCAAAACCCCTCTCTTGAATGAATGTCTTCCCTTGAAGTTCATTGAAATATCTTTCCACAGTTTCATTAACAAAATTCGAAGCGTTTGTACCCAACAATGGTTCAGAGTATACAATTCTTCTAACCTATTGACCACCCCTGAATGTACTCCAGTTCGGCATAGATTTCGACATTTTGAAAGTATAAAGGACATGTTGTAAATATAGTGTGTTTACAATGGAATTCTTAGAAGTATTCCTAGGATTGTACCCAAAGGAGGCTTAAGGCGATAGTAAATAAAATCTCTTCACAAAATAAAATTAATTAGTACTAGTTTTAGGGTTTAGTACGAGGGAAAATAATAGAGTTGTTTGAATGCATAAAAATAAAAAGGTAAAAATAAAATAAGTAAATGAGAGAAAAAGTTTGAGCTGTAAAAATCTTATAAACGGCTTGGGGAGATTAGGTCGTTTCCATATGGTTTCCTTAATTGTTGGCTTTTAGGGATTTTCCTCCAATCAAATAGTCACTACCCTAGTTGGATCTCTTGATCTTCCGCCGGCATAGCAAGTCGATAGAGATTACTTATCGCTAGATGTCACAGTCTAAATCGGTTTGGGGAAAATGTGTTCACGGATAGGCAGTACCAATTTTTAAATAAATTATTTAGATTTCCTATTTAAATAAATTGTGTAACCTAAGTGTTAAAATGATGATTTATTTGTCTTAAAGGCCAAATAAGGCCTAAAGTTAGCTAATATACTTGGCGAGTGTGCAGGAGACCACAAGAGGTATATTAAAAGGAAACTGATCACTTCGTCACGACATAGGCTGAGCTACGTCGCAACCAAGTGACCAGACTTAATGAATTTGACACCTGACTTCTTTATCACAACACACAGGTGCTATGTTGCGAAATTGCCTGAATAATGATGCTTCACATGAAAACTGATGCCTATGTCGCGACACAAGACCTGGTATGTCCCGACATCGACCCCTAGATACAGATCTCACATTAAACGAAGGGCGTTTTGGTCTTTACAATGCCATTTAAACACGAGGAATGACAGTTGACCTAAGGTTTAGGAAAAACGAACATTGAAAGCTATAAATAAGACCTTTAGCACTAGGGTTTTACACATAATTACTTAGCTTTTAATTTTCAGTTTCAGTTTATTTATTTTCACTTTTGAAACGAGATTGTATAAACTCGCATAAATGATCAAGGAATTTTCCCGACAGATCGCTTAATACAATTCAGTTTCTTTTTCATTCAATTCTTGATTTACATGTTTTCATATATTATGTTATTGATGAATAAAGAAACCATGAGGAACAAATTCCATTTTAGGGGAATTAGGGAGTGGACGTATGAATAATTGATTGTTGTATTGCAAGGGTTTTACCTTTAGGATCAAATATTTGGGAAAGGAAGAGCATCAAACAAACACTAGGTCGGACAACCTGATGGTACTAAAAAGAACATATGTTTTCTATGTATTTATTGCATAATTTGTTCTCAATTAGTTGTCCTTAGTACATAGTTTAGCATTTTTTAGTTTAGTATATTGCATTTTCTAACTCAGTGGACCTTGACCTAGTTTTCCATAATTTTTCCATATTTTACTACTAAAGTCGCTACATGAGCACTTCTAGATTGAGCCCAAAACTGTCGTCGCATGAGCGCTTCCAGATTGCACCCAAAACTATCGCTGCATAAATATTCTTCAAATTGCATCCTGAACTATCGCTGCATAAGCATTCTTTAATTGCACCCAAGAATGTCGCTGCACGAACATGTCCAAAATTGTCGCTGCATGAACGTGTCCAAAATTACGCCCAGAATTATTGCCACATCTGATAGCTGTCTAATAAGAACAAAAATGTGTGAGCTGTCCAATCTGGTATAACGAACTTGTACAGCTCAATTTTGCAGAATAGACACCTGTACAATTTGGGCTAAATATAAACACTCAAAAGGAAAGAGAAAGGAGTTTCTCTTCCTTTAGTCTCCAAATTTTGCAATATTATGTTCTTCAACCTATCTTTTGACATGTTCAGCTATGGAGGCTTGAGACCCCATGGGTGAATCAACTTGAAGGCGATGCAGACCAGCTCCTGACGAGGAGTCCCTAAGTGTGACACAAAAGGAAGAGTAAGGGAGCATTTCAAGTAAACTAGGAATAGAGTAATCCATTTGTTCTTTTATATTTCTTTCTTAAACGATGGAAATTCATGTTATTTCAAGATTGTATGGAAGTACACTTGGTATTTAGACTAACTGATATTTTATCCAAGTTTGCCTTTATAGTTTGATCTTTGGGTTTGAATGATTTTAGCACGAAAGTGTTATTGCAGTCACAGTCACTAGAAGGTGTAGTGAGAGTTTAAACTAACAAGCAAGACAAGGAAGTTGCTTGGGGATTGAAGGAATTCGGTCCACTTGTTCTTAAGTGTGTTGCATTGCCAGCATTGGAAGGTGTAGTTAGTGTGCATACAAAAGTCATAGATCTAATAGAAAAGCCAAGTTTGGTAAGATGTTTATTGCACTTCATTGCGCCGACAAATTACTTGTTATTCTTAACCTTGTAAGCCACACTTAGTTTTCTTCTGACTATTCACGTTGTGAATCCCATTTTACCTTTATTACAGTTTATCTTTATTTTCACATTATTGCTCCGACAACCATTCACAAAATTTATTTCATTATACTTATTCAATGCATTGACAATTTTAGACAACAGACACCCGTCCTCGTGGGATTAATATCCGACAGATTCAGTTCTGTCTACTATACCTGCATCGATAGTGTATGCTTCCACATATTTGTTGTGACGTTCATAGCGCGATCAAATTTTAGCGCCATTGCCGGGGATGACTTTTGTTTGATGTCTATTTCTATCTTTACATTTATTCTTTATTATCTAAATTTTATTTGTCACTAACTTGTTTCCTTTTTATTGTTTACTTTTACATTTTTCTTTTAGCAAAATATGGCTAGGAATGAGGTGTATAGAACCTCAAGATTTTGGACTAGCATAAGTGATGCTATAGAAATGGAGCTTGATGCCATAACCGCCCAAGTATCTTCTTTGACTAATATGAGTAATTCAATGCAAAATGCTACAGTAATTGCAGAATGAAAATTTGCTATGATAATTTACGATTACCGTGGAAGCAACCATGAGTTTGAACAATGGCCATCAAATCCATCAAATGTGTACCACATGGGGAATTTCGTTCGAAATGAAAATCCATATTCTAACACCTACACACCAAAGTGGGAGTAACATCCAAATTTTTGTTGGAACAATCAAGACCTTGGAAGTATAAACAACGATGATAGATCCGTGTGGACACTGCCCAATTATGATCAACTCTTGTCAAGGCAAAATACCCAGCAAGACGAAGCATTAGAATTTTCATCAATTGAAAATTTGCTAAGACGATATTTTGCCAAGACTAAAGTTGCGCTATAGAGTCAAGCTGAATCCATACGAGCTTTAGAATATCAATTTGGCCAGATTGTGATCGCAATAAATTTGCGACCAAAAGAATCTTTGTCGATTAATATTAGGAATTTGATATCACAAGGGCAAGAGCATTGTGAGGGAATCATTCCCAGAAGTTGTTACATATGCTACAGTAAATGAAGATAATTCAAATCTCGACAATGGAAAGTTGTCAAAACAATTTGAAAAGCAAACAACAGCTGAAGAGGTTAAACAAAATATTTACAGAATCAGATCATTTTTTTGGCACAAATTCTACAGCAAAACAACCTCAGAAACTTGAAGATACATTGTCAAAGAAGAGAAGATTACTAGAAGTCGAAGCAATCGCACCTACTGAAGGAAGCACTACCCTGACAAGTAAGTTGCTCCAAGAATTTAAGGATCCCAAGAGCTTATCAATACCCTATTCCATTGGTGATTGGTATATTGGAAAGGCATTATGTGATGGCAACAAAAGCATAATTTTGATGCCTATATTCATAATTAAGAACTTACGGAATTGGAAAAAATGCAAGAACGAGTGGAAATTTGTTTTTAGGAATGTGTGAAGAATAAAAGAGTACGAAACACTTGAAGAAGAAGGAACAAATATTGTGTCTGCACTAATTGAGGAATAAGTAAACACCATTGTCGACGCATTAGGATTCCATTATCAGAGTAATTTTGTACAACTGTACTGCACCTACTGATTTAAAGCTGAAAACGAAAGAAGTTCGTGTGGAGGAAGAAAAAGATGAAGAAATAGATGTCGAGGAAAATTTAGCTGAGAAATTTGTCCCCGCACCTAAAGTTGTGGGTGCAATAACTGAAGGCTTGGCACAAGATGGAGCAAGTCAGGCAGATGTTGTGGATGAAATTAATAAGGACCGTAATCCTTTGGCAATAGTGGTCTACACTGGACCAACGAATGAAGCAGCTGATGATGTCGGAGCAAAGATGGAAACTGAGGAGTAGTCCACAGACTATGCGAAGCTCAAACAAAAGAAAAAGAAAAAAAAGAATAAAAGAACCTGATGTCGCAACAAATTCGTTTAAGAAATTTGACACTGCATTTGAAGTTGTGGGTGCATCTTTTGATGACTTGGTGTCACCTGATGCGAGTCAGGTGAAGGCCATGACTATCAATAATGAGGATTTCAATACTCTAGTTATGGTGCTTTATGTTACACCACTTGCTGAAATACACCCATATGATGTCACGGTCGATGATGCTTGGGCACAACCTGATGTTGAGGAGCAATCCGTAGATCTGGTCAAGCCAAAGGAACAAAAGAGGAAGCGTGCCAAAGACAACAAGTGCCGCAAGGAGGAGCAGAAGTGCAAGAAGAAGAAAGCCAATGCAACCACATCTTCGACTGCAACACACTTAGTTTTTATTTATAGTACTTAGTTTAGTTTTCGTGCATATCATGTAGCTGTAGTATAATTGTTGCTGCATCTACATTACATTGCATTTCTATATATATTTATTAATGTCAATGCATTGGGGACAATGCAAACTTTAAGTTTGGGGGGAATGTATATGGGCTAGAAATGCAATTGCACCCATATTTTAAAATTTTGTCCTTTTGAGTTTAATGAAGCATGCATGGTTATTAAAAATGTACTTGGATTTTGTTTTTCATTTGATGCTTAATTCTTGAATCATATGAACTATTAATGAATGAGTTGGATGAATTTGATTGAATGTTGTATCTTCAATTCTTGGATGAATGACTTAGATTGCATTAGTAACGGATGAATAGTATCACTCTTTGAATCTTGAATGAATCTGACATTTACAACTACTTGTATATAAGTATAGTTATGAATAAGAGACACTCCAATATGGGTGTATTGTGAATTATCAAGGGGGAACACTCCAATGCAAGTGTTAGAAAAAATAATATCGCTAATGGCTGTCACTACAAGAGTGTGTGTCGGCGCAATTACATACTTCCTGGGGGTTTGTTGCACCCCATCGTTACTTCCCAGGAACAAGAGTATAGTAATACAACGACATTCCTCAATCACATAAAAAAAAAGAAAAAAATATATTAGTGTACAATAAATGTGGTTTTGGTAGAAAGAATTTAAGATTTGAAGTATGATGCTAGCATTAATGAAGTTACAATTTTAATTATTCATACCTATAAATTGTCAGCGCAATATTTTGTCATTTGAATGTAATTCATGCATTAGGATTTTAAATGATTTAAGTTGCTAGAATGGTCATTGGCTTGATAAATTTTTTTGCTATAACCTTGCTAGTTTTTGTTTTACTTGAAGACAAGTAAAAATTCAAGTTTGGGGGTGTGATGGTACTAAAAAGAACATATGTTTTCTCCCTATTTATTGGATAATTTGTTCCCAATTAGTTGTCCTTAGTACATGTTTTAGCATTTTTTTAGTTTAGTAGATTGCATTTTCTAACTCAGTGGACCTTGGCCTAGTTTTCCTTATTTTTGCCATATTTTACTACTAATGTCGCTACATGAGCACTTCTAGATTGGGCCCAAAACTGTCATCGCAGGAATATTTCCAGAATGCACCCAAGACTATCGCTGCATAAATATTCTTCAAATTACATCTTTAACTATCGCTGCATAAGTATTCTTTAATTGCACCCAAGAATGTCGCTGCATGAACATGTCTAGAATTGTCGCTACATGAACGTGTCCAAAATTGCGCCCAAAATTATCGTCGTATCTGACAGTTGTCTGATAAGAACAAAAATGTATGAGATGTCCAATCTGGTATAACCAACTTGTACAGCTCAATTTTGTAGAATAGACACCTGTACAATTTGGGCTAAATATAAACACTCAAAAGGAAAGAGAAAGGAGTCTCTCTTCCTTTAGTCTCCCAATTTTGCAATATTATCTTCTTCAACCTAGCTTTTGAGCTTTTCGGCTATGGAGGCTTGAGGCCCCTTAAGTTAATCAACGTGAAGGCGATGCAAACCAGCTCCTAACGTGGGGTTCCTAAGTGTGACATAAGAGGGAGAGTAAGGGAGCATTTCGAGTAAACTAGGAATAGAGTACTCCATTTGTTCTTTTATATTTCTTTCTTAAATGATGGTAATTCATGTTATTTCAAGATTGTATTGAAGTACACTTAAAATTTAAACTAATTGATATTTTACCCAAGCTTGCCTTTACTGTTTAATCTTTAGGTTTGAATGATTTTAGCATGGAAGTGTTATTACAGTTAGTCACTGGAAGGTGTACTGACAGTTTAAACTAACAAGCAAGACAATGATAGTTGCTCGGTGATTGAAGGAATTTGGTCCACTTCTTCTTAAGTGTGTTGCATTGCCAACTTTGGAAGATGTGGTTAGTGTGCATACTAAAGTCATAGATCTAATAGAAAATCCAAGTTTGGTAAGTTGTTTATTGCAATTCATTGTGCCGAAAAATTACCTATTATTCTTAACCTTGTAAGCCACACTTAGTTTTCTACTGACTATTCATGTTGTGGATCCCATTTTACCTTTATTTTCACATTATTGCTTCGACAACTATTCTCACAATTTATTGCAATTCAATGCATTGACAATTTTAGACAACAGACACCCATCCTCGTGGGATTGATATCCGACATATTTACTTCTGTCTACTATACTTGCATTGACAGTGTACACTTGCACATATTTTCTATGACGTTCATAGCGTGATCAAGTTTTCGCACCGTTGCTGGGGATGACGTTCGTTTGATGTCTATTTTTGTCTTTGCATTTATTCTTTATTATCTAAATTTTATTTGTCACTAACTTGTTTCGCTTTTGTTGTTTACTTTTACATTTTTCTTTTAGCAAAATATGGCTAGGAACGAGGTGTATAGAACCTCAAGATTTTGGACTAGCATAAGTGATGCTATAGAAATGGAGCTCAATACCATAACCCCCCAGGTATTTTCTTTGATTAATATGACTAATTCAATGCAGAATGGTACAGCATTTGCAGAATGAAAATTTGCTGTGACAATTTGCGATTATTGTGGAAGCAACCATGAGTTTGAACAAAGCCCATCAAATCCAACAAATGTCTACCATATGGGGAATTTCGGTCAAAATGAAAATCCATAGTCCAACACCTACATGACAGAGTGGGAGCAACATTCAAATTTTTATTGGAACAATCAAGACCCTGGTAGTTTAAACAATGATGTTAGATCCATGTGGACACTGCCCAATTATGATCAACTCTTGTCAAGACAAAATACACAGCAAGATGAAGCATTAAAATTTTCATCAATTGAAAATTTGCTGAGATAATATTTTGCCAAATTTTGAAGTTGTGCTTCAGAGTCAAGTTGAATCCATATGAGCTCTAGAATATCAATTTGGCCAGATTGTAAGCGCAATAAATTTACGACCAAAAGAAACTTTGCCGATTGATATTGAGAATTTGATATCACAAGGGCAAGAGCATTGTGAGGGAATCATTCCCAGATGTGTGACTCAACTAATTGAAGTTGTTAAAGATGTTACTGCAAAGGAAGATAATTAAGATCTCGATAATGGAAAGATGTTAGAAGAATCTGAAAAGTAAACTGCCGCTGAAGAGGTTAAACAAAATATTATAGAGACAGAATCAGATCATTTTGTCGCCACAAATGCTATAGCAAAACAGCCTCAGAAACTTAAAGATACATTGTCAAAGAAGAAAAGATTGGGAGAAGTCGAAGCAATCGCACCTAGTAAAGGGTGCACTGCCAGGACAATTAAGTTGCTCCAAGAATTTAAGGATCCTAAGAGCTTCTCAATACCTTATTCCATTGGTGATCGGTATATTGGAAAGGCATTATGTGATGGCAATGAAAGCATAATTTTGATTCCTATATCCGTAATTAAGAAGTTACGGAATTGGAAAAAAGGTAAGAAAGAGTTGAACTTTTTTTTGTGACCGTGTGGAGAATAAAAGAGTACGAAGAACTTGTAGAAGAAGGAACAAGTATTGTATCGGCACCAATTGAGGAATAAGTAAACACCATTGTTGACGCATTAGGATTCCATTGTCAAAGCAATTTTGTACAGCTGTACTACGCCTACTGACTTAATGTTGAAAACGGAAGAAGTTCATGTAGAGGAAGAAAAGATGAAGAAATAGATGTTGAGGCAAATTTAGCTGAGAAATTTGTCCTCGCACCTGAAGTTGTGGGTGTAATAACTGAAGGCCTGACACAAGATGGAGCGAGTCAGGCGGAAGCTGTGGATGAAATTAATGAGGACCACAATCCTTTGGAAATAGTGGTTTACATTGGACCAACAAATGAAGCAGCTGATAATGCCGGAGCAGAGATGGAAACTGAGGAGCAATCCACAGACTATGTGAAGCTCAAACAAAAGGAAAAGAAAAAAAAGAAGAAAAGAACCTAATGTCGCGACAATTTCATCTGAGAAATTTGTCACTACACCTGAAGTTGTGGGTGCATCTTTTGATGACTTGGCGCCACCTAATGTGAGTAAAGCGAAGGCCGTGGCTATCAGTAATGAGGATTCCAATACTCTAGCCATGATGCTTTATGTTGCACCACTTGCTGAAGTACATCCATCTGATGTCATAGTCGATGATGCCGGGGTGCAGCCTGATGTTGAGCAGTAATCCGCAGATTCGACCAAGCCAAAGGAACGGCCTAATCTCCCCAAAGACGTTTATAAGAACTTCTTCAACTTATCCTTACTTTATTTTATTTTATCTTGGTCTTTTTATTTTTATGTTTTCAACAAACTCTCTTACTTTCCCTCGTACTATAAACCCTAAAACTAGTACTAATTAATTTCATTCTTTGCAAGGATTCTATTTACTATCGCCTTTAGCCTCCTTTGGGTACGATCTTCGAAATACTTCCAAGTGTTCCATTGTAAATACATTATATTTATAACCTAACCCGTATACTTGCGATAGTCGAAATCTACACAGAATGAGAGTACATTCGTGGGCAGTCAAGTTGTTGGCGTCATTTCCAGGGAGGCAACGCTTTAGTAAATATTATTTTTTCATTGCTAGTAAAATAATTAGAAAAATTTTAGGTTATAGATATGAGTTTTTGTTTTTATTTTATTTTTTGTATTTTGTTACATCTTTTTTATTTATTTTTGGTTTATGACTCGAAGTCAAGGAAACTTGGTCGAGCCTATTACTAACCTCGAATCACTAATTAGATGCATTCACAGAAACCCACAAGTTATGTAAAACCCACCACTGGAGGAGAGAGAAGAACAAGTCGATCCAATGGAAGATCCCACGACTAACGTTGAAAACATAAATATACCTCCACAACTCCCTGCAAACGAACCAATGGCATAAGAACAAAGAACTATAAGGGAGAACTCTTTGCCTACTCTAGATCTAACTCAAGGGAGTATTGTTAGACCGACCATTGCCGCTAATAATTTTGAAATAAAACTGGCTATGATTCAAATGATCCAAAATAATTTACAATTTAGAGGAACTATGTCTAGGGATCCTAGTTTACATTTGAAATTATTTTTACAATTGTACGATACTTTTAGGTTTAGTGGCATTACTGATGATGCCATTCGATTAAGATTATTTCCTTTTTCACTAACTGATTATGCTTTTTCATGGTTAGATTTACAAGCATGGATGAACTAGTAGGGAAATTTTTGCAAAAGTTTTTCTCTATGGGAAAGGCTGTCCAACCAAGGTAAGAACTGTCAACCTTCTGACAGTTCGAGGGCGAAGGGTTCCACGAGACATGTGGTCGGTTTAAGATGCTAGTACGCAAATGCCCGAATCATGTTATGCCAGAATGGATGCAACTGCAGACTTTCTATAATGGGTTGGATGCATCTGCTAGATCTACCCTAGACGGTGCTGCAGGAGGAGCCCTAATGAATTAAAACGTATAATGATGCTTACGAGCTCATAGAAAACATGGCAACAAATTCATACTAGTGGCCTACTGAGAGGTTCACTTATGCTCAGAAACCCACTACGGTAAAAATGATAAAGGAAGATGATAAATACCAATAATTGTTGGAGAGGTTGAACTGAATCGAGTCTACCACATTAGCACCACCATCTAATGGAGAAGATAAGCCTCTTTATCCCTATCACGTGAATCCGAAGGAGGCCAATTATGTAAGTTCTCGAAATCCCTATTCAAATACTTACAATTCAGGATGAAAGGTTCACCCTAATTTTAGGTGAGGAGGAAACCAAGGGGGAAATAGTAACAACAACCCAACAAGAAACCCTAATTATCAACCTCCATTTTTGCAGAGACATTTGAAAAAAGTAACGCAAGGTGACTTGATCGGCTGTTTAACATCACAGTAATATTATACAAGCGTACACTGTCGATGCAAGTATAGTAGACAGATATGAATCTATCGGATATCGATCCCATAAGGATGGTTGTCTTTTGTCTATCAATGTCAGTGCAATAAACATATAAAAACGAGATAAATTGTGAGAATAGTTGTTGGACCAATACTTTGAAAATAAAGATGAAATATGATAATGATAAAATGGGTTCCCCAACCTGAATATTCAATAGAATACTAAGTGCTCACAAGGTATAAAAGGATAGGTGATTGTAGATGCAATAAATTGCAATGAATATCCTACCAAGCTTAACTTCTATATTTGATCTAAGACTTAAACATGCACATTAACCACACCTTTCGATGATGGCAATGGAACACAATTAAGAACAAGTGGATTAAATCTCTCTAATCCTCAAGCAACTTCTGTTTTCATGCTTGTTAGCTTGAACTATCGCTGCACATTCCAGTGGCAGTGACCGCAATAACATTTCCATGCTAAAACATTCAAACCCAAAGATTAAACAGTAGAAGCAAGGTTGAATAAAATAACATTTAACCTAGAATTCATGTGTACTTCCATACAAACATGAAATAGAAAGTAATCACCAGCATTTATAAAAGAAATATAAAAGAAACAAGTGGAGAATACTATTCTTAGACAATCTCGACTTGATCTCTCAATTCCCTCTTGTGTTGCACTCAGGCTCCTCATCAAGAGCTGATCTGCATCCCTTTCACTTCGGTTCACCAGTAGGAGACTTAAGCCTCATAGACAAAAGCTTCAAAGGATAAGTTGAAGAAGATAATGCACGAAAAAAACTCCTTTTTTTCTCTATACATGTGAATATTTATATTCTTCCAAATTGTACAGGTGTCCTTTCATAAGAATCATGCTGCCTTTTTCCGTACCAGTTGGTTATACCAGACTGGATAGCTTACACATTTCTGTTATTATCCACATTGGAAGCTTCTTTGACAGCCGTCGGGTGGCTATAGTCTTGTGCGCAATCTGGAAATACTCATGCAACGACATCAGTACCAAAACATGACAAAATTAAGTATAAATAAGCTAAGGTCCATTGAGTTATAAAATTCAATTTACTGAACTCAAAATGGTAAAATATGTGCTGAAGATAACTAAATGGGGACAAGTTAACTAATAAGTAAGGAGAAAACATATGTTCTTTCTAGTACGATCACACCCCTAAACATGAGTTTTTACTTTTACTCAAGTAAAACAAAAACTAGCAAGGCTACACAAGAATTTACCAAGGCAAATGATCATTCTAGAAACTTGAATCACTCAAAATCCCAATGAAAGAGTCACATTTAGATGACAAAATATTGCATCGACAATACATAAGTATGAATGAATAAGATTGCAACTTCATCAAAGCAAGCATCATGCCTCAAATCCCAAATTTTATCTACCAATACAACATTTATTGTACAATACTAAGTATCTATGAATATCATAAATATATATCTCTTTTCTGTAAGGGATATCGTTGCATTACTATACCCTTGTTCCTGAGAAGTAACGATGTAGTTGAACAAACCTCCAGAGAGTACGTAATTACGTCGACACACACACATGAAGTGACAGCCTTTGGCTAGCTCCATTTTTCTAACGCTTGCATTGGAGTGTTCTCTCTTTAAGAATTTACAATACACCCACATTGGAGTGTCTCTTATTTATAATTTTATATAAATATATATAAGCAACTGTAAAAGGCAGATTCATTCATGATTCAAGGAATGCTACTAGTCATCCATTACTAATGCAACCTAAATTATTCATTAAAGAATTGAAGATACAACATTCATTCAAATTTATCCAACTCATTCATTGATAATTCACATGATTCAAGAATTAAGCATCGAATGTAACAAAAATTTTCAAACACATTTGTATTAACCACAAATAAACCTTGCATGTTTCATTAAACTCAAAAGAAATTTTTTGAAATGTGGGTGCATTTCCAAATCCCATATGTTAGACACCCTAATCAAGGAGCAAGCATATAATGACATCTTTAATTAAATTTAGTTCATTTCAATAAATTTAGAAATCATCATATAACCACAGTTCACAGTTTATGATCTATAATCACCATACAACACACCATTACGTAAGTTATCAATGTTATAAAACTATCTCTTTAACGTCGAATCAACCTTGGAAATGATTGTACAAATTCTATATGAAAGCTGACTTCTATCGATACATTGATGCTGTGTATCTGTAGAACTTGTGAGAAATGGATATAGGAAAAACAAAGCAGTAAACTACCGAAACTATACTAGTTCTATCGATACAATGATTCTCTCTATCAATACTACTTAGTCCTCTACCGATACTTCACATGGCAGTAAGCAACACTATCTAGTTTGAAACTTTCTAACGACACCTTAGTCCCAACTACCGATACTCTACATAAAATTGTATCGGTACTTCAATTACTACTACAGAAACCAAATAAGTCAATAACAAAAAATTTCTAGCCTTGTACTTCTATCGATACTTGGTAGAGTAGTATTGACACAACTCAAGTCAATAGCTAATCTATTTCATAATCATATACTTCTACTGATACTTTGTAGAGTTGTTTAGAAACAACTTTATAAGTACTTTAAAATTTTTCCTCAACTACTACAACAAAGAAAATCACACATATTGGAACACCACAAACATTACAGGACTTCCATTCAAATCTGAATACATAAGCATATCATTAGCAAGCTTAAGAATATCTCAATGCATAAACAATAACACCATATCAACATTCAAAACATATCTCATGGCATTTTATAATTCATAGATCATTGTATATTGATACATATTTGTCATACTAGCCAAAAGGAAATCATATGCTTATACATTTTAGCATTTCCTAAGAACTACTCTAGAGTCTTGATCAAAAGTCCTATGTACATGTCACTAGTAACCTAAAAAGGTAAGGAAATAAAAGCTACCAAGGAAAGGTGATAGTGTGATCTCCAAGTTGTCCGATCTACTAAAAATATTTATCCGATGACCTACACCATAATAGAGATAACAACCACGTCAGTTTAAATAGTAATAACTAGAGTTTGTCATCTTTATACATAATCACTTGAACAAAGGTAAATATAACAACAAAACCCACTTCATCATCTCCACTCAATGTGAACATCTCTAGAATTTAAACCTTCTTAACAAAATGTCATCATTTTTATCCAATCCCAAAAAACAATGATACTTAACCTTCCATTTCTTTAATATATCACCTCATACACTTATCATACTATTTCACCGGCTTACTGCCTTCTAATCCAAAACTTGGTTTGAGTTTTAACACCGGCTTAGAGCCTGCTAAGTCGTAGCTTGAACTTTATCATCGGCTCATAGTCTGCTAAGCTGTAGCTTGAACTTTACCACCGGCTCATAGCGTGTTAAGCCGTAGCTTGATCTTTATCATCAACTCATAGCCTGCTAAGCCATAGCTTGAACTTTATCACCGGCTCATAACCTATTAAGCCATAGCTTGAACTTTATCAAATGTAACTTAATACTTCACTCTTTGTTTCTTCATAATACCATATTTAAATCCTTAATAATTTCAATACATAAATCGAACTAATAACAAGTATAAAGCTTATAACAATAATTAAAAGTGCATTTAATTGAGCAAAAATGTTAGTAAGTCATAAACTTACTGATGGTATTACAAATAGCATACATTTTCTCTCTAATTTAGTGTTTTAATTATCTCTTTTGTATCTCATTTAGCATGCATCTTGAGCATTTTATACTTAGTTTTTATATTTTTCAACTCATTGATAGTTAGTTTAAATTCTTGTTGTTTTTCATCTATTTTTGTACTAAGGTTGATCCAAGTAGCAGATATATTATGCCTTAGAATTGTTAGTGTAGGAAATCAATCCAGGAGCTTAATGATGGAAAAAGAATGCAGCCACAAGATCAGCTTGGAGTCGCGACCAATGGTGTCGCCGCACTAAACATGAACCTCAAATGAGTAAACTCAAGCTGAATTTACATCTGAAAGCACCAGCGCAAGAACATTATAGATGTCGTCGTAATTATGATATCAGATTGTGCCCTGCAGTGCAGTGACATCCTGCAAACCTCTGAAGAGGACATTTAATCTGCGTGAGAGCAAAACTATACTCTAACTAACTTTGACAGCTGCAAAATCTAGATCTAAATCTAGGAATGAAGGCTGAACCTTAAAACATTTTGAAGGCTACAAATAGAAGAACAAAGGATGAAGAAATCATCAAGAGCTAAGGGATTAAATTCTACAAATTCTGTATGGTTTTGAGAATTGAGTTGGGAATTGGGAAGCTGATGAAGCAAGTTAGCAGCTACTTCTGACGAGAGGTGCTTTATGCTTGGCAAGAGGAATGATTAAGGAATAGTCTTAATAGTCTAAAGATAGTAAACTTCGATTGTACTCTTTAATTTCTCTTTTGAACAATGATGAATTCTAATAACATTAAATGAATATGAGAGTATATTTTTGTATTAGATTATTTTGACTCTTATTTAATACTGCTTAACTGTTTATTCTTGGATATGACTGCTTTAAGCGTGAGAGTGAAATTGCAGTAACAAGTAAGTTAGACAAGAGTGATTGTGGGTATTTAAGTCTAGATTAAATAGAGAGCTGTTTTTGGTAAGAACTCAAGAGAGATTTATTGCTGCAACAATTCATCTAGACTTTACCTTGTCAACGCATTCAGCATAGCAACATTGCAGAATCAGTGAACCATTCCTACCCTTTTACACTTGATCACTTTTACATTTAATGCATTTAAATATTCAGCACTCAACACTCAACACATTTGATTTACTTTCAGTACATTGACATTTAACCTCTGACATTTAATTCTAATTGCATTGACAATATTAACTATTTTAGTGTGTAGATCTAACATAATTGAACTAACATCCTTACTCACATTTTACTCATTTTCAGTATTACTTGCTCCGACAATTAACATCAAGAACCCATTTCCTTGTGGGATCGATATCCGATAGAATTGTCTATCAACTATACTTGCATCGACGTGTGTACGCTTACACAATCGCTGTGACGCTTCAGACGTGATCAAGTTTTGGAGCCGTTGCCGGGGAAATTGGCATTTGTTTGATTTTTACTTTTGTAGTTGCAATTAATTCTACTCATTTAACTTTTAATCTTTACTAATTTGTTTATTTTCTATTATCTTCTTTTTTAGTTTTTAAATTGTTGCATGTCCACAAGGGGAAATCCTAAGGACATTGTGAGCTTTGAGCTTGAGAGGACACTTAGGAGGAGAAGGAAAGAACAAAGGAAAATGACTGGTAACAACAGCAACAACAACAATTTACCACCATTGCTGCCACATGATGAAGTTCCTCCAATGCTTCCATAAATTGTTAATGATATACCACCACCATGTCCACAAGAAGAACAAGTGCAAAATAAGACAATAAGAGATTTTGTTGTGTCTATACTTGATGATTTACAACCAGGGGTTGTGAGACCAGCTATTGAAGTTGGAAATTTTGAGCTAAAACTAGTGATGTTTCAAATATTAAATTCTAATAGGCAATATTCTGGTTTTCCTTGTGAAGACGCAAGAGAACATTTAGAATAATTTTTGCTTATTTGTTCATCCTTTAGTCAATATGGTGTCCCTAATAATGCCTTGAAAATGCAATTATTTCCTTATTTGTTGCAGGGTAAAGAAAGAACATGGTTCTTAGGATTGATGTCAAGATCAATTACATCTTTGAATGCATTAGCAACGCAGTTTGTTTTGCATTTGAATTCACTAACAATGAATGCGAGGTTGCAAAATCATATTACTGCATATCATCGGTTGGATGATGAGAATTTACATACAACATGGGAGCGTTACAAAACATTGCTTTGACGCTGCCCAATGCATGGAATTCAGCAAGAGACCTAAATTGAAATATTTTACAATGGTTTGAATACTCAGACAAGGAACCTTATCAACACATCTGCTAATAGTCCCTTGTTGGATTATACATACAATGAAGCTGTAAGAATTCTTGAGAGGATTGCTCAGAACGATTATCAATATCCGATCTCTCGTTCTGTATAGGTAAAAAATAACCCTAGCGTTTTTGAGTTAGATGCTATTTCTACTTTGTCAGTGCATGCTATTTCTACTTTGTCAGCGCAGGTATCCTCATCGGCCAATATCATAAAGAATATGAAGGGAAAAAATGGCGTTGCTCCTATTCAAGTGGCCTAGCAATTGGATGCGTCGATATTTTCTTGTGAAATTTAGGGCGACAATCATAGTTATGAGGATTGCCCACAACATGCAGAAAATGCTTTCTACGTCAACAACATCAGAGGGGGTTCGTTTGGTAACTGATACAATATCTGATCTCAACAACCTTAGGGGAATCAAAATGCTTCCTCATTCAGATATGGAAATTCCTCAAATCAGGGGGGTTATAGACAAGGGAGTTACAATAGTAATCCACAGTAGAATTATAATCAGAATTCGTAAATGAATTCTCGTTCTGAATAGATGCAAACACATAGCTAGCTACAACCACAATCTCGATTACAGCCACAATAGTCTATGCTGTCACATATGCAAGGACAACATCATCAACATCAACAGCAGCAATTTTCTCAACATAAGTAAGATCCTATAGCTGCTTTTGAGACATTGATGCGCGAGCATATCACACAAACTAAAGAAATAGTGCAAGACAACTCTTCTTCCATTCGAGCATTGGAAGCCCAGCTAGGGCAGTTGGCTTCTAATCTCAGCACTAGGTCACCAGGCACTTTTCCTAGTGATACTAAGAATCCTATGCAAAAGGGGAAGGAGCATTGCAAAGTAATCACGCTGAGAAGTGGCAAGCAGATGATGGGACCAAGAAGTTCTTGCCAAGACCTTGTCGACGTATTTGAACTACAACAACAGGAAGAGGAGATAGCTAAAGACAGTCAAGCAAAAGTAAATGACGAAGAACCAACTGTAGTGCCATCTATACCTACAGTTTGCCCAATTAAGTTGTCGATGCAACTGCCAATGTCGACACCACCGAGTTTTCCACAACAACCCACTGCGATAATACCTTTTCCATTTCCGCAAAGATATAAAGAGAAAATCCATGATAAAGAGTATCAAAAGTTTGTTTCTACTTTAAAACAATTGCATATTAACATACCTCTTGTTGATGCTCTTGTGCAGATACCTAGCTATGGGAAATTTATGAAAGATCGAGACGATTACCCATAGAGGGTGCAGCGTTGTGCTTACAAATAAGTTGCCAACCAAGATGAAAGACCTTAGCAACTTCACAATCCTATGCTCCATTGGGAATCATTATTTAGGTAAAGCTTTATGTGATTTGGGAGCAAGTATTAATCTTATGCCTTTGTCTACTTTTAAGAAGTTAGGAATAGGTTCGATGAAGCCCACCGTAGTGATATTATAACTTGTGGACATATCCTTAGCACAAAGTGAAGGCCAAATCAAAGACATCCTTGTCAAAGTTGATAAACTCGTGTTCCTTACTAAATTCATTATCCTAGACTATGAAGCGGATAAAAAGGTGCCCATTATCTTGGGGTGACCATTTCTAGCACTGGGACGAACGTTTATCGACATTTTCAAAGGACAACTTATCATGCGTCAAAACAACGAGCATGTGACCTTCAGTGTGTTTGAGGCATCTCCGTCTAGAACTAAAGAGCAATGTCACCAGATCGACATGCTAGATGAAATTATTTTGGAAGAATTCAGTGCGAGGAGTTCAGCAATATCAAATGAAGATTCATCTGAGATTTTTCCAAGATAGCTAAACCATTATGCTCATTGCTAGAGCAAAATAGAAAGTTTGTGTTCGATGACAACTGTCTGGATGCATTCATGACTATAAAGAATAAGCTGATAGAAGCCCCAATATCGTTGCATCGGACTGGACGCAACCGTTTGAACTAATGTGCGACGCAAATGATTTTGTTGTGGGAGTTGTACAAGGAGAAGGGACAGTCAAGCTAACCAAAATTTGTGTGGAAGAGGATGTGGTCGAGGAAGTGGCGACCGGTCAAACTATTCCAACATCGAGTGCTACAAGTGTTACAAGTATGGTCACTACGCGAAGGATTGCAACCCCGACAAATGTTATAATTGTGGTAAAGTGGGCCATTTTGCAAAAGATTATCGAGTCGATAAAAAGGTAGGAGAAACTATCAACCTAGCCTTGGAAGATGAAGCGAATGAAGGCCCTCTCTTGATGGCTCAAAATGAAGTCAACATCAACAATGACACTTTGTGGTACCTCGACTCGAGCGCAAGCAACCATATGTGCGATCATAAGTACCTATTCAAAGAGATGCAAAAGATTAAAGATGGTCATGTGTCATTTGGAGATGCATCAAAAGTGGAGGTCAAAAGTCAAGGTACGGTTTGTTACTTACAAAAGGGTGGCTTGATAGGGTCAATCCAAGATGTTTATTACGCACCAAACCTTAAGACCAACATTTTGAGTATGGGGCAACTCACGGAGAAAGATTATTCGGTATTTTTGAAAGACCGGGTACTACACTTGAAGGACAAGCAAGAGCGTCTGGTTGCTCAAGTCGAGATGAGTAGAAATTGGATGTACAAACTAAATCTGAGAAGTGTGCGAGAAAAATGTTTGCGAGTCAACGTAGAAGACAAGGCATCACTGTGGCATCTCCGCTTTGGTCACCTATATCATGGTGGTCTAAAAGAGTTAGCAAAGAAGAACATGGTGCACGGGCTACCGGACATGGATTATGAGGGCAAATTCTGTGAAAAATGTGTGCTTGGCAAGCAAGCGAGAACCTCATTTCAAAAGAAGGCAAAATATCAAGCTAAATATCCTCTCGAGTTGATTCATACCGACATATGTGGACCAATCACCCCCGAATCTTTCAGCGGTAAAAGGTATTTCATTTCCTTTATCGATGATTTCTCACGAAAAACTTGGGTTTATTTTTGAAAGAAAAATTCGAGGCATTTGAGGTGTTCAAAAAGTTCAAAGTGATGGTGGAGAAAGCAACTGGTAGACACATCAAAGCCGTACGATCCGATAGAGGTGGCGAGTATACCTCAACGGCTTTCATGGAGTATTGCGAGGAGCAAGGCATAAGGAGATTTCTAAACCGCACCATACTCTCCCCAACAAAACGGTGTGGCCGAGAGGAAGAACCAAACCATTCTTGACATGGTTCGATTAATGCTCAAGAGTAAGAAGATGCCAAAGGAATTTTGGGTAGAAGCCGTGCAATGTGCCATCTATGTACAAAATTGATGTCCACATGTGAAGTTGGTAGATCAAACACCACAAGAGGCATAGAGCGGACAAAAGCCAACAGTTTCTCATTTCAAAGTGTTCGGAAGTGTGGCTTATGCACACGTACCGCATCAACATAGAACGAAGCTCAGAGACAAAAGCAAAAGGTATATTTTTATTGGGTATGATGAGATGACAAAATGGTACAAGCTACTCGATTCGATAAGTAAGAAGGTGATGGTGAGTCGCGATGTGCGAGTAAACGAAGCAAGCGAGTGGGACTGGAAAAATTCGATAGAGGTTATCATTGAAGTTGGAGAATCATTAGTTGTTGCATCCACAAGCATACCAACAAACTCTGAAACTACTGATGATGAAGATGAACCACGACAACCCAAAATGTGAAGTTTACAAGATTTGTATAATTCGACAAATAAGGTACACCTTGTATGTCTTTTGGCAGATGCTGAAAATATCAGCTTTAAAGAAGCATTGCGAGACAAGAAGTGGCAAACTGCCATGAACGAGGAGATCAAGACGATTGATCGCAACAACACATGGGAGCTAGCAGAATTACCGAAAGAAAGTCAACCTATTGGTGTTAAGTGGGTGTTTAAGAAAAAGATAAATGCTCAAGGGGAGATAGAATGGTACAAGCCGCGACTTTTTGTGAAGGGATACAAGCAAAAGGCAGGAATCGACTATGACGAGGTGTTTGCTCCTGTTGCAAGAATGGAGACAATCCGATTACTCATTTCACAAGTTGCTTAATTCAAATGGCCGATATTTCAAATGGTGTAAGTCGGCATTCTTGAATGGTGTGCTCGAAGAAGATGTCTACATCGAACAATCACCCGAGTACATTAAAGTCAGAGAAGATAAGAAGGTGTTAAAATTGAAGAAGTCACTTTACGGGTTGAAGCAAGCACCGCGAGCATGGAATACACGTATCAATACATATTTCAAGGAGAACGGGTTCAAGCAATGTCCCTACGAGCATGCCCTTTACATAAAGAAGAATGGAGGTAACGTAATATTTGTTGCTCTTTATGTCGATGACCTCACTTTTATGGGTAACAATGATAAGATGATAAAAGAATTTAAGGGCACAATGACACTGGAATTTGAGATGACAGATTTGGGCTTGATGAAGTTTTTTCTTGGTTTGGAGATTAGACAAGTAGAGACAGGTATTTTTGTATCACAAGAGACATATGCAAAAGAGATTTTGAAGAAGTACAATATGGAAAATTGCAACCCGGTATCAACACCAATGGAACCAGGTGCAAAACTCTAAGTTCAACGGAGGAGAACGTGTCGATGCTAGTAAATACCGGAGTTTGGTAGGAAGCCTTCTCTATCTCACATGCTCAAGGCCAGATCTTTCATTAAGTGTCGGCATTGTAAGTCGTTTCATGGAGGAGCCAGTTTATTCACATTGGAAGGCGTTGAAGCGAATCCTACGTTACATCCAAGGAACAATGTCAGTCAAGTTGTTCTACTCGAAAGCAGAAGATTACAAATTGGTTCGGTACTCCGACAGTGATTGGTGCGGAGACATAGACGATTGGAAAAGCACAATGGGATATGTGTTCTTTATGGGAGATACTGCGTTTACTTGGCTTTCAAAGAAGCAACCGATTGTGATGCTCTCGACGTGTAAAGCTGAATATATGGCAGCATCTTGGTGTGTATGTCATGCGATATGGTTTAGAAATTTGTTGAGCAAGATGGAGCTAAAGCAACTAGGTGCAACCGTGATTCAAGTTGACAACAAATCAGCAATTGAGTTGGCAAAAAACCCGGTGAACCATGAAAGAAGAAAACACATTGACGTTCGTTTTCACTTTATCCGAGATCATGTGAAAGAGGGAAGTGTGGAATTGGTGCATGTGGCAAGTCAGGATCAAGTTGCAGATATCTTCACAAAACCGTTACCATAAGTACTTCTCGACAAATGCAAGAAGATGATTGGCATGATGGATGGTAGAAGCATTTAAGTTTACGGGGGAGTTTTGTTGAATAAACATTAAATGATTGTTTTTAAGTGGGTTTTAAATTTAGAAGTTAGTGGGAAAATAAAAGGTGAAGAGTTTTTTTTGTAGGTGAAGGGTGAAGGGTCAAGGGTCAAGTCTTTTATGGTTTTTAATAGAATTTATTTTTCAGTTTTTTAACAATAATAGTGCCTAGTGTCTATATAAAGGTCTTGTTGATTTCGTTTGTAAAACAACAACAAGTTAGAGGAATACAAAAGCTATGTGTTAATTTGATTTTCAGTTTTCTGTTTACATAATGGAACTAAAGGAATGTTGGTTTTGAGTTGATCATCGGACATTGAAATCTCAAGTTGTGTTTCGACAATGGTGTTGGTTATTGGTTCAATAGTAATCTAATCATCAAACATCTTCTTTTGAAAAACCAAAAGTTTAATGTAGTACAAAACTGTGAGGATTGTAGAAATATTTATATTAGTTGGTTGGATGGATTCAAGTAATGTTTTGCAAATTGGTTTATTCCCATTTGTTTGATGTTATTGACTCATTTGCAAATATGTGGATTCTTAACGTTACCCAAAAATACTTGCTTGCTTTTATATATAGCAAGTCCAGCTCATAACCATGATCTACTTTCCTACATACCATATGGCTATATGGCTACATGCACTGTCCTAACTTCCATGTGTAACAACCCAAGCCAAGTGGTACAAGGAGCAAATTGTACGAAGACAGTACTAAGCCTAATTTATGCAAGTTTGATCCAAAAATATCAAAGGAACCATGCCACTTGTAACGCCTTCCTTGAACAGTTGAATTTTAGAAAATTTGCACCATTACTGATATAAGTAGAGCAGGAGCTCACTCTATTCATAATAGTACTGCAAACCCTGACCGCCTAGTTGCTTTCACCAAACATTACAAAATGCATGCATACCTGTAAATTTGGTGCATAAGTTAAGCTACTTTCACAAAGTGCCCACAATTCGAAGCAGGATCAGCTGATTGCAAGGTCTCACCACTTCCACTCAACAGCCTTTCAAGCTAGCTATATCGACACATATAATAAATATGTTCAAGCTTTTATATTTTTCGAAACCTTGTCAAAAATTAGATTTTCAACTAATTCCTTTGCGGAAGGCCGCTGTAATGGATCATGATCCACCGTGACCTGATAACAATTATAAGACCCATCAGATGAAAAAATCAACATGGACCAGCCAAGGATGAACCAAAGAGAAACTTGCTCCTATATATGGTAAGGAATCTGTATGTTTCATACGTCATAGGGTTTACACATTTGGGATTTATATTAAACTAATCTCACGAATTAAGATTCATTACATGTAATAATCCGGTAAGATTCTATATTGAAGTAAAGCTCTTCTCTGTTTGACAAGCTCTTCCTCACAACACCAGATCAGTTTTGCCTTGCATTTTTTTTAATTTATGACCACTTACATAAATAGTAACCGCTAAAGAGAAGATATCAACCTTGTCAAGATGATTTCTTGAGGCATATAATGCGCATCACCCCCCTGAACTGGCAGGCTCTTATTTAGGAGAGTTGCATATCCAAAATCACCAAGCTTATAAACACCATTCTTCACATATACATTGTAGAAATCCAATTTTGTCCGAGCCTAATTGAAGACCCATTTGTTCTTTTTTGAGCCTGTTGGAAGCTCACTCGATTTTGGATCAAATAGAAATCTTGATTTTTCTTTTTTTTTTCGTTTTTTTAGCCTATTAAGAGCACAAATTATTATTATTATTATTATTATTATTAGGGTTTCACGAACCATAGCTCCTCTTTTGCCACACATCATAAACATCCAAAATAATATAAAGCTATTAATCAAAAGATCAAATGAAACATAACAAATAAATTACAAATAAACAAGATTAAAGAACAATATGTATTCATGAAATGAGTGAAAAAAAAAAAGGCTTTTTCATATTCTGATTTTCTAAAAAAAATGTAAGAAGAAAAAACAACAACAAGCATGTTATTTTCTTCTTCTCTTTTTTTTTTTTTTTGTCATGGACATATCATGAAGCATGGGGTTTGGGCTCTGATAAAGGGGACGATCGGACCACCAGTCCTCTGCCCCTAGGAGACCAGAAAATCTCTTTTTTCTTTCCTTTTCACTTGCTAAAATAAAAGTTTTTTTTAAAGAAAAATAACCTGATTTTAGAAAAAGTTTTGGTTTTTTTTAAATAATTTCGAAATAAAAGTTTTGATTTTTAAGAAAAATAGTGATTTTCTTTTAAAAAAGAGAAAGTTTAGATTTTTAAAAATAAAATCTATTTTTAATTATTTTAAAGAAAATTTTAAATTTTTAAATAAAGTTTTACTTTTTTAAAACTATTTTGAATTAAAATTTTGAATTTTTAAGTAAAATAATGATTTTCTTTAAAAAAGAGAGTTTATATTTTTAAAAATAAAAATATGTTTTTTAGTCATTTTAAAAAAAAGTTTAATTTTTAAACAAAGTTTTGATTTTTTTAACTATTTTGAAATCAAAGTTTAGATTTTTAAGTAAACTAGTGATTTTCATTAAAAAAAGAAAGTTTAGAGTTTAAAAAATAAAAATATGTGTTTTAGTGATTTTAAAAAAAAATTAAATTTTTAAACAAAATTTTGATTTTTTTAATTATTTCGAAATAAAAATTTTAATTTTCAAGTAAAGTAGTGATTTTGTTTTCATTCAAAAAAAAATTTTGATTTCAAAAAAAAAAAAAGAAATTTTTGGCCGCCACTGGAGCTGGAGAACCATTGGACTCTCTAATGATGGAGCCATGGTCAACATAGAAAGAGGAATAGTTTTTTTTTTTTTTTAAATGAGGTTGAAAATGAGAGGAAAAAAATAGATTTTTTCTATTTATAAGTGTCAAAATGAGTAATTTATTTCCACCCCAAAACTTTTTAAATTTATGAAAAATGCCCCTTTTTATAGTGATGCCCTCACTCTCTAGCATATTTACACTCATAACCCTTTTGTTTATTAAAATCTTCAATTTAATCCAAAATCTTAAAATTAAAAGCAAATTAATTGCTACATCAATCCTCTGTACTCTACATTTTTTATCTTTTAATTTCAAAATCAAGCTATGTCATTTTGTTTCTATTTTAGTAAGTTATTTTTATTTATATCTTCCTTTCATTTACATTTATGCTTTATATATTTGATGTCAATTATGCATTTTAGTTTAATGTTTTATATTTATTCACACTTACATAATTTTTACTTATTCTTATTTCATATCTGTTTATTTTCATGTTTATTTATATTTATGCTTCTTCTTTTTTTACATTTAAATTTAGGTTAGTCTTTAAGAGCTTAATTACCATTTACCCTAGAAAAATTATAAATAATATGTAGGATATTTTTTTTATTAGGATTTTAAATTAATTTTAAATATCTTATAGGATAATTAATATGTAAATATTTTTTATGACTTCGTTTAAGATTAAAACTAATGATTTTTTTAGCTGAGTTGTAAATAATGAGTAGGTCTTTTTAAGTATTTTATTTTACATACTATTTAAGATAGCTAATAAATGTCATCTAAGATATATTATTTTATTATTCTGACGAATTTAAACTTTAGATCAAGAATTTTAAAGTAAGATAAATCATAAATCCGGCATAGGATACTTTCATAAGATCTTGATAGGTTCAACGTTATTAATTAAATCTTTTAAAATAATACTAATGATAGGAAATCGAATAAGTTGTAGATGAATTTTAATATTTCTCTTAATTCATCAGTAATTTTTAGGTTTTTTTTTAGGATTCTAAAATAGAATTAATTTTAAGAATTCAAGGTATTTTACTAGAATTTTTTAGGTATCCTGTAGGGTTCTTGTTTGAAGTAAAAAATCTCTAATTTAAGTTTTAAATTAGATAAGTTTGGTGAACACGTCTTAGTCAAATTACAAGTAAATCGGAGGCATTTCTTTAGTTTTTATTTAAGATTTTCATAAAATTTTAGCCTAAATTAAGACATCAATATGCTTAAATAAAAAAAATAGCTCCTAAGACCCCGTAAGACTATCCCCGGATAGGCGTTGTGGCGACTCTACGTTAATTTAGATCATTTGTGTCTAGCTTTGCTTACTAGGCCCTCATACTCTTATGTAGGCAATGTTATGACAACTTGGTTCATTGGGGACGTTAGTGAGTCGACTTACTTAGGTTTGTGAGCTAGGTTTTTTAGCATTTGTGCATATTAGATTTATTTATTTGTGCATTAATTTATTTAATTTTCTAATGTCGTTTTAAATTGTTGAATATGTGTTAAATATTGATTTATTTGTTCATTTCATTTGCTTATCCTATTTTGATATGTTTGTCAATGTGTTTGTTTATTCTTTCATCGATGAAATTGATTAATGCGTATGTTCACTCTACCGTCATGAGGCGGCTATAATTGTTATTCATGTTGCATCTTGCTTTTGGTCCTACACCAGGGCCCATCTCGTTTAGGAGGAGTAGCCTTAGGCTTTCGTGTGGAAATATGTCACTGCATAAGTTTAAGGACTACTCCATGGTTAAGATGGACATAAATATTTGAGTAGCAAATGCTACCGTGTACACTATGGAAGTTTTACCACCCAAGAGCCAACCCTTTTTAAAGGGGAACACATCCCTATAGATGTCGTCTTTAAGCCTTGGGTTCCCCGTACATTAGAGTGAGCCGTAAGCCAACATGTAATGACCATTTTAAATGTGAAGCCTAGACCTAAGAGTCGTACCTTACCCCTCGTAATAATACCTTATAGGACCTCATAAGCATTTATTCGTATGTTTTGTATTTGAATTTGTTCGCAATGTTTTATGATCTAATTTTACATTTTTTTTATGCTTCATTTGACTTTATCTTTTTACTGATTTTATTTTTCTTGTGTCTTTGTCTCTCCATGGTATAATTAATGCATCATTTAAATACATGGGGGCACAGTGTCACATCTATATTCGACATGAACACACTTCAAGAGGATCCAGTTGTTCGACATGGAGTAGAAAATATCGAGATAATAGCGAGAATGTCAGAGGATATTCAGAGTAGAGAAGATGATTGTCAGATAGCTAGTTTCGACTCGAGCCTACCTCAAATAGTTCGCATGGACTGTAGGAGAAATCGCAAAGAAGAGTTAAAGGGAATATGAAAATCATGGGATGAGCTTAAGAAAACGCGCTTCCGGGACAAGTATGGTTATGTAGCACAGCTTCTGTTCGTTAAACTGGATGATGCCTTGTTGAAGGCCATGGTACGTTTATGGGATCCCACTTATAGGTGTTTTATGTTCAATGAAGTGGATATGGTACCAACTATCGAGGAATATTCTACCTTTCTTCATTATGACTTTAGAGACCCGCTCAGTATATATTAGAAGCAGAACATCGATTTTCGGGGGCCTACCCAATCTGATGGGGTTACCTATAGATGCGATGAAAGCAAGGTTAAAAGATAAAAATGGTCATTGTAGTTCCTAGTTTGACATTAGAGATGCTATGGGAAAGGCCAGCACTGATAGACATTTAACACTGTTCGTGTTTGTCGTATACAGGTTGATTGTGTTCCCAAAAGCTCTAGGATATGTAAATGTGCAGCTAGCTGATTTTCTATTTTTGATTGAAAAAGGGGCAAATCATGCTCCAATAATCTTAGTTGAAACCATCATTTCACTCAATTTCATCAGAAGGAAAGGAGACGGGCCTTTTTCAGGATGCGCACAGTTGTTGTTCGTATGGATGAAAAGTCATTTTAAGTGCCTCTATGAGCATTTTCATCAGGTGTTAGTTCCTTTGACCAGGACTATAGAGGAATTTCTGGAAAGTGAGTAGCCTCCAAATTAATCAATTGAGGAGTGGGTTCAGAACCTTAGTACATTGACATATCAAGAAATAGAATGGAGGGCTCCATGGATGATTCAAAGCACGGTACTCATTGGGTGTAATGGTCATTTGTGGGTTCCCTTAATTGGCATACGGGGAGCCGTCAATTATTCCTCATTGATGGTCCTGAGCCAATACGGGTATGATCAATGCGTACCTGCTACAGCTGGTTTAAACAGAGTGGAAGCTTTGGTTCAAGACCCAAGATTTTGGAAGAAATTGGAATAGATACGAATCAAGTAGGGTCAAACCTTAACCTTACAAGCAGGAACCTTTTTTCAACAATTCCCCTCGGAAACGTATATCCAGTGGCGCTTAAAAATAAGCAAAATCTCTATGTCAGCATAATTCAATGGAAAAAGGAAGGTCTCAGATGATGTAACTGAGCTAACAAAAAAGATACGCGGTTTAGAAATGCGTTTGAGGGGGAGAGATGAAGAGATAAGACGGCAATGAGAGCATAATCAGACATGTGTAAGGGGAAAGGAGGAAGAAATCATGAGACAACAATAGTAACACCGCTCAAACATGAAGGGAAGATAGGGAGAACTAAGAATACAGTTAGAATGATGTCATCGAGAAATATCTGACTTGTTTGCTTAGATTCAAAGGTTGGAGGCAGATTTGAGTCTACAGGCTAATAAACTCCAAAAAGCGCGAGAACAAGAGCAAACCTGGAGGAGGGTTTCTAATGAGAAAACTAATGAAATGTAGGTGATGGAAGAGGAAATTTGTCGTTTGACTAAAAAATTAAAGAAAAAAAAGAGTAAAACAAAGAGGTCACGGAAGAATATACGGAGGTTACGGAGTATTTTATCACGGTGGAACAAATGGTAGTAAGTTGATAAGAATTGTTTGCAGCAATGCACATGGAAGGTCATGTTTTTACTCAGCAAGCCGAAGACATATGTGAATAGATGGAAGAACTCAAAAAAGAATCTACCCCTTTTGCGACTAGGAACGAGTATGCAATGAAACTTTTAGAGGTGGCTCAGGCACATTTCCAAAAGTTCATCAAGCTCATGAGGAGGAAGAAAAAGAACAACGAGTAGATATTTCCCCTATGACAATAGGATCAGTTAGGATTTTCTTTAATTATGAATGAAAAATGAAAAAAGCTTTGTAAGCCGAATAATTTTTGAACCTTTTATGAAAGAAATGTTTATATTCGAGTATATTTATGACAATGTGCCCCAATTTCATTCATTCATTCATTCATTTAATCATCCATTCATTCACTCATTTGCTCATTTGTTTATTTAGAAAAATTATTTGAAAAAAAAAACATTTTTTTATGAAAAATCTAAATAATTTTCTAACTTTGTAATAAAAAGGTCATTCGAATAAGGATCAAGGATAGCTCACCGGTATAACACCCGCTCAAAAGCCAAGAAGATGACGGAAGAAGAATTAGCACGCATAAACTGGACGAACAAACGAAAATGATGATGGAAATGATGACTATAATGGTCAAAGGCAAAGTCAAGGTAGGAGAAGGAAGCGACACTTTGGACAATGCAATCCCTCTTCGTAGTGATACAAGGGTATATCATGAAGATTTATCACTTCAAATGCCAAGTGTGACCATTCAAATCCCAAGAGTAAACGAGTTCCCTGCAAGCGAAGAGCCGAGAGAAGTGGACAATGGAAAGTCGAATATGGATGAAGAAGCTCATAAATTTAACCTAATCGAGGAATGTTTGAAAGGCATCGAAGGATTAGACACCTTCGGATCTATAGAAGCAGAAGGCTTATGTCTAGTACCCGATGTGGTCGTCTTACCAAAATTCACAGTTCCTGACTTTGAAAAATTCAATAGCAGCAGTTACCCCATTACTTGCATCGTCATGTACTATAGGAAAATGGCTGCTTACTCCAAGGATGAGAAGTTGTTAATGCACATATTTCAAGATAGTTTGGTCAGATCTGTGGCTCGTTGGTATGTATAGTTGAATAGGAACTGGATTCGAACTTGGGGAGAGCTCGCACAGGAATTTAAGGAATACGCACAATAGTGGAGGGATCTAGCATTGCAAGTAGAACCTCCGCTCACAAAAAAGGAGACCCCTATTCTTTTCATTGGTACGTTGAGAGGCATATACTATGACATGATGGTAGGAAATGGCTCTAAGACTTTCATGGATATGGTATTATCTGGGGAAATGATAAAGAATGCATTGAAGTAGGGTAAAATAGATGATCTTTTGAGTGCGAAGAGGGGTGTCACTGGGAAGAAAAAGAAAGCTGAAATGTAAAAACTCGTACCGAGTGGATACCCATACTCTTACTTTCCATAACCGAGCCCAATACCTCCACGCCCTCAATACTCAACTGTAAATGCTACTAATACTCAACCATTTTTGTATCGTCCACCTATACCTGTTACACATCCCCCATTTAACTATGCCAACTCGGTCCCAACAGATCCAAGCTCTAGTAAGGCCACCACAGGAAAGGCCAATGTTTGATCTGATTCCCATCTCCTACGCGGAACTTTTTCCAATTCTAGTGGAGAAGCATCTCTTTGTACCCGTATATAATGAACCAATGCAATCGCCATTTCCCAAGTGCTATGATGCCAATGCTCGATGTGAGTATCACTTTGGCAATCCAGGTCATACTATCGAGAACTATTTAACGTTAAAATATAAGGTGCAAGATCTTATAAGGGTGGGAAAGATAAAATTCCAATAAGAGAATACACCGAATGTTAACATGAATCCGTTACCAATCCATAATCAGACAGTTAATGCTATAACTGAAGAGAAGAGCCTTCGATGGAGAAAAGCAGAGGAAATCATAACCCCACTCGAATGACACTTCGACATCCTAAGAAAGTCAAATCTAATTCACGTCGAGCCACTCAGATCTGTAATGGGAATTGATATGGATAAAATCTACAAATTTCACCAAGGAGCTCGAGGACACTCCACCCAAGTTTATCCAACGTTTATGGAACATATACATTGTCTCTTGGATTCTTTTCAGCAAGAGATACTGGAAGATGTTAATACCAATGAGATAAACACGTTACATGTGAAACCTGTCACCATCGTATATGGAAAGAAAACCCTTATTGGAAAAGAGTCTACCTTAAAAGTCGTACAAGATAATGTGTTGGTCATCAGGGTTCCTGGCCCTTTTAAGTATGGAGATGACTAATGAGTTTCTTGGAGATATGGTTGTGAGGTAGTTGGATCTGATGTCTCCAACATCTCAAGACTTAGTAGCATAACTCGAAGCAGGCGTTATTACAAGTAAAACATAGTGGAGAAAGAATCTCGTGGTAAGGAAGTGATTTCAAAAAATCAACCAGAAATTAACGATAAAGAAGCCAAAAAGGAAATGAAAGAAGACCAAAATGGAGAAGCCGAGAATAATAACATTAATGAATTTTTGCGTCAGATAAAGCACATTAAATATAGTGTGGTTAAGCAGTTGAACAAAACACAGCAAAAATCTCTTTACTGTCACTACTTTTGAACTTGGAGCCACACAAGAAAGCTCTTATACGAGTTTTAAAACAAGCTTACGTCGATCACAACGTGTTAGTAGAAAATGTCAGTCACTTAGCAGGGAACATCTTAGCCCCAAATTACATATCATTCAATGATGATGAGATACCCCCAGATGGAAGAGGAAGTACCAAGGTACTACACATCTCAATAAAGTGTAAAGCTTATTCTGTGGCTAGGGTCCTAATCGACAATAGGTCATCGCTCAACATTTTGCCTTTGTCAACATTGTCCAAGTAGCCCATAGACACAATGTACATGGTATCAAGCCCCTTAGTGGTGCGAGCTTTTGATGGCACCAAAAGATGCGTGATTGGCGAAATAGAGATTCCCTTTTTGGTAGGAGTCGTTAATTTCCTTATTCACTTTCAGGTGATGGATATAACACCTTCTTATAGCATGCTATTAGGATGCCCCTGGATTCATTCGGTTGAGGTGGTACCATGTCCTTGCACCAAAGATTGAAATTTGTAGTCGATTAGAATTTGTGCATCGTGCAAGGTGAAGAGGACCTGTTAGTAGCTAACTTGCCAAATTCTCCTTTCATAGAAGTGGATGATGATGCAATAGAGAGTTCTTTCAAGAACTTTGAGGTGGCCACTACATCTTACATGATAGAGGGAATACGAGCCACTAACCCTCATGTGTCGCGGATAGTAAACATGTTTTTGCCCAGACAGTAAGGAAGGGTTGGCAAATTCACTTAGGTATGGGAAAAGACTTACAAGGTATCTCAGAACCTATTTTTGTTCCCACTCAGAAGGATAAAAGAGGGTTGTGATATAAGCCTATGAGGGAGGATGTCAAGAGGATGTGTAAAGAGCAGAGAGCAAAGAGGTTGGCTCGCATAGCTAGAAAGAAGGTGATGGAACCTCCTTTGATATTTCCTCCACTATCTAAGACCTTTTACTCAGTGGGATTCGAGCACCAAGAAAGGACCCCAGTTAAGTTAATTATTACTAGAGATATAGTGGATTTAAACTTGATTGGCGATAGTTTGTCGATGTCAAGAGATTGGGTTCTCTACGACCCTTTCGCCTTGGACAACTGACAGCTCATACCATTACCTACTATCCTTGAGTCCTCCGAGATGTAATCATTTTTAAGAGTTTTTTATGTCAAAGTTTAATATCATTCAGTTAATTTAATTTCCTTCAAAAATCCATGTAAAACTATTTTCTCTTTAATGAAATCAGATTTGGATCATGTCTCTAGTCACTTTTATTCATTTAATCATTTTCATTCATACACCAACATACATACTTATAATTATTTCAAGGATATACATCATGAATTGATAAATGATCCAAATGACATCTTTGAATCAAATTCTCATAATTATGTTCACTATAACGATCATGAGACGGAAGACGAGGAAGTTGTACCAAATGAGTTTTTGAGGCTAGTTGAACAAGAAAAGAAGCTTATAGAACCACATTTGGAGGGAATAGATTTAATCAATCTAGGTGATGATGAGGTAAGAAAGGAAATTAGGATTGGAACCACTCGCATGCCAAAGCAAAGTCAATTGTTGAAGGATCGACTCATTGAGTTTTCAAATGTGTTTGCATGGTTATACCAAGATATGCCAGGTTTGGACACCACTATCACGGAACACAAGCTACCTTTGAAATCAGATTGCAAGCTCGTACAACAGAAGTTGAGGAAGATGAAACCTGAGATATTGTTGAATATTAAAGAAGAGGTTAAGAAATAATTCGATGAGGGATTTTTGAAACTAGCTAAATACCCAGAGTGGGTGGCGAATATTGTACTGGTGCCTAAAAAGAATGAGAAGTCAGAATGTGCATCGATTATAGAGATTTGAACCGAGCCAGTCCGAAGGATAATTTTTCGTTACCTCATATAGACACACTAGTGGATAACATTACTAAACATTGTGTTTTCTCTTTCATGGATGAATTCTCGGGGTATAACCAAATCAAAATGGCGAGGGAGGACATGGAAAAGATCACGTTCATCATGACCTGGGGAACTTTTTATTACAAGGTCATGCCATTTGGTCTAAAAAATGCTGAGGCCACGTATCAACAAGCAATGGTGACATTGTTTCATGACATGATGCATAAAGAGATTGAAGTTTATGTTGAGGATATAATAGCAAAGTCCATTAGGGAGGAAAATCATGTGGAAAACCTTCGCAAATTAATTGAAAGATTAAAGAAATACAAATTGAGATTGAATCTAACAAAATGTACTTTCAAGGTAAAGTCGGGGAAGCTATTGGATTTTGTAGTGAGTGAACGAGAAATTGAAATAAATCCAAACAAGGATTGAGCAATTCAAGATTTGACACCCCTTAAAACTCAAAAGGTGGTAAGAGGTTTTTGGGATGGTTAAATTACGTGTCTCGTTTCATCGCACATTTGATGGATAAATACGATCCCATTTTCAAGCTCTTGCGTAAGGATAGTGATTATTAATGGACTAAAGATTGTCAAAAAGCGTTTGAGAAAGTAAAAGAGTATTTGGTTAAGCCACTAAATTTGATTCCCTCGGTGCTAATAAGTCCTTTGATTTTTTATTTGGTAATGCTAGATAATTCTATAGGTTGTGTTCTGGTGCCACGAGATGGTTCAAACAAGAAAAAGCACAGGATCTATTATCTAAGCAAGAAGTTCATGGAATATGAAGCCAAGTATTCCCATTTAGAAAAGATGTGTTGCACTTTAGTATGGATCGTGCGTCGATTAAGGCAATACATATTGTATCACACCACCTTCCTCATCACAAAGTTGGACCCTTTGAAGTATATCTTCGAGAAGCCATCATTAATAGGAAGAGTTGCTCATTAGCAAGTTGTATTGTCCGAGTATGACATCGTCTACGTGTCCTAAAAAGCTATAAAAGGAAGCATAGTAGCAGAATTTTTATCGGATCGCGTGAAAGAGGAATACGAGCCCATGAGTTTTGATTTCCCAAACGAAGAGATCATGTCAATTACGAAGCGTAAATAAGAAATTTGAAGGGTCTATTTCGACAGAGCATCCAACATGATTGGGCATGGGATTAGGGTAGTACTAATCTCCCCAAGTGGTCAGTATTTTCCTGCTACAGCTAAACTGATGGTCACTTATACGAACAATGTAAATGAATACGAGGAATGCATTTTAGCACTTCAAATCGCCATTGAGAAAATGTTCAGGGTTTTAAAAGTTTTTCGCGACTCAGCGTTAGTTGTTTACCAATTAAAAGGAGAATGGGAAATAAGGGATTCTAAACTAATTCACTATCAAACATATATGCCTGGATTGATCAAAGAGTTTAATGATGTCCAATTTTGTCATTTACCATGAGAAGAAAACCAGTTAGCAGAAGGATTAGCTACTATAGCTGCCATGTTCAAAGTAAGATCTGAAACAGAAGTGCAACCTATACAGTTAAAGGTCAAGGACTCATCGACCCATTGCACAGGAGTAGAATCGGAATGGATGGGAAACCATGTTATTTTGACATCAAACGGTATTTGCAATACTAACAATATCCAGATTATGCCTCAAAAAGTGATAAACGAATAATTAGAAGGTTGGCTATGAGTTTCTTCTTGGACGGTGATTTTTTGTTCAAAAGAGGATGCAACCAAACACTGGTGAGATGTATCAACACGGAGGAGTCGAATCAGATAATGAAGGAAGTCTGTGATGGAGTATGTGGAGCACATAGTAACGAACATATGATGGCAAGGCAAATCATGAGGGCTGGATATTTCTGGTTGACATTAGAACGAGATTGTTTAAATTATGCTCAAAAGTGTCATAAATTCCAAATTTATGAAGACAATATTAACGCTCCTACAAATATTCATGTATTGGCACGTCCTTGGTTGTTCTCAATGTGAGGCGTGAATGTCATTGGCCCCATCACACCGAAAGCATCAAACGGGCATCGCTTCATCTTTATAGTGATTGATTATTTCACCAAGTGGGTCGAAGCCGCTTCATATGCCAATGTAACTCGATCAGTGGTTTGCAAATTTCTGAAAAAGGAGGTCATTTTTCGGTACGGTTTACCAAAAAGAATCATCTCAGACAATGCCAAGAACTTGAACAATGGCTTGATAGAAGAGGTTTATGCACAATTTAAGATCAAACACCACAATTTTGTGCCATTTCGTCCAAAAATGAAAGGGGCAGTCGAGGCCACAAACAAGAATATCAAGAAGATCATTTCCTAGACAATAGAAACGTACAAGGATTGGCATGAGAAACTCCCTTTTGCTCTTCACGCATACCGCACATCAATGAGGAATATGAGTGGAGCTACTCCATTTTTATTAGTGTATGGCATGAAGGCCGTTTTACCTATCCAGGTACAAATTCGATCTCTACAAGTGTTGAGGGAGGTGCGACTGAAGGAGGCTGAATGGATGTGAGAGAGATATAAGAAGTTGAATTTAATTGAGGAAAAGAGATTAGAAGCTTTATGTCATGGTCAGTTGTATCAACAAAGAATGATGAAGGCCTATAACAAGATAGTTCGACCAAGGAAGTTCAAAGAAGGGGATCTGGTACTCAAGAAGATTCTACCATATGTTTATGATCATCAGGGAAAATGGACACCAAAGTAGGAGGGACCGTATGTGGTGAAGAAATCTTTCTCTGGTGGAGCATTGATTCTAGTTGAAATGGACAGAGACTAGATGTCGAACCCTGTAAATTCTGATGTAGTGAAAAAATACTTTACGTAAAAACTTACCTTAATTTTTCTTAAAGAGTTATTTAGATTAAGTAATATTAGTCTTTTCAAAAAAAATTTTCTTTGTACATCATGTTTGAGGGTACATTTTGCTTTAGAATCTTGCATTCTCCTTAAGGTTAATTACTTAATAAGTTGGCCAAGTTAAAAGTGAAGAATGACAATTTTGAAATATCCTTCACTTGAAGAAAATTTCATCCTTTGTTAACCACTTTGGGCCATCTTGTTTGTTCAAAATTGACACTTATTGAAGGATCACCCTTCATGTTGGTCGACAAATTGTGAGGTTTTGGGTAGGGATCGATGATTTTACAACATTGTAGGGCAAACATGAGATTATGCACAATTTAAAAGATGGGCACGTTCCCAAGAATGACCTTTGTGATGATATTAACCATATTTTGAAATGATAAATGGCATCTTGTTGTTCTCCCTATCACTTGAAGAAAATTATATCCTTTACTACCCCATTTTGAGCCTGATGTATCTTCTTTTTGAACCCTAATTAAAGTCATCTATCGAACATCATGGATTGACAAGAAAGATCATGAAGAATGAAAGCAAAATTCTTAATTATTAATCTCCTTTCAAAAAAAGAAGAAATAAAGAAAGTAAATAATAAACAAAAAGAAAGGAAATAAAAGGAGTAAAAATGAAGAAAAGTGATTGGGAGATGGAAGGAGAAATAAAAGATTCAAAATAATTACTAATGGTTTTTATGCCCTTCTCATAATTGTTCTCTTTTGCCTTGAAAATCTTTTTCTAATTGACCTTTAACCCTTAGACCATGTTACAACCCTTAAAAGACCATTTTGATCGAATATATTTGTTCATATCAAGAAGTTAATCCTTGGGAAATTGTGATGTTTTCAAGAGCATAAAAGAGGGAGATGAACTCTAGGGTGAAAACTCAGCAATGAGCAATCTAAAGAGATTTCTAAAAAAAAAAAAAAAGTAGGGTACGAGATGCCCTAAAGGATAATAAAGATTTTCAAAAGAATTGATCCTTCGGTGCGAGCCCTGGAGCAATCTATTTGAGCCTATTTTAGTCTTTTCTTTGGCACCCAAACTCGAGCCGACACTATAACCTTGGAACAAGTTCATCTCTGATTGCTCATGGCTAGTTTAAATTAGGTAATTAATCTACTTGGAGAATGTAAGAGTCTATAGAAAGAAGATTTTGTTTCAATAAAAAAACAAAAATAGAGAGAAAAATATAGCAAAAAAAAAAGAAAAAAAATAAACAGAGCAAGAGAAAGGAACTATATTGAAGAATATCTACTTTAAGACGCAATTTTACAAAAAATTATGGTACAGGGTTCATAGTCGTAACAGTCCAAAATCAGGAAAAGGAAATTCGACTTCACGAGAATTAACTAGTTGACTCTCGATGCAATAAATTTATGTTTCAAGGGTGGATATATGAAATCAATAGTACCAAGTTTGTTAAGTTAATTATAATCTGAGAATTTGATTTACGGGTCATAAAATCATTTTTTAAGGTGATATCCCATGGAATTTGATTTTCATGATCTATTATGTGTAGGTAGGGATTTGATTTTTTTTCAACTTGAAAACATGATTCTCAAAATAATGACCTTTTATGAAAAATTCAAGAAAGGAAAAAAGGAAAGCATTCATTGCATTTAAAGGTCTAGGTGCGAAGGTTCATTTACTTTTCATTGCATTTAGAGGCCCAGGTGTGGAGGTTATTTACTTTTCATTGCATTCAGAGACCCAGGTGTGGAGGTCCATTTACTTTTCATTGCGTTTAAAGGCCCAGGTGTGGAGGTCCATTTACTTTTCATCGTACTTAAAGGCCCATGTGTGGAGGTTCATTTGCTTTTTATCGTATTTAAAGACCTAGGTGTCGAGATCCATTTACTTTTCATTACATTTAGAGGCCCGGGTATGCAGACTCATTTAATTTTCATTGCATTTAAAGGTCCAAGTGTGGATATCCTTTACTTTTCATCGCATCTAGAGGCCCATGTGTGGAGGTTCATTTACTTTTCATTGCATTTAGAGGTCCACATGTGGAGGTCCATTTATTTTTAATTGCATTTAGAGGCCCAAATGTGAGGTCTATTTGCATTTCTTCTACATTCTCATTTCAAAGATTTGGTTTTGAGGTCTGAATTTATCTTGTTTCACTCTTCATGTTTTGATGGTTTGGTATTTACGTTTCTAGTTTTGGATGACGTAACATATTTTGATCTGTTTCGGTTTTGGTGATTGCAAAATTTGTGATTCCTTGTTCTGCGATGTTGAGTGGGATTTGATAGTGGTTAGGTGTCTACGTCTTTGTACGTTCCTTTCTATGCAAGCCACGAATAAAGAGGGGCAGCTGTAGACACCTAATTTTGTCCGAGCCTAGTTAAAGGTCCACTTGTTATTTCTTAGGCCCGTTGGAAGCCCACTCGATTTTGGGTCAAATAAATATCTTGGTTTTTCTTTTCTTTTTCTTTCTTCTTTGGACCTGTCAAGAGCCCAAATAATAATAATAATAATAATTATTATTATTATTATTATTATTATTATTATTATTATTAGGGTTTTATGAACCATAGCTTATCTTTTGCCACATATCATAAACATCCAAGATAGTACCAAGCTATTAATCAAAAGATCAAATGAAACATAACAAAAAAAAAATACAAATAAACAAGATTAAAGAACAATATATATTCATGAAATGAATGCAAAAAATGGGAGGCTTTTTCGTATTCTGATTTTTTACAAAAATAGGTAAGAAGAAAAAAAAGCATGTTATTTTCTTCTTCTCTTCTCTTTTTTTGCCATGGACATCATGAAGCATTGGGTTTGGGCTCCGATGAAGGGGACGATATTGGACCATCGATCCTCCGCCCCTAGGAGCCCCAAAAATTTCATTTTCCTTTCCATTCCACTTGCTAAAATAAAGTTTTTTTAAAAGAAAAATAACTTGATTTTGGAAAAATTTTGGTTTTTTTAAACAATTTCGAAATAAAAGTTTTGATTTATAAGAAATATAGTGATTTTCTTTAAAAAAGAGAAGATTTAGATTTTTAAAAATAAAAATCTGTATTTTAGTTATTTAAAGAAAATTTTAAAATTTTAAGCAAACTTTTGATTTTTTTTTAATTATTTTGAAATAAAAATTTAGATTTTTAAGTAAAATAGTGATTTTCTTTAAAAAAGAGAAAGTTTAGATTTTTGAAAATAAAATTTTGTTTTTTATCCATTTTAAAGAAAAGTTTAAATTTTTAAACAAAGTTTTGATTTTTTTTTAACTATTCCAAAATAAAAGTTTGGATTTTTAAGCAAAGTAGTGATTTTCATTAAAAAAAGTTTAGATTTTTTAAAAAATAAAATATGTTTTTTAGTGATTTTAAAGAAAAAGTTAGAAATTTTAAACAAAGTTTTGATTTTTTTTTTTTAACTATTCCGAAATAAAAATTTTGATTTTGAAGTAAAGTAGTGATTTTTTTTAATCAAAAGAAAACTTTTGATTTCAAAAAAAAAAAAGATGAAGAAGAAATTTCAAGCCACTGTACATGGCGGCTCCACCACTGGAGCTGGAGAATCATTGAGCTCTCTGGTGGTAGAGTCATAGCCAACATAGAAGGAGGAAGATAAAGAGAAAGATTTTGTTTTTTAAATGAGGTTGAAATGGAGAGAAAAAAAATAGAATTTTCCTATTTATAAGTACTAAAATGGGTAATTTATTCCCTTCCCAAACTTTTTAACTTTATGAAAAATATCTCGTTTTTTGCAGTGATACCTTCATCTCTGACATATTTACACTCATAACCCTTTTGTTTATTAAAACCTTCGATTTAATCCGAAATTTCAAAATTAAAAGCAAATTCATTGCTACATTAGTCTTCTGTCCTCCACATTTTTTATCTTTTAATCCCAAAATCAAACTATGTCATTTTGTTTCCATTTTAATAAGTTATTTATTTTTATATCTTCCCTTCCATTTAAATTTATGCTTTATATATTTGATGTCAATTATGCATTTTAGTTTAATGTTTTATATCTATTCACACTTGCATAATTTTTACTTATTCTTATTTCATATTTGTTTATTTTCATGTCTATTTATATTTATGCTTTTTTTTACATTTGAATTTAGGTTAGTCTTTAAGAGCTTATCTACCATTTACCCGAGAAAAATTATAAATAATATGTAGGATATTTTTTCTATTAGCATTTTAAACTAATTTTAAATATCGTATAGGATAATTAATATGTAAATATTCTTTAGGACTTTGTTTAAGATTAAAACTAAGGATTTGTTTAGCTAAATTGTAAATCAAGTGATAGTGCAAGGCAACTTTTCTTCCATACGAGTGTTGGAAGCCCAGCTTGGACACTTGGCTTCTAATCTCAAGACCAGATCACCAGGATCTTTGCCTAGTGATACTGAGAATCCAACACAAAAGGGGAAGGAGCATTGCAAAGCAATCACGTTAAGGAGTGGAAAACAGATGGTAGGACCAAGCGATTCTAATAAAGACCATGTCGATGCATCTGAACCACAACAACAAGAGGAGGATGTAGCTGAAGGACGTCAAATAGAAATCAATGCTAAGAAACCTACTGTAGGGCCATCCATGCCTGCAATTTGCCCAACACAGTTGTCGACGCAACAACCAGTGTCGATACTACTGAGCTATCCACAACAACCCACTGCGACCATACCTCTGCCGTTTTCGCAATGATTCAAAGAGAAAATCCATCATAAAGAATATCAAAGTTTGTGTCTACTTTGTAACAATTGCACATTAATATACCTCTAATAGATGCTCTTGTGTAGATACCCAATTATGTGAAATACATGAAGGAGTTGTTATCAAAGAAAAAAAAATTGTCCGACATCGAGACGATTTCACTCATAGAGGCGTGCAGTGCTGTTGTTACAAACAAGTTGCCAACCAAGATGAAAGATCCTGGCAACTTCACAATTCCATGCTCTATCGAGAATCATTACTATGGTAAGGCGTTATGTGATTTAGGAGCAAGTATTAACCTGATGCCTTTGTCCACTTTTAAGAAATTAGGAATAGGTTCGAGGAAGCCCACTACGATGACATTGCAACTTGCGGATAGATCTTTAGCACAACCGGAATGACAAATCAAAGATGTTCTTGTTCAAGTTGATAAGTTGGTGTTCCCTGCTGATTTTATCATCCTAGACTGTGAAGTAGATAAGGAAATACCCATAATTCTTGGGAGGTCATTTCTAGCAACGGGACGAACACTTATCGACGTGTTCAAAGGAGAACTTGTTATGCATCACAATGATGACCAAGTAACCTTCAGTGTGTTTGAAGCATCACCATTCAGATCCAATGAACAATGTCACCATATTGACGTGTTGGACGAGATTATTCTGGAAGAATTTAATACAATAAGTTCAGCACTGTCTAATGACGATGCGGTGACATTTACCGATGACATCCTAGATGACTATGTCGACAAAGAGGAGGTTAACAATTGTGAGCTGTGTCAGAATTGGCAAATGGAATCTTTGGATTTGTCTAACAGGACAATCTTGTTAAACCATCTTCGAACAAGCTCCTATCTTGGAGTTAAAACCATTGCCAACACATTTGAAATATGTCTTCCTTGGTGACAACGAGACGTTACCTGTTATTATTAACGCATCCCTCGATGCAGTGTAAGAAGATAAGCTCATCGCAATTCTGAAAGAACATGAAAAAGCCATAGCTTGGAGCATCACAGATATCAGAGGCATCAGTCCCTTTTTTTTGCACGCATAAGATACGGCTAGAAGATGAAGGGAAGCAATGCATTGAGCAATAAAGACAACTCAATGAGAAAATGAAAGAAGTGGTAAAGAAGGGAATCATTAAATGGTTAGATGCGGGCATTATATACCCTATTTCTGATAGCAATTAGGTAAGTCACATTCAATGTGAGCCTAAAAGAGTGGTTTCATAGTCGTCACCAACGATAAGAACGAGTTAATCCCTACTCGCATTGCAACTGGATGGCGAGTATGCATGGATTACCGGCGACTGAATGCGACCACAAAGAAAAACCATTTTCTTCTACCTTTCATCGATTAGATGCTAGATAGGCTAGCTGGTAAAGCCTATTATTGCTTCTTGGATGGCTACTCTGGATGCAACCAAATAGCCATTGCATCGGAAGATCAAGCAAAAACAATGTTCACATGTCCTTTTGGAACATTTGCTTTCCGACGAATACCGTTTGGGTTGTGTAATGAGCCAGTAACATTCTAGAGGTGCATGAAGGCGATCTTCTCAGATATGATTGAGGACTCACTTGAGATGATTTCTCGGTCTATGGACAGAGTTTTGATCAATGCGCTGACAATTTGGCAAGAGTTTTGAAAAGATGTAAGGACACGAATCTCGTGCTAAATTGGCAGAAATGCCACTTCGTGGCTACTGAAGGCATTGTCCTTGGCCATCGTATATCTTATCATTGTATTGAAGTTGATAAAGCTAAAGTAGAAATCATCAAAAAATTACCACCGCCCACCACTGTCAAAGCAATAAGAAGCTTTCTTGGACATGCTGGCTTTTATGGAAGATTCATTAGATATTTTTCCAAGATAGCTAAACCCTTATGCTCATTACTAGAGCAAAATAAAAAGTTTGTGTTCAACGATGCATATTTAGATGCATTCACAACAATAAAGAAGCAGCTGGCACAAGCTCTGATTATCGTCACACCAGATTAGACACAACCATTCGAACTAATGTGCGACGCCAGTGACTTTGCTATAGGAGCTGTCCTAGGCCAAAAAAAAGGTATTTCATTCTATTTACTATGCTAGCAAAATTCTATCTGAAACGCAAGTTAATTATACTACTACAGAGAAGGAGTTGCTAGCAATAGTTTTTGCATTTGACAAGTTTTGTTCCTATCTTGTCGACAGTTTACACGGACCAATCAGCATTGAGATTCCTTTTCAACAAAAAAGACGCCAAACCTAGACTCATCAGATGGATCCTACTCCTCCAAGAATTTGATATCGAAATCAGAGATAGGAAAGGATTTGAGAATCAAGTAGCTAACCACTTGTCTCGACCAGAAATTGGGAGTGAAAACAATCAAACAAACCAGATTGTCAAAGCATTTCCTAACGAGCAATTATTCTTTGTCGACACATCACCATGGAATGCTGATTTTGTCAATTACCTTGTGTGTGGAAAGCTACCTATAAGTGCGACTAATCACAGGAAGATCAGGTTCATATGTGATGATGCCCAATACCACTAGAATGAGCCATATCTATTTAAGGAATGCATCGACAATATCATTTGTCGCTGTATACCTGAAAACGAAATTATGTCAATCTTGTGACACTATCATGATGCCCCTTGTGGAGGTCATTTTGGTGGAACAAGGACTACAAGAAAGGTCTTGCAATCAGGATTTTATTGGCCTAATTTGTTTCAAGATGCCCACAATTTCGCACAACAATGTGATCGTTGTCAACGTACTGGATTCATATCTTGACGCAACGAGATGCTCCAACAACCCATCATAGAGGTAGAGCTCTTCAATGTCTGGGGTATAGATTTTATGGGGCCATTTCCAAACTCTTTTGGAAATGTGTATATCTTAGTGGCTATTGACTATGTCTCAAAGTGGATCGAAGCTATTGCAGTGCCAAAAGACAATGCTCAGACAATGTTAAAGTTCTTTCACACATACATCCTCACAAGGTTTGGAACACCGAGAGCGTTGATAAGCAACCATGGCACTCATTTCTATAATAACCAAGTGGCAACTACATTAAAGCAATATGGTGTGAAGCATCGTATGGCCACCACATCTCACCCACAAACTAATGGTCAAGCCGAAGTATCCAATCATCAAATTAAAAGCATACTTGAGAAGGTGGTTAATCCATCTAGGAAGGATTGGTCTGCTCGGCTACATGACGCATTGTGGGCGCTTCGCACCGCTTACAAGACCTCGTTGAGGATGTCTTCATACCAACTAGTGTTTGAAAAGTCTTCTCACCTGCCTGTTGAACTTGAACATAAGGCCATGTGGGCAATTAAGCAGGTGAATTTAGACTATGACGCTGCTGGAAAGAAAAGATTGTTGGACATCATGGAATTAGAAGAAATTCGACGCCATGCTTATGAGCATGCAGCGATATACAAGGAAAAGAAAAAGAGATGGCATGACAACATTATCTTGCATCGACAATTTCATCCTGGTCAGTTGGTACTTTTATTTAACTCACGTTTAAAATTGCATCCAGGAAAATTGAGATCGAGATAGTCAGGCCCATTTAAAGTTGTCGAAGCATTCCAAAATGGTGCGGTGACAATCGAAAACTTAAAGAATGGACGAAAATTTAAAGTAAATGGCCAACGTCTTAAACATTATGCGATCCCAGATGTTCGAGAACCAAACAAGGTCGTCAACCTGGTAACATTTAAATAATGTCGATGCATTTCTTTATTTACTTTTAATTGTTTTACTCTTCTTTATGTTGTTTTAAATTCCTTGTAGAAATAAAAATCATATTTTTGTCGAAGCATTGAAACACATATTGTCGACACATTCTGCGATGAGTTAGAATTACTTATTCAACAAGAATCATACCGGTTGATTTCTTTCCCCCCCAACCATTGGATCAAAACAAATCGGTATGATCTACAGGCTGGCAATTAATGGTTTCCCCATGTTTTTCCGCTCATTACGCCTAGGTTATAAAGCCTCTCATTGCAATTACCTTTTCTCTTCACATTCACCATTGTTACTACAATTCTTCTCTTTCATTATCTGCATAATTCCTTTTCTAATCTCAGAGGCAATCTTTCTTTATGTGAAACTTCTTGAAGTTCTTTTCTTCTCACCATGACTAAAACTCGTGCTTCCAAAAACACTCCTAAACCCTTCAAGAACACTCCAACTACTCCTGTGGTTCTGTCCATGACATTACCGCCTTCATCCATAGGCTCGATTTTGTTTTTAACGACTGGGACCAAAGACCGGTACCATAATGTTATGCTAAAACACAATATTCACTGCGAACATGGTCTCCAACTATCTTCACATTAGACCCTAGAGAAATAAATTTTTCGAACCATCAGCTGCCTCGGATGGGAATATTTTTGCGACCATCCTTCTGGTTACTCTCTCACAATGGTGAGGGACTTTTATGCAAATATGGTGGACCAAGAGCAAGAGTTTGTCTTTGTTCGGGAAGGGTTAGTCCCATGGAGTGCTGTGCAGATCAACGTACTGTTGAGAATTCCGGAACGAGTAGATGACCATACAACCTTTATGCACCTTTTGGATGATGATTATTTGGCCCAAATGATGAACGACCTTTGTATCAATGGAGTTATATGGACGGGCAATGGGTTTCATAACTATACGGTGCACAGACGGTAACTTACACTTTTTTGTAAGGTATGGTTTCATTTCATTAAAAGTCGTGTTATGCCTTATACCCACAGCACTATGGCCATATTGGACCGTAAGTGTATGTTGCATTCCATTCTGCACCACAGGCACATCGACATTAGGGAGCTTATACATGCCCAGATTGCAGAAGCTGTAGGAAAGCAAACTAGTATCCTTCCTTTTCCCTTTCTTATTATGCTACTCTGTAAACAAAAGGACATTATGCCCAAAGATGATGAGGAGGTCCTATACAACAAAGGACCAATCAATGATGTTTATGTTGAGAGGATGAAACGGGGCCAAGACACCCTAGTGGCCAAAGAGATCCCCAAGAAGAAGAACAAAGGAAAGAGTAAGAATAAGGATGACAAAACTGATGCACCGACAAAAACCCAGATAGCAAAAAAGTTAGCATTAATGGCAATTCATTTAGACCGTTTGACATGCATTCTATCCACACCGACAGCATCGTAGACGACATGGATTTTCGACTCCACGAGTTTTATGCATACACCAAGTCGGAGAATGAAACCCTTGTCCCTGTATTAAGCTAAATTAGCCAAACCCCACTACAAATTTCCCAACTTTCCCATCCATCTACCGCCCGATGAAGTATTCCTCTTCTGAGCAACTTACCCTTAATGGTAGGTCTGCCCCTGCACTAACTCGGATTCATATTTTTGACAATGAGATGGATGGCGGGCAGTCACAAGCTGATGATGATTTTCATCGCAACATCGCCCATTTATTCGAAGATGAATTCTCAAATAGTCTGGCGCAAATATGGCAGAGAGGGCTGTTCTTGAAGAAGATGTCAATGCAGTCGATTATGCTAACACTAGTCCAATTGCGAATGAGTTGAGTGTAGAAGAAGAGCCAAATCAAGAAGGTAATTAGGAGAAGGATCAAGATGAGAAAGAGAAAGAGAAAGAAGAAGAAGAACCTGCCGAGGTGTAGGAGGAACAGGAAATTGATGCCCCAACAATGATCGTTGAGGATATTATGGGAGAATCTAGCTCATAGGAGGCTCTACCGACTGCGAGCCAGGCTGAGGTTGTCATTGGCGAAATAGAGGAACTGAATCCTCTAGCTATTGTGCCTTACATAGCATCACTCATCGAGATCCATCCATCAGAAGTGATAACTGATGAGGCCATCACCCAACCAGCTGAAAAGGAGTAATCTGCCAAGTCGGTTGGTTTAAAGGATAAGAAATGGAAGAGGCGCAAGGACAAGAAAAAGAAGAAACACGGTGACGTGAAAGAGAGCTGAAAAAGAAGAAGAAAACTAAAGCAGCCTCTACATCGACTGTTGCTGAATAATTCGGTACATCTCTTTTAGTTAGTTTTCATGCATTGTGCCTGCATTTTTATTGTCGTTGCATTCACTTTAGTTTAATTGCAGACTTAGAAAATAAAATTCATCTAGCCAAAGGTTGTAACTGCAAGAGTGTGTGTCGGTGCAATTACATGCCTCCTAAGGGTTTGTTGCACCCCATCGTTACTACCCAGGATCAAAGGTAGAGTAATGCAATGACATCTTTCAGTCACTTGAAAAATAAAAAAATGAGAAAAGGAAGAAAGAAAAAAAGAAAAAGAATAAATTGCTGAAATGGGTCAAGAAAGATTAAGATTCAATGCATGATACTAATATTGACGAAGTTACAGTTTTAAATTGTTCATAGCTATAAATTATCAGCGTATCATTCTATTATATGAATGCAATTTACACATTAGGAATTTAGATAATTCAAGTTGTATGAATAATGATTATGGTGACATTTTTGCTTGTGACTTTGTTAATTTTTGTTTACTTGAGGACAGGTAAAAACTCAAGTTTGGGGGTGTGATGGTATTACAAAAGACATAGATTTTCTCCCTAATTTAGTGTCTTGATTATCTCTTTTGTATTTCATTTAGCATGCATCATTAGCATTTTATATTTAATTTTTATATTTTCCAACTCATTGTTAGTTAGCTTAAATTCTTATTATTTTTATCTATTTTTGTACTAATGTCGACGCAAGTAACCGATATATTGCGTCTTAATATTGTCAGTACAGGAACTCAGTCTAAAAGCTTAATACTGGACGAATGCAAGCACAAGATCAACTGGTAATTACGACCAAGAGATGTCGTCGTATTGCAACTAAACCTTGAAAGAGTAGAATCAATCTAAATCCACAGCTGGAAGCACCAACACAGGAATTTCACAAATGTCACCGCAATTATAATTTCAAAATGCGCTTAGTTGTACAACGACAATTTGCAGATCTCTGAAGAACATACTAGAACTGTGTGAGTGCACAGCTGTACTCTAATTAATTTTGAAAGCTGCAAAAATCTAGATCTGGATATGGGAATGACGGCTAAAACTTGCAATATTTTGGAGGTTATAAATAGACGAACAAAGAATGAAGAAATCATCAAGAGCTAAGGGATTAAATTCTACAATTTCTTTGTGATTTTGAGATTTGAGCTGGGAATTGGGAAGCTGGTGAAGCAAGTCTACAGTCACTTCTGACGAGAAGGTGTTTGATGCAAGGCAAGAGGAATAATTAGGGAGTAGGCCTAGTAGTCTAGAGATAGTAAGCTTCATTGTACTCTTTAATTCTTTCTAAACAGATTATGGATTTTGATGATATTAAATGAATAAAAGAGTGTCTTTTAATGTTCTATCATTTTGATTCTTACTTTACACTGTTTATCTGTTTATTCTTGGATTTAACCGCTTTAAGCACGAGAATGAAATTATAGTGCGCCGACTTCGAGAAATGCGGTGATAGGATAGATTAACAAGTGGGTTAGGTGAGAGCTACTCAGGACTGGGATAAGAACCAGTTACTTGTTCTTGGATACACATCATTGCTCATACCAAGAGGTGGAGCGATTGTGAATATTTAAGTCAAGATTTAGTAGGAAGCTATTGTTGGTAAGAACTCAAAGGGACTTCATTGCAACGACAATTCATCTATACCCTACCTTGTCAACGCATCCAACGTTGCAACTTAGCAGAATCAATGAACCATTTCTACCCTTTACACTTGATCACTATTACATTTTATGCAATTTAAATATTCAGCAGTCAACACTCAACACAATTGATTTACTTTTAGTACATTAACATTTAACACCTGACATTTGACTCTGATTGCGTTGACATTGATATCTAATTTTAGTGTGCAGATCCTACATATTGCACTGACATCAGTACTCACATTACACTTAGTTTCAATATTGATTGCTCTGACATTTAGACATCAAGAACCCATTCCTTGAGGGATCGATATCCGATAGATTTGTCTATCAACTATACTTGCATTGACGTGTGTACGCTTGCACAATCGTTGTGTCATAAAAACATCTATCAATATTCTTTTTCTTTTTGTTTCTTGATTCTATTTTTTCTACTTTTTTGGTGACTTAATAATTTTGTCACTCTTCACATATTTTCTTACTCATGATTCTCTCTTTTTCGTTTCTACTCATTTTCTTTTTGCCTTTTCACTATTTTTCTCTTATTTGGCTAAACTAAAATTCATACATTATAATGATTTCCTTATTTTATTTTACAACCTCGACCATAATGTGTCTACTTACCCTCAATACATATGGTCATACATCCATTTTCATGCAAAATAGGACCAAAGAAAAGGATATAAACAAATCATCATTCAAGGTCTTAGAGGCTTATAATGAGGTTCATCAAAAAGGGTCATAAGGCTCAAAGATGGGTACTAATTGGAAATTTAGAACAAGGTTTGGCTTTTTAGTTCTAAATGTGTCCAAACAATGCCTTAAGTCATCCCTAAACAACTCAATATGCACAAATATCAATCAAATCACCTAATCTCAAAATTATCATCTATCATATATACTAGCATGTTTGTTTCTTCATATTATGCATATCATTTGGTATCAATAATAATTTTTCTATTTATACATAATGTAACTTATAGAACTTCAACAATTTCATACTCAAAAATTAAAAATTCCTCATCATCATGTCAAATTTATCAATAAACACAATCAAACTATTATACATGCTCCTAACCAATCACTTGTATTTCTACAATCTCAAGCACACATAAAAAAACACAAGAAAAAATGAAAATTAAAACTATATGTCAAAATCCTATGTTACCCCCCACACTTTAGAAAACACATTGTCCTCAATGTATACCCTTTTCAGATGATAAGGAAAGAAGTTACCTGATTTATCGTAAAGGTCATTTTCTTCTCATGGTGGTTGTCCTTCTTCCTTTGGGGTGAGTGTTCGAAATTGTTGTCTCAATAATGTTGGATTCCTACAAAAGAATTAAAGCATATATACAAAAAAAATCTCTAATCCTACTCTTGCAAATTATATAGGTCCTAAAATAAAAAGTCAAAAATTATTTCCAAAATTAAAAATTTTAAAATGAATCTAAGTCTTAAAACTTATTAAAAGTTAAACTTCAATCCTCTTCTTCTGAGTCAGATTGAGGGTCCATGGGAGCTTTACCTTTGCCAAATTACTTTTGGCGGGAGCTCTGACCTTGTCGTCATGCTGGGTTCCGAACCACCAACCCTTTAGGAGTCAAGTATTGAGGCTAAAACATTGCCTCATACTCGTATTTTGTGTTAGGCTCGCCTTGCTCCATGTTGGTCCCTCTCAACTCGATTTCATCCTCATCTCCTCCTTCATTCCCAAACATATTCGGTGGGTAGTTCAGGGTTGGTAGTCCATGTATCCTTGCAAACTCCTTCAGCACAAGAGTTATTTCTTGCATCCACCTAATCATTCCATCAAGCTTCCCCCTAATCAGCACATCCATCTTTTCTTTCCTCCTTTGATTCCACTCCTTAATTTGTTTCGTTTGAAGCTCAACGTACTGTTTATATATAAAATTACCGATGATGCTTCGTGTTGGCTTCAAGAATGGCTCTTTTTCACTCATTGGAACGTCTGCCTTCTTGTATAGTGACGTCATGAGGTTTGGAAAGAAAAGTCCAGCTTTTTGACTTTTCATGCAATTTTGCATTTCCTTGTAAATCCACCTTCCTACACAAATTTTATTTTTCTGCAAAATAACATATAACAGAATAGCTCAAAAAGTGTTAACATTAGTGACATTTAAGGTCAGGGCTATCCTAGTAGCCAAAAATTGCATCCACATTTTTGCAATGGGGAACGTGATAGCTTGATTAAAATTTAAAGGTGAGCCATAATCGGGGCAATAATTCCAACCATGCCTTCCTTCAGTAAAAAATGTAACTATTTCCTTCATGTCAATATTTTTAAATAATTCTAAATTAACCTCATTCAGATAATCTTTTTCATAAAAGGTCACATTATAAAAGTTGTAAATTTGGTAAGGTAGAATCGAGACATATTTCTCTCATACACATACTTTTTCTATAGCCCTATTTTTAATGACATCCTCTTTCAGAGAAGCATAAAATTCATGTACTACAGGTACTACAACATTACCTGTTAGGAAAACACAAAATTGTTCCCATTGATCGTACCTTACAAGTGGTCAAACTTCTTTGTTGATGACCATCGATGACTCGAACCCCAATTCGTGGAAAAGAGTTCATCCTTGCGAGGCTAGGAAGTATTTCTCTACTTGAGTGTTCACAAACCGTTCATAATCTGAGTCGATATCGCTATCTTACACTATAGTTCTCTTTTGTGGAGGCATTTTTATTTGTCACAGAAAAGATAAACAGTAAAGAATAGATCAATAAAAAGGGTAAGAAATACCTTTGCTTTCAAGTGCTCACTTTGTTGATGAAATAATCTTGCACCTTGGAATGTAGTATAACCTTTGGAGAAATGGGATTTTAGGTTTGAATGAGAAGAGAGGAATAAGGGGTTTAATGGATTTAGGAGTAAATTGAGAGTGCTTTAGTGAAGAGAATAGGTTTAGTTTTAAGTTAGTATTTATAGGTGTAGGGATTTTTAGGGTTTAAGGGTTTAAAAATCGAGTAAATTATGGGTTTGGCCGTTGCGTTGCATAATCGATTCGGGTCAACCCTGTAAAAATTCAAGACGATGTCATGACATAGCCTAGGTATGTCGTAACCAACCCTCTAGTACCCTGTTTGTCACAATGTAGCTTACCCGGTGTTGCAACAAACCTGTCAGTCTTGAAATTCCAATAGACTATCTCCTATTTTGCAACATAGCCTCCCCCGCGTTGCAACAAACCTATCAGTTTTGGGTTTTTAGCATTTTGACCCCTTGGTTACAACACACAAGGGGTACGTCGCGCCATAACATGCCTGGGCATGCCTGGGTTAATCTGGTTGCTTTGTTGCGACGTCGAGAGGACGTGTTGTGACAAACGTTGTAGTTTCGAAAAAATACCTTGAAATGAAAAAAAAATTTTACCGAGTTAGTATGTTAGTGTTTATCAATTAAAAATGACTGTTAATACTTGTTAGAATTGTCTGACAAGAGTGTTAGTGTGCATTTCGGCAACCATGAGCAATCCATTCTATCATTGTTCGTCCAGCAAAGTTGTGCCAAGCTACTTTTTAGTGTTTATCACTTTCTTGAAATTTTCCTTTCCTTCCTGCATAAATCAACGCCAGCTCTTTTCATTGATCATATCTATTCACAACGGCTGTAAATTTATACCACCATCTTTCGCATAACTACCTTCATCGTTGATCTAATTATAGAATTGGTATGCCTTCATGAGTAAAGTAATAGCTGCTCAATTATCTCGTTCGGTAAAAACGGTTGTTTTACTGAATACCTATGTATTGATGTTGCGACATCCATTTGGTTCCCTTCGTAATTTCCATCATCGTTTTCTATATACTTTGGTTCGTGGTACCATTGTAGTAATTGCCTCTCCCATGGTTGTGTTTCTTCTTTTTCTGTGGATGCGATTATTATTCCGTCTAAGAACTGGGACTCTAGCTTCTAAATACTCCCTTTTTTCTGCAAAAAATGAAAATATTTCACATTAGTAATTTCTTTAGGGATTTGTTGTACCAAGAAAGTATTATACATAGTAACTATTTTCGATTAGAAATTGAATATTTGATCTATGATATCTTCAACTAATATTTTTTTTGTAGATGTGTTTGTAACAGTAATTAGTTGAAGATTTAAATTCGGGATATGGGAAAATTCATCTTCTTTGTGAGGATCGATTTATCATTGGATTTGGACTCAATCTCGATTTTCACAAAGTTATCTGTTTTCCCTTCCAAGGATGAGATCTCAATTTGTTCTGCGGTCCCATCATCTGATTCCTCAAAGAATTCTCTTTTTGTTTCCTCATCTAGCCCTCATTCTTATTCTCGTTCCATTTGTTCATATTTGAAATATGCTCTTCTGAAAGAAAGATTATCATGTTAATCGAGGATCTGGACTTCCCTACGAAGTTGACTCAACTCTAGCATCAATAATCTTTGGTTTTCCTGGATCTCCCAATCTTCATAATACCTATCTTTATAGATATCATCATAAATGTCATCTACACAAAAATAATCATAGGCATCCATGGTCTAATGATGAAAATTAAAGGAAAGTAGTAGATCTGAAAAAATAAAAACTATTAGTATTATTAAATCGTATATATAACCTAAAGTTTTCCTAATTATATTAATACAAATAAATAATAAAATTTACTAAAGCGTTGCCTCCCCAACAATGGGCCAACAACTTGATCGCCCCCGAACGTACTCCTGTTCAGTGTAGATTCTAGGCTTCCGCAAGTATACAAGTCAGGCTGTAAATATAGTGTGTATAATGAAACATTTGGTAGTATTTCGAGGATCGTACCCAAAGGAGGCGTGAAGTGATAGTAAATTAGATTCCTGCAAAGAATAAAAGTAATTAGTGCTTGCTTTAAGGATTATAGTACGAAGAATAATAAAAGAGATTATTTTGAAAAACATAAATTTAAGAGAAAATAAAGGAAAAGAATTGAGATGTAGAAAATCTTATAAATGACTATGGGGATATTAGGTCGTTTCCGTATGAGTTCTTCAATTGTCGGGTTTTGGGGATATTGCTCTAATCAACTAGTCACTACCCTAGTTGGAGCACTCTATCTTCCGCCTGCATAGCTAGTCGATAGAGACTACTTATCTCTAGATGTCACAGTCTAAACCGATTTGGGGAAAAGGTGTCACGGATGGGCAATACCAATTTTGGGTTCATTCCCACCTAAATGACGTTTTAGGGTTGTCAGGCCTAGTGCTTGTTTGATGTTCTTCCTTTCCCAAATAGTTGATCCGAAAGGAAAATCCCTGTTAAATAAAAATTAAATATTCATTCTTTCATTCCTTAATTCTCCAAAATGGAATTAGTTCCTCATGAGTTTCTTGATCATCATGAAAACAATAATATATGAAAACATGTAATTGAATAATAAGAATGAAAAAGAAACTCGAATTGTATTGGCAATCTGTCGGAAAAAATTTCTCGAACGCTTATGTGAGTTCTACAATCTCATATCAAGCAAAAATACAAAATAAAACTAAAAACTAATAAACTGTGTGTTTAACCCTAGTGCTAAAGGTCCTATTAATAGCCTTAGCCAACCGTTTTCATCAACCTTAGGTCAGCTACCGTCCTTCGTGTTTAAGTTACATTGTGAAGATAAAAACGCCCTTCACTTGATGTAGAGTTGCAGTCTAGGGTCGATGTCATGACAAACTGGGACCTGTGTCACGACAAAGCAAATAGTTTCTTGATTCTTGGCTATTGGCCCCTTTGTTGTGACATAGAGCTCCCTACATCATGAAGAAGTCGTTTGTATCACTGTTGCTCAACTGCTATTAGTCTCCTGTACACTCACTAAGTAGGTTAGCTAAAATCCATAAATCATAAGGAAAAATATTTGATTTCAAGCTCTACAAATGTGAAAACTAGTTCAATTTGTTAGGTATGAAATCAATAGATTAAGACCATAAGAAGCTGCAACAATATGAGGCTGATCACTTCGTCACAATATAGGCTGAGCAACATCGCAACCAAGGGACCAGACTTAGGGATTTCAAAGATTGACTTCCTTTTCGCAACATGCATGAGATATGTCACGACAATGCTTGTAGAATAACACATCACACGGAGACTAATGTGTTTGTCGCGATAAAGGTCCTGGTTTGTCGTGACATTGACCCTTGGATGCGGATTTTATATCGAGTGAAGGGCGTTTTGGTCTTTAAAATGCCACTTTAACATGAAGGACGGCAGCAGACCTAGAGTTAATGAAAATGGTCGGCCAAGGCTATAAATAGGGCCTTTAGCACTAAGTTTAAACATACCAATTATTAGTTTCTAGTTTTCAATTTTTACTTTTGTTTGAAATGAGATTGTAAAAATTGCATAAACGTTCGAGAAATTTTTCTCGATAGATTGCCAATACAATTTGAGTTTCTTTTTTATTCTCTTTATTCAATTATATGTTTTCATATATTATTGTTCTAGTAATGATCAAGAAAATCATGAGGAACTAATACCATTTTGAGGGATTAGGGAGTGGAAGTATAAATATTTAATTGTTCTTTAACAGGGATTTTACGTTACGGATCAACTGTTTGGAAAAGGAAGAGCATCAAACAAACACTAAGCTTGACAACCCTAGAACGTCATTTAGGTGGGAATGAACTCAAAATTGGTATTACCCATCCGTGAAGACCTTTTCCCAAACCGATTTAGACTGTGACATCTAGCGATAAGTAGTCTCTATCGACTTGCTATATCAGCGGAAGATTAAGAGATCCAACTGGGATAGTGACTAGTTTAGCAGAGGAAAATCCCCAAAACCTAATGGTTGAAGAACTCATACGGAAATGACCTAATATCCCCAAATTCATTTATACGATCTTCTAGATCTAAATTATTTACTTTTATTTCTTTACTTTTTATGTTTTTCAAAATCAAACTCTTTTATTATTCTTCGAACTGTAATCCTTAAAGCAAGTACTAATTACTTTTATTCTTTGCAGGAATATAATTTACTATTGCTTCACGCCTCCTTTGGTACGATCTTTAGAATACTACCAAGTGTTTTGTTGTACACAATATATTTACAACCTGACCTGTATACTTACGGAAAGCCTAAAATCTACGTCTAACAGGAGTATGTTCAAGGGCGGTCTGTAGGTTTTCGACTTCCACAAGTATACGAGTCAAGTTGTAATATAGATTTGTAAAACGAAATACTTGGTAGTATTCTGAGGATCATACCCAAAGGAAGCGTAAAGCGATAGTGAATTAAATTCCTGTAAAGAATATAATTAATTAGTACTAAGTTCAAGGGTTATAGTACGAGAATGAAATAAAAGAGTTGATTGTGAAAAACATGAAAAGAAATAAAATAAGTAAAAGACGAGATGTAAAGATTCGATAAATGGCTTTGGGGAGATTAGGTCGTTTCAATATGATTTCTTCAATTGTTGGGTTTTAGGGATGAACTAGTTACTACCCCAGTTGGATCTTTCGATCTTCCACTAGCATAGCAAGTCGATAGAGACTACTTATCGCTAGATGTCATAGTCTAAATCGATTTGGGGAAAAGGTTTTCAAGGGTAGGCAATACAAATTTTGGATTCATTCTCACCTAAATGACTTTCTAGGCTTGTCAAGCCTAGTGTTTGTTTAATGCTCTTCCTTTCCCAGATAGCTGATCTGATTAAAAACCCCATGTTCATACAATAATTAAATATTCATACTTTTAGTCCATAATTCCCTAAAATGGAATTAGTTCCATAATTAAATACTCTCATTTAACAACCAAGCTTAATATTTTGTCATTAAACCTCAAAAACACACTAAACTCATCAATGGAATAAACCAAAATGTTTAACAGTTTTACAAATTAGTACCCGAGTTAGCTAGATCAAGCTAAAACGAGTTTAAAAACATAAAAATTACCAAAAAGGGCAAGATTTACTCACCCTATCTAAGAACCCAAGTGACCGAGGCTTGCTTCTTCCCTTGGCAATGGAGTTTCGGCTCCTTGGAGAAGAAGATGATTAAATTTCATCTTTTAATTTGGGTTTAAAACATTTTTTTACTTAATTTACCAATATACCCTTTGTTCACACTTTAATTTTAACCAAATTTTAGTCAAGATCGTCCACTCAAATGACAAATGGTTATATTACCATTTAAGGACCTTAACTTACCTTTCAATTGACATCTAATACCTTTAATTAAGAGAATTCAACTTTTGCACCTTTTTCAATTTAATCATTTTTACTTAATTAACTACCTAAACAATAAAATTCCGTAACCAAATTTTAATATGATACTAATAACCTCATAAATATTAAATAAATAATATTTACGGTCTGATACATCAAAGTTGTGGCCTTGAAACCATAATTCCTTATCACACTAAAAATAGACTAATTAGTAAATCCTCATTTTATTAGGATTTAATTGCAATTTATCAAAACCTAAAGAATTTCATATCGTTTCTATTATTAGGCCATTTAAAGAGGGTCCAATTTCATAATTGGTCCTTCAATTATATTAAATTTTAATTAAACAAACTTGTTTTTAATTTAGTCCTAAACTAATTAGGACTTAATGAATACATAACCTAAAAGTTAGTGGATGGTAATCATATCCACCACCGCTTGGACTTTTTGACCATGGTGCAATTACCACTTTGGTCTCTTTTATTTTTAATCAATAACGATTAACTTTTACCTCTTTTACAATTTACTCATTTTTCCTTAATTAAGCAATTAGTCGTCAAAATTACCCAACCGAACTTCAATTCACATATAATAAGACTGTAAATATTTAATAAAAATATGTATGACACTTAATTTCAAAAACGAGGTCCCAATACCTCATTTTCTAAAACCACTTAACTTTCGAACCGAATCACTTATACTAACTTTTAATTCAATAATTAAAATTCTTCAATTCTAAATTCTAAATAAAATTATTATCGACTTATTTAATTTAAACACTCATTATAAAAATTTTCTCGTCGGGTTTGTGGTCCCGAAATCACTGTTTCTGACACCACTGAAAAACGGGTTGTTACAACTCTCCCCCCTTAGGAAATTTCGTCCTCGAAATTTTAATTTAGAAATTCTTGTTTATTCTAAAGTTTTCATATAACAATAGAAAAATCTTTTACCCGAGCTTACTCAAACCCATCTGTCAACTTTACCTAACCAAAAAAATCGACCTCACTAAACCAAAATTCACCGTTGATAATTTTCGCATAAATTATTTCTCACATATAGTCTATAATACATTTCTCATATATTCCACATATACAGTTTCTTTTGAAGTCTATCAGAATATCATCAATAATCATAATTATAATTATATCTAAATATTTAGATAAGATTGAACAGTCTAATTCATCATATTCTTAAATCAACAGAGACATTTGTTAATCTATACAATATTACCAAAATTCTTAATGATTATCTCAAGTTCAAAAGAAATCTTTAGCATCTCATATCTTTAATTAGAACTAAATAATTGACTCTTTATTAACTTTCGGGTACACTGTTACGTCCTTTTAACTTATTGAACAAGTCCCCTATATGAGATATAATAATTTTTTTTATATCTCAAATTTATTCCCTTATCGGATTTAAGCAGGAATCTAAGAAATCTTTCAAGAGATAAATAAAAATATCCATTGGTGAACGGTACACAGTTCTCCTCAAATTCAAAATTCAATCATTTTAGGTCATTTCCTGTACAAAATCATCTGAATAACTCTTATTTACACTATCTGATTTATCCAACTCAATCATAAAAATACACCAGTCCATCATTTAAGTCATTGCATTTCAGACTATAGGTCACTATAGTATCATATAACTTCAATCAATCTATTCTCGAAATAATACCAATTTCATGATTTAATAATAACATCAAATCATCAAGAAAACCACAGTCACAAATTTTCCGCAAATAGTTTTGACAAACCTACTCCAGCCTATCGGATTATGATCCAAACATTGATCTCATTGGTTAAGAAATAAACCCCTTTTCATTATTAATACAATGCAATATGAGAATAAGCAACCCTATCGTTATTAGTGCTTTCACAATAAATAATACCGAGAGAATAGAACATACCAGAATAATATCAAGCACTATAACTTCAGTTCCATCATTATGTCATCGATCTCACTTTGTTTACCTATACTCAAGGATAACAATCGCAAAGCTACTAAATTGGCTTATACAATTTCTATAAATCACTATCTCATTAAATCCAAAAGACATTTGACTTTACCTTTAGACGTTTGTAAAACTGATAAACTTTGACTCACCTCTTCGTTTTCAAATATTTATGAATCCAGTATATTATGACTGGTACCAAAATCAATAGTCAAAATATTACTACTAACTTCATTAATTTCATCACGATCAGATTCAGATATCATCTTTAAAATCTGCAATAAAACAGGTGTTAGATCAGATCAATCAATATCACACTATCACAGGTTTATATGGCATATACTTTCCAAACTTTATTTACGCTACACTTAGTCTGAGAACCAACTAAATCGTAAGCTCTTATACCATTAAATGTAACACCCAAAAACCTAAAACCATCTCCGATCCAAGGTCTCAAAGTTTACAGAACTTTTCGAGTCTTTTTTTTTACATACAATTCAATCACAATTTATACAGTTATATCTTGTAGCTTAGAATACTAACTACATTTAATTTTACACATTCATTTACAACCTTTCAATCAGTCAATAATCAAATTTAATCACGCAAGAACTTAGTAATCACGTACAAATATTTTCCATCAGGGATCACATGATCCTGTATCTCAAACACACAGTTCTCACCATTAGCTAACCAAACTATAACCAAACATACTTATCATTACATCACAGAAGGAATCAATATTCATTTCACAAATCATGAATTTCATTTTTCATGTCTGTAACACCCAAGACCCGAAAACCGTCCCCAGTTAAGGTCCTAGTGTCTTTCTATTCATTTATCACTATTCATCTTTTAATATCAAGTCATACATAATCATTTAAATATAATCATAACTCAACAAGGGCAAAAAGGTCATTTCTATGATTTTTGGATACTTCTACCGGTACTTGTTGGACAAGTATCAGTAGTTGTCAAGTCAGTAAACAGTTCAAGAATAGTGCAGACTTCTACCGGTACTTGAGATAATACCACCGATACAAGTATGACTTCTTCAAAACATGTCATGCTTCTATCAATACTAAAAACTCCAGAGAGCTAAGAAGTTTTACCCTACAACTTCTACCGATACAAGTATTCAGTCTAGCGATACTACTATGAACAGAACTTTCGATACTTCGTATGTTACTATCGATACAATGTAAGTCAGTTACCAACCTCTCCCCTACTCTGCACTTCTACCGATACATGCAAAAATTCTACCGAAACAAGTATACAGAATTCGATTATTCACACAAGTCCTCAAGTTTATCAACCATCATTTAACACAATATTTTTATTCAAATTCTCATCCTGCGAAATCTATACATGACAATACTTGTTTCATCACATGACACAAAATACATCCAATTATCACAAGTATTCTTAAATTCACATGTCAGTACATTACCTAACATATTTACATAATTACAACATCAAGCAAGCAAGCAAGTTTAGTTCAACAAAGAACCCAACAATCTACAATCAAGCATTTCAAGTGTAACATCATCCTAGTACATGCCATATAACCAAGTGATGTAAATACTACCGAATGAGTTCCCGAGATAGTGTGATTTCTTTGAGATGATCCGATCTTCAAATAGCAAACAATCTACAAAACAACAATAACACCTTTGGTAAGCTTCAAAGCTTAGTAAGTCGAAGAGTTTAAAAAGTTACCAATCATATGCATAAAGTAATTATATCTCAACCGAGCTAGGAAGAACTGTTGCTTCCTCAAGCCATATTTGGTGTTCCAACTTTCTTGTCTATAACTTTTCTGTTACCAGTACTCGATACTGCTCACACTAGTTGTCGAGGACTCGCAACGTATGCGGTACCCCAGCCATCGATACGATGTCTTTCTGTACTATAAATTGTTCCCTAACTATACTGCTCACGCGAGCTGTCGAGAGTATGCATGAAGCATAGTCTATAATCCACTTAGGATCCATATCCCTTTCCCCAGTCACGATGCTACTCACACGAGCTATCGAGGACTCGCGACATATGCGGTACCTTAGCCATCAATATGATATCTGTGCACATAATTGTTCTCTAGTGATGCTGCTCACACAAGCTGTCGAGAATATGCACTTTTGCATAAATCTTAACCATCGTAGGGCCTGTAATCCATTCTTGGATTCTTTTCTCATTTCTTGACTCACGATGTTGCTCGCATGAGCTGTCTAGGACTCGCAACATATGCGGTACCTCAGCCATTGCGTCGGTTTCAAATCATCTGTTCAAAGCGTGATATGTCATTCATTCAATTCTTTTTTATCTTTCAAAATTTTCACGTACCATAACTTATTCTATAATAATCATAAAGAATACAAATAATATATTATTTAAATGTAAATTTAATGTTACGAACTTACCAGACGAAATTGCAGTTAAAGTGAACTTCAGGGGTAAATATGTAATTTTCCCTTTTCCACAATCGGGACACGATCTTGATCTATTTACAATAATTTCATTTAATTATTTAAATCAAAATAAATTTTTAATCATTTTATTCGAATAAGCCTTTTTGGTTATTTTACAAAATTACCCTAACTTTTCACTTTTATTCAATTTAGTCCTTTAGCTCAAAACTTGCAAATTAACCACTTTTCCTTAAAAACAAGTTCAGCTGAATATTATAGCAATCCAATACTATCCATATTTGTTTTATTTAACAACAAGTCCTTGTACTTTTACTAGTTCTATATTTTAGTCATTTAACATGAAAATTACTAAAAATTACTTTACAAAATACTCTCATTTAACAACCAAGCTTAATATTTTGTCATTAAACCTCAAAAACACACTAAACTCATCAATGGAATAAACCAAAATGTTTAACAGTTTTACAAATTAGTACCCGGGTTAGCTAGATCAAGCTAAAACGAGTTTAAAAACATAAAAATTACCAAAAAAAAGGCAATATTTACTCACCCTATCTAAGAACCCAAGTGACCGAGGCTTGCTTCTTCCCTTGGCAATGGAGTTTCGGCTCCTTGGAGAAGAAGATGATTAAATTTCATCTTCTAATTTTGGTTTAACACATTTTTTTACTTAATTTACCAATATACCCTTTGTTCACACTTTAATTTTAACCAAATTTTAGTCAAGATCGTCCACTCAAATGAAAAATGGTTATATTACCATTTAAGGACCTTAACTTACTTTTCAATTGACATCCAATACCTTTAATTAAGAGAATTCAACTTTTGCACCTTTTTCAATTTAATCCTTTTTACTTAATTAACTACCTAAACAATAAAATTTTGTAACCAAATTTAAAATGATACTAATAACCTCATAAATATTAAATAAATAATATTTACAGTCTGAAACATTGAAGTTGTAGCCCCGAAACCATAATTTTCAATCACACTAAAAATAGACTAATTAGTAAATCCTCATTTTATTAGGATTTAATTGTAATTTATCAAAATCTAAAGAATTTCATATCGTTTCTATTATTAGGCCATTTAAAGAGGGTCCTATTTCATAATTGGTCCTTCAATTATATTAAATTTTAATTAAACAAACTTGTTTTCAATTTAGTCCTAAACTAATTAGGAATTAATGAATAAATAACCCAAAGGTTAGTGATGGTAATCATATCCACCACTGCTTGGAATTTTTGACCATGGTGTAATTTCCACTTTGCCCCTTTTTATTTTTAATCAATAGCAATTAACTTTTACATCTTTTACAATTTACTCATTTTTCCTTAATTAAGAAATTAATCATCAAAATTACCCAACCGAACTTCAATTCACATATAATAAGACTCTGTAAATATTTAATAAAAATATGTACGGCACTTAATTTCAAAAACGTCTCAATACCTCATTTTCTAAAACCACTTGACTTTTGAACCAAATCACTTATACTAACTTTTAATTCAATAATTAAAATTCTTCAATTCAAAATTCCATATAAAATTATTATCGACTTATTTAATTTAAACACTCATTATAAAAATTTTCTCGTCGGGTTTGTGTTTCCGACACCACTGAAAAACGAGCTGTTACACAAGGGCCACACGACCGTGTGTCCGGGTCGTGGGCATGCCCCTAGGCCATGCATGAGATTGTTTGCGTGAAGGGGTGAATGTGCAGGGGTCACACGTTCATGAGTCCAGGCTGTGTGCTACACGAACATGTGTGAGGCCGTCTTTTCCACACGGGCGGGCCACATGCCAGTGTGTACTTGGACAGTTTATAAATTTTGACCCAATTTTTCATTAAAAGCCACCCACCTTACTTTCCTGGGACCTCGGTTGACCTCTGCACGTTCAAGCTCGATCAGAACACTTACAAGGGTCTTTCAATTGACCAAACACGACGATTATTGATGAGTTTTCAAGATTTGAGGGATTTTTTTTTTGGGAAAACATTAAATATTTAATAACGAATTGTTTAATCGATTAAAACTTTTTGTCACCTAAAATTGAGAGGTTCTAATTGACAAGGGATGGAATACTTACTAATTTTGACAAGGATTGGTGAGAAATTGACGCAAGATTTATTGGTTCGATGAAGAAGGCATATTGGAGTTGATTGTATTTGCAAAAGCTTTAGGAATTTTTTTCAATAAAACGTGATGGTTTTAAAACAGTTTTGAAATGGAGAAATAATGAGAGAAAACTAAGATATATACAAAGAGTTTAGGGTTTTAATTTAATAATAAATAGAAAATTTTAGTAAAATTAAAAAAGAAAAAGAAAATAGAAATAAAAAGGGTAAGTTCTAGTAGGATTAGAGAAGGAGTAGTTTGAAATTTAAATTAAGATATACGGTTAAGAAGATAATAGAATATAATATTTGAATTTTTTTTTAAAACTAATCCTAAATTTTTGGGATATTAAAAATTCTAATCCCTCCCTAATTTGGGATGTTACACAACATAAAAAAATCAAGACTAAATATCTCCAATGATGCTTTACAGGTAGTTAGAAAACAACATAATTATCTGATTATATCTAAAACTGAATAACTTTGAGCAGAAAATAGGATACATTGAGTAAAATTTGAAACTGTTGGGAATACCCAGGAAGCAATGGCAGCTTTCCTTCTCTAAGAAACTGAGGTCCTGATTCTGGCAAAGGTAATCCCCTAATAAGCTCATAAATAGTAACCCCTAAAGAGAATATATCAACCTTGTCAAGATGATCGTTGTTCTCATAAGGATTTCTTGAGGCATATAATGTGCATCACCCTCTTATTTAGGAGAGTTACACATCCAAAATCACCGAGCTTAAGTTTTACTACATTTCTACACCTATAAAATTAGACAATAAATTATATTACGATCATCATAAAAAGTATAGTTTTTAGACATTAATAAAATAGGATTACGTCATTAAATTTTAAAGATAAAAAATATTATTATACACTCATTTATATCTAATATATTCTCTAACTTAATTTAACTTTAATTAAATTTCTTAAAATAATTAATTTTTAAATTATAAACAAACATCTTTTCTTTTCTTTTTTTTACAAATTTTAATCATTTTTTTTTTGTCATAAGTTAATTTTTTTTATTTTTGTACAACCAATTCAAAAAATAGTAATTTTTGTGTAATTTTTTTCATGTTATTGACACATAATTTTGGTAATTATTTTACTCTGAACCTCAAACATTAAACTCGAACCCTGAACTTTAAACCTTGAACTCAACCATCAAAGTTTAAGGTTTGGGTTCAGGATTTAATATTCAAGGTTTAAGTTTGGGTTTTGGATTGAGATTTTAAGGTTTAAGTTTAGGATTCACGGGTTTGAGATTTAGGGTTACATGCTATGACTTTGATGAACCTTCATTTAAAATTATTTTATTAGATCAAATTATCTTAATGTAACAAAATTTTATTGATACCTAAAAACTTTAATTTTTAAAATTATTATTTTGATCAACCTATATCAAACTAAGTGATATTTCTGTAAACCCATAAAATTTAATATCTTACTAGATCAAATAGTAAAGTTATATGACTGAATGGAACCGGTATGGTAAGAGGAGCATATTATCTCTCCTGTGCTTACATGTCACCCCCAGCATATTTGGCAGAACTAGGCAGCTGAAGGAGCATGGAGCAAAAGCTTTTATTCTATTTCTTTCTTATCCATTACAAAAGTTTGGGAGCCGCTTTCAATTTTCTCTTCTTTCCAGGTGTTGTCCCTAAACCCTAGCAAAGCCCTGAAATGCAGCCACGTTGAGACAAAACGTGGTCGAGTCAATGCAAACGCGTCGGTTTCTCGACTACTACAGGCAACGTGGACTCTGCACAATGCATATTGTTTCTTCCTCCTCAATTTGAAACCATATCCTCCAGTTCTTTAAAGCAAACCTCCATTAAAAATGCAACCCAGCTTGAGCATTCCCATCTAAGACAAATATGACGAATGGTTTGGTTTTGAGTCTTCTTGTAGTTAGTTCACTGGCGATGGCAGCTGCCGTCGGAGGGGATGATGTTATATTGAAAGAAGGCCATAGGGTCATAGTTGTTGAATTTGACCAAGATGGCAAACAAAACACCAAAGTCTCAATCTCATCCCCGTCGCTTCACCTGCAAACAGACCAAGGGGAATATTTTGGCAAAGAAACTATGAAAGATGCCGCATCTGCGCTTCCCAACGTTGGCCATGGCATTTCACAAGGAAAAGCTGGCTCCGGACGACATTCACCTGGGGAACTTATCTGTGATGCTTTCGGGAAATGTACTCAGAGGGTCGCCACTGCCCTTGGTAAAGCCAAAGATAAGGTCTCAGACACCGCACATGAAGCTAACAAGCTTAAACAAGCAGCTTCTGGGACCGCACATGGAGCGAAAGAGAAGGTTAAAGACAAGGCTTGGGAAACCGCGCAGGAGGTTAGAGAGAAGGTTTCAGAGACTGCACGCGGAACCAGAGATAAGGTCGCAGATACAAAGGGAGCTGTTGGCGATGCTTTAGGCAAAGCGAAAGGGGCAGTTGTGCAAAAGGGCCAAGATGTTAAAGAAAGGGCGAAAGAGTCCATTGATAAGGCCAAGAAGGAGGTGACAACAGCAAAAGACACGGCCAAGACGATGGGGGCTGATATAGTGTCAAATACATCAGAGGAAGTGGAGAACATTCAGGAAAAGGCCATGGAAGAAGCAGGCCGAGCTGCGAACAAGGTTAAAACTAGTGCAAACAAGTTTCTTGATGGTTTGAAGTACATGACTTCAATGGAGGCATTGAATACAGTGATGGGTATAGCTAACTTACTTGGATTAGCTACAGCATATGGGATGAGTGTGTGGGTCACGTTCATTTCCGGCTATATCCTGGCAGGACAGCTACCAAGACAGCAGTTTGGGGTGGTGCAGAGCAAGATATACCCTGTTTACTTCAGGGCAATGGCTTATAGTATAGGGTTGGCTTTGTTGGGGCACTTATTGTGGCGCAGGAAAAGATCGATCTCGAGCCAGCCAGAGGTGTTTCAAGCTATTAATCTTTTGTCATCCCTTTTCATGGTTTTGGTCAATGGACTGTATTTGGAGCCTAAAGCTACAAAGGTAACACGCTTAATTTCTGATGCTCCTAATTGCATAGTCCAAATCTTTTTTATTTAACATTTTGGATATGATATTGTAGGTGATGTTTGAGAGGATGAAAATGGAGAAGGAAGAAGGGAGAGGAAGACATGAATTTGTGGCGGAGGGAAGCAGGGTCACTGAGGCACTAAGTGTTGCAGATCCAGTAGCTAAAAATAGCAGGAAAGGCCCCTCAACGGCACCAGCACCAGCAGTAGCACCCACTAGTTCAGAACAGGAAGTGATAAAGCGCACAATGGGTAGGCTGAATGAGAGGCTGAAGAAGCTAAATATAAACTCATCAATGCTTAATATTCTCACTTTAATGGCTCTTACCTGGCATATTGTTTACCTCGGCCAACGCCTAACCTTAGACTGTTGATGAGATGGACATAATTACTTGATCCTGTGTAAAGATCTAGTCTAGGACAGTTTGGTTTTGCAACACTTGTTTCTGTGTACTGCGAAGTAAATGTTTTTTTACTTTTTAGTAAAATTCAGTTCACAACTCTCTTTTTTCTTTATTTTTTTCCTCTTTCCTATAGAAACCCAAATTTTAAGCTTCAACCCTACTTGTTGGAGATCATATAAGAAAAGTTTATTTTAAGCAAAAAAGAATGAAAAGAAAAAAGAAACTATATTCCTTGATACAAGGGAATAATTATCTTCGATTTTGAACAACTTTCCTAATCAACATATTTTTATCTATTAAGGATTTTATTATTTTCTCTGTGTGATTTCACATCATTTTTATTTTTTTATTTTTTTAATAAAAAATAACAAAACAAAATTTTTTTCTTGAAGTTCAAAAATAAGAAGTTTATATAGACTAAACTATTTAGTTGAGCATTTAACTTTTTGAATACTTCTATTTTTATCATTCAAATAAACTTTTTTGGATACTTCTACTTTTATCATTCAAATAAAAACATTAAATCTGGTACATGCCACATCATATTTTTTTACCCTTTTTTACCGATTACTATAGTTGATCATCTTCTTCCCCTCCGTGCCACCTGGCTTCACCACCATTTTTCTTCCTCTTACAAAGTTAAATCCATACGAGACCTCGAATAGCGGTTAGCATCGGGGCAACCCCATGCGAAGGCTTTCCGAGCAACAGAACTTGGTCCTTGAACCTCTAACAAACATATAGAATTGGCAATCATGTTGAGATCAACATCAACAATACCAACATGAATCAAGAAAGAGATTCGGCAATCTTAACATAAAATTTGGTTCAAAGTAAGAGTTATATACACTTACAAGAAGCCAATCGAATTTGCTCAGAAACACTTGAACTGAGAAACCTGGAAATTATTAGCACCTTTCTTTTTTGTAACTGGACTAGCAGTGCATGTCCAGGCTCGTTCTTGACAATTTTGAGGTCCTAAGTGAAATAATAAATCGGGTCCTTTTAAAAAAAATTATAAAATACAATACAATAAAATAAAATCATATCCTAGCAATTGAATTAAAATAATATGTTTTATAACATTAAGCGAATAATATATTTTTCTAACAAAAAAAAATTCATTTAATCTACTCCTATGTCATCAACTACAAAAACACAAAAATTATAAAAAATGGATTCTACAAGCATTTTGAAATGCAAAATTATTAATGATAACATCAACATCAATGTTTTCCAAAAAACCTTCTCGATTGATAAAATTGTCGGACCATTCAACCGTTCTTGTGACATTGATAACCTTAAGTAGGTTTTGATTAACATGTTGTGATTTTTTAAATTCTTCAACATGTTTTCTCTTTTTTCTTTTTCACTTCCAGATAAATATTTTTTTAGACAACATTAGATATAAAAGATAATCAAACACTCAAGTAACACAATAAAATAAAACAATAGCACCTAACAGAAGAATTTCTAAGTTGAATATTTGCATTCACATTTGCTAATTTCAAAAGTCAAATCGAGTCACTGAAATTCTCTAAATATAATTATAATAATTAATTACAAATAGACACTATAATTAACTAAAAAACTAAATGAAATGTATGTAAAAAATGAAATGCAAGATTTGATGAACCAGAAATATGCAATTAAAATTAAGGTTTCATTTCATTGTTATTTTAATTCAAACGTGAGCAGTAAGCTGATGTTAACATTTTTTTATGTCAAAATTTATGATCTTTATATCTAAGTAAAATAAATAAATAAAAAGTAAAAGAGAATAATTGAAATTTTAAAAAATTGGATTAATTCAAACATATTCACAATTGTTTGGCAACATTCAAACATTAGGCCCACAATTGAGATTTTTTTATGTAAAAAATTGGGTTAATTGAAACATAATTGTGGGGTAGCTGGGTTGGCGGCATTAAGCCCACGTGTTTGTGTTCCATTGAAAAGCAGAAACAAATAAAGAGACCTACACTTAAAAAAAAATCAAAACAAAACATTATCTAAAAGGCTCAGTCCCGTTGCTAGACACTCCCATGCCCATCATTCAAGAATAATATACAAAGAGGACTTTTTTTTAGTAGAATATAGTTGATTTTCATTAAATAAAAAGGGGTTGCAATAAATAGTCCATTCTCGAGAACACATCAAATTTGCCCTAAGTCTGAGAACCAATTAATCAAACATAAATGAAAAGGTAAAGGGGAACTTCAAAGCCAAACTAATCAAATAAAACAAATCTCAAAAAATAATCAGAGAAAATCAGCAAACTCTTCAATGTTGGACCCCTTCTAATGTTGAGTCCTGAACGGTTGCACTTCTGAATTACCTTAGAGTCGGGCTTGTGCATGTCTCAATGTTCAACCATTAAATAAAATTCTTAGTAATTATTTTTCATCCTAAATATTAAAATACATATAAAAATAGATTTTATATTCTTTATTTCTCAACTACCAAACATCAAATTCTTAAAAGACTTGGAGACCACAAAAAAAAAAACAAAATTCCATATAGAATAACGATCTTTATTTATTTATTTTTGTGAAAATACAAATTGAAAATAACTCGCAAGAAGTAGAGGCAATCGAGAGAGTGTTTGAAAGGGTCAAGTAGATCGAGAAAAGGCAATAAACGAGTCGGCTCGGCATGAAGTGAGTCATTAGCCTGTTTTTGTAGCATTAAAAACATCAGAGGTAGTGCTTGATAGCCCTTGTATTTGAGTCATTAAACCTTTGACTGAGTTCATCCCTCCTCTCGCAACTAAGTTCAGTGCAGTGGCTGGAATTAGGGTGCGAAGAAAAAACAAGGATGGTAGAAGTAGGGGGTGTTTAAGGGAATAAGATGATGAACAATAGTAATGAAGGTAAAAAATGGTCAAAAATGATTATGTGGCTTGCACAGTCAGTTACCGTTTGAGAGATTAAAATGAAATTTTTTTCTAACACTGATATCACATTGCAAGTATTTTTATTTGGGAAATCAAAATACAAGCACCCAAAAAATTTGGGTGATCAACTAAAGTAGTTTACCCTTTTATATATCGTAATGAATCCTCAACCCTTTTAATGTAGGATTGGAGAATCATGATGTGAGATTGGAGGAGATAATACCTTGCAAGTTGAGTGAGGATCTTCATAAGTGCTCAATGTCTCAATTGATATTGTAGTACCGATAACTCTCCTGCATTAAAATTGCAAGTTCTAACTTTTGCTCGAAGAAGATATCGTGGTGCCTTTTTCTTTTTTTAAATCTTTGACCTAAATCAATTTATCTAAATTTAGGGTAGATAAGAGCACTATTCATTCTAAAATATTGTGAAGGTAAACAGATTTTCCTCTTTCCCTTTTCAATGCTTGACATTAGGGTTGAGTAAAAAAAATAAAATTGAAAATCGATTCGAACTAAAGTGTTTGAATAACTTATGGAATGCAAGTTAAAAGAACTGTGGCTACTCAGAAATTGAATTGAATTCTATTTTTCAATTAATTTTAATTTTAATTTTATGATATAAAAGAAATATTTTATATCTAAAACAGTGCAAAATAACTTAAAAGATCTAAATAATTCTAGGGATCTTATTCTTATCTTTCTCCACATTATAGCTCTTGAACAAGAGTAGACAGTCATAAAATGGGTGCTTTATCAGAGGAAACTCTGGAAATTAGAACCAAAATCACCTGCATCCACGGAGAATAAATTTATGAAGTTGAAATGTAGAGCTCATGCATCTTAGTACATAAGAATGTTGAGTGAGAACATCTATCCAACGTAGAACAATGAGCAAGAGACCAACAAAGAGCAAGAAAAAGAATCAAAGACAATCACTTGAGTAATAAGCTCCAAAAAATGGTCAAGAAGTGTGGACAATAAAAGTAGAATACTTGAGAACTTGCTCAAATAATCAAGGAAAGTTCTAAGATGAGTAAAGTTTAAAAAGTTCTAAGCACAAGCAATATCTATAATTTTAATTCAAAACTTTTTTACATCTTTAAAGTTTCTCAACATCATATATATACATATATCTTATATAAAGTGGCACCTAAGTATTCTAGGAAACAATCATATGATGCACCATAGAATTATGAATAATGGATGACTTTTATTACTTGACATTTCATCCAATACAATATTAATATAATTATCGAGCCACATCTTAAATTAATATATAATACTTCATTTAATTTGGGGAATGTTTATGATGTTTTTTCAAAGTTTATATTTATAAATATAAGAAATATAAATGAAATAAAATTTTAGTTCTAGTGAATATTAGATTTCTAATCTACATCAAATTTATCTTGATCTTTATGGACATCCACCTAATGATAAAATATTTATAACACTTCCTCTAAGGTGTACATTCGAAGATAATGTGTCTCGTTAAAATCTTACTAAGATAAAAAAATGTGAGAAAAAAATTTTAGTGAACAAAAAAGAGTATGCTTATCTATAATACACATAACATGTTACCTCATTAAAAACCTTACCAAGAAAATCTAGTGGGACAACACCTCGATTAAGGGAAAAAGAGTACAATGCATATTTACTCCCCCTCATAACTAGGGGTGAGTATTCGATCGAGTCGAGTCGAATCGAGTCAAAAAATTTCTAGTTAGTCGAGTTGACGAATCCTATTTTAGCAACTGAACTCAATTTGAAATTTTTTCGAATTGAATCGAATCGAGTAAAAAAATTTGAGTTAAGTCAAGTTCAGTTAACGAATCCTATTATTTATATTTAAATTGTATTTACATGAACCGATTATTTAACTAGTAGACGAAGTACAATATTATTTAACTATATAAACAATATAATGGTTTTGACTTTTAAGTTAATAGGTAAACATTTATCAAAACGACGTAGTTTTACCTTTTTTTATTCAAATTTTTGGATAACTCGAATTGTGTAATTCATATTCGAGTTAAACCGAAAAACTTGATTTTTTATTCGAGTTGATCCAAATAACTCGATTAACTCAAATAACTCAAACTATTTAATTCAAAATTTAAATTTTTTATCGAGTTTTTCGAATCGAATCGGATTTTGCTCACCCCTACTCATGACAACATCACATGATATCTCATATTATACATATTCAATCTTGAATACTAACTTTTCAAATGATCTCTTGAACAAATTTGTTAAACATTTATATCAAAATTTAAATTTTTTATCGAGTTTTTCGAATCGAATCGGATTTTGCTCACCCCTACTCATGACAACATCACATGATATCTCATATTATACATATTCAATCTTGAATACTAACTTTTCAAATGATCTCTTGAAAAAATTTGTTAAAACATTTATATAACCCTTCTTTTGAAATTCACAAGTGTTGAAAAATTTTGGGAAAATATATTTTAATCTCTTTAGGAGTTTCAACAATAATAATAAAAACTTTTGATCATGATCCTTCAATAATAATACATGTGTTAAAATCAAATTAATAAATATTTACGTAAATATGTTGAATAATTTCCTGAAAACTTCTTTAAGCTTCCAACATTCTAAATCATTTAAGGATTTTAATATAAACTTCCACAATACAGTGATTCATGTAAATGTTGTAACAACAATCATAAGACGCGTGTCAAATCTTTCTTAAACTAATAAGATATCTAAAGGTTATTGAATCCAGTACGAAAGAATATATTTTCACAACCAATGTCAGGACTTATTTCATTTTCACAAAACTACTTCATTTGTATCATCGTTGGCTTTATACCTTTAGATATTTGGACTACATATCCAAAAACTTCACTGATTTGATTCTATTTGATTTGTGTCTTTCTATTTTGATCAATCTATTCCATACATATATTTCTTGAAAATTTTATTCAAGATTCTCATTTTCTTTCATTATTTCAATAATACTATTGAATGCAAAACCATTGTCGACAACTTTTATTTCCATGGTTTCATATTTTCTCATATTGACCTAACTTATTGTGATCTCTTTATTTTCATCATTTCTATATTCAGGTACTTGAATCTCTTTTGGATTTTGAATAATTAGTTATGTCTTAGGTCTTTTCAGGAGCATCGCCTCCACTATCTGACCATCTAGATTTATTCTTTTCATTTACAAGAATTATCATGTTTGGAACTAATCGAATTACCTTGCTTTAGGCATGCATTACCTTATTTAGTCTAACAAGTTGTCCTTTTAGGAGTTCAATTTAAATCAAAACATTAGTCGTATATAACACTCGGTTATTCTCATCAAGTCAATAAATATATTTGGTAGTTAAGTTGTAATAAAAATGAATTATCTTCTTGAACTTCTAGTTCAAATTACTTTCTTTGAGGATCTAGATAATGATAATTCATTCCAAGTCATTTATTTTATCCGACTATTATTTCTCTCCCCCTAGTGTTGGGAAAATTATCAAATCAAAATACAAGTCATGTCATAATTAAATCTCCAATTCATTCAAAACATCTAATAAAACAAGGAGATTCATAATTAATATATATTCTCAACATTCTTTGAATACACATTTTGTGCATTGTGCTGGAGCAACTTAAACATATGCCGCACATTCAAAAAAATTTAAATGGGTTGTATTTAACTCTTGACTAAAAGTCAATTGTAATAAGGAATACTTATCACAATTTTTTGGCATGATGCCTAAAAGTGTTGATTTATATAAAATATTATATTATATACAAAAAGTTTTTTTCTCAAAAGTAATGGTTTAGCTACTAACTGAAGGCATTTAATCACTACAGCAAAACAGGTTATTAGTGGCATTTTTAGCGGTGTTTGGACAGAAAACGCCGCAAAAGGTAAAGCAATAGCGGCGTTTTTACATAAACGCCGCAAAAGGTAGAGCAATAGCAATGCTTATGGGAAAGCGCCGCTAAAGGTCAGAGTAATAGTGGCGCTTATGGGCAAGCGCCGCTAAAGGTCAGAGCAATAGCGACACTTATGGGCAAGCGCCGCTAAAGGTCAGAGCAATAGCGGCGCTTATGGGAAAGCGCCGCAAAAGGTCAAAGCAATAGCGGCGCTTATGGGAAGTGCCGCTAAAGGTCAAAGCAATTAGCGGCGCTTATGTGAAAGCGCCGCTAAAGGTCAGAGCAATAGCGGCGCTTATAGGAAAGCCCCGCTAAAAGTTAGAGCAATAGCGACACTTATGGGCAAGACCCACTAAAGGTCAGAGCATTAGCGGCGCTTATGTGAAAAACACCACTAATTTATTTAAATTTTATATATCTTAAATTAAATTAATTAATAATTTTTTTATTTAAACTGGTGTGATTACATATGGTAGTGTCTGTATACACACCTTGCACACACAGACTTAAATCATTTAATTGATACATTAAGGGAAAATTTTAATTATCTTTAATTATATTTAGATAATATTGTATAAAAATAATATAATTTGTTTACAATGGGATTTGAACTATGGTCATAAGGAAAATAAGAAAGCATTTTAACCATTAAAGTCAAATTAATTAATTGATATATTAAGGAAGTAATATTATTATATTACTTATATTACGTGTTTTAAAGATTTATCGGACCTATTTTGTTCATGTGTCAAATCTGAAAAAATAATACGATAATTCTGTAAAAAAAATTCGTGTTTGATTCGAGTAAGCAAGGAAAATAATAGTTTGAATGTTTCAAAATTCAAATTTAAACCGAAAAAATCAAAATTTAAAGGCAAAAAAGGCTCATTTTGGATGAAATTTTGATGCTAAAAATTGCCCACCTTTATTTACTTCATTTGTTGTGCAACGTTTCAAAATCAATGACATAATTAACTTCTCATAAGTTATTCATGCTAAACTATTGAGTGAGCTATGATTTAATCAATGATAATATCTATTCATTAATTCCTAATTAGTATAATACTTTTGGTATGCAAAATTAGGAATATTACCTTTGCATCCTTAATTCATTTATAAACACAAGAATCATGAATGCTTTGCTTAAAACCATATGTTTGGATCGCTTGATCAAACTTTAAGTTTCATGAGTGAGATGTTTGCTTAAGCTCATATATAGATGTTAGCAAATTTCAAACTTTATGCACTTGGTCTTTCAATATATAATTTTTAGGTGAAAATCGATTCCAAGATCAATGACGTCATCTCAAATGAGAAAAATATTTAAGGTTGATATACTTTTTAAAGAGCTTTTTCCTTTATCTGTATGTGCGATGGGATTTGAACTCATATCATTTATATAGATTTATTAACTAAACACTCTAAATATTATTAATATTAACTACCATAGAATAAACTACATCTTAGGTAATTCAACAATTTGAAAGTTAGTTAATGAATTTTTATGACATTCTCTATTCTCACCACATGCACAAATCAAAAGCTCTTATTCCCTTTTTTTTTTATAGTTTAGTTCTTTTTCATGAATCAACTATAAACGTCAAGAATATGTGAACATTACATCAACACGTATTTATCCATTGTATCAAATATTGAATCATCATTTGGAGTTTACTAGTCCGACTTAAAAGAAAAGCTAAATAGATAAATGATTTAAATGAAAACTTTTAAAAAATTTAATGATCATTTTATAATTTTTTTATGTTGAGAAATCAAAATGTGAACTTAAAGTTAATTTAGTGTCATTAGCTCTAGTTTAGCCTTAATATTTAAATAACAAAATTTGTTGACTCTAGAAAGGAGAAAAGCATTGACTCACAAATGAAGGGAACTCAATGCAATAACATTTTAACTTTTGATTTTTGCTAAAAAAAAAAAAGAGGGGAAATCCAAATCCTGCTCAGTCCCAAAAAATAATTTTTGGTTACCAGCTCATTACTTCCTCTTCTTCTCATCTTCGTCGAGAGCCCTAAATCCCCCAAATAAAAGTTTGTACTTCCCTTTTAATCTCAACTTTACCCCCAAATTTCCCATCTCCAACAACACCAAGTCAATACACCTTCACCAACACACACTTGTTTCTCCTTTTCATTTCATTGCAGTGAATTCATTCACCATAGCTACTCATTTTCTCTCCATCTCTTAAGGTTTCTTTTAATTTTAGGCTTTTAAGGGAACGTACAGTTTCCTTTTAATTTTACTGCTGACTTCTATAGCGACGGAAAACCTAGATGACAAGAAAGGGGAGTTCTAGGAAATCTGGTCCAGATTCGGCTGAGAAAAAAGAGCCGGTGACGCCTAGTAGTGATAGGCCTACAAGGGAAAGGAAAGTGGTAGAAAGGTATTTAATTCCTTCTGTTGCAAGGTCTTCCTCGTCTAAAACTCTGTCAATTGAAAAGGTATATCTTCTTTTTTGGGGTTAAGGATCTGATTTCATTCAAGTCATTTTCTTTATGTTATGATTGTTTTTTGAACTTTGATTTGCTTTTCAGGGTCATGGTACTCAACTTAAAGATATTTCCAATGGTATGTGTCTGTTATCTTACTTATTTGTTTTTTCCCCCTAAGGGTCTACTGCATGTTTTCTTTGAATTTCATGGGATTGGATTTATTTGTGATTCTATTTGTGTCATTTTCTTTGAATTTCTACTGTAGAATTTTTCTTTGAAAGATCAACTAATGAATTTTGTTCTCTGATTTGTTTCTAAACCTGACCAATTTGTGTAATTTTTCCTAATATAAATTCTAATAGTAAGTGTTATTAGAGTTCCATGTCATGGTGAATATTCTCTATAAAGTGTTTCACATTAACAACAGGTTCTAATTTTTTACAGTTATTAAATTGTTAGATTCCGACCTTTCTGAGTCGAATTATGTCTTTTCTTGGCTAACTGTATTGCTCAAGTTCAATGTTCTTTTAACCTTTTACCTACTATGTCTGGAGCAAGGGTTTAAACAAAACAAAAACTAAAAAAGGAAGTATTCGGAAGGCTTCTTTTACTTGTCTGTAACTTTATGTGACTATTTATTTGTTTTTTGTGGGCAAACTTTGGATCTACAATAAGGAAAGAAACTTTTTTTGGGGGGGGTAGTGGGTATTGAATGGTAGAGACAATGAGGCAATTTTCTTCCATGTTCAATGGGTTAGCAAGGTCAATAAGAGGGGAAAATTCAGGGAATGGTGATGGAAGAGAAGCTGCTGAGGCGATGGAAAAGGATGCAAAGAAAAATGACCTGATTTTGAGGTCTTCTGGTTCTGTAAATGTGGCTGGTTCCAATAATTTGGCCTCAGTTTTCTCCAAGAGAGGCAGAAAAGGAGTGAACCAAGATTGTGCCATTGTATGGAAGGTATAAAACATCGAGTGTTTACTTTGTATGCCTTGTAAATTTACTCCCTTTTATGATTCATAAGTGTGGCTTTTGTTTACCTGGAATAGGAATTTGGATGTCAAGGAGATATGTTATTTTGCGGGATATTTGATGGGCATGGTCCATGGGGTCATTTTGTAGCCAAAAAGGTTCGAGAATCAATGCCTTCATCCTTACTTTACAATTGGCAAGAAACTCTAGCTCAGGCATCCCTCGACTCGGATATCGATTTAGAGTTTGATAAAAAGCATCAGAGGTTTCATATATGGAAGCATTCTTATTTGAGGACTTGTACAGCAGTTGATCACGAGATCGAGCTGCATAGGAAGATCGATTACTTTTACAGTGGAACAACTGCCTTAATAATTGTCAGATAGGAAAACTAAGCTTTTATTAAAGCATATTCTAGGTATTTGCTTCAATTCTCAAAAGATCTTAATTTGAGCTTTCCATCAGCTTCAATGTTACACAAACCATTAAAAAATTATAATAGTTTGTATAACTAGAAAATGAAATGTAATGTGTATTAAAAAATTACGAGAGTTATAATAATTTATATAATTGAGAAATGTGTGTAACTATACAAAAAAATAGAAATGTGTGTAACTGGGAACTTTTCATAACATGAAATCATCAATGTCATACTGCTTGTATGATTTAGATTTAGCAATTGAAAGAATATACATCTGTGAGCCAGGGAAACCATTCAAAACTGGTTCAACTTCATTACGAGTGAAAACTCCCAAGTATCAAGGTTTCTGTTTTTAGCACAAAATTATCAGACCTAAAATATTCTTACAACTCTTTTATATTGATGAGGGAATTTCTTGAAGAATAGATGGATCCTTAATTGTTACTTTCTGAGGCAACAATGAGAAGTTAGTACATGGAACGATTAGCAAGTTTGTGGATAAGCAAGATAACAGTGCTCTTAATTTTAAAAGTTTCTCTAATGGAAAATATGTGGGTCTAGTCAATAACTAAATCATTAACACATTGAAGATATCTACAAGGAATGTATATAATGATGATTGATGAGCAGCTCAACAAGTTATGGGCATATAATAACTGCACTGAATTGAAAAAAAATACTAGGTCTAGTCTTGTGCTAGTTAGCTAGATGATATTACTAGCTGAGCTTTTCTGTTTCTTCTCTATTATCTGCTTATGCAACTTGCCACTTGTTAATAATAGTACCCAATGTATTTTTTTGTTCAACCATCAGTTTTCTTCCTAGGCTTTTACTAAGTCATGCAGTTAAATCAGTTTGTCTTAAAACTTTCATGATACTATCTTTTATTTGTCATGGTTATTTGTCTTTCAGGAAATTGCTCGAAAATTATGCATGTAACATCAACTTTTATTCTCGAAAGTGGTACTGTGTATATCTATTTGAGGTCAATATCATTTCTAACTAAAATATATATTGATTATGAAATGATTTCTGTAGGCATCATTTGATGATAACTCCCAGTTCATGATAGGAATGTTAAGGTGAGGGCGCTCGATTTGCCTTTTCTTGAAACAAAATCTATTCTAATTATCTTTAAACTGATAGTGTCTATCATTACAAGGAATGTGGATTAGCACATAAAACGATTATTTTTGTGCTTGATGAATTTGATTTTTTTGCTCTGGATAGGATATTTTATTTTTCTATTTAATAATGCGAAATGTAGAAGCTCATTTTCTTTTCAGGGTGTGGACCATAGATAAAATATTAATAATTTTATTTTGGGAAAAAAATTTAGGTTTTAAAATTTTCAATCAAGCAATTAAACAGAATTTCTTTGTCTAATTGTTTTTTTTTTTGTAGGGAAAACAAAGATTACTTTATAGCTTGCTAGATGCAATGTAGTCCATGAATTCACAAGCTATTGTCATTGGTGTGAGCTGTCGACTGTTTGTTTAAAGTTTTTTATTTTTTGAATTTTTATAGTTTACAGCATTTATGGTCTGTCTTTCATTGTTTTATTTTGCTGAGTTTTGTATAAAATTCTTTTACTTGCTGAAAGATAAAAATTAACTAGAGAATTGATGCTTAGCTTCTGTCTATGGATTAGTTTATAAAGATGCAGTTTGCATAATAATAATTTATTTACTTCCTTAAGCCCTAAAATGTTAGTCCATACCATATAGGATGTTGATCAGCTTCTTGAAAAAAGAGTAAGATCTTGTTTTTTTCAAGCTATGTTTGGGTTGAGAATGAGGTATTTTCTTTAATCTTCTGGAAGTTTTTTTCTTTTTTCCCCTATTGCCTACCTGCATGGTTCTCTTGTTGCATTTCCATGAAGTAGGCTTTATTGAAGATACATTGCCCATTCTTTACTGTGTATAAATTGTTTTTCATCAAGTGGAAATTTCTTAATTACCGTTGTATTATCTTTTTCAACAGGAAAAACAAAAAGCAAGAGAGAAAATTGACAAATGTGTTAAAGAAAAATTGGTTGATTTCTGTGATTTACTCAACATTCCAATTATGAAGATTGGTGTAAGAAAGGTAAGTAAGAAATGTATAAAATGTGCCATTTTTTATGCAATAATATAAGAGGGACCTTGCAATTTAGCATTAGAAATAATTGATGATGTTTTTTTATTTTTCTTTTTGTTTCAATGTTGTTAAGAATATTTATTCTTTTTTGGTAATTCTAGTGTAATTGAATTATTAGATTTTTGAATATTTAGTTGCTTGTGAAATGCAATTTTAGCCTGTCATATGTTTCAAGTCGTCTATATGTATTTACATATTCTAACTTTGCAAGACTTCATCACTAACGCTTAAAAAGGCTCTATCTTTCAAGAAATTTATGAAGGTTTGAGTAAAAATTTAATTGAAAATGAATATGAATTTACAGAAAAATATTGAAAATTCGGATCTTATATGAATTAAAATGAGCTGGTAAAATTTGTTAATGTTAGTGGCGTTTGTGGGAAAAATGCTGCTAAAGACCATGTTCTTTAGCGGCGTTTGCGGGAAAAGCGCCACTAAAGATCATGGTCTTTAGCGGCGTTTGTGGGAAAAGCATCGTTAAAGACCATGTTCTTTAGCGGCATTTGTGAGAAAAGCGTCGTTAAATACCATGTTCTTTAGCATCATTTGTGAGATAAGCGTCGTTAAATACCATGGTCTTTAGCGGCGTTTGTGCAAAAAGCGCTGCTAAAAACCATGTTCTTTAGCGGCTTTTTTCTCATAAACACCGCGATTTTTAGCGGCATTTTTTGCAGCGCTTGTAAAAGCATCGCTAAATGTTTTAGCGGCACTTATAAGTACCGCTATAGGCCCAAAAAAACGCCACTTAAAACCTGTTTTCCTGTAGTGAATGATTAATTCTGCTAAACCATTTTATACATATAAACAATGTTGAGTACACCTCATATTTCAGTCAAATAAGAGATTGCTTGCAAGTCAAGTTAAACAAAATATATTTTCTTAGACGATTTAGTATTTATTAGCATAATTTATTTAACCTACGAATTTAGCCTATAAATATGCTCTTTTACAACATTAGAAAAAACATCCATTAAAGATTAGAACTCATAACACATTTGAAGAATTTTATGTTTACGTTTTGTGGGTTCTTTGTTTTCGAGTTATTGGGGTTTAGTTTTTTATCTTCATCTTTTGTACTCTTCGTTTTTTTGTCATTATAGTAAAATTATATTTACCTGTGATTTTTTTATTCTCTTCGGAGGAGTTTTTTCACATTAAATTTTTATGTTTGATTTCTCAATTTCTTCGGCTAATTTTACTTGTTCGTTGCTTAATCAGGTCGATCCCCAACAAACAACATGTTTTTGTGATAGTTACTCGCACTCACAACTAAGCATATAATAAATATTGAAAGCCTGAGTAATAAAATCACCAACATTAGCAAGAATTGTCTCAATTGCATAAACTAAATTTTTGTTCTTGCACTAATCATTAAGCAAGTAATCTCGCAAACTACATGTTGCACGTTGATAACTCACGTGATTATCTTGTAGATGCATCTACTAAAATTATTCAAAACATCCACTTGTTGGATAAAGGCCCCATATTTCTTTCAAAAATGCTGGAGATTCAATCTTAACTTCTGTTAATGAGGTTTTAGTAATACATATTTTTTGAGAATAAGCAGCACTTAAAAATCTTTAAAATAAAGAATCTTTAGGTTTTTTAATAAACTTCCATGTAAATTCTCATTTTGTCACATCATTATTGATCGAACTGATCTAACTGATCGTGGTATATATTGACTAGTAAACTTTTGGTTTACTATGATATGATTGAATGATACTAATGTAAACTTTTGGATTACCATCTCATATGGTTTAAACAAACTAACATATACACAGTACCAACTAGAGGAAAAAAATAGAAGTTTTTCAATACAAAATTCTGATAACTGCTAAAAGTAACATGTTTTAATCTCATTCTTAATGTGTTTTTAGATGATTATTCGATTTTAAATGGTGAATTTTATGCTCCTTATCCTTTAAATTTATATTCTATACATAGAAGAACATTTGGGAACAAAAGGAGTGAAAATGAGCGAAAACCGGACAAAAAGAGGATTTCGCGAACTGGACTCCAAAACGCGCGAAAAATGAAATTTTTAGGTCTTTTGGCCATTCTAAGATGTATAAATACCAAATATGAGAAGAAAAGAGTGAGTCGTTATAGATTATTCGAGAAAACAACTTGAAAAACACCATTAAAGTCATCTTTGAAGAATATTTCCATCAAGATTGAAGACCTCCTTTTAATTTCATTTGATTTTATTATAAGTTTCTCTTTATCTTGAGGTTATATTGTCTTTGAGATGTTATTTGCTATTATTAACTAATTTTCTAAATATCTAGGGGAGATGAACTCTATGATGAATTTTGACATTTGATTTTTGTTTTATGCAATAAATACTTAGATCTTTTTCTTAATTGTGTGTGCTTAATTCTTGGTTTAATATTTCTAGGCTATTAATCCATGTTTGATGTGCTTAAATCAGAAGAGGAATAGACCCTGTTTAAGAGTAGATCTAGCATAATTGAGTGGAGTTGCATGTAATCCTAGAAATAGGACGACATAAATCTACCGTATTAGAGTCAAATCTAATAGGGGATTCATAGATCGAATTAATGTGAAAATAAGGGTTTTAATTAAAAAGAAATTTCAATTAATCACCTAGAGTCAGCTGCTGTTATGCTTGAATAGAGGTATTAGCATAATTTAGAGATTTTTACGGATCAAGATACTAAGTGAATAAATTATTTAATTTAGATTGATAATGACAGATGAAATCTAGGTGGATTCTTTCCTAGGTATTGCCTCACTTCTTGGTTATTACTTGCTTGTTTTCTTGCTTTGTTCGTGTTCTTAATTCACTCCAATTTATCGGATAAATAATAGGAATACAGTAATTCTAGTACTTTTAGTCCTTATACGAATGATATCTGTGCTCACTGTAACTATATAATTAATTGATAGGTGCCCTTAGTCATATTTTTAGTTAGTTTTGACTACACAGGACCTCGCACATGGGCGTGGGAGAAGCGAAGGACGATCGCATACAGCCTACAAAACGGTCGTGTGTGGCACACAGACTGGACACACGGGCATGTGACAAACTGTGTGACCACTAGATGTATTTTAAATGAATTTTGAAATGGCACACACCCGTGTGTGTGACCGTTGGAGCTTTTTTTTTAACTTGGAAATGGCACATGGCCTGGACACATGGGCGTATACTAGACTGTGTGTCAACTCGAACTTAATTTTTTCAACTTTTTCTACACACCCGTGTGCACCAATATTTCAACCCCAAACCATAATTTTCTTTTTTTCTTTTCTCCTTCCTTCCTCAACCCTAGCCATTATTCTCTTCCTTTTCCCCCTCCCCTTGCGCCCTTCATCCCCCTGCCTCTTCTTCTTCGATTCACAAACACCAGCCACCGTCGTCGTTTTTCATCACCACAAGCGCACAGTGCACCCGTTGATCTTTGTCGCACCACCGACCTCTTTTCTCCCTCGCTTATGAGCCATCCGAGCCAAGCACCGCGCGAACCTCATACCTCTGTCTTCATGCATCAACCACCACTACTCCTTTCTCACTCGCTCCCAAGCTATTCGAGCCAAACACCGCACGAACCCCTTGAGATCTGCTCCTCCTTCGTACCGACAATCGTCTTTCTGCTCGCACCCACCGCTAACAAGTCTTCACCTTTGATTCGCAAATCTGTTTCTTTTCCCCTCCGACGCAACGAACACTTAAACCCACCTTTCTACCCATCCCGATCTTAAGCCTCCCCACCGTTATTCCTTTCTAGACCCACCCCCTCTAGATCTACCCTTCCTCCACGCACCACATTCGTTGCACCACCTCTGTCACAATCGCACGCCTTTGCCACCTTCTACAACCGCCATCTATTCCAAACCCCCGTTTGACCCTCCTTTCATCATCATCATCATCATCATCATCATTATTATTATTATGTCTTTTTTGAATTGGTTCAATTTTAGTCGTGATTCATTTTTGTTGTAACGTGGAATTTTACTTGTGTGATTGTGGTGCCTGTTTCAAATTGGTTATCTGTTATTCAATATGTGATGATGTTGATTAGTTTGATTATTATATTTTATTTTAGGTACACCATGTAAAACTCGCGAAAAAGAGTAAGGTCCCCACCCATTCTAAGAAAGAAAGTCAGTGGGACCTCCTCTTCATCCACTCGTCATCCATTCGTCATCCATTCCTTACATTCGATCACTCACCCCATGAAGAGAGGTTTCAATCATTGGATGCCAGAGAATTGGGCATGGGTAGGTGCATCAATTTTGACGCCCTTCAGACTGTGAGCTTATTCGCACCAATGCAATCTCTTTTAGCGAGGATGTAAGGGAGCGGTTCTTTGCAATTATGGAGCCGACGTATGACGAGCTTACTTACGAGTTCTATTCCACCCTTGCGCTCATTCAATGCCACCATCAGAGGACGACCCATGAGCCATATCATTTCGTCTTAGGGGTATCGCTAGACACTTGAGTATTACGAATTTTAGCCTCGCTCTTAGCCTATCCATTGACATCTCTTAGCATCGATCGAACGCCCTTTCCTCCCATGATAGATCCATCTTAAGTAGTTCTTTGCTGGTCGAAGATAGTCGAGATTGATGTCCCATATAACTCGAGTCAGCCTAAGGCTCGGTGGCTCCCTCCAGCACTACGCTACATTCATGCTCTCCTTGCTCATATGTTGACTAGTCGAAAGGAGAGTATGAGTGTCGTGGGCACTTTAGACGCATACTTCTTATGGAGCATGCACCGGCGACATCCGATTGATTTAGCCCACTTCGTCGCCTAGTGTTGTCGTAATTAAAGTGAGCGATCATGGAGAAGACCTCTCTGTATAGGTCCATATATCACACGCTTGGCTCATCACTTTGGCCTTCTCGATACCCTTGAGCAAATTGGTACGCTTACTTTGGTTGGGGAGATGACACCATTGGGTTTAAATATTCTGAAACATTAGGATGATTGTTAGTCAACATGGACCCTTCAATGATAAAAATGTGCTGGCACAACAGACTTAGCAGCACGAGGATGACAAACCCTTAGATGATGATCCACCATCGTCACCTCAACCCATTCCTAGTGCTACTCCTCCACAGCCTTTTACTACTGCACCTACGTATTCGATCACACTCGACGATATTTATCGTACACAGCAGCAATAGAATGAGAGGCTCGATCTTCTTGAGTGCATACATCATGATCTATCAGGACAAATTGGGAGCATCAACACGGTGTTGCATCAGATTCGTCAGCATTTCATATCTCTCCTTTTGATGATGCACCGCACAACCCCACTGCCCCGCACGACGATGACCATTGATATTATTTATTTCTAGTTGCTTTATTTATTTCTATTTTCATTAGTACTTTTATTTTATTTCTAATTGTTCATTTTTATTTGTGAAACCTCTTTAGTTTTATTTGTTGTTGGAACTATGTTTCTATTTTTATTTTTATTTTTATGGTTGTTTTATTCTAGTTATTCACTCTCTCTCTTAATTATGTTTGTTTATTTTCTTCTTAGTTTGCTCGAAAAATTGCACTTCATTTAGACTCATTACATTTTCGATTTTAACTAATTAAAAAGAAATTATCCTAATTCAGGGAAGGTTCAGTTCCCTTTCTCCTTATGATATTGTGCTTATTTTGTTTATACATGTTTGTACATTGAGGACAATGTACGTCTTAAATGTGAGGAGGTTGATTGTATATACTTGTAATAAAATCTCTAAATTATTTGTGGTTAAGTAATTTTCTCATACCCCATTAGAGTGAATTTTTGTTATTTGGAATTTTATTGATGTTTTGGCTTAATTTGTGAACTTTTTTGTATTGGTTGATTTAATCTTTAAGACATGAGTAAGTTAAGCATGATAAGCTATCTTCAAAACTAAATATTTTAGGTTGTCTTCATGAATTAAATTATTATCTTGAAATTTTGAATTTGCAGGTTTAACATCAAAATCATAATTTTTTGTGAGTTTTTGACCTTGTAAAGCACACATTTTTTCATGCTTATGTTATTTTTGGTTGTGTGTATGTCAATTTAATTTGTTATTCTAGAACTTGCTTTGATTATACATGCCGAGACCATATTATTGATTTGATATACTGAGATGATAAAGGCACCTAGGATTTAACCCCCTTAACCTTTAAAAACTTACCTAATAAATTAACTCCTAATGAACCCCATTGATCCTAATATCGTTTTATTGATTAACCCATAATATTAACCCATGACTCATATATATGTTGTATATTTATATTTTTATTGACTCTCTTTGTAACACCCCCTAACCTTAAACCGTCGTTGGAACAAGGTTACAGGGTATTACCAGACATATCGGACAACTTACAAATAATAAATAAATAAATAATGAATATACTATAAAATAATCATAAAATTCCTTAATTGGACCCTCGAGGCTCAAAATACGTATTAGAAGGAAATTGGGACTTGTTTTGGTGCTCCATAGATTTTTCGTAAAAAAAATTTTCGAACGCGATATAACCCCCTTTATAAACATCTAACCTTCCCTGTAATTTCAACCCGCAACCAAAACAATTTATACTCAAATTTACCTAAATCATAATCATTTCATTAACATATTAATTCAATAATCAAACATTCTTAATATTATTCAAAATTTACTATTAACTTTATTTATTTTTCATTCAAACATAATGCTAAATTTTATAATATACTCTTTACCATTTTATTAAACTAATATCAAAATATAGTATATATATATATATATATTACAACCAACATTACAAGCATATACATGTAACTTATACAACACTTAGTACATGTCACTTTTACCAAAAGAGGAGAATTACATCACCGAGTTTAGACTGAGGTCGGGATCGATCTGGATGCTGAACCAAGACCTTAATTTCTACTAACCTGTGCACGAAAACAACCGTACACTGAGTATTTCATACTCAGTGGTATTACTATAATTCAAATTATAAATAACCAAATAAATTTCACATAATCAATCATATAATACATGAACACATATTATCTTAATTTATACACCACTTTCATTTCATATCAATATCAAATCAATTTAACCATTTCATTTTCATTTCTCAATTTCATCACATATCACTTTATATGCCTCAATTTTTTTTTTTATTCAATTTTTCTTTTTCAAATTGTTTACCCCTATTAACAAGAGTCGGACCTTGGCGAATACACGGATCCAACCAAACACACCAGAATGGCACCTAGTGCCTCATCGGATAGTTCTAAGCAATAAAGTGACACCCAGTGTCTCATCGACCTAGCCGAAGTAAAGTAGTACCCAATACCTCATCGAATCTATCCAAAGTAAAATAATGACAGCTAGTGTCTCATCGACTCAAGGTCGAAGTATCCCTGAACTCTTCCAATCCTATGGCATGCCAACTATATCCGACTCAGCCCGACTAGTTAATAGGGACTTTCAATTTATAATTCATATCACTTTCAATTTCAATTTCACTTATTAAATATAAATATCGAAATAAACATTAAATAATGAATAATTTAAATTATAGTAATACAAACCCGAATTTCGCGATTACTCTTCTATAACTTTCTCCTTTCCTTTTTGTGCCGATGCTTCAGGTTCTTTGCTAGCTACAAAAATAATAATAATAATTTACACTATTAATTACAGCACTAGTTTATAATAATAATTGAATTTCTATCTAATTTATACCCTAATTTCAATTTAATCCTAATTAACTCATTTATTTTTCTAACTCAATTCATACTTTATTTTTATTCAATTTCCTTCCATATTCTACTTAACTATCTAATGTTTATAATAAAACCCTAATTTAAAATTTCTTTCAATTTAATCCCTCTATCACAAAACTTATATCTTCTTTTACAATTTAATCCCTTTATCAATGCTAACTTGAAATTCATTCAATTAAATCCCTAATTCACTATTTTGTTCAACATGAACTATGTTTAAAAACCTTAAAACTTCCAAGACCTCAACTTAATTTCATCAAAACTTTATTCTAAAGCTTCTAAAACATCTAATTTAAGAGAAAAGGGCTTAATTGACTTACCAATTAAAGCTTTAAGCTTCAAAAATCTAGTTTCTCCTTTTTCTATTTTCCTTCCCTTTTCTTCCTTCCCATTTTCGTTTGAGCTCTGTTCTTCTATTCCTTCTGTTGTTTGTTTTTTCTTTATTCTCTTATATCTTTTATATATATATATTAAGTAGTAATAACATTAATAAATTATAATTATCTATTTACTTAAATAATAAGTAAATTAATATTTCTTTTACAAATGTACAAATATAATTTTTCTAGATGTATGTTTTATTACCATACATTTGACTTTAATTTATATATATATATTTATATATATATTTCATTAATATAATAAGATAATATTAATTAAATAATAATTTATATTATTATATTCTAATATTAATTAATAATAACTTAAATTATGAAAAATCTTTAGATTTTTCTCATTGTTTGCTGCCTCAAATTATACAATAGGCATAATTGTCATTTTAGTCCCTCTTTCTTTCTTTTAATCTATAATTAGGCTTTTACCCCTTATTCAATTTAGTCCTTTTTATTAATTACTCTAAATTAAACTAAATTCATCTAATCAAAGCCTAATTAAACACACTACTCAACTCATAATTACTCATAATAATTATTTACGAAGTAAGTTTACTAAGACAAGATGAAGGCCCTATAACTCACTTTTTCGGTGCCCATGAATTTAAGTCATTACATTTCTCCCCCTTAATAAATTTCATCCTCGAAATTTACTTGAAAATAAATGGGGGTACTGTGCTCTCATAGTTTCTTCCAGTTCCCAAGTCGCTTCTTCCATACTATGACTTCTCCATAAAACTTTTACTAAGGAAACTCGTTTATTTCTTAATTCCTTTGCCTCTCGTGCTAAAATCTTAACTGGCTCTTCCTCATAGGACAAATCAGGTTGAACTTCAATGTCTTCAGTAGAAATTATATGAGAAGGATCTGATCTATATTTTCGTAGCATAGAAACATGAAAAACATCGTGAATCTTCTATAACTCTGGAGGTAAAGCTAACCGATAAGCGACTGGCTCGATTCTTTCTACAATTTCATATGGCCCAATATAACGAGGACTTAACTTTCCTTTTCGGCCAAATCTCCAGACTTTCTTCTAATGAGAGACTTTGAGAAATACTTTATCCCCGATTGAATACTCAATGTCCCGACGCTTCAAATCGGCATAAGATTTTTGTCTATCAAAGGCTACTTTTAATCTATCTTTAATCTTCTTAACCGTTTCTTCTGTCTTTTGAATTAATTCTGGCCCAATCACCTTTTTTTCATTCAATTCTGTCCAACACACTGGTGATTTACATCTTCGACCATATAGTGCTTCATACAGGGCCATTTGTATACTAGATTGGAAACTATTATTGTAGACAAACTTAGTTAATGGCAAAAAACATTCCCAACCTGATTCAAAATCGATGATACAAGCCGAAGCATATCTTCTAGTATCTGAATTACGCATTCAGACTGTCCATCTGTTTGCGAATGAAAAGTCATACTAAAGTTAAGTTTAGTACCCAGAGAATCATGCAATTGCTTCCAAAATTTTGATGTAAATCGAGGATCCCGATCGGAATTATTGATACCAGAATACCATGTAATCTTACAATTTCTCATATATAAACCTCAGCAAGCTTCTGCAATGACCAGTCGGTTCTGAGTGCTATGAAATGCGCTGACTTGGTAAGTCTATCAACTATCACCCAAATGGCATTCTTTTTACTTGCTGACAACGGTAATCCTGTAACAAAACCCATCGTGATGCGATCCCATTTCCACTTAGGAATATTAATAGGCTGAAGTAGTCTAGTAGGAACCTGATGTTCTGCTTTTACCTATTGACAAGTTAAACATTTACTCACAAATTTTACTATGTCTCTTTTCATTCCTAGCCACCAATATAGTTCTCGTAAATTCCGGTACATTTTCGTACCTCCGGGGTGCAAAGCGAATGAACTGTCGTGAGCTTCTCGAAGAATCGATTTCTTTAACTCAGAATTAGTTGGAACACAAATCCGATTTTGATATCTCAAACATTCACAATCATCAATACTAAAACTCTCTACTGTACTATTCTATACCATCTCTCTTTTTTTCAACAATTTATCGTCTCTCAATTGTGGTGATCTGATCTGATCAAACATTACCGGCTTTATTCTCAACTCGGCCAAAAGACTCCCATCATTACTGATACTGAGCCATGCAAACATCGCTCTCAATTCAACTGCAGCTTTTCTACTTAGTGCATCAGCTACAACATTAACTTTTCTCGGATGGTAGTCTATAACACGGTCATAATCTTTTAGGAGTTCTATCTACCGTCTTTGTCTCAAGTTCAAATCTCTTTTAGAAAGAAGATATTTCAAACTTTTATGATCGGTATAGATGTAGCATTTCTCACCGTACAAATAATGTCTCCAAATCTTCAGAGCAAAAATCACAGCTGCTAGTTCCAAATCATGAGTCGGATAGTTACGTTCATGTGGCTTCAATTGACGAGATGCATAGGCTATTACTTTTTCTTCCTGCATTAATACACAACCCAGACCACTCAAAGAAGCATCATTGTACACAACAAAATCTTTCCCCGACTCTGGTAATGTCAGAACTGGTGTCTCTGTCAACATTTGCTTCAATACTTCAAAACTTCTCTGGCACTGATCATCCCAGATAAAAGGAACATTTTCTGTAGTAATTTAGTTATCGGCAAATCTATCTTCGAAAATCCATTTACAAATCTTCTATAATACCCAGCTAAACTAAGAAAACTTCGTACCTCAGATACATTCTTCGGTACTTTCCACTAAACAATTACTTCAATCTTTTTCGAATCAACTCTGATTCCATCTGCCGATACCATATATCCTAAAAATATAACTTCTGATAGTCAGAACTCACATTTGCTAAGCTTTCCATACAACTACTTCTCCCGTAATATCTGTAATACAATTCTGAGATGCTGATCATGTTCTGACTCCGATTTTGAATAAACCAGTATATCATCGATAAAATCCACTACAAACTGATCTAAATACGGCTGAAAGATACGATTCATGAGATTCATAAAAGCAACTGGGGCATTAGTCAATCCGAATGGCATTACTAAGAACTCATAGTGACCGTACCTCGTACGGAAAGCTGTCTTCGGAACGTCACTTTCTTTTACTTTCAACTGGTAGTAGTCTGACCTTAAGTCAATCTTCAAAAATACAGAAGCTTCTCTCAACTGATCAAACAAACCATCAATGCGAGGTAGTGGATACTTATTCCTGATTGTTACCTTATTCAACTGTCGGTAGTCAATACAAAGTCGAATCGAGTCATCTTTCTTTTTAACAAATAATACTGGAGCTCCCCACGGTGATATGCTCGGTCGAATAAAACCACGATCTAATAAGTCTTGCAACTGTATCTTCAGCTCCTTTAACTTTGTAGGTGACATTCGGTATGAGGGTATGGATATTAGAGCTGTATCCGGATAAACCTCTATAGCAAACTCAACCTCTCTGTCTGGTGGCAAACCTAGTATTCTTCGGTAAATACATCAAGAAACTCACAAACTGTCCGGATTTTACTGCATTAGCTTCCAACTGAATCTGAATTAATGACATAGGCCAAATATTTTGAACAATCCTACTGAAGTAACTTATTAACCTTTATTGTTGAAATAAGACGTGCTGGCCCATTAGTACAGATACCATTTACCTCAATTCGGCCTCCATCTTCTATCTAAATACTGAATTTCTTTTTATAACAATCCAAAATCACTCCATATTTAGATAACCAATCCATTCCCGGTATTATATCAAAGTCCCCAAATGGCATGATCAACAAGTCAATAGGAAAAGTTTTATTCTGTATAATCAACGGGTATCTCGGACACACTTGATTTACTAACACTGTTTGCCCCAATGGACTCAACACCTCTATTGACACTCTAGACACCACGGATTTTAATTTCCCTAACTCAGCTAGTTTTAAATTTATATATGAATGTGAAGATCCAGGATCAATCAAAGTACAAACAGGCTCAGAATACAATAAAAATATACCTGTTACTACATCGTGGGTATCGCCTTCTTCCCGTGTTCTGACCACATAGGCTCTAGTCAGTACTTTAACTTCAGACTGTTAGGTAACAATATCGCTGCTTCTTCTAACACCTCTTCCTCTGAAAATCAAACCACCTCTACCAGATCCTCTGCCTCTAGTTGTAGATACTGATCTCTATGGTGTTACCGGTGCAGCACTATCAATTTTTGGGCAATCTCTGATGAAATGATCTGTAGAACCACATCGGAAGCAGCCCCTAGTTAATTTCCAGCATTCCCCACTGTGTTTCTTCCCACAGTGCTGACAATCTGGAATTTCTATTTTTCGAGATGAACCTCTCACACTGCCAATGGATACCATCATCTGTTTACCCCTGCTTCATCCACTTGTATTCGGTCCAAATTGGATCTCCATCCACCTTAAGATTCCTTTGATCTTTTTGGCTGAGGATTCAAACTGGTAGTTCCCGTACGCTTCCCAGTTGGTCTAACACTTTCAGTCTTTTTATCGAGGCCTAGAACTTGCTCCACCATTTTGGCCTATTCAATCAAATCTACAAAATCAGTAATATGGTGAGATACCAATTGTACATTGATCTCGTCTCGCAAACCCCGTAAAAATCTTTTGCAACTATCAACTTCTGTTGGTATAAATTCTGAGGCGTATCTGCTGAGTCTCGAGAATTCCCTCTCATAATCTATTATTAACATGTCACCCTGTTGCAGCATTAAAAACTCTTGCTTCTTGTCTTCGATATACATTTCTCCGATATATTTCTTTTGAAACTCTTTCTGAAATAGGTCCCATGTTATTTGATCCTCCGGTAGATGTCGAACAACTGATTCCCTCCATAAATAAGCTTTCCCTTGTAGCAACGATACAGTACAAATCAAGTATTCCCGGGAGGTACATTTCAATTACTGTAAAATTCTTTTGGTCGACTCCATCTAATTTTCAACTGTGGATGGATCAACTCCTTTCAGACCCATAAATTCAATGGCACCATATTTTCTCAATTCCTTTATCGGGGCCCGTCTCTAATTTGGTACTGAAGTCGTAGCAAAAGTAGTCTCCGCTACTCTTTGTAATACATCGGTAATTACTCGTAGTATATCAGAATCATCTCTATCATTTCTTCTATCTACTCTAGGAGGTGGATTTCTTACTAGGTTTGTGCTAGGTGTTATTAACTCTGTTTCATCTAACCCATACGACTCTTTGTCTCCAGTGTACATTTCTTGGTCAATATCATCTATTCTTTCATCTGACATCTTTAATCTATAAAACAAAAACAAATAAATAGGTCAGCATCCAAATATCCCGACTTAGTTTCAACCCAACAGTGGCATGTACTTCTAGACATAATTTTCGAGCTCGATTTAGTCCGAGAATCGACTAAACCTGATAGCTCTGATACCAATAATTGTAACACCCTTAACCTTAAATCGTCGTCGAAATAAGATTACAGGGTATTACCAGATATATCGAACAACGTACAAATAATAAATAATTAATTAATAAACATACTATAAAATAATCATAAAATTTCTTAATTGTACCCTCGAGGCTCAAAATACGTATTAAAAGGGAATTGGTGCTCAAAATACGTATTAAAAGGGGTACTTGTTTTGGTGCTCCATAAATTTTTCGTAAAAAAAAAATTTTCGAACGCGATAGAACCCCCTTTATAAACATCTAACCTTCCCTGCAATTTCAACCCGCAACCAAAACAATTTATACTCAAATTCACCTAAATCATAATCATTTCATTAACTTATTAATTCAATAATTAAACATTCTTAATATTATTCAAAATTTACAAATAACTTTATTCATTTTTCATTCAAACATAATGTCAAATTTTATAACATACTCTTTACCATTTTATTAAACTAATATCAAAATATAGTATATTTTTTTTTTTACAACCAACATTACAAGCATATACATGTAACCTATACAACACTTAGTACATGCCACTTTTACCAAAAGAGGAGAATTACATCACCGAGTTTTTACTGAGGTCGAGATAGATCTGGATGCTGAACCAAGACCTTAATTTCTACTAACCTGCGCACGAAAACAACCGTACGCTGAGTATTTCATACTCAGTGGTATTACTATAATTCAAATTATAAATAACCAAATAAATTTCACATATTATCTTAATTTATACACCACTTTCATTCCATATCAATATCAAATCAATTTAACCATTTCATTCTCATTTCTCAATTTCATCACATATCACTTTATATGCCTCAATTTTTCATTTCTATTCAATTTTTCTTTTTCACTTTGTTTACCCCTATTAACAAGACTCGGACCTTGGCGGATACAGGGATCCAACCAAACACACCAGAATGGCACCCAATGCCTCATCGGATAATTCGAAGCAATAAAGTGACACCCAATGTCTCATCGGCCTAGCTGAAGTAAAGTGGTACCCAGTATCTCATCGAATCTATCCAAAGTAAAATAATGACACCCAATGTCTCATCGACTCAAGGTCGAAGTATCCTTGAACTCTTCAAATCCTATGGAATGCCAACTATATCCGACTCAGCTCGACTAGTTAATAGGGACTTTCAATTTATAATTCATATCACTTTCAATTTCAATTTCACTTATTAAATATAAATATCGAAATAAACATTAAATAATGAATAATTTAAATTATAGTAATACAAACCCGGATTTCGCGATTACTCTTCGATAACTTTCTCCTTTCCTTTTTGTGCCGATGCTTCGGGTTCTTTGCTAGCTACAAAAATAATAATAATAATTTACACTATTAATTACAGCACAAATTTATAATAATAATTGAATTTCTATCCAATTTATACCCTAATTACAATTTAATCCTAATTAACTCATTTATTTTTCTAACTCAATTCATACTTTATTTTTATTCAATTTCCTTTCATATTCTACTTAACTATCTAATGTTTATAATAAAAACCTAATTTAAAATTTCTTTCAATTTAATTCCTCTATCACAAAACTTATAGCTTCTTTTACAATTTAATCCCTTTATCAATGCTAAATTGAAATTCATTCAATTAAATCCCTAATTCACTATTTTGTTCAACATGAACTATGTTCAAAAACCTTAAAACTTCCAAGACCTCAACTTAATTTCATCAAAACTTTATTCTAAAGCTTCTAAACATCTAATTTAAGAGAAAATGGCTTAATTGACTTACCAATTAAAGTTTTAAGCTTCAAAAATCTAGTTTCCCTTTTTTCTTTTTCCTTCCCTTTTCTTCCTTCCCATTTTCGTTTGAGCTCTGTTATTCTATTCATTCTTTTGTTTTTTTTTTCTTTATTCTTTTATATCTATATATATATATATTAATTAGTAATAACATTAATAAATTATAATTATCTATTTACTTAAATAATAAGTAAATTAATATTTATTTTACAAATGATAAAAATATGATTTTTATACATGTATATTTTATTACCATACATTTGGCTTTAATTTATATATATATATATATATTTCATTAATATAATAAGATAATATTAATTAAATAATAATTTATATTATTATATTCTAATATTAATTAATAATAACTTAAATTATGAAAAATCTTTAGATTTTTCTCATTGTTTGCCGCCTCGAATTATGCAATAGGCATAATTGTCATTTTAGTCCCTCTTTCTTTCTTTTAATCTGTAATTAGGCTTTTATCCCTTATTCAATTTAGTCCTTTTTTCCTAATTACTCTAAATTAAACTAAATTCATCTAATCAAAGCCTAATTAAACATACTACTCGACTCATAATTACTCCTAATAATTATTACGAAGTAGGTTTACTTAGACAAGACGAAGGCCCTATAACTCACTTTTTCGGTGCCCGTGAATTTAGGTCATTACACCCTTTTTGTCGAGATTTGATTTTGTTAAGTTTCCTAACTATGTTTCATTTTTTGAATTGCTGAATTTTATTTTGTTCAAAAAAAAAAGAAAAAAATTAAATTGAAAAAAAAAAAGAAAATAAAAAAAAGTGTTCGAGCTAGAATAGTTAGTTTCATATACTGTTGAAAAGATCATGTTTGTTCTTTAATATTAGTGTTGATGTACTTTCTTTCAATTCAGCAACTGATTATTTTTTTTAGTTTGGTAGCTTATCAACTCAATCTCGATTTTAACCAATTTTTCTAGCTTTTTCCATACCCTTAGCCTAAACTCCGTTACAACCCTATAAAGATCTCTTGATTGGTGTGTCATCTCATTTCATAGTGGTGGAGATTTGATTTTCAAGCAAGCCTATGGTAATGACATTTCTTGTTTGACTATTGAGTACATATTACTTGAACCTTAAACACTTTAAGTACTTTGAGTGAATCTTTAGTGAGGATGTCAATTCTTGTTGATTTTGAATTTAAGGTAATTATTTAGATTGTTTGGTTCTTTAGTGTTCTTTTAGTTGAATTTCCAATGCATGGTTGTTTGCAATTTATCTTGAAACATTATTGATGAAAATGAAGAATTGAGAAAGTTAACTTGAATGTGGGTTTGAGGATTTTGCTTGAGGACAAGCAAACGGTTAAGTGTGGAGATATTTGATAAGTGCTAAAAATAACATACTTTAATTTTATTCTTAATGCGTTTTTAGATGATTTTTCGATTTTAAATGGTGAATTTTATGCTCCTAATCCTTTAAATTCATGTTTCTATACTTAAAGCATTTGGAAACGAAATGAGCAAAAAAGAGCAAAAAAAATCGGACAAAAAGAGCATATTTTAGGAGCCACACGGGCTAGACACACAGACTGGCACACGGCCATGTGCTAGGCTGTGTGGATTTCGCAAACTGGACTCTAAAATGCGCGGAAAACGAAATTTTTAGGTTTTTTGAGTATTCTAAGACGTATAAATACCAAATATGAGAAGAGGGGGAGTAAGCTATCATAGATTATTCAAGAAAACAACTTGGAAAACACCATTGAAGTCTCTTTGAAGCAAATTTTCATCAAGATTGAAGACCTCTTTTTAATTTCTTTTTATTTTATTATGAGTTTCTTTTTATCTTGTGGTTATACTGTCTTTGAGATGTTGTTGTTTGCGATTATGAACTAATTTTCTAAATATATAAGGGAGATGAATTCTATGATGAATTATGTCATTTGATTTCTATTTTACGCAATAAATACTTAGATCGTGTTCTCAATTGTGTGTGCTTAATTCTTGGTTTAATATTTCTAGGCTATTAATCCATGTTTGATGCGCTTAAATCAGAAGAGGAATAGACCCTATTTAAGAGTAGATCTAGCATAATTGAGTGGAGTTGCATGCAATCCTAAAAATAAGACGACATAAATCTACCGTATTAGAGTCAAATCTAATAAGGAATTCATAGATCGAATGAATACAACAATAGAAATTTTAATTAGAAAGAAATTTCAATTAATCAACTTAGAGTCGGTTGCTTTTATACTTGAATAGAGATATTAGCATAATTTAGGGATTTCTACGGATCAATATACTAAGTGAATAAATTATTTAATTCAGATTAATAATAACAGATGAAATTTAAGTGGATTCTTTCCTAAGTATTGTCTCACTTCTTGGTTGTTACTTGCTTGTTTTATTGCTTTGTTCTTTGTCGTGTTTTTAATTAATTAATTTAATTAATTTTAGTTTAAAACAATCACTCCATTTTATCAATTAAATAATTGAAAGACGGTAATTATTAGTACTTTTAATCCTCGTGAAAACAATATTTGTGCTCACCGTAACTATACTATTAATTGATAGGTGCACTTTCCTTAATCATATTTTTAGTTAGTTTCGACTGCATCAAATTTTTACCCAAAATAATTTACTTAATTAATCGTCTCATCATCTAGAGTCTCAATATGATATCCAACGTATTATGAAAGAAGAAGCAAGATAACTTTAAATTTTATTGATCAATAGGGATATTTAAAATGCTTCTCTGAAATTTATATTTATAGATATAAGAAGTATAAATAACAATAAAATATTTATAAAATATTTAAAATTCATTTTAAGTCACTTTTTTAAAAAGGAAAATTCTTTTATAATTTAAATTCTTTTAAAATTTTTATTAAAATAATAAGTTTATTTCTTACAATAATTTAATTTAATATATTATTTTTTTAGTACTTCAATAATTATTATTTTTAATATATTATTTTTAATTTTTTTACTTATATGATTTCTAAATCCCTTTAAATAAAAAATATAACATGAAGTAATTTGATATATTTTAATTATTAAATATAATAAATCTTTGTATCCCAGGGGAATGAAATGAAACTAATTTACATACATACATATAGATAGATAGATAAATAGCTTGATCAGGATGGAGATCTCCATGAGCATGTTCTTGGATCCTATCGTAAAATACTGGGTTCTATTCTGTACAGTTACCACTCACATAATAGTTCATCTCAATGTGCACAAAGGTTGGTCCAGTCATACGAAGGTATCTGCTTTTACTTTAGGGATTTGAGGTAGCCAAGGTTCCAACCTATCACTTCCAATACTCTACCAACACACTATATAGTTCCATTCCATTCTACCATCACCCAACTTCATGGTTTCTTTTATTTAAAACATATTTGAATAGGTGCATTATAAATCTTAGATGACGATCACATTTGGTGTACTGCATCTAGTGGTTTCTCCAAAGAAAAAAGTCCTTAACAAGTGTGATCTCCCCATTTAGAAACTGATAAGAAGCAGCTATAACTTTCTCAAGAAATATGTATTTCCATATAGAAAACTAAAACTTTGAGGTTGGATTCATACCTCCATTTCCGCTCACTTCGCATTTAAAAGTGGCTTCTCTTAGGCAGAGCTCTGTGCTATTATGCATGGACTTCATTTTTCTTGAAGTACCTGTATCCAACACCCATGTCAGAAACGTATCAGGACATGGGTAGCAGGATATTGCCTTCCAAGGGCCCTCCAAATACATGAAAAGACTTGAAATGGACAACACTCACACCCAACTGTTATCAGTCTCTATAAGAAGAATCATATTCTTGGAATGGCATGGACAGAAATGGATCCCACCTTTGAAAAGAGCGTCAATTTTTCTGTGGCAAATGGCAATCAGGGCAGGGCTTCAATATGTCATCACCTAACAGAAGATCAATTTTTATAGCTAGTTAGTCCAAAAGTAATTGCTGATTCAAACTGTGATAGTTCATAACTGAGATCCCATTTGGGTTTTGTTTCAGTTGAGTTAGAAGCGGTCCTCTCATTAACATAACTAAATTCCCTCGTCTTCTCAAAATTTCTTCCAACCTTGCTAGATTACTTGACTTGTAGGGTAAGGTATATCAACCACAAAGAAAAGAACTATGTTTCCAACCTAAATCCAACTCAGACCAGGCTCCTTCCTGACCCCTCGCTGTTGCATCAGTTCTCTGATCCTTGCAGCCAATGGTTCTACAGCAGTATCAGCATAGATGTTGTGAAGAAGAACATAAGATGATGAATCTTGGGGTTCAAGCTCAATTACTTTCATTGCAGCACGTTTCCCAGCCACTGTGTCGTTATAGACCCTGCAAGAACTCAACAATGCTCGCCACATAATTGGATTATTCCTGAAACCTGAGGCGAGTATGAAGTTTTCAGCCTCTGATAGCCTTCCAGCACGACCAAAGAGGTCAACAACACAGCAATAATGCTCTATGCTGGCTTCAACACCATCATCCTTCATGCTTTCAAAGTATCTGCAGTAGTAACTCAAAAGGTAAATCACATTGTTATTATGAATAAAAGCAAAAAAATAAAATCTGTTTGCACAGAAGCTCCTAAAGAGAATGGCATGGGAAAATGCTTATGGGAGAAATAAAGCAGTTCAATAACACATGGAAAAGAGGAAGTTGAGACATCAAAACCAGTGCATGTATTTACAAGTTCTATAATATCTGCCTAAAACAAAGTGTTATTTTACATAATGCTAAATTAAGTCCCCAGCTTACTAAAGTTAATTTATCATTATGTTCCAAATACTGACAATTTCCCATCGCAAAAAAGAATTGGGTAGCATGTAGAATTAGAGGTGATTCAGTCTTGAAATTTCAGGATGAAACATGTCCCTATGACCCCACACATCCTCATGCATATACATCAAATCTACAAATGAACTTTGAAATGATAGGATGAAGAGCTACATTGACATACTTTAATCCTTCTTCGACAAGCCCTCCATAACTGCAAGCAGATAAAACTCCTACATAAGTAATATGATTAGGCCTGATCCCATGTTCCTTCATCAACCCAAAGAGGTTTAAAGCATCTTTAGCACATCCATGTTGTGCGCAACTACAGATCATCACTGACCAAGAAACCACATCTGGATTCTCTGTCTCTCGAAATATCAGATCAGCAGAGTCTATGTCACCACACTTTGCATACATGCAAATCTGTGAGTTTTGAACAATTCTGAAGCTCCCAAAGCCACTTTTCACAACATGTCCGTGAACCTGCTCACCCAATCTTGAAGTGGCTAGATCCGCACAAGCACTCAAAATGTTTGAGATAGTGAATTCATCTGGTCTTCCTCCACATGCCATCAGTTCATAAAAGAGACTCAATGCACTTTTAAATTGCCCATTCTGAATATAACCAGCGATCATGGATGTCCACAATACAATATCTCGTCTGGGAGTTGATATAAAACATTTCAAACCGTCTTCAGTTGATCCCATTAAGGAATACAGTTCAATAAGTGCACTTCCTATGAACTCATCAGACTGCAAGTTATACTTGCATATTTGAGCATGAATTTGTTTGCCACAGACAAAATCTTCAACCGCAATACAAGCTTTAAGCATGCTTGAGAATGTAAATTTTGAGGGCTTCAATCCATGTCTTTGTACTTCAAAGAAAAGTCTGCAGGCTTCATTTGTACATTCCTTGCTAATGCTTTCTGTTTCCATAATTCCAGATATCATGGCATTATACATGACAATATTGCGGTTTGGCATGCTTTTAAAAGTTTTAACTGCACTATTTAGTTCTCCATTTTTCGCATACATATCGAGCAATGCCGTCCCAACAACAATATCAATATCAAACCCAAGTTTCATTATACAACCATGAAGCATTTTCCCACACATTATCCAAACATCAGTGTTTGTACAACAAGCCTTTAAGACACTTCCCATGGTATAAGTATTCAACTCCAAGCCCTTTCGATGCATGCTTATTAATAGTTTCAACATCTCTTCCTTTTTATTTAGACGGACATAACCTGCAATCAATGTATTCCATGAAATATCATCCAACTCCTTGGAATTCTCAAACAAAAACCTTGCCTGATCAACACATTCACATTTGCAATACATATCGATTAAGGAGTTGGTCAAAAATGCTTTCTCAATCAACCCATTTACTACAATCAATCCATGAATTAACTTCCCTAGCTTGAGATCCCCAGTTTGAACGCAAACATTTAAAGCACCAGCGTAAGTGAATTTATCAAGCTTTAGACATGCTTTTCTAGCTTCGACAAACACTTGCAAGGCTTTATCAAAAGCACCCATCTGAGTATATCCAGAAATCAAAGAATTATATGAAACGAGATTTGGTTTGGACATTTTGTCGAACAACCGGTGAGCTACATCCATTTCACCAGCTTTGGAGTACATATTTAAAAGATTGTTTAGCAAAAACAGGCATGGGTTGAAAGCAGACTTGATTATATGGGCATGGGCAAGTTTTCCGTGGAGCAGACAACTAGATTTGGTGGAGTGTTGAACGATTTTAGTGTAGGTAACAGAATCGAAAGATAGATGCATGTAACATGTTTGATAAAATTGGTGGAAAACAAGGGGCTTAGGTAAGCCAAGGATCTTGGTTTTTTCAAGTAACATGGTCTCTAAACATTCCAGGTGCGGTTAAAAGACAAGGCAAATAGGTAAATAACATGATATACCATATCCTCGGGACCTCGTTGGTTTATCCCACCCAAATCTTCTGATGAAGAAGGGAGAGGAAGACGTGACTTTATCGAGGAGGGAAGTAAATGCCACAGATCCACGCAGTGGCTTGAATGGAGACAGCACCGAAACAAAATATTACGTGTTTCGGTTAAAAATGTGAGAGATATCTAGCTGAGCTTATCTTTAAGAAGGGTAAATTACACTAACAATTATTCAATTTTAAAGTAATTGACAAAATATTCACTTTGATTTCAATTCAATCATTTAACTTTTAAAAAATAATAAATCAATCCTTTTAATTATTTTTCGTTACAGATGTAATAAATGGATTCTAATTTTAATTCAATTACTTAATTTTCGAAAAATAATAAATTATTTTTTTTAATCATTTTTCATTATAGGCTTAACGAAAACTTGACCTATCATCTAACTAGCCAAATTGGCATCCTAGCTGTCGTTTAAATGGCACTAATTTAAGAATCCTAACTAGGCAGTAAAAAAAAAAAGAAAAAGAAAAAGAGAATAAATAGAGATGCCCTAGCTACGGCCATATTGCTCCTCCAAAGTGGAGCCACCACCCAATTTGTTGTCCCTTTTCTTCTTCTCTTCTTTTCTTCCCTTTTTCTTGTTTTTCTTAACTCTAGTCGTTGTCGTTCATGGCCTTCTCCAGTCAATCGTCATCAACAAATGGCTACTCTTTTTCTCTTCTCAAATCTCACTTCAGATTTCCCAATATGTCTTCAAAATCTTGAGATTAAAACCTCAAAGCTTCGAAAAAAGCTTCAACAAATCTCCGCCGTCCACCGTCAGATGACCACCATATTTTGACCATAACTCTTCTTCGACCAACCGACTCTTGACCACTCGGATCATTGAATTGGTGGCTCGAGTTCTCTAACCCATAAAACCCGAAATGGGTGTGGGTTTCTTCTCTTTTGATTCTCTTTTTTTTTTTTTTTAGTTTTGTTTTACTTCCCTCTTTTGATGCAAGCCAATTTTGGATTCTTGTTCTTTTTTTTTATTTGATTTTGGATGCTTTCTATTTGGTATTTTTGTTTTTGGTTGGAATTTTATGGATCTAGAATGTTTAAGGGTTGGGATTTGGTGGTTATGGTGGTGGTGTCTTGGCAAAAGAGTGACAATGAGTGATGCCAATGTGGTGATTAAATGATAGTGGACTTGTAGAGGTGGCCTCGAGGGTGGTGGTGAGGGAGTCGAGAAGGATGAAGAAAAATGGTGAAAAAGCCTCATGTTTAATGGTGGCATGTGAGAGGGATGACAAGAAAATGATGGTGGTGAAGGTGGGATGAAGAAAATTGGTGACCCCCACCTTCCCTTTCTCTTTATGTTTTTAATATTTAATGGTGGAATGTGAGAAGGATGACAATGAAATGTTCAAATGTGACAAGTTAAATGGTCATGTCAGTTTTCTTGTCATGCTTGTAACAGAACATGTTAATGAGTGATTGATTTGTCACTTTTAGATAACATTAATGATTGATTTATTATTTTTGAAAATTGAGTGATTGAATTAAAATTAGAGTGACTAACTTGTCAATTGTATCAAAATTAAATAATTATTGGTGTAGTTTACACTTCTAAGAATTTAGGATTTTATTATACTTTTAAATCTAATCACCATAAATTTATTCTCTCTTATTTTATCATTTAGAATTATTTATAAGAATGTCAATCTATCACTCTTTTTGGTATTTTTAGCACTAACAACCTTAATCAAATACCAAATTTAACTTTCAACTCTAGATATAATTGAGCTATATAAATTTGAAATTAGTATCTAATTCACAATTTATTAGAAAATATTTTTGCATTTATGTAGGTTTGAACTTGAGCTGATTTATTAATTAAATTTAAAATTAAAACCTTTTGATTTCAATTTTATTTTAATTTTAGATAAAAAAAATAAAAGTAATTTTTTTATTTCATATTATATTTTTTTCAAAATTCATTTTAAAAATATTCAACCAAACATTTTTTTTGTAATTTTTTTATTTTTTCCTTGAATAAAAAGCAAAAATGAAATTTGTAAAAAAATTGTTATTAAACACAAGTTTAATGTAACATTTGGTACTTAAATTTGATATTTCTTTTTCAAATTCGGTACCTAAATTTTCTTGATGCAATTTGGTATATGAACTTAATTTTTTTTTTGTAATATGGTACTTAAGTTTTTTTTTTTAGAATTTGACATTTTTTCCTAATTTAATACATAATTTTTTGTTTTAGATTTTGTTTGGTAACTAAACTTGTCAATTGTTATACAAATTACACCAAAATACTAACAATGTTAGTTGTTTTATAAAGGATAGAAATAACAAATGTATGACCAACATGTTACAAAAGGTAAAGAATTTAATGGAAGAAATAATTACATTTAGAGTAAAGAGTGAGCATTCTATCGAATCGAATGAAAAATTTTCGAATTAATCGAGTTTTCAAATCTTATTTCATCATCCCATTTTACGAATCGAGTCAAGCGAGATGGAATTTGAATCGAATATATTTGTTCGAGTTAAATTTAAAAAAAATTATTTTAGTGTTGTTTATTTTTATGTATTTTTTTTAAAAAAAAAATATTTTTTTTTTAATTTTTTTTTTTGAATTCATTAAAGGGATTTTGATTTGGGGGTTTGAATGAATTGATAAAGAAGAAAAAGAATGGAGAGTTTAATTTAAGTTTTTTTTGAAGAAGAAGAGAAAGAAGAGAAAACTGATTTGGGGTTTAATTTAGGGATTTTTTTTTTTTTTTAATGTGGTATATGACAATTGAGAGATCCAAATTTGAATTGAAGAAGAAAATGGAGATAGAATCTTGACTTTTGGAAAAATTGGGATGATAGGGCTGGAAATTGAGATGGTGGGGTTGGCCAGGTTTTAAGAAATTAGGAAATTGGAAGACAGGCTTTTAGGGTGGATTTGGGTTTTGGGCTTGGGGAGTGGGAATATAAATTTAAAATTTAAAATTATATCATTTATATTCGATTTATTTGAATTATTTAAATTCAAAAATTCAACTCGACTCGAACTCGAAATTCGAAATAAAAATTCGAGTTGATTCGATTAACTTGAATAACTTGATTTGAATAATTTGAAATTCAAAATTTTTTTGAATGTTTCGAATCGAATCAAATTTTTCTCACCTTTATTTAGAGTTATTATGTACAAAAATATCTAAACTTGACAACTTATACATACTTGATACCTAAACTTTTTTTTACCTAGTTGATATCTAAATTTTGGAAACCATAAGATCCTGTTCTTCATTGCATTTGGGAAACCAAAAGTGTTTTTTTCCACCTAAACACAAAAGTTGAGATTTAAGTGCTTTTGGTTTTTGTGTTGGATAGTAAAAACCATCAAAATACCCTTATTTATATAAAGGGTTAAATATAAAATTAGTATATGAACTTGTCCACTTCTTTCAGATTGGTTCTTATATTTTTTTTTGTCCTAGATTGGTACCCAAACTTTTTTTTCGTCCATTGATTTGTTACCGGAGTCTAACACCGTTAAGTCTGAGACACGTGATAGAATATTATTGTGACACATGGCATAAATAATATCATGATGACATCATAGTGATGTCATAATCTAAAAAATTAATAAAAAAACTTTTTTTCTTTTTTTACTTTTCTACCCCCATTTTCTATCGTCTCTTCTTCTTCCATCTACTCCGCAACCCCTCCCCCCAATTTAAGCTTGTTGGTAAGAAATGGAGAGGCAAATTGATCCATTTCCCGTCTGATTTTGATTTCGTTTTTGTTTCATTTTTTCATGAATTGGAATACAAATTGAAAACCAAACTTAGAACACCCATTAGAAAAAAAAAAATCCAAACTTAGAACACCCATCAATCCATTAAAAAAATTAGAAACTTAACATCACAAATAAAACCATAAAAATTTAACATTTCGATTTTTTGGGTTCTTAAAATTAAGAAGCAAAGACGAAAACCTAATTTTGTGGTGCTGGAATTGACTGAACAAATGGAGTTATTCTGTTACTGTAGAGAACTAATTGAAGAGGGAGTTTGTTTCACTAAACCTAAAACCCTTTTTTACATCTTCGAACAACTTATTTTTAATTCAATCAAGCTGCTAATAGGAAGAGCAGCAACAGTGACAGTGAAGATGAAGGTGATAGAGACTGTAAGATCTTACGCTGGATTCAGGGTAACTCAAAGGAATGAGTGCTTGAATTTGGTGAGGAGATTGACGCTTTTGGTGCCACTTTTGGAGGAAATAAAGGAGCTTGATTACTCAATTTCAAGTTTGGGTTTGGGTTTGAATTCTCTGCTTAACTTGAAGAAAGCACTGCTTGGAGCAAAGAAGCCGCTGAAGAATTGTACCTATGGAAGCAAGATATATTTGGTAATAATTTATAGTGTTGATTGATTTACCTACTTTCAATTATTTCATTTGGCTGATTCAAGATGTTGCATAGTTTCTGTTTGTTAAAATTAGGCAATGGAAAGTGAGGCAGTTATGTGTAGATTTCATGTTGTTTATCACAAAATGAACCAGGCGCTTGATGACATCCCTTTTGATAAACTTGGAGTTTCAATTGAAGTGAGAGAACAAGTAATGATTCATTTATGTGTATCTTAATTTCATCTTTCTAAATAGGCTGCTTGAACTCCTATTTTTTCACATTGTTAAATCAATATATACAATGAATCATTGTCTGGTTTGGTTTAGTTCTTAATCAATATTTCAACCGATGGACAAGATAGATACTCTTGTTTCTCTGTGTCCACAATTAAAACAATACCAGATTATAGACACGACATCAAACAGCATAGGGAAATGAGTGTATCCAATTAGTCGCTTGTACTGATGACACTTCTTAAATTAGGTTGATGGAAGAAGAAGAGACAATAGAAAAATTTGAGGTTAAAAAAGTAAAAAGAGAAAAACTCTTTTTTTTTTTAGATTATGACATCACCATGACATCATTTATGTCACGTGTCACAATATTATTCTGCCACGTGTCTCAGACTTAACAGTGTTAAGCTGAGGTATCAAATCAATGGACGAAAAAAAAAGTTCGGGTACTAATCTGAGACAAAAAACTATAGATACCAATCTGGGAGAAGTTGACAAGTTCTGTAACACCCTAATTTTGCTGTTAGGATTAAATTTGGAAAAAAAAATGAGAATTTTAGGATTAATTTAGAAATTTGAGAAAATGTATGGGCTAAATTGTAAATTTTGTAAAATTTAAGGTCTATTTTTAATTTCAGTCAAGTGTTAGGACTAATTTGAGTTTTTAATTGAAGTTGGGTGACAGAATTAGGAAGATTGAACTTATTTGTGAATCAAGTAAAAGTTTGAGGCCATTTTAGAAACCTTAAGGTTCCCTAGGAGCCTCCGAAAAAATGTCCTTTTCTTTGAGTGTAAAAACCCCATTTTTCCTTGCCAAAGACTTTTCTTCTTTCATTTGCCACCCTTCACCTGTCGAAACCCTTCTCCCCTCTCTCTTTCTTTTTTTTTTCCTGACTAAGCTCTGACGGGCACTCTCTAGACGTCTGTGGGTTACGTCGCCACCATCATTGTGACCCTCGCCTTCTTGCGAACCACACTAGCCTTTGAACCTCTTTCATCGACGATCGTGAGCGAGAATGTCTCTTGAATCGAATTGACCATTGTTCTTGTCGCTTCTCCGCCGTGAGTTACGTCGCGATTTCGTCTCGGTTAGCGTTGGTAAGTTGATGGGAAAGTTGGTTTCCCTTAAATTGCATGTTGGGTGTGTTGTTTACTCTATTACCAACATGTGTGCACCGTTCTATTATGGTGGGTTATGGCGGTACCGTTTAGGGTTAGAAAACCCTAAAACCCCTTTGTGCTTAAGTGTGGGTGTTAGGTTAGTATTAGGAAACCCAAGTTAAAGTTCAATTGGTTGCCTAGCCCAACAAACCATATGACCCAAGAGAAGCCAAATACCTTAACCATTGTCTAACTCGAACCCTTAAAACCTTTGACCCTATAATCCAATTTGCAAGCCCAACTCAGATTAACCCAAGTGTGTGACCTAGTTGGTGTAAACCCAAATCCAATGACCTAATTTTTGAACCAAACCCAAACCAGAGAATCGAACTAACCTTCACCCGAACCCATGAACCCGACCTGACCGTTGATTGAACCCGACCCGACCCGACCCATTGACTTTGATCAACCCGTTGACTTTGATCTTTGACCGTTGACCATTGACTTTTTTAAGAAAATCCTATCTTACTGTTTTTCGACATCTTGACTTCGTTTCCACTGTCTGTTTCATCAAATTTAAACCCGAAAGCCTCGTTTTAGTTGTTTTACTCTTAATTTTGTACTTAGAGTTATTTAGAGGTGTTATCTGGGAAATCTAATGTGAGATATTTGTATAGGTGATCACGACTCCGAGATCGATGACTTACCTCCTCCTCCACCTTTGCAACCTGCTCCTACACCAGTTCGAGAGCTACACGTGAGTTATTTCGATTTAGTGTTATTTTTAGTTAGTGGCTTAAGAATAGTTCTGATGTAGGATTTGTGTTCATATGTTCTAATTCCGTTAGACCCAGTGTTAGATCTGTGCGTGGAAGACCACCTCCTCGTAATTAGAGCTTCAACTTTTTAGAAATGTGTTTCTGACTGTATTACATCCTTTTGTATGTTATATTTTGTTATGTGTTATCATGTGTTTTTTTTTTATATTTATATGATGTTATTTTGTGCTAAGGAAGATGGTATGATTATGATTTTTGTTTTGTTAAAGCATGTTGATATTGCCATGCATGATGATCGAAATGTGATTAAGCAAATGTGATGTGATAATTATTTTGAGAACTCTGATATATATGTAATATCATGAAATTCAGATTGAGATTGAGATTGAGACTGAGATATACATGTGATCATACCATTGTGTGCTCATGGGTTGGGTTTGTATGGTGGAAGACGTGGTTATCACCCCTTCAAACGGTTGATAGTAAAACCACACTGCAATTGGTGATGATTGGTTGGGAAGGGGTTTTGGAGAACCTCTTCATTGTGTTGGTGTGTTGGAGTATGGGTGCATTGCATTTTGTTTGTGAATGTATCATGCTTTGTGGTTATATTATGTGTTGTAATATTGTTGTGATAATGCATTAGGATGTATGTTCTTTAGAGACACACTAAGCTTTTTAGCTAATTTCCCTACAGTTTTCCTTATAGATACTTGAGACTTAGGCGACTTGGTACCCAAAGAAGCTGCATTATTTTAGATTTCATTTTCTTTATTTTATTATTTCGATATAACTTATTTTGAGGTTTTTCAGTAACTACTATTATTTATTATTATTTTGGGGTTGTAAAGACAATTTAATTTGGGTTTATTTATGTTCGTTTAAGTGTTTATTTGTTATTCTATTAAATTATAATTTTATTTTTATATATTTATTTATATACGAATGATTATGGTTCTGAGAATACGTGAGGGTGAAATTACAATTGTGACCCTCTAGATCTAGTCATATTTTCTAGGCCGGGTAAAAAGGTTACAAGTTCAGGTGCTAATTTTATATTTAACCATTATATAAACTATTTAGAAGTATACAAAAAATTAGATTGATTTATATTTCATGTATCATTATATTAAATTATTCAAATGCAGAATTCAGATGACAGATATGTATAATTCATATACAGTTATGATCATATAGTTTAGGTATAACAGAAAGTCAATAACGATAATAATCAACACATACAAATATCCAGAATTCATTTAAAATCATAACAAAGTAGATTATACAGTTCAATTCAATTCATATGATTCTTACGAATGGCCTACATTCGTCTCGTGCAACAATTATAGCCTTAACGAAAATTTCAAATTCTAGGCTCACATGTCCGTGTGGTTCCACATGGTTTGGCACACGACCGTGTGATTGCCCGTGTGAACCTATCTCCAAAATAGTGAGTTACATGGCCTGGACATACGCCAATGTGGCAACCCATGTACCTCACATGGTTTGGCACACGTTTGTGTCCTCTTCCCGTGTGTCCCTAATACACAAACAGTGAGTTACACAGCCTGGACACACGATTGTATGTCAGCCCGTGTGAACTGTACACCTTATTTTCTCACACACGGCCTACCACAGGCTTGTGTGCCTCACATTAAAAAAATAGTGAGCTACACGGCCTATCACACGGCCATATGACATCGATAACTCCAATTTTTCGGTGATTAAACAGCACAAAATCGAGGTTTTCAATACCCACCTGTTACAACGACGAAGTAGAAGCAACAAATATGTCCCATAAACCTAAAAATGTTTCACCAAACTCCAATTACTCAATCAACATCAACAAACATTCGATTAAAACACAACCAACAATCAGTCGAAAAGTTTCGACACAAAAGAACTTTTACCTCCCAATGAACAACCAAATCACGAATTTTTGTCGCTAGAAACTTCACTGTTCTCGAGACCTTCCCCTAGCGTATCAAAATTAAAGTAACAACAGAAGATTCACATCAATTGGACGAGAACGCAACTTTCGACCCAAAATGACCAACAAAGGAGAGATTATGAATCTAAAGTGAAGACACATGCTTATCGAAAACAATCGCAACGTACGAGCAACACAAGTAATGAACCACCATAGATATGAAGCGAAAAAAAAAAATAGAAAAGAAAACGAACGAAAGAGAAGAACAAAAAGAAAGAAAAAAATAATGTTCTCCAAAAGGGAAAAAACCAAAAATAGTCTAATTAAAATTTTAAAACAATCTTTACCAAGAGTCATAAAAAATAATTCCTTAATACATACACAAGGACTCAAACATATGACTAAAGAATGGGTAGAAACTTAACCATTAAACCACTATGCTCATCATTAACATGGGTTAACAAATAATTAAACTTGAGGAGGAGTTCAGTGCCTAAGATGAAATTAAAAGAGAATATTTAAAAAAATTTTGGGCATTATAACTCTCTCCCCCTAAGAGAATTTCGAGTACCTAAAAAAATACTAAGTGGCTTACAATTTTCAAATTTAGGTGCCAGTAAAGTCCATAAAAAAGTTTAGGTACCAAGTTGTCAAGTTTAGGAACCTCTTAATATATTAATTCTTACATTTATTTGGAGCTTCCTAAATTTTACTAAACAATATGCTCAACTTTTTCTTTTCATTGAGGTTGAAATTATTTTAACTGATAATAGTAAGAATGATTCAAGTAGGATGGCATGCTTAAAGTATAGTCTTATCTTCACAAAGCCCTCAATTCTACAAAAAATATCAACTAATTAAAGGAAATTTGTGTTAAAAATTATGTATTAAGCTATGCTTAACGAATTAAAATTGAATAATAATAAAAATTTATAAAAACTCAAAAAAAAAAAATAAAAGTAATTAAAATAAAAGTAATTGAATATTTAAAATACAAAAAAAAAAAATGCATGTCATCTTCCACATGTTAGTCATACATTAATTATTTTTGTTACCTCATAAAAAACATTGTTACTATATTGGTGTAATTTGTACAATATTTGACAAGTTCAAATACCTAACTGGATCAAAACAAAATATTAGGTACCAAATTAAAAAATATCAATTTGAAATATCAAATATTATATTAAACTTTGATTAATTTAAATTTAATATTATATTATAAGTATTAAAATAATATTTATATAAAATTATATATAAGTAATATATTAACATTGTAATTTAAGACTATTATATATTTTAATAACTATTATTCTGGTAATGATATTTTACCATTGTTTTATTATAATTGCTAATAAATAAAATAAAAAAAACTCTTTCAAAATAATTTATCATAAAGATTTTATACTTTATTAATAAATATAGTTTACTTTAAAATTTTATAAGATATTAATAATAATATAAACAAAATAATTTTTTTGGTATTAGCAATATCTATTTTATAATTTATGTTCAAGATTTATGGATGTTCCTTCCAACAATGTCATTTTCAAAATTTCAATTATACTTGTATCATTGAAAGTACAATGTATCTTATCATTACACTCAATACTATTATTTACGTAATTTTAACCCCAACTTACACAACCAAACAATTTTTATTTAAAAAAAAAAAAAGCAAACAAATGCTATTGTTTTGGATTTTTTTTTATAAAAAATAATATTAAACAAATTAATTAAATATAAAAATGGGATGAAGAACAAATTAATTACAAAAATTTGGTGTTTATTACAATAACTTTGGGTGTCATTTGATACATTGGTGATACCAATAATTTTTTTTTTAAAAAGTTTGACAAGAAAAAAAATAAAAATAAAAAATTAACTAATGCTGCCAATGTGTTAGACCACACTCCCTTGATTAAAAAATAAGTTGTTTTCTTCTCTATTTCTGTTCCTCTCTTTTGATTTGGTAAATGAAAATGTAAGGAAAATCATTGAAAGCTCGAAAGTTAGGCATTCGCTATTGAAAAAGTAAGGTATTAATTGTTAAATTTTTTTTCTATCAAAATTTTTTTCAATGAAAATGCATTAAAAGCTTGAAAGTGAGATATTGGTTATTGAAAAAGGTGAGACATTAATTCTCAAGTGTTGGAACCACAACTTTTAATCATTTTTTTTATCAAACTTTTTTTTTTATATTTGTCAATGTTGTCAATATGCTGGATGACATCACAATTTTTTTTTTTTACTTTTTCAACTTTTTTTTCTTGTCAAACCTTTTTTTTAAAGCTCATCAATGCTGCTAATATTTCAAACGATAAAAAAAATTCATTAGTGTTGTTAATGTGTTGAGCGACACTTAAAATTACTGTAACAAACATTCCATTTTTGTATTAATTTATTCTCCATCCTATATTTATATTTAATTAATTGTTTAATAATATTTTTATAAAAAAAAACCTATTATTCGTGGTAAAAGTATCATTATAGCATATGTACTATTGTCTAAATTGCAATTTGATCCTCCACTAAATAATGAACTAATGGATGTATGTTAGATAAAAATACAAAATAGTCCATTAATTAAAACTCTACTGTCAAAAGGTTATAATGATGTTTTATATAAGCCATTATAACAAAATTTATCCTTGATTTTTACACTTTTATTTAATTTGACTTATTTTTTTATTTAGAATAAATTAATCTTTAAATTTTCATTACTGATATAATATAATATTATTTTATATGTTACGTCATTAAATAATTTAAAAATTATAAAACATTAAAAAATCATCAATAGTCTATTATCTATAATCTATATTCTATAACTATATATAAAGAAGAGAAACATAAGTTTACTGTAGATATAAGGCCTTAAGCTTTTGACTTTTTTTTTTTTTTTGTTATGACATGAATTTTGTAATCAACCTTTAAAATATATATATAAAAAAAAGTCATTGTAATAAACTTAAATTTAATAAAATAATTTGGACCTGAATTTTAAAATTTAAAATATAAAGAGATTAAATTTTTAAAAATAAAATTATAATGATTAAATTCTAGATTTTGAGACGAGTACAGAGATCTATGACATATTTTAATTTATTTTTAAATATGTTTAGAATATTATAAATTTATTGTTGTAAATAATAATTTTTTATGCATTAATAATTTACATTTTTTTGACATAATCATTTTATTTATATTGTGTTTGCTTTATTTTGTGTGTTGTTTTAATTATTTATCTTGTGTTTAAATTCTGCATTAATTATTTGATTACGTGCTTAGTTTATTGTCATGATTCAATTTAAATAAAAAATATGAGTTCATACACTTGATTTATAATGACTTTTTAAATTATTTAAATAATTTATCTTAGTAATTGAAATTTAGAGAAAGTATTTCATTACTTAATTATTTTAATTTTAATGTTAATTTTTTATTTAAGTAGATTGGTCCTGTCATATTTTAATTCCATTGTATTGTATTTTTCTCAATCTCAAATTATTTCATAGTTTGTATAAGGTTTAAACAAAATTGATCCTCAAACTATATCACTTTTCTCATTTAAGTATTTAAAGTTTTATTTTGTCAAATATGATATTTAAACTATCAATTTTGTATCATTTTACTCCAATACGTACGATGTCCTATATGGCACGTTCTTATTGTTTGGTATTATGTTTTGGGGTGAAATGAGAAAAAATATATTATTTTTGACAAAAAAATTAGATATCTAAGTGAAAAATTATACAATATAGTATAATTTGGAGGTGAATTTTGCATTTAAACATTTGTATTATATATATTATAATTTTGAGTTTAATTTTAAATTATCTACCTAAAATAGTAAAATATAAAACATCTTTAAATATTTTTTATTTAACATAATTAAAATTAATTTTTTAATTAATTATTTAAACCCATCATAAAATCTACTTATATATAAAAGGAGGAAACAAAAGGGTATTGTAGAAGTTGTGCCCCTAAAATTGAAACATTAATAGCACATTTGATTAACTGGAATCGAATAAAATTATAATGTAATTGAGCTATGATTGTAATGGAATGGAATAAGATCCAATTATTATATAGTTTAGTTGAATAGAATAATGACAACCAATATAGGGTAGGAATAGATCACAAATGACAATTAGTGTAACCAAACTAGAATAATAACAAGGAATGGCATTTCATGGAACGGCTCATTCCGTTAACCAAACTAGTGTTTTACTATTCATTACAAAATTTCATTCCCTCTGACCAAACGTGATGTAAAAATTTATTGTTTTAACTCGTTTGGTGAAGGGAAAAAAAATAAAGGAACGAGAGTGAAGGAAAGAAAGAGAAGAAGGGAAGAAAAATATATATATTTTTTTGATTTTTTACTTTTTGTATATTTAAAATATTATATTATATATTTATAAGAAAAGAAAAACCACTTTTTTATATTTTTTTATTTTTAAATATTATATTTAAAGTGATTAATTCTTGAAATTGTGGATTAATCGAAATTTCACATGTGACTATTTAGGATAAAATGTTTAAAAAATATTTAAATAATCATATTAATTTTAATTTAATTTTATATGATTTGATCCGTACCAGTCGATTTTGTTACAATTTTTTTTTATTTAATTAATTATTTATAAATAATTTTTTATATCAAACCATGCTTTGCATAATACCTAAAATAGTAGATAATGTTAAAAACCTAAAACTGGAGAAGAATAAGAAAAACTTAATTAGAGCTTAATAAGTATTAAAAATAACTAATTCATAATTTCATGTATTGACATAATAGTTAAGGATGTATTATTTTAAAAGTGATGTAAGTTTAAATAGCATTAATCACATTGATATTAGAATTTTACTCTTTTATCATAATTCACTAAAACAAATATTAAACTTATATATTTATTTACATCCAAATTACATCTGAAACGTCAAACTTGTTAACTCATAAAATTCTTAAATGATGTATTTAAAGAGTTGTTTTGTATATTCATTCACAAGTTCATTTAATGTTGATGTTAATCTAATTTAATTTTAAAAATTTACCAAATCTACAAGTCGACATTGGGTGGAATTGGCCCCGCCTCCTTAATTTTGCCACATCTAGCAACATATTTTCTAACTACGACATTACCAAAAATATATAATAATTCACACAAATCTACCCACGCTTATTAAGCGGTATACTCCACGTGCATGCTTTTCTGAAATATATTGGTCTGTGAGTTTCACGTGAATTAGCTGCATCTGAAACAGACTTTACTTTCCAGAGGTTACGGTGAAGAGGAGGTCTAATCTGAAAGAAAATGATGAGGTTGCAGTTTCTGGCCTTACATGTTTCCTTTCTGATAGAAACAACTCAGTCACCGTTGGATCTCTCTTTTCCGAAACATTTTGGTTCTAATCAAACGGCTCAAAATCATTTAAATGAAAAAAAAGGAACTTGCAAAACAAAAGCTATGTTAGGGCATATCCCACACCGAAAAAGGGAAAGCTGCTGAAGAGGAAACCAAAAAGAAGAGAGTTTCTCATAGCTTCAGAAAGCTAACTCCCCAAGCTGAACAAAGAAGCAGATGAAACCGACGCCTGGCGGCAGTAGCAGCTCTAGTGGCGGTGGCGCTGAAGGGAGTCGAGGTGGACTCGCCCGTTTCCGCTCAGCGCCAGCCACCTGGTTAGAAGCCCTTCTCGAGGAAGAAGAAGAGGACCCTTTGAAGCCTAACCAGTGCTTGACTCAGCTACTAACTGGAAATTCATCCTCAACACCCACCATTCGAAATTCATTTCTTTTTCCCAACTCAGCCGATCCACCTGGGTTGTTTGAACCTTCTGGTTTTCAGAGGCAAAACAGTTCTCCAGCTGATTTTCTTGGGAACAATCCTGCTGCTGCCTCTGATGCCTACTTCTCTAACTTTGGAGTTGCTGCAAATTATGACTATTTATCGCCAACTATGGATGTTTCTCCCTCGAGTAAGAGGGCTAGCGAGCTTGATACGCAATTCCCACCAACAAAGTTTCATTCTCAGTTGGTAAGACTAAGAGATAGCCATACTAATATTATATTTCAACTTCCACGACTTGTTAGTTTTTCTGTTGTGTGGATTTTGAATACTTCTGTTTTATGTTTTTGCCGTCTTTGGATTGCCTGTGAAAGGATAGATATTGGTCGTCGTCTTATAATATTCTTTTAAGTCTTCTTTTAATGGTTTAGGCTTTACTATTTCTTTTCAAAGCTGACCAACTAATAGCCATACATTTCTAGCCAAAAAGGAAAGGAAAATTTACTCTTTTGAGCAAAATATATATGGTTGAGTACCCCATTTTTTTTTTTTTTTTTATAATACCGTTTCCTTCTATTTTTGGGTAGAAAGGAGAGCCAAGTGATCAGATTTCTGGTGGGATATCTAATCTTATAGATGTAGAGAAACTTTTGGAGGATTCGGTACGTTGCAAGTTCCGTGCAAAGCGAGGGTGTGCTACACATCCACGAAGTATTGCAGAAAGGGTAAGTGTCTTCATTTGCTGATAATTAAGATGTAAAATGGTGTTATATTTAGTTCTAACTATCCATGACTATTTTTGTTAGGTTCGGAGAACACGGATCAGTGACCGCATTAGAAAGCTTCAGGAGCTTGTCCCCAACATGGATAAGGTAGGCTACTTGAGATCTATTTTAATCGGAAAATTCAAGTTTAGTATGTAGCTATCATTCTACAAAAGGACTTTCTAACCTATATTAATGTTTCATCCTAATTAAGTTTGATGCGGAATGTATTGATTTGTCTGACTGGCTACAAGAGACATAAGTGGGATTGAAGAACAACTATATATCAATATAGATTGGGTAATTTCGGTAGAATGGGCATTTGTAGCTTATAGTGACACTTAAAGCAACATTTCTCTATATCTAGTATCTAGTTCCCAGGTTTATATATTTAACTGGCTAAGTTTTTTTATTAGAGAACTAGTTCAACTTGGAGGATGTTGTTTATTTGCAGCTTTAAGTTTTGACTGTGGGACTGGCCGGTGCTGTACTTGTCCAGGATTTGATTACTATAAATTCATAAATGAAGTAATTAATCGTGGGGTGGCCATTATCCTATTTGTAGTGACAAATATCCTGTGTTTGTAAGAAAAGAGAAGGAATTTGTCAAAATTTCAGGGTCCTAAAGTCGTGGAAACGCATAAGAAAAGAGATGTAACTCTAGTTCCTTTGGAAATGGTTGCTTAATGTTCAACTGTGGGATGTGGTTGGTACTTGTATCTACTGCTGATGGTTCTGATAGAGCTTGAGTGCCTATTAAAGGTAAAGAGATGTGTTTGATTCATGGTGATCTATAAAAAGTTGTTTTTTTTTTATCAATAGAAGGATTTATATCAACTTCATAATTGTAGGGGGGAAAGAAGAGTTATTTTGGTGGAGGAAAGGCAATTGAAAGATCTCTCTCTTGGATTGAAATAAAAAAACTTGCCATAGGGAGTATATGGATTCATTACTTTGTTATAGTCAGATCTTTAAATGATTTAAATTGATCAAAGTTTTCCCCCCATTATCGTTCCTGTTTATCATATAAGGCATAAGCCAAATGAAATCGGCATGCTTAGGGTGCAACGGAACTTTATATCCATAAGCTCTAATTTGAGTAAAACTGTAGTACTTCATATTTGCTTGGCTGTCCTATAAATATATGTTCAGGTGAACATTATATCATGCATAATCTTCTAATGTTAAATCAAGATATATTCATGTATTATTTTAACTTTTTATGAAGTAGGAGAAATTTCTGTGGATTTCAGAAACGATGACATTTCCATTCATACTACTTGATGTAATGCTTTCATAGAAATTTTCTAGAATTATTGATGAGTTCACTATCTAGTAGTTACAATGTTGAAGTTGATAAGTGTTAAAACTTAAATATGATAGTTACCTCTTTTCCTATTACCTTAAGCTTTTTTTTGGTTTCCCAAATTTAACATAGTGTCAGAGTTTCAAGTTCGAATCGGAACAACCGCTTTCCTCCCTCAATATATTTTCTCCCGGTGTTTTATTGTTCATCAAGCTTTTGTGTAAAATTGATTATCGAGCTTAACAACAAGGATGAGGTTTTATAGTGCCACAAGATGAGGCTCCTAAACACAAATAGGGACTAAGTGGATTAAGATTTTATGAGTTGTGGACATTCTCAATTAACTCAGCTTTTCACTTTTGGACCATTTAATGATGGGAAAATACTATAAAGCATTATAAGAAAAAAGTAGAAGTCTAATATTAGAAATGTTTACCATGTCAATTGTTAGAGGATTCAAGATCATACCATCTTTTAAGTGCTTTCATCTAGCTATGTATTAGCAAATGTCTTGAAAATTTTGTCACTTCTTCATCTTAGCAGATTAAAAGGTATCCCTCAAAGGCTTTGAGACTATGATTTCTATTTCTAACAAGGTGAAGGCCATTGTGATAAGTTGTCTTCATTTTCCTTATCTTGTCTTTTATTATCTAAGTAATGAGTGGGAAAATCTTAGTTTGTTATTATTCTTGACATAACATGGGAGCTTTCATAAAATGGCTTTGTGCAATTAACAATGCTAAGTGACTGCAGCTTGGATTCGTCTAAGATTTTTGCGTTAAATAAAACATCTCACCTTAGGCAAAATGAGTTCATCAATACATGCTTAAGCAAAATGTCAATGGTGAACATATGATATATCTTTCAAAGATGAGTGAGAAATGTATCTTACACTACTTGACTTTGTAATTTGTTTCTACTATCAGCAAACCAACACGGCGGACATGCTGGAAGAAGCAGTGGAGTATGTTAAATATCTTCAAAGGCAGATTCAGGTACTCCTTTATGAAATTTGATTTCAAGGGATTAGTGGATTTAAAGTTTTAGAAATTCATGCAACTTCACCCTGCCCGTAACAAAGTGAGAAAAGAGGCAACACTGTGTTATATGAGTGGTGCTGCAGTAAAAGAAGAAAAAAAAAGATAGGGTACTGAGAAACCTGGCTATTTGCAGGAACTGACAGAGCATCAAAAGAGATGCAAATGCAAAGCCAAAGATTGATGGACTACCAAGAGCTTGTAGTGTAAACCGTCTGGCCTAGAGTGATAAAGATGGGTGGTAGATCAACACTGTTAGTACTAGATTTGCCACCTACGATGTGGCTGTTTCTGAAGCTAACTATAGACCTCATATCAGGACCTCTGCTTTGCTTTGCTTAGTACTGCTCCTGGAAGATCGATTCGTATAATTGTACTTGTACAATATTAACGTAGACTATAAATATTTTTTTATTAACTACATAATATAGCTATACCATTTTTAATTAAGATATTTGTTTCTACATAATTCATATTGTATATCTAGATAATTGTATTCAATGAAATTCTCTATTTACATTTTAAGAATCTGCTTTATCGGTGGAGAAAGGACTGTATGTCTTTTTTTTTTTTGGTAAATTATAAGGGAAGGGCAAAACTCTAACAATATCGCGATTGGCACGATTCGAATTCAGATCATACTTGAAACAACGAAGATTTTTTATCTCAGGCCAACACATGAAGTTTAGGTTTTTTTTGTTGGAATACATGTTTGGGTAACTTCATATTTAGCTGAATACTGATTTGTTTATTAAAGATTATATTTAGAGGTGTTCACGAATAGGGTTGAGATTAAGTTTTGGTCGAATTAATGTATGGTATTAATATTATATGTGTTTGTATATATTTGATCCGATTCAAAACATGGGTCCTAAACTTTATCCCATTAATTCAAACCTGTTTAAAATTATTTTATCAATTTAAAATAATGATAATAAAGTATTATGCTTTTTTTATTTAATATTTAATGATATTAACACTTCCAACATGAAAAATCTAATATATTCTTTTGCTAGTGCCAGTTATAACTATCAATTACAAAATCAACAGCAACATGAGGAAAGTTGGTAGAATGTTATAACTTTTCTTTTTTGATCGACATATATTGATTATTGTTGGTTTCCAGCATATTAGTGAAGACTTTACGTGGAAGAATTAAGTTAAGCGTGGATCGGATTCAAATTTTTAATGCAATCAAAGTTCTCTTATTCGAAGATCTTTTTAAGTGGCTATTTTATAGGAGTTAGTTATTGTGATTGTGTGTAATTCAACAAGCCTATTTTGTATTTATTTTGAATGGCTTGTTTAGGTTAGTAGTACAAACTCGAGAGCACATTTTTAGTTCAATCATAAATTATCTTTGAATGTAAAATTTGTAAGTAAACTGAATTGAATTAATTAGTTTACATCTAAGCTTTCAAGGGGAAATATTAGAGGTAGAGTGATATAGTTTGACTTATAAGAGTGAGGTTGTAATTGGTGAATGAATTGAACTTAAATCACAGTTTGTACTTGTAGTTGATAGTAGATTACTCTAGCAAGGTCTCGCGGACGTAAGAGGTTTTTTAATTGCGTGAATATTATTTTTGTGTCCATCTCTATTTCCCTACTAGTAGTTTGCATCATCCCGTTGCAATTGAACAAATAATTAACAGTAAAAAAATCAATGAATTTTCAATTGGTATCAAAGTTAGACACTTGACAAACTCAGTGGAGATCTTGACGTTGATGTTCAATTGGGATGGAAGGTGTTTGGATTTTTGTCCTTAGTGTAATGATTGTCATTTTACTTGTAATTTTTGAATTGATTGAATAAATAAATTTCTATATAATTAATTTAGTATATTTTTGTATAATTGTCCTCAATGGTTTTTGCAAGAAAAACAAAATGAATGGACAAATATTTGATCATGGATTACCTAAGGGTTTTACTAATATTAAGTTGTTTCATATGGAAGGATTATGATATGGAAGACAATTTATATTAATAGGTAATCAAAATGAACAATTGATTTACGAGGATTATTATGTTTTTTATAAGTCCAATTGATAGATATCTTATTTTGGGTATCAAAGTAGTAGACTCCTAGAAATAGACCGGACTGAACCCAAATAGAATTTATCCTGGATCCATTTATATATTTATTTACTTGCAACATTCATGATATAGTTTACCTCAACCTTGAGTAGGTGATTAACCTTGTCTACTTAACTTATGTACTTTAATATATTGAAACCATGTGTTCCTTTAGTATCAGAGTCAAAAGTTGGTATATTATGTGCATAATTTACGTATGACATGATTTCTTTTACAATAGTGGAATTCATAATTCAATTAAAGAGTAAATGATATCCTTTTACTAATATTGTATAGATTATGAAAAAGAATATGACCACGGTCACTCGTTTGAGATGAATGATTATCATTACTATTTGTGTAACAACCCATTTTTCAATGGTGTCAAAAATACTGATTTCGAGACCACAAACCGACAAGAAAATTTTATAATGAGTGTTTAAATTAAATAAGTCAATAATAATTTTATATGGAATTTTGAACTAAAGAATTTTAATTATTGAATTAAAATTTAGTATAAGTGGTTTGGTTCAAAAGTCAAGTGGTTTTAGAAAATGAGTTATCGGGACCTCGTTTTTGAAATTAAGTGTCGTAAATATTTTTATTAATTATTTACAGAGTCTTATTATATGTGAATTTGAAGTTCGGTTGGATAATTTTGATGATTAATTGCTTAATTAAGGAAAAAGGAGTAAATTGTAAAAGAGGTAAAAGTTAATTGCTATTGATTAAAAATAAAAGGAACCAAAGTGTGAATTACAACATGGTCAAAAAGTCCAAGCGGTGGTGGATATTACCATCCACTAACTTTGGGTTATTTATTCATTAAGTCTTAATTGGTTTAAGACTAAACTGAAAACAAGTTTGTTTAATTAAAAATTTAATATAATTGAAGGACCAATTATGAAATTGGACCCTCTTTAAATGGTCTAATAATAGAAATGATGTGAAACTCTTTAGATTTTGGGTAAATTGCGATTAAATCCTACTTAAATGAGGATTTACTAATTAGTTTATTTTTTGTACGATTGGGAATGGTGGTTTCAAGGCTAAAAATTCGATGTGCCAGATCGTAAATATTATTTATTTAATATTTAAGAGGTCATTTGCATCATATTAAAATTTGATTACGAAATTTTATTGTTTAGGTAGTTAATTAAGTAAAAAGGATTAAATTGAAAAAAGTGCAAAATTTGAATTCTCTTAATTAAAGGTATTAGATGGCAATTGAAAAGTAAGTTAAGTTCATCAAATGGTAATATAACCATTTTTCATTTGAGTGGACGATCTTGACTAAAATTTGGTTAAAAATAAAGTGTGAACAAAGGTAATATTGGTAAATTAAGTAAATAAATGTTTTAAACCAAAATTAAAAGATGAAATTTAATCATCTCCTTCTCCAAGGAGCCGAAACTCCATTTCCAAGGGGAGAAGCAAGCCTCAGTCGCTTGGGTTCTTAGATAGGGTGAGTAAATCTTGCCCTTTTTTGGTAATTTTTATGTTTTTGAACTTGTTTTAGCTTGATCTAGCTAACCCGGGTACTTATTTGTAAAACAGTTAAACATTTTGGTTTATTTCATTGATGAAGTTAGTGTGTTTTTTAAGTTTAATGATAAAATAGTAAGCTTGGTTGTTAAATGAGACTATTTTGTAAAGTAATTTTTAGTAATTTTCATGTTAAAGGACAAAAATATAAAAATAGTAAAAGTACAAGGACTTGTTGTTAAATAAAACAAATATGGGAAGTATTGGATTGCTATAATATTCGGTTGAACTTTTTTTTAAGGAAGAGTGGTTAATTTGCAAGTTTTGAGCTAAAGGACTAAATTGAATAAAAGTGAAAAGTTAAGGGCAATTTTGTAAAAATACCAAAAAGACTTATTTGCACAAAATGATTAAAAATTTATGTTTATTTAAATAATTGAATGAAATTATTGTAATAGATCAAGATCGTGTCCCGATCATGGAAAAGGGAAAATTACAAATTTGCCCCTGAAGTTCACTTTAACTGCAATTTCGTTCGGTAAGTTCGTAACATTAAATTTACATTTAAATAATATATTATTTTTATTCTTTATGATTGTCATAGAACATATTATGGTATGTGAAATTGTGAAAGATGAAAAAAAAGAAATGAATGAAAGAGATATCAAGCTTTGAACAGATGATTTGAAACTCACGCAATGGCTGAGGTACCGCATATGTTGCGAGTCCTCGACAGCTCGTGTGAGCAGCATCATGAGTCGGGAAATGAGAAAAGAATCCAAGAATGTATTACAAGCCCTATGATGGCTGAGATTTATACATAAGTGCATATTCTCGATAGCTCGTGTGAGCAGCATCGTTAGGGAATAGTTATATGCATAGATATCATATCGATGGCTGAGGTACCGCATATGTTGTGAGTCCTCGACAGTTCGTGTGAGCAACATCGTGACTTGGAAAAGAGATATGGATCCTAAATGGATTATAGGCCCTACGATGGCTGAGACTATGCTTTATGCATACTCTCGATAGCTCGTGTGAGCAGCATCGTTAGGGAACAGTTTATAGTACAAACAGGCACCGTACCGATGGCTGGGGTACCGCATACGTTGCGAGTCCTCGACAGCTCGTGTGAGTAGCATCGAGTACTGATAATAGAAATGTTATAGACAGGAAAGTTGGAACACCAAATATGGCTTGAGGAAATAACAGTTCATCCTAGCTCGGTTGAGATATAATTGCTTTATGCATATGATTGGTAACTCTTTAAACTCTTCGAACTTACTAAGCTTTAAAGCTTATCGAAGATGTTATTGTTGTTTTGTAGATTGTTTACTGTTTGAAGATAGGATCATCTCGAAGAAATCACACTGTCTCGGGAGCTCAATCGGTAGTATTTACATCACTTGGTTATATGGCATGTACTGGGATGATGTTACCCTTGAAATGCTTGATTTTGGATTGTTGGTTCTTTGTTGAACCAAACTTGCTTGATATTGTAATTAAGGAAATATGTTTGGTAATGAATTGGCATGTGAATTTAAGAATAATTGTGATGATTGGTTGTATTTTGTGTCATATGATGAAACAACTATTGTCATGTATAGATTTTGCAGGATGAGGATTTGAATAAGAATCTTGTGTTGAATGATGGTTGATAAACTTGAGGACTTGTGTGAATAATTAAATTCTGTATACTTGTTTCGGTAGAAGTACAGAGTAGGGGAGAGGTTGGTTACTGACTTACATTGTATCGGTAGTAACATATGAAGTATCAGAAGTTCTATTCATAGTAGTATTGGTAGTCTAAATACTTGTATTGGTAGAAGTTGTAGGGTAAAACTTCTTAGCTCTCGGGAGTTTTTAGTATCGGTAAAAGCATGACATGTTTTGGTAGAAGTCATACTTGTATCGGTAGTATTGTCTCAAGTACTGGTAGAAGTCTACACTATTCTTAAACTGTTTACTAACTTGACAACTATCAATACTTGTTTAACAAGTACCGGTAGAAGTATCCAAAAATCATCGAAATGATCTTTTTTCCCTTGTTGAGTTATGATTATATTTAAATGATTATGTATGACATGATATTAAAAGATGAACAGTGATAAATGAATAGAAAGACACCAGGACCCTAACTGGCGACGATTTTCGGGTTTTGGGTATTACAGACATGAAAAATGGATGTCATGATTTTTGAAATGAATATTGATTCATTCTGTGATGTAATGATAAGTATGTTTGGTTAGCTAATGGTGAGAACTGTGTGTTTGAGATACAGAACCATGTGATCCATAATGGAAAATATTTGTACGTAACTCCTAAGTTCTTGCGTGATTGAATTTGATTATTTATTGATTGAAATGTTGTAAATGAATGTGTAAAAATTAAATGTAGTTAATATTCCGAGCTACAAATTATAATTGTATAAGTTGTGATTGAATTGTATATAAAAAAAAGAAAGAATCGAAAAGTTCTGTAAACCCTGAGACATTAAACCAGTGATGATTTTGGGTTTTTGGGTGTTACAATTTGTTAGAAATGATCTTGACAGATGTTGTGGATGCCTTGAGTTGGAAGTCATCGATTGATTTGAGGTCGATGTTTGCTTGGTTGAGTGATTGTGATAATGGTGATTTTCAAGAATTTTTTTATGATAAGGTGCGGAGCACTGGTCTTGCACTCTACCTTAGGGTCTTTGGTGTTGGAAACTTCTTAAGTAGCTTTCTCATCTATGCTATTGAGAAAGTGACTATTGGAGTGGTCGAGATAGCTAGTTAGCAAATAATCTAAATACGGCTAATTTTTTTTATTATTATACTAGTGCGATTACATGGTAGTATCTGTTCAAACTTTTTTAATTCTTTGATAAAGCACACACACCTTGCACACACAAATGCTCGAACTCAAATCTCCTAAGATGAACAACATTCTCTTTACCACTTGAGTCACTCGTTGGGTTCTAAATAAGGTTCATATTAATTACTTTTATTGGTTTCTTGTTGCATTTAGTGCCATAGGATTAGCTCTCTTTACATATTCTACAAAATCTTATATATATATATGCGCAAGGGGATGTAAGTTATAAATTTATATAGGTTAAAATCTGTTCTAAATACTTATGCTTTTTGTAAATTTGGGATTTAGTTTCTCTACTTTTATTTCAAAAAAAAATTAATCTTTTTATTTTTAGGATTTAAAAATACAAGTTTAATTGTTAATCTACTTAAAATTTTTTTGCTAAATTCAAGTTCATTAGAATGAGATTTTTTTTACATGATCACAAAGTGAGTATTTTTAATTTCAGAATATCACACCAATGAATTTAATAGACGAATTTTAAAGAGTTAAAAATTACAACTAAATTTTGAAATCTAAAAAGTAAAGGAACTAAATTATTAGAAATAGAAGTAGGGGGATTAAATTTAGATGTGTTCATGGGTAGGATTGGATCGGGCCAGTCAGAAAAATGGATTTACTTTTTTGCCCAAGCTCGACTTAATTTAAGAAAGGTAAACCCGAGCTTGACCCAGTCTGTCCATATTTGATTTTTTAATATTAGTTTTTATTTAATATTAATTTTTAAAAAAATATATAACACTGAATACACTAAAAAATGTTCTAACACGTTAGAAATACATTAAAAAGTATTTATATTAAAAAACACTATCACAAATATAATAAGTATTTTATTATATTAAAAAACAAATAAATATAATAAATATTTTATTGTATTAAATATAATTTTTTATATTTTGGGTTGGGTTATTTAGTTGGATAAGTTTTTTTAGGTTTTGGATAATAAATTTAATTGTTATTGGGTTAGTGATTAATATTAATATAAATATATATAATTGTTTAACATGTATACTTAATATAATTTTTTTATAACATAGTATATTTGGACTACGCTTGAGCAAAAAAAATCTTGCCCAAGGCTTGACCCATATAGAATATGAGCTTTTAATTTTATCCAAACCCATTTTTTGAATCTCATATTTTGTCCAAACCCTCATATTTTCTGAATGGTTCTTTGAGCCTGAACGAATTACTCAACTATGAACAAATCTAATTAAATTCCAAACATATAAAAGTGATTTAAAATAAATTTAACCAGTTATATATGTTACTTAAATTTCGATAGTTCAATGTAGTCATTGCTATTATTTTTAAATGCTGGATAATTATTAAATATTCATTTTGTACAATGTATGTTTCAAAAATAATAAAAAGTTGAGCAAGGGCTAGTTTTTTTATTGTTGTTGCGGTTGAAAAGTGTTTTTTAAAAGTGTTTTTAGAAAAAAAGTACTTTTCAAAAGTGTGGTAAAAAAATATTGTGAAAAATTACGGTTAAAAATTAAAGTATATTTTTTAAACATAAAAGTAGAAAGTAAAAAAATTAATTAAGTCATATGATTAAATAATTTAATATAATGATACATGAAATATAAATTTTAAATACTTTTTAAGTAATTAATATAAATTATTTGTAAAGTTTTATGATATATAAAATATTTTTAAAAAGTTAATATAATAATAATTAAAATTTAAATAATTTGATATAATGATAAATGATATTTAAATAATTTAATATAATGATATATAAATTATAAATTAATCTAATTTTTTATATACATTTTAAATAGTTAATACAAATAAAAATATTTTAATATTTTTCTCTCTCAAACGCAAAAAACAAAGGCATGTAAATCATAGCTTTTGTATTTGGGTGGAAAAGCATTTTTTAACCTCACTTTTAATTTGTAAAAGTCAAGTGTTGTTCTTCATTGCTACTCAATAAAGAGCTTTTTCAGGTTTTTTTTTACAAATATAATATAAAAAAATAAATAATTATCAAAATAATACCTCATCCCATTAATTATCAAAATGGTATGTTTAGTTAAGTGGAGGGTTATCAAATGGCGGCACTTTAGAGTATTTCTGACACGAAATTTTTTTATTTTTTATTATATTTATAAATTTAAAAATAAAAAATAATATTTTATTGGTGGAGGGCTATCAAGTGGCGGCACTAAAATAAAATTTTGTACACGAGAAAAATACAAAAAAAAAACTTGACACCCTAATGTAGGGAGACCAAGTGGCAGCATCCATTGAAGGTTTTGAAGTGGCGGCACTTAGGGGTAAAATGTCACTTGTAAGCATCCCTTTGTGCCGTGTGTGTGTAGAGTTTGAATTTTTTTATTAGGGTTTTGGGTTTTTACCAAAATAAAATATAAAAAAATATTTATTTACTCAAATAATATACAAAAATTATTTATTTTATTTGACTAAAGTAATATTAAAAAATTATTAATTTAATAAAAATAAAATGAAATACATATCATAAAATTAAATACGAGAATAGGATACCGAAAGAGGACTTTAGGATGGTGGCACCAAGGGGTTTTCAAATTTTTTATAATTTTTATTTCATTTAAATATTATTAAAAAATTAAAATAATAATAATAATAGTGGTCCCAATTTAAGTAGCAACACCAAATGCCTATAAAAGGGTGGTTAGGGTTTTTGGATGTTTAAATTTTGTTTAAGTGTATGAAAAAAACAAAGAGAAACAAGAAGAAGAACAAAGGAGAAAAGGAGAAAAAGAGGAGAATTAAAAAGGTAATTATTTTGTTATTTTTTATACATAGTTTAGGTGATTAATGTTAAATTTGATATTAAATTGTTATAATTAGTATGATATATTTTTAAATTTGTATTTTATTTATTTAAATTTTATTTATTTTTTAACAGATTTATTGAAGATGGATAATCATTTTTTTGTATGCATTTATTTTGATGGAGTAATTTTTAGAACATCAGTTGGATCTGTATTTGATTGTCGGCAACAAATAGGAATGAGATTTCGTCGAAATGTCTCAGTTGATGATATGAAAGCAAGGATTAGTGCAAAAAATTTTAGACTTTGTGGGAGAAGGATCTCAAAACTTTTTACAAGTTTCCAGTTTCGACAGATCCCATCAAATTCACCAAGATGGAACTTGTAGACGATGAAGACGTGGAGACAATGATCACTCTTTATTGTTCGAATCAAAGTGACCCAAATGCACCGGTTCAATTGTTTGCCGAGTTAGTTGATGTGGAACTTGTAAAAAATGAAGATCCAAATCCAGTAGAAAATGAAGATCTAACTTCGTGTATGGTGGTTCCAGTATTGTACATTGAAAGTCAATCAATTGTACGCGTGATAGACATCAATCTTAATGCTGCTGCACCCGAGAAAGATGCAGATGAAGATGCTGGATATGATAGTAGTATTCCTTCTGATAATGAGGTGGATATTGATAATGATTCGGATGTGGATGAGGTCCCGGATGATATTGACAATGAAAGGACGAATAACGATGAAAATCCAGTCAAAAATCTAGTTACACATATTATGATGTACAATAATCCTCCGAGGCACACATGTCGCTTATAGACCCCGATGCGACACATGTAGAGTTTGCGGAGTACCTTGATATACTACCTGCTTACCGATTGGCCGTAATAGCATATCTTGAAGAGGTGTTTGTGGGCCAAAAATTTTAATCTAAGGAATAGTGTATATTTGCCATTAAGCGATATAGCATAAATGTGTCGATAGACTACAAAGTCGCAGTGTCTAAACCAACATTGTATATCAGGGAGTGCTAAAAGTCGATGGAAGGTTGCAAGTGACAGGTGCGAGCTGCATTTATCCAGAAGCCGCAGATGTGGGAGATAGAAAAATTGATGGGCCTCACACATATAGTTCAACACGTTTGTCAGAAGATCACAGGAAACTTGATTCTAGAATCATCTGCGCACATATCATGCTAATGGTTAAAGAGGATCCGACCATCAAGGTTTCTACACTGATTACGGAGATGCAATCACGATTCCATTATCGGGTTTCATATCGAAAAGCATGGATTATGAAACAGATGGCAATGAAACAGTTGTTCGGTGATTGGGATGCATCCTATAATGAGCTGCAAGGATGGATAGTTGCAATGCGACAGCACGTGTCGGGAACTACGATTGAGTTGGTGACACGGCCTTATTACGGATCAAATAACAACATACAACCGGGAAGAAGAATTTTTCAGTATATATTTTGGACGTTTGATCCCTGCGTTTGAGGTTTTCCTCACTGTAAGCCATTTGTCCAGGTAGATGGGACATAGCTATACGGGAAATATACGCAGATCCTACTAATTGCTGTGGCTTAAGACGGGAATCAAAACATGCTCCCGATAGCATTTGCTATTGTGGACAAAGAAGACATGGAATCCTGGAAATTCTTCTTGACAAACTGCAGAGGTATGTGATTCATAATGATAATATTTGGATCATCTCCGATAGAGGGAAGGGTATTATTGTGACCATTAGGCGTACTGGGTTACCATGGAAATCGATTTATTGCAGCCAGTACATTACGGCTAACTTCCAAAGAGAATATAAGAATGCAGACTGGAGGAGATGACTTGTGAAAATGGGTAAAAAAATTAAGTTTCAAATAATATTTTTAATGTTTTAATTCGAGACTGTAACTTATGTTTTCTTAATATTCCTACAGCGTACGAGCTAGAGCCACACCGATTCCGGCAAAGAATGACCAGACTTGAGCGTGACATGAGAGGTTAAACGAACAAGCCTCTACGCGAATAGTTGGGTACCTTGGAGCCGTGACAATGGTCTCAAAGTTTTGATGAGGGGTATCGATATGGCCAAATGACGACCAACCTGGCAGAGTCGATTAACGGCGTGTTCAAGAGAATACGACATCTTTCGATTTCATCCATGTTCTTGGTTACGTTTTATAGGCTGGCTACCTTGATGCCAGTAACGGGGACGTGACAAATCGATCAGATGAATGCTGGACAAGTGTTTGTCGAAGCTGTTAAGAATGCAATTGATGCAAACAGTCAGAAAGCGAGGACGACGAACGTTGGAATATATTCACGATAGTTTCAACGATTTCAAGTTATGGAGATCATTGGGTGTCAACCTGGTATCCCACCTAGGTCATATGGTGTTGATCTCCAAAACAGACACTGCGATTACAAGAGGTTCGATACACTTCGTTATCCTTGTACGCATGTAGTTGCAGCTTGTGCTAAAGTGTCGCTCAATGTTAAACAGTTCATTGACCCCATTTACACTCTCCAGCGTACGTTACGTATTTGGGAAAATGAGTTACCCGTCCTGCCTGACTTGTTCCACATAGGAGGTACCTCCAACGACTTTCGAGCTTATCCCAAAAAAAGGTTAACGAAGGAATCCGAAAGGTCGTCCCCATATCACCAGAATCTGCAACGAAATGGACATTATGGAGAAAACAGACGGCGGCAAGCTGTGTGAACTGTGTAGGCTAGCTAGGCATACTCGGCGTAATTACCCTCAACAAACCTACAATATTGGTCAGTCATTCGGATCGAGTAAGGTTTAAGCTATTTGTATTGGACATTTTTCATTTGAAATTAATTAAGTTTATGGATAAATTTGAAATTAATTATGTTCAACATTTGTATTTAATTAATAATTTTTATATTTTCACTTTGGTCTAATGATTTAGAGTTTTGAATTTTAAGGTTTCAAATTTAAGGTTTTAAAGAAAAGGGTTTAGGTTGTGAAATTGAGGTTAATGGTTTTTAATTTAGGGTTAAAGGTTTATGGTTCATGGTTTAGGGTTCAGGGTTTATAGGTATGAAATTTAAATCAATGATCAAATATGTGCAAATATATGTACAATTAAAGTAAAAAGCTATTATTACAACTCATTAATAGTTAAATATGCACAATTAAACACTATTAGATACAACCCTAGTACCATTGATTCGATGGTGTGGTTCTCGGGGTATATCTTCGTGGTGGCCGACGTCTACATCGAGGTTGCTCGTCAAGCTCATCGTCATCATTAGAGTCTATTTGCCCCGGAGGAGTACAGTATTGCCCGATAGGAGTACAGTATTCTCGGGAGCTCGTTAAACTGAGGCTAATATCCTTGGCTTGAGTATTGCGGTGACTTGTCAAATTAAGGATGATATTTTTGGCTTGATGAGCTAGGCGTATGTGACGATCCCGTAAAATCTGGACGATAAAAATCATCATCATCCAATGCCTCTTCCTCTTGCTCTTGCTCTAGCTCTAGCTCTAGGGCAGGAGCTACATGATAGGGGTGACCTTGTCGAGACATGTGTGAGGGAATTATCGTCGATTGTGCCCCGAGTAAATATGGTTTCCCTACTTGAATGAACCACTGCATGTACTATACCGATAGTTGCAAATTTAGAGTGTACTCCATCGGAGGTACTCGCATCATCTAGTGGTTCCACACATAAACATATTGTTCATGCACTTTCCCTTAATCCCAATTTAGTTTCCCCTTCTTATCCATCCCATGGATAGACCCTAATTGGAATGGTGCTTGTGGGATAGACTGTTTACAACCAAACTGTCGGGGTACTCGATCCCAAGCATACCACTCCACTGTTTGGAAATTGATTATCGGTGCGTTAATGCACCATTGGTCTGAGTGGAGGAATGTTAATGCGGGAATAACAGCGACAATTTCTAGCTGTATATATGACGTCCAGATGAATTGCACAATTAATAACATGTCAAGATATTAATAAGAGTAAAGTAATATAATTTAGTAACATGCAACCATATTAACACGAGTTAAGTAATATAATTTAACATGTTAATGAATAACATACCCCTTCCTCGGCATATTGCTCGAGTATTAAACGATATAAGGGAATTGTAAGCAGCCTCCCGATCCCCGGTTTTGTTTTTCATCTAAGAACACAATAAACAACTTGTTAGAATAATAAAATTAATAAAATATGTCAAATAATTGAAATATTGGGTATATGGTAATCACCTATTAATGAGTGGGAAAACATATGTTTGGTGCCTAACGGATGCGAGGAATGACATCCGATAAAGTGCCCAAGACTGTAATAGAAGTAGGCATCCACTTATATCTCGGGAAGAAGGGTTTGTGGCACGACAAAGTTCTCAATACATCATCGCGAGCACCGCAGATCCCCAGCTATATGAACCAATTTTTCGCAATTCAGTTAGTAAGGGCAAGTACATCAAGTGGACCTTATTGTTGTTCACGTCCGGCATGAGTACTCCCCTTATCATTTGCATAATTAGTTAAATTTTCGGGCAACTGCTAAAAATTGGTCCTCAACCATGTAAATAACAACGACGTAAAATTGTTGTTATTACTAGGTGAGTGATCTAGTAATTGGATGCACATCGTTGTCGGCTCTTGAAACGAACTAACGCCGGTAACCGATAAACCATTGATTGAGAGCTCGAGTTGGAGCACAACATCCTCCAACGTCACAATGCACTCCCCACAAGGCAGATGAAATGTGTGGATCTCCGGGCGCCTACGCTCCACCAATGCACTTATTAAATCAAATCGTAACTCAAACTTTTTGATCAATGCCACTGATCCAAATTCGGCATCCCGCAAGTACGAAAGTAGACGTTCATGAGGGGGATATTTGAGGCCTTGTGCACGACCCCTCAATGAACGGTACGCGAGCTCTTCTTGTTAATTTACAGAAATAGTTAGCATAACTTAAATTAATTTTGTAAACAAATAATAATTTCGTAAATGACATAAGGAACGAATAATAATTTTATTACTCTCATATTGACTCCGTGTGTTTCTTCATTCACCGACTTTGCTATGTGAGGACGTTACTCGTTAATTAATGAATCTATTTTGCAACTTGAAAAAAAAAATTATCAATTAATTCAATACATAAGTTTACAATTTTTATTATTTTTTACCAATATAATACAAAAATAATAATTAAATACCAAAATGAGTTATTTACTAAAATGGTACAAAATAAATATTTATATACCAAAATGATATCCACACACCATTATTTACTAAAATGGTACAAAATAACAAAATAAATATTTATTTTGTACCATTTTAGTAAATAATGGGATGAGGATATTATTTTGGTAATTAATTATTTTTTATATTATATTTTGGTAATTAATTTAGAGTATTTTTATCTTTTTATATTTTATATAAATTTAAAACATATATTCACATGAGATCCAAACTAAAAATATAAATTTTACCATTTAAATAAAAATTATTTTAAATTTTATATTAATTCTTTCTAAATATATTATATAACTATTTTTACCCGTATTATAAATATACTCTACTTTTATTTGAATAAAATTATTTAATTTCATACTTGTAACTAAATTAAATTATAACTTAAAAATGAGTTATTATACCATTTTGATAAATAATTTATTTTAATATTTAATTAATAAATTAATTTATATTATTACTTACTTACTATTAGTAACAAAAAAATTTACTTACTATCAAAATTAAATTAAAATAAATTAATAATAACATAATAATCAAACTTGCCTTTCTTTCTCCTCTTCATTTACTCAACTAAATAAAAACATTAAATAACAAATCAATTAAAAATTAAATTAAACAAAATAAATAACTTAAAATAATAAATACTAATAATAATCAAACTTACCTTTCTTATTTTCTTTTAATTTTTTAATCAACCAACTAAATAAATAATATTATAATAACAAATCAGTCACATTAGACAATAAAATTAAAATCACTACTACTAACTAACAAATTAAAAAATTTTAAAAATAAATACATTATCTTTCTCTTCTTCTCCTTCTCCTTCTCCTTCTCCTTCTCCTTCTCCTTTCTTTTTTCTCCTTCTTCCATTTTCCTTCTTTCTTTCTCTCTTTCTTTCTTTTCTTTCTTTCTTTCCTTCAAACCCGTTGGTCCCCCCCTCTTATTATATAACACAAAAAACCCAATTTAATTTTTACCAATATACATTAAACCCCAACCACCCAAATTAAAATATTTTACACACGACACAAAGGGGTGCTGACAAGTGGCATTTTACCCCTAAATGCCGTCACTTCAAAACCCTCAATGGATGCTGCCACTTGCTCTCCCTCCATTAGGGTGTCAGATATTTTTTTCGTATTTTTCTCATGTACAAAATTTCCCCTTGATGCTGTCACTTGATAACCCTCCACCAATAAAATATTATTTTTTTTTATTTTTGAATATATAAACATAAAATAAATAAATAAATTCGTGTCGAAAATACCCTAAAGTGCCGCCATTTAATAACCCTCCACCTAACTAAACATACCATTTTGATAATTAATGGGATGGGGGTATTATGGTAATTATATTTTATATTATATTTGTAAAAAAAAATCGCTTTTTCACAACAATAAAGAACACGTCTTAAAAAGAATCAAATAAGGTCAATTGGAATAGAGTTATAATTTATTGTTTTAAAAAAATATCATCTATTGTTTATGTCGAAACTTTTTTTTGATAAAGTCTCAAAAATATTTTTAAAATCGAAATATGGAGTCGCCACCAATCCTTTTAAATTTGATGTGATTGGATCACCATAAAATATTTTTATTTGTTTAAAAAAATAATTTGGTCTTCGAAATCCAAAAAAATAGGTTCGGGAGTCGGTTACGTGTGAGGAAGGATTAGCACCCTCACACGCCTAAAATTGGTACCTAGTCGATTATTTAATGTCTTAATAATTGAAAATCGAGAACTCGAAGAGAAATTAAAATGCGATATTTGGGTATGTAAATAACACTATTTGATCATATATACATTTTAAACGATTTAAATTTCCAAAGAATGATCCTTTTTCTTGAGTTAAATGAGAAAAATCATGTTCCGTAAGTTAAGGACACGATATTTCGAGTACTAGAAAAATAAAAATCATTCATCGATTGATTAAAGAGAATTTAGAATGATTTTTAATATATATTTTGAAGTCGTTTTAAAAATTAAATTTTATGAATAGACAATCTTTCTTCTCGAGTAAATTGAAAATCGAGTCATATCCCGTAAGTTAGGAACATGACATCTCAGATACTCGAAAATAAATAACATTTATTGATTTAGTTAAAATATACACGTTTTAATCTTTAAATAGGATACCCGATCACATAAGTTCAAAAATAAAATCGCAATCCGTAAGTCGGAGCACAATTTCATCGAGTCCCTTAAATAACAAGCATTGCCTCGATTTTTGAAAACTTATTTATTATGTGAAAATTAAATATGGATTTTTATCGTGACATAGGATTTATTTAACCGAATGTTGCGTGCAAACATAATATTAGATGCAATGATGATTAAAATAGAATAAATATATGTGTAATAAAAATAAGATAACAATACTATTAAATAAAAGTAGTAACAAAAATAAAACAATAGCAAGGATGACATTAATAATGAAGATGATGATGACAATAACAATGGAGATAGTAATCAATGATGCTCAAGAATAATTATAAAATATAATCGTAACAAAATGGACATGGTAAATTAAAGAGTCGAAAAAAAAAAAAAAAAAAAAAAAACCTCGATTAAGATGGACAAAATGTAAGTAAAATATCAAAATAATGAAAATAAATTATTTAAAAAAAAACAAAAGGGCTAGGTTAAAAAAAATAAAAACAAATAAGAAACAGAATATAAAAAATAAAATAAAAGACTTTGGAAATAAAATAATAAATAGAAATAAATAGATTAAAATAGAAATGACCAGATTAGAACATAAACAGAATTTAAAGTATAAATTATAAAACCAAAACTATAAAAGGATTAAATTAAAATTAAAAATAAAATTTCAAGCAAAAAATGAGAGAAAACAGATAAGCGGGGTAAAATATAATTTTTGAAAAGTTTAAGGACCTTACGAGAAATTTTCCCAAGGCCCTACACGTGACTGTCCTGGAATTAATAGTCAAAGGATCAATCTAAACATGCAATAAAATGACAAGGGCAAATTTACAATAAATACAATAAGGGTGAAGGGACAAAATTGAAACAAAAGAACAAAGCGGAAGGGCCACGGACATAAATATCCCTCTAGTAAAAAACACGCGGACCTTAAGTCGGACGGGTCGAGTCGGTTCGGGCGCAACGAAATGGCGTCGTTTTGGCATTAAAATTTCCTTCCCAAAACAACATCGTCCTATTCATGTATAAAAGATGATTTTTTTTTAAATTTCATTCTTCATTTCCCTTTTTTTAAAAAAACTTTCTTTCATCTCTTTTCCTCTCTCTCCCTCTCATCACTCTTACCATAGGAATCCGTTGTCCGTCTGCCATGGCCACCGACCATCAGCGACAGTGACCACCGTCCTCGACGACCAAAATTCAAATTTTTTTTCTAAACCCTCTTTGAACCTTGATTCTAGATCTAGGGTTTAGATTTCCAAAAACCAAACCTGAAACCCATAAATAAGTCCAAAACTTTTCGGTTTTCCTTGGGTTTTTCGAAAGAAAAGAGAATAGAACCTCGTTCCTCCTTGTCGGAGCCCCCACGCGAATACGAGGAGATTTGGAGGGCCTCCACGGAGGCGATTGGAAAGACCAAGAGGTAAAAAAAACTAGCCTTCTCCCCTTTTTTATTTTATTTATTTATTTTCGAAATCCAAAGAAAAATAAAATAAAACAAAATATATATGTATGTAAAACACGAATCTCACTTTGAAATTTCTGTTTTTTTATTTTGTAGTGTACGTGAGAAAAATTACAACCGTTCTTGTTGGGGCTTTATAGCCGATTACATATATTTCTTTTGTGTTTCTGCCTTTTCTCTTAGTTTTTGTAGGTACTTTCGCAGCAATGGCAAGTCCCTTGGGTCAATGACGATGGTGGGAGACACGCCTTGCCATTTCAGTGAAACGGAGCGTCAAAAATCAGACCTCGGGGCATGGGCGCCTTGGTTCGTGCACCTGTTGATGTGGCAATGGAGAGGAGGCAACGACGGCAAAGAGTGGTTAGGCAAATTAGGGTTTTTTGGAAAGTTTAGGTTTAGTGAAATTAGGGTTGTAATTTGGGTTTTGGGTAGTGTTTGTGCTTGTAATAGGTAATTGGGTTTTAATTTGGTTATTTTGAGTATATTTTTGTAAAAGGGTTTGGACTTTTTAAATAAAGGTTTTTTTATTTGTTATTTTATTTTAGTTTTTTTCTTTTTTTCTTGGGTTTATTATATTTTGGGCTGAACAAAAATGGGTTTCTACAGTTTAAAAGAGTTAATAATTTTTAAGTTTTAATAGATTTGTAAATGAATTTTTTTGGAATTGAACTGCACTTGAAAAAATTAAGATATTTTTTATATATAAAATGTTAACTATATTACAGTTTAGACTTATTTGATTCTTTTTAATAGTGCAAGGATTAAAATAATTCATTTAATAATAAATGAACTAATTTAATAAACTTTTTATAATACAAGGATCTCCCATGCATTTTAACCATATTTAAAATTATCTCATGTAATTACATCCCAAATTTTAGAGAATTACACTCTCTTTCCCATGTGGCAAGTTATTTTTAAATAAGCTTTTAATATTATGGGTAAATTACACCAATAGTCACTCAATTTTGGGGTAATTGACAAAACAATCACCTTGGCTTCATTTCAGTCACCCAACTTTGAAAAAGTGACAAAACAGTCACTAACATTATCAAAAAGTGACAAAACAATCACGGATTAACAGTTTTCATTAGGAGCTTAACAAGACCGCTTATGTGGCAAGTTAACTAGCTGACGTGGCCAGTTAACTTGCCACGTAGATGAAACAGCTGAAGGGTCAAGGTTTAGGGTGGGTTTATCAAGGATCCTCTACAAGCAACCCCTAAAATTCAAAATTAGGGTTTTTTAAAATTGAGAATTATTGTAGATTTTTTTCTAAACATTGTGAGAAATTTCTTAACTAACAAGTTTTTTCATCAACATCTATGAAAGAATACATAGAAAAATCAACAAAAATTTCATTAAAATGAACTAAATTCAACATCAAGCAAACAAAAACTCCAAGTCCCAAACAATCAAATTTCAAAAAGCTCACTGAAAACTACAAAAACAAAGGAAAATAAAACAAATTCAGAGCTCAAAACAAAAGAAAAACTTGGATATTAACTTTGAGAAATTAAAACATGCAAGCAGCATATAAAATCATAAACCCAAAAAAGAAATGAAACCAAAATCTTTGCTAAAAAACCCAAATTTATACAAAGATAATGGAGGAAAACGCTCTTACAAATTCTTCTTCAGGCATCTCTTTTTCTTCTTCTTCTTCTTCTTCTTCTTCTTTTATTAAACCCTAAATTGGTGGGCTGTTAAATTGGTGGTAACCGGCCAAGTGGAGAGTTTTTTGACACCATGGATGTCGTCATCTGCTATGTCATTGTTATGTGACGTCTGTGACGGAAAACGATAAAAATGACTATTTTGTCACTTTTTCAAAGTTGAGTGATTGAAATAAAACTAAAGTAACTATTTTATCAACTACCCAAATGTTGGTGTAATTTACCCTAATATTATTTTTATATTTATACTTTTACACATTTGTTAAATTTTCTTTTATCTATTTTGATACATTTATATAATTTTTTTTGTACTGTATCACATATTTTTCATAAATCACTAAATTTAGAAAATAATTTATCTTTTTCATGTTTTGTTATCATTGAAAAAAATTTATATGATCCATTTAAAATTTTTAAAATTTTAAATTAGTAAAAGTAAAATTATACTTTGCCCCCCTTAAAAATATAAAAATTTAATTTAATTCTTTTAAAATTATAAAGATATAGTCTATTAAAATGATAGAATTGCATTTTTTTCTATCGTAAAAATTACAATTTAATTTCAACCCCTAAAATTTTTTTTTTATTTTGCCCCTAATTGTACTCTAATTCATAATGTATATTTTATAATTTGTTACAGTGATTCAATTAAAAAAATTAGGTTTCTGTGACATGTTCTTATATTTTTTTGTTTTAACTTTTTACAATTTAATAATTGTAACTTTTCACATTCTCGTATATTTGACGCATGAAGAATTTATTCTTCCTAATTCAATTATTTTTTTGTTATATTCAGTTCATTCTATAATTTGTATAATTTTATAAAACAGATTCAACTCTAAAATCACTTATTTTGCACTCAGGATTTATAAGAATTATAGGGATATTTGGTACTGTCGATGCTGAATCATGGGATATTTATGATGGGTTGATATTGGCAAGGAAGATGGCGGTAAGATGAGCGATCTTCTAAATTGGTAGCATTAGACATTGTTCGTGGAAAAGGTGAAATGGATTACGACAATGCTATGATCTTGAAATGTCAAAAGAATAATTGCTAGTGATTGAAAAATTGATCTCAAATATGTGTTTCGTGAAGGAAATAGACCAGCGGATAGTATGATGGTCATGGCTTTTAATTTGGAACCAGGTCTTATTGTCTTTCCATAGCCACCTGATGCAATTCTTCAAATTCTACGTGATGATTTAGATGGTTTTGTAGAACCTAAAATGGTTGTAGTTTAAATACAGGTGGTTTTTTACATTTACCAAAAAAATATGTAAAAATAGTTTAATAAATTTTCTGATCAAGTCCGTGTTTGGTTGATTCGCAGTGACAACTCAATTAGAGACTTAATTAATAATATAGATATTAAAAGTTGTAGTTCAATTTTGTAAAGTGTCTCTCAAATTACTTTGCTAATCGGGGAAGTTGCTTTTTTTTATTTCCTTAGTTTATCATGTAAAATAAGTGTTGTTGAAATCGAACTTGGAATTAGTCGGTATACTAGTCAAAATAATAAAATTGAACCAGTTTTTGAGTGAATTGTTCAAAATAAATAAAAGTTGAAAATCAAAATAAAACATCGATAATTAAAAAAAACTGATTTATAATTTTATTTTATTTTATTCTTAATATTATGTTTTTTGTTTATTTAAATTTTGCTACACTCACGATTAAATTAGAAATCGGTGTTATAACCAATATATCCACTAGTCTAGTTTTAATATATTACATGCGGCAATGAAGGTTTTTCTGTTTTTTGTTTTTTTTTTTTAATGTGTTAAATGCATGTTGATACATATAAAAAAAATATGACGAGTGTGTATATATTAAATTTTTTAAAAATATATTTTAGAACGTGTATGTGATTCTAATGGTTAGTTTAGCATTGTTTTTAAAAAATGTTGTAAAAAATTGCTTCTTAAAATCATTTTTTTACAGTATTTTTGGAAAGTTTGATTTAAGATTTAAGTGTATAGTATTACTGTCAAAAAAATATTTTTTGAGAAATAAAATGTTAATTTTGGAATAGTATTATAAAGTAATAATATGCATTTAAATAATGTTCAAATTAATTAATATTATGATATTTTAGCAATGATATAAAAATAATTTATTATAGGGATAAATCTCAAAATTATATATGAACTTTAATTTGGTGCAATTATACATGTGAAACTCTAATTGTGATTCAAATGTATACTTAAAATTTTAATTTTGATTAACACATGATCAAATATTAACGTGTCTAAAATCGTTTTGGGCAATATCTATATAAAAAAAAAAGAATTGCTATGGAAGCTAATAGGGTGGCTAAGAAGACTCGTCGTCGGGAAGAAGAACCACCAGATGAAGGGGGTCCCGGACTCCTCCTTTTGTGGATGCAAGTCCTAAACCATTTTCTTTTAAAGATGCTGTAATGAACTCTGGTTCTGAGGGGATAGAAACGGTGACTAATTGGCAAGTGGAAGATTTGGAATTACAAGAGAATGATGTGCACAAGGAGAGCCCGGATGAAGTGCCAACTACTGATTTTTCGGACAGGGTGTATGGTCTCATTGAGAGAAGTATGGCTAAAACTCTGATTATTAAACTATTGGGGAGGAAGATTGGTTACAACGCACTGTGGAAAAAGTTTTTTCTTTGTAGAAACCAAGAATGAGATTTCAACTCACGGATATTGACAATGATTATTATCTAGCAAAATTTGAATCAGAGGCGGATTTCAATAATGTTATGGCACAAGATCCGTGGGTGATTTTTGGTCACTACCTTACCGTTCAGCCTTGGTCATCGGATTTCTCAACCTTGGATGCCCACCCACAGAGTGTGGTTGCCTGGATTCTTATTCCAGGACTTTCGGGTGCTTTTTATAAGAGAAGCCCGCTGATGGAAATTGGAAGCCTAGTGGGGAAGGTGATTAAAATTGATTTGCAGACTGAGAATGGTTCGCGCGGTCAGTTCGCAAGATTTGCAGTCCAAGTTAATTTGTGTATCGAATAAATTTCATAGGATTGAATACGAGTCTCTTCCATCAATCAGCTTTCATTGTGGTAGGTTTGGCCATATGATGGAGGGGTGTCCTTTTAAAAATATTGATGGAAGTATGGGCAGTAAGGAGGATTGTCATGTTAATGGAGTAGTTCCTAATTCTCCTGAACCTATTCAAAAGAGGTGGAAATGAGGAATTTGGTGAATGGATGATCGTGGAACGGCGTCAGCGGCGACTAAGGCAGCAAAGTGGGTTGGCGTCGGGAAATTTTTCGGTAAATGAAAATAAGGGGTCCCTGTTCAATGCATTGTCAAGGATGGATGAGGAATGTGCGGATATTACTGCTAAAGATCCTGTCACTTTCCATTTTGAACATAAGAGTCAATTTGGGGATTTGATGACTAGCATGGATACGGGGAATAATGGGAAATTCGCTGCTGATTTTTCGGCGGTTGATGCTAATCCTTCTAAGGGGGCTGGTGTGAGTAATAGTAAAAATAAGCCGAATAGGCTAAAACTTAGGCCCAGGAAGAAAAAACAGTCTCAAAATTCGATGGGTGTGGTTGGCATTAGGAGTGGGCATAGGAAAGAGGGTGTTGGGCCCATTGGAGAATGGGTCAAGGGAGTAAGGGAGTAGTGAAGAGAACCACAATCTTGGACCTGAAAATGCACTCAGTGGTGAATTTGAAAGAGAATCGGTGTCCTAATATTCCTTTCCAGATGACATCATCGACTGTTGAGAATTTTCGTTTCCAAAATTTAGTTCCGTTACAGGAACGTTAAGAATTTGCAGATTCTTTGTTGAAGAAAGGTGACTCTTTTGGGGGCAATCAAACTAATGAAAAGGAGACGATGGTGTCGTTGGTTCAAGCCATCTCCGGTATTGTCCAAAACATGGAAGAAGGTGTGGATACTGGAGGAGGTACTAGTGGTGTTCATAAAAAGGCTATCTTGGATTCGACAATGGGTGTTGTCGATGTGGAGATACAAGTTCTAGAAGAGTCAGATACTGATTCTGATTCGAAAGGAATGGCAGATTCGGATTGAGGACCAGGTTTGTCTTTCTTTTTAAATTTAATTTTATGAAGGTGGATATTGTGGTTTGGAACTGTCAGGGGGTTGGGAAAACTAATTTTCATAAGATTGTGAGTGAATATGCTCAGGAATTTGAACCTGCTGTTTTTGTTCTGTTGGAGACACGGGTTAGTGGAGGCAATGCAGATTGGGTTATTAAGCGAATTGGGTGGAAGTATTCTCATCGGGTTGAAGCGTATGGTTTCTCAGGGGGTATATGGATTTTATGGAATGACAAGGTTAATGTCAGAATTCTTGGTAGTGATTTCCAGTTTGTTCATATGGAATTTAAATTTCCAGATTTGGATGATTGGATCCTGTTTATAGGGGTTTATGGAAGTCCAAAACGGGAGGTGAGGAAAGATCTTTGGAAGAATCTTGGTGATCTTGCACGTACAGTTAATTGCCCTTGGTTATTAGCAGGAGATTTCAACGCTATGTTGTGTGAGGAGGAGAAGAAAGGGGGTCTAAGCATAGGAAGGCTGCTTGCTCGAATTTTCAGTAATTTTTGAATGAAGCTGAGCAACAAGAGGTGAATTTTCAAGGTTCCAAATTTACTTGGAACAAATGTAGTGTATTTGAAAGATTAGACTGGGCGTTATGTAATCATGCTTGGGATTGTTTGCTCCCGAACACCGTAGTATGTCATCTACATAAGCTTAAATCTGATTATCGTCCATTGGGAATCACGTTTGGTGTCTCTAAACAATCCAAGACTCCTAGACCATTTCGTTTCTTGAGTTGTTGGCTTTCTCACAGTGATTTTGGTAACTTGGTTAGTCAAAATTGGAGTGGGGGTGATAGTTTGGAAAGGTCTATTTCGTGCTTTGTAGATACTGCTAAGAGATGGAATAAAGTGGTATTTGGTAATCTAATTGCTAAAAAACGCAACTTGATTGCTAGGATTGGTAGTATACAGAGGGCTGTTGAAAATTTCCGATCCAATAAGTTAATTAATTTGGAATGAGACCTACAACGTGAGCTTGAGAAGGTGTTGGATTGCGAGGAGCTATTATGGAAGCAAAAATCCCGTGAAGAATGGCTTTCTTTAGGGGATAGAAATACTAGATATTTCCATGCCCAAGCGAGTAAGAGGAGAAGGGGCAACCAAATCAAAGCTTTGAAGTTGGATGGGGATTCTTGGACGTTTGATGAGGATGCAATTAAAGGGGCTATGGTAGAATTTTATAGAAGGCTGTATACTGATGATGACGTTAGTTTTGGATCGTATCCTTTCCAAAATGATTTTCCTATTATCGATGACCAAATTTTAGAGGCCCTTGGGAGTCGAGTGTCTCTTGAAGAGGTGCGAAATGCTTTATTTCAAGTGGTGCCTTTAAAGACTCGGGAATAGACGGACTACATGTGCAATTTTACCAAACGCAATGGGAGGTTGTGGTAACTCTTTATTTGACTTGGTGTAGAATGCTTTTCAGAATGGTGTGCTGGAAGATTTTATTAACAAAACTCTGCTAGTTCTTATACCGAAGATCACTACTTCGAAAAATGTCTCTCAGTTTTGATTGATAAGTCTATGTACTGTTCCTTATAAGGTTCTATCTAAGGTCATCGTGAATCGTATGAAGAAAGTGATGCCTTTGTTAGTTGATGAGAGTCAGACTAGCTTTGTTGGAGGAAGACACATTATGGATAATGTGATAATTGTGCAGGAGGTTATACATTCGATGAAACTGAGAAGTGAGAAAAAAGGGTGGATAGTCTTAAAGGTTGATATGGAGAAGGCATATGACCGTTTAAAGTGAGAGTTTATTTAGGAAACCCTTGTTGATGCCAGGTTTCCATCTGACATGATTCGAGTTATAATGAAATGTGTTATGTCTCCATCTTTTCAAGTTCTATGGAATGGTAGATGTACGGAGGAATTCAAGCCTTCACGGGGTGTGAGACAGGGTGATCCCATTTCACCCTATTTGTTTGTCCTTACAATGGAGAAATTGGGGCAAGCCATTAGAGGGACAGTCGCGAATGGAGTTTGGAGACCTATTGTTCTGGGAAGGGGTTGTCCGGCTTTATCGCACCTCTTTTTTGCGGATGATCTCGTATTATTTGGATAGGCTACGATGGAAAATGCACGGGTGATGAAGGAGGTTCTTGACCAATTTTGCTAATTCTCCGGTCATAAAGTAAATTATAGTAAATCCTTAATCCATTTTTCTGGGAATATTGAGATGGCTACTAGAGTGGTAATTGGGAATGATTTTAATTTTCAAGTACTTTGGATTTGGGAACATATTTGGGAGTGCCAATTTTTCACAATCATATAACGAAGAAATCTTTTCATTTTTTGTTGGATAGAATACAATCAAAGCTGAATGGATATGATGCAAGCTTACTTTCTATGGCTGGAAGAATAACCTTGGCTAAATCGGTGCTTTTAGCTATTCCGGGATATTTCATGCGGGTGGTTATGATACTTATAGGAATATGTGAAAAGATAGAAGCTATTGTTCGTCAATTTGTTTGGGGATCGTCAAGTACTGGAAGGAAGATGTCTCTGGTTAAGTGGGAGAAGTGTGTTCAGCCAAAGCCTCAAGGGGGACTGGGCATCCGATGTTTATTGCCCCAAAATGCTTCTTTTTTAATGAAGTTAGCTTTTAACTTTGTATCCAGGAAACTTTCGCTTTGGGTTAAAGTTTTAAGGAGTAAATATAAAATTACTGAAGTTTGCCCACAAGTGATTACTAGAGCTAGATGTTCCTTTATTTGGAGATCCTTATCCAAGATTTAGGAACGATTTCGTGATAAGATTACTTGGAGTATAGGTAATGGCAGAACTACGAGCTTTATACAAGATGATTGGGCACCTGATTTGGGGAAATTGCAGAATCATCTTCTCCCTGGAAAGCAACTGTCTCCATAGGTTAAAGTGTGTGATATGGTTTATGAGGATGGTGAGTGGAATTGGGTGGAGCTTGTTGACTTGTTTAGTAATGACATCTTGGAGCATCTGGCGTTTTGTCATCTACCTAAAGGAGTACTTGGAGCAGACTTGTGTCTTTGGAAACCATTGGTGGATGGGAAGTTCTCAGTCAAATCAGCTTATAAAAGTTTAACAGTGAAGGATACTGTACAAGACAACAAAGCCTAGAAGACTATATGGAAGACTAATCTTCCTCCCAGAATCCAACAATTTCTTTGGTTGGTCCAATATAAGAAGTTACTCACAAATGTGGAGAGGACTAGAAGACATTTGACTGATGAAAGCTGCTGTCCATATTGTGGGGGAACACAAGAGTCAATTGTGCATGTGTTACGGGATTGCAGGTATGCAGCAGAGGTTTGGATGAAATTGTTGTACTCTGATGGTGTTAATCATTTTTTTCAGTTAGAATTTGATGATTGGTTACTGCTGAATCTTCAAGGTAAATTTCAGTTAGGAAATGTTGAGGCCAACTCCCAAACTGTCTTTGCTGTTGCTTGTTGGAAAATTTGGAAAACTCGTAATGAGTTTATTTTCCAGCAAAAAGTAATGGACGTGATGCAGAATAATTGCTATTGAATCTTATGCAGCAAGCATATGTCAAGCTAGAATTGGCCATACATACTTCACACCACGCAGGCGGGAGCTGGTTAAATGGGAGCCTCCTAGTGTTGGTTAGATAAAACTGAACATCGACGGAGCTGCTAGTTTAAATGGCGACTGGTCAGCTATAGAGGGCGTATTTCGTGACTCGATTGGGAATTGGATTGAAGGATTTAACAGGACTATTGGACGCGGATCGGTTCTGTTTGCGGAGTTGTGGACTATTCTCCAAGGTTTGCAAATAGCAAGATCCCGAAGGTATGACAAGATAATTGTTGAATCTGATTGTGTTACGGCCCTGGAATTAATTCATGAATGTCAGGCAGGAGTTCCGTCGAACACGATAGTCTGAAATATACACTTTATAGCTTGCCATTTTGAATCTGCTACTTTTCAATTTGTCAAAAGAGAGGGTAACATGGTAGCCGATTGGCTAGCACGTAATTGCTGCTCAGGGACGAACACGTTATGTCATCTTGATATGCCTAATCTTCATGTTTGGAAGCTGTTATTAGAGGATAAATTTGGTTTACCATATGTAAGAACTTGATGTTATAAGCCATTATGTTGCCTTCTTTTATTTATCAAAAAAAAACTTTAATTTTGATTTAATTATACACACTGAAAGAAATAAATACATCAATTTATTTTTATATTGGATAAATATAGTTATTTATGTATGCAATATATAAACATAAAACGATGTTATATCAATAATTGTGTTAGTAATTTACAAGAATTGGATCAAATCAAAATTTTATGTATACAAATGCACAAAATCAAAGTTCATGTATACAATTGCACATTAAACTATAGTTCATGTATAGTTTTGGAATTTATCCCTTTATTATAACTTGTTAATGTTTTAATATATGAAATATAAATTTTAAATATTTTTAAGCCATTAATATTAATTATTTATAAAATTTAACTAGCATATATAAATTTTACATTAGCAATTACAATTTAAAGTGAATGAAAAATAAATAATGCTTTTTGAAGTGTTTTGACTCAAGAAAAGCTAAAAATTTTAACTTCCAAGTAAAAGTGCTTTTGAAAAGTCACTCCTTTCAATCAAAAGTTATTTATTTAACACAATTTTTCTTTCAAAAGTGCTTTTCAAGTCAAAATTTATTTTTTTAAGAATTGCTAAACACAATTTAAATCTGTTTTCGAAATTTAAATTTTTAAAAAAATTCATAATTTGAGAATTTGCATCAGCCAGAGAGACAATAAATAAAATAAAACTACCAAACATTCCATTGGTCCCCTAGCTCAGTTGGTTAGAGCGTTGGTCTTATGAGCCGAAGGTCGCGGGTTCGAGCCCCGCCGAGACCACCCTAAGCCCAAAAAGACTTTTTTAATTCTTAGGCTTTTTCATCAGCCCATAAAACAGGCTTGTTTTAAACAGCCGGCGGGTCCCGTAGCTCAGTGGGTTAGAGCGTTGGTCTTATGAGCCGAAGGTCGCGGGTTCGAGCCCCGCCGAGACCACCCTAAGCCCAAAAAGACTTTTTTAATTCTTAGGCTTTTTCGTCAGCCCATAAAATAGGCTTTGTTTTAAACTGCCGGCGGGTCCCGTAGCTCAGTGGGTTAGAGCGTTGGTCTTATGAGCCGAAGGTCGCGGGTTCGAGCCCCGCCGGGACCACTCTAAGCCCAAAAAGACTTTTTAATTCTTAGGCTTTTTCATCAGCCCATAAATTAAGCTTTGTTTTAAATATTCGGCGGGGCTGGGATTCTCGTTGGTCCCGTAGCTCAGCTGGTTAGAGCGTTGGTCTTATGAGCCGAAGGTCGCGGGTTCGAGCCCCGCCGGGACCACCTTAAGTTCATAAAACTTTTTTAATTCTTAGGCCTTTTCAGCCCAAGCTTTGTTTTAATTAGCCGGCGGGGCACAAACTGTCGTTGGCCCCGTAGCTCAGTTAGTTAGAGCGTTGGTCTTATGAGCCGAAGGTCACGGGTTCGAACCCCGCCGAGACGAAGCTTTGTTTTTCAATTCTCAGGCCTTTTTTTAATCAGCCCATAAATCAGGGTAGCGGATCAGCTAATTGTAAACCACGTTTAGCAGTTAAAAAACATTTTCATTATCTCGTAAGCTCATATTAATGTCGGAATATAAAGTATAATTTAAATTCCATTAAGTTAAAATATGAAACTTTCATTTAATTTTTAAATTAAATCATACATATAGCTACTCAATTATAAAACAATCATTTTAGATATTTAGAATAAAAGGTTTATAATTTAAGTATTCACATTACATAATTTGATTATTTTGATCACTCATGTTAAAATCACAAACGAAAAATTGACGGTATAATAACAAAGTCAGCCCTAAACTTTTATATATTATATCGATTTAGTCATAATTTTTAAAAATTAGCTCTCAAAATTTACAAATGTTCTTAATTCGATCCTAATTCAAAAAAATTAAAAAATATATATTAAAATACATAAATATTTTCAAAATATAATAATAAATTTTAAAAAAATATTTAAATAAAAATAATTGTTGACACAAAATAATTTATTTTACAATGGCTTTTTTTACCATTTAAGCTTTGTTCTTTCTCGCAGTATTTTTTTTACCATTAGTGGTTTAGTTCAGTTTGTTCATATTGTATCCGTGTCGTGTCTTAATTTGTAATGTATTATCCATAATTTGTTGTTGTGTTCAGTTTAGAGAAAAATTATTTGTTTTTATCTACTTCATTATTTTTTGTGATATTATTTTGTTAACATTTGTATTGTATTTTAGTCATTATATAATTTGCATTTATCTCTTATTGGAGTATTATTATTTACTATGTTAATATTTTTAATAGTTCAATTGTTATAATTCATGTAGATTATATATGTCAAGCTTGACATAAATTAAAATTTTTTAACTTATTTCTAATTTTTTAACTATTTATTTTATATAAAAAATTTCAATTATATACATGGCAAGTGTAAGTATCATGATAAATGCAACAATTGAATTGTAAAAATATTAATCGTATAAGAAAATTTTAAAATGTAAAATTACCTAAGTTTTACACTGTAATGAAAATAGGGGAAAAAATTAAGAAATTGAGTACACAAATTTAATGAGAAAAAACCCCTCCGAAAAGGATAAAAAACTACGGGTAAAGATAACTTTACCATAATGACAAAAGAATGAAGAGTACAAAAGATGAAGATAAAAATTAAATCTTGAAAACCCGAAAACAAAGAACCCTCATTACGCAAAGTCTTTTCTAAGGTTGTAAAAAAGCCTATTTATAGGCTAAATTCCAAGGTGAAATAATCTAGATTAATAAGAATTTGACTCAAATAAATAAATAAAGTTTAATTGAAACAAATAAACAGAATTTAATTAAAATATTATTTCTCAAATTTGACTTGAAATAGAAATTATAATTCAACATACAAAAATGTAAGTGAATACCTTTATTATATTTATTAAAATCCGCATATAAAAAATTCAACATATATTCAATTTTAATATGATATGAATTATATAATATATGAAGTAAAGGAAAAATAATTTTTGAGAATTTATAATAAAAAAAAATCTTCATGTGGTCATCTATTCTTTTTTGTATTCACTGGCTTTTGATTTTGGATAATGATGTTCTTAATTCTAGGACATCAAGGCACAATACGATAGGGTGTGCGGGGTAAGTTTGTTGGCTTAGATTAGTACGTTCTGGTGTTACGAGATTAGAATTTAAGTTTAATAAACTGTGCGATCTTAGACAATTTTTTTAATTTCAAATTCGTTTAAGTTAAATTAAATCTTAAAATACGAGAATTCTCTTAAAAATTCTCTAAGATATTGAAATAAATCGAAAACAACTGGAAATGAAATAAACTTGAATTGAACAGAAAAAGCACAAAAATGCAATACACGCAAGGTATTTTCTTTATTCACCAAAAAAAAAAAAAAAAAGTAAATTCACATTATTACTACATTAAGAATTTCACTTTATTAAACTCCAACTTAGGTCTTACTAATTCTCTAATAATAATAAATGAATTCATGCTTTATTATATAAATAACATACTTCGCATATGATCAATTTTTTTCAGAATTAAATCAGTTCCAGTTTTTCACAAAAAAATATAGATCTCATGTTAGTGATGTATGAGAATCTCTAACAATAGAAATACTGTTAGCTTTGAGATACGGGCAACAAGCACATGGGACGTTCATGGGAAATATGGCACAGATCGCATCATGGCAATATTGGCATCAGCAGTGCGAACATCATTCAAGTACGAAAATATCCTTAATATTGTTGGCAAATAGTTATCAATTGAACGGATTTAAAATACAAGTTAAATAGCTTGAGGCTCGTTGGTCACTGTCTTTAAGGATACGTATCCCTTAAGACTTATCAAGCTCTTTTTATTATAAAACAAGAATAAGAGTCAATCATAGATTGCAAATGAACTCAAAAGGAGGAGAGGAAGAGCGGGAGGAGAACGACAGTTTTTTTTTTTTTAGATGTGTTTAGGGTGAAAGTGAGCCATGGTATTTATAAGATTTTTACTAGGTAAAAATAGCAAAGGTATGTGGATTGAATTAAGTAGTTTACGACAAATTAGTCATTGTGTGTGAAATAGAAAAGCAAAATGATCATTTTGTTAAAACTTTCTTTCATTTTTACTGTTATAAACTAGTCCATGTGCATTAGCACGAGGTATATATGATTTATCACGTGTAATTGTTTAGTTCTATCATCAGTCATGACAATTTTTAACAGTATAAATAGATGAATTTTTTAACAGAAAAGACTAGTCTACTCTTTGATCCAATGTACATAAATTAATTTATCCGTTTTTTCGTAAAAAATATAAAATACAATCTGATTTCTAGTACGAAAGTTTTCATGATACTTTTACCACATTTTATTTCTCTTCGAATCTCAAATTTCAATAAAAAAGAAATTCAAAAACAAAAAAGTTGGAACGTACGTTACGTAGATCTTTTGGGCCGAATCCACTTTTTCAACTTGACTTTTACTTGCTCAATTCAATATAATTTGCTTATAAATGAGGGTGTCAATGTTTTTCTTTAAGAATACGAAATTTGATTCTTTATGAAATATCTCAATTTTTTCAACAATTTAACATGGATCCAACGGCAAAGAATGATTCTTGATGATGTTAGTGACAATTAAAGGCGTTGATCATCTCTTTCCACAAACTTAGCTTAAGCTTGGTTCAACTTCTATCTGAGACCTTGGCTAACCACCCACTTAGTCCTTTACACTTTCTATTTAATTCTAGTCCTCCTCATGCCATTTCACATTCTCCCACAATTTCAGTAATTTTTCAGTGTTACATTTAATTAATATACAAGACAATTAGTTTTCGAGATTTAACTTGCTTAACCCTAGATATGGTGCAAATTAGAAAACATGGCCTTTTATTTAAAGGGTTCAACCTAGAACTGATCGTGGATCGGGTCGGGTCAGGTTCGGGTTGAGCTTCAATAAACTTTTAGTCTCAATTGTTAGGCTCAAGCTCGACCCGACTCAAAAAATAGGTTTAAATTTTATCCAAACCTGACCCGAATTATAGAAGTTAAACCCGAGCTCGACTTGACCCAGCCCATATTAATTTTTTTTAGATTATTTTATTATGTACAACAAATTTAAAAAATATATAATATATCAAATACGCTTAAAAACTTTAAAACAAACATTAAAAATAAACAAATTAAAAATACATTAAAAATTCTTTATATTAAGATAGTTGCAAATAAAGTAGTAAAAAAATTAACAATAAAACATAAGTTCTACAATATTCAAATAATATTAAAAAAGACAACGAAACAATAATAAAAACGCATAAAAATAACATCCAGACAATCAAAATAACAACCAAAACAGCAGCAAAAATAATAAAAAAAATAACAACAAAAATAACAATAAAAACAGCACCAAAATAGCAGTCAAAACAGTAAAAAAAAATCAAAACAGTAAAACACAACTCCAAAACAACAAAAAATAGCAATCAAAATAGTAAAAAAATTAGCATCAAAACAACAATATAATTTCTTATTAAAAATGATTAATTTATTCTGGTCGAGCCGGACTCGGGCTAAAAAACTCTTATTCGAGGCCCAGTCCATTTAAAAAATGGGCCTTATTTTTTGTCCAAGCCCATTTTTCGGGCCTATATTTTTATCCAAATCCTCCCATTTTTTGGACGGACATTCAGGTCGGGTCGGATCGGGTGACCTGACCCATGATCAGGTCTAGTTCATCCCCTCAAGAAAAACAAAATTTATTTTTTTTATTTATGTTGAAATGATATATGTTATTCATTTCTTAGAAGTAGAAGGTATCCCAGCAACATGGCTAGAAGCTATTTACGACGTGCTTCGCCTAGCATAAGTATAAGATTTTGTAAAATATACGTAGAGAGCCAACCCAAGGACACTAAGTGCAGCAAGCAGCCAATAAAAGTAATCTAGATGTGCCCTATTAAGATTATCTGCAAACCAGCTATCTCTGCCATCTCTACCAGTTACTGTCTCAATTACAGAGATGAGAAAGCTACTTATGAGGCTTCCAACACCAAGGATGCTAAGGTAGAGTGCAATACCAATGCTCCTTAATTCATTTGGCATCTGGTCATAATAAAATTCTTGAAGACCAACTATTGCCAACACATCAGAAAATCCATACAGTGAGTATTGAGGGACCAACCACCATACCCTCATTGGAACTGTCACGTTTGGCTTGTCTACCAACCCATGTTCTCGAGCAGTTTGAAGCCTCTTCATCTCTACTAAAGCAGCAGTCATCATTGCTATAGCAGACACAGCAATTCCAGTTCCAATTCTTTGAAGCATTGTAAGTCCTCCAGATTTCCCAGTGAAGGCTCTTGCTGAAGGAACAATTATTCTATCATATATAGGAATGAAGAGAAGAATTGAAAAGCTAATGAAACACTGAAGTGTGGCAGCAGGTATTTCAATTCCTCTTGTAATTGATCTGTCCATTGTAGCACCTTGCCTAGTAAACAATGTCGATGTCTGCGCAAAAACAACTGCATAAATCAAGCATGTAGCCCATATTGGTGCAAGCCTTAAAACAGCCTTTGCTTCTTCAACATCTCTCATGCTACTCACTTTTCCCTGCTCCATTGTACTGTCTGGAGCAAGCAAGGCTTTGTCGAGGAATCTACCACCACATTAGAAAATCCATTCCATATCAGTTTATTTCCTAATTTCCTTTATAATGAAAAAATATATCACTTACTTGAATTGCTTGAAGCTTTCCTCTGAAGCAGTTGCTGAAGAAGCTATTTTACGATTCCTAATGGCCAAAATTAAAACTCGACCAATCCTCACAATTGGGCTTTCTTCATCCCCTTTGACACTAAACCTGTAAGTCATTGTTCCAAGCACAAAAACGAGCAGTCCAACAGTCATCACAATAGCAGGTATTGCAAATCCGAGAACCCAACTAAGGTTGTCCTGGATGTAGTTTAAAATCAAAAGCGTCAGTAAGATACTAGCAGCAATACTAAAGTACCACCAATTAAAGAATGAACTCTTGGCTTTGCACTCCACAGGATCTTCTGCATCAAATTGATCAGCACCAAATGCTTGAACGCATGGTTTGTGCCCACCTTGTGCAAATGCCACCAGATATAGTGAGAAGAAAAATAGTATCACTTGAAACTGAAGCATTGATGAAGTGTTTGATGTGACAGTTTCAGCATTTGGGGCATCGGAAGTGATGACAGACGGAAGAGTGGCTGACAGAGTCAATAAGCCTAGCCCCTGTATGTAAATAAAACAATTCCAGTTCAAGTCATTTATGGAAAGCACCTGCCAAATCCTCTAATGTATTAGCAAAAACCATTAAAATAATTCAGCTTGCTCTGTTCAATTAATCATCAAATCTTCAACAGGAAACCATTACAAGTCGATGTTAGAGCTGTTTTCTCAAATCTTTCAACGAGTTTCAAAGTAATTGTTTGAGCAATAGAAGCAACTTCTCTAATTTGAGGATGACGAATGAGTTCAACAGAGCTTGAGCCGGGGACGAAGCTGGGCGTTGACTTCCGTTGGTTAAATTGATCAATTTAAGCATTCCTGACACAAAATTTTATAATTTTCTCTCTGCCGTCACAAAATTCTTAGCTGAATAGCTCAGTGGATCATTGGAAGAAATTGTGATGAAGCATTCATTTGTTGTTGACTTTTATAAAATGGAAAAGAAAATATAATTACCAAAATGTAAACAAGGGAAGCAAGAACGATGGTACGGTATCGGCCAAGAAAAGAATCAGCAAGGAAAGCACCCAGGAGTGGGAGAAGCGCGGCCACCCCTGACCAGGCGTTAACTTGTGCAGCGGCGGCGGCAGTGGACAGACCCAAAGGCCCCGTCAAGTATGTTATGAGGTTTGAAGAGATTCCATAATAAGCAAACCTCTCAGCAGCTTCAACTGCAATTATGAAAGAAGCCGACCTCCATCCACCGGAGTTTGAACGGTGCACAGGTCTGCCATTGGAATCAAGGCAGCCTTTAACAGTGTCATGTAAAAGTGGAGTTTCAGCAGCTGCAAGATCGGACATTGCAGTCAGAGTTTGGAGTGGAGATCGTATGGAGGAATTTGTTGGCAGCATTAAAATATTTGAAATTTCTAATATACACCAGCAAGGTCAGTCATTACGATGGATTACCGTGTTTTTTAAAATTGTTTTTAAAAAAAAAATATATATATATATATATATATTTTTTTTTTTCAGAAGTACTTTATAAACATTTGATTAAAAATTTGATTGTTTAATATTACTATTAAAAAATATTTTTTAGTAATGAAATGTATATTTTAAATATGATATTATAAAGTAATAATTACATATTTAAATAATATTTAAATTAATTAATATTATAATATTTTAGTAAGAATATAAAAATAATTTATTATAACTTATTATTAATATTTTAATAAATAAAATATTTTTTAAATATTTTTAAATAATTAATATTAATTATTTAAAAATTTAATTAGATTATGAAGACTAGATTAGCACAATGAACATATTTTAAACCTGAACTAACCTTTAATAGTTCAAATTCTGTTTATAAAATGATTCTCAACCGTATTATTTTCAGCAGAAAAATTATGGAAGAAAAAATAAACAACAATTGATGTACCAAAGTTAAAAAAATAATTCATCTTGCTAAAAATCCATTTCAACAGCCATTGCTCATACTTTTAACTTTTTTAATGGATTGAAAAGTCTATTTTAAAAGTTAAAAAAAGTACTCAAATGATATTTATTTAATTATGTTTAAAATCAAAAGAACTTATTTGATAAAAAGTTGATTGTAAAAGTTGTACTAAATACAGCCATATTCAACGGTTCCACAGGAATAGTTAATATTTTTTATTCATTTTAATTAATCTTTTATGGAGTCAATGGCTTGGGACATACTGACACGTTTCAAGTAATTTATTTTTTTCATTATTTTCAAATATTTTTTTTACCAATTAACAACTTTTATATATATTTTAGCCACTCATACAAATAAAATTTTAAATTTAATAGAAAATTTATATTTAATGATTGAAAAATACCTAATCTTTTTTTATTTCAGTAATGTAAATTATTCAGAGAATACATTTATTAAATTAAACAAATATAGAGTAAAAAATATTAAGGGTAAACTTTCAAAATAGTCCCTTTTGTTTACCTCACCTTATATTTTAGTCACTTTTGTTTGAAACATTATGTTTTAGTCACTTGCGTTGTCGTGTTGTAACATTTTAGTCATTGAGCCGTTAATTATCGTTAACGGTGTAATGGTAAGCTGACGTGACACAATAAATCATCATTTTAAATGAAAATTTTAGGTTAAATTCTACAATTAGTCCCTATATTTTTTTCATTTTGAGCAATTTAATTTTTTTCCTTTTATGTTCTTTTAATTCTCTTTTTTTTTCATTCTCTTCTGCTTCTCTTTTTGTTTTCCTCCCTTCTTCGTTTCTTTTAATTTAGTTTTTCTATGTTATCCATTTGTTAAAACTAGTCCACAAGTTCTTCTCACTCGAAAAAATTAAATTGTTCAAAAAAATGAAAGTATATGGATTAGTTTTAATAAATGAAAAACATAGAAAAGCTATGTTAAAAGAACATAAAAGAAAGACAGTTAAATTACTCAAAACGAAAAAATATGAGGATTGATTGTACAAATTAACCTAAAATTTGTGTTTGAAATGATGATTTAATGTGCCACGTTAACTTATCGTTACACCATTAACTGTAATTAATGACTCAATGATTAAAATATTACAACACGATAGTGTAAGCGATTAAAACATAACATTTCAAACATAAATGATTAAAATTTACCCAAATTTTAGTGAGAATTCAAAGATATGTATGATATATACATATATGGGTTGTGAAACAAGAATAATTGGTTGATGGAAAAAAAAAAAAACCACATAAGTAATTGGTGCAGTTGCCATGTTTACCTTCAAAAAGATATAATCCCTATTCTACTTTGGGAAAATTTATGCCGTCCCTGCCTCTAATAATTCAAGGCTCTTGGTTAAATATCACCATCATCGGGATACTGGGAAAACTATCAACCTAACTAACATTTTGTCTTGCTTAGCTTGAAATTTTAACTTCGATGATGGTATTATAATTGTTGTAGTGATGAAATTAAAATTAATGGTAAATGGGTGATTTTTTGTCGACTTTTTCATCTGTTTTTTTTTTTTGAAATTTTTTTTGAATGGTAAATGATTTTACGAGTCATTTTAAATTCATATTATCTTAAGTTTTATGTAAATTTTTTTTTTAATTTTTCATTGTCTAATAAATCTTTTCTTTTTCTTATGCAAATTGTGAAGTTTTTGCCTTGTTTTGTACAAGTTTTAATCTTTCTTATGCAAGCAATCTTGCTTTTATAAGTGTTTTTAAGGATGAATCTATCATTGTTCACTTCAAATTGTGAAAATTTTATAAATTGGACAAACTGGATTGAGATATGATTTAAAAAAATTTTAAGTCCAGCTTTGTTTTTGAATAAGCTCGATTCATTTAAAAAACTCATTTCACCATTCAAAAAATAAAAAAAATATTGAAAAATATATTTTTAATTAATATTTTATAATTTTTTTATCATTTAAATTGAATTTGAAGTAGTCCAAGCCAGTTCAATGTGCAAAAATCATTGTCTATATTTGGCCCTAGTCAAGTTTTACCTACTCGTTCTTTGGATAGGTCTAGTGAGTGGTGATAGATTAGTAATATTTTTTAATTTTATATATTTTGAATATTTTATAAATTTTTTATGCATTTTTAAAATTTGTAATAACTTTTATGAATTTTTCTGAATTTTTATACTTTCTGGAAATTTTTATTTATTTCTTAATTTTTATAAAAGTTTAAAAATTCTTGAATATTTATTTATTTTTAGAATTTTTAATAACTTTTTACAATTAACATGAAATTAATAAAATATGTAAAAATTTATGATCAACATTCTGTTATAAGAAAATTCAATTTCAAAAAATATAAAATTAAACACAACACTCGTGTTGATGTACACTCCTCTTTCACATCAGGGATATCATACATGGGACACATGTTTAAAATTCATGATATAATCATCGATGAATAGCTGGGGTTTTAAAATATATATAATTAAATATTTATTTTTTAGATTATGATAATAATGTTAATATTTGTAAAATTATATTTTGTTGAGCATGAAGATTAAATTTAAGGTTAAAAGTGTTTTTAAAGTTTTGAATTTTTTTTAAAAAAATTTTAAGGCTTAATGATAAATTTGATCACTAATGTTTGTATGTTTTGTCAAAATGATTTTAGTTGTATTTTTTAGCTTTTTTTTTTTTTGCATCAACTTTTTTTTCAAATTGCATTTTTTAACTGATTTAATGAATAAATTTAAAATTTCAATCTTTCTTTTTTTTTCAAAAGATTTCAATATTTTATATGTTTGTTTATTGAGAAGTTTGTCTACAGAGTTAATATTTTTTAAAGAATTACGTTTATTTTATTTAAATTAAGAGTTATTTTTTAATCTATTTTATTATTTTCTACATACAATTATTTTATTGGGTTATTTAAGTAATAAATTACATCTCATTAAAATATTCCACATATGAAATTTCACATCATCCCCGTTAACTTTTTTTTTATTTTTTTTATTTCTCAAGGTATCTACTGGATCGAGTCTAGTAACTAACCTTTTGCATTCTGTAAGCCCATTAAGGGTGTGAATGCTGACCACAAGTTTTAAAACTACTCTATACCCAATATGAGGATCAAACCCTCGATCACTGGTTAACTCCCGTTAACTTTTTTAACGGTACTTTTATTAAATCTGTTAGTAAAAATAAATTAAAAAAAATTGATGATAAAAAAAATAAAAAATATAATTAAAACTATTTTAATAAAACATTCAAACATTAATAGCTAAATTGACAATGAACCGTTAAAAAGCAACATCATCCTTTATGGAGGTTGTTTTCACCTCATGGCACGTTAAGATGTGTCATTAAGAAATTTGGTGTTTATAATAAAAATCATTAAAAAAGTATAAAGAATCATAGTATATACAAAAACATAAAAAAAATATATAAAACATGTAAGGGAAAAAAGAATTATTAAAATTATTACAAAATGAAAATAATATAAATTATAAAAATTATTAAAAATTGAAAAATAATTAAAATTATGAATCTTTTTAAAAAATTGTAAAAATTTTAAAAATATAGAAAAGTGAAAAAATAAATAAAGTTTATAAAAATTTATATAAAATTACAAAAAAAAAAATTGAAAATAATAGAATACAAAAATAGGAAAATTATATAAAATTACAAAAAAATTTAAAATATATCTACAATTCTATATACAACCTCGTTGTCACTTGTCTTATCTACTTATTTCTCTTATCTAAAATTATATAAGAATTTTTTACAATTTTTTTTTTATTTTTCATAACTCTTATATTTTACATGATTTTTAAATTTTTTGTTATTTTAATATTTTTAATGCTTTTTACAAAATTTTAATAATTTATATAATTTTTTGCTGTTTTATATAAGTTTATGTTTTTTTATAATTTTTTTAAAAAATATTATTTTTAATGGTTTTTAATTATTTTAAATATTAAACACCATACATAATCTTGATGTGCCACATGGCAAAAGCAACTCCCAGACAACTGTTGTTACTCTTTAATGGTTGATGTTAACTTTAATGATTAAATAACTTAATTGATTAAAATTTTGATATTTAAATGCTCAATTGAGTGCAAAAATTTATATAAAGATTTAATTAATTTTTCTAAAAAAAATTCACAAAATTTAAATATTTATTACCTTGAATTTAATAAAAGAATTTAGAATTAAATTACACATTAAATCAATGAATAAAAAATCTTTATTTTTTTAAATAAATCATTTAAAAATAATGAACTCCTTTTTAAGCAGGTTAGATAAGTATTTTAAATTGACTCCCAATTAATTATGTTTTATTAATTGAAGTCTAATTTTATTAATTTATTAATATTTATTTTATTTAAATGATTTTTAAATTTTAATTTTCACTCAAATAATTAAGTTATTGACTTCTGATTTGTACCATATTGAGTTTTTTATTTATATTTAGCTCCGTTTGTTTGAAAATGGTTCTCAAAAAATGATTTCTAGAAAATTAATTATTTTTTTGAAAAAATTAATATTTTCTGGTGTTTGGATGAATCTGTGTAAAATATTTTCTGTTGTTTAGTAGATTTCTTGAAAATATTTCAGGAAAACTGTTCTAAATAAAACAAACATAAATTTGAGAATTTATTATTTTTTATTGTTTAATTGAGTTTATTTTATATCTATTAAATTTATATTTTACATTGTTTTTATATATATTGCAACAATTTCTTTATAAATAAATACATCAAATTAAATGTATTAATAATCATAAATTGAAAACAACCAAAGCGAATAAATGATTCCTAATTGTGTTATAAAAAAAAACAAAGATTGAATAATAACAATAAATTAGCTTCCAAACCACAATTAATATTACAAATTAGTAGTACACCACATGATAAGTACAAATTAATAATATTATCCAAGTACATAATTAGTAGTACACCACATGATAACTACAATATTGTTCAAGTGCATAACTAGTATTACACCATATAACTAGTACTACACCACATTAAAGCATATATATCTTCAACTTCGAGAAAATTTTTAAAGCCAAATTTTTCTATGCTTCGGACTTTTGACTAAAAGAGGTTTGGCCTCAGATTCACAACTCACAAGATAATCAAACACACTACAAAGGAAGTCGTCATCAAATCCTTCCACCTGCATCGACATCACTTCTTCGTAAACATGTGGTGTCTTATTCGCAGTAAATTGTTTCAATGTGTTTGCAATCTTGCCAAGTTGTTCACCCACAAATTTAATTTGTTTCATCAACAACACTTTCTTGAACATTTTTTATTTTACATTTAGATGTGCCAGATGAAGATACATTTGTTCATACCTGAACCTCCTCATTGTCGTAGTCTACAGACACTGAATATTGGTTACAATCATACAAGTCTATGTCAGCAAATGTTCTAGCAAAACTCCTTATTGCCACATCTTTGCCAGCAACCAAAGCCATTTCATCATAATTATCAATGCTTTTGTTCAAAAATGGTTCATACTTCTTGTGTGCCTATTGGATGTTATATACAATTAGAATAACAAGTAAATAATATAATGTGAAAATATATTTAACATGTATATAAATATATTACCACCACTGCCGCATCATATGTCGATCTATCACATGTAATCATTTTCATGTTATCATCCCATCCAAAACCACTTTCAGCCCGAATTGTGCATATAATTTGCTATTGATTTTTTACAGTCCTCAAATGATTTTTCACATGCTTAGAATCACATTGAACTTGAAATTTTTCAAAAATAACTACAACAACTTGATTAATAGAAACTGCTTTGAAAGTGTTAGAAGACTTATTTCTTTATGGGCCTCCTCTGCTAGAATTTCAAAAAAAATATGTTCCATAGGTTTTGTCCACTTGAGTTGCTTGGTTGTCCCTTCTTTGTTGCCCTTACCCATTCTACATTAATAATTGTCATTGTCAATCATTTCAATATCCAACAAGCTTAAAATATAATAAATTCAATATCCAACAACTTTAAAACATAATAATTTCAAAATCCAAAACAAAATAATTTCAATATCAATATCCAAGCAACATTAAAAAATAAAAAATTTTGATATTAAAACATGCATAATATAGAAACAATATCTCTAAGCCCTAAACCTATCTAATATTTCTAGCCATATAATCAGTCCACATAGCTTGTGCGATTTCCACTCTCTTAGCAAATCATTCTTTTGCTTCTTCTCTTTCTTGTCGCTCCGTAAGAGTTGGTATTATCAAATCAGGCTCAAACTCCTCATATAATCCTTGATTAAGTAAATCACTAGGATCTACTCCTATTATATGATTATGAATGATACAATAAGCCAAAACTATATCTACTTGAGTTTGAAAATTCCAAAATGGTTCAGTATCTAACACATGAAACCGTTTCTTCAAAATCCCAAAAACACGTTCAATAGTGATTCGCAATGATGAATGACGAAGATTAAAGAGTTCCTTTGCAGTTTTTGGCCCATGATCACTAAACTCTTTTAAATGATATCAGACACCACGATATGGGGTAATATATCCATTTTGGATGCCATATCCAGCATCAACAAGATAATATTTACCTACAATTTTAAAAAACATAATTATTACTAATAAATTATGAGCTTACTCGAACTATTTGGTATTTAATGTTAATTCTTACCTTCCAAAATTCTTAATCCTCTTAGGCATGAAATTGCATCATTTAAAATACGAGAATCATGTGCACTACCGTCCCAACCCGCTAGAACATAGGAAAATTTCAAATCAAATGTAATGGCAGCCAATACATTTTGTGTCGTCCCCCTTTTATGGCTATGAAATCTTCCTTGATCGCTAAGTGGAACGGATGCATGAACATGAGTTTCATCTAATGCTCCAATACAATCTTTAAAATAAGGATAAAACCTTGGATTGTTTCTGATTTCACTAGGAGTTGACTCATCGGGTAATCTAATAACTAGTTTATACAATTTCAGAATAGCTCTCAATACAACCCTAAAATAACGGTGAACTATCTCAATTGATCTATAATATCTAGATCTAATCACTCGAAACCTTACATTTTGATCAATTATATGTAAAAATATAACTACTTGCTCCCTCATATTCATAGATTTAGTTGATTGTAACAAATTATTACTACTAAGAATGTCACACAAATTAAAAAAGGCAACTTGTCTCATCCTTAACTTATCAATACAATCCTAGTCACCTCTATATAAAATACTATTAATATAATTTTCTCTTTCATAATCTCGATTCACATGAGGGTGAGCCCTCTTAGTTTTTAAATTTTTTTTAATCCAAAGAGCCCCAAAAGCTAAAATTGAAGCCATGACTCCAACAATTGCATTATGAACTTGATTACGTTCCATCTACACAAAATAATACCGCAAAAATATTTGATCATTACAAAAAATAAAAACGAGAATTAAGCAACAGAAATAACAACTTAGGAACAACTCAAGCATCAAGCAAGCATGTCATCCAATCAGCCAAAACAACAATTTATAGCTCTTTTAAAGAAACAATACGAATTTATTATTTTATTAATTTAAAACAAAATCACTTTAGTGGTCTGGGAATACATATTATATATATTTTACTAACCTCTCGCCTATGCTCATATGAGATATATATGAAATGTGTGCCAATGAGGAGGTATTTCATGAATTTATAGATTTTTATAAGTGTTATCTGATGGCGATTCATTTTTTACTCCTTTTTGAGACTAGAAACTATATTGTTTTCACAACCTTCAGATAGGCGACTAGTTTTTGCTTTTTTAGACTTGAATAAGAGCCAAAGTACATGTATTTATTTGTACTATTGAATAACACCTGTAGAAAATTGTCACCTTGTACTAAAATACTTACATATAACCAAGGATTGATTGCCCTCGAACGTACTGTAGATTTTAGGCTTCCGTAAGTATACGGGTCAGGTTGTAAATATAGTGTGTATAATGAAACACTTGATAGTATTCCGAGGATCGCATCCAAAGGAGACGTGAGACAATAGTAAATTAAATCCCTACAAAGAATAAAAGTAATTAGTAATCACTTTAGGGATAATAGCACAAAAGATAATAAAAAGAGTGGTTTGTAAAATGCATAAAAATAAACTAAGTAAAACAAAGAGTTGGGATGTAGAATGTCGATAAATGACTTTGGGGATTTTAGGTTGCTTCCGTATGAGTTCTTTAATTGTTGGGTTTTGGGGATTTTCCTTCAATCAACTAGTCACTACCACAGTTAGATCTCTCGATCTTCCACCAGTATAGCAAGTCGATAGAGGCTACTTATTACTAAATGTCACATTCTAAACCGATTTGGGGGAAATATTTTCACGGTTGGGCTAGGGTTGTTAAGCCTAGTGTTTGTTTGACATTTTTCCTTTCCCAAACAGCAGATCAGAAATGTAAAATCCCTGTTAAACAACAATTAAATATTCATACTTTCACTCCCTAATTCCCCAAAATGGAATTAGTTCCTCATGGTTTTCTTGATCATCATTAAAACAATAATATATGAAAACATATACTTGAATAATGAGAATGAAAAAAGAAATTAGAATTGCATTGACAATCTGTCGAGAAAAATTCCTCGAACGTTTATGCGAGTTCTACAATATTGTTTCAAACGAAAATAAAAAATGCAAACTAATAACTAATAAACGATGTGTTTAAACTTAGTGCTAAAGGCCCTATTTATAGCCTTGACTGGTCGTTTTTATCAACCTTAGGTTAGTTACCGCCCCTCGTGCTTAAGTCATTGTGAAGACAAAAACACATCTCACACGATGTAGAGTTGCAGTCTGGGGTCGATGTCGTGACATACCAGGACCTATGTCATGAAAAAGCAATCAGTTTCTTTATTCTTTGTTGCTGGCCACTTTGTTGCGACATAGAGCTTCCTATGTCGTGACAAAGTGGTCAGTATCACTGTTGCTCAGCTACTAATAGTCCCTGTGCACTCACGAATTAGGTTAGCAAATCTTTAGGCCTTATTTAGTCTTAAAAGCAATAAAATAACCATTTCAGCACAATTTATTCGAAAGACAGAACTAAACTAAAATCCATAAAACATAAGGAAAAATATTTGATTTCAAGCTTTTCAAATGTAAAAACTAGTTCAATCTGCTAGGTACAAAATCGACAAATCAAACTCCCTCACATTTAAGTCTTTTCCTGTCCTCAAGCAAACAAGAACAAAATTAAATAGCAAAGAAGAAAATAACAAGAGAAAGATAAATGAGATTGAAACTGTATTATACAAAGATTAGGTTCTTAACATATACTCTAGGCCTTATGTATCTTTTGATAATTCTAACTTAATGAGTGGGCAATTTTACTATTTCTAAGTAGAAATAATATAAGTTCAATAGGTTATAAGACATATAAATATTAAGGTTTTATCGATAGAAATCCATCAATGCCTAATATAAGTATTTTGATTATCCTAGTACAACACAAACAAGTATGATGAGATTATGCAATTTCCACATCTATCCATGCATAGAGTTGTTTAGGTCACATAGGGTTTTTCGGCTTCTAACATGTTGAGGCTTAGGACAGGTTTGATTTTCAAAGAACAATGAAGCACAAAAGAGTTTACAAAACATGAAAACTGTTTGACACATTGTATTGTTCTCTATTCTCCCCCTTTATGTCCCATTCCATCTCACCTCCTTATTTCTCCTTCTTTCACCTTTCTTATTTCTCCATCTTAGGAAATTAATATAAAGTAACCCTTTAGTTAGCCTATGAGTATTCTTTTTTCTTTTGTTTCTTGACAAAGACTCTTTTTTTTTTCTACTTTTTAGTGACTTAATGATTTTATCACTCTTAACAAATTTTCTTGCACATGATTCTCTCTTTTTCGTCTCTACTCATTTTCCTTTTCTTTTTTTCTTTTTCACTATTTTTTTTCTCTTTTTTATCTAAACTAAAGTTCATACATTATAATGATTTCCTTATTTTATTTTACAACCTTCACCATAATGTGTCTACTTACCCTCTATAATATGGCCATACGTTCATTTTCATGCAAAACAGGATCAAAGAAAAGGATATACACAAATCATCATTCAATGTTTTAAAGGCTTATAAAGTGATTCATAAAAAAGGATCACAAGGCTCAAAGAAGGGTACTAATTGAAAAATCAAAATAGGGATTGGTTTTTTTACTCTAGATGCATCCAGACAATGCCTTAAGCCATCCCTAAACTCCTCAATATGCACAAATATCAATTTAATCTCCAAAACTCAAGATTATCATCTATCATATATACTAGCATGCTCGTTTCCTCATATTATGCATATCACTTGGTATTAATATACTTAATGTAATTTATAGAACTTAAAGATTTCATGCTCAAAAATTAAAAATTCCTCATTATCATGCCAAATTTATCAATAAACACAATCAACCTATTATACATGCTCCTAACCAATCACTTGTATTTCTACAAGCTCAAGCACACATCAAAATAAACATAAAAAACTGAAACATTGCCTCAATGTGTTTAATGTGTGTAACCCAATAATTCCTATGTTACCCCCCACACTTTAGAAAACACATTGTCCTCAATGTGTAACCCAGTAAGTAATACGAAAGAAGTTACCCGATTGATCGTGAAGGTCCTTCTCTTCTTATGGTGGTTGTCCTTCTCCTTTTGGCGTGAATGCTTGAAATTGTTGTGTTTCCATAACGTGGGGTTCCTATAAAAAGAATTAAGGCATATATACAAAAAAGAATTCCTAATCCAACTCCTACAAATTATAAGTCCTAAAATAAAAAAGTCAAAAATTATCCCAAAATTAAAGTCTTAAAATGAAATAATATCTAAAAACTTCAATCCTCTTCCTCCAAGTCTGATTGGGGATCCATGAGAGCTTTGCCTTTATCGGAGTACTTTTGGCGAGAGCTCCCACCTTGTCGTCGTGTTGGGTTTTGAATCATCGACCCTTTGGGAGTTGAGTATTGAGGCTAAAACATTGTCTCATACTCATCTTCAGTGTTAGCTCGTCTTGCTCCATATTGGCCCCTCCCAACTCGACTTCATCTTAATCTTTCTCTTCATTCCCAAACATGTTTGGTGGATAGTTTGGCACAGGTAAACCATGTATTCTTGCGAACTCTTTCAACACCGGAGTTGTTTCCTGCATCTACCGAATCATGCCGTCAAGCTTCCCTTCAACACTTTCCCCATACCCTTTTCGAGCTTTTACAGTATCTTTAGTTTTCAAAGAAGCTGACACATTCATCTTTTCCTTCTGTCCTTGATTCCACTCTTTAATTTGTTTTCTTTAAAGCTCAACGTACTGCTTATAGATGGAATCACAAATGATTCTTCGTGTTGGCTTCAAGAATGGCTAGTTATTGCTTATCGACACATTTGCTTTCTTACATAGTGTCATTACGAGGTGTGGAAAGAAAAGTCTAACTTTTTGACTTTTCGTGCAATTTTGCATTCCTTGTAAATCCACTTTCCTACACAATTTTTCTTTTTATGCAAAATAACATATAACAAAATAGCTTGAAAAGTGTTAACATTAGAGACATCTAAAGTCGAGGCTATCTTAGTGGCCAAAAATTGCATCTACATTTTCATAATGGGGAACGTAACAGCTTGATTAAAATTCGAAGGTAAGCTGTAATTGGGGCGATAATTCCAACCACCACTACCTTCAATAAAAAATTTAACGATTTCCTACATATGAATATTTTTAAACAAATCTAAATCAACCTCATTCAGATAATCTTTTTCATAAAAGGGCACATTATAAAATTTTCAAATCTAGTAAGGTAGAATCAAGACATATTTCCCTCATACATATACTTTTTCTATAACCCTATTTTTAACGACATCTTCTTTCAGAGAAGCATAAAATTCATGTATTGGGGAAAAAAAAATATTCCCATTTATGGTACCTTACAAGTGGGCATATTTCCTTATAGAGGATCATCGATGACTCGAATCCTTATTCATGGATAAGAGGTCATCCTTGTGAGGCTAAGAAATATTTCTCTATTTGGGTATTTGTGAATCGCTCATAAACTGAATCGTTGTCATTTTCTAGCACCATGGTTTTCTTTCGGAGAGGCATTATGATCTATAGGAACAAAGATGAACAATGATGAATGTAACAGTAAATGTTTAAGAAGTACCTTTGCTTTCGCCTTGCCAATGAGAGTAAATCTAAGCATTTGTGGATGGAGTAAAGCCTTTGGAGAAACGAGTTTTGGGATTTTAAAGATGGAGACAAGATTTGAGAGAGTTTGGAGTGTTTTAAGAGTGTTTGAGTTTAAAAATAAGTTTACTGTTGAGTTAGTACTTATAGAGGTGGGTGTTTTTAGGGTTTTAGTGTGTAAAAGTCGAGTAAAATATGTGTTTTGTCGTCGGGTTGCGTAAAAGGGTTAGGGCAACCTTACAAATTTTGCAGACAATGTCGTGACGTAACTTAGGTATGTCGCAATGAACCTTCCAGTACCTTGTTTGTCATGACAAAGCTTACCTTGTGTCGTGAAAAACCCATCTGTTTTGAATTTCCAGTAGACTGTCCCTTATGTCGTAACACAGCCTCACCTGTGTCGCAACAAACCTACCAGTTTTGGTTTTTCAGCATTTTGACTCCTTTGTCGCAACACATAAGGGGTATGTCGCGTCATAGCATGCCTGGGTGTAACTTGGGTAATATGGTTGCTTTATCGCAACGTTGAGATGCCGTGTCATGATAAACAAGTCTGTTTTGAGAAAAAAAAACCCTAAAACGAAAATATTTCTGTTAGTATGTTAGTTTCTATAAAATAAAAAATGAGTGTTAACACTTGTCAGAATTGTCTGACAAGAGTGTTAGTGTGTACTTCGACACCTACAAACAGTCCGTTCTATCACTAATCGTCCAGCAGTCATCGTACCAGGCTACTCTCTAGCGTTTATCTCTTTCTTGAAATTTTCCTTTTCTTTCTGCATAGATAACCGTTAGCTCTTTTCATCGATCATATCAATTCACGGTAATTGTGATTTTATGCCACCATCTATTCTTGTGACTGCCTTTATTATTGACCCACTTACGGGATTGGTGTGCCTTTGTGTGGTGGATTAATAACTGCTCGATTACCCCATTTAGTAAAAATGATTGGTTTACTAGATATCTTTGCATTAGTGTTGTGGCAACCATTTGTTCCTTTCGTAATTTCCATCACCTTGTTTTGTATCTTTTGGTTCGTGGTACCATTGCAATAATTGCCTCTCCCACGAACGTGCTCCTTCTGTCTCTGTGGATGTGATTATTACTCTATCTGAGAACTGGGACTCTAGCTTGTAAATATTTCCTAGTTTCTGCAAAAATTTAAAAATTTTCACATTAGTAATTTCTTTAGGGATTTGTTGTACCAAGAAAGTATTGTACATAGTAGTTATTTTCCATTGAAAATTGAATCTTTGATTTATAACATCTTCAACTACTATTTCTTTTGTCGATGTGTTTGTAACAGTAATTAGTTAAAGATCTAAATTCTGGATATGAGAATCGTTATCTTCCTCTGTAGGGAGTGATTCTTCATTGGATTGAGGTTCAATCTCAATTTTCACAAAGCTTTCCACTTCCCCTTCCAAAGATGAATATCGATTTGCTCGACGATTCGATCATCCAAATCTTCCAAAAATTCTTTTTTCGTTTCCTCATCCCTTTTGCTTGTTCTCATTCTAATTGTTCAGATTCGAAATATGCTTCTCGAGAAGATTGATCATTATGTTGATCGGGGATTTAGACTTCGCCACATAGTTGACTCAACTCTAGCATCAATAATCTTTTCTTTTCCTAGATCTTCCAATCTTCATAATATCCATCTTCATAGATATCATCGTCAGAGATATCGTCATAAATGTCATCTGCACAAGAATAATCGTAGACATCCATAGTTTAATAATAATATGATGGAAATTAAACGAAAGTAGTAGATCTAAAAAAAATAAAAATTGTTAGTATTGTTAAGTCGTCTCTATATCCTAAAGTTTTCCTACCTATTTTATTGACAAAAAATGAATAAAATTTACTAAAGTGTTGCCTCCTATTCGGTGCAGATTTTAGGCTTCCGCAAGTATACGAGTCAGGTTGTAAATATAGTATGTACAACGAAACACATGGTAGTATTCCAAGGATCGTACCCGAAAGAGGTGCGAGACAATAATAAATTAAATCCCTACAAAAAATAAAAGTAATTAGTAATCACTTTAGGGATTATAGTACGAAAGATAATAAAAAGATAATAAAAATGACTTTGGGGATTTTAGGTTACTTCGTACGAATTCTTCAATTGTTAGGTTTTGAGGATTTTTCTCGAATCAACTATCACTACCTCAGTTGGATCTCACAATCTTCCGCCAGCATAGCAAGTCGATAGAGACTACTTATCACTAGATCTCATAGTCTAAATCAGTTTGGGGAAAAGGTTTTTGCGGTTGGGTAATACCAATTTTGGGTTCATTCCCACCTAAATGACGTTCTAAGGTTGTCAGACCTAGTATTTGTTTGATGTTCTTCCTTTCCCAAACAGCTGATCCGAAAGGTAAATTTTCTATTACACAACAATTAAATATTCATACTTCCTCTCCCTAATTTCCTAAAATGGAATTAGTTCCTCATGGTTTTCTTGATCATCATTAAAACAATAATATATGAAAACATATAATTGAATAAAGAGAATGAAAAAGAAACTAGAATTATATTGACAATATATCGAGAAAAATTCCTCAAACATTTGTGTGAGTTCTACAATCTCGTTTCAAACGAAAATACAAAATGAAAATTAACAACTAATAAATGGTGTGTTTTCATCAACCTAGGTTAGCTGTCGTCCTTCGTGCTTAAGTCGTATTATGAAGACAAAAATGCCTTTTACTCGATGCAAAGTTACAGTTTAGGGTCGATGTCGCGACACACTAGGACCTGTGTCGCGACAAAGCAAGCAATTTCTTTATTCTTTGTTGCCGGCCATTGTGTTACGACATAGAGCTCCCTATATCGTGACGAAGTAGTTAGTATCACTGTTGTTCAGCTGCTAATGTCTCATGTGCACTCAATAAAGTAGGTTAGCTAATTTTTAGGCCTCATTTGGCTTTGAAAGCAATAAAATAACCTTTTTAGTAGAATTTATTCGAAAGACAAAACTAAACTAAAATTCATAAAATATAAAGAAAAATGCTTAATTTCAAGCTCTTCAAATGTGAAAACTAGTTCAATCTGCTAGGTATAAAACCGACAAATCAAGGATTTTGATATGTTTATACATGCAGTGCAGTTTAGATTATCGTTTACTCTGCTATATGGTACTTATTTTATGGTTTCTACCTAAAATTGATGCGACGATTATGTTCATGTATCTGTGATACGGTTTTGGATGTTTAAAAACGTAAATATGATCCAATCCTTTATTAATTCAAACAGTCAAATACTCGTCATAGAAGGTCCAAGAATTACTTCCAAGAAAAAAAAGAGTGGTCCATTGAGTCTAAACAATCACTTTTAAAGGCAGTTAAAGGCAAGAATAAGCAAATTATTTTTTAGGGGTAATTTGAACTTTTGAGGTTGAATATTTATTCTCATAAATTATCCTAATCATGCACATTTCTAAGTTCTTTTTGTTTTGGGCTAATTGTTACTTACAGTCATATTTTATCTCTAAAATGAATCACTTTTCATGTGTGGTTAACTATTATTTGTTTAATATGTTGTAAGGTCATGTTATGATACCATCATGAGTTTTCTTTTTCAACTATGACTTATATTTTAAGTCTCAAAATTCACATTTTACATTGTTTAATAACAGCTTGTGCAACATGAACCTTTTGCATTGTATTAAATGATTTTTACTCATCTAACTTTCTTTGTTTCAGTAGAATGTTGTAGGTTCATTGATTAATAAATCAACAGGAACTGTATTAAAGAATCTGGCCTTCAACTGTAGTCTCATTTCATAATGTCAACCTACTACATGGTCTATCTCTAGTTAATTATTTTAACATTTTCTTGTTCCCATGTATTTCATCTTGACAAAAGGTACTCAATTTCTCTAAAGAAAATTGTATGTCTATTTTAGAGGTCTTTATTCTATGGCCTATTACCTATGCACTTAATTTTGTCTCTGATGCCATTTGGAGGCACATATTGGTTTGATTTAATACAAAGTTTGAAGGTTAGAGATTACAAAGATGTTTTGTTTAAACATGTAGATCCTCTTTGTTGGTTTAAGGTATTCGTTGGTTCACATATCATTGCTAAGAAGGGCATTCTAGATTATACTACAACAAAGCCTAGCATTTTATTTTTCTCAAGGGGCCGAGCTAAACCTTAGGGTAGGTAACTAATGGCACCAGCATATGGTCAAAAACTTCAAGACACTTCCCATAATCTTTGAGTAGACTCTTTACCTCTCATAACATGAGGTCCCTAGCGAATATATTCCATTATGGGCAGCGAGAATGACAACAGCCAAATTAAAAAGGTTCATAAAGAGAAAACCTATGGATGAGGCAAATAAATGATAAGGGATAAAAATAATGAATGACAATACGAATCTAATCAAACTAACTTTTTTTTCATTTCCATCTGCTATAAATATAAACTTCAAAATGTTGGTGTTGGCATCGCATTTAAGGAAGAAAGGTCTAACATGAAGATAAGAGTTGAGTTTGGTAGCCAAGAATGACTTGCCTGTTACTCCTTTCAAAGAGGTCTAAAAAATTTTCTTTGAAAACCCTTTGTTGGGTACCAGGCAGTCATCTTTTCTCCTTTCACAACTAGTTTCACTAAAAAGCTTAAATAACAAGCACATGTATAATTCTTGAAGATTTTTATAACTTGAAAGACAAACAATTTGTAACAACCCAATTTTTGGCTTGCCAAAATCGAAACCCTGAGTAAGAGAAGAGGAAACCATTGTCCAAGCTTTGAGTCTTCGATTTGGTGAGCAAATTTCGTCCGTTTTTGTGATTTTTATGTTTTTGAGTCCATATTAGCTTAATCTAGCTAACCCAATGACTAATTTGTGAATTTGTCAAATGTTAAATATTTTGCCATTGATGAATGAGTTATTTCTTGAGAGTTTATGGAAGATTTATGAGCTTGATAGTTGGGTTTGATGATTTTGTAAAGTGATTTTTGATGATTTTAAGGTTTAAAGACTAGATTGCTAAAATTGTAAATATACATGTACTTATTGTGAAATTATTGCATGTAAGGATTTGTGGTAAAACCTTGAATGTTCGACTAGGTTTGTGTGTGGAAGAAAATGGTCTTTCTGCATGTTTTGGGCTTAGAGGCTAAATTGAACAAAAGTGAAATGTTACGGGTAATTTTATAAATTTCCCAAATAGGTTATAAATGTAACAAATGATTTAAATTTCTTGATTTATTGAGAAAATTGAGTGATTTATAGTGATAAATCAAGAATATGCTGCGGATCATGAAAAGGAAAAATTACAGAATAGCCCTTGAAGTTAATTCTTAGCTGCAAACTAGTCTGGTAAGTTCCTACGTTTAAATTATTATTTTTAATTTATAAACTCTTTTATCTTATTTATATTATTGAGTTCGGAATGAGGCAAAAGACTTGATAAATTTTTGGACTTAGCTCGGTGGAGCAATATTCTGAAACCTGGCTCAATAGAGTGTAATTTTGTCTGGGCTCGTATGAGCTAAATTTTTTTTAAGCTCATAAGAGCTAAATTCTGTCTAGGCATGTAAGAGTTAAATTATGTCTAGGCTCGTAAAAGCTAAACTTTGTCTAGCTCGTAAGAGTTAACCTCTGGAATGGTTTGAAGAGATCAATCTGGTGCTATCATATGAGATGATAAGCAAATTCTTATTACTCTTTCTATAACCAATTACACTGTTTAGTAAGTTAATCATTCTTGCGAACTTACTAAGCTTTGTAATCTTACCTGTGTATCTAATATTGTTTTGTAGATTCATTTTTCTGTTGAAGATCAGATCCTCAAGAAGAATCACACTATCCCGAAAGATCGTTCGGTAGTTTTTGAATCATTTGGTTATATGGCATGTACTAAGGTGATGTATTGTTTTTACTTGAAAAAGCTTGAAACTATTTGGATGAGGCTAGTTTAGGAGAATGAAGTTAAGTTGATGTAGAATGCTTGTTGTGGCTTGAATGTTTGGCATATATTTGAGATGGTAATGAACTTATTTAGATGAGTTGATGGTTGTGAATGGTATGGTAATCATATGAGTATGATTTGCTTAACTTAAGTTGCATATTCATAAAAAAATGAATGGTGGTAAGTTAAGTACATGTTAAGTTAATGGTAAGAAATTTTGCATGATTATTTGGGCATTTTGTAGGTACACATGGCCTGGAACACGAGCCACCACACGAGCGTGTGCCTTGGGAAAATTTGGTGCAAGTCACACGTGGGCTACACACAGGCTGAGACACGACTGTGTGGCCTTATTTCGCATGTACAGACGGGTGTGTGGGGTATTTTCACATCCTCACATGACTTGTCACACAGTTTGTGACATTACCGTGGGTTGGTGTTTCGGGTAGGTACACAGTCTGGCACACGACTTGAGGCACAACCATGTGGCCCTTGTTTTGAGGAATTTGATGTTTTCCATCTGATGTTTCAATTGCAATTCAATCCGGTCCCTGTTCAATTTAATATGTTGTGAAAGAGAATGAAATATACTTAATTGAATTGTAAAATATTCTATTGAGTGTCACATTGAAATGATGTTCTAAATAGTATTTGTTCTGATAATAAATTATCTGAAACCTTGAGACCCTAATCGACGACGATGACGAGTTTTGGGTGTTACATAATTAGTATCAAGTTTCAAGTTATTTGAACTAAAAACATATTTTGCAGAGACCTGCTGATTCAATTTCTGCGGCGGGAAACGATTACTGTAGTCAATTTGGGGGAAGTGAGACTCGAACTTCAATAGACAAGAACTAAGAAAATAAAGTGACAACCAGTTGATCAAATTACTTGAGCAAACCCCCCATCTTAACTATTTAACAAATAGACCATTATTTGTTGTACTAATAAGAAAATAGAAAGACCCATTTCAAGTTTGAAGCTTGAACTTAGAAACAGAGGCTTATTTTGGCTTAAACACAACAACAACAAAATTGAACTTTGAGGCTTATATAAGCAAATGGTGAATACCCGATTCAAGTTTAAAGCTTGAAATTCTTAACTGCAAAAAGATCTATGGGATTCTAAAAAGTCAACGGTTAGAAATGAAAGAAAGTTCAATTCTTTTTAGCAAGGGGGAAGAGGAAGGGGAAGGAGAAGAGGGAAGAGGGAAGCGAAAGTTTGTTGTTTGGAAAAAAATGGAAAATGTCTAACCAAATAGAAAAGGGTAAGACGTTTTCCTTAAAACACTTATTCTTTTCCCGTGTTTTGGAGAATCAATTACAATAGGAATTGATTTTACAAGCAAACAAACATAGGAAAACAATGAAAACATTTTCCGGAAACCATTTTACTGTCAAACAAACGCACCCTTAAAATAAAATTTTTAACATAAATCAATTTTTTATTTGACAAAAATTTATTTAGAAAAAATTATTTATATAAAAATTTAATAATTGAAATTTATTTGGATACAATAAAATCATTGGAGTGAAACTGATTTCAATATTCTTTTAATAATTTAGCTCTTAAAAGGAATCTTATTTATCAAAATTTATTTATATATGTAAAACCTTAAATATAATTATGATAATATAATAATACCTTAAATAAAAAATATACCAATGTATTTGTGTCGGTGTTAAATCATATATACATTTAGGAGTGAGCAAAATCTGATTCGATTTGAAAAACTCAATAAAAAATTAAAATTTTGAATTAAATAGTTCAAATTATTTGAGTTAATCGAGCTATTTGGATAAACTCAAATAAAAACTCAAGTTTTTCGGTTTAACTCGAATATGAATTACACAATTCGAGTTATTCGAAAATCCGAATAAGAAAAGCAAAACTACGTCGTTTTGATAAATGTTTACTCATTAAGTTAACAGGTAAAACCATTATATTGTGTATGTAGTTAAATAATCTTGTACTTCGTCTACTAGTTTAATAATCAATCCAAGTAAACCCAACATCGAGTATAATAATAAAATTCATTAACTCGAAATTTTTTGACTTGATTTGATTCGATTCGAAAAAAAATTCAAATTGAGTTCAGTTGCTAAAATAGGATTCGTCAACTTTATTAACTCAAAATTTTTTTACTTGATTCGACTCGACTTGATCGAATACTCACCTCTATATACATTGACATGGTGAGCGCTTGCATGAAAAACTTGCTGATATGGATGTTGACATAAACATCGACACATATAAACATGACATGTAAGCACGATATAAGAGTAAAAAATTTCAGTTTTTTTATCAATATGTTTTTCTTAAAATTTTATTATAAAATTTGTAAAGTTTTAAAAATATAATGATTGAGAAAATAAAAATAAATAAAATTTAATTTTTTAATTTTTTTTAAATCTTTATGTCAAATATCAACCATCAACTATCAATAAGTGTAGGTATTAGAAAACAGAAACAACTATGAAAAACTTCCTTTATTGAATAAAGTTTCTTGATGTACACTAATGCTAACCCTCCTATTAATACAAAGAGTAATGACTAACTGTCAGTTAATAACAACTAACCATTCTAACTACTTAACAACTTTAACTGTTTCCTTTCTTATTCCATAACAAATGATGTATAATAGAGAAATCCATCCGACTTTGTTTGTGCTGGTCCCCATAAATCCGAAACAACAAATTCAAAAGGGAAATAGTTGTATTAGATTGAGAAAAAGGAAGCTTGTGAGCTTTGCCTAGCTAACAGGCATTACACACTTGAACAACTTTGCTTTATTGAAAGAAACATTACAACTTTACAATACTTGAGTAAGCACTCTAGAAGAGGGATGGCCAAGTCTCTTGTGCAGAAGTTCAACATTTTGGACATATTCAAACCAAGAACAACTCTAGAAACACCCGAGTATTCACTAGTTGTTGAAATGTTAAACTTGTACAGTCTGTTATGCATGTAGCCCACTAAAAGCGTGATCCCTATTTGAATATTCTTCATAAAAAAATTGGAAGGATGAAATTGAAAGTAAACCTTATTATCTTTAGCAAATTGACCAAATGACATCAAATTCTTGCAAATAGTTGGAACATGCAACACATTCTTAAGCGGCAAAACTTTAGAACCAGTAAACACAATAGAAGAACCTACTTTATTAATTGAAACAAACTGGCCATTTCCCATTTCTACCATACTTGTATCTGTATATGGCACAAGATTTGTAAGCATAGACAAATCATTTTTCGCATGATTTGTTGCTCCCGAGTCCGGATACCAAGCTTGATTAAGAGAACTATTCAATTGACCTCGATTGTTATTCCCAACACATGCTGATGAAGCAGATTGCTTATTACAGTATTGATGCACTGGACCAGAACTGTTGTGAATTGCCAAACCATTTTGATTATCAAAACTATGATAGTTGACAGAGATTGATGGACTCTGATCATCAGAAAAACTGGAAAATTTTTCATCAAGCCTATAAGAACACGTTTGTACCACGTGACCAACTTTCCCACACAACTGACATTGAGGTCGAGAGCAAGCAAACCTTCCTCCACGCCTCCTGCCACGATAAGCACCTCTACTGCTACCTTTGTGTCTAAATCCCTGATCATAGCTTCTTGAATAACTCGAAGACTCTCATCGAGTATCACCATCACCTCTTTGTCTGTTGACCAAGTTAGTCTGTATTGGCACCTCTGTAACCATCTCCAGCTGTCTTGATTCACAATCGAAGAGCATATTAGTTAGCATGTCAGGAGACACTCGAGTCGCTGATGCAACAACCTTTACAGACTCGTATTCAACTAAGAGACCTGCCAGGATTAACGCTAACCTGTTATTGATCAAACACCATGCTACCTGCAGCAATCAAGCCATCACACATTTTTCGTCTTATAAAGATACTCTTTCATAGTAAGCTGACCCTTTTTCTGAGAATACAAGGCATGACGCAAGCTGGAAATCTTGATACTAGATTTTGTAGCAAACCTTCTTTGAATGGTTGTCCACACCTTAAAACTAGTACAAGAACTAGTAAGATAGACCAAAACATTATCAGTAACAATAGACAATGGCTAGGAAGCCAAAAGCTTATCTTGCTGTCGATGAACCAAGAACTCAGAATTCTCAACTAACTGACCTCCTTCATTAACCACAAATTGAGAGGGAATATTAGTTGTGCCAAGAACATATCCTTGCAGATCATATCCTTCTAGTATCAAAAGAACTTGATGCTGCCACAAGAGAAAATTATTCTCACCTAGTTAGGAACACTGATCATGGATAATCTATATATTATATAAAATCAATAAAGATAAATTAGGCATTAGAATTTAATTAGGACAATTTAAGTATTTTGTAAAAAAAATATTTTTTTATTTATAAAATTTAAATTTTATATAACCTTGAATTATATTTTATATTATTTTTATACTTTTTATTATATTAAAATTTGTTATGTTTTTTAAAGGTTTATATCTGTCTATTCATATATTATATACAAACATGAGATAAAGTTATAATGTCCCATTATTTATAATATATATTTTATTTTTTTCTTACTAAAATAATAATTAAAATATTGTGAAATTATTGAATTTTTAATATATATTTAAAATTTTGATTAGACACACAAATTATCTTATTTAAAAAAATTAAAATATCTTCATTGTAATTTTATAACTAAATGTTTGGGATAAACTTGATTAAGCAACGAATAAGTAAAACAAAAAAAAAATTTGAAAAGATTGAAGAAAAATATTTAAGTGGAAAAAATCCTCAAAGAGAATAAAAAATCACAGGTAAAGATAATTTTACTATAACAAAAACAAATAAAGAGTACAAAAATGGAGATAAAACTAAACTCTGAAACTCGAAATAAAAACCCTCAAAACATAGACAAATTTTTTTTTTGAAAGCTTATAAAAGTTAATATCCAAATGCGCGATGGGTCAATCTTTCTAAGATTGTAAAAGACATATTTATAGGCTAATTTTGTAAGCCAAATAATATTAAAATAATCTACATTAATCAGAGTTTAACTGAAAGAAAAAAAACTAAGAAAATTGCATAACACGTCGTCACGTCGTGACGTGAAATTCGCATCATCAAGACGATAGTTTTCTTCTTGTCGTGACATTACCAATTCGTTAGGACGAAGAGCTCTCCTCGTTACAACATCACGCTCTAATTGTGTCTTAATTTGATCGAAATGTGAGATATTCTCCACGGTAAATTCATATAATTTAATTAGAAATTTTAAGATTTTATAATATGAAGGTTATTTAATATTATTAATGCTTGGAGTTTGGTGGGGGTGGGAAGAGTTGAATTTTGAGTAATAAAATGTTAAATAAAATGAAGTTGGCGTGATGTTGGCATGTCTAGGGTTAAGGGCTATGCATTTGGTCCAAAGCCTAACCACTTAAATGGATCACATTAATGGGAATTCCAAAAAGTTAAAATTTTCAGCCCATTACTCTTAAATCCATCCATACTTAAAGGGCTTTGCTTCCACTTATAAAGACATAATTATGATAGGTTTAATATATGGTAAAATTATAGTTTGATTCTTTAAAAAAATTAAAATTTTGATTTAATTTTTTTAAAAATCATAAAAAATGTAAGTCAATATAAGGAAGAATTTTTATTTTAGCTTTCATAAATATATATAACTTAATTTAAGTTGACTTAAAAAAATTTCTTATTTTACTCTACGGATATTAAATTTAAGGATAAATGTCCTAAAAATTAGGTGCCCAATTAGATAGTTTACCTAAATTTTATATTTAAAATGGACTAAAATATAATTAGTCGAAAACAATTGCACATACCAAGATTATGATTATAGTAACTAAATCGCATACTTAATATTCATTAAAACTGAACCCAACGAGTGGTTCCAGTAAAAAAAATGATGATATTCATTTTAGGATATCCAGGTTCGAGCACTTGTGTGTGTAAAGTATATATGCGTTGTCAAAGAGTTAAGAAAGTATGAACATATACTACCATGTAATCACATCAGTATATTCAAAAAAATATATATTTCGTTAAAACTTTCAAAAAAAAAATTAAAAATTTTAACTGTTACTTAAATTTACTAGCAAGTAATTCTATAAAAATTTATATAAATATAAACCCTTGTATTAAGGTAACCTCGAAATTTCGAATTCCAATGACTTATTTAGAAAGTTTGATATTAGTTCAACCCAACATCATAGCTATTTGCTTAAAAGAAAGAAACAAAATAAATTAAATTAAAGAAAACTATTTTTGCTCCATGCAAGTTTGCAACAACCATATAGTTTGAATTGAAGTTAAATAATTTTATTATTTTTAAGAGATTTAATAGAAATTTTTTTATTTTTGAGAAGATCAATATGTAATTTAATTATATATTAATTTATAATTTAAATATTTTTAAAGGATTTGTACGTTAATTTTTACATTTTGGAAAGGGGCCAAGGCCCGCTCGCTCTCTTCTAAATTCGCCCTTGATTAGATATACTCGTCTTCATCCTCATATCATTGAAATTAGAGCCTATTACATATATTGTACATGCATCCCAACTTCAACTTGTATAGATAACACAAAGTAATTGGATGAAAATAATTAGAGTAGTAATTACACAGAATTATAATTCTTTAGACGTGTTTGGCTGATAGAATGTAATTATATCGTAATTCCTTAAGTAATGTTTGGTAATACAAATTGAAATTACATAGTTACATAAATTATATTTTAAAATATTAATTACTACAAAAAACTATTAGTACGGTAAAAATAATTTCTAAACAAGTAATAAAAATTAAAAACAAATCATCATATGTATTATGTTAGTCTAAAAAAGTAGTTAATAATACAGTTACTAATAAAAATAACAAGAAAATTAAACATCATATGGAATTTTATTTAATTATTCTAGCGCATATTTGTTGAGTTATTCCCTTTTTAATATTTAACATATGCTCATTATCATCATTTATTTTTCCTTAACCGATTTTATCATCATCTAAATTTGAATTTACATTATTAAGATTATCAAGATCTCATTCTTCCATGTGCTCTTCGAAGTATTATCATCTCAATTTCACCTGTCATTAAAGTTATGAAATATCCAACATGCTAGTATGATCCAACCTTATCTTTATGCTATACTAAGGTAAATGTTGTCAATATGAGAAATATTTTTTAGAACAACAATTATTTTCTCAACCACATTTTGAAGAATTGAGTGTCTAAAGAGTTCACGAACAGACTATGATGTTTATATGACACTATTCTTTCAAATGGTATCATATCACACGATATGGTGCAATAAAACCTTTTTTATTTGTATAATTAGCATCGATTAGAGTTGTCCATGGGTCGGGTCGGGCCAGGCCAAGAAAAAAATTTAGGCCCGAACTCGGCTTGACCAGAAAAATGGGCCTAAATTTTTGCCCAAACTCGACCCTGATAAAATGCTAAAACTCGAGCCCGAGTCAACCCACCCGTATTAAAATTTTTATATTATTTTTTATATAAAAATAAATTTAAAAAATATAATACATCAAATACACTAAAAACTTTAAAATAAATGTTTCCCAACAAATGGAAAAAAATTAAAAAAAATTATACTTAAATAACACTAAGATAAGTGTAACTTAACAAACAAACACTTCTACAATAATAGTAAAACTAATAATAAAACAAAAGCTATACAATATCTAAACAATAACAACAGAATAATAACTATAATATCGAAATGTTAGCAAAACAATGAAAAAGTTGTGGCAAAACAGTAAAAAAACAATGAACTTTTTTTACGAATTTGGGCCAAACCGAGCCTGACCCAAAAAAGCTTACATTTGGCCCGACCTGTTTAGAAATCGGGCCTTATTTTTTTATCCTTGCACATTTATCGGGCCTATATTTTTACTCAAACCATTCCACTTTTCGGGTGGACCTTCGGGTCGAGTTGAGTTGCCTGATCAATGGACAAGTCTAGCATCAACTTTATAATATATGAATTCACAATCCAAATAGTATGTAACTTTAATTATATAAACTTAATTTAGAGAAAAAATTATACTAACTTATATCCCTTTTTATAGTATGCAAATTTAAGTAAAAATAATATAAAATATAAAATATATAATCTTCATTAAAAAAATTTTATATATTGTCCAAAACTTTCATAACACTTTTTATAAATAAATTATAAATAAATATATCATAACATTTTTATAATGTGTAATTCTTTTTATAATAATTTTTTTATCATAAATTTGGAAATTTTTTAAGATGTATATAATATAAATTTTTAGGGTTCAAAATATAAAAAAAAGAGTTTATCATAGCCATCGCAAACACTTATAGGTGTTCATGCTTATAATATAATTTTTATAAAAATATTTTTTAAAAATTGAATTCGGGTGTAATTACCTATATAGTTACTCTAGTTCTCATCCTCCCACCTAAGAATCGGATAGTATAATTGAGATGCTCCAATTACACCTAATTTAATGAGACCCATCGATTACAATAGTTACCCAAACATATCACCCATGTGTAATTACATGCAATTATACTCAAATCCAATTATTAGGTGGCTTTCCATACATGTAAGTTTGAATAGGCGGTGCATTTACTTATGGTTAGTGTAGAAATGACGGTGGTAGTGAAATTAAATACTATAACGTGAGACAAAAAATAAACTAAACGCACTACATCGTACCATACTGCTCATCCGAACCCATTAGAAACAAAGAAATGAAGGGATGTTTAACAATTCTCATCTTCATCCTCATAGGACATTGTTTCAAGTGCATAGAAGAATGATCTTAGGTTTTGAAGTGTGAAGGTCATCTGCAATTATTTGTCGCAGTCAAAGTGAATCAAGCAGTTGCGAAATCAACCTCGTTATGATCATTTCGATATTAATATATTCTGTTGCTTAGAATTAAATCAAGTTATGTATATTAATTTCACACTTAGTCAAATGATGAAATTACTTAATATTTGAACATCATGTGATGATTTGATTGTATTCACCATCTTAAATATGATCTGAATTTAAATCGCACTAATTACATTTATTGTTTGAACTTTGTCTATTATTATATTTCACCATAAAAAAAATTGCTTAATATTCATCCTTTTACTCACTCTATTCATTATTTATATGATCTCAACCATTCTTCTTTTTTAACTTTCCACCTTTCATCTTTATATCTCACTTAATTATTTTCCTTCAGTGTAAAACTAACACATGTTTACATTAAATAGTTAATTTTCCTTTTTTTTTATGATTAAGTATAAATATTTATGAACGTTAGATCAAATAATAATAGTTTTTTTTTTTTTTTGAATGAGAAAAAATTGAAGTTATTCATGCATAGTAAGTGATGGTATTCCATGAATCGAATCAATTTAAGTGGATTAAATGAACTCCATTCAATTAATTGATCTTCATAAAATGTTTTTTGTGCACTTATCACAAGTTTTGATCTGCGAATCATGACACAAAGAACTAAACTTCAATTATGATAAAGTGTACTTGAAAGCTCTCTTGATCGTCATCAAGGGAACCATGAATATAAGAGGAGGTGTGTGCTTGATAAAAAAGACAACAATCAACCGATTTATAACGATGGGCCCTGCTAGAGAAGTGGTGATAAAATTGATTTGAAGTGTTTTTTTAGTTAAGGAAGTTTTGTTCAAGGTCGAGGATTGCAATGGCGAATCTTGACATTAAAAATTTAGGGTTTATCTAAAATTTTAAAATAAAAGTAGGCATCTAATGAGATTTTTTTAAAAATATTTTATAGGTCTAATTAAAATGTTTAATAAAATAAAAAATTTAATGAGGATTAACAAAAAATTTAAAGGGGCTAATTAAAAATTTTGGAAAGCTTAATGAGAATTTTCAAATTTGGGTACCTAATTTTTTTAATATAATTAGGGGAGACTACACTTCCAATCACTCAATTATAAAACTATTTTTTGAACCACCCAATTAATTGATTTTTTTGTTCTCTACCGTTAACAAGGATTAATAAAAAATTTATTAAAATTCAGAATTAGGTGACCAAAACAAGAAATGGGTATATATTTGGGTGCCATTTAGTGCAGTTTATCGAAAAGTTTCAAGGTTTAATGAATTTTTAATTCATTTTGGTTGGGGTCTCCTTTGTGGAATTGAATAGAAAATGTCTTAAATACGAAAAAAACTATACAACAATAAAAAAAAACCCAATCTACAGTTTTCAATTCATTAGATATTATTAATGGATCACTTAGTGTGATTTATGAATATTTATTCAGATTAGAAAGTGATGATTCATTCATTTCATGGAAACATTTGATTTTCATGAAATATTTTTTTTCTAAGTATATTCAATACGAAAGGTTGTGACTCTTCAATAGTGTCCATTGAGTGTATATAAATAGAGGAACTAAGGTGCTCAAAATATATTATTACAATCAATCCAATTTTAGAAATTAGAGTAAAAGTTAGGAAATTTCTCGATTTTGCTAATCAAAGGAAATAAAAAAACTTTGTTGTATTTCTGGAAGACCTTTGTTTTAACTCTCTAATAATTTTGAGTGGGAGCAAATTATTCTCTTTGGAAAGCATCACCCGCACCTCGAAGTCTATTGTTTCAATTCCATATTATCTCCAGATCTATTGTCTCCACTTAAATTCTCCAACATAAACTTGATAATTTTTTTTTCAATTTAGTTCTTGAATTTTTTTTACATAAAGCTTGGAACTTAGTAGCTATTCTCATATTAGTCTTGGAACTTGGCAACTATTATATTGTGCTAGTTTTGATACCCAAAAAAATTATATTAACTATTTTTTGTGTTTTATATTGATGGTACTAGAAATTTTATCACATTCATATGTGTGTAAAAACTACACATTTAGAACATAAGGATATATTTAAAAGTAACATATAATAAATAATGAAATGTATGGTTTGAAATTAATTAATGATAACAAGTGCAAAATATATGATGTTAAAATAAAAAACTTGGATTAAATTGTGAGTAAAATAAAATTTAAACACATAGATACATCATATTAAGAATATTAAATGCACTATAATTATCTATCATAGTATCATCATCAATATCAAGTTGATGACAAGTTAACCTCTGATATTAACTCAACCAATATTATTATCGATACTAGAAAATTCTATTATATATATGTATGCATGTGAAAATCACGTATTTAGAATACAAAGGTGTGCTTAAAAATAACATACAATCGACTAAAATTAAAGCCATCGAAGACATACAATCGACTGTTTCTAATTCAACTTGGGTTAGACGAATTAAACAGATGTTAAAATATGGAATACAATGGATTTTCGATTATGTTCCTGATGTGTCGTCGAGAACACTAAATATAACCTATTCCGAAAATAAATAAATAAAAATAACAGTGAAGGGAAGTAGGGTCTAATCCTCAGGGATCAAAGTGTAAAGAATCTTATTTGTCGGGATCGTGGGTGAAATCTTGCCCAAAAAAAGCGGTGAGCTCTGGGGAAAAATTAAAAAAAAGAATTAAAAAGTAGAAAATAGAGGTGTCGAAATAAAAATAAATTGCGTAAAATAAACAAAGTCGAAGGAAGAAAGGTTTTATCGATATTTAGAGATCCAGCCTCTGGTTATCTTGATTCTTCCTCGGTTCAATCATAGACTTTGGATGGTTTTTCTCGTGCCCGAATAAGATAGTTATAGTGGAAGAGGATGCTTACGACCACCAGCTCCAGATATAGTTTTTTAAGAGGAACCTGACTCTAGCCAACCGTCGCTCCAATGGGACCGTCTTACACTAGATCACCTTTTCCCAACGACCAATGCCACATCGTTTTGTCTCTTTGGCTCGACAACCTCTGACGCAGTAAGTTAGCGAATCGACTGTGCAACCTTCTCAAAACACACAAAGCGATCGTCTTTGCATAAGATGAAAATATTACTTTTGTAGAGATTTTGGACGGAAGCATCGATCCTGTAATACAGAGAATTGATGAATACTTGGGCTAGAGGAATTAAGCGCGAGTTCTAAACCTTATGAACCTTGAAAGAATATTTGATAACCTTCGGCTAGAAGGGTTTTTAGTTGCTCATGTTTTTGGAGAAGAACACAGGATAATAAAAAAAGAGCTTTTTATTGAACTAAGGTTTTTGAGAAATGGAGGATTTTTTCAATGAATTGGAAGTCAATAATTCAATCACTCCATCCCCTATTTATAGTACATACAAATTCTTAGTTGAATTCAATCTAAATTCTAAAAGATAATTAGAATTAAATCTAAACATTAATTCCCTAATTGGATCCACTTTAGACTCTAAAAGATAAATCTAAAAAGATAAATACAAATTAAATATAAATAATATCTTAAAAATTATATCTTAAAAATTAATCCTAATAAAAATAAGTTTTAAAATAAAATAAAATCAAGTCTTTTTGTCCTATAAAAACTCTCTTCAAGTCTTCCATCTTTTCACAACTTCTCTTTCTTTTCCAAAATCATGCTTTTTTCCCCAATTTATCCTTTGTCTTCAATTTAATCCCTACAAAGTAAAAGGATCACAAATAGTCCAAATTAATAGGACCATACTCACAAAATGTATATAATTAATATCCAAAAGAATGTCATATTTAAGCATTATCAGTTCCCAAGAAGGATAGTCGAGTAGCTTGTTAAATTGACCTCTGATTGTAAGGAAGGTGTGCATATTTTCGATAAGGCTCCTAGTGAATTTGTAATAAATTTATGTTCGAATAAAACAAGTGGTCTATTTACTTCTAGTAGTTCGATGTAATTCCTTTGGTTTTGTTTTTCACAAAAAAAATATAATAAATAATGAAATATTTAGTATGAAACTAATTAATAATAACACATACAATATATACAATATTAAAATGAAAAAATATCAAAATAAAAGACTAAAAATTAAAATTAAAATTATAAAAATATTAAAAAAAGTTTTTTTTTTGTGTGTGTGTGTTAAACAAAACTTACTATCCTAATTACCTAACATTTCACTCGTTACTCCTAATAATCTTATAATTACCAAAAAAAGCTTTCTTCATCTAAATTATTCTTATTGTTACGTTTATTGTTACGTTCTCAATTTTGCGTTATGCTATACTAAGTAGCCCAACAAAGGAAAGTCTAAATAATTTTTAAAAAATTCCAAGAAAGACTTTGAAATACGAATAGGTTCCTATTCTTCCAAATGCTCCAGATTAATAGCCCAGAAAGGGTTCTCCAAGGAACCCCATTTCCCACATTCCCATTCGAGTTATCCAAGTTTGATTTGAGCCATTCTGAGATGTTCCCCGAGAAAAATTGTGATCGATGGTCCCGCTGAATCAAGGAATTCCAGATTGCCTTGGCAGTTATGCAATCTCGAAGACATGCAAAATGTCTTATGTGTTGTGATATTCAAATAAAGCTTCGATTGTGTGATAAATTTAATCTATTAGTAATGCAATTGGCAAGAGTTCAAATTGCATCATATAATTTTACTAACTGAATTGATATCTGATTGATATCTTATTTTAAATACGAAAAGACATCGAAATAATTTTACTAACTGAATAGATATCTGATTGAATCATGACACCAACTCAATCAAAAATTTAAATAATAGTATAAATAAATATAAAATAATAAAAAAATTTCTTTTGGAATAAACAAATAAGAATATATTTATATTAAACTCACAAGACAAAGATTTCAAAATTTTCAAACCTCTTTCTTAACCCTTACCATTAAACCACCTCATATATATATTCTATTTATTAAATGTTTTACTATGTTGGTGCCACCCTATATGGGTCACCAACTTAGTAAAAAAATTACAAAAATACCCTTTCGTAATTAAAATAAGTTATACTATTTGAAAACATTTTAATCTTTTCATTTAAAAAAGAATTAAAATATACCTATGATGAGATTTGAACTTACACCAATTGAATTTATAAAACTTTTAAATTACCACTCAATCAAAGCTTCATTTTAAAATATTATATACATTTTTATTTTAATATGCACCAGTTATGATCCATTTTTTTTGGTAAATAAAGAGGCATTTTATAGCCTAAATATCAGAAAAATCAAACAGAGGGATTACAAATTGTATCTTTCAATAATAAGTGCCTCATATGTGCACTAGGAAAATCGATGATCTGAATGTCAACAGCAGAAACTTCACATGATTTGCTAGCCAATCAGTCGTCGAGTTGTCGTCTCGTCCAACAAACTAGAAACGAACAATTTTGAATTCCTTTGTTGCTTCCTTATTTTGACGAACAATTGTTGTCGAGGATGATCTACCCGAGCATTCATTGATCAGCTTCACCGTAGTCATGCAATCACTTTCAATAACCACTTTGAGATCCCCTTTAAATTTAGCCACTTGAAGTCCATGTAGAATGGCCCAAAGTTCAGAGTTAAATGTCGCGCCTCTCTACACATATTGTTGGAAGCTAGTGATGCAGTTCCCGTCTGAATCATGGAAAACGCCACCAGTAGCAAACTAATCTTCCTTCATGCTAGTTGCACCATCGATATTGATTTTCACCCAACCATGATCTAGGGGTCGCAATACTAACCTCACGCGACGATCTACCTGGATAACTTTATCTGTACAACCAACCTCCAAAATGTTTTGAACAATACAGTCCACAACACACATTAGATCCTCCACCTATCCACATCATTGTTCAAACATTGTCCTATTTCTATTCTTTGTAACAACTAACATTGGAAAGCAAACATAACAACAAGCTCACCACCACGAGTGTTCAACCGAAACTAACCACTAAGATTAGCATTAAATCAGCCATCAAAGCGTAATTCAAAGAATATGTGTACTTGATCTACAAAGAGGAGTTTCATCCATACTTTTGAAACAAAGTTGTAGTCTCGAAGTACATGAAAGACTGATTCTTGTGGCGCACCACACAACACACAATCTGTTTCATTCTTTCATGCACCTCCTAACTCTTTTAATATTTGTGAGCAGGCATTAGTATCGTACAAGCCAAAGGAAATGTTTTATGCGAGGAGGTAGAGGATTTTTCCAGATCTACTCCCAACCAACCTTATCACCCAAATTTGACTCCAGAACTAGATTGATGTATGTTGTTTTAACTGAGAAATTCTCATTAGTGCTCAACTTCCATAAGCATAGGTCATTTCCCAGAGCTTCATTAGGTGCATGACAGGCCACAATATATGCTAGAACATCTTTGTGAAATACTCAATTAGCACTGCCCAATTCAAACCCCCAAAAGCAATCACAAAATTCAATACTCTAGCCAGAATCGGTATAAATTTCCCAAGGATAAGGTATATTTGCAAAGGACCCAAAGACGGAGTCCAATCATCCTGAATAGAACTTACAGTCTCCCCATTATCGACACTCCAAGTAATTCTTTCACGAAATAAATGCCACACTTTGGCTAATGAACACCAAACATAAGAGCATATAAGTCTGTCAATAGTATTCGGGCGAATCTCAAATATTTTATATTTTATGCGGAGGACACGTACTCATAAAGCATATACTTTTGTCATAATTTGAAAAGCCAGTTTCATCAGGGATGACATATTCTAGGGAACCAACCTGCTTAGCCGATGTTCGCCCTTCAATAATGGTTGGCAATAAGTCTCTCAATTCACCTAAGCCTTTTTATTGACTTCCTTAGATGCTCCGCAAACAAATCGCCTCAGAATCTGTTCAATTTTTTCTCAAATGCCAATTAGGATCATCACAGCTTGCATTAAATACCCAAGAATAGTCATCAGTACAGACTTAGTCAGCATCGTTCTTCCTGCTAGAGATAGTAACATAGCACCATACCCATTGATTTTTCGATGTACTTTATCCACTATAAATTGGAAGGTGCACTTCTTCGTGCGTGTACGAAATAACGGTACACCCAAATAATCCCCCAAATGGTCAGTTTATTGGAACCTGAGGACGCTGCCAATCCTTCCCTTAACTACCTCATCCGTGTTTGTCTAAAAACATAACTTGGATTTACTTTAACTAACTTTATCCCCTGAGTGACGACAAAATTCATCAAGGATCTTGCGCATGACCTCGGCAGTCTCCATATTTGCTTCTCCAAACAAAACCAAATCGTTTGCAAAAAAGAGATGGGACAAAGGTGACCCTTCACATCCCAGAACAATTGAAGCCCAGCAATAACTTGAGACCCCAATATCTCTTTAATTAAAATAAAGAGATAAGGTGAGATAGGGTCTTATTGCCTACACCTCTTGATGGTTTGAATTCTTCTGTAAACTTACCATTCCATAGTACTTGCATTGAAGTTGTTGTCACACATTTCATAATCAATCGCACCACGTTAGTAGGAAGGTTTGCATCCTCAAGGATATCTTTAATAAACTCTCACCTAAGACGATCATATGCTTTCTCCAAAATCTTGATCACCATCCATCTTTTTTTTGCCTTTCTTGATCCTTATTGAATGTATCACTTCTTGGGCAATGACAACATTATCCATAATATGTCGCCTACTTACAAAGCTAGTTTGGTTCTCAACAACAAGAACAAGCAACACTTGTTTAAACTGGTTCACGATAACTTTGGTCATCAACTTATACTGGATAGTACATAAACTAATGGAACAAAATTGAGAGACAACCTCGGGCCCTAGAACCTTATGTATTAGTACAATGAGCGTATTTGTAACACCCAAAAACCCAAAACCATCTTCGATCTAAGGTCTTAGGGTTTACTGAATTTTTTGAGCCTTTCTTTTATGACCATTAAATATAACACCCAAAAACCTAAAACCATTTTCGGTCTAAGGTCTCAGGGTTTACTAAACTTTTCGAGTCTTTTTTTTCTCTCTTTTTTTTACATACAATTCAATCACAACTTATACAACTATAATTTGTAGCTCAAAATACTAACTATATTTAATTTTACACATTCATTTACAACCTTTCAATCAATAAATAATCAAATTCACCCACGCAAGAACTTAGGAATCACGTACAAATATTTTTCATTAGGGATCATATGGTCTTGTATCTCAAACACACAGTTCTGACCATTAACTAACCAAACTATAACCAAACATACTTATCATTACATCACAGAAGGAATCAATATTCATTTCACAAATCATGACATCCTCTTTTCATGTCTGTAATACCTAAAACTCGAAAACTATCACCAGTTAGGGTATTGGTGTCTTTCTATTCATTTATCACTGTTCAACTTTTAATATCATGTCATACATAATCATTTAAATATAATCATAACTCAACAAGGGCAAAAAGGTCATTTTCATAATTTTTGGATACTTCTACCGGTACTTGAGACAATACTACCGATCCAAGTATGACTTATACCGAAACATGTCATGCTTCTATCAATACTAAAAACTCTAGAGAGTTAAGAAGTTTTACCCTACAACTTCTACCGATACAAGTATTTAGACTACCGATACTACTATGAACAGAACTTTCGATACTTCGTATGTTACCTACCGATACAATGTAAGTCAGTAACCAACCTCTCCCTACTTTGTACATCTACTAATACATGCTAGAATTATACCGAAACAAGTATACAGAATTCAATTGTTCACACAAGTCCTCAAGTTTACCAACCTTCAATCAATACAAGATTCTTATTCAAATCCTCATCCCACAAAATCTATACATGACAATACTTGTTTCATATTATGACATAAAATACAGCCAATCACCACAAGTATTCTTAAATTCACATGCTAATTCATTACCAAACATATTTGCTTAATTACAACATCAAGCAAGCCAGCAAGTTCAGTTCAACAAAGAACCAATAATCCAAAATCAAACATTTCAAGAGTAACATCATCCTAGTACATGCCATATAACCAAGTGATGTAAATATTACCGATTGAGCTCTCGAGATAGTGTGATTTCTTCGAGATGATTCAATCATCAACTAGCAAACAATCTACAAAATAACAATAACATCTTTGGTAAGCTTTAAAGCTTAGTAACTTCGAAGAGTTTAAAGAGTTACCAATCATATGCATAAAGCAATTATATCTCAATCGAGCTAGGATGAACTGTTGCCTCCTCAAGCCATATTTGGTGTTCCAACTTTTCTATCTATAACTTTTCTGTTACTAGTACTCGATGCTGCTCACATGAGCTGTCGAGGACTCGTAACGTATTCAGCACCCCAACCATCTATACGGTGCCTGTCTGTACTATAAACTGTTCCCTAACGATGCTGCTCACACGAGCTGTCGAGAGTATGCGTAACGCATAGTCACAGCTATTGTAGGGTCTGTAATCCAGTTAGGATCCATATCTCTTTCCTGAGTCACGATGCTGCTCGCACGAGTTGTCGGGGACTCGTAACATATGCGATACCTCAGACATCGATACGGTATCTGTGCATATAACTATTCCCTAACGATGCTGCTCGCACGAGCTGTCGAGAATATACACTTATGCATAAATCTCAGCCATCGTAGAGCTTGTAATCCATCGGTTTCAAATCATCGGCTTAAAGTTTATATCTCTTTGATTAATTTATTTTTCATCTTTCTCAATTCCACGTACCATAACCTGTTCTGTAACAATAATAAAAAATACAAATAATATACTATTTAAATGTAAATTTAACGTTATGAACTTACCAAAAGAAATTGTAGTTAAAGTGAACTTCAGGGGTAACTCCGTAATTTTTCCTTTTCCACGATCGAGACACGATCTTGATCTATTAAAATAATTTCATTCAATTATTTAAATAAAAATAAATTTTTAATCATTTTATGCAAATAAGCCTTTTTTGATATTTTTACAAAATTACCCTTAACTTTTCACTTTTATTCAACTTTATCCTTTAGCTCAAACTTGCAAATTAACCATTTTTAAAATAAATCAAGTTTATCCGAACATCATACCAATCCAATACAACCCACTTTTTGCAATATTTCACCCCAAGTCCTTACAAATTTATTCCTTTAACAGTTTAGTCCTTTAACATAAAAATCATCAAAAACTACTTTACAAAATAGTCATATTTAACAACCAAGTTTAATAAACAACCATAAAACTTCAAGAATACCCAAAATTCAACTATTTTGAAAACAAAGATATGAGTTAGCTGGACCTAGTTGCAACGATCTCAAAAACATAAAAATCACTAAAAACGGACAATGTTTCACCTACCTATTGAGGATTAAAAAATGGTCGAATGTTCTTGCCTCTCTTCTTAGGGTTTTACTCATAATTTCTAAAGAAGAAGATGAAAAACCTTTGTTTTCTTTCTTAATTTGGTTTAAAAACCATTTATTTATCAATTTACTATTTTATCCTTAATTAATTCTTTCAATTTCAACTTGTTTCAAAGACTAAACCGTCTACTTACACTTAAAATAGTATAATTACCATTCAAGTACCTTAACTTACCTAATAAAATTAAACTTTTGCACATTTTACGATTTAATACTTTTTACTTAATTAACTACCTAAACGATAGAATTTATTAACCAAAATTTAATACTATACTCATTTTATTAGGATTTAATTGCAATTTATCAAAATCTAAAGATTTTCACATCATTTCTATTATTAGGACATTTAAGGAGGGTCCGATTTCATAATTAGTCTTTCAATTATATTAAATTTTAATTAAACAAACTTGTTTTCAATTTAGTCCTAAACTAATTAGGACTTGATGAATAAATAACCTAAAAGTTAGTGGATGGAAATCATATCCACCACCGCTTGGACCTTTTGAACATGGTGTAATTACCACTTTGGTCCATTTTATTTTAATCAATAGCAATTAACTTTTACCTCTTCTACAATTTACCCCTTTTTCCTTAATTAAGCAATTAATGATCAAAATTACCCAACCGAACTTCAATTCACATATAATAAGACTCTATAAATATTTAATAAAAATATTTACGGCACTTAATTTCAAAAACGAGGTCCCTATACCTCATTTTCTAAAACCACTTGACTTTTGAACCAAATCACTTATACTAACTTTTAATTCAATAATTAAAATTCTTCAATTCAAAATTCCATATAAAATTATTATTGCCTTATTTAATTTAAACACTCATTATAAAATTTTCTCGTTATGCTTGTGGTCCCGAAATCACTATTTTCGACACCACTGAAAAACGGGGTGTTACAGTCTTATTCAAATATTCTTCAACATCACTAGTTTCAAACCCCTTCTTAACCATTGCCACCAAAGAATCGCCCACAATGCTCCATTGTGACTAAAAGAATTGAGCATGAAACTCATCAATGCTCGAAGCCTTTAACGGTGCCATTTCGAAGAGAGCATCGTACATTTCTTGAATAGATATGCTTCTGTCGAGGACAACCATAGTACTAGATTCAACTCTAGGAAAAAAAACCTCTAGTAGGGACCAGACTAGTACTCACCACATCCTTAGTATAAAGGGGTTTAAAGAAACCAACAACTTCATTCTTTATTATGTCCTCCTCAAAGCACCAATTCCCATCTGCCATTCTCAGAGACATGATATGATTCTTACTCCTCCTCTTGTTAACCTAATTATGGAAACACTTCATGTTCCTATCCTAAAAAGCTAACCAATCTTTACGAGACTTCTATTTCCATAAAAGTTCCTTATTATCCAACACCAGTTCAAGTTCAACTCGCAGCTTCTTTTCTAATTCAATGAGATTTTGTGAGCTATATTTCTCGACGCATCTCTAAATACCACTTATATGAGCTGTCAAGATTCGCTTTTTCAAAATGTTACCAAACACCTCAAAATTCTATTTTTAGCAGCCACAATAAAATTTAGGACAATCCCTTCCAATCGACTATTAGCAATCTAATTGTTCGTGACAAGCTTTCCAAACTCATTATAAGATAACCACTCATTCAAAAACCAGAAAGGGCGTGCGGGTTTGAAGCTAGTATTCTTCCCAAAGTAGATGGCTAAAGGGCGGTGATCGAATTTCAACATATGAAGATTATGCACCGTCGTGGTAAGAGTCATCTAATCCCATTCAAAATTACATAGAGCTCAATCAAGGAACTCAAATAGGCTTCTTCTATTCCAAGTATATTTTGGCACAATTGTAACAGCCTGATTTTCAATGGTGTCAAAAATAGTAGTTTCGAGACCACAAATCTGATAAGTTGAGTCTCAAATTTTATTTATTTTAACACTTATGATGTCATTAACATCATATTAAAATTTGGCTATGAAATTTTAATGTCTAAATAGTGAATTGAGTAAAAAGGACTAAATCGTGAAAGATGCAAAAGTTGAATTAGTTAATTAGAAGGACCAAGTGAGCAAATTGACCTAAATTATTCTACTAGGTGGATTAATATGAGTTATATTAACTATAAATAGGTTTAATTAAGGTTAATTAAGTGATTAATAAAGCTAATTATGAAAATCTAAATATTTACAAAATTACCATTGGGTATAAAAGTGAAATTAAAGAAGAAATTAGCATTTTTCTTTCATTTTCACCATCTTCTTCATGGTAAAGCTAAGGAAGTTAGGGTTTTCATTATTGAACTTGTGAGCTAGATTTAGGTAAGTAAATCTTGACTGTTTTTACTAATTTTTATGTTTCTTAGTCCGTATTAGCTTAATCTAGCTAATCTAAAGACCAATTTGTGAATCTAACAAATGTTATAAAACTTTTCATTGTTGAGAATGCTTGTTCTTGAAAGTTTTTGATGGATTTGTATGCTTGATGAACAGATTCATTGATTTTGTAAAGTGATTTTGGATAAAATTATGGTTTAATGACTAAAATGATAAAACAATGAAATTGTGTATTTGGTGAGAAACATGGAATTTTAGGGACTTGTGGAGACCTATGGTTATTCGACTGGTATTGATTATGTAAGAGACAGGTTATTTTGTATGTTTTATGCTTAAGGACTACATTGAATAAAAGGAAAAGTTAAGGGTAAAAACATAATTTTCCAGAAAGAACTAAATTATTTTAAATGATCTGATTGTGTGATTTAATGTGAGAAATTGGATGATTTGTGGATGTAGACTATGATCGTGCCACAAATCGCGGTAAAGGAAAATTAGCATAATAATCCCTAGAGCCTATCCATAATTGCAATCCAGTCCGGTAAGTTTGTAATGTTAAATTCTTATTAATAACTGCTTATAATTTCCTTTTTATGATTGTTGGAAATGAGCAACAACGATTGGAAACATGAAAGAAAGAAACGACGAGATGAGAATTACCTGGCCTTATGCCAAAGATAGAAAATGGTCTGATGGCTAAGATCCTGCATTTGTTATAGATTCTTTACAACATCGTGAGTCATTGTAAAGTGAAATGAGTCCAAGAATGGATTACATGCCCTACGATGGTTGAGATTTATGTCCGTCTTGCATATTCTCATCAGCTTAGTGTGGGCAGCATCGTAGGGAACAAATATACCATATCGACGGCTGAAGTACCGCATGTGATGTTAGTCCTTATCAACTTAGTGTGATCAACATCGTATACTAGTAACAGGAATGACCTTTAGGGTTAATAGGAAGTAAATCGGATATTGATAATTAAAGTACAATCCTGTTCTTACACGACTGAATTACATATTTGTTCAACAAATGTTATTCGGTAAATGGATAACCCTTGCAAACTTATTAAGCTATGAAAGATTATCAGTGAATTTGTTGTTGTTTTGTATATTTTATTTTGCTACTTGAAGATCAAACCATCTCGAAGAAATCACGCTATTTAGGGAGCTCATTCGGTTGTATTTACATCACTTGGTTTTATGGCATGTACTAGGTTGATGTTATTTTGTAAATACTTAAATCGGGATAATTAGTACTTTGTAAGGTTTGAATCATTAACTCTTGGAATACTTGTTTAACGTTGGAAGTAGACATTTAGCACTAGAAAGAGATGTTATGCTGATCTTGGTCATTTGTAATGTCTACTTAAATCATGAGTTTATGAAATGAATGTTTAGTTGTTGAACTTGTGTGAATATTTGAATTTTGCATAATTGTTTCGGTAAAACTCTTGCATGTATCGATAGAAGTACAGGGTAGGAGAGATGCTACATTCTGACTTGCATTGTATCGGTAGTTCTGTTCACAAAGGTATCGGTAGTTAGGATACTTGTATCGGTAGAAGTTGCAGGGTAAGACTTCTTAGCTCTCTAGAGTTTTTAGTATCGGTAGAAGCATGACTTGTTTTGGTAGAACTGTCACTTATATCAGTAGAAATCTACACTGTTCTTAAACTGCTCACTGACTTGACTACTACCGATACTTGTCCAACAGATATCAGTAGAAGTCTCCGAAAATCATGGAATTGACATTTTTACCCTTATTGAATTGCGAGTTTATCTCATTAATGATTTATGATGTGTTTAATGCATTTCTTTATTGAATTGTGATTAAATGAAATTGTATTAAGAGATAAACTGCTATACATAGCTAGAAAGACACGAGACCCTAATAATGACGGTTTCGAGTTTTGGGTGTTACAATAATATGAGAAAAAATTTTGGAACAGTTGGCAAGCACCACTGACATTTCTAGAACCTCCCTGTTTCTAATCCTCATTCAACATGGCATTAAAATCTCCTACTAATAACCACGGTGCTTGGATACTTTGTGCAATCATACCAAGAGACGACCACAACTCCTTCCTTTTAGCTCTTTTAGAACTACTATAAACTCCAGTGAAATAAATCTAATCAATAATATCCGGGGAACTTTATCTTCAAATGAACAACCAGTTATGATCTTTATTAGTTATATATTTATACTGCTTATTAAGCCTTTTATTGCGTTGATGTCACCCATCAACAGAGTCCCAACTCAATTAAGGAATAACCAAAAGAACCATTTTATTTGCAAAGTAAGTTATATCATTTTGTGGCTATTTTCATTTTTTTAATAATTGTATAAAAAAAATAAAAAATTATCCATAATAAGTTTTGAATCGGGGACAGTATGAAATTAAAACCTTTTCAATTAGCACTTGAATTAAAACAATTTATAACTTTTATTTGAAACTTTAATAAGTATATTTGTGTTATAAATTTTTATATATTTGTTTATACGAATAATGTTGTTGATTGAGCTAGTGTCACAAATAACTAGGACACCAACTCAAGATTAATGATAAAACAATGATAAACAATTGTATTCATTTAGTATTATTAATTTGATGTGTTTTGTGTTTAAATTTCACTCTACTTGCAATTTAATGTGATTTTTTATTTTAATATCATACACATTTCATGTGTTATTGTTAATTAGTTTCAAATCATACTTTTCATTATTTATTGTATATTATTTTTATATCATATTTGCATTCTAAATACGTGTGTTGTGAGGTTTCTAATATATATATAATATAATATAAGGGAATAACTTATATTAGGATGATCCTAAAAACTATTTTCCCACATCACCAAATTTTAAAGACATGAAATTATTATTATTATACATCCATCCATATTCAACCCACTCTCCAATTCTAATTAAATTACTTCAAAACATAAGTAATTAAGGTTCCATTTGTTTCATTGAAAATGACTTCCAAAAAATGATTTCTGAAAAATTACTTACTTTTAAAAAAAAAAACTAATATTTTATGGTGTTTGGAAGAATATGTGTAAAATATTTTCTGTTGTTTGACAAATTTCCTAAAATATTTCATAAAAGTTGTTTTCATTGAAACAAACATACATTTGATATTTTATTATCTTTTCATTGTTTAATTGAGTTTATTCATAAAACTTATTTATATTTTAATTAATCATGTTTTAGCTTTAATTCATCTTAAATTACTTAATTACGTTTAATTGTTAATTTCATACATTAGGGAATATAAATTTATAGATATAAATTTGTACTTAATTAATTTGAAAGTGGTAAATATTTATTTTGAATATTATTTGGATGAGTAAGTTGAAAAATGACTTAATTTAATAAAAATTGAAGTAATGACCAAATTGTAAATTTTTTAAATTTTCTAATTCTAAGGGTTTGAGTAGTGAAATATGAAACATTGATGTAGTAACTAAACTATATGATTACGAAATATGAAAATTTGAAAAGTTGAGCATAAAATAGTAAAGTTTGAAACTATAGGGGTTAAATTGTAAATATTTCAAAACTTGAGTTTTAGGACTAATTTACATTATTTGAGAATTTACAATTTTTAAAAATAGAATATGAAAGTTTAACTGTTAAAAATCAAGGACTAATTTTTGAAAATTTGACAATTTTAGTTGTAAGGACTAAATTATAAAATCTGTAAACTTTAGAAAATGGATTGTTTTGTAAAATTGTACAAAATGAGGTTTTAGACTAAAATGTAAAATAAGAAAATCTGTTTTTGAGGAACTAAATAGTAGAATAGTAAAAATTTGGATTTTAGGGGCTAAATTGTAAAAAATAAAAAATTAGAATATAAGAGATTGTTTTCTTCGATAGTGAAGAGAGCTCCCCATTTGTTATTCTGAAAGCTTCCCTTTTTTATTTCTCCGACAATGAAGACAGTGAACAGCTTTAAAAATTTGGAAAATATTATGCAGAAAAAATTTTGGTAAGACATTTTCCTTAAAAAAGTATTGATTTTACTTTTTTTTGGATAATGATTTCCTTTAGTATTTCATTTTCCAACAAACAAACACTGTAAAATAATGAAAATATTTTACAGAAAATATTTTACATGCAAACAAATGAACCCTAAAATAAAAAAATCAAATACCAAAAAGTGTTAGATGTAGTGACAAGCCACATTGCATTCCCAAGGAATAACGATGCTCAAGCCTTAGAGACAACATTGTTGGGAATGGGAGCCACAAACCCCAAACAGAGACCATAAAACATAAATGAAAAGTTCAAATAACATAAAAATTTTAAAAATTATACAATTCTTGTTACTGAAGATTTAATGCAATAAAATTGTTACTTTTCAAAAATATATTATAAATGACAATTCTTTGTTTTACAACCTAAAATTACAAAAAAAAAAATCTCATTAAAATAGATTAAAACTCCTACAAATAATAAACAAACATCAATAAATAAATAAAGAGTAAAAAGAGAGAGCACATCAATAAATAAATAAAATGTAAAAGAGAGAGCGCAAACTTAAGATCGTAGATTTAACAAAAGTTTTTTCACAAAAGCTTACTTGAGATTAACGATGGGTGGATTTTGAGGTCGAATTTGGTAAAAAAAAAAAAGCTATTTCTCAAAAAGTAATTAGGGTTTTGGGTCATTTTTTGAGATATTTAGGTAAATGGATCAATTTTAAAGAGAAGTGAAAACGTGTCTTACGTAGTTCATTTTCATCAACGTGCAATGAAAACGTGTTTCTAACTTTTTGACACATTAGCTTCTTTGATCAGATGGCCAAATGTTAGTGGTTTTATTTTTGAGTTTCGAGTTTGATTCCTCTCCTACTTACATTTGTATTTTTATTTCATTTGTTTTAAGCTTTACTTTCATTTGTAATTACAAGGTTTTTTTTTTTTGAAGATAAATTCGATTGGGTTTCAGTCATTAAAGAAATAAACTAATTACAAGACATCTGAACACATTGAAATAATAATGCCAAAAATAAATAATGCTATAAAGGGAACACATTGAAAACCAACAAAAATTAATAACATACTTAAAAGGCCCAATAAAAAATGGAAACGCATTTACCCAAAAGAAAAGATCATTTTAACCAAGGCAGTTTTAGAAGAGAAAGAGACTTCTCACTATCAACAAAATATTGTCTCTTCTATGTCATCCAACAAAATCTCAGTAGTAGCATTTGGAAGAAAACTTAGTCTGGCTCCATGGGAAAGATGACCAAACTCAATAAATCCACATAATCAGGGACATCCCGTACCAGGTAAATAGGTTCCACCCTTTTTAAAGTTTCCTTTGCTAGGGTATGAGCAACCCCGTTAAGATTCCAGCCGACATGCATGAACTTAATACTCTGAAATCTTTGACGGAATAGATGAATATTCTTGATGTAAGCACTAATCATCGAAGCATTGTCTTGACTTGCTTGTCATTTGTTGATAATAGATAGTGCATCCCCTTTCACAATGAGATTTGCCCAACCCATATCAACCCCAATTTTGATTGCTCTTTGACATGCACAGGCTTTTGCAACAAACGGAGAGTCGATACCTTCCAAATTTCTGAAAAGGAGAGCAAAACTCGTCCATTCGAATCTTTAGCCACAATTCCAGAAGCTAATCGACGAGTACTCCTTTCAAAAGCCCCATCAAAATTAATTTTGATAAAGGGAGTAGGAGGCTTCTCCCAAACACCACTGGCATCCACTAAGATCGGATTACGGAAAGTAGAGGCATCAAACTCAACTAAGTAACTAGTAATGAATCTTGAGATTTCCTGTCCAGATTTAACTTTCGCTCATGAACACTTGTATTTTTGTCACCCTAGATGACCCATAGCGCACATCCAAAAATACATCGTTGGGAGGCTAAGCAAACTTCCATAACACAGATAAACCATAACCCAAAATCCTCCTCTACACTAGATAAATTATGGTTAACATTTAAATAACCCCAAATTTCTACGAACACAGGGCACTTGCGAAAAATGTGATCAGAGGACTCATGGCTAAGATTTAAATAACCCAAAATTTTTACGGACACAAGGCACTTGCAAAAAATGTGATCAGAGGACTCAGTACCATTGCCACAACGAGGGCAACAAACATTCTGCACCAAAGTTTTACAGCGCAAGTTAACTAGGTAGGGAATATAGTTCTAAGCAATGTGCCAAATCAGAATTTTAATCTATGCAAGCAAGTTTAGTTCCCAATTTTTTTTATAAACACTATTAGAATCGGTTTCTAATGCATAAGCAGTGAGATCATTAGGAAATTTTAGTAAAATTCGATAAGCACTACGTACAGAAAAAGCACTAGAGGACTCGCCAAACCAAACTCGTAGATCATCATGAGCAATAATAGCCAACAAGATTCCAACAATTTTTTCCAAGACAGCAGCTCCAAAGGTATCCATCACTAACCTTTTATTCCATTGTCGTTGCGAAGCATCTATTAATTCCAACACTTTTGCCACCCCAATTCAATTAGCATTTTCAACTAAATGGGACGTAGTAACACTAGGATTTCATGCATAAATTAAAACTAAAACTTTCTCTCCCGTACCAATCCTCCATCCAACAAAACTCCTTTTGCAGCCTATATTCTCCTCCAAGTGTAAGAAGCTGAATGTTTTAAAGGAGCATTAAGGAAATCAGTATTAGGGAAATATTTCGCCTTAAGGACTTGTGCCAATAGAGAATCAGGCTTCGATAAAATCCTCTAACCCTTCTTTGCCAACAACGCAATGTTAACTTTTCCCATGTTTTGGGAACCTATTCCCCCTTCATTTTTCGATCTAGAAAAGGAACTCCAAGAGCATTAGTGAATACCTTTCTTATTACCATGTCACCACCAAAATCGAGCTATCAAATCCTCCAATTCCCTACAAAAAGAAATCGATAGTTGAAAACACGACATTGTATATGTTGGTAAAGCTTGCAAAATCGACTTGATAAAGATCTCCTTTCCACCTTGCGAAAGCATTTTAATGCTCCACCCCTCAATCCTAACCCTCAATTTATCTTTCAAGTGTTGGAACAAAGCTTTTTTACCCCTTCTCACCATATTTGGTAAACCAAAATATTTCTCAAAGTTGCCAGAGATATGCATATGCAACAAGGAAGCAATTCTATTTTGAGCCTCATCCATTGTATTCTTACTGAAAATATTGTAAACTTCTTAGGATTAACACTCTGTCTACAAAATCGCTCATATTCCTCAAGAATAATTTACATAGCCACCGCTCCTACAATCGAAGCCTCTCCGAATATGAGGCTATCATCAGTGAAAGGAGATGAGAAATCTTAGGGCTCTCTCTACTAACCTTCACTCCTCAAATCTGTCCACTCCCTAAAGCCAACCTCAAAAGTGTCGATAGTCCTTCGCTACATATAAGAAACAAGAAAGGACTTAATGGATCCTTTTGGCACAATCCTCTACTTGGTTTAAAAGAACATCTCCTTTGTCCATTAATATTTATAAAACATGATACCGAGGAAATGCATCTCATTATTAAATTGACCCATGCATCCTTAAAACTCATTTTTTGCATCACCTCCTAAATGAAAATCCATTCGACCCTATCCTACGCCTTGCTCACTTCGAGCTTGAGCGTCATGGAGCCTTTTTTTCCAACTTGTTTCTACTTAAAAAAGTACAAAATCTCATATGCTAATATGACATTATCAGTAATTAGTCTATCTAGTACAAACGCACACTAGGCAGCATCTATACAATAACCAATAACTCCCTACAATCTATTGGTAATGGCTTTCGTAACATCTTAGTATGATTAACAGGGGTAACACTCATACCTTTATTCAGAACCTTCAAGCAATAATCAGTGACATCAGCCCAAACAATGTGGCAAAGGCGCTGGAAAAATATGGTAGGGTACCCATCTACACCAGGAGCCTTGGTGGGCTCCATGCTCTTCACCGCTTTGAAAACTTCTTCCTTAGTAAAGTCGGATAACAATCTATCATTCATCTTCATAGTAATACTCGTTTTTATCCTAGATAATAAGTAGGTTAAGTCCCTCACTCCATTAGACGCAAAGAGAGTTTTAAAAAAACTTGTAGCAATTTCGCCAATCTCAACCTTATTAGTGGTCTCCGAGCCATCTCCTCTTTCCAACAGCTGAATAGTATTTTTTCCTTTTTCGAGCAATGACATATCTATGAAAAAAGAGGTATTTTGAACTCTTAACTTCAACCAATTAGCACGAGCCCTCTGCTCTCAGAAGGCCTTATCCTTGTCTATCTCCATATTTAAATGAACTTTAGCATCAATAAGGTCAACAATAGTATGATCGTCTCTATTCATTTCCATCAACCTTTCAATTTACTTCGATAAATCCCTTTTATGGCTCTCCCTGTTATGCCCAATCTATCTTGCCCACGAAGATATGCATGTGCTCAAATACTGCATTTTGTCAATAAGAGAGCCTGTTGAATAATTCCAAAAACCTTTGACCGATTCTTCAAATGTAGCCTTCAAAGCCCACCAAGCTTCGAAATGGAAAGGCCTAACAAACATCCTATCCCTTGTCGAATTATTTGTATCAAGAAGTGGACAATGATCGGATATTAAATGCACTAGGTGACGGACTTGAGTACTCAAAAATCTGAAAAGCCATTCTTCATTTGCAACCCCACGATCCAACCATTCACGAATATTGTTATTCGATAGATTCCCTTGCTTCCATGTAAACCAACGACTATTATAACCTACATCCATCAGATTATAATCGTTCAGAGTATCTCGAAATTCTTTCAACTTATGCTCGTCCCTCGACAAACCCCTAACTTTCTCAAAAGCATAAAGAACTTCGTTGAAATCTCTGCACACTAGCCACAGAAAACCCCAATCTCTACCCAATCGTTTAAGCAAATCCCATGAGTCACTACGTTGGTTAGAATATGGACTCTTGTAGAAACCCATGACGTGTCATTTCGGCTCATTATCCCCCCTCCTTAACTAAAATATCAATATGATATCTAGAAAAGCTACGAACGCTCACTGATAAATCATCCTTTCATGTCAAAGATAAACCACCCCGAGACCTAACTACATCAACATCAATGTCGTACAGATAACCACATCTCTTTCGAATTTTCTCCATTTTTTAACCATCAATTTTTGTTTCAAAAATGAAAACTAAATAGGGGCAATAAGTTTTCAGCATGTACCTCAAGCCCTTCCCTGCCCGTGAGCTCCCGAACCCACAGACATTCCAATAGAAAGTTTTCATTGCTGACGGTCGGTCTGCCTATTGGCAATTGCCAATTCAAAGTCTGATAAGTTTGAGCAAGACTAAATATTAGCTAAGGACTCACCCCCAATGTAATAATCATCATTTGCATTACCCAAAAATTTAACACGCTTGTAATCAAGAGCAACATTAATATCTCCAACATCAGCACTGTGAACAGAAAGCTTACATTTACCCAAGCTAAAATTTAAATCTCTAACTTCTGTAAATGTCCCACGAACAAAATGCCTCCAGCGTGGCACTTTTATAATAATGGGACACTCCTTACCATATTACCAAATTAGGCATCCTCAACAGCCACCTCAACACAATATCTGACATAATCACCGAATTAAAGGTGTCATTATCACTACCTGTCCTAAGCAGGGAAATTATATCAATTCCAAAATTTTCATTATTACGATTCAAATCAACATTAATAGTTTCCAAGATTGGCTCATGCTTTGACTTTCCAATCTGATCATCCACCATCGTATCTTCCATCTGACCAACACTACCTGTTGTCTCCCCATTGCTAACCACCGGAGTTTTTCTAACATACTGGCATTGTTTCTTCTATTTTTTGAGGATGCACCCAACACATAACTCTCCTTTCCAAAAATATTTAATTCAGCCCGAAGAGCGACTGAAAAAGGAAATTCAACATCATTATTGATTTTATCATTGCTCGATGTGACCTCACAATCAAAAACTCCATGGCCTAACTTCTCACATCCAAAGCAGAAAACCAGAAGGTTTTCATATTTAAACGGGATCCAGATTCTCTCTTCATCAGCCACAGTAACAAAGATTCCACGTCGTAACGACTTTTGAATGTCAAGGTCGACCCTCAATCGACAAAAATCCCTTTTCACCTCCGAACGTTGCAACCCACCATATGTAGCTCCGATTGCATGCATGAGGTCTTTTTTATCGCATTCTAGGGGACATGGTCTAATTTTCATCCAGAACGGAGATTTCTCCAAGAAAACCTTAGAACGTTCAATAGGACCCATGATTCTTTCAAAAAGCACCAATTGTTTTTAAAACAACCAGGGTCTTCCCTCTAAAATAAGTTCCAAATCATTCTCATCATCAAAAGAAATAAGAAACAGATTCTTCCCAACCCCTGAAATTTCAAATTTCCTTCTAATTTTCCAAATACTTTTCATTTATGTCCGGAAACTATCAGGGTTGTATGTTTTTCTTGTCCATATTGAACAAAGCAATGATGCATCTCCAGAAGGCACCACCATTGAACTTCAAACAGAGATTAATCATCTCTTCCTCAAGAAGAGAAACCTCATTTTTTTTCCATAACCACTGTACCACTAGCATAAAAAAGTCACTGCCTCTCAAACACCCAAACACATCACACCCTGTATCTTCGGGATATTAGAGAGATAGCACTCTTGACTTTTTGTAATTACAAGTTTTAATATATTAGTTTCTTTGGTTAAATGTTTAATTAATAGTGATTTTATCTTTGACTCCCAAATTCGATTCCTCTTCCAAACATATTTGTAATTTTTTTTATTTTAGATATTTTAATTAATAAATATATTATTTTCAATTTTTATTTTTAATTCATTTATTTAATTAATAACTCTTTTATTTATAAAATCAACCTATTTATTTAAATATTCCAAAAAACTACTCAAAACCCTAAATATTTTTTTTAAAATCAGCATTTTTGTTTTAGTGGGTAAAGCTTAAAAACCATGGGATCTAAATTTGTGCTTAATTTGTTTGTCTTTTCTTTTCGTCCAAACAGTACATTATGTTGTTATTTTTAAATAAACAAATAAAAAAGACAAAATTTTTATTTTAAAATAAAAACAATAGAAAGGGGCAACAAATAAAAACCAAACAACAGCTTTGCGGAACAAGGAAACAAACACTTGTCCAATGGTCCAATCCAATTATTTCATTATTTATTTTATTTTTTTTTTATTATTATTTCCCTTTTCGGCCGGCTATTTTACAAAGGAGAGGAACATAATGTAATGTCAACTGGATTTTTCAGAAAGATTTTATTTCTTTCCTAAAATACTTGTCGTGATCCAATGACAGCTTGTTCCCATGGCTGAGACGCGTGGCAACACCACAATCATTGTTGTAATAAGGTGATGGGTGTGGTCCAACCACAAAACTGCTCCTGTGATTTTATTCTTCTTGTGACAGCTCTGTCACTCTTCTTATACTCAATTTTATGTTTCGGAATCAATCTTGGCCCTTTTTCTATTACTTCCATATTCTCACTCTATATATATACCATTAAATATTAATATTGATAATTTGAAAACATAATTTAATGAAGAAAATATTATTTATTTGCTTCTCACGTTCCATGAATAGTTGGGACATTGAGGAATATCTAAAAAGATACTTAGGAAATCGATCTTTCTTTTAGTAGTTGAATCTTTTTTTAATTAATGATTGTGTTATATTCTGAATCCTCATTATTAATGAAATCGAAATGATCTCTTGATTGATCAAAAAAATCTTTTCAATTGATGAGAATATGTTACTTGAATGAAATTAAATCTTGTGGAATCATATTGAATATTTAATGATACATTTCGTACCTTGCTAAAAAATGTTCAAATATTTTATTTTAATAGTTAACAATAATTCAATTTATAAATTAAATTAAATTTTATATTTAATGAAATGAAAACTTGAAAAAGAATAAAATTACATATATCATAAAACAACAAAACTAAGTTTATTTTTATAAATAATTATTTTTATTAATTAAAGTATTATTTTCAAATATTATATTAAAAAATAAAAATATTAAATTTTTTTAATTAAAATTAATAACAAAATCAATAAAAATTTAATTTTAGTGGAAAAATTCAATAAAATAAAAGTAAAACAATAAAATTCAAGATAGAGTTAAACTAAAGTGATAAATTTATCGAAGGTCAAATATTAAGTATAGTGACAAATATCAACAAATTTGCATATTAACTCTTAATTAATTAAATTTAATTATATCATTCTTCTCTTATAACTTTGTCTTATTTTTTTATCTAGCAGAATTTGTTAAACAGGCCCAATAAATTTTTTTAAATTAGTATAAATATATATTAAATATTTATTCATATTTTTTTTAGTGAATTACAATAAAACGGTAAAGCCCTAACAACAACACGACTAGCGCGACTTGAACTCAGATCACACTTATTTCAGTCTCCAATCTCAATTCTTTCTTGATAAAATAAAATTAAATTTACTTAGTGTATTTTTCATAAAGAAAATAGCGTAATGAACCTGAATTTAACAAAATAATTAGAACATTGTTAACAGATGGACCTGAATTTTGAAATTTAAAAAATAAAGGGATTAAATTGATTGAAATAAGAGTATAGGGACTAAATTCTAAATTCCCAAAAAGTACTAGGACTTATGACAAATTTTAACCTATACTTTGTTTATTTATCTTTAGTTACGTGCGAAGGGGGGTTTCTTATATTTCATCTCCCTTATCTAAAGATTGTACCGCCCATTGTTTTGAAGATAAAAAAAAGTTTTCCATACATCAATTCAATCACATTTTTCAACTGTGTAATTTCAAATAATATTCAAATAATCCTCATCTTCAATACTTATTATTATTTAAATTGGTGTTATTTTTAATGTGCTTACTAATTTATTAAAAAAATAATATTTATACAACGCTATAAATATTATTTTTAAGATATATTTATTATTTTATATTTTTATATAACATTCAAAAAACACATCTAAATGAAAAAAATTTAAACTCAAAGCATTACAGCTCTCACTTAAATATTACAAGTACGGTAAGAATTGAAAAACTAACTCAACCACGCATAATTTACACAAGTGAGACTCAAACTTGTGATCTCAATGTTTTCAAGCCTCCACCTTGCAAGTACCATCTATTGCTTTGTGTCCGAGCTTTGTTGGTTGCTTTCTTTATCTTTTTTTTCAATAGAAGGGGTTCAAGTCTACTATCAATGTGTTAATCCTTTTTATCTTTAAGCTTAACCAAGAGGTATGGTTTTATATTTCTTCTTTGAAGAAGATCTTTAAAGAGATTGAGAAAATTTCTAATATGAATAAAGAAGAGTATACAGTTATTAAGAGGAGGGGAGAAATTGGTTGAATTTTAATCTTGAGTAGTGCCCTAGTTTTATGGATTCAAATGAATATGTTGTTTTCATTATTTTTAGAGATTTTATTTACTCGATTGAGTATCTGATATTATGAATATGCTAGAATCTATGAATTGATAAGTGAATTACTAATGTTATAATTTTTTATATATGAACGTTACATGTCTACTGTCACTGTATTTCTGATGAACTGTTATTGTTATTCATACCACTGTATCATTTATTGCAAGTTAAGCATGCCTATTGTTACTGTTGAACCAAATACATGTTAAGCATGTCTACTATTTTTGTACTGAACTATTACTAGCATGTCATACTGCATTACATGGGGTGAGACGATTAAAAGGAGGAAGTACTTTCAGTTTAATAAATATGCAACATTAGTGGTTTATCCACGAAATTTTTGGTAGCTTTTATCTATAAATATGTTGTGCACTCACAACCTACTGGCAGTTTATCTACAAGCACTAGTAGTTTATCCACAAAATTATCAGCAGCTTTTATTTGTAAATATGTTGAGCATTCACAACCTATTGGAAATTTATCTACAAATATTAGTTGTTCATCCACAAACTTACTAGCAGCTTTTATCTGCAAATATGTTGTGCATCCACAACCTACTAGCAGTTATCTGCAAATACTGGTGTTTCATTCACAAACTAGAGTGCTTTGATTAGAAGCATTCTGGGGAACTCTTACTGTGGAGTGTAGCGGTGGGGTAGGACCTTTTTTTATAATATGAAATTGCATTGTCATTCATAAGCATGTGCATAGTGGTTTCTAAAATATTAAAATGATATGTTGTTTTGATAAACCAATAATTTGAAATTATGAATTTCTATACGAATGTGATTATGCTAAGAATTGTTATCTCGTATGCTATGTTTACTGTTTCACACTTATTTCTTTGTGATTGGACTTACATTGAGCTTCTTAAGCTCACCCTCCCTTATTATCCCTCTCTACAGATAACCCACCAAGTTAGAACGTGAAGACGACAATCGGAGGGCTCGACTTGATTTATTTTTTTAGCTAAAAGTAATTTAGACATTTTTATAATTACTAATATTTTGGAACTGTATTCCTTTATTTAAACTGTGTCATGAGACTTAAGTTTAGAGTTATTAGAATTCATGATATTTAATTTGAATTTAGGATATTGAATCGTAGATTTATATTTAGTTATGAATAAAATAATTTTGATTTGTTCTTAATTGAAACTAAGTTGAATACCACTTTTTCAATGCTAGATTGTAGATAAATTTTGAGTGATAAATAAATTAGAAATTAATTAAGTTTTCAAAAGTAGTCAATGTTACAAGGAAAAATGTTAAACTTAGCAGTTAACAAAACTAATTAAGTTTTCTTCTAAGATAAGCAAATATTTTAAAATGATTATTTTATAAACTCCAACAGCTTATCGAGCCATTTCGGTTGCCAATGTAATCTCCCGAATTTGGATTTAATGTCTAGGTCGGGTTGGGGAGGTTACAAACATCTCTCAAGTTATGGAAAAAGTAGAAATGGTTAAGGTGATTTCTAAGGTCAGTGGTATTATCGTAGATATCTAGAAATAACTTTATCTTTGAAGGTACTCCTACTAGCATACAACAATGGACAAGGCATCATGGTTAGCATCTAGTTGTTTGTAAGCATCTTCAGTGAGTTGCTTGAGGCTTTCTAACACTTACTTCCGAGTTGCCACTTATTCAACCAACTTCAAGTTTATGTGAGGAAATTGTATATTAGGATCACATTGTCCTTCATAATCCTGATGAGATGGCATGAACCTAACTTGATTAAGGTTTTGTCTTCTTAAGTAGTGTTTCTCTGCTCACCACTGGATCTAGTTTCACCAATAGTTAGTCTATCATAGTTTTGGTTATTATTTCCTATCGTTGATTTAGAGTTTTCTGAGTGGTTGACATAGGCAAATGAGATTGCTCATGGCTAATACATATGTTGTTTCTAATTTGTATGAGTTGATCAAGCTAGCTGTAACTATGGTTTAAAGTTTCTTGTTACGTAGCTAAAGTGGAAGTCAAGAGCTAAAACTAAGAAAGATTTTGATGGTGCTAGTCTAAAAGCTAATGCAAATTTTGGTAAATTGAGGTAGTAAGGTATGCTACATCTAGATATGGGCTATATGTATGGTTAAGGCCTATCCGGGTATAGGTTTTCTTGTGGCACGAGGGTAAGGTTGGCATTGGATGGAAAAGGACTCAAGGTTAGAGATACAAAAGAGTGGGGCGGTTTTGAGGCTAGAGCATAAAACACAAAATGCAAAGCCCAATGGAAGGAGTGCAACCAACAACGTACAACACTAGAAAACATGTATAAGATGAAAAAAAAAATTATGTGAGATGTGAAAGGGAAAGGAACGAGAAATTAGTGATAGTGTTGGTACATGTGAAAAGATGGTCACAAAGATTGCACCCTTATGAAAGTGAAGGTCATGGTTGATGTAACCCCCTTTACCCAGCCTAAGAGATATGATCGGATCCAGAAGGTCACTATTGTAATTACATCCTCACGCAACTGAGAATCCATATTCGTCCACATACATACGCATTTATATATATATATATATATATATAGTTGGTAAATAAAACTAAATAATCAATTAATTCTAAATCGAAAACCAAAATCCAAAAATTAAAACAACTTAGAATCCCAAATGAAATAATAGTAATAACAAATAATATGAAAACCCAAAAATAGCTTGTACGATGAAATGTAAAATAATAAAATAAAATAAGAAAACTATAAGTATTCCTTCAGGTACCAAGTCACCTATGTCTCAGGTATCTGTAGGGAAAACTATAGGGAAATGAACTAAAAAGCTCAGTGTGTCTCTAAAGTACATATATCCTATTACATTATCACAATATTATCATAGCATGTAAAGTAACCACAAAACATGATACACCCACAAGCAAAATGCAATGCACCCATACTCCAGCACACCAACAGAATGAAGAGGTTCCCCAGAACCCCTTCCCAACCAATCGTCACTAATCGCAGAGTGGTTTTATTATCAGCCGTTTGAAGTTCCACCGTACAACCCAACCCATGAGCACACAATGGTATGATTACATGTATATCTCAGTTTAATCTCAATCTTAATCTCATGATATTACTCATATATCAGAGTTCACATTATTTTTCATCACAATATATATTATATGGATCATATTTCCCATAAATATGAATGACAATATTGACATACTTTATACAACTCAAAACTCAATCATACTATTTTTCACATCACACTATAAATCATCACAATGTAAATTATCCTATTGATATCATGTTACAGTATCATCATAAAAATATATCACATTACAACATTACATGCAATAGGATAAATAGCAATTAGAAACACACCTTTAGAAAGCTGAACTCTAATGACGAGGAGGTCGTCTACCACGTACTGATCTAGCATCGACTCTAATGGGGTTAGAACCTACAAACATAAATCCTACATTAGAACTATTATCAAACCATTAACTAAATATAACACTAATAAAATTAATTCACTTGTAGCTCTTAAAACTAATGCAAGAGTAGGTTGCACAGGTGGAAGAGGAGATAAGTCGTCGGGCTCGAAGTCGTGATCACCTAAACACAAACATCTCACATTAGATTTCTCAAATTAAACCTCTAAATAACTTAAAGTACAAAATTAAGAATAAAATAGTTAAAACGAAGCTTTCGAATTCGAATTTGGCGAAACGGACAACGAAAACAGGCTCAAGACGTCGAAAAACGATGGGGCAAGGTTTCTCAAAAACGTCAACGGTTAACGATCAACGAGTCGGGCTTGGGTCAAATAGGTTTGGTTTAAAGGTTTGGGTTTTTCACGGGTCATAATTTCGGGCTTTAAGGTTTGGATATAGTTTGGGTTAACTTAATTGGGCTTGTTGGGTTAAGCTTTTGGGTTCAAATTCAATGCCTATTCTTAACATAAAGTAACACACAAAAATTAGGGTTTCTACACCCTGATCAATGATGTCGATCCCCTCCATATACGATGGTACTAACAATAATAACAGAGTGAAACAAAGCCCTCAATACCCACTTTTGAAGAAACAAGCCTTTCCAACAATCTACCAACACCAAAAGAGGTGCAAAAGCGACAAAGCAACACCAAAAGAGAGAGGAAAGTAAATCGGTTTCTATATCGATCTCACAATCGAAAAAGACAAAGAAGATTTGGGATGAGGGGTTTTAATCGCAAGGCAATGAAGAAGGTTTTGAGAGTAGAGGTGATGTGCACGGACGGAGCACAAGGGTTGATCAGAGCTCGACGGAAAAAAAGAGAGTAAGGGGAGCAAGGAAGATTTCGACAGAGGCAAAAAAGGGAGAATGAGAGAAGAAAGGTCTCAAATGAAAGAAAAGGGGTTTTTATATTCTCTCAAAATGGCACAATTATTCGGAGGTCTTCAGAGACCTTTAGGGTTTTTGAAAAACCTTAAAGCTTTACTTGATTCTCACATAAGTCCTTCAATTCGTAATTAAAGTCCAATTGAGTCCTTCAGATATCTTAAATTAAAAAATTAACCTTTAAATTTCACAGATTAACCAATTTAATCCCTAAAATTATTTTAAGGTGTTACCATTGAGGAGCCGAGTAAGCTATGGTTGAGAAAGTGAACATATTGATAAGGGTTGCATCAGGACTTAGGTTGTAGAAGTGGATTGGGAGTAGGGCTATAAATGAACTGAGCTTGAACGAACAAACCTCTGTTCATGTTCGTTTGTTTATTTTTGAAGTTGTTCATGTTCGGTTCGTGTTCGTTAAGAATTTCAAATGTTTTGTTCATGTTTGTTTATTTAAAATTATGTGTGTTCATGTTCATTTGTCTAATGTTCACGAACATGTTCATTTAACTAATTGAACATGTTCATGAACATTAAACAAACATATTCATGAACATATAATTGAACATGTTCACGAATAATGTTAATGAATAATAAACAAACAAACAAACAATAAATACATACACACATATACTATTTTAATATTTTTATAAGAAAGTATCATTAATAAATAAACGAGTCAATAAACGAACTTATAAATGAGCTTGTTCGTGAACATAAACAAACCGAACACACCTTGGTTCGTGTTCGTTTGTTTATTAAACGAACATAAAAAATTTTGGTCATACTCGTTTATTTAGCTTAATAAACAAACATAAAAAAAAAGTTATACGATCAGTTCATCGAGCATTTTGTTCATTTACACCCCTAGTTGGGAGGTGGTTGGTGCCGACATGGTGTTGTTAGGCACAATAGTGTTAGTAGTGATGGCATCGATCGGGGTAGTATCAACTATGCTAGTGATAAAAATTATGGCAATAGTCATGTGACCAAAGTCAGTTTTGGTATTGATGTGGAGTTTCTTTAACGATGGGATCAATGGGATTTTTTTGTACCCAATGACGATGTCAAATGTTTGTATCTCCTTAGGACATTACTAGGCTTCGAGATTGATAAGTTGAGTTTAGACATATTAGGACCTGCGAACATAAGGTGAACGATGAATATGTTGGAGCTTGTGTTTCGAGATGCTCTTTGATGCTTAAATCGATGAGGGTAAAGGAGGAGGTGAGAGAAAAAAGAGATTGCAAAGTGATAGGTAGTAGAATGAATCCTTAGAAGATAATTATACCTCTTTCTTTACTTAAGCTTGTCCTACCTTCCCTAGGCTACTCATGAGCTGTCCCTCTACATGAAAGTGTAAGGTCATTTCCTATTGGTTGAGACATCCTTAACTTGATAGGGTCATGCTAAAAGACCTTATGTCTATTACTTTGCTTTTTGTTTTGCCTCAAATGCTTGTCAGATTGCAACATTACTTGTAACACCAGGTGTAGTGTTGTGATAGGTTCTGACTAAGCAGTGGCAGAGTCAAAAAAAAATTTTAGGAGGATTAAATTGTATATTTTTACGATAGTACAAATGTAATTTTATCATTTTAATAGCCTATATCTTTATTATTTTTAAAGGGTCAAATTAAATTTTTATCATTTTTTAAGAGGCCAAAGTGTAATTTCACCAATACTAATTTAACATTTTATAAATTATAAAGGGATTAAATTAAAAATTTACCATTTTAAGGGGCATAATATATATACAAAGAGAAAAATTGCAAAAATCTTAAACTTTGAGGGTCTACTTATATTTTTAAAAGGGTCATAATATAAATTTACAAATAACTAAATTGAAAAAATTAAACTTTGAAAAGGTCATGACCCTCTAAATCTCAACATAGCTCCGCGACTATAACTAAAAAGTATATGAAATTTGGTTCTCCTCTTACTCTTTACGCTTTTCGCATATTATCATAAGTCGGTATAACAAAAACAAATATGAATCCCCAAATCATATCAAACATGTTAAAATTTAACCAACATTGTTTTTTTTTTTTTTTTTACAATCTTAACATGGTTAACAAAAGCTAAAAAGAAGCCAAAAAAAATGCAGAATTACTATGCATGAATCTTTAATCAGACTATATATAATTATCATGACTAAGTTTTATCTAAATATATTTTATTTAATTCTAATTTATAGCTACGGAAACATGTATTTATATTTATAAACTCCAAAAACAAAATAACCTTCATTTTTGTTGTCCTAATTTTGGGATATAAGGGGATTGTCGTTCTCAATGTGACATTTTTTTTTGTAATACATTCAAAGTGTCGTTTAGTGTAATTGAAATTTTACATAACATGAAAATAAAAAACATTGATTTTATTTTAATTAGATTTAATGTCTTAAACCAATTTAAAATGTCTTAGGAAGCTTTTCGCATTGGGTTGATGATGTCCTAAATAGTAATATAATGTTTCGTACAAAGTGAGAATTCCCTTTTTATTTATTTGTAGTACATGCCGTTTTTTTCCACAACTGCAAACTTTTAAAATTTATAACATTATATTTATTTTTTAAAAAATTATATATAAGATGATAATAAAAAATATTTTTATAGTTATGGATATTCAAAATTAGAATCAAGTCCGATGTAGGAGTGCGATTTTTTTTTTTAAATATACTGATATGATTATATGATAATATCTATTCATATTTTTTTAATTTTTTTATAACGCACACACATTTTATACACACAAATACTGAAATTCGAATCTTTTAATATGAATATTATTTTTTTTTTCACTGAAATCATTCGTTGGATTCGTGTGCGATGTGAAACAGAGAAAAATAATGATTGTAAATGAAATAATAATCTTGAGTTAATATAAAAAAGGGAAATAAGGTAAAATGGGGAATAGAAGGAAGGAAGGGATATTGAAAGAAAAGATGAGGTTGAAAAATGAAATGGAATCCTTGGGCAAAGGTCAATATGTAGTGCGTAGGTGATTTCGACGTTTCCGGAAACTTGTTCTACCGGATAACCCACACAAAATATCAATTCCATGATGTACATTTTATAATTATTTTTTCCCATAATCACACAAAAAAAAATCATTTTAATTATTTATTTCATTTTTCATTTTTCATTTTTTAATTCTTGAATTTGTATTTTTATCAAATCATCTAATATTTATGAAAAACTTAACAAAAATTTAAATTTGTTGACATAGATTATCATGCGGATGCTACAAATATAATTATTTTAATTGATTTTTATTATTTTTTTGAGCTTTTAGAAAATTTATAATATTTTTATTTTTACAAAAAATAAATAATTTTAATAATTTTCTTGTAGGATTTTTTGAATTTTTTAAAAAAATTAATTAATAACTTTAATATTTACTAATTTTTACATTTTATTTTGAATGATTTAACAAAAAAATACAAATTTAAAAGTTAAAAAAATAAAATAATTAAAATAATTTTTTTCATAAAATTAAAAGATTAAATAAATAATTATAAACAAATTATATAAAACATTATTTTTGTGTAAAAAAAACAAAACCTAAAATGAACTAACTAAAACTTAACAATCTAACTCTCTACCATTCCTAAAACTTCCTATCAGATACTCAGCATTTAAGTTATTTTTCCCTATAGGAAGTCCATCTGCTGATTGTATTGTATTGTTTTGCTCAACTAATTGACATTTTAATAGTTTTTGAAAAGCTCCAAGATGATCTTTGGAACACAAAAAGATTATTATTTTTCCATGAACGCCATGCTATCAAACTAAAAAACGTCGATCAAGGAACCTCTAAGCTTTTTCCTGGCACTATATACTTCCAAACTTCTTTAATCACAGAACAGTCTCTAAAAACATACTGGGTAAGTTTCATTATGACCAATATCTCTTTGAACCAGTTCATGGTCCATATTATATTTGTGTTTAAGATGACTATACATTACATATCTATAGTATTTTAAATATTTAAACCGAAATCTAAATCAATGTGCTATAGGATATAAATGGATTTGTCAACATATGAACCCTCAAAATTTTTATTTTTTTTAAAATTTAAATATAAAATCAAATATTTTTATTTTTACAAAGAAAAGGGTATTATATTGTCCAAAATATGTACTCTAGTTTCAATGAGGTGGTAAAGTTGAAATGTTATGAATTTTGAGAAATATATATATATATATGCGTGGGTTCTCTTTAAAATTTATTTTAATTATTTATTTATTTATTTATTTAGAATTAAGGTAATTATTCATTTTAATATTTAATTTTAATGAAATTATTCTAACTTCAAAAGTAACATAAATTAACCACCAAATATTAACTAAATATGTAATTGAATATTTGAATTTATTATGTTTTTTCAAATATCATATTTATACATTTATATTTATCTAAGATTTGTGTAGGTTCATCTTATTAAATAATTGTTTAAAAAGTATTTTTGAGATTTTTAAAATATTTGTTGTTGTGGTAGAATGTGTCATACTAATATAAGATATACATAACACATCATATATTATTTATCTGATTGTTCCATCAATAAGTCATCGCTTAAAATAATAAGATAAATTTCAAGATACAAGTAATAATATAGTGGTGATATAAATATTAGGAAATTTTTCAAGTATTGGCAAAATCAAAAAAAAACTATGTGGAACTATGTAATATAAAATAAAATAACAACAATTCATATTACATGCGTATTTATGTCGATATGATATATTTAGTATAAAATATAATAGATAATTAAAACGTTTAAAATTAATTAATAATAATACATATAATATGTACATTATTAAATTAAAAAAATAAAACGTATGAAGTTGTTAGTAATTTTGAATTAATATCGAATTAATTTATAACATTAATTCAATCAATAATATTATCAATATAATAAGATGTAAATAGTATATTAAATGAAACTTTGATTTAATGAAATATTGATGTTTTTATTGATTTAAATAATACGGATTTAAATTTTATTTTATTTTTTTTGGTGAAAGGAAAACCTCAATAAATTAAGTTACATGATAAAATTAAGAGATTGCAAAATCCTATCTTTATTTACGTTAATAATAGCTAAGACTTCCTCCGGAAGGTCTTTAATTATAGTAAGCTCTTTTTTCCTCGTAAAAGTTAATTTGGTGACGCAATCCATACACTAATTGTCGTCTCTCGAGATGTGTCGAATAGTCCAGTGCTCCTCTTGCGATAGAATGTGACGAATCCTTCTGGTCAAAGCATAGTTAAACGAGTTTACAGTGCTATCGCGAATGGATTGAACAGCTTCCAGGCTGTGTGATCGGATTTCAACTTTATCATGCCCTCTATGTTGGAAAATTTTTAATCCCTCCAGGATGCGCCAAAGTTCAGCATAAAAAACTGAACAATTTCTTATATATCTGTTATGGCCGATGATTCACTCTCCGTTAGCACTACAAATAACTCCATCAGTAGTTGCGTATCCTGTAGATGTTCAAACTGCTCCGTCAGTGTTGAGAATGATTATACATATATAAAGTTTTATTAATTTTTCAAATAAAAAATTAAAAATTAATATAATTTAAAAAATGAAAAAGAAAAATATATTGTAATAGATTATGGTTAAGGACAAAGGGTGAAGAAGAAGTATAAAGAGAGTGGGGTCCAGTAACAAAGTGGCATAATAACAGCTGGCAAACGGGGTCTGACAGACTGGTTCTCTCCATCTCCAACACAACAAACGTCGCCTCCATTTCTTCCCCCCTCATTTTAAGCCCCCACCATCCCTTTTCTCAAACCAACTACTACGACAACCACCTCCTCATTTCTCTCTCTCTCTCTGCATTTTCATCTCTTCTTTCTTTCTCTTTTAAAATCTCATCCATGGCTGAGGAGACTCAAAACCCTGAAGCTGCTGCTGCCCCTGCTCCTGCTGAGGAAGTGGTGGTGGAGAAGGAGAGTGGAAAGGAGGCGCCTGCTGAGGCTGTTGTTGAAGACAAACCTGCTGAGGCTGTTGAGGAGGAGCCTAAGGTTGAAGCTAAGGACACTAAGGTAACTGAGTCTGCTTCTTTCCAAGAAGAATCCAATATAGTCGGTGAACTTCCTGACCCAGAAAAGAAGGCTCTTGATGAGTTTAAGCAACTTATTCAAGAAGCCCTTAACAAGCACGAATTCACACCCCCTCCTGCCAAAGATAAAGATAAACCAGCTCCCGAGGAAAAGAAAGAGGAAGACCAACCTACCACCTCTGCTGCTGAAACTGAAGTAAAAGTCGAAACTGAAGCACCCGCACCCGTTAAAGTCAAGGAAGAAGAGGAGGCCGCCCCACCGGTTGAAGTCAAGGAAAAAGAGAAATTCGCCCCACCGATTGAAGCACCGGCACCCGAGACCGTGGTGGAAACAGAGGTGGTTGAAAAGGTTTCTGCTGCCGATGACGACGGTGCCAAGACCGTTGAGGCAATTGAGGAATCTGTAGTAGCAGTGATCACTCCTCCACCGGCTGAGAAACCAGAGGAAGAGGCCTCTTCTTCTGTGAAACCAGAGGAGGTTGCTCAATCAGAAGAGAAGCCAAAAGAAGACGAAGTTCCCCCACCTCCACCCCAAGAGGTGTCTATATGGGGAATTCCGCTTCTTGCGGACGAAAGAAGCGATGTTATCCTATTGAAATTTTTAAGGGCTAGGGATTTCAAAGTCAAGGACGCATTCACCATGATAAAAAACACTGTTATCTGGCGTAAGGAGTTCGGAGTTGATGGCTTGCTGGATGAGGAGCTTGGAAACGAATTGGAGAAAGTGGTTTTCATGCACGGGTTTGACAAAGAAGGTCATCCTGTATGCTACAACGTGTATGGGGAATTTCAAAACAAGGAGCTGTATCAGAATACTTTTGCAGATGAAGAAAAGCGATCCAAGTTCTTGAGGTGGAGGATTCAGTTCTTGGAAAAAAGCATCAGAAAGCTTGATTTCAGTCCCAATGGTATCTCTACCATAGTTCAGGTGAACGATCTCAAGAACTCTCCCGGACCTGGCAAAAGGGAGCTCAGACAAGCTACCAACCAAGCCCTTCACTTGCTTCAGGACAATTATCCAGAGTTTGTGGCCAAACAGGTATATACACATTAGTATCTTAAATCTTTTTTGCATCACGGTGTTCAATTTCAACAAATATCGACTGTTGGTTTTGGATTTTGAAGGTGTTTATCAACGTTCCATGGTGGTACTTGGCTTTCAATATGATGATTAGTCCTTTCCTAACCCAGAGAACCAAGAGCAAGTTTGTGTTTGCAAGTCCAGCCAAATCATCTGATATCCTTTTCAGGCAAGTGGACTCCAATCATTGCTACAATGAATTTTTTCAATCATAAATTCGCTAACTTATGATTGTATATGTACATAGATATATTGCGCCTGAACAAGTACCAGTTCAGTATGGTGGATTGAGCAGGGACGGTGAACAAGAATTTACCGTTGCTGACGCTGCAACTGAGGTTACAATCAAACCAGCAACCAAACACACCGTTGAATTCCCTGTCACTGAGGTAAGATAAAACAAAGTAAAAATTGGGGTTTAATTAAATCCACATGAAATATAATATCTGGTTTGGGTGTTGAAATGGCAGAAGAGTAGTGTGGTGTGGGAGGTACGAGTTGTGGGGTGGGACGTGAACTATGGAGCTGAATATGTGCCCACAGCTGAAGATGGATACACCGTGATTGTATCGAAGACGAGAAAAGTCGGTCCGGCCGACGAAACGGTGATCTCCAACAGCTTCAAAACGGGTGAGCCTGGGAAAATGGTATTAACAATTGATAACCAAAGCACAAAGAAGAAGAAGTTGGTGTATAGGTTCAAGGCCAAACCTTATTCTGAATAAGTCCTCGGGGGATTATGACTTGGCCAATGTTACAAGGTTTCTTTTTGGATTTATTTAAATTTATATATATTTATTGAAAGAGAAGAAGATTTGAGGACAGTGAATGGGGGGTGGACATGTGTGCAATTTGAAAAGAAAGTGTTGTTGTGATTCTTCATACCTTTGCTTTGTAAAGTTGGTGTAAATTTCTGGGTGTATTGTTATCTCTCGTCTTTGTTCATTAAACATTTGTTATAAACTCTCAAAGTCTTACACTGTTTGTTTGCTTTGCTTCTTTAATACTCTTTTTATGGAAATTTTAGTTGCATTTGTTATATCTATTTGGATAAATTCAAGATTTTATCCTTGTCAGATAAGAAAACATAATTCCTCTGTTCGTCTTTTACAGCTACACTTTTATAATCTCGTTTTTCACTTTCAATATTTCATAATCAAAATTTATATTTATATTTGTTTTCCCATCACAAAATTACATTATTTTGCCCAATCAAAGTTTTCCAGCACAATTACAAAAACAATAAAGGCCCAACACAATCTTAGATGCGATCTACGAACAGTTTAGTTTTGTTTCTCAAAAGTATTTTTAAATCAAAAAATATTTTTGAACAAAAGTTAAAATTTTTTATTTCAAAAATACTTTTGAAACATTCAAAAATATCTTATTTGACAACATGGACAAATCCAGGGATAGTTATTTTTCATTTTATCTCTTGAAAATTTTTAAAATTTTAAATTAGTGAAGGTAAAATTATACTTTATCTTTTAAAAATGATAAATTTTTTATTTAATCCTTTAAAATTTATATTTTTACTATCATAAAAATTATAATTTAATTTCGACTCTCCCTAAAAAAAATTTTTGATTTCGTCCTTGTTTGGCAGTATTTTTTCTTTTTGTCTCCAAAATATTTTTGAGAAGTAATGTACCTTAATGTTTATTGTTAGTGCATTGTTAAATAATATAATATTTATTTAATAGATTGATAATTAAAATATATTAAATTAAAATTAAAATGGTGAGAAAACGGAATATAGAATTGGGGAAGGGCGTTCTGTCTTGACATGAAGCCGTAATTTAAGGGAATCTTTTCTTGTGGAAATGGAACAATTAGGTACGAAATTGTGTGAAATACGGCTGCCAATTCCCAGATTCTGTTTACGATTAATCATTAAAGTTGACAATAAATTCAATTAAAAATGTTAAATTCCGCCACAAGTACCCGTATTTTTCGTAAATTTAGATTTTTAATTTATCTATTTCTTTTTAGATTTTAAAATTCAAGTTTAAATTGTTAATATTGTTAATTTTTTAATTTTTTAATTTTTTATTTTGAAATTAAAAAATACTCACTTGGTAATAATGTAATTAAAAAATCAACATTATTTAACAAAAAAATCTTAATAGTTGTATTTTAAAATTTGAAAAAGTAAAGAGATTAAATTTTTAGAGATAAAAGTGCAAAGACTAAATTCTAAATTTATAAAAAGTAAAAGCACTTGTTGCATATTTTTTTACAAAAGTTGACAATAAAATGTTTGGGCATTGGGATGGAATAAATCTACATTTCCTACATTTTACCGTTATAGTTATAAATTATTATTTTAAGGGTAAACTCCATAATTAGTCACTAAATTATGGTATATTTTTGTTTTAGTCACTTAATTAAAAAAGTCACAAGTTGGTTATTAAAATATTCAACAAAATTCATTTAATTCACTGAATTGTTAGAATCAATACTATATGATTTTTTGTCCGCACTGTTTGCATCAATCGAAAGTTCTTTTTTTTTCCTTTCTCTTCTATAGTTTAGTTTTTTTTTTCATGAAACAGTTTTGGACATCACAAATCTGCGAACCAAAATTCAAACAATTTTTTTCTCCCATCTTCGGCATTGACAGTCATATCGACTTGAATCTAAGGTATATTTTCTACTCATTGATGAGTACTTATCCATCTATCGATCGTTGAATCGTCACTTAAAGCTTGCTAACAGAACCTTTTTTTTTTTCTTTTTTCTTTTAAACTTAACAGCCCAATAAATTAAATAAAAACTTTGAATAATTCAGTGACTTAAATGAAAGTTTTTGAATAGTTCAGTGATCACATTGTAACTTTTTTAGTTAAGTGATCAAAACGAAAATATATCCATAATTTAGTGACAAATGATATAGTTTACCTTTTTTTTTTAATTACAATATAGTGTAAACAATAACTTGTTGGATGGTCAAGGGTGTTCATTATCCCAAATATGATCTAGATTCGAGTCGCGTTACTATTAGAATTTTACCCTTCTCCTTATAATTCAAAAAAAAAAAAAAATTTTGGATTGGCACTCTTAGTAAAGGTAGATGCTTTGGATTTTTTAGTATATAATTTGAAGTGTAACCTTGTAGAATTGCCATATGTGAGTTAAGTTTAGTGAATCATGATTTGAGAGCATCATCATCTTTAATAAAGGTGGTGGGGAATATGATTAGAAACCAAAATGTAATATAATCTAGGATTCCATCTCACCCAAAATATTATTATTTTTAATACACTTATCTTTTCTTGTTTTTTCATTACTATCAAAATTATTTTTTTCTAGTAATGATTATTCACTATGTGCCTAAAAATAATGTTTTTTTTTTAATATAAGTGTGATTATATGGTAATATTATTTATATTGTCTTAATCTTTTGATAAAGCACATATACCTTGCAAACACAGATGCTCGAACTCGAATCTCTTAAAATGAACAATATCCTTTTTATCACTTAAACTACTTATTGAATTCTACAAAGAAAGTTAATGTTTAACTTTTTTGACATTATGTTTTAAAACCATTTATATATATATATTTTTTCATATTTTCATTTTCATTTTATAATTTATATTCGATATAACCACAATATCGAAAAAAATAATGAAATAAAAAACTAAGGGAGGCTGCTTTTTTAACTTTTAGCCTAAAATGCTTGACAGATGATTGATAAAAAAGAGTGATTGATTTTTTTTTAATATTCATATTTTTAGTTAAATATCATCCTTATTTAAAAAAAAAAAATCATTTTTATACAAGAGGAGAAGAAATTCACTAATGTTGAAAAACAAATGATACAAGAAGAGTTTCGACTACATCTATTTAAATTTTGAAAATCTTATTTTGATAAATGTCAAATAGAAGACTTGTAGTTCTATACAGATTCTACTTGTGCGGCATGGCTCATATCACAAGAATCGAAAGGTCGCAACCCCAATTTATGTTTAATGGGGATTTGTGATGGCCTTCGACTCTCGACATTTTATTCTCACGGATCCTCTCATTTTATCACTATATTTATTTTTTAATAAATGACAGAATTCTAATCATACAAAATTTAACAATTTTAAATAAAATTTATGAATTAGTTTATTCAAACAGATATTATATTTTTCAAAGAAAAAATAGAGGGTGGATGTCATGGTGGATATTTTTGATGAAATGGTAAGTGGGAGATATTTAATGCATACAAAAGTCTCACGATTGCTTGTAGAGAAGAAAACTGATTGTATAATCATCCTTATCCATTCCTTTCTCCTTCCTCCCTAATGTCGTCTTTGACCATATAACTTGAAGGATTTATCAATGAATTCAATCCAATTTTAAATGCTTTCTCTAATTTTCTATCCTCTTTTAATATTCAATTTTTTTTTTTTGAATTATAATAGTAGGTAAGTTCGAATAATAATTGCGATTAGTACGATTCGAATTCAGATCACATCTAAGACGGTGAACACTTTTGATTATCAAATCACCACATGAGATTCTATTCAAATCTTCTTTCAAATTAGATCAAAAGCAACTTTTGAAATCAAAATTCGATCACAGATATGTTAAATGGACCTCTTGTTTAACCAAACTATTAATGTGTCCATTTTACTTTAAAAAAAAAAAAACATAATTCTCTGTTCAATATTAATTTAATTGACATCATTCTTGTTATAATAATTTAAAAAGTGTAAATTCAAATATACTTAAACACGTAATATTCTTTACTTAAGAGATTAAGAGTTATGGATAATTTAAATATTTTTATTAAATAAATCATTATAATTTTTGCTCATTATAGTACCTATCCTTAAATGGTTTTTGCTCGCAGATAAGGATGTTTCAAAAGTTAGTAAAATTGAATGAAGACGTGATTATTAGGGTAGTAATTATATATTATTGTAATTATCAAGAATTCTAATTATCTAGAATGTTTGACTCAAATGAATATAGTTACATAATAATTTTTTTATGTCATTTTTAGTACTATGAATTATAATTGCACAACCACATAATTTTAAATTTTAAACAATAATATTTATTATTATAAAAAATATCCATAAAACTTGGGAAAAGAATTCTTAAACCAGTAGCATAACTCAATATAAAATCATTGTTTGTAACATGCTAGTTCAAGAAAGTATTTGACAATGCAATTACTAATAAAGTTAAGAAAAATAAACATCATATGGAATATATATATATATATTACTTATTATAAAAAATATCAGTACGATAAAATTTTTAAATTAATAACAAAAAATAAAATTAAATAATCATATGTAATATGTTAGTCCAAGAATGTAGCTGTTCATATGCTTACTAATAAAAATAATAAGAAACATAAGCATCATATGCAATTTTATCTAATTGTTTTACATTTCATATTTGTTGAACTATTACCTCTTTAACATTTAACGTATACTTATTATAATCATCTGTTGGTCTTTGACCAAGTTCTCCATCATCTAAATATGAATCTATATCAATATCATCATTATCGTCAGTAGTTAGTCATTAGCCAAGTGGAAATAATTAATAATAAATATTACGTAATTTAATTAAAATTAATATAAATAATTTATCATAAATATTAAGGTTAATATATTTTTAACACTCGAAATTGACAATTAAATTTATTTTAATACTTCAATTTTTTTATCGTATTAAATATATAAACACAAAATGTTAACACTATTAAAAATTAGTTGATTTGACATCCTTAGCCAATCAATTTCTTCCACGTGTAATGCAACATTATCTTTACGTAAATTAGTTCGTATATCCGCATGATATATTATATTTTTTTTTGCTTGTTATAATGATGTTAAATTATTATATTTTCTCAAGAATAATTTATTATTCTAATAAAAATCTTTCTGGCAATTTTAAATAAAATGACCATTATATTTAATTTATTTTACCTAAGATTATTGGGATGATGAAGTTGGACAAGACATTATTGGATAAGGTCAGAAATCAATTGTGTTTCCATTTCAACTTCAAATTAAATGCAGAGTTTGTTGCTGTAATATTAAGGAAATGCTTGATATCTAACATACACAAATTCTCACTCTCATTCCATCAATCTATCAACTCTTGCTACGTGTCTAAAAAAATATTATTAACTTAATCCCATTCTTATAAATATATTAAATTATTAAAAAATGACCCCCAAAATAACCTGAAGAAATGTAAGTACAGTTCATCCTAAATTTACATAATTCAAGTGCTCGTTCTATTTTGGACATAGTTGAATTAAGCTCCAAGGTTATGTGGTGATAGAAAAAATGGAAAGGGTGGAACAATCATTTGTTTGTGCAGTGTGGCTTCTGGATGGCTAACTGCATCCTCCACTCTGGTTTAAGCAACACAAACCGAAGTTCACAAGCTAGCTTGTAAAGTAAATAGTTTAACACTTCGTGAAACATGGTACAAGCAGCACAATAACGAAATGGGCAAGGAACTTAGTTATGATACCAAGCTAAAGAAGCTACAACCCAATCTCAAAAGCTAGCTTCTAGGGCAGAGAGTTCAACTAGGGCAGGAGAAGAAATAAAGAAAAGATAGGGACAAAATATGACCTACACATGCATCCTTAATTTTTCTATGACATGAGGCAAGCTGAAAAAGAACTCTTGATATCAACACACGGCAGACAAATCAAGTCCAACTCTCAACAATAATCATGCAAAATGGAAGACCGCAACAGAAGTATTTGTTTTTATTTTTCCGCTTCAATTTGTGTTGACTCATATGATAGAATTACATAATAAAAGATAATGGTGATCCATAACAAACTTTTGGTGCAACAAGTTAATTGTTTACCCACCAACATATAAATTTTAGAGGAACTTCAACAACATCAATTCACTCCAGTTTCTCCTGGAAAAATAAAAGAGAACTAAATTAACTTTCTTATAGAAATTCTTGAAACATATAATATGTAGATTAATATTGAAATAAACTAAAATTTAGAAGCATCCTTGCTATGCAGATTTTTGAGAAAGAACTTAATAGACCATACTGTAAAAGTGTCAGAAAAATCAACCACGACATCTACTCTGGACAGGAATAGTTGCCCTAAACTGCAAAGGCCCTATGCAAAGATCATCCATGACACTGGGGCTGATAACCTACAAGACATTTTCACCTGAGAAATTGGCTATGCTTGGGCACTAGCAAAAAAATATTTTTTCCCCTTGCAGCAGCAGATTTTTTACACACAACTTTCCCATCAAAATGCCTTCCATAAAAGTTTAAAATATTTCAGCTAAGCAATAATTTATACTAGAGACCTCCAGCCCTATTCAATTATAAGTTGATCTCATACCAATATTTTTGCATAGATGGGTGTCGGGTGGAGTACTCCATAAAAATCTGAACACCCCCTTCAATTTTTCAACCTATATAGGTCATTATGTTTTATTTTAAAAGGCTACTCAAAAGGTCAAGGGCCTCTGAGAAGGGCGTACTCTAGGTGAAAAATAAATAATAACTTGATGGTTTATGACATTTTAAGCAATTATCCAAGAAAAGCTCAATGAGAGTTGTTTCAGCTCAGTAATTGAAATATATGCCAATGCCCATATTTGATTCATCAGCATCACAGTTTCACTTTCCACAAAATTTCAGTTTTTATAGATATTTATAATCTAGCCATTGTCATAAAAAAATTAACCTAGGAAAAAAGTCACTCATCATCACCAATTTTTTTAATTAAGATTGATTACTCCTAGATGGCTCTAACAAAGTTGGTTGAGTGTGAGTGTTGAAGTTGACGATCATAAAATTGGTTAGCAGGCATTCATAACCTAACCCAGAATGACACCACCAGTGCCGATGGATATCCTCTCATTTGACACCTTGAGATGACTGTTAATAGGTTGAAGAATATTTTAACATTTGTAACGGACAAAGGATTACACTAAACAATTAAAACATGATTGTGAACCTAGAAAAAGGAAGAGTCCAGAAGATTAAACCCATAGTTCGATAAAACATTACTCCAACCTTGGGTGCAGGAGCATCATCGAGCTTAGGAGGAGCCAACTTTGGCGAATATCCACCAAAAAGACTAGAACAATCAGTGTATGCAGATCCAATCCCAATCCCAGCACCAAAAGCTACAGATGCCCATCGAGTCACTGGACTCCCTGGCATGACAAATCAAAGTTATGAATTCAAGGAAGGATTGAGGAAGACATGCAAAGCAGAAAACACAAAAACGGAAAGGCATTATAGCAACAATGCCTGGAAATACGAGTACTAGAAGAAAACTGAAGCAATCAAAATGGAAGAACTCAGTTTACTTTGTCCACGGCTTAGATTAACATCTAGTAAAAAGTTAAAATGCATAATAACTTCAACCATTTAGGCTTTGCTTGGTAGCATTGATGATTGAAGGTGGCTATGAGTCATAAATCATAAACAGCTCCTTTCCACTCTCCCCACAAAGCAAAGCCTTAATCAAGTTCCTCATCATTTCTAGGCGATTTACAACAAAGGCAAAAAGGAGCTAGTTCTGGTGTTGGAATATAAGGTGAATCAAAACCAACATGCAGGGATGCAAGGTTCTCCTTAAGGAAGCCACTTGGTCTCAAATGTTGCCACTTAAATGGATACTAAAGTGTACAACACAGATGTAAATAGCAGCCATAGCACGATGTTATGGCTGCTATTTGAATTTGTGGCTCTCTTTGCCACCAGTATTCACTGTAGATATTTGCTGCAATTAAGTGTAGTGATATACGTCGCACTCGCAACCAATAAACACAACACATCCAAAAAAGTATCCACGACTGCAATTAAATCCCTACATATTTTGGATATGTATATACATCATATTTACATCTAAATCTATGAATGTAGAGCAGGCGCATATATAACTGGGAGTGCAGAACAACATAGAAACAATTACAAGAAAGATGAAAAACTGGATATGATAAAAAAAATTTGTAAACAAATCAGGCTAATCTGCAATTGGGCAAATCGAAAACAATATATCTTAAAAGGAGAAAGAAATAAGGGAAAGATAACAAACTGAAGAAAAGGAGGCCACCAAAAGCGCCAGCCAAGGATGAATAAACGAAGCGGCGGAGAGTGAGATCGATGCAGGCGTCCCATTTTGCGTTCATGTCATACTTTGACAGCGTCAATTGCTTGTTCTCCCCCATTTCAGAGCCTTATGCAGTACAACTATTGCTTTGGTTATTTCTTGGAATTTTTGCTCAGATTTCCTTCTTTTACTTCGTCTTCGTTTGATTCTCCTTTTGTTTTCTGGGTAATCTGCCGCAATGCTTTCAGATAGGTACCGCTTGTTTTTCCTTTTCTTTTTTATTTTTTCTTTTCAACTTACAGCATCCATAGATAAAATGGGATCAAGAACAGAATTGGCCCAAAAGAGCCCAATAATAGAAATGTCTTAAAATAGCTCAGAAGATGCAATAAAAGAAACAAGGTCCAAACAAGCCCAGCTCCCCACAATATTCAACAAACTCGCCCCCTAAACTATTTCACCCTTGCTGTCATCGGAGTAGGCGGAAAGGATGTTGGGGAAGTAGAGATGCAAGGGGGCCGCACCCGCTATCATTTTTTAGCAAGGCTGGAACCACAAAGAGAGAGGAGGAGATGGTTTTTTGTTGAAGAAGGAGAAAAAAACCAAGGGAAAAGTATTTCAGCAATCATTAAACTTTGATTAAAAAAATATTTCAATACTAAATCAATCACTAACGTTTATAAAAAATGACAAATCAATCATTAATATTTTTGAAAAGTGATAAATTAATCACCCAAGCTCATTTTCTGTTACAGACCTAACAAGACAGTTGACGTGGCCCGTTAGGGTGTCACGTTGGAAATGACCAGATGTCCATGTTGGATCTGGTGTCCTCAATGTAGTATTTTCGTATAAGTACACTTGTAATTTTTCGAACAAATTAGTTAATAAAACTATTCATGAATTATATTAATACTTTGTATGTTGTCCAAACATGGTTTTTGTACGCAAAGAAAAATGAAAGCAAATGTTGCTCACTAGTTGTTTATTGTTTAATTAATATTTAACGGTGTTACGTGGTCAAATCGTAATACAGAAAAATATCTTGTATTAATAGACGAATCAAAATGTGTCTTTACTCCAATAAAAAATGAGTAAATCGTTTGAAAGATTAATATGTCATCAATCAAATCCAATTGAAAAGATGTTTTATCTTAGGCATTGGAATGAATGATCCCAGAAGATAGAGTATAGATATGATTGATTGAACTGACTAGATTGATAGTACATCGGATTGGACCCAAATAGAATAGATAATGAATCTATTTATGGATCTATTCACTTATGACATTCATAGTGTGACATACCTAAATCCTGAGTGGATGACGAATTATGTATGCGTGACACGTACATTTTGATGTAAGTAAAAGTCCAAGTCCGAATATATAAGGAATCGAAAGCTGGTGCATTAGGTGTACGACTTCTGCAGGAACACACCCTATTATCCCCTCTCCTTCTCCTAGTTGGAATAGGAAATTGTTTTTCTATTTGAAATAAACTTTTACAATTCAACAAAGGTTCTACCTTCTCTTCCTGTAAATAGATGGGACGGTAGAGCTATTTAAATAATTTTGAGAGAATTGATACTCTGCCGAAAAATAGAGAGAATTTATTCTCAACTATTAAATATATTTTTCTAGAATAACAATTCTATCGGTTTCTATTAAAGAAGAGAGAATATTCGTTTTTACCCCAAAAATAAAAGAAAACTTTTCTAGTTCTGTGTTTTGATTCAATCCGTTCAAGCCCACACTTGAAGCAGTTCGTGGTACAAGAATAGCAAAAAATATTGTTTGGTTAAAAGCTAGAAAACTTCAAGGATTTGTTTATCTGAAAACACATGTATGATTTTAGTTCAAGATTTATTGCTATAAATATCACAAACCAGGTTGATTTTCAAAATTTTAATTTTCCGCTGTAAAAGAAAATCGTTTTCAAACTGGATTTTTTCCAATAGTCCATTTAATGAGTAATTAATTTCCATCGTGCGATCTAAAAAAAATAACTTAATGTGCCAAAAAAACTCAATTAAAACATAAGAAGAAACTAAAGAAGCAAAAACAATTTGGTTAAAGAAAAAAATCGTTTAAGAGAAAACGGAAAACAATTGAAATTTTTTAGGAAATCATTGGAGAAGGGATTGAAAATATTCGAAATTGGGGAATTATTGTGCAAATTTTCAACATTGCCGGAGTGGTTACTAGAAGAGAACCAGCTGAAGGTGTTCCATCGATTGTAACGAGTAGCACAACAAAATTACAAATAACAATACCATCAACCATATTTTTCTCTCCTCCTTGCATCCTTCGTTATCCTAACTTTTTTCAAAACACCGAACAACACAATTCTTGAACGGGGCATTAATGGCAGAGCAAATTGTTGGAAAATGTGCCCATATTATAATAAACATGTAACTATCTTTTATGTATTTGAAAAAATGAATAAATAGAGTTAATTTCACATTTCACTATTATGTATTTTGTATTTATGTCTTTCATGTTTTGCAAGCATAACAAAATTGTAACAAACAAATATTAGCTCATTGATTGTCTAAGTTCAAACTGATGATGAGTGACATTGTAAGAACGTTTACATTACGAGAAAAACAATTTACTTCACTAGATAATCTAAATGAGTCTGTAATCCCGTAAAAGAATCAATGTGGGCATTTGATTCAAATACTTAGAAAGATTATTATGTCGTCTACAATTCCAATTGTGGAGATGACTAGTCTTGACTGTTGGAGCAGTTAACTCCACGGGTAGACACATAGATGTATTCATTGGAAGAATGATACATTGGACTGGATTAAAGATGAATTAATTCTGAATCCATTTGTGAATTAATTCACTTGTGATGTTCATGGTGTAATTTACCTAAATCTTAAGTTAGTCATTGGTCATGCGTATGTAACTCATGTGCTTTGGTATAAGTGAAAGCTTATGTTCTAAAGATGAACGAGCCCATAGTTGATATGTTGGATTTATGACTTGTGTATGACATGACTTTACTAGCAAAAATGGAATTCATAGCTCGATTAAAGAGTTAATGATATCTGTAACACCCCCAATCCGACCTAAGAGTTTCGGCTAAGTCGAAGGCGTTACATTCTATCACCGAAGTGATCCTGTAAAGCCATTCTTTTTACTTAAGTCGATTTGTTTGAAAATCACTATTTTTTTTTAGAAAAATATTCATTCATTTAAACCGACTTTACTTAACCGAAGTGGTATCTCTTAAACATGTCTTATTATTTTCACTAAGTTTGAAAGTGTTTGGTATGCACTTTTGACATCTTAAACTTGATTTTAAAGTCCTACATTTGAAATTATATATTATCCATGTTTTTACAAAATAAAAGGTTTTAAAATTATATCATTTAACTTGAGGTAATGAATTATAATAATCTTAGTTGCTTTGGCAACAACTATGACATCTCGCATTTAGAATCAAATCTGCCATCCAGATTAAGTGCGGAGCGCCATAGAATTGCTCTAGAGGAGCATTGTTTCGAGACAACAAATTATGTCTCAAGGCATAAGCTTATTTGTCTTGAGACATAAACCATCAAAGTACCCTTGATGTCTCAAGACATACATGTTATGTCTTGAGACTTAATGCTCTAACGATCATATTTTGTTCATATTGTTTTGAAACACCTCTTCTATGTCTCGAGACATAAGCTTGCAAATTTCATTAAATGTGCAAAATTAATGCTTCCAAAAATTCCCTCCAACAACTCCAAATATCTAAAAACCAATAAAAAGATACAAATATGGTTCAAGGACACTTCCAAGAATATAATAAGCTAGTTTACAAAGACCAAGAATAAAATCCAATCATTTCTCATTTTTATTCTCTTTTTCACTTGTAAGTTCAATTCTCATTTATCCTTTCAGTATTATTTTGTAATTGTGAGAGCTTTATCATTATATATCTTCCTTCTAGAATTGATAATTCTTTCTCAATTGTATCTCCCATTAGCCATTATTATATTTTGGGGGGCATGGATGGAGCCGTCGGCGCTTAACTTCCTTGTTGGTCGAAGCTTGATAGTCCTTGGGTTTCGTCACACAAACTCTCTGTTAGTGGCTGAGGCCTTTTTTATGGCTAACGAGTCTCTTCTGTCGCTGCTCATGACTGGCTTCAACGATGGTCGATAACATACTTTTTTGAGTTTGGCCGAGGCCTGGTCTCCTGCCGAAGGCATTCATGCTGACGACGGGTGCGGCCCCCTTGCATCTCTACTTCCCCAACATCCTTTGGCACTTCCTTTCCCGCCTACTCCGAGGACAGCAAGGGTGAAATAGTTTAGGGGTGGGATTTATTGAATATTGTGGGGAGCTGGGCTTGTTTGGACATTGTTTCTATTATTGCATCTTTGAAGCTATTTTGAGACATTTCTATTATTGGGCTTTTTTGGGCCCTTGCTGTTCTTGATCCCATTTTATCGATAGATGCTGTAAGTTGAAAAAAAAAAAAAAAAAAAAAAAAAAAAGGAAAAACAAGCGGTACCTATCTGAGAGGCATTGCGGCAGATTACCCAGAAAACAAAAGGAGAATCAAACGAAGACGAAGTAAAAGAAGGAAATCTGAGCAAAAATTCCAATAAATAACCAAAGTAATAGTTGTACTGCATAAGGCTGTGAAATGGGGGAGAACAAGCAATTGACGCCGTCAAAGTATGACATGAACGCAAAATGGGACGCCTGCATCGATCTCACTCTCCGCCGCTTCGTTTATTCATCCTTGGCTGGCGCTTTTGGTGGCCTCCTTTTCTTCAGTTTGTTCTCTTTCCCTTATTTCTTTCTCCTTTTAAGATATATTGTTTTCGATTTGCCCAGTTGCAGATTAGCCTATTTTGTTTACAAGTTTTGTTTTCTCGTATCCAGTTTTTCATCTTTCTTGTAATTGTTTCTATGTTGTTCTGCACTCCCAGTTATATATGCTCCTGCTCTACATTCATAGATTTAGATGTAAATATGATGTATATACATATCCAAAATATGTAGGGATTTAATTGCAGTCGTGGATACTTTTTTGGATGTGTTGTGTTTATTGGTTGCGAGTGCGACGTATATCACTACACTTAATTGCAGCAAATATCTACAGTGAATACTGGTGGCAAAGAGAGCCACAAATTCAAATAGCAGCCATAACATCGTGCTATGGCTGCTATTTACATCTGTGTTGTACACTTTAGTATCCATTTAAGTGGCAACATTTGAGACCAAGTGGCTTCCTTAAGGAGAACCTTGCATCCCTGCATGTTGGTTTTGATTCACCTTATATTCCAACACCAGAACTAGCTCCTTTTTGCCTTTGTTGTAAGTCACCTAGAAATGATGAGGAACTTGATTAAGGCTTTGCTTTGTGGGGAGAGTGGAAAGGAACTGTTTATGATTTATGACGCAGCCACCTTCAATCATCAATGCTACCAAGCAAAGCCTAAACGGTTGAAGTGATTATCCATTTTAACTTTTTACTAGATGTTAATCTAAGCCGTGGACAAAGTAAACTGAGTTCTTCCATTTTGATTGCTTCAGTTTTCTTCTAGTACTCGTATTTCCAGGCATTGTTGCTATAATGCCTTTCCGTTTTTGTGTTTTCTGCTTTCCTCAATCCTTCCTTGAATTCATAACTTTGATTTGTCATGCCAGGGAGTCCAGTGACTCGATGGGCATCTGTAGCTTTTGGTGCTGGGATTGGGATTGGATCTGCATACACTGATTGTTCTAATCTTTTTGGTGGATATTCTCCGAATTTGGCTCCTCCTAAGCTTGATGATGCTCCTGCACCCAAGGTTGGACTAATGTTTTATCGAACTATGGGTTTAAGCTCCTGGACTCTTCCTTTTTCTAGGTTGCACATTCATGTTTTAATTGTTTAGTGCAATCCTTTGTCCATTACAAATGTTAAAATATTCTTCAACCTATTAACAGTCATCTTAAGGTGTCAAATGAGAGGATATGCATCAGCACTGGTGGTGTCATTCTGGGTTAGGTTATTATGAATGCCCGCTAACCGATTTTGTGATCGTCAACTTCAAGGCTCACACTCAACCAACTTTATTAGAGCCATCTAGGAGTAATCAATCTGAATTTAAAAAATGGTGATGATGATTGAACTTTTTTCCTAGGTTAATTTCTTATAACAATGACTAGAATTACATATATATAAAAACTGAAATATTGTGGACAGTGAAACTGTGATGCTGATGAATCAAATATGGGCATTGGCATATATTTCAATTACTGAGCTGAAACAACTTTCATTGAGCTTTTCTTGGATAATTGCTTAAAATGTCATAAACCATCAAGTTATTAATTATTTTTCACCTAGAGTATGCCCTATCATAGGCCCTTGACCTTTGAGTACTCTATCCCTCGCCCATCTATGCCAAAAATATAGGCATCAGATCAACTTATATTTGAATAGGGACTGGAGGTCTCTAGTATGAATTATTGCTTAGCTGAAATGTTTTGAACTTTTATGAAAGGCATTTTGATGGGAAAGTTGTGTGTAAAAAATCTGCTGCTGCAAGGGGAAAAATATTCTTTGCCAGTTCCCAGTGTCATGGATGATCTTTGCATGGAGCCTTGGCAGTTTAGGGCATCTATTCTTTTCCAGAGTAGTTGTTGTCGTTGATTTTTCTGACACTTTTACAGTCTGGTCTATTAAGTTCTAACTTTCTCAAAAATCTGCATAGCAAGGATGCTTCTAAATTTTAGTTTATTTCAATATTATTCTACATATTATATGTTTCAAGAATCTCTATAAGAAAGTTAATTTAGTTGTCTTATCTTTTTCCAGGAGCAACTGGAGTGAGTTGATGTTGTTGAAGTTATGTTGGTGGGTAAACAATTAACTTGTTGCACCAAAAGTTTGTTATGGATCACATTATCTTTTATCATGTAATTCTATCATATGAGTAAACAAAATTTGAAGCGGAAAAATAAAAACAAATACTTCTGTTGCAGTCTTGCATTTTGCGTGATTATTGTTGAGAGTTGGACTTGGTTTGTCTGCTGTGTGTTGATATCTAGAGTTCTTTTTCAGCTGCCTCATGTCATAGAAAAATTAAGGATGCATGTGTAGGTCATATTTTGTCCCTATCTTTTCTTTATTTCTTCTCCTGCCTAGTTGAACTCTCTGCCCTAGAAGCTAGCTTTTGAGATTGGGTTGGAGCTTCTTTAGCTTGGTATCATAACTAAGTTCCTTGCCCGTTTCGTCATTTTACTTGTTGTACCATGTTTCACCAAGTATTGAACTATTTACTTTACAAGCTAGCTTTTTAACTTAGGTTTGAGTTGCTTAAACCAGAGTTAGGATCGTGGGGGATGCAATTAGTGATCCAGAAACCACAGTGCACAAACAAATTATTGATCCACCCTTTCCATTTTTTTTGTTATCTTAAATCCCAGCATAACCTTGAGCTTACTTCAACTATGTCCAAAATAGAACGAACTTAGCCTCAGCACCTGAATTATGTCAGTTATCTTTGCCTTTGTTAGAAGTTAAAGCTAAGAAGCTAAGATTGAATGCTCTTTCATGAGTCGTTGGAAAGAACAGAACAAATAAATACAAGATGGGTTTAAAGCTACCAGTCCATAATTTGAGGGTTTAAGTGGGAAGTCCAACCTAGTTTGAGGCTTGTCTAGTTCGGTTAGGATCAAATTGAACCAATTTTCTCTGCATCCAAACCAGATTGCTATTTTGAGGTTTTAGTTTTAACTCTGAAACTGGTAAGTTGAGTTGGGTTTCAGTTGAATTCTTCGTTAGGATGAATATGCTAAATGAAATGCCAACATGTTTGCAGTCTAGATACATATGCAGCAATTTCTTTTCAAGTGTCAATCTGGGTGCTTCTAGTTTGCTCTCTATTATAATTTTTCTATGCAAAAAATGCTAAAATCTTGCATTATTCTATTGATGCAAACTGAAAATTGGGATCTTCCACTGTGAATCTGTTCATTTGAGATGCATTTACTCTTCAGGGTTGAGTTTCACCTAATCTTGAGCTAGCTCAATTGATTCATGTAGCTGATATCTAGCAAGTCTTAATCTGGATCTTAATATCTACAACCTTTCACATATTCACGACTACGAATTAAACCCCCAATAGTTAAAATGTTATCCTGAAAATTCTTGTAATATAAAAGAGATGAAAAACGACATTATTTAGCGTATATACACCAATGGGCATATGCATCCTCAAGAACAAATTGCTTGTTCAGAGTATTACAAGAAAGATGCAACCAATTCTACCTTAAGCACCCTACAAGATATCCATAAACATAAATGCGTTCAACTGTTTGCGATTAGGACGTCATGAAGCCAATTCCTCATCAACGTAAACGCCTGCTCCGCATCTGCATCCTCTTCTGTAGATCCCGGTCGATGGGCAAATGCATGACCTCTTCCTTCGAAGATTACAGCCCTAGAGCCGTTGCCAATGACCTTCTCAAACTTGCTCAAAACACTAATCGGACAAAGCGGGTCATCATCCCCTGAAATGAACAACACAGGCACCTTTATTTTAGATGCAGCTGTCGGGTCCATCCTGGTCCCATAGAATGAGACAGCAGTGCTAAAACAAGCACCCTGGTCAGCGGCTAAAACATCGATCACTCGGCCACCTCCAAAGCAAAATCCAATGATACCAAGTTTCTTTGAAATTCCTGCAGCCCTAAATTCATCAACCAACCATTTTGTTGAGGTTGCTATGTCATTTGCAACCCTCTGAGGGTCTTGGCTAGCTAGCCATTGTTCAAGCATTGGTCTTGGTCGGCCCTTTTCCCAGGGGTCACCACGAAATAGGTCTGGAACAAGGACACTGCAGTTTCATTTAAGAACACGAGTAAACAAAAAAGGAAGAATTAATACACACCTCAAATGTAAGTAGAGTTCACAGGTTCACAGCCATATAATGGAAAGAAGGGTCAAAAAGCAAAGAAAATAAAACTTGAGGGGTTACAAGGTTAAGAATCATACTTGTAACCATGGCAGGCAACTTGGTATGCAAAATCTCTTGTGGCTGAATCTTGAAACCCAAAGATGTCAGATAAAAGCAAAACACCTGCTCCATTATTGTTCTTCACTGCCTTAAAGAGATAAGCTTGGATGTTATCATCTCCTTCCCCAATTGAAAGCTCAACTCCATTCACTAATTCGCATGCTTCATCTTCCACTCCCACTCCCACTGCACTACACCTTACTCTTTCACCTCTCTTCTTTCCTGATGATCTTTTCAAATGCAAATTGCATTTTCTCTGAACATAAACTGAAACTTTATAGTCAGTTATGTTTATATGATCAATTTGAGAAACAAGTGCATGACCCCATAGTTTTTTTGGATATTAAAACATTAAACAAGGTAAAAGGGTTTGTCATGTTGGATGAAAAATTACTAGGATATGCAATCAATCCCTAAGCCTTAAGCCTTTCCCTAATTGATGTCTAATTCTCTATTTCTTTGTGATAAAAGAAACCAAACACATTGTCCGTATCAAAGTTTTATTTTAGCTTCGGTTTTCAAGTTCAGTCGATACAATTATTAAATAATATAAAGAGAGCTGAAAAGGGATAAAAAATTATTGAACCGTACAAAAGTTGAGAGGAAGCAGAAGTGATGATGGCAGGGCGGAAGAAAGCCTCTTCTGGCGGGGCACAGGGAGGCGGAGAGCAAGGAGGAGATGGTGGTGGCTGAAGCCAACCCCATATGAAGTGTGAGAGTGAAAGAAAGGGCGCGGGAGTTGCAGTGCTGCGCAATGCTAAGAAACCGATGAATTGATTGAAGATAGATATTTTTTTGCATCTGTGGACAGCATGGCCTTCCAACAGCAATGAGGATTCGTTTAAAGATAAAAGATATTTGTTTTTTTTTTTTTAACTAAAATATTTGTTTGTTTAGTAACTCATCGCTGTTTTAGGATAAAAAAAATAAACTATTCAGTTGGTTACCTAAATTTTAGGATGTGTTCATTTTAATCACTCAAACATTAAATATTTAACAACAGTTAACTGTAAAAAGAATCTAAAATTTTCCATTCTACCAAAACGCTGAGATAGGAAGAAAAAGATTTGAGATGCTTACTACTTCTACCGTATAGACGAGCTTTAGTCTTTTTACTTCAGCATGCATGTTAGCAAGATCTTGAAGGTTATGCATTGACTATAAGCAATTAGGCATCAAAATTATTGGAGCTTGCAAGAGATTCGTGAGTATATCATTTCCTGATGCTAGCAATGTATAATGGTCAAATAGGCTCGACTAGAAAGAATCAGTGGAAAATTTTCATGTCATACATAGTCAATGTTATGAGGGTGAAAAACAAGTTTCCAATCATAATGGTTGATGACTTTTTGGATGAACTAACGGGGGCTGAGTACATCTCTAAGATTGATTTTTGGCAAATTAGAGACAAAGAGGAAGATAACCTTAAAATTGCTTTCAAAACCTACCAAGGTCATTATAAATTGAGGGTAACTCCCTTTGGCATTAGCAATACACCTTTTACTTTTTTTTTGGTGAATTACAAGAGGAGGGTAAAGTAGTAACAACAATGCAACTAGCGCGACTCGAACCTAGGCTTCACCTAAGGCAATGAACACCCTAATCATCAGGCCAACACACGAGATCCACACCTGTTACTTTTCAATTGTCACACCCCAAACCCAAAAGTTTTGAGGGTAAAATAGAAATTTTAGCCCAAATGTAATTGAAATTTCATAAGTTTGGTACCCAATAATATTTTCGAAAATGGCTATTAGGATATTAAATTAATTTCTAAAAATGAGTTTTAAATAACTTTAATTTTGAAAATAGAACTGATTTGTAAAAGAGTAAAAATTGAGAATTTTTATGAAGCAATTTGACCAAACTTTAAAAATAAACCTACTTTCACTTATATTTTTCACCTTGTGTTTGTCATCCCTTGCTCTTCCATCTCTCCCAATTGATTTATTTTTTTAACTCTTAATTTTCTTTGAATTCTAATAACCCTAAAACTTTAAATACCTATAAAAGCCAAGGAAAACACTCAAAAACCTTTATGACCTTCATCATCTTCTCTAAACGTAGGTTTTTTTCCGAATTTGTGTCAAAACTCATTTTTCTTCCATCAAAAGTAACCAATCATCTTTCTATTAATTTGAAATGATATCTAGTCTCTTAAACTAAATTTTTAGACATTAAAACGCATGTTTTAAATAAAAGCCAAAAATTAGGTCATTAATGGTGGATTTCACGATTGTAGATTAAAACACGGTTTTAAAGTGTGTTTCAACTTGTTTTAACATGATTGGAAGGTTTCTAAAGTCACTTTGAAGTTTTGTTAAGTATTTCTCCAGTTTTAATGAATTTTCGTCATTATAGCCACTGTATACCGAAAATATTCAGTGTTTTAAAACGTGTAGTTTGTGTGATTTATAGGTTGAGAATCAGTCGTGGGTAAATATGTAGATGGAAGGAATTCGTTTCATGCGAAAAGATTAAGTATAGACCGAGATATTAGAACTTAAAGTTTATTAGGTTTAAAGTTTTGATCTAAGAGAACATAGCTTAGGCTATTGTTTATGACTGTGTAAGATGTGTGGATGATTGATTTTTTCTTGTGTATTTGTGTGATATGTGTGGTTGAAGCGTCGGAATTGATAGGATCTTCAACTAGTAAAGATAAAGAAAAAGAAAGCTTATCTAAGCTTTCGGGTTTTCGATAAAAAAGTTATTTGGTGAGTGTTTTGGAATCGCTACTTGTAGATGGTTCATTCTGTATTTGAGAATTTAGAGATAACCTAAACTCCTACTCTAAATTCCGAGTGTAAGTGTTCTTATATCTGTGCTTAAATATTAATATGATTTATGCTTAAATATTAATGTGATTTATGCTTAAATATTAATATGATTTATGATTAAATATTAATTTGATTTGTGCTTAAAGAATTAAGATGTGATATTGTGAAAAAACATGAGATGTTGTGACATATGCTATAAGCTTACAATGACTTTAGTGAAACTGAATATGTGGTATGTTCTTCATGCCATGTGACAGAAAATATGTGGGTATGTTCTTCATGCCACGTGACTGATTATATTGTGATAATAAAGTGAATAAATGATAAAAATATGTAATAATACTGTAGCTATTTTGAGTTTTTGATCTTATGAGACCTTTGGATATAGTTGGCATGCCATAGGATTGTGAGTACTCACATTTGTGTTATATGTGGGACGCTGAGGCCAAGGGACATGTTGGAGAGATAAGGGAATGTGAGCTATGCTCTATTCAACGGGATATGTTTGGTGTGATGGAGAGTGTTAGCTATATGCTTCACTTATGGAATATGTTTCGACTCTATGAGTACAATGTTGGTGTGTTGGAGATTCGCGTATCCAATGTGTGATGATAGAGCTCACTAAATGTTTCGAAATCTCAACAGAAAAATTATCATAAATTGTGTTTGATTGATTATATGAATGTATGATTGAATATACATGTATGTAAATAAATACAAGAAAGATGTTATGAATATGTTGTATGATTGTTGGTTCATGCATGATGATTGTTTATGTAGTGGTTATTCTAGGTTGTCACTGAGCTTGTTAAGCTCACCCACTCCTTTTCAACCATTGCAAATACTTAGTCCCAGTGTGAGTGGTGTGGTCTCGAGGGTGACCCAAGCTAAAATTGACACTTTAATTTTCTATTAGTAGGTTTTATGAGTCGTTTATATTTGGGAACCTAAGGTAGTTGCTAGGATTTATGATGGATTTATATTAGTTTTTGGTTATGTTCTTTTAAGTTATTTGCATGTCATTATAGACTTGAAAATATGTTATTTGAGGTTTGTTTTATATGAAAAATGTTTGATAGTTGATAAATCAATGTAAGATGAAATTATTTAACATTAAATTGATTTTTCGATAACTGTGAGAAGTGTGGTAATGAGAAGGTGCATGTCTAGGATTGACTTTAGCTAGGAAAGGCTTGGTTTTTTTAAGCAGTCAAATTTGACTCACCTCCCTTTCTTGGGACCTTACCTGGTGCACAGTTCACATTCACTTCTTCAATTTTTCCCACAAAAAAATTTGCATGTGAAATAAAACGTTTAAAATGAGGTAAGCATGATGTAAGATGATGGTGTGACGTCCTAGTATTCGTGCTCAGTAACCGGGCTGGGTATAGGGTGTTACATCAATCCTTGATGAGTGATGTGTTTGGTCCTTATATAAGGAAACTTGTATTATTGTGTTTTGATGACATACTAGTGTATAGTCCTACTCCAAAAAAAACATATTGATCACTTGCACATGATATTCTTAGGCATCATTAATTATTCGCCAAGAGAAGAGCTTGTTTGGCTAGCTTAAGGTAGAGTATTTGGGACACATCATATCAATAAGAGTAGTTATAGGCCCTTAAAAAATTGAGGCTATGGTTAATTGTAGGAAGTTGCCCACATCCTATAAGTCTTTGTTTTTCTTTTTATTGAAATCTATTACTCAAATAAAGTAATAATGTTACAACTTAAATATGACTTAATTATAGATGATATGAAAATATATTATATTTTACGCTTTCTAAATATAATCAACTTGTGCATCGTGTCACATCCCTAAAAACTTGATTCTTGGAGCATGCGGCCTTAGACGCTTTTCGATCAAAACAATGCTTAAGTAAGCCTGAAATTGATCAAAGCTAAAATGCTTAGATCCTAGTGGAAGCAAAAGAACTCTGAAAGAAAAGGCAAACAAAAGACAAGGAAGAAATTTGAGTGAATGCTTTGTATATTCCTAAAAAATGAAGTGTCAAAATGAGGTGGGGGTAAGCCTCTATTTATAGTTGAAGCCTCTTACATTCAATGATCAAGATTAGAGTACATCGACGGTGGAGATACAATGATATCTATAATATCCCTTAATCTAAGGAATTCTAGTCAAACATTCCTAAGATAAGAGATTACAAAGGATATAGAAAGAATCAAAAGGGAATATGCTTGATTATGTGCTACTTGCCATATCTACTTTGCAAGGCTCTTCAATCCTAAGTGTTGGGCCAATTCGAATGGGTGGTGATAGGCCCAAGATGCTGTGGAGTGCTTCTTGGGCAGCTTGGTGTGTGCTGGTCTTAGGCCTTTGTAACATCCGCGTTATTGAACCGGATTTGGAACAGTAATAGAGTAGAATTGAGAATTAGATTATGTAGCTAAAATAAAAAAAGTTAGAAAATTAAGGATTAATTACTAATTGTGAGAAAGGAGGAAGGACTAAATAACAATTTATCCAAATTCAATTATGAGTCATCATGGGAATTAGATTAATTAAGGAGGGGCAAAAGAGTAATATAGTGGAAGATATTTTTGGAGGCAAAGTTTTGGGCCAAAGTGTAAAGTTGGAAGACCTAGGGATTAAAAGTGTAATTTTACTATTTTTATTAAGTGAGATGTTTTTGAAGAAAAGTCTAGAGAATTCGAGAGAAAGAAAAAGAAATAAAAGATGAAAAATATCATCTTTTTCATAATGCTTAATCGTCCATGCCTATTCTCTCTCCATCCAACTTTTGCTTTTATTCTAATTTAGTCACTTCACCATTGTTAAGCCCTCTAAGCTTCAAAATACTTCATTTTCTTTGAAATTTCCTTAAGAAAGACATAGAGGGAAGTTAGTAGACACCTTAATTTCCTTATAGAGTCCTCTTTGAAGTGTTAAAGTGGATAGGGATTGAATTAGAATTTTGGAAATTCAAGAACAAAGGTAAGAGATGATTCAATTTTCATGACATACATGTATATTTACATAATCTAGCATGAAAAAAAGTATTGAATTTTAGTCTTAAGCTTATATGTGTTTGTATGAAATTGAAGAAAGAGGGAAGAAGGAGAAGGACAAAATTGATAAAAAAGGAAATGAGAAAGTTAAGGTCTGAGAAGAAATTATCTACAAGTCAGGTAAGTACTACAAGTGTTAAAAGACTTAGTAACAATTAAGTTAAAGTGTTTATAATTTTAATATATATGATTAATCATGATAAAAATTATATGCTTAATTATAAGTGTTGATTATGTGTGATTAAATGGAGTTTAGTGCAAAGGAACATGAGAAAGGAAATGTTCTCATTGAAACAGTTTGGACAGAATAAGACTAACTTCGAAAATTCACCAAAAAATTGTATATAAAAAGTTAAGGGTCGAATCAAATATGTAATTAAATCTTATTGAGTGTAGTTTCATATGGAAGAAACGGTGAAAGAAAAGGAATTGTGTACTTTGAGATATACTAGTTTTTGTGTAACAAGGTCAGAGAAGATTCGAGTTCCCCTATTCTAACTTTGAAAAATCATAGAAAAATATAGAAAAATTATTAGAGACTGAAATTTATATGGGTAATTCCTTAATGAGTCTATTTTTAAAAGAAATAGACGGGAACATCATTTGATCTCTGTAAAAAAAGATAGATAATTTTTAGTGAAGAAAGGTTGAAACTATCAGGCAACAGAGAAGGGGTAAATTTAAAAGAATTTACTGTACAAATTGGCTAGAGTAAAAATTCTAAAAATTTTATAGTAAAAAGATGATTGAGTCTAGTTTTAGAAACATCAAGCAAATTATAATTTCAAATCTTTTAGCTCAAGATATAAATAATTTAGTAACTGTGACGCAAGTGAAAAGCATTGAAAATATAAATTTGAAGTATTTGATGATGTATTTATGTGAGATATATCATTTATGAGAAATGATGCTAATTGAGACTGTGCCCAAGTAGACAGATTAGAACCATTGTGATATAGTGGCATGCCATTAAGGAATACTAGTGCGCTCTCTGTTTAGCATTGTGTGTGCTCTCTGTTCAGTATTGTGTGCTCTTTGTTTAGCACGTCTTGTGCTCTCTGTTATTAGCACTTCGGTGCTCTCTGATTAGCACTTCGTGTGCTCTCTGATTAGCACTTTGTGTACTCTCTATTTCCCAGCAGTTATGTGCTCTCTGTTCAATACTTCGATACTCTCCGTTTGTTCCGTTTATCTGATAGGTTCTATAGAAGTCTACTATGGGCCAAGTAGATAAATAAGCTAAGTGAGCTATGGTTAAGAAAGCTGTGATGGCTAAATTGTGAAAAGTGAAAGAATGTGCAAATTATGACATTGAGGGAAGTGAAATGATAAATACATGAAAGATAAGTACTATATGTGTATGTGTAATTAAATGTTGATAAGTGAACTAATGTGGCTAAAATGACTAAGTTGTGAAAAAGGGATGAAAATGTAAAATCTACCATTAAGGTAAGTTGGAATATGAGAATGAATGTGTGTTATGGTGACATTAAGGTAAGTTAAATGTTACATGCAAGAAAGGTTAGAAATTTTATACATATGAGTATTTAAATGTTTGATAAAATTAAGCAATAAATAAATAATCATCTATTATACTTGTAGTGCTTACTAAGCCTTTACCGGCTTAACACGTTTATTTTAACGCGTAGGTACAAATAGCTACGAGAAGTTAATGCCAAGCTAGGTGACCTCTCATCACATCACTCTTGGAAGATTTCAAGCTTAGGTACTTTATTTTGAAGTAAAATGACATGTACAAATGGTATTACTTGATGCTCTTAATGAATGAGTTTCAAATGTTGTTTTTGAAACTTTATATATATTGGAAGAAAATTTTTATTATATTCATTTTTAACTCTCTGGCACTGTATGTAATACTCTTACCGGGTTTATACGTATGAACCGGGTTTAGGGGTGTTGCAACATTGGTGTGCGGTCCATGACATTCTCCCTCACTGAATCTAGTGAGGCCCTCGTCATTTTGGCTCATCATTGGTCCATCCATGAAGGCAAAGAATCCTTTTTTCTTGCCCAACTTTGGGATTTGAGGCTTGAGCTCGATGAATCACTTGACATAATCTTAGATCGAACCATCATGCTTGAGTTGTCGCAACTTTGCTCGGGCTTCTAGTTGGACATTTTTGGGATAGAACTGTTCCTTGAACTCGGATTGGAACTCACTCCATGTCGCAATGGGAATTTGCTTGTTCTCCTCCTCAGAGCACTTACGTTGCCACCATAAAAGAGCGACATCAGTCAAATAGGTAGAAGCAGTGTTTACCTTTGTTGCTTCGTCCTTAACCCCTATGGCTCAGAAGTGTTACTCTATGGCCCAAATGAAATTCTCAACATCTTGGGTCGATCGTGTCCCTGTATACATCTTCGGCTTTAGGACATCGATCCTGGGTGTGGGTGCATTTGTTTCCGCCATCATGCCATTCTTCATGGCTCTCTTGTAAATGACTAGCTCACTTCGAAGATCCTTGATCTCCTCCACCAACTCAGCCTTGGTAGCCTCCCCTACTACTTCAAGGGAATTGTCCCGTTAGCCTATCTCATCGAGAAGTCCTTGAACCACAAGCATGACTTCTTCTTTAAGAGAATCCACTCTCTCAAAGTATAGTTCTGTCTCGTCGTGGGCCTCCTTGACTTCCTTCATGGAATCTTCAAGTCTAACGACCCTTCCATCCAAGGCTAAAATGATGTCCTTGGAACTCTCTCTCTTCTTCTTCTCAGCAGCAGCACGAGTCTCTCATTCAGTTACTGGAACCTCGCTTGAGTTTTGTGGTGCTATCTCTCTCACTAGAACAGGCTCGGATACTACTTATCTCGTCCCTAAAAACTTGATTCTTGAAGCGTACGACCTTAGACGCTTTTCGATCAAAACAATGCCTAAGTAAGCCTGAAATTGATCAAAGCTAAAATGCTTAGATCCTTATGGAAGCAAAAGAACTCTAAAAGAAAAGGCAAACAAAAGACGAGGAAGAAATTTGAGTGAATGCTTTGTATATTCCTAAAAAATGAAGTGTCAAAATGTGGTGGGGGTAAGCCTCTATTTATAGTTGAAGCCCCTTACATCCAACGGTCAAGATTAGAGTACATTGATGGTGGAGATACAATGATATCTATAATATCCCTTAATCTAAGGAATTCTAGTTAAACATTCCTAAGATAAGATATTACAAAGGATATGGAAAGAATAAAAAAAGAATATGCTTGATTATGTGCTACTTGCCATATCTACTTTGCAAGGCTCTTCAATCCCAAGTGTTGGGCCAATTCGGATGGGTGGTGATAGGCCCAAGATGCTGTGGAGTGCTTATTGGGCAGCTTGTGCATGCTAGTCTCGGGCCTTGGTGTGCGGTCCGTGACAATCGCATGATTGTGCAAATTTATTTGTATTATGTAAAATATATAATATGTTAGCTTTGATATCCCAAAATTTTGATATAAACATTTATGATTTTTCTTTTATTTCTCAATTTGTTTAGTGATCAAAACATTTTCATAAACATGCAGAATACTAAAAACAGGCTAACTTTTAATCTCTCAGAGTAAAGCACATATGATTTATTGGTTTAGAAGGCAAAGTGTCAAGACTTGTCTAGCAAGTATCGATACATAACTTAAAAGTCTTGAGACTTGCTAGTCAATAGTATCAAAACTCATATAGAAGGCAAAGCATCGAGACTTGCCTAGCAATTATCGATACTTGGCCTTCAAGTCTCGAGAGTTAACATATAAGTTTCAAGAATTACCTCTATAATGGATATAAATGATTACTTTTTAATTAGTTAGTGATACCCCTTGAAAAGTATCAAGACTTGGGTTGTAACGTTGCTTTTTCAACTCGAAATTAATGGTTCCAATTATTTCAAATCATCCCCAACGACCATAAACATCCAAAAACTTATTCATTGGTATAAATATAAGTCAAAGACACTTTAACACTCAAGAGAGAGATATCCAAACATTGAAAGCAAGAGAATTTACTTCAAATATTCTTTTTCTCTTATTCTCCTGTACAAAATCTCTTAGGTGCTTATTGTAATATCTTTCTTCATTCTTATTTCATTTGTTTTAGAGAGTTATCACTTGTAAACATAAACATTTGAGGTGTCTTTATTGTTTACATCTTTTCTCTTTGTAATTAAGGAGTGAGCTTCAGGTTGTATAGTAAAAAACCTTAAGGGGATTTAAAGGGTTACTAGTTGAGCCCTATAAAACCTAAAAAGTTCTAGCTTAGCCATAAAACTAGGGGAATGTTCTATCTTAACCTTTATAAGAAAAATAATGATTGTAAATTGTAACACCCCTCGCCAGACCTGATCGTTGGGTTCGAGTTATGGAATGCTACAATTAATATCAGAACAACTACAACATTTAATAATCGATTTATATCATAAAACACACATTCATAATCATAACATTTCATAAAAATGTCATACAATGTTTTACAAAAGTTGATCAAGCTTACAAAAGCTCATTTGCTAAACCGAACATGAAATAAGACCAAATTGCAAAGTTTTCAAAGTTTCCAAAACAAGTGTCAATACTTCTAAAAAGGTAACAATACCTTTTTTAACTTCGATGTTTTAGGAAGATAGATCAAAATCAGTAGTATCAATACCTAAATTATGGTACTGATACTTCATTTATAAAGTACTGATACTAATTTGCGATTCTGTTTCTTTTGTAAAAAAAAAACAAAAAGATCAATTGTATCGATACCTTTGTAAAGTATAGATACCTATAAGTATCGATACTTTAGTCCGGTATCGATACCATTTTGGAACTCGATGTTTGAAAACTTGATTTAAAAAATACTAAGTATTGATTCCTTCACCTATGGTATCGATACCTCTATGCCAAATATGTCAAAACCTTCCATTTTGGTCCCTTTTCATGCCTAAACTTTCACATGCCAAATGGTGTGTAATACACCTTAAAACCTATATCAAAACCATACTAAAACATACCAATTCATATACTATAACATAGCATCGACCTATTTCCAATCAACTAAACTAATGTACATCAATTTGACACTCAAATAATTTCCAACTACTTAACCAATTCCTACCAAATCAACTATGCATATAACCATTGTATACCATCACGACCTCATACTATTTCAAGTTCAAATGTATCTTTTGGAAGCCATTCAAAATCACCACCTTTTTCCAAGTCTAACACATATACACGTGGGTATAATTCTTCCTAAAATCAAACATTAAGTAATATGTCAACTAAGTTAACATTTCAAACCACTACATGTAAATACCAATGTACATGCCACATAACAATACTAAAAATGAATAAAAGACTACCAAATAGATAACTAAATAGTATGAGCTTCAAAGTGATCCGATCGACGTGTTCTACAACCCGACAACTACAAAGAAAAGAAACAACGATAACCATAATGAATGCTTAGTAAGTTCATATGAAATTAACTTAACCTACCTTGACATTACAACTAGTTTAAATAATTGAAACACAATTGTACTTAACGTGACATTCCTTTGGCATCCTTATACATTGTAACACCCATAACCTATTTCCATCACCGAAATAGGGTTACAGAGTGTTATCGTACTAATTGGAGCATTTTATAACTAATAGCAATTAACAATCGAGTTGATTTCATAAATTCATACATAATTCAAAATGAACCAATTCATACATTTACGAGCTTTAAATCGGGCCTACGAAGCCCTAAAAATAGTTTACGAACAATCAAGGACCAAATCGAAGTAAATCAATACTTTTCAAGCAAAACGAAAAATTTCTACCTACAGGGGTCACACGACCGTGTGGCTCTCCTACACACCCATGTGGCTCTCTCACACACCTATATCTCCGCCCATGTGTCAGCTTGTCTAAACCTTGCACTTAACACACTCAGGGCACACGTCGTGTGGGCTGCCCGTGTCCTAGGTCATGTGTCCTTAAATTTTACCCAAATCAAGCTTACCTTACACCCAAATGTACAAGTAATTGCACCATATCATAGCATACCATTTCAATACTCTAGACATGCCTAAAACTAATAAAAACATGCAATTTTCAATCAACTAACAGCTACCAATATGTCATACTTCTAACACAACCTCAAGCATATACATATTCTTTCCATTACAATCATTCACAAGTAATCCAAATTTGGTCCATTTCTTCTAACATAACAACTCATTCCAACAAGACATGAACCATATCATGAATCCTTACACAAGCATACTCAACATAAACAACATACCACAAGTTTATCTTCTAACACATGATCTATACCAAAATACCAAGCACGAGCATAATATAAGCTATACAACTTTATCTTTGCCTAGTACATGGCATATAACCAAGTTTTTACAAAAGCTACCAAAAGAGTTCTCGAGATAATGTGATTCTTCGAGTTGATTTGATCTTTCGACACCAAAATGAAATCTACAAAAAAAAAGCATAACACGAGTAAGCTTACGAAAGCTTAGTAAGTTTGTTAATTAAATGAAAATCTTACCAAATGAGCATAACAATTTAAACAATGAACTATAGATTCAATCTCTGTCAAACACTTCTCATAACGATAAGTAATGCCAATATAATTAACATGAACAATTCCACTTCTATAGTAACTTGCAAGGTTCATTTAAACAATACCATTGAATAAATTTGTGAATACCATTTCACTGTTAATCTAACTAACACACCTGATGCTCAGATGAGCCATTCTACCCATTACACCATGACATGTAAATTCACAGTATGCTCATAAGAGCTCATCAATTCAATACACAGTATGCTCCTAAGAGCTAATCAATCAATACACTGTATGCCTGTAAGAGCTAATCAATTAGTACATGGTATGCTTATAAGAGCTAATCAAATAGTACATGGTATGCTCGAAAAAGCTATCCAATCATTACACGATATGCTCGTAAAAGCTATCAAACTAACACACCAATGCATATTATCATGTAATAGTAGTCTGCAACAAATGCAGGACATCTTCATAATCAATACATGTAACCATCCTGTAATCATCTCTACTACTCGCATCAATCCCATACTCGTCGTTCCATATAATTTTGTAGCATTTCAACTTGTATATATATAATTCACAAATATACTTTATTCATTCAATCATTCATAGAAAGGGACACACTAACAATTACAACAAATCAAGTCAAATTGTACTAAATTAAACCGAACGAACTTACCAGACTGATTTGCAGTTATCGCCAAAGTACAGGGATTACTTCTCTACTTTATCTTTCCTTCGGTTGTTGACACATTCTTGATCCAATCTCCAAGCCAAAGCTCAAACGAAGCTCCCTCCTATGGCTTTTAGGGTTTTCGATTTTGAAGTGTAAAGAAGAAGATGAAAATGTTTTATTTCTTAATTGATTTTTATTATAAAGTCATTTATTTATTAATTACTATTTTGCCCTTATTATTTTACTCAAAATCTTACCATTTATTAGCCCATTGTCATCCATTTCATTAAGAAACAGTTTATTTATTATCCCAATCCTTTACCCAAACATTCTTATGCTAATTAATCCCACCAACTAATAGAAACTGACTTTTGTAACTTTTTCGATTTAGTCCTTTTTACTTAATTAATTATCAAAACGATAAAATTCTTCAATCAAAATTTAATACAATACTAATGAAATCGTAAGTATTAAATAATTAATATTTACGGATTGACTCGTTTAAGTTGTCTCGAAACCACTGTTTTCGACACCACTGAAAAACGGGTTGTTACATGCATACTTATACAACTTCACAAAATAACCAATAAGTTAGTTCATTAACATAACAAGTTCATAGTATTCAATTCATATACAAGTATTACCATATTAGTTTATCATGCTATTCCACTTTGTTCATTTTGTAAACAAAATTATTAATTTAATATCCAATCTTTTCAACCTTTTCATTTAATTACCATTTTCATATTTGGGTTGCTCACACAAGCTTAAAAGAATTTGCAACACGTGTTAAATCTTAACCCATCGGTAAAGGATAATTCGATGATGCTCAAACAAGTTTTAGAGAATCCGCAACGTGTGTTAGATCTCAAGTCATTGATAATCAATAATTTGATGCTACACACACAAGATTCAGAGAATTCGCAACACATGTTGGATCTCAAGCCATCGATCATGAAATCCTTAATCAAACACTCAATTCCTTTTAGACTTTAAAATATTTACTAAGTTTCCACGATTACAGTTACCATTTCAAACTTTATAAAATCATCATATACATTTCATTCAATTAAACAACCATTCATATCAATTCATTTCCATATACCAATTTGTATTTGTCATACATTTTATTTTTTACGATTTAGTCCATTATATGCCAAAATTATCAAAAATACCATAAAACTAAACTACTAAACATTAAATATATTTCAAAAATAGTAAAAAATAACATAGTAAGTTCCATGTGAACTTACCTGAAAAAAAAAAGGTGTTAGGGACTAAACTGTAATTTTTCTTTTTCCACAATTATCCTTCGATTGGTTCAAATCCTTACCTATACGATAATTCATTTTAATTTATGAATTCCAAATACTTTGTAACCTCCTATCAAATTCATATGATAGTTCAATTTTCACTTTTCAAGTGCTCCCTAAAGTTTTTCATTTTATTCAATTTAGTCCCTAAAATCGAAATTGCTATAACATTTAAATTTGAGCTTTGATTTCGAAAATGATCTCAATTTCATCATTCTACAACCTTATAATATCTATAATTATAGAATTTAACATCAAATTTGAATTATTTACACTTTAGTCCCTATGTTCAAAACTAACAACTTTCACTTTATAAATTAGTAGTATTTCATTTCTAAGCTTAAAATATAGAAAAATAACATCAATTTCATCAAGTATTTAACAATGGTAACTTTTGAAAACTTTAAAAATTTTGCAAATTGGTCCATGGGCTAGCTAAATCAAGCTTCCAAGACTTAAATAACATAAAAAATTACAAGAAAATGACTTGAATTACCTTAAGTATTAAAGGACCAAAGGTTGGACATCCAAAACCTATTTATTCTTCTTAGAATCATGAGGTAGAAGATGATGAAGGGAAATGATATTCAATTTCTTCTAATTTTTCTATTTATACTTAATAACTAACAAACCTTGATTAATTAAACTAATCTTAATTAACTTAATCATAATCTAAATTAACTAAAGTTAGTAGAATTTTATATCATCTTCCACTAAAAATCAATATTAAAAGGTCCAATTGCTTAATTGGTCCTTTAGTTAATTTAAAATCTATAACAATTAATTTTTACCACTATTACAATTTAGTCTTTGTACTTTAATTACCTATCCGATTGACAAAATTCAATGATTGAACTTTAATTAAACTTTTTACTAATATCGTAAATATTAAAATAATAATATTTACAGACTCAATCATTTAAAATGGGGTTCCAAAACCAAAATTTTCAACACCACACAAAAAAGGTTGTTACATAAACATTATACCTTAGGTATCAATTCTATATAATGAATCATGAAAAATTCTTGGTTAACGTATAGCAAGATAGTAGAGTAGATAATGAGAACAGAACCACTTTAAATAGATTGTGCAAGTTTTTCTCCCTTTCTTTTAATTTTTAGAAAAGTTTATTAGATATATTTTTTTTCTAATATACTGGTGCGATTACATGATAGTATCTGTTCATACTTTTTTAACCCTTTGACAAGACACGCACACCTTGCACACATAGGTGCTCGAACCCAGGTCTCCTAAGATAAACATCATCATCGTTTTTATTGGAGCTACTCGTTGGGTTCAACTTGTTATATATTTTAATTACCAATTCATCTCCTCTTAATATTTTCAGACCTAGCATAATATTATAGTGTAAAAGATCTGCTAGTTTGTTCATGTTTAAGAATTTAATAAAAAATAAAATTACTAAAATTCAAATAATTTTCTAAAAATTGTTTTAGAAAACAAAAAGAACAAACTTAAATTATCCCAAGTTATTTATTTAAAAGTTTACATATTATTTTAAACTTAATTTGTAAACACCTATGTGATCAATTGAAGGAACACTTCATCAGAATTCCTAAGTAGCATTGGTATGGATACCAAATGGTTTATTATAACTAGGTTTGTCTAAATATTGGTTACTTGCTCAACCTAAAGATTGAATTACTTTCTCAAATATTTTCAAATTTAGGCTAATTCAACATTATCCAAATTATTGATTATTAATAAAAATACATTATTTTCCTTTAAAAAATAGAAATACATTATTTTATTTAAATTTAATCATAAAATTAAATTAATACTAATAAAGCTATTATTGTTTGATACCTTTAATATCTGGTAGATACAAAAATCTCAATTAAAAAATTCAAAGCCGACGGGATTCCATTTCAAAACACAAGTTTATGCAATATTATTTTTTCTTCGTAAAACTCGAACACGAGATTTTACTTAAATGATATCCAAATTATCGTTCCTCAACCTAACTTGATTTGAAATTATTATATAAATAATGAAATGGTGGTTTAAAGTCTATCTAAATATTTTTTGTGAGAAAACAATTTGAAAATTTTTTGAAATAAGTGAAAAGAAAAATATTAATTTCACAATTGATTTTTAAATTTTGATTCGATGTGTAACGTGATATATTTAAAAAAAATGTTTAATTTGATACGTGTACTATTCTATCATATATTAATATAACCTCAAAGCTTTAACATTGTTCAGTTTACACTCTGATTTGAAAACAACAAATAGATGAATGTCATGTGCTGTTATACGATTGATTTTGGATTTTGAATATGCTTTTTACAGATTGATTAAATTATTTGATATTTTCTTTTCATTTATATTTTTAAGAAAATAAACAAAATTAAGCCGAAAGGAAAAAAAACCCATTTGCAGACCCGGTCCAAAAGGTGTGGACCGGCGACCCTTGCATAATAGCAGTGAGTGAGTTCGGTTGAAGAAGTACAATGTATGTAGTATCGGCTCCACTCCTGTTTTGTAGTGTTTAGAAGTTAGAACCCGCCATGGAAATAGAACCCGCCGAAAAAGTTAAAGAGCCACCCAGGATCCACCGCCTGGACGAGTCTGTGGTCAATCGAATCGCTGCCGGAGAGGTAATCCAACGCCCTGTCTCCGCCGTCAAAGAGCTAGTTGAGAATAGTTTAGACGCTTCCTCCACTTCCATAAGCGTCATCGTCAAGGACGGTGGTCTTAAACTCATTCAAGTCTCCGACGACGGCCATGGCATTCGAGTAATCAACTTCCCTTTTTCTATTTTACGTTTCTTTTTGAAATGGAAATAAACATTTGTTGTTATTTTAATCTAAATATGTTCCGTTCGTAGTACGAGGACTTGCCTATATTGTGCGAGAGGCATACGACGTCGAAGTTGTCGAAATACGAGGATTTGCAGTCAATAAAGTCGATGGGGTTTAGAGGAGAGGCGTTGGCTAGCATGACATATGTGGGTCACGTTACCGTCACTACCATTACCCGGGGCCAATTGCATGGATACAGGTTCTTCGGCCTCACCTCTTCCACCAAACCTTCAAATTCTTCTTCTTCATTGTATAAAACCCCTACTTTGTTGTTGATTTTATGGTTTTGCAGGGTGTCTTACAGAGATGGTGTGATGGAGAATGAACCCAAGGCATGTGCTGCTGTGAAAGGAACCCAAATAGCGGTATCGACTACATTTTTTCTTTCTCTTATTAATTTAGTTTTTTTTTTTTTTTATGAAACTGAGAAAACTATGAATCGTTATTTTTTAAGAAGATTATTTTCTGTTTTGCATAGAAACTTTCAAAAAAAATAATTCAAGTGTATGGTTCTTGGGAAATGCTAGTAGAGGATTGCATGACAATGGGAAACTTAAGCAGTCTCAACTGGTAGTGATTTTATTTATGTTCTTGTTCGGAGTGTTTGCTGCATGGTTTTTCAGCTTGAACTTAAATGGATTAAGAACTTAGCCTTATTTGAGCACTTAAACAATTGGAATGGTGCTCTAGCCTAAGCATTTCATAAAGTTGATTTATTCACTGAAACTGCTTTTCACATAATATGCAGTGAAAACTTCTGATCTATAGTTTCTAGCCTATTTCAAACAACTTATACATAAACATTATCCACAAAAAAAGTTAAGGTAATCAAAACTACTCCAGCGGAAAAGGTGAAAAAACCTTCTATATAACATGGTAAGACTTATTCATGAGTCATAACCTTATAATAAGCTTTCTTCACCAACAATTTGCATGCTCAATTGACAAGCTACTTCTGACTTTTGTTTTTGAACATAAATGTTTGAAGCACCTTCATCAAACTCCACTCATTTATTAGACATGCTTAAGTTTCTGTGTTTTGATAAAAGATTGGTTTGTCTTGAATAGCTTGTGAGTGGGTCATGAGCTACTTTTCTCCTTTTAGCTCTTCTACCTATTTGACATCTTTTATCTTGGTTGTGTATTTCAGATTGAGAATTTGTTCTATAACATGATTGCTAGGAGGAAGACACTGCAAAATTCTGCTGATGATTACATTAAAATTGTAGACTTGCTAAGCCGCTTTGCCATTCATCATATAGATGTGAGCTTTACTTGTAGAAAGGTAAGCCTCTCCGCCAGTATATCATATCTTTATAATTAACTGTCTCATTTACATGACTGATGCTTGTATAGTATGAGTTTGTAAAGCCTTAAATTGTATGTTATCAGCATGGAGCTGCTAGAGCAGATGTTCACTCGGTTGCATCACCATCAAGGCTTAATGCTATCAGATCTGTTTATGGGCTTTCGGTTGCTCAGAATCTGATAAAAATTGAAGCTTCAGATAATGATCCTTCTAGCTCGGTCTTTGAGATGGATGGCTTTATCTCCAACACAAACTATGTTGCAAAGAAAACCACAATGGTGCTATTTATCAATGGTATCTTTTTACTTCTATTTTTGAATATCAATGCTATTTGAAGATGGAACAATTCTTTTACATGAAAATCGAAATTCACTCATAAAATACTCTAAAGAAAATGAAAGAAATTAAAATAAACAAGTTATAGGCTGATTTAAAGGCCCCTATCAAATTAATCTTCCTGCTGGACAAAATGGCCTGTGATGAGGAACGAACTTCAAACGCTCGGTGTCTTTCCTGTGGTATTTAACTCTTGCTGAACATACACCACACATAACTTTTGTAAATATTAGATCTAAACTTTTCTTTTTTTTTTTTTTGATAATAGAAATCCTTTTGATACCCGAAATGAGTATGTAACTATCCTTTAGGGAAGGAGTAGAGGTTTCTAGAATAGGTGAAGGGAGGGGAGGAATGGCATTTATGCTATTAATGTCTCCTCCTCTCCTGGAACATTCGAATTGAAGGAGGGCCATATAATCAATGTAATCTCTTGAATTAGCTGCTCTGTCATTTAGGAATGACAATAATCCATCCATTTTTATTAAAAATTTCCCGCTGCCTCAGTTTCTGATCATTCATACTTGGAACATTAGGTCAATATGTTGATCATCGATATTCGTCTCTTTCAGTACCTTATAATCATCTCTTTATTTTCTCTTTTATCTCACTTTTTGTCCTCAAACCTTTCCTTTGTTTATTTCAGAAATACTTCAGGTTTCCTTTTTGGCTGTTCATTACAGCATATGGTTTGGGAATTCATCCTAGTCCTGCCTTTGCTGCTGCAACTATTTTTCTAGGTGTTGGCTAACAATTCTAGAAAAGTCATTACCTATATTTGATTGACCTAGAAAATTACATATATTTAAATCTATCAATATCCTCCATTGTGCTAATCTTATGGCTTTTTTACTTTAGCTTATTGTTAATGGTGCATAAGTGGTATATTGGTTCTCATTTGATCTTTTATCTCACATTCTTTTCTTTTTGTTTTTTTTTTTGGTCAATTACCTCAGATAGATTGGTCGAATGCACTGCTTTAAAGAGAGCTCTTGAAGTTGTTTATGTTGCAACCTTACCAAAAGCTTCAAAACCTTTCATTTATATGTCAATTACATTGCCACCTGAGCATGTTGATGTGAACGTGCACCCTACAAAGAGAGAGGTACACATATGGAAGATTTCTTTCTCTGTCTTCATGCAGTAACTGCCCTTTTAACTTTGAAATTAGAGGTGAAGCTTTACGGATAAGATGGCAGCAGTAGAAGAAGTCATCCACTAATAAATCTCTTGATGATGTAACCAAAAAGCAGATGGACAGTCCATTATGCTTTGGGACTGGTGTCCAAACAATTAACCAAACTGTAGAGAAAAATGAAGGGATCAAAATCTGCTGCTTTTTTCCCCTCTTGATATATGAGTTTGCAAATATAAGGAAATAGTTGTGTTATGCATTTGAAAAGGACTCAATCAAATGCATGAATCTGTTTGCTTTAGCATAAGGAACATTATAACTTAAAATTTTTAAAATAAGATGGAAGTGGTGGTTATAAAAGTAGGTGCTCCAAGTTTGACCCCCCTAAAGCACAACATTATTCCATCCAAAAACTAGTGGAAAAGCTCTATCTACTAAAAAGTTGTGAGAAACAAGACCCGAAGAACATGAGTAGTAGTGGTTGCTCATTTTAGTATTTATTTTGCGTGAGTTACTCTTATGGAAGGTTACTTCTTGTGCTTCTCACTCCTTTTTGTTTTTTTATACCTCACTTTCCCTCTTTTCACACACATTTTTGTGCAGGTAAGCCTTTTAAATCAGGAAGTTATTGTTGAGAAGATACAGTCTGTGGTTGAATCGGTGTTGAGAAACTCGAATGAGTCAAGGACATTTCAAGAACAGGTAAATGTTGTTCTGTTTGTAATGTGGTGTCGTATCTATTGCTTTCCACACCATGGAGATCTTAGATTGTATACCTGCCTTTAAAAGCGTAATCACAAATAAAGAATCTCGTTCTTTCGTTTTCTTATCCCATCATGAAAATTTTGCGAATGTTGTAACCAGTTACTATATTCAAGTTGACAGCTTGTTCACTTTACAAGTCTTTAAGCAGTGATAATATGTTATTGTATCATGTAGACATTTTGTACCGATTTTGAAGCATGATGAGGTGGATATTTTTTATGCTTTCTATGACATTTTAGTTATTCATCTAGAAGTTTTTATTTGTATTCTTATTTTCCACCATTTTTTATCCTTTTTCTTTTCTTTGAGAAGTGTGAAGATTGTTTTGGTAAACTTTTGAGCAAACGTTAGCAAATCATTTCTCTCCCATTTGGGGGAAAGGGGATGGTTAATTTCTTTTCATATAACCTCCCATTTAATATTGGAGTCTATGGTTATTAAAATTTTCATCTCTCTCTCTCTCTCTCTCTCTCTCTCTATATATATATATATATATATATATATTTGTGGAGGTGGTTGTTCTTGTCTACACATTGGTAAAGTGTTGATTTCTGAGAATTTTGCTGCTGGAAAAATTATTATTTCATCAAGAAAATACAGCCCAACTTATATTAAGATGTTTGACATTTCAATCCATTATTCTAGGAAAGATAATAGGATAATCCCATAAATTTAGGAATCTTAATCAACTAGGAAAGTAACTAATTAGGAATAAAAATTGATTGATCTTATATTTCTTAGAAAACTAAATAATAAATCATAATCTACCAGATTACAACCTATTAGTAAATTTCTAATATACACAAACTAATTTGGCTCCTTTCTACACTCCCCTTCAAGTTGGGGTGTATATGTTATACAGTCCCATCTTGGAGTTGAATTCATCAGAGTTGATTCTTGGAAGAGCTTTGGTGAGAATGTCAACAAGTTGCAGTTGAGTAGGGATGTAACTCAGTTGGACTATTCCATTGTTGACCTTTTCTGAAATGAAATGCCTGTCAATTTTCACATGCTTGATCCTATCATGGTGTACTGGATTTTTAGCAATCCTTATGGTGGATTGACTGTCACTATGTATTTTTTTTGGGTCTAAAATAATTCCCTTAGAAATCTCTAAATCCACATTCCTTCGCAAATGCCCAAAGAAAGAGCACGATATTTTGACTCTACACTACTTTTTGACACCATTGATTGCTTTTTTCTTCTTCATGTAACAAGATTGCCCAAACAAAGGAGCAGTAATCACTTGTGGATCTTCTTTCTGTCAATTCTCTACCCCAACTTGTGTCGGTGTAGACCTTTATCTCACGACTTTCACTCTTTTTGAAGAGCAAACCATGGCCTAGTGTCATCCTTAGGTATTTGAGAATCCGATTCACAACCTCTAAATGTTCCTCATGCGGATCATTCATGTGTTGGCTAACAACATTTACTGAGAATGCAATGTCTGACCTCGTACGTGAGAGATAGATCAACTTGCTCACTAGTCTTTGATACTGTCCTTTATCCAGTAATCTCTGTAAGTTTACACCCAAGCATGCTAGTCTCAGTTAGCAAATCTAAGATGTACTTTCTTTTGGATATAACAATCTCTGCCTTAGATCGAGCAACCTTCATGCCTAGGAAATATCTGAGAGTGCCAAGACCTTTAATTTCAAACTCAGTTGCAAGTAATCTTTTGAGGTTGATATTTTTCTCTGAGTCATCTCTAGTTAGAATGATGTCGTCGACGTAGACAATGAGAATAGCAATTCTACCTTTTGATGAGGATTTTACAAATAAGGAATGATTTGCCTGGCATTGATTGTATCCGTTTGTGACTACTGTTTTGGAAAACCTGTCAAACCAAGCACGAGGTGTTTGTTTTAGCCCATACAATGATTTCTTCAGCTTGCACACTTGACGGCTGTTTGAGGAGTTTTCTAGACCTAGAAGTATTTCCATGAAAACGTCTTCAACATCTTCGTTCAAAAAGTCATTTTTGATGTCTAGTTGGTATAAGGGTCAGTCTTTATTTATTGCTAGTGACAATAGTACTTGAATCGTGTTTAACTTGGCAATAGATCCAAAGGTTTCCTGATAATTTATTCTATATGATTGAGTAAAGCCCTTTGCCGCCAACCTAGCTTTAAACCTTTCAATACTTCCATCTACTTTATACTTAACTGTAAATATCTACTTGCAACCCATTGACTTCTTCCATTGAGGTAACTCTGTAAGAGTCCAAGTTCCATTGCTATCTAGAGCCCTGATTTCTTCCTCGATAGCTTTCTTACATGTTGGATTTTTCAAAGCTTCTTGAATTGAATTTGGTATATGTGTACTATCAATAGTTGAAATATATGCTTTATATGATGAAAATAATTTCCCATATGCCACTTATTTCTCAATAGGATGGTATGTACATGTTTAGACGCCCTTTCTTTGAGCAATAGGCAAATCACAATCATCAATAAAAAGAATAAGAGGTTCACGAATTGAAGAATCCATACCGGGGTGAAATTTTGAAGTAGGAGGCTTTGGTTCAAGTTCTTACAATCTTTGATTTGAGTGCCATTCTCTAGATTTTGAATAGATCGTCTCCTTTTAGAATAGACACGAAGTTCTTGATGATTTGTACCAAGTTGAGGTTGAGTGGACTCATGGAACTGAGACTCGGGTGGTGTGTTGTTTGGACCTAATGTGGAATTGAGATTCGAGTTTAAGGACTCGAAAGAGGTAAGATATTTGAGAACTCGAAAGAGGATAACGATGTCCAATTGACACTTTGGGGGTGAAACATACGTGGATTGAGTGTCTTGAAGATTGTCCCAAAGTTGAAGTTCCCTCGAGTTCTCCCCCTAAATTTTAGATTTGGAAAAATATGATTGGTGTTCAGAAAAGGTGACATCCATGGAATTGCACATCTTTCGAGTAACATGAGAGTAACACTTGTACCTTTTTTTATTAGAGGAATATCCTAGGAAAATGTATTTTACTGAATTTTACTGATTTTGGCTCAAGTTAGGTTCGATGTTGTTGGTGTTTGTGAACAAATGTTGAACCAAAGGCTCTAAGTGGAAGATCAAACGAAAAAGATTTAGCATGAGGGAAGGCTTGTAAGAGGACTTCATGTGATCTTTGAAATTGTAGCACTCGACTAGGCATTTTATTGATGAGATAGGTGGCAGTAAGGATGACTTCACCTCAAAAGTGTTTAGGTACATGATTAATAAACATGAGTAATCTAGCTACCTCAAGTAAGTGTCTACTTTGTCACTCGACTATCCCATTTTGTTGAGGGGTGTCAACACAAGAACTCACATGAATAATTTCTTGTGTTGTGAAATAGGAACCCAAATCTGATGTAAAGTACTCCTTGCCATTATCGATCTTAAATATGAATTTTGCTTTTGAATTGGGTGTGAATCATGGAATAAAAAGACTTGAAGATTTCCCTAGCTTCAGATTTTTCTTTCATAAGGAGTAACTAAGTGATTCTAGTATGATCATCTATGAAAGATATGAACCAACGAGCCCCATTAATATTTTTCACTCGTGAGGGTCCCCAAATGTCACTATGAATTATAGAGAATGAATGTGAAGGCTTATATTGAATGCTATGATAAACATGTTTTGTGTGTTTTGCAAGTTGACATATTTCACAATGAAAAATTTTTGAGTTTTTATTGATGAACAAATGAGGAATCAATTTTTCAAGATGCACAAAATTTGGGTGACCAAAGCTAAAGTGTCATAACATGACTTGATTTTCATTTGAAATAGAAATAGAATTATAAAAAGAGTTAGAAATAGACTCAAAAACACAACTTGAATGAACTTGTACATGTAAAGGAGAATTCCCTTTGAGCAAGTAGAGACCACCACACATTTCAACACTGCCAATCACCTTTCCCGAATCCGTTGCTTGAATTTCACTAAGATATGGATAAAATTTAGTCACACAGTTCAAGTTTCGGGTGAGTTTACTAATAGAAATCAGATTGCAATCCAATTTTGGAACATAAAGGACAAATGAGAGAATGTCCTTTGTCAATTTGATTGATCCAATTTCTGCCACTTTTGAGAGTGATCCATCTGTTATTTGTACTGTAGAGGGTTTTGAGTATGGACTGAACTTGTGAAATACATTGATGTCTCTGGGCATGTGATCCGAAGCTCCAGAATCAACTATCCATGGTCTTAAATTTTTGGTTGTTGCAATATGAGCTGAAAAAAATGTACCTTGATGTATTTCGATGATATTGGTTGAAAAATTTTCATAGTTTTTGGCTGAAAGATTTTGCTCGGGTTTGGAATTGACTTTCGAGGAGGAGATGGTTTGTGTATCCATGCTGTATTAGGGTTTAGAGCCTAGTTCTGATACCATGAGAATTTTGGTATAGGAAATTTTTTTATTTCATCAAGGAAATACAACCTAACTTACATTAAGATGATTGACATTTTAGTCCATTATTTTAGGAAAGATAATAGAATAATCTCATAGCTAGGAAAGCAACTAATTAGGAATCAATAATGACTGATTTTATATTTCTTAGGAAACTAAATAATAAATCATAATCTATCAGATTACAACCTATCAGTAAATTCCTAATATATACAAACTAATTTGGCTCCTTTCTACAATTTCCTTTATGGGAATATTATAACCAATTTAACTTTGGTAAATATTTTCTATCAATTGATGTTCAATTCTCTCTTATTGCATCCATTTTGTCATCCTTAATTTAGTGGTATTACTATTGTTGAAAATCTTTACCATTAAACACTATGGTGTGCATGATCTCATGGTCCTAAAGAGGAGCTATGAATCCCACATTGACTGTGTACTAATGTTGGTTTTGGGATTTAAGTGTGCCCAAAACATTTTCAGCGTATGAGACACCTTTTGTGGACAAAACCATAAGGCCCAATGGACGAAGCAGATAATACCTTGCAAGTTGGTATAGCTTGTGACATTTTGTATCAGAGCTAGCTGTCGTGGTACTAGCAATGTTCCACTAAGGTGACTAGGCCCTTTTTTGGAGTGGGGTAGGATGTTAGTCTTAGAAAAGAGCCATGAATCCCACATCGACTGTGTGCTAGAGTTGGTCTTTTGCAATGTGTCGAAGCATATAATTCTGTGTGGGTTGGTGAGAACAATAACGTGTGACATCTTACATGAAGAAAATATAGTTTCCAATGATTGCATATTTTTGAAAAGGAAAATGAAACTGAAAGAAAAAATGAAAAGGTCTAGGGAGTCATGCCTGCTCGGTATTATAACAAATTTTCAGTATAAAGTAGATGAAATCAATGATTTATCAAAAAGATGAATATAACACTAGCGGTAACAGTTGATTGAAAATAGATATAGGTATTGAATTTACTAGAACTAGTTGTAAAGCAAGAATTTTATGAGCATAGGTGATGTGCTTGTCTTTTTGCATTATTATTTGGTTACTCTACATGGCAGGTGTGAGGATAGAAACAGGTACATAACTATAACGCAGATGCTTGCGCAATTGAAAACTTTTGTAGGTTATCTTTCTTTTGAAAGACAAACTAAATTATCCATACTCTTTCCTCTGTAAACAAGGAGTAGAACTCAACAAGATAATCTTGGAATCTGATAGGAAAATTTTCGGATAGTTGTAGAAACATTTGTGATCTCTGGTCTGGGCAATTTACCATCTAGATTACAAAATGCTTAAAGAACTACTTACTGGCATATTTCTAGCTATTTCCTGTCTTAGAGTACATGAAAACTGTTGGATTTGTATTTTGTGCTTCAGCTATTTTTTGGGTTCATGTAATTCTAAATGGATATTTCAGTCTCACTTGTACACTTTTCTCTTGCCATCTATTGCTTATGACAGACGGTTGAAGCCTCTCCATCTGTTCCCTCAGTTACAAACAATGATTTACACCCTAGTCCCTCATCCTCTGGTAACATAATGGAAAACCTTCTAACTATATCAAGCAGTTGGATTTCCCACACCGAAAATGTTTGTTCAATAATATCTATGCATCATCTAGTATGTATTTTTTAACTCTCAGGATCAAAATCACAGAGAGTTCCAGTGAACAAAATAGTGAGAACAGATTCATCAGATCCAGCTGGACGGATGCATGCCTACTTATATAAGAATCCCCAGAAATACCTTGGAAGAGATTCTAGCTTGACAGCTGTGAGGTAGCACCTCTAGTTCATGCTTATAAAAGTGTAAACTGTTTTTTTTTTCTTTTTCTGGTTGCTGTACTGTTTAGACTTATGTGAAAGAGATGACAGAGCATGTTCTTACCTTGTACCTAGCCTCTGTGTTACAGTCCATTTCCTATTATGTTTTATTAATATGTTTTCCAGCCACTGTAAAAGAAAGATTTTCTGATTTTTTTAAAAATTTATTTCATTCACTAACCTTTGTAGAGGTTTTCTGTAAAACAAGTGTATAAGAATGCGAAGGCTTTACGAGTTCTCAGTGCTCATTTTCTCTACATAAAATAAATTACTTTTGACAGATTTATCGATTTCTAATATCCACACAGGTCATCTGTTAGACAAAGAAGAAACCTGAAGGAAACAGCAGATCTTACTAGCATTCAGGAGCTTGTTAATGATATTGATAGCAAATGTCACTCTGGTAATTTCATAATAATTATTATACTAGGGAACTTGATTGGGTGGACTTGTACAGTACTGCTTACCAAAATATGCTATGTAGGTCTTCTGGACATTGTGAGACAAAGCACTTATGTTGGAATGGCTGATGATGTTTTTGCATTGCTTCAGCATAATACTCATCTCTATCTTGCTAATGTGGTGAACTTAAGGTAATATTTCCACATCCATGAAATCTTACATGCTATTATGATTGCTCATGCCTATATGTTCCCATGTGCAACAATAGGGTAAAACTTATGCTTTTTTCCCCCTCTTAGTATTGTGAATAAAGATGGGGTAAATATCAGCTCATCTGATTACCAGACATTGAAGCAACCAAATTGGATTTAAAATAAAACTCATGAATGAACCCACCACCAAGACAGTAAAAAAAAAAGCAATAGTTATATCACTGAACTGTAACCTTTTTACAGTCAACAGAACTTCATCATCTTATTCATTTAGCTCAGTAGATGTACTGAATCACAATAACGAAGGAAAAAACTTGAGATTTAAGACAGAAACAATTTAAATCATCATAACAAAATGATCTTGCAAATTGCAACAATCCAGATGCAGAGAACATGAACACAACTTAAAATTGAAAGGAAAAGATTAAATTGCAGTTAGATTGTACGTTGTCTGTAATATGTAAATGGGTTGAGAAGAGTACTAATGATAATTGAAACTGCATCTTTGGAACAGCATTGTAAAAGGATGAGTTTATTTGGATTATGTGGATTATGGTAGGAGACTAATTTTTTTCTTCAGAGTTTGCAATAGTTTGAAACAAAGATTACAAAAATGTGAACTTACTTGGATTTTATGGAGTATTTGGTTGGAAATAAGAGTGAACTTTTTCCTTTGAGACCTTGAAATCATTACAAAGATTACAGTTAAAATATTAGATTATACAATAGTTTGCTAACAAAACATGTCTAAAAGTTAAAAGAAACACAGTTGGGAAACAAAACTAGGCAACTAATGTTGCCAATTTAGATAATTATGACCTACAATCTCAAACAAAATGAGAAAGGCAAATCTTTCAAATGATTCGTGTAATAACCTCATGGAAATTATAAGGTTAGTAACACAAACTGCTTAAAGTCGAACAAAATTGCTCTAACTGTTTCACAGAACAAATCGTAGAATTGAAAACTGTATTTTTGAAGAACAATTTTGGAGAAAAAAGAGAGAAATAAAGTGGAAAGAATAGTACACAATTATAACCAGGCAACTTACAATTTGCATGAAAGGCATAATGAAACTTGACTTATTATAATAATAAAATTTTTAGGGAAGGGTGACTTATTATAATAATATGATTTTAGGGCAGGGGTGAGGAAGGCATCCGTTGAAACCCACTCCAAAATTCACCTCTTCTTGGTATCTTCTGCAGGTTCTACCACAATTAATTAAATAGGTTGATCAACCCAATATCACTTGGTTTGCCTCAAGTTGCAAAAGGGAATAATGTTAAATGGTTTAAAATATCAATAAACTAAACAAAGAGGAGATCTAGATGTAGCCTTTTGACATATACGTATCACTTTAACTTGTGCAGACCATTCATACACGCTCATATAAAATCTGCAGGTATGAAGTTCTTTTATCAGTCTGTTAGCCTGTGCCATGAAGTCCTGTAACCTTAGAAAATAAGAATTAATGGAATTTATCGTGTATGTACGAAGATCCTAGGGTGTGTTTTCTTTTTCATCAAAATGCTTTCTCAATGTTTGATGCACCCTTTTTTCCCCTTAAAAAAAAGGAAGAAATAACCATAAATAAACATAATCCCTTGCATCTGTCCCCCAAAAAAAGCATAATGCCTTGCAAAATAATAGTTACTTTTTTGGTTTTGTTTTGGTCGACTAACTGTGTGAACATTTTTATTCATTGTGATAGCAGAGACCAATGTCTTTACAAGGTTGACTTTCCTATTAAAAGTTCTCGTCAGAATTGGACTGATAGTGGAATCAGTTCATTCATAAAGAACCGAGTACAAGTTTGGGATATAATAGACATTGAAATCTTGTATACTTGAGTTTGACTCATCCCTTGCTTCCGTTTAAAATGTTCTCCCTAAAAGTAGTAGAAATTTATTATTGAAAATTTCCTTTTTTCTGCATTTGCAGCAAAGAACTTATGTATCAGCAAGTTCTTCGTAGGTTTGCTCATTTTAATGCTATACAACTAAGTGAATCAGCTCCTTTGCAAGAGTTAATCATGTTGGCCCTGAAGGAGGAGGACTTGGACCTAGAAAGCAATGAAAATGATGACCTCAAAAAGAAGATTGCAGAAGTAATGTCCTTTCTATGGGCATAATTCATTGAAATTTATGTCTGTATAATTTCTATCATGATTGAGATTGCCATAAATATTAGCTAATAATAGATATACACGAATTAGGGTCTTATTGTGTGTTTCAATATTGAATGCTTTTCCTGAACATGATGGTATATATTTTGTCTAAGTAGAGGTAGCAATTGAGTTGTCCAGTCTGGGTTATTTTGGGTTAATGCATGATGTTTCTGGTTTGAGCTTTCCTTTTTTTTCTTTGGGTGGATGGGGGGGGGGGTTTCAAGCCTCTATGGCAGTGGACCAAACTCGGGTTTTGTCAAGTTAGGTCATGTTTAGATATTATGAAAGATGTATCTGTTTTAACATGCTTTTGTAGTCAGATTTTGTGTTTAGTTCATTTCAGATTTGGTTTTTATGGATTTGGGTCATTTAGGGTTCAAATCCTTGACCTTTTTTGTCAAATTAGGTTTGCACAGTTAGGGTTTGATCTATTTTGAGTGGGTCTTGATCATTTTGCCACCTCTAGTTTAAAGGGCTGTACACCATATAAATTGCTGAGCAGGTACAGTTCCCTTTATGTTACTTGTTTGTTTTATCATTTTATAAATCATACCATGTCAAGCCTGGTTTGGTTTGTTAGTGCCATGCATATTTCGGTCAGGTGGACCATCCTAAGGGGAAACCGGTACAATCTGAGGCCCATCTTATGCAGTTCTCTGCTGGTGAACCACTTGAACTTGTCTGATTTTATAGAGTTAAGAAGCAAACAAATTTCACATTACTATTTTGAAAATTATTGCAAAATGCCTCTTCTTTCTCCACCTTTAGCAGAGAAGAGAAAGGTACTAGCAAAAAGAAAAGAAAAAGGAAAAAGGGAGAAAAATGCTGTAGGACATAATCTCTTTCCTTTGTCTTCACTCTTTTAATAAACTGGTGCAACTGGTTCTCATTCTTCATATATGTATTAGTTGCTTTCATAAAAGTTTAGAATTTACTTCTGAGTACATAATAAGTTTCTTTTACTGCTGTGACATGTGTGCCTTTCTACCAACTATCTTCCACTTATGCAGATGTTTGATCTTCTGCAGATGAATACACAGCTGCTTAAGCAAAAGGCTGAAATGTTGGAGGAGTATTTCTGCATTTTTATTGATTCAGATGGGAATTTATCTAGACTGCCAATTCTACTTGACCAGTACACTCCAGACATGGATCGTGTTCCTGAATTTGTACTATGTTTGGGCAATGATGTAGGTAGCATTGTTTGATTATGGAAATTCTTGGTTTTAGTGCTATGGTTTCAGGTAGCTGTTAGAAATAGTGTGTTATGGGCTTAAAAAAAATTAAGTTAGCTCTCTCTTAGGTGAAATCTCACTCTATGTTCAAGGTTCTGCAAATGGAGTGGCATGGCTCATAATTCAAAGAGTAAGACTAATGGGGTGAGCATTTGTTCATATCTTCTTTTAACGGATAAAAGTCTTTCATTTGACAACATTAGCAACGGGAAATTTTGCATGCACATTGATCTTTGTTCCTTCTTCTCTCTTCTTCTTTGTCTATGTCTTTTTTCCTAGCATACATTCCATGTTTTTTCTCTCTTAGACATCCAAGTGAATAGATCAATTCCCTTATTGTTGCTTTCATCTTCAGTTAATTTCAGTCATTGGTCCCCAACATCTGTTTGTAAGTTTTTGGTGACATTGGGAGCTCTACTCTCCTTTTCTCCCCTTCCTTCACTCCTGTCTAAACTTCTCCCGTCTCTAGTGTATTCGTTGCCTCCCTTCATCCTCTGCTCTCGCCTTTCTTTTTCCAGGTTTGTCTAATATCTGTTATTTGTAGGGGTGATAACGGTTAGGTGCGAGTGGTTTCGGACAAAATACTGCTGCTAAACTATAAAAGAAGATAACTTTTTACATTTCTTTTTTTAGAAAAATGTAATTAAGCATTATTAAAAATATGATCAGCTTGGTTCATATAATTGCCTTTTCAACTTGTGAACTGAAAACCAAACTAAATAGCCTTGCTAGCTGAACCAAAAAGCAAAACAAATTCAATAGAACACTACTGTTTGATTTAAGTTTTAGTTTATTTTTGGACTCAGCCCTACTTATTTCCTCAAGTAAAATTTTACTTCAACTTTATTACAGTTCATACTTTCATGGTAAAGGTACAAAGTCGTGGTTATAATTATGTGATCTTGAATGGAAGTTTCCTCTTATTTGGCAGTGGTTGGGGGCCTTTTATTTGGACATTTTGAGTCAACTATTTAGATTTAAAAAGTTATACTAGGGGAACGAAGGTTCAAATGTGTGATCTCATATTATCTTCTATTTGACTTTGGACAAGTGCTGCAACTAAAGCAATTCCTCAAGCTCAGTTAAAAGTGCTTTTTATTTGTAGTACTTGTGATCGCCTAAGCTGTTCTACTTTTATTCCCTTTTCTTTTTGGCTATTATTTATGGAGTTGTGTCTGCCGTGTATCATATTGGTAGAGTAGCATATCATTTGTGAAGTGCTTGAGGAATCACTATATTCATGGATTAAGAAATTAAGTGGGAAATATATTTTTGGGTAGTTTCCATTGTTCTAGAATGTGTTCCTTCTATTGACAAAGACTTACCTCGCTTACGTTACATTAGTGGTGATAGCTGATACTACTTGCATATAGTGTCAAAACTTTGCAAATATATTGTTGTATCCTTTGATACTTGTCTCTAATTGTGATTTCTCCTATTTATTGTAGGTTGACTGGGAAGAAGAGAAAAAATGCTTCCAATCACTTGCAGCTGCTCTTGGGAATTTTTATGCTATGCATCCGCCTATGTTGCCAAATCCATCAGGCAAAGGATTGGAATTTTACAGAAAGAGGAAACATGGGAAGCATACTCAAGATGGAGGAAATTCTTCTTGTCACGTGGGTAAGTGTGAATCTCATTGTGTATGTCTCCCATATGGGGATATTGGTTGCAGTAATTACTAAATCACAGTTTTAATAATGCAGTACAAACCTTTGTCACTTGAAGTTTGGTGTGAGTCTCAGTATGTGTCCCATATGGGCATGGTTAGGTTTTATGAAGTTTTTCAATGTATTTGGAGGATCTTTGGAGGCACATCTCCATACTCATATTGGATATGAGTGTTGGACGTTGGTGCTTCAAGAAAAGTGAAGAATCAAAGTAACATAGTTGCTGGTCTCTCTAAGGCCTGATTTTAAGTTGCAACAAAGAAAATCACTACATTGAAGATGGACTCTCTCTAAATATTAGACTTGTCGGTTTCCTTGGTCTACTAATTTGGAAAACTCGTACTTATTGACAATGGGAATGTGGAGTGGTCATACAATTTAAGAAGATTCATAATGCATAAATCAAAACTATCTTTTGTTGATTACTCTTTTATCTTATTGTTTTCTAGTTTCGTTGTGTGTTTTTGCTTCAAAGTCTGCTTTCAGCAGACTAGAGTTTCATGTTCATGTTAACTACCAGGTGCTTACCAGGGAAAGAGGTAGAGGGAGGGATAATGAAACATTTTCTGCTGTTGCTTAAATTAATCACCATTCATTTGCAAAGAAATAGGTTTTCCAGCTTGTGGTTTTCCATCATATTTGCACTATTTTATATGAACTTTTCACTTTCCTTGAATGTATCAGTGTCTGCTATTTCTTTGACACACTAATTTTGTGTCATCTGATGCTTGTGTCCTCAAAGTTAATGTAAAACATTAACAAAATGACATAACCCAGTCTATGTTTTGACTTCTGATACTAGTCCATATAACATAGCATATTAACAGCCTATCGGGCATAATGCTATGTTGTTGTAAACGCTGCTTAATAATCAGCCATGGCAGACATTGTTTATATGTTCGACTATAATCAGCCTTGTTGCTCTTTGGTGTTTACAGGAGATGGTACAGCAGAAGAGGATGAATTCGAGCATGAACTACTGTCAGAAGCTGAGACTGCATGGGCCCAGCGTGAATGGTCAATCCAACATGTCTTGTTTCCGTCCATGAGACTATTTCTAAAACCTCCAAATTCAATGGCCTCTAATGGAACATTAGTCAGGGTAGGCAGATTTTCCTCCTAACAAAGTTTTACTAGCGGCAGATTTTTTCTTAATGGCTTTCCACCCATGGGGTTCTAAATTTCTAACTGTCAACAATGTCCGTCTGGGGATCTGTATGTATTTGTGTCTGACCCAACAAAGTTTCTCACGTCTTTTTATCCCAGTATGGAGGCCCATTGGTTACACGATGAAGGGTCGGGCCACTCACTTAGGCTCGACTTAGACCAGGATTGGACATAAGATTTTAGGCCTAAGACCAACTTGAGAAAATTACTATTAATACATATATTTAATTTTAAAATTCTTTGTATATGTTTTGCCCTGGCCCATGGATATATATTCTCCCATCCTATAGACATGAGAGTTCAAACATGAAGGTTGGAGGTTCAAATAGTGGAATATCTGTTGGAGATAATGATAGACTTCATTCTCAATGCAATATTAGCATGGTATTACCTTTTGAGTTTTGATTACATGCATGGTAGACCCGAAAGACAATGAATATTTATGGATTAGAAGTAAAGTTATTGAACTTTGGTTTAGAAACTTGTTTTCATTTTATTGTCATAGTTCAAGGGACAACTCTGCTCTGTAAATAGTTAAAAGTACAGTACTGAGCAATCCGTGCCTCTCCTTTTTTTGATCTTTATTTCAGGTGGCTTCACTGGAGAAGCTCTACAAGATTTTTGAGCGATGCTAGACAATGGGGCTGCCTTAGGATTTGTTAAGATGTTGAGAAAACTCAAAGATGGCTACCATTATCTGAAGGTCGCAAACATGCAGTAAGTGTGATGTATAGTGCTCGAGGACCAGAACAGGTATGACTAGTATTGCATGAAGGGTAATCTGTATAGTCTATACAATTGTCTTCTGCAATCCAAACTTTGAAGTTTGGGTTGTTTATCCTTTTTTTCTTTTCGCATCTGTTATTTGAACATGGAAATGATGAATCTGGATTTACTAAGGTCTGAAGACTGAACTGTTTGTTGGCAATTAAGGTTTAATACATTCAAGAAGCTGTTGTGTTTGAAGAATAGTTATCTTTTTGGGTAAGATATACAATTTAGTCACCCAACTATTAGTGTGTTTTTGTTTTGATCACCGAACTATAGAAGTCTTCATTTCCGTTACTAAAGTTATCATTTGTTTCTGTTTTGGTCACCCTCAGACCTTTTCTAAATTGGTTTAATTACATATTTTGTCCTCAAACACTTGCATCTTCTATCAATTTAATCTTAATTTCTAAGTAATTTAACTCTCCACATTCGCAGTAGCTGTCTGAGAGCTTTTGCCCTAGTATTCTAATTATTGTAGAAACAACTTTCTTTCTTAAGTGGGAGCCTACAAATTAGAAAGTAAAATGCATAATCTTAATTTCAACTTCTTATGAAATGACCAGAAAGTATTCTAAAAAGCAAACCCAAATCACAAATTTATATTAGTTATTTTGGCATGCTCCATGATTTTTCCTTATAATTTCAATAATTATGTTTTTTTATTCAGACTTAATATCATTCACTAATGATTTACGACATTAAATTGAGGAATGGATAAAAAAAAATTGATATGATAAGATCATAACATAATAACAAAGTATATTTAGTTTTTATTTACATTTGAAATCATTTTAACTAATTTGATTAATTTAATCCGACAATTTTTCATCCATCTAAATCTTTGTTAATTTTGAAATAATATATATCAGTCTAAAGTTTTATATTTTTAAGTAGAAACTTCGATGACTTTGTGATAGCATAGATAGTGTTTTTCTTGTATCAATTAGGTTTGAGCTTAAAATTATGCCTGTATCTTTCGTTGTCTGGACTTAAATTTTAAATTTCGAGTAAAATTTAATTCGATTCGAAAAACCTTATAAAAATTTTAAATTTTGGATTAATTAGTTCGTGTTATTTGAATTAATTGACTTATTCAATAATTTTTTTTTCGGTTTAACTCAAATATGAATTATACAATTTGAGTTATTCAAAAATATGAATAAGAAAAGGTAAAACTAAGTCGTTTTGATAAATGTGTACTCGTTAAGTTAAAAGGCAAAACCATTATATTGTTTATGTAGTTAAATAATTTTGTATTTCGTCTACTAGTTAAATAATCGGTTCATATAAACACAATATTGAGTATAAACAATAGGGTTCGTTAACTCGACTTGACTCGATCGCATATTCATCCCTGAATAGTAAAAAATATAAAACATTTTTATATAATTTTTGGAAATTTTTAAAAATTTTAAAGTTAAAAAAATTTATAATTCTTTTGTATTTCTATCTTATAAAATTTTAGAATTTTTTATTGGAAATTTGAAAAAAATATAATTTTGTTTTACATTTTTATAATTTTGGAATTGTATTTTTTTTTACTTTATGATTTTTTTGAACTTTTTAATTTATAATTTTTAGATTATATATCTATGTGTCGTATAAAGCAAAACAATACTACATCAGCATTAATAGATTGAGAGCTAATTTGTTTAAAATAAAATAGTAGGAGCCAACTTAAATAAAATTTTAAAGATTAAGGTAGTGCTTTGAAAGCAATCTAGTAATTAGATTTGAGTGTTAATTGCTTCTAATTAAGCAAGGGTAACATGTTGAGACAAACATTGTAATTGTGGGTCTCGTCGAATTAGGTGTAATTGAAACACCTTAAATACATTTTTCAATTCTTAGGAGAGGGTGACATTGAGGTAATTATACACGTAATTACACTCGAATCCAATTTAAAAAATTATTTTCACACAAGTTATAAAAATTATTTTTTAAACATGAATATATGTGAGTGTTTGAGATGATTATGAAATTTTTTTTCATATTAAAAATCTTCAAAAATTATATTATAAAAATAATTTATGTATTTTATAAAATTATAACAAAAAAATATAATATTTAAATCTTAACTTTTTTTTTCTAAAGGGCCAAAAATTTAATTTTTTAAAAGTTTACTTATAAAAATTTGGGTCAAGGAGTATGGACATAGTTTATTTATGTGTATTTACTATATATTATAAAAATAATATATTTATTCATAAAAATAAAGTTAAAATTTTTTTATCATAGCTTATTTATAAAATATAACTTTTTAAAATTATGACAAAATATATATTATTTATAAGAAGTGTTATAAAAGTTTTGGACAATTTATAACTTTTTTTTTAAAGGTTATATGTTATAAATTTTATATCATTTTTTTACTTAATTTATGCATTATAAAAAGGGATATAATCTAATATACGTTCTTCTCCTAATTAAGTTTATATAAGTTTTTTTTTGGTATAAAATTTATATAAGTTTTTATAATTAAAGCTATGGACTATATGAATGTGAACCCAAATATATAACGTCGATGCTAATTTTGCAAGGTATAAGTGCAAAATTAGCCCCTAACGTTTGATGGTTTTGTCATTTTGGCCCTTATCGTTTTTTTTAGTCATTTTCATACACAATCTTTATTTTTTTGTCAAATTGATCAAATTTTAACGGCTTTGCTGACATAACCGTTAAAGAGTTAACGTCGCTGACGTGAATTTTTTTTCCAGGCTGGATTAGTACACGTAAGCGAATGTGCCACGTCAGTAAAAAATTTTAAACTTAAAATATAAATTAAATTAAAAAATAATATAATTTTTACCTAAACTTAAAAGAAGTAAGAAAAAGTAAATAAAAAAAATTTTAAACCATTAACTCTAATGAAAAACCCAAACAAAAGTAAAAAAACAAAAACAGAAATACAATCGATCAGAAAAGTTTTCAATCAAAACTTGGTGTAGAACCCTAAACTAAAATGAGAAAGAAAAATTTTGAGGTATGTTTGTATAATTTTTACTTTCGATTAAGTTTTAGGGTTATTAGGTTTGGGGATTTTGGTTTAGATTTAAAAAAATGTGGGGTTTTTTGGGTTTTAGATTTCAAAATTTTTGGGAATTTGGGGATTTAGGTTTTAAAAATTTAGGGATTTTTGGGATTTTTAGTGTTGTTGGGTTTGGAGAATTTGGTTTAGGTTTAAGAAATTTAGGGATTTTGGGGTTTGGAGATTTTGATTTAAGGTTAAAAATTTGGAGATTTTCGAGACTTAGGTTTCAAATATGTTATAGATTTTTAGTGTTCTTCTTTTTCTAACGTGTTTTCCCAATTTTGTAGTGAGGATTGGTGAAGATTGACGCTCAAAATCATAGAGAAGAAAAGGTAGAAACTGTTCGGCTTGATAATTTGCTTGATTTTTTATGATTCTTTATTTTTTTATTTGTTGAGATTTGTTATGCCTTATTATTTTATTGCAAATTGTTCATGTGTTTGAAGTTAAATTTTTATTTTACTGATAATTTGTTTTGGTTTGTATATTTCTGATTTGTATACAGGAAGTTGGGTTGAAGCTATAACGTAAAAAAAAGTAATGTGTTGTGTAGAGACTAGAAATGAATAAATGAAATTTTGAAATTTGTTTTGAACCCATCAATCACATATTGTCCGGTAATTAATACATGAAGACTAGTCCATGGATTGTTGTTCTAGTGCAATATTCCACATGAAGACTTCTTTGATCGATTGTATTTCTGTTTTTGTTTTTTACTTTTGTTTGGATTTTTCACGGTTTAAATTTTTTTATTTATTTTTATTTACTTCTTTTAAGTTTAGGTAAAAATTATATTGTTTTTTTAATTTAATTTATATTTTAAGTTTAAATTTTTTTTGTTGATGTGGCATATATGCCACGCAGTATTCGCTTAAGTGTACTAATCCAGCCTAAGAAAAAAAATCCACGTCAGCGACGTTAACTCTTTAACGGTCACGTCAACAAGGCCGTTAAAATATGATCAATTTGACAAAAAAAAAAACAAAGGTTGTGTATGAAAATGACTCAAAAAAAAACGATAAGGGCCAAAATGATAAAACCATCAAACGTTAGGGGCTAATTTTGCACTTATGCCATTATGCAAATAAAAATGATTTTTTTGAACTATATCGTGGGGTATGATACCATTTGAGAGAATTATGCTAGACGTAAGAACTTTAGACAACTCATGAATTCTTTAATGTGAGACATTTAAGGCATTTGATATGTGTTTGATAAGACACTTATTGTTCTAAAAAAATATAACTCATATTAGCATGTTATATATTTTATAACTTTAATTACAAGATTAATTTAGATGCTGCATACTCTAAAGAATATATAAAAGAAGAAGATTTTAATAAACTTAATATCAAAGGCGAAACTAGAAAATTTTTGAGGTGAGAATTAAATTATATTTTTTACGATAATAAAAATATAATTTTATTTTTTTAATAGTTTATATCTTTAAAATTTTACGATAATAACTTTTATGATAATTGTATTTTTTTTTTTGTAATTTTAATATCGCGTTTTGATTGGGTAAAAAACAAAACAAGAAATAATGCATGTCTGAAATCAATAAATAAGCAGAGACAAATGTTGAAACTTTGGTGGCCTAACCAAACCTGCTACCAAATCAAGTTCCGAGTTCCTATTTTCCGAGCATGAACCATTCATAACTCATCCAATTTTGGCATGAAGCCAGAGAGAGGCATGGAGTTTCCAAAGGTACACAGTAGTAGCAGAGGTGTAGAATCATCAGAAAAAGGAGAGGCATTTGGGGTCATACTGAGCAGAAGCCGTTCGGTTTCGAATGCGTCGACCGTAGCCCTCAGAGCTGAGAAACAGAGCTCGGCACTTGAGACGGCGGTGAAAAGGGCACTCTCGATGAGGAGATCCAGATCCAGCTCCTCCTCTTGTGTTTCCAAGGGCAGGAGAGGAGGGTATTATAAAATATTCCATTATTTGGATGATCCTCACCCTTTTGCTCTCACCGAATGTCATAATGTTGCAATCCAACCCAGAAAAAACAAGAAGTCTGCTTCCAGGATATTAGACGCCTGCAAGCGACTAATCGGCTTTTAACTGAATCTCATCCCACCCACCCATCCGACCTGACTCTCAACTCTCCGACCCTCTGTAAGCCTTCCACTTCCTTCCTTGCTTGGCCAAAATCTTTCTTTGCATTTGCTATACATCTGTTTACGAATGTAAGTGATGGTTTTATGTTTGAAGTGCTATTTATGTATTAAAATGAAAATCAAAATCTCGTAATTGATTGAACATCACCCAAATGTGATCTAGATTCAAGTCGCGTTGATTGCATTACTGTTAAAGCATGACCCTTGTGTTGTAATTCATCAAAAAAAAAAATCTCGTAATTGATTTATTAGCAATGCTAATTGTAATCTTATAGCAACACAAAGGAAGGAAGTGCATAGTTTTATTAATTTAAGGTTTAGTGAGGAGTTTATCTAATGGATTTTGTCACCTATATCACATACAAACTCAATAATGGGACTAGATAGAACGGCTTGCATGGATTTTGCATATCATTCTACATTTTTTTTTTTAATGTTTTAGAATATACTTTTAAGTATATATAATTCCATTACTCATATACATCAGTAAGCATCAACTGAAATTTTAATATTGTTAAAAACGATAATTTACAATAAAAACTATTTGATAGTACACATTATACATGAAGAAACTATTTGATAATTTATAATTTATAATTTATAATGTATACATGAAATCTTGTACACATTAAAAAAATGGATACATATATTGGATTAATACAATGGTTAACGTAAATTCGTGTTAATTCGTTAATGTTAGTGATTAATGAAAATTTAATAAAATCAAATTAAAATTTGATATATAAAATTATACAAAATCAAAATTGATAGAATGTTTATTTTTAAAGTAGGATTAAAAAATAGAAAGATCCCAATCCTTTCAAAAAAGGGGGAGGGGGATGGTCTCACATGGGAGTGGGGTAGAACTGTAGGAGGCTTAAGACGTGATGCATGGAAGGGAGTGGCCCAATTAAAGATGGATCAGTCGGTGCAAAGGAGACACCAATGTTTGGCATTTTTGGCACCCGTTGCCCACTTGCTCTTTCCATTCTTCCTCTACCAACCCTTTCCCCTAATCATTTTCTCATCCCAATACTACCCAAACCTATATAAATTGCTCTAAATCTATTGGTAAGGCTATTTAAAGGGGTTAGTAGGGATGAACAAAATCCAATTCGATTCGAAAAATTCGAAAGAAACAAATAAGAAAAAAAAAGTCTACAAAAGACTTCATTTCTCATTAACAAAGTTTGAGGTTAAAATCATCATTCGCCCTTCTAGCCGTCACTTTTTTTAATAAAATAAAAGAATTGGGCCTTTGATTCCCATAACCCCAATCACTAACTTGAAAAAGGATAACATGAGGTGATGAGTACCTCAACACCCCCATAATATCATGAAGTGTGGCACATATGCCTAATCATGCTACCCATGTTATTACCATTCAAATTTCTAAATTTATTACCTTTCAATTTAACAAAGAAAAGGAGAGTAAGAGAAAATATTTTTTTTTTTATTTTTGAAGGTATTTATTGGAGTGAGTTTAATAATTAATCATTTACGTTTTCTAGATCCATTAAAAGAATAGACACTGGTCACGAGTTTTAAATATATTCCATATTCAAAATGAAAATCAAACTTTCCACAACTAATTAGTGTAGGAAAGACCCTTGAAAGTAACACTCTTTTTTATTTTGGTTGAATAAAATTGTTTTTTATTAAATAATCATGACTTCTCTTAAAAAACTATTTAATTTTTATTTAGATCAATTTGAGAAAAAAAGTAAAGTAAAATAAATTTCTATTAAGATATGGAATATCATTTTATTATATTAATCTTTTACTTAAAATGTTTTATAAGAAGCATATAATTGCAAAAAAAAATATATTATAAACCATATTTTCCTTTTAACTTTTCACAATTTAACCAAACAAAATTTATGAAAAATCACCCACTTTTATTTTCTTTACTAATTTTAACTTTCCAAACAAAATAAAATATATAATTTCTTTTCCTTAACCCTTCTTTCTTCTACTTTACTTTACTTTCCTTTCCTTTCATTTCTTTTACAATTATTTACCCAAACATTATGTAAAGTTATAAAATATTATAGATTTATAAAAATAATACTAAAAGTTTAATATATATTGAATTTAAAATAAGTTTTATAGGAATTCAAAAAAAAAATTAAATTGTTTTTTAAAAATATTATGATTTTTTAAAATTTTAAACTATAAAAAATAATAAAAAATTAATGAAGGAAAGAAGGATAAGTTTGACTCAATTCGAAATTAGAATTTAAAATTTTGTCCAAATTTACTTATATTTATAAATTAATTCAAGTTTGTTTAGACCCATTCTTTTTTCTTTTTTTTTTTTTTAAATATATTTCTTTTTAGTTAGCAATTTAATATTTTTTATTTTAGTAGAATTTTTTACTAAAATAAAAGTTAACATTTTTTAATATATTAATTATAGTATTATATATTTAATTCTTATTATATAATATATAACAGTAAAATAAAGTTAATATATTATATTATAAAATTAGAAAAAGTTAAAAAATGGGTTGTCGTTGGACATTGAAGCTTGAAATTCAAGCTCAAATCATTTTCTGAACAGACAGATTCTCTCTAGGACAATTAGATAGTAGCTTTCTAAACAGGCATATTCTCTAGGACAATTAGATAGTAGTTTTCTGAATAGGCATATTCTCCGTTTTTTTTTATAAAATTAACCTAAAAAATTAATTAATTATAAAAATAACTCATTTTTTTTATTAAATACGAAAATAACCAAAAATCTACGGTGAAAATTGGTGAAGCCATATAATATGACGTCACTAATGTGCCACGTCAACATCTCAGGTAAAAAAATTAATTTTTTAATTGAGTCATGTAAAATGACGTCATCTATATAAATAATATAAAAATACTAAAAAAATTGAAAAATAAAAGGATTAGAAAACAATTTTTTTTTTTGTGGTGCCATATTAAATGGTGTCATTACTTCTCAAAATATTTTAGACTTTTTCTTCCCATGATTTATTATTTTTTATTTTTTTAAATTTAAAATTTTTTGGTGATATCATATCAAATGGCGCCATCACTTACTCTGCATATTTCAATTTTTTTAATAATTTATTATTTATTTTTAAAATTTTAAATTTTTTGGGTAGTGCCATATTAAATGTCACCACCACTTCCCTAAAAATTTCTTTTTAATAATAAATTTCTTTTTTGTTTATTACTTATTTTTTAAAAATTTAAATTTATTTTTTGGTGGAATCATTTTAAATGGTGTCACCCAATTGATTTTTTGTTTTCTTTTATTTATTATATAATATTTAAATATATAGTTTAATTTAAATATATATTTTATTTTTTATGGAGCCATTTTAAATAACTCAACTCAAGATTCGAACAGATTCAACGAAAAACAGAAAAAAAACTAACCTCAATAGCAGCGTCTGCATCGTCATTGGCGTCGGCTTCGGCTTCGGCATCGGCGGCGGCGACGACATCGTCGGCATCACAAGAAGAAACGATCTCCTTGAACCAAAAAGAAAAAAAAACTTGGAGAAAAAAGAAACATTTAGGGCTCCTTGAAAACATTTGAGTTTCAAAAAAATAAGTAATAGTGTTTTATTTGAGTAAAAAAATAAAACTTTTTAGAGTTTAAAAAATAAATAATAATATTTTATTATAAAATATAATAATAAAATTAAATAATGAAAAGAGAACTCTAATACTTTTGAGGGAGTGGTGACGCTATTTAATATGACACCACCAAAAAAAGGTAATATTGCTTTCAAGTTTTTTTATTTTTTAAATTTTTTAGTATTTTCATGATATTTATACAGATGACGCCATTTTATATGGCTCCACCAAAAAATTGAACTTTTTCCTTGAGATGATGACGTGACACGTTGGTGGCGCCATATTATATGGCTCCATCAATTTTCACTGTAGATTTTAGATTATTTTCGTATTTAATTAAAAATGAGTTATTTATGTAATTAATTAATTTTTTTGGGTTAGTTTTATAAAAAAGCCCATATCCTGTCTAGGACAATTAGATAGTAGATGGCTAAGCTCTTCCTCATATGTTCTCCCTCGTCAGTCTTCATCCCCTTTTTATTCTCTCTTTCTCTCATCTCCTGAAAGCCCTCTTTTTTAATAATGGATGGTTATGCCAGATAAAAGTCTATCAACATTCAGTCGACTATTTTCTCAACCCTCTTTGCTCTTTTATTTTTATTCACTTTCTATCTTTTTCTTTTTCTTTTCGGTCAAAAAAGGAGAGTTTTATTTAGTTATAAAGTGTGTGATATAAAGGTGTGCCAACTAAGTTGGTATTCACAAAGTACGCATAAAGTTTGGGATTTCAAAACACACAACATAAAAGTGATAATCCCCAAATGTACGAACGTTTGGACTAGAAATATTGTAGCAAATATATATATATATAATCAAGCAGCAGTTTCAATAAGTATACATGTTAAATTGTAATATAATTTTGTACAATGGGATACAAGAAATACTCTCGATCTCGTCTTACCTAGATGACTTCATAGGGTCATCAATCCTAAGGTTTAAGCATACATAATTTAAACCAATTAATCCTATGGGAACCCCTTGTTCTTTCGTTAACTACTCCCACATCCACTCGTTAACCTTCCTAAAGGATTTAACTACTCATGAATCTCGAGATCATTTTCCTAAGAATTAATTTAATCATGCAAAAAATTCAATTTAAACTAAAAAAAATAGGAAAATCGATATTGATTCGTTTGATAAACTAGATGTGCTTCGTTTCGTAAATTCCTTTTAACAACTATGGAGATATTGATATTGACAGGCAAGACGTGAAAGAGAAATATCAAAATACTAAATAACCAAGCCTTAGACTCAAATCGAATCCAAGTTCAAATAAGAAATAAAAACTGTTTAAAAAGAAAATAAAAACCTAATTAAAAATTAAGTCTAAAACTAAAACCTAAATTCTCACCTAAAACTTGCCTCCTTAGTTTAGTATAAGCTTTGCTATTTAGAGGCAAAGTTAGCTTCCACTTAGGTTAATTACAAGCCTTAATTAGGTTAAATATGGACTGTGCAGACAAAAACACCCTTAATAAATTTTTGTCTTTGGTCAGACCTGTTTCGCAACACATAACTTTGAGTATTAAATTTGGAGCTTGTTCAGCTGTGTTGCAACCCCAAAAGCTCATGCCGCTACACGGTTGTCGTTCCTTATGCTTTTGGGCTTGAAAATAGGTGTTTTGCTGACTGGCATTAAATATGTGTGCATAAAACAACGAATTTATAAAACAATTTTTAAATCTCAATTTACTACAAGCGTACAGGTCAATTGTAATATTTATAGTGTTATAATGAAACACCGAAGTATTCCAAAGATCAAACCCAAAAGAGATGACAATCTAATGATTTCTATTAAAAAATACATACAAGAAAGGAGTCTAGCTAGCTACTCATTAATTGCTATAGTACGACAAAACATAAACACATATTTTTAACACTAATTTCTAAATTAACTATTCTAAGGACTAAATTGTAAAAAGTACAAAATTAAGAAATTATTCGATAAATAAATAATGGTGGTTGGTTGATTTCGATGTGGTTCATCGGTCCTCGAACAAGGGACTTAAATTGCTTAAATAATTAAGTGGCTCCATTTTATCTTCCGAACTCAATTTTATCAACTTAGACAAATTAATTCCGATTTATCTTTCGATCTCACCGGTTAATCCGGGACTAATGAACTAGTGCACAACAAGATTACCTTTCGATCTCATTTGCCTATATATTACCTTAGCAGCGTTACTTCTCAAGTTTTTAGATCTATTCAATTTAATCTAATTTATTACAACTTGGTCATTTATCTAAAAATCAGTTTACCCACATTTTCCCCTTTTGAGTTTAGTTATCTATGTTAAAAACTGGATAAACAAACATAAAAATAAAAACTTTAATAGTAATGAACATAAGCACTAAAGAAAACATAAAAATTAAGATTTTTACTCTTTAAAACTTGCAAGAAACCTAAAACTAAGGAACTTTCTAACTTAAACTAAAGCCTCCTTTTGTTCTCAACCAAAAATGACTTTAAATAGCTTATTACAATCCAATTTTTAGTGATCAAAATGCTTTTGAATGTTGTATTTTTATTGGTGTTGATGTTAGAAAAAAATTACCCTTACAGTTATTTTTCTCCACGTCCGACAAAAAAGCTTAGAGATGAAGGAGAAGTTCCGTTTTCCTCGTCTGTCATAGTTTTTAAACGGATGGAACGTTGGTGGGTAGACCATGTACGGGTGCAGTAGATTTGATAGGCTTAGAGTAATGTGTATCTGTGTCCCCAGATGCCTCCAAAGAAAAAGATTTTAAGGGGTAAGCGTCAACAGTGAAGTTGACGTTGGTGTCTTCGTGGAAACTAATAGCTTTTTGCTTTGCTGGGGGAAGCAAAGTGGGATTAAGGATATTCATAGTTGGGTGAGCTTGATTCAAGATATTTTCTTCACCAATTCATCAATAGTTGCAGGCTTGAGATTAATTACTTTCGGCTTTGGCTCGGTTTTCCTTTGAACAAGGAGCCACGGACTGTTGCCAGCAGAGGGACCAGCGGTATGAACATCCAAGTGAGATATTTCTGATTGTATAATTTATTTAAAAGATATTATTACATTAAGCATTTAGAGTTTTGAAACCCATCGATAATGAAAAAACAAAGTAATTAAAAATAAGAGTGAGACATTTAACTCACTTATGGAAAAGTTACTAAATAGGAACAATTAATTTAGAAGGGGTTGGATTTTGATGGGCAGACCCTCCTTGGGAATGGGTGATGGAATGTAGGAAATCTTCTCATTGGGATTGAGCTTAACCCATTTGAAAGTGGTGAGCAGGTTGTGGATGAAGGTGAGGATTTCGAGTCGAGCATACTCCTTGCCAGGGCACATTCGAGGACCTCCCCCAAATGGTACAAAGGAGTAGGGTACAGGACCATTCCCTTCAAACCTTGATGGATCAAATCTCTGTGGATCCGGGAAGTATTTCGGATTCTTGTGGGTTGTATGCACCATCCAAAACGCCTGACCATTTTAGTACAATTAAATCAATATTTATTGTATATGGTTGCATTCTTTTTATGTAAAAAAAAAAAAGAGATGGGTATTCGTTACCTTCCATCCCTTTGGGATTGTATAGCCTGCGTAAGTGAAGTCGGTTATGGCCTCTCTGAAAGATCCATTCGCAGGCGGAGCCAACCTCATTACTTCGCATGCCACACACCATGTATACTTCATCTTCTGTATATCTTCCCATCTCAATGGCTCCCCTCCCTCCTTGGATCTCAATACTTCCATTTGTTCTGCATTTCCCCAGCAATTAGTTGTAAACATTACTTTATTCATGAATCGTCCCACCCCAATGTCATGGGTGCTTAAAATCTAGCTAAATCACGTACCTTCAAGGACCCTGTTATATACTTCAGGATAATCCGAAAGATAGTTAACAATGAAGGTGATGGCGGTGCTTGTTGTGTCATGGCTGGCAATAAAGAAGCCCACAATCTTATTGCCGATCTCAACCTCAGTCATACCATCCATCAGCATGCTATCCACCAAGTCTGAGGCTACTCTTTTCCCTTTCTCCAGTATCTCATTTTTCTTCTTGGTAATGAGAGCTAAAAGTCGTTGTCGGATCAGTCTGCCGGCCTTCACTGCCCGATTGAAAGTTGTACCTGGAAGATCTATGGGAACCGACATGAGACCCGCTGTGGCAAGAGCAAATGGCTTCGCGAAGTTCTCGATCTCGCCGTCATCCGTGACGCTCATGAAAAGACGACAAGCCAGTGCGAATGTGTACTTCTTGGAGAGTGGGAAAACTTGGACTTCATTATACGGAGACCAATGTTGATTTAGGTGCTCTTTCGCCATGATATCCATGACTGGTATGAAATGTTGCAGGGACTCAGGCTTGAGAAAAGGAGGCAGATAGGCCCGAAGTTTAGTGGATTCTTCTTTGGAAGAATTGTCAACACTGGATGGATCCATCAAAGCTTTCTTAATAGAATCCGGCCACCATGAAGTGACATATTTGTTTTGGCCGGAGAAAAGGAACTTGTTACCAGCGGCGCCGCAGAAGACGGCCATCTCTTCTCCAAGCAGTGATGTGCGAAACACATCGGGTGAATATTTGGTAGTTCTATCAGTCACAAATTTTTCAGGAGTTCCCCTTCTGGACGCCAACACAAAATCCAAGGTTTCACCGATGTATGGAAGACCCTTTTTACCAGGAGGGAGGTTGGGGGTGGCGCCGCTGGATTTGTATTTGTAAACAAAGTAAATGAGACCGGCAGAGACGTATAGAAGCACAAAGTGGAGTAAGTATGGGATCAAAGAATCAAAGGCGTCCATGGCTGCTGCAAGCTTCATCTTGGTAGCTATGAAAACAGTAATGGAGAATGGGTGCATCAGAAATGTAAATTTATAGTCCGTCATCATACAAGTTTATCCCTATGTTTGTCTTTGGATGATAATGAAGTTAATTCAAGTCCATCCAAGTTTGGTATCTCCATTTAATTTTTAAATGGAAATCCTTCATAATAAACCATTCCCATCAATGATACTAATTTTTTACTTGCTCCATGCACTATTCCCATCATTGATGCTAACTTTTGACTTACTCCATGCCTTTACTCACATTAGTGTTAAAATTTCGTTAAAATTAAATTAACAGATTGAATTATCTAATTTAGATAATCAATCGATTAATTAATTTAATTTGATCAGGTCGATTAAAGATTTTTTAAAATTTTAGTTAACGGTTAATTTGGTTCGAAATCGGGTAATTAATCGAATTAATTGAACTTAATAAATAATATTATATATTATATGTATTAGACTATTTATAATTCGATTAATTCAAATAATTAGAATAATTCAACCAATTGAATATTATCATTTTTTATTATTTTGATATGTTTTATATTTATTTTAACAAAAATTTATAAATTTTGATTAATTCGTCCGATTGAATTAATCAAAATATTTTAATTTAATTAATTTTTAAAAAAATTTCAATTCAATCAACAATTAAAAAATTAAAAACTTCGATTAATTTAATTAATACTGAACCCCTAACTCTCACAAGCTAATATATACTTTTTTTTTTGAAGGTATATATATTTGTACTCTGTAAAGTTTCAAATCAAAGTATTTCTATTATATCGAAGAGAAATACTTTTAATATATATTAAATAAATTGTTGGATATTTGTAATTTATTTAAAACTTAACCTGCATCATTTATGTTAATAGAATAAAATTGTTGAAATTATTAATTAATTTTATATTATAAATTTAGTTAAAATACAAGATACATAATCTAACCCAATAAAATGTAAAATATAATGATAGGATTAAATAAATTACAAAAAGAATTACAAAAATAAATAAAAATAATTTAATTTTACACTAATGTCAATAATTATTTTTAATAAATAAAAATAAGTATTATTATTTGGTATAATAGAAGTGAAATAATTTAGCTGGTAAATTTAAAAAAAAAAAATCCAAAATCAGTGTAATTTAATATAATCAGAGTTCAACAAGCATTGAAAGAATTTTTTGTATATAAATTTCATTCATGAATTAGATAATTTTTATATTTATATCATACTTTAAATCTCTTATTGAGTAGCCAATGATGGTTTATAAATTTTGAAGCTTATAAATTTTGATGGCTTAGGTTCAAATAACATCAATTGTATATTTTGATTTTTAATTTATCATGCTTTGTATCAAGTTGATTTAGACACTTATTATTTGTACTTGTAAATTCAACTAAAAATATTATAAAATTAATCTTTCAACTTTATCATTTCAATCAAAACATCATTTGTGGAGTAATTCTCGTATTTTGGTCAAATTAGGGCACAAATAGAGAGTGGTGTCACAACGAGGAGGAGCTCTTTGTCCTGATGAGCTGCTGACATCACGATGAGAAGAAGATCGTCATCCTAATGAAGCGACGCCACCTCTTCTCGACATGGTGACATGTCATGTAATTTTCTCGATTTTTTCTTCTAGTTAAACTCTAATTATTTGTCCTAGTCAAACTTTGATTAGTGTAGATTATTTTAATATTATTTAACCTACGAAATTAGCCTATAAATAGACCATTTTTCACCCTAGAGAGAAAAACTTATTACACATTTAGGTATTAGCTTTTACAAGCTTTCATAGAATTTTGTGTTTATATTTTGGGGTTTTTATTTCTGATTTTGGGGTTTAGTTTTATCTCCATATTTGTACTATTAGTTTTTGCCATTATAATGAAATTATTTTTCCCGTAATTTTTATCCTCTTCGGAAGGGTTTTTTCACGTAAAATATTTGTGTTCGATCTTTTCAATTCATTTGTTATTTTACTTGTTCATTGCTTAATCGAGTTTATCCCTAACAAATTGGTATAAGAGCTAGTTCAATTTTTGCATTCAACACGCTCAAAGATGGAAACAATAAAGTTTGATATTGATAAGTTCGATGGTATCACAAGTTTCAATATGTGGCAAATTCGAACGACAATAATCTGATTTAGAGCGATATTGAGAAGATCCTTATAGAGAAGAAGCCTACAGACATGGATAAATCAAAATGAGACAGGTACGATAAAAAACCTCTTTCTATGATTCAATTATGTTTAACAAATAATGTGTTGCATGAGGTTTTGATGGAGAAAACGACATTCACCTTATGGAAAATGTTAGAAACCCTCTATGCGACAGTATCTTGCTAACCGTTTAGTGTTGAAATAACATCTATACACGTTTCACATAAGCAAAAGTGAGCACCTTATTGGTCACATCAATCAATTTATTACTATTTTGAATTATTTAAAAAATGTTGAGGTACAGATTGATGATGAAGATCAAGCTAATGCTATTATTGTGCTATTTACCTCCTTCATACAAGTCTTTTAGGAAAATCCTGATTTATGGCAGGGATAATCTCTTGTTCAAGGATGAGAAGGGTCATCTGTTGAGCAAAGACAAACTCGATGATGAGTTTGGTTCGAATAGCAACTTAGATAGGTAAGCCTTAGTTTTGGTACCATCAAGAAAGCGAGACAAGAGATGTTGCTATTGTAAAAGGTCAGGTTACGTCAAGGTAGATTATTATAAACTACGAAATAAAAAGGGCTGCTGAAAGCAACGAGGAAGATTTAGCTGGTGCTAATTTGACTGATGACAAAAGTGATGATTTCTTATTTGTGTCAACAAGAGAAAACTCCGAACTTACATCTGCGTGGATATTGAATTAGGGGTGTCTTTTCCACATGTGTCTTTCCAAGGATTGGTTCTCCACATATAGTTCAGTTGAATGTGCAGTTGTGAGTACGTGGAATGGTTCACCTAGTAAGGTAATCGATATTGGTACTATTCAGATCAAGATGCATAACAGGATAATTAAGACACTATCAGACGTTAGGTATGTACCTGATTTAAAAAGAAATCTCATCTCCTTGAGAAATTTGGACTTGAAGGGTTGTAGAATTAACATCGGGTCAAGCGAAATTATGGTATCTCATGGGGCTCTTGTTTTGATGAAAGGTAAAAAGATCGACAATCTTTATGTTCTAGAAGGATCAATGATGACCAGTGAAACAAAACATCCCTCATCTGTTAAGGAGTCGAAATCGTCTCGTTTGAAGCAGAGACAACTTGGTTATATAAGGGAAAAAGGTATGATCGTTTCGTATAAGAGAGGTTCTCTTTTGGATGTAGGTTTTGAAAGGATAAGGCACTACGTTCGTGAAAATTAGACCCAGGTCAGTTTTGACTTGGCAATGCACAAGTCAAAGACTAGAAGTCCTCCAGCTTCTAAGCAGAACTTCGACTCAGTTAATATCATGCATAGTTAGAATAGGCCCGAGACAGACTTTTAGAAAGAAGACATTGTGGAAATATGAGTCAAGGTGGAGATTTGTGGAGCATGCCCCACATTTCAATCAAATTAGGACACAAACAAAGAGTGACATCGCAACGAGGATGAGCTTCTCGTCCCGATGAGTTACTAACGTCACGGGGAGAAGAAGACCGTCGTCTCGACAATGTGATGCCACCTCGTCCCGACGATGCAAACTCCACGTGATGATGTGGCAACGTGTCGTGCAATTTTCTCTATTTTATTCTTCCAATTAAACTCTAATTATTTGTCTCAATCGAACTCTAATTAGCATATATTATTTTAATATTATTTGACCTACGAATTTAGCTTATAAATAGGATTTTTTCCACTCTAGAAAGGAAAACCATTACACATTTAGGTATCGAATTTTACAAGCTTTCAGAGAATGATGTGTTTTACGTTTTAAGGGTTCTTATTTTGGGTTTCGGGGTTTAGCTTTATCTTCATCTCTGTACTCTTCGTATTTTCCGTTATAATAAAATTATATTTTCCCGCGATTTTTTGTCCTCTTCGGAAGAGTTTTTTCATGTAAAATAGTTGTATTCGATCTTTACAATTTCTTTATTATTTTACTTGTTCATTGCTGAATAGATTTATCCCGAGCATCATTTATATATATATATATTATTCACATGGTGAATATGCCATAATTTAACATGTTAGTTTATAAATTTGTTATTTGTTGATGGATGGTTTGTTTTAATGTCTAATTTGTAAGAGTAGCATTGGTTGTTTAAAGAAAAAAGAAAATCGAAGAAGACGTAATTGTCTTGGCAAAATGGATTCTACCAACAATTTTAAATCCGTGGAATGGGTTATATTATACAGCTTTTGAGGATAAATAAATAGGGAAGAAACAAGATTAAGAATAAGAATATTTGTAAAACAAAGTAAAATTTTGGATCCATCATATCCTTATGAAAAATTATTCTACATTGCTTCACATTCACATAGACCGTGTCGATCCAAATAAAATTTATTGAAAGTGACAAAAGGTGGCTACTTGCACTTCATGGACAACCCAGAGAATAAGAGCATAAAGGCCAATGCTCACTCAGACAATGCATGCCTTCCTCGGTCTCATTTGCTTAGCTTTCAGGTCATATTCAGCTTCATCTAAGTTTGGGTTTAATTTTTTTTATTATATAATTTTAAATATCTTATCTATTTTACGATTTAAATTTAATTTTATTCGAATTAAAAATCTCCTTAATATAATATTATTCGCATATTTATCTAAAAATTAATTAAAATTATACAAGGGCAAGGCAGAGAATGGTGAAAAAGGCCGTTGAGAGTAGAGGTGTTTGATATCCTTTTTTGGATATAATGTTTAGAACTATTCATAACTCTTTTCCAACCCATAAATAGGAGGATAATGTGCTTCAGGGCACTCGAATCCACAACAATACCCACAACAATCGAATTACAGCTCAATCGTTATTGCTTCTTGAATTTTAAAAGAATTTTTTTTTACTTAAACCTATTTGGTATTAGTTATTAAAAAAATATGATAATAATATCATATTTTTTAAGTAATAACTTAGTGTGAGTTTGTTTAAATAGAGAAACATTATGTTTTCGTATAAATTTTATCATAAGTATTTATGTGTGTAAATATATGTTTAAAAATAATATGTAATGAATAATAAAATGTATGGCTTGAAATTAAGTAATAATAACATATTAAATATGTACGGTATTAAAATTAAAAAAATTAAATTGTTTATCATTGTGTTGTTATCAATCTTGATTCGGTGTCGAGTTAACTTGTGAAATCAAGCCAATTAAATAAATTATCAATATATACAAATTATGAAAGTAATAAAGTGTGCATAATAAAATTAAAATGTATAAAATTATCAAAATAAAGCTTTAGTTGCATGGTAAATGAAAGTTTTACTAATGCAATTGATTTGGGTTCAAATCCCACAATATGCATACTTTTATTTATTTTTTTTAAAATAAAAAAGACTAAAATACCCATAATTAATATAATTTATTTTAATTACGAAAAGACATGTCCGTAATTTCTCAAACCGAGTTAGTGATCCGGTTGAGGACAACATCACCAACTCAGTCATAAACTCAAATAATAATATAGATATGTAGAAAATTTAATAAGAATAATGCTTTGAGATGGTAAGCTACCTAGTTAGTCACCCCAACTTTTAGGGTGTTTTCATTATGGTCACCAAAAATAATTTTTTTGCAATTTCATCACCTAACTTTTAAATCGCTTTCATTTTAGTCACTCAAGTGTTAAATATCTAACAATGATTAATTGAACATTTGACATTATATTTACACTTTCGTTTTGATCACCCAAGCTCTAGGTCACTTTCATTTTAGTAACTCAAAAAAAAAAAATCATTCTTAAGTATTGAACGAGGAAAAAAATGGTAAAAACTAAAATAATACATTAAAAATTGTCAAATTGTACATATTTACCCCTTTGCCAAAAGTTCTAAATTTTTTAATTGAAATTTTAATTTTCAAAACATCAAATCAATTTAATAAATTATTGAAAATTTTTATCCCTTGACAGTGCTATCCAATTTGTTACTATAATATTGAAAATAATTAAATTAATCTTCTTCTAAAATTTTAAATTTTATTTTATATTTTCAAAGTAAAATAAACTCAAATAGCACATCTTTAATATTTACCTATGAAACACAATATTTTTATTATATGATCTTAGAGTCTTCTATGCTAAACTAAAAACAAAGAAAAATTATTGCAATTAATTAAATGGGTATAATATAGAAATGCTCATTGTTGGGGATCGACTTATATAAACAACAAGAAAGAAGGAACAGTTAAAATTGGGCTTACAAATTTACGTGAAAAAACTCTTCCAATCAAGAGGATAAAAATTATGGGCAAACGAGATTTCACTAATGAGCAAACAAACAAAGAGTACAAGATGGAGAAATTTAAAACAAACCCTAACCACGAATACAAAGCTTTATTTGGCTAAAAATGCAAAATTTCCTTAAAGCACTCTAAAACTCTCTCTTGATTTTCTCTCTAATGTTGTATTATTGTCTCCTATTTTAGGGTTGTTATGGCCCTTTAAGTAGGTTGATATTAGAGTTCTAATATGAGTTAAATATTTTTAGAATAATCAAAGTTTAACAAAAAAAAAGTAACATTGTTGAGAGTCTAATACGTAGTTGCTTAAAGTTTGGAATTCTTCGCATCGTCGTGACGTCCCAAACTCATCATCACGACATCACCTCTACTTTGCCTCTGTCTTTGTTCGAGCGTTGTTACGTTGTTGCGACGTCGCGTGATTCCTCATGGCAATGTCACATCTACTTTGACTCTAGTTTGACTGAAAAATGCCAGACACACTCCACACTCCACACTCAGTAAACTATGGCTCGCGTTCTATTTTGGTTACTAAGCTTTTAATTTTTCCAATTTAGTCACTAAACTATTCAAAATCAATTTTTTTGGTCCCAGAATGTTAACATTCATTTTAAATTTGACGGAAGTGCTAAAGTGGGGTTTTTTATTGATCTAATAACAAATTTAACCCTGTAATATTTACACATTCTATTAATTTGATCCCAAATATAAAAATTCAACAAATTTAGCCTTCAATGTTTACAAAACTTGTCATTTTAGTTCAAAATATAAAAAAATTCAATAAATTTAATCCTCAACATTTACAAAATGAATTTTTTTCATTTTTCATTTTTTTAACTTTAAACAAAAACCAAACACCCAAACCTTTATTTATCCATCATGCTCGTCTCCATAAACTTACACTCCTAACAGTACGACGTCAGTCACAATATTATATGCCATCACATCGAGCAAAACTCCAACGACTCTCATGAAATTCGCCACTTGCCACGCCTCCTCCATCTTCTTCTTCTTCAACACGTTCACGATCGGATGAAAGGTGGTAGCGTTTAACCCACCATTTCCGGTCATAGTTTGTGTTGGAAAAAATATTGTTCAAAAACAGATTTCTTGCACAGAAGAATATAAAAATTTTGAAAACCAACTCGGTTTGTGATATTTATAGCAATAAACCCTAGAATGAATTTGCACCGATGTTTTCGGATAGACAGATCCTTGCCGTTCTCGGCTTTTAACCAAACAATCTTCTCTGTTATTCTCGTACCACGAACTGTTTCGAGTGTGGGCTCGAACTAATCGAATCAAACACAAAACTAGAAATAATTTTATTTTCTTTAGTGTGAAAATGGAAATTCTCTTCTCATATAGAAACCGATAGAATTGTTAATCAGAAAATAGATTTAATAGTTGAGAACAAATTCTCTCTATTTGTGGATAGAGTAACAACATCTTTAAGTTATGTCAATAGCCCTACCGGTGCTATCTATTTATAGGGAGAGAAGGTAGAACCTTTGTTGAATAAAAGTTTATTTCAACTAGAAAAACAAACTCCTAGTCTAACTAGAAGTATAGGTGGCAACAACCCTAGTTAATATTACTAGGGTTTTTTGTCCACCCTTTTAACATGAGTGCTTTTGGGCCTCTCCCATATTGAGTCCAATTACAAGTACTTTCCAGTTTTTAACCCGACAATATATAATTCAATCCAACTTTATATTCGTTTTTCTATTTTTCCAAAATAAACTTTTCAATATATTTCCAATTAAATAATCTTTTCAAACCAATTCTAATTTCATTAAAATCATGACGATTTACTATAAAAAAATCTATGAGAAAATATATTTAATTTTTTTGCATTCAACGGTTTATTATGACCAAATGATTTATTTCTATTTTCAAACTTCATTTAATTCGAAAAACATAAATTCATTTTTCATTTTCATTTTGTCATACTCGATTCTCCTAAGGACTAAATTTAAAGAATAGTCAAGGAGTTAATTGTATGAAAATAGAAATTTGCAAACTCTATTGAGATTTTTAGAAACTTAAGTGGCTAGTTGGGAATGGTAGGATTTCAATTCTGGTTTAGTTAGATTGGAACTGATTAATTCCATAATGGGAGACAAAATGATTAGGATTGAGTGGTTGTTTTGGTCTGTGAAGATCGTGCCAATGGAGTACATATAGGTGTGTGTGGAAACAAGATTCTTCTTAATTTTGTTTACCAATTTAAGTTCTTGTCTATATAGACATAGACCTTGCATTAAGGGAAGAACAACCTTCACATCTCACTGCGACAAACACCCTTGATGCTAAAAGGGATTTTGAGAGCTGGGATCGTTCAAACCGCATTAGTCTAATGATCATTCCATGTTGCTTCAAGACTTAAGGCACTTAAAATCGAGCTTTTTGAGGAATTACTTGTTCTTATGATTTTGGTGTCGTTTCCTACATAGTTTAACCAATTTAAAATTAGTTACAACTGTCAAAAGGAGAAATGTACTTTAAATGAACTCATTTTTCATTGTGTGTAAGAGGAAGAAAGGTTGAAACATGATAAGTCTGAAAGTGCTCATTTGACTAGTGACTCTAAAAACCACAACTTACATTCTGAATAGAGTACCCACTAAAACAACTACAAAAACACCTTACGATTTTTGGATAGGTCGAAAGCCTAGTCTAAAGAACTTTCACATTTGGGGATTTCAAGCTGAGGTAATGCCTTACAGGCTACATGAAAAGAAATTGAACTCCGAAACAGTGAGCAACTACTTTATTGGTTATTCTGCGCTATCTAGAGAATATAAGTTTTATGATCCCACATTTAGGTATATATTTGAGATGGGAACTGCAATATTTTTTGAGGATGTTGAGTTTGGGGGGAGAGATTAGGTTAGAGGCATTGCTTTTGAGAGGGAATTGGATTTTAACTCAGTTTCTACTTTCACTTTTGACGATGTTTAGGTTCTCATATCTATCATTGATCAATAAATGAATGCAAAACGTCAACAAGACGATGTCGAAATTCAATACGAGGTAATTATTCTAGAAGAATGAACTCAACAACCTCAAGAACATAAGGATGACAATGGAATGATGGAAGATAATCCAATCAACTTTCATCAAGCCATGAAGAGTTCTAATTCTCAAATGTGGATTGATGTCATGCAAGAAGAGTATAAGTCTAAGCAATACAATAAAGTTTAGGAACTTGTCCCATTACTTGAAGGTGCAAAACCAATTGGTTGAAAATGGATATTTAAAACCAATTGGGATGCAAATGGTAATGTGGAGAGGTATAAGACATGTCTTTGTAGCTAAAGGATATACTTAGAAAAATGCATTGATTTTAAAGAGACTTTCTCTCCAGTTTCATAGAAAGACTCTTTCAGGACAATCATGGCGCTTGTTGCTCATTTTGATCTTAAGTTACATCAGATGGATATTAAGACTGCGTTTCTCAATGGCGACATTGAAGAAACAACTTATATGGTGTAACCAGAAAACTTTGAGTCGAGAGACCTAAAGAATATGGTTTACAAATTAATAAAATTCATTTATGGACTCAAACAAGCTTCTTGTTAGTGGTACCACAAGTTTCATAAAGTAATTGTCTCGTTTGGTTTTGAGATGAATATTGTTGATGATTGCATGTATCACAAATTTAGTGAGAGTAGGTATATATTCTTATATTTATGGTTCTATATGCCGATGACATTTTGCTTGTCACAAATGATATAGGCTTATTGCACAGAACCAAGAGGTTTTTTTATCTAAACATTTTGAGATGAACAATCTTGGGGACACATCTTTTGTTTTAGGAATTTAGATACATTGAGACCAATCTCGGGGTATTTTTGGATTGTCAGAAAATAGTTATATCGATAAAATGCTCAAAAGGTTTGGCATGCAAGGTTGCAGACCAAATGACACCAATGTTGTTAAAAGAGACAAAGTTAATCTTACTCAATACCTTAAAAGTAACCTTGAAATTAAGAAAATACAAAAGATTCCCTATGTATTAGCTGTTGGGAGTCTAATGTATGCTTAAGTATATAGGCGTCTGGATACCGCGTACATTGTTGGGATGTTAGGCAGACATTTAAGCAACCCTAGTATGGATCATTAGATAACAAGTAAGAGGGTTATGAGGTATCTTCAGAGAACAAAAGACTACATGCTCACTTATAAGAGATTGAATTAATTAGAGGTCGTAAGGTATTTTGATTCTAATTTTGTTAGGTGTCAAAATAGCAGGAAATTTATATCAGGTTATATTTTACCTATTAGGTGGAGGAGCTATATCCTGAAAAAGTGTCAAATAGACACTTGTAGCTTCTTCCACTATGGCAGCAGAGTTTGTAGCATGCTATGAGGCATCAAACCATGGGATATGGTTGCGAAACTTCGTCACTAGGCTACTCGTATTGGAGAATGTAGAAAGACCACTCAAATTACTTTGTGACAATAAGTCAGCAGTGTTATATTCCAACAACAGCAAGAGCTTAACTAAGTCAAAGCATAGTGACATAAAGTTCATAGTTGTGAAAGAGAGAGTGCAAAGTGGACAAATATCCATAGAAAGTATTAGGATAAATTCCATAATAGCGGATTTGCTCACAAAAGGTTTACCACCCAGGGTCTTTCATGTGCACACTGCTCATATGTGTATTATATTATTTGAAGGCATCATGGTTTACTGGGAATTTGTATTTTATTTACGTATTTGATTATTTTCCAATCAAAAATAAAGTATTCTGTTTATTCACTATGTTTGATACTGATCTTGCTTAAGCTCAAAGAGGACCAATTGGAAATAGGCATGTTTAGTTCACATTGCATGTAATTTCAATGCTACGCATCCATGATTGATCTATATCATTTGACTATATTTGTATATGTGACCATCAATGAGTTTAGACATGATTAATATGATAAAGATTGCTTTGATCCTATATGGATATAATTGATAGATGAGATTGTTACAGAATACTTGTTATATGATAGCAAATTTTGAGCTCATAAGGTTGTATTTATAATTTGATGAGGGGTCAAATTATAGATACCCAAAATTGATTTAATAATCAATTATTTAAAGAGGTAGTGGTTCCCAAGAATAGGGTTATTTCCTATATATTTTCCATTCCCATCCGAGAGATATACTAGAAGAAAAACTATTTTCTTGGAATATCAAAATCTTCTGGACAATCTCCAACAATGGACTCAGGTACACTTTCGCATATAATCTTGTTCTTGATTTATTCTTGACGATCTAACATGATAGATCTTGATTCATTAAATGGTATATCAGATCTTGTTTTTACAATTGCAACAATATTTTCTTGATAATAATTTAAGTATTACTTGATGTCAATAATGTATATAATTAATGTCACCTTTTTAATTGCTTGATAAGAAATAAAGGACAAAATGATTAAGTATGATAATTCTGTTAATATGGTTAAGATAAAAAATAAAGTTATCATTGAAGTCATCGTCCCAAAAAATTACCCATATCAATTTAAGGGATCATTCAATTTTCATAAACTATCGAGAAAAGTTTGTAATACACGTATTATCTTTACATACTTTCATTATTATTTTATATAATAATAGAGATGAAAGAAGAGATCATATTATTTGAATCCGTATTAAATCGATATCTAAAAAAAAAAAAAGTTAACCATACCTAATTTCTCATTATATATTTTAATTTTAATTGTTGAATTTTAATAAAATTTCATTTTAGGGTTTAAGATAAATTACAAAAATAGTTACTTTTGTTTGTCTCATGTTACATTTTAGTCATTTATGTTTGAAATGTTACGTTTTAGTCACTTATGTTAGTATTTTGTTACGAAGTGATCATTGTGCTGTTAAGTACCGTTATCTCCCTAACGGTAATCCTACGTGGCAGTTCAACTAGATTTTAAGTGCCAACTTGGATTTCCAAATGGAATTAGAATAAATCTTTAACTAAATAAATTTAATTAATTAAAAATTTTAAACCCTAAACCCATTTCCACACACCTCTCTTCTTCATCTTCATCTTCTTCCCTTTTGATTCCAATATCTTTAGTTATAAATTTGTCTCAAAGTTTGAGTCTTTGAAACCCATTAACCCAAAGAAACTTAACGAGAAGAAGATATTGGAATCAAAAATGGGTTTTAAAGATTCAAGCTTTGAGACAGATTTGTAACTAAAGACATTGGAATCAAAAGGGAAGAAGATGAAGATGAATAAGAGAGGTGTGTGAAAATGGTTTAGGATCTTTTAGTTAAGGTTTAGGATTTAAGATTTTTTATTAATTAAATTTATTTAATTAAAGATTTATTCTCATTCTATTTGGAAATCTAAGTTGGCACTTAAAATCTAGTTGGACTACCACGTAGGATTAATGTTAGGGAGATAACGGAACTTAACGGCACAGTGATCACTTCGTAACAAAATACTAACATAAGTGACTAAAACGCAACATTTCAAACATAAGTGACTAAAATGTAATCTGAGAAAAATAAAAGTGACTATTTTTGTAGTTTACCCTTTTAATTATTATAATTTTTTGAAAATAGAATGTAATAATTTGCTGACACTACTGAGTGAGTGCACCATTAGCTCTCTCTAAGCCAGAGCCAAAGCGGAAGAGAAGAGGAAAGGAAGATAGAAAAATGGGCGCAACAGCCACCGGCAAATCTCTCCATTTTTGCTCTTCACAGGAGCCCCTTTCATTTCTCTCCCTAACAAAAACAAAATCAAAAGCAGAAACCCTAAACCTCGACTTCAGATTCTCCAAACCTCCATTGACACCCAATTCTCGTCGCCTTCGTCTTTCCATTAGAGCTTCTTCACCGCCCCCCACCGCCCTCAATGACCCGCCTCTTCCCTCTCTCACCAATTCCGATCATCAAATTCGCGTCCGAATCCTCTCTGAATCACTCCCCTACATTCAGAAATTTAGGGGGAAAACCATTGTCGTCAAATACGGAGGCGCCGCCATGAAATCTGCGGAGCTCAAGGCCTCTGTTGTCAGGGACCTCGTCCTCCTGTCCTGCGTTGGCCTCCGTCCCGTCCTCGTTCACGGCGGTGGTCCTGAAATCAACGTCCTTCTCAATCAGCTCAATATCCCCGCTCAGTTCCGCGATGGGCTCCGTGTAACCGACGCCAGGACCATGGAAGTTGTTTCTATGGTCCTTGTTGGAAAAGTTAACAAAGACTTGGTTTCTCGTATCAATTACGCTGGAGGCACCGCCGTGGGCCTTTCTGGCATGGACGGCCGCCTTTTAGTTGCCCGGCCCAGCACAAACGCTGCACAGTTGGGGTTTGTCGGAGAGGTTGCGAGAGTGGACCCCACAGTCCTCCAAACGCTCGTGGACAACGGAAACATCCCGGTGATTGCTTCAGTGGCGGCGGATGAGTATGGTCAGCCTTACAACATCAATGCAGACACGGTAGCTGGTGAGGTGGCGGCGGCATTGGGGGCAGAGAAACTGATTCTGTTGACCGACGTCGCAGGGATTCTGAGAAACCGAGAGGACCCTGGAAGCTTGGTGAAAGAGATTGATATAAAGGGAGTGAAGAAAATGATTGAGGAAGGGAAGGTAGGTGGTGGGATGATTCCCAAAGTGAATTGTTGTATTCGATCGCTTGCTCAAGGGGTCACCACTGCTAGCATTATTGATGGTCGTGTTGAGCACTCGTTACTTCATGAAATTATGACCGATGAGGGCGCAGGCACAATGATCACCGGTTAAACTATAGCCTACTCTTCCTTTTTGCTAGTTTTAATATTGTAACTCTTCTATTTATTGCAGTTATGAATGCATTGCTACAAACTTCAATGCTTTTTGTTATCAGTTCCTGAGCAATGTTTCTTTTCGGGCTCAGTAGTTTAATAAAATCAAAGGTGAGATGTTGAAATTTGCTGACTCTGGTTTGAGCCTTTTTCTGCTTCAATCTCTTATGGCAAGAATAAAATGGGTAATAATGGAAGCTGACAATTAAGCTGTAGATGTATGATACTGGCTGAGGCAGTAGCTCCGAGTTTCAATTTTTCTGCCTTGAATCACTTTCTTTTAACTTTTTGGCAATTAACACTTTCACAGTCCTCTCTTTATGTGCTTTCATTGCAAATTTGATATCTTTGATCTTTTGTTTTTGCAGTTTGCATGAAGTTTTATATGGATTCTCCCTCTTTTGTTGGCTATGCTTTTTCTTGCATATATGGATGTTCGGTTCTTTGGAACTTGATGTTTTAGTTGCTCTATGTTTTTGGTTTATTGGAATTTCAAGTTGCTTCAGTTGCCCCTGTTTGTATGATAGATTAAGTAACTCCACACGTTCTTCCTATGGAGCTCTGTTACCTAATTTTGGCTTGAGTCTTGTATGTGTATGATATGAGTATGCTTTTGTTTTTGAAGATCATTAATATATTTGGAGGATCATACCACGTTCCAATGTCCAAATAGGTGTCAGACATAGGTACTTTAGGAAATTAAAGAGTCCAGGTAACATAGCTTTGTTGATTGCAACTTCTGAATGTACTTCTTATAGTTCATTGTATTTTAAAGGCTTAACCCTCCTTAGTTCATTTATTTATTTCCTCTCACTTAGTCCTTTCTGATATACTTCGTTGCTTAACTTATTACCTTTTTATTTGGAAAACTGTCTTCCATGTACGCAACCTGTAATTTACCATTGCATGTAAAATGATATTTTCTAGGTTTTAAGGTGGAAGCTATTGACGTGAAGTGAAACAATGAGTATAGTATAACAAGCAAAAACGACATAAGGTACAAGGAGCTATTTATGAGATTGGGGGCGGGGAAGGCAACATACATCAATCAACTGCATTGAGCTGGTAAGTAATTATAAACAGTTAGACTGGTAGATTCAAATTTAGTCTCTTCCTATATGGTTATTCTACATTCAGTTTAATCGATCCATCTGAAAACCATTGAGTCCCTGCCCTGTCCTACAAGTAAAATCATCCAAAATAAAACATAAAATAGAAGAAATAGCAAACCAGAACAATGTAAAATCTATGTTGCTCTCACTCATTTTTCTTGAAATAATATGGTTATCGAGATATGATCCTCTAAGGACCACTCAAATGCATGTTAAGACTTAGAAAAAGATTGAACACACCTCTTTATTGGCCACTCAACTGTGTCTGACGCAATACCAACATCGGAATTTTAAGACATGGAAGGAGATCCATCCAAGTGCTTCAACTAAGGAATTCTAACAAGCGTGAATCACCAAGCTTGTAGGTTTCATGCTGTGATCCTTTAACCGTGAAGTAAAGGAAATAGATATTTGGAATGTGCCTTACTTTCCAATGATCAGAGCCTCCATCAGGCAACAATTTCCGAACCGACTCCATGGGCATATCGTTAAATGATAGAGTCTTCAGACATTTTAGCTGAGAAATGGTAGCAGGCAACTCCTCCAATTGGGGGCTAGGTCCAAGTTCTAGATGTTCTACCAGTGTTAATGATCCTTCATCTATTATCAGTCTCTTTAAATCATTTAACCAGCAAAGCCTCAAGTCCTTGAGTTTCTTGAAGTGATTCTTGTGAAAATGCAGTTGAGCTCCACTGTATCCTTCAAAAATCCAAAAGAAGAGTAAATTTGGTAGAACACCAAGGATTTGAAGTGAATCATCTGATATTCTTGACCATTCTAAGGTAAGTTTTGTGAGGTTCCTCAGTTCATAAATCCAACCAGGTAACTTCATTAATCTTCCTCGTAGCCTGAGGCAACGAAGAAAAACAGGAGGGGATGACATTGTATGTAGGTGAAGAAGCTCTTCCTCTTTTATAGAAGAAATTCTCAATGACTGAAGGTGGGTCATCTGCTGTATTGCATCACATAAAGCATTCCCACTTTCTGATTTTAATTTAGTGATGCATAGTTTTCTCAACTGCTTCAATCTTGCTAACTCACGAAAGAAGTTACCACCACTGTAGGCCTCCAAGTCCACCTCATACAGCTTTTCTAAGGACTCTAAGCTCCCAAAGTTGGAATATAACTTCATGCCTCTTCGACTATTGATACTGTAGATACTTTGTTTATCTTTGTAGTAAGCTACAAGATATTGAAGATTGAAGAGCATGTTGATTTCAACTGGTAACTCGCTTACAAAAGAACGTTTTAGATCCAAAGTTTGAAGCTTATGCAATTTACCTATAGATCTTGGGAGCTTTTTCACCTTTGTGTCCCTTATGCTCAAGTATTTCAAGTTGAACAGATTTCCCAGTTCCTCTGGAATGTAAGTCAATGGGGCTCCTTCAAAGTCTAGTTCCTTCAACAATTTGAACTTTGTGAACAGTAAGACGCAGAAAGATTTAGATAACTCTTCTATGTCAAAGAAAATTGCTGAATGAGTTTGATATTTACCAACAACCATTGGGAAATTGTTTGATTTGTGGCAGATGGAAAGATGTCGAGCTACACAATCATGGTTGAACAAATTTTCTGGACATGTTTGAATGAAACTCAGTTCTTTGGACTTGGAAACAACAACTTCGAGCATCAAATCATGGAGCTGGCAGTTTCTGACGTCGCCAATAGGATCAATCACTGATACTTGAACCAAGCTTCTGTTAATCAATTCGGTTAGGTACGTCCTCGCAACTTCTTCTAAGGTCATACCGTGTTTCCCATTTATGAGCCCCTCTGCGATCCACATCCGAATCAGTCTCTTGCAACTTATGGGATAATCTTCAGGAAACATGCCCATGAACAAGAAACAACCTTTGAGATGGTAAGGCAGATCATAATAACTAAAAGAAAGTATCTGTTTTACATATGAAAGATGTGGACTGCTGTCTAGTTCAGCACTAAGGCTATCAAGTAAGCGTTTCCATTGACCAACATCCTTGCCTTTGGTTGCCAAAAGTCCACCAATGGCAACAACTGCAAGGGGAAGTCCTTCACATCTTTTGACTAATTCAAAAATTAAACCATTCAACTCTTCAGGGCATTGTTTATCTTCATCATACTGAAAAGCAGTTCTGCGCAAGAGCTCCTGTGCCTGTTCTAGTGGAAGAGGTTCCAAATTATGGACATGAACTAGTGAAGATTTCTTGCAAAACTCAGCAGTGTTCAGATTTCTTGTTGTCATTAAAATCTTGTTTCCTTTGTTATTATCCAATAAAACATGTTCTATATGTCGCCAAAAATCTTCCTTCCACACATCATCAAACACCACGATGTACCTTTTATCATATAGATAGTCTCTGCATATGCTTATCAATTCTACACCATCCATTGCGTCGACCCTAACAGGTGGAGACTGCTTTAGAGACTCATACATCTGCTTCATCATGGTCCTTAGCAACACGTCCACCCTGTATGATTGAGAGACGGTGATCCAAGCATGGCAGTCGAAGTGTCCCGCTGTGATTTCATCATCAAAAGCTTTCTTAACAAGGGTTGTCTTCCCGACCCCTCCCATCCCCACCACTGAAACAATTGTGCGTTTCAGCTCTGCATCTGCTAATCTACGGGCCAACTCTTGTCGAGAAGAATCAATGCCCACGAGTGCTTCACTGTCGACAAAATGAAGTCCCATTCGAGGGTCAATCAGCTCATTACAGTTCTCACCTGGAACACGTTGCAGGGTGTTGAACCCGTATCTTTCACTTCTTTCCTTGATTTCATTAACAGATGTTTTGATATCTCTGATCTTTGATGCTGCCCGGTGTTGCCTTTTCACAGCCTGGACCACATGAGCTATTCTGCTCAGGGAAGCCATTAAACCTTGCTGCTGCTGATGTTGTGCAACTGGAACATGATAAAGCTTGTATTCATCCATAACATCTTCTATCTGAAAAGCCACTTCCCTTACATGTTGCACCCATAGTTGGAAGCCACCATTGGAATCCTCTTTATCTACCTTCGAATCTGCTTGTCTAAGGAAACAAGCAATGTACTGGAGCTCAATCCGGATGTCTTCAACTTCTTTCTTAAGCCGTCCAAACATTTTGACCTCCGCACCAAGGAATGAAATTAATCTATCAATAACTATACCCACAGCTATCTCCGCCATTTCACTTCTTTTCCTTTTCTGGCAACTTGTCTAACTTTTATTGTTAAGTCTTCCCCTACGTTTACCAACTGTTTTCATGATAGATCATATATAGAAAATTTGAGGCTGGTTTTGAAATTGAACACCAATTTTGTTACTTTTTCCACGCTTTGACAAAGATGCGTTGACACCAATTTGGTTGCTGCTATAATTTGAATCTATTTAGGGTGAGTTTATTTACGATTAGTGTAAAAATAGTGATGGTAGTGAGATTAGATATTGTAGCGTGAGACAATAAGTAAGTTAAACGTACCGCATTGCCTATTTAAATCCATAAATGTGGGTTTGGATGAGCAGGATGTTTACTTGCGGTTAGTATAAAAATAACGATGACAGTGAGATTAGATGTTGTAGTGATACTATAGCGTGAGACAAAAAATAAACTAAATACATTGTTATGATTAGTGTAATCTCTTCCATTTCATGATACGTATTCTACTCAATTTTTTTCATTAATTTCTTCAATTAATTCAAGATTACCATAATTAATATCAAAGTTTTTAAACACATTGTTGAATAAATAAATAAGTAAATAAAATGCATCTCTCATTCATGCCAATTCTATTTTTAAAGACAATCAATAATTAATATAAATCTTACATTTGTTTTTTTTTGGCTATAGCTTGAAGGCAGCAAGTTAGGATTTTATATTTTAAGATATCCTTTTCAACTTTTTATATTTTAATTTTTTTTAAAATATTGTGTCTGTTGCATCATTTAATATTTTTCATAATTTATAATCTTGATTCAATTTAGGGGAAAAAAAAGGGTTATATTCATGTTTGTGGACTATACTCGTATGATTTTAAATTATTTAAATAATTTTCTATAATTACTTAATTTAGAGAAAAATGTTTTTTGTTTAATTACTTATTTTATTTTTAATTGTGTACCTACAAAAGTTATTTCACACATTAATTGTTAATTAATTTAATATTTACATGCGACCAGTTAGGAAAAAGGTTAAAAAATAAAATTATTCAAATAATTATTTTATTTTACTTATAATTAATTACTAAAATGAATTTTTTTTTTTGTACAAGAAAGAATAAACCATAATTACACTAAGCAAGACCAAGTCATTTCAGAGTAATCATCGTGATGTAAATTGAACACTTCATCCAACGGTTGCATGAAAATATATCTATCCAATGATCTTGGGAACGCAATTGAAGTCAAACCATCAACAACCCTATTATCCTCTGTGAAGATATGTTCAATCCTAACCATCCAAGAATGTTGGAGTAGATTTTTTATGGTTTGACTTACAACAGAATATCGCTTATCTGCTTTAGTTGCTTGAATTATATACATAAGATATAGAGATGTTAATAATAATTATTAAATATAATTAAAATTTTAAATATAATTACTTTTTAGTCTCAGGCGTATCCGGGTAATGACATTCATGCTACGTTTGGTTAGAGGATTATTTTTTCACATGTTTTAATCATTGGTTAGCTCTAAACTAATTACAATTGGTAATTTTTAGCCGCTCACATGATTTATTTATAACAAAGAGAAGAAAAACTTTTTATTTATTTTGAATAGATCTTATTTGTACAAGAATTTTTATTCATCTTTAAATTTGTACTAATTTTTTTTTATTTTTTCCTAATTATTTTAATATATATAGTATTAAAAATAATTAAATGAACTAAACATACATTATATTCTTTTAATAAATAAATTTCAAATTCTTATTCATAATGATTTATTTAGCTTTGAGAAACAAATAGCGAATAACAATTAAAATAGTATAAATTAAAACTTTATGACAAAAATATAATGCATATGATTTTGACATTGACTTAATTTTTTTTACTAAAATCATAATTGATAATAATCTAATAAAAATATTTCTATTGTATTTGTATCTATAAAATGTATAATTGAAAAAATGAAAAAAAAAAATGATATTTGCAATATGCAATTTTTTTATTTTTAATGGTAAAATGTATATTAAATGCATACATATTATTTATTTTTAATTATTTTTATAAGTATATTAGTAATTTTTTTCAATTAATGATATTTGTAGTAATTATTTGATTTTATAAATAAAAGAGTTAAAAATAAAAAATACATTATTTAAAAATAAAAATAGTTAAAAAATATCATCAGAACATTAATTAAAAATAAACAAAGCTTAAAAAACATGAAATAAAAAATATATTAATATGCTTTTAAAAATAATGAAACCTCAAATTCAAAGATGTAATCGTAATTATCTAAACATTTAACGGGATGAGCTAATCTGTTAAAAATATTAATTAAAAAAAAACTTGAAGCAACATGAAAAAAAATACAAATGTGAGTAGTAAAAGAATCAAACTCGAGACTCAAGAATGTAATTATAACTATCTAACCATCTAACAAAAGAATTAAAATGTTAAAAAATATTAATTAAATCTTTAAAAAGCTAGAAGCAACACGAAAAAAATACAAATATGAGTAGGAGAGGAATCAAACTCGGGACCGAAGGATGTAATTGTAACCATCTAACCAAAGAACTATTATATTAAAAATTATTAATTAAAAATTTAAAAAACTTGAAGCAACATGAAAAAAATGCAAATGTGGGTAAAAGAGGAATTGAACCCACAACTTAAGAATAAGAAGACTACCATTTAACATTCTAGTCAAAATTGAAAACACATCTAGTTGGAATTGTTTTCTTATCATATCACTGAAAACGTGTCTAGTTGGACTCGTTTTCTCAAAATTGACCTGATCCGATAAATTTTGTAAAAACTGGTCTAATTCGATAATCATGGTTAAAAATCAGTATTTTTTGGATAATTCACCCAATGATATGATCACAAATTAATATAAATTTTAATAATCTTTATTATATTTTATTTAAAAATTACATTTAATTATTATTAAATTTATGATGAATAATTTATTTAACTTTTATCTAATTTAATTTTAGAATTGAGAAATTCATTCGACCATAATAATTTTAATAATCGAAATAATTTGAATATAAATAATTAATATAAAAATCTAAATTCATCCAAGTCATATCCACCAAACTTGAAATCAATCCAACATGCGCAATTAAGAGTCTAGAATAACCCACTACATAAAAAAATATAAGGTTATAATGATATTTTTAATCCTTAATGTTTACTTATTTTGTCACATTGATCCTTATTCTTTTTTATTATTTTGATTCTTAACTTTTAAATTTTAATCATTGCTTTTCTTTTCTTTTCTTTTTTTTTTATGAAAAAAACTAATTGAACTATTACAATTTTAATAACTTTGATCTGGCCATTCGGGAGGTAGTCCACTTATAATTCATAAAATTTCAAAAAATAGTAAAAGTTATTTTAAATTTTAATAAATTTCTATAAGTTTATAATTTTTTTAGACAAATTATCAATATTAGCAATTTGACTAGATTTTAGAGGTTGAGGACCAAAGTGATTAAAAGAAAGAATAAAAGCTAGAATAATCAAATAAGAAACATTAAGAGCTAATTTTATAATTATACCGAATATAAATGAATTCAAACAACAATCCACTTACACTTATGTTATGTTTGGTAGGAGTATTATTATTTTTACATATTTTTAGTATATGAGTTAATTATAAACTAATTCAATTGATAATATTTAGCTACTCTCGTAACTTATTTTTAGCAAAGAAAATGAAAATTTTCACTTATTTTGAAGATGTCTTATTTTTTACAATATTTTTTTACTCATATTTCTAATTTTAAATTTAATTTTGTACTAATTATTTTTTATTTTATGTCAAACTATTATAATATATATGTAATAAATAAGTTTTTTCCTCGTATTATTACTCTATTAACCAAAATAGACAATTTTTTTGAATATACTGGTGTGATTATATGGTAGTATATGTTCATACTTTCTTAATCCTTTGGCAACGCACACACTCATTGCACACATAGATGCTCGAACTCGGGTCTCTTAGGATGAACATCATCTTTTTTCTGCTAGAGCCACTCGTTAGATTCAACTAAAGTAGACATTAATTTTACACTTTTTGCTACTTTTGCAACCAATCCAGATTTCCGAATATATTTAACATTCTTAAGCTTAACAAACAACTTCACCCATGCACCAAAAAATAAAATTAAAGGTAAATTACATCATTAATCACTCAATTATGGGTGAGTTTTATTTTTCGTCACTTTATGAAGAGGTGTTACAATTTAGTTACAAACATCTTAAAAATTGGATTTTTTTTATCGCTCCAATGGTTAAGTGGCTAATTGTAGCACTTTTTTAATTAGTATAATAACAATTATGATCATCATTTTTTTTTTTGTACTTTTATCATTTTTTACTTTGATTTTATATAAAATGATAAAAAAATTAAAAAAATTTAAAAATTCTAAATACATAGAAAATTAAAAAAATAGATATAAATTTCAAAATTAGATAATGTGAGAGAAAATGAGGGAAAAATCCCTTATTTCGACTCTCAACCTCTTTAGGTGAACCAACCTCCATAACATCACCTTAATCTCCTCCTTATTCTTCTTTATCCTCCACCCGTTTTATACATTGTATCAACAAATAGATGTTTATAACTCCTAAAAAGTTCTCATCAATTATTGACCAATTGATTATATTTGATGAACCACAAAAGTATGTACAAAAACTCTTGAAAAAAGACATTCGACAATCGTTGTTGATCATAAATAGAGCAAATTAACTGATGATATTATCTTAAAACTATTTTTAAGCCTTTATTTAAAAAAAAAAAAAAAAAAAAACTCTCGTCAATTTATGAGAAGGATTAATGTAAGAGTAAAGTGAATACTAGGATTTCATTTGTTTGTACTTAATTAAATGTAATAAAGCTTATAAATTGATCCTTTGGTAAGTGAAAAATATAATTCTAACATATAATTTTGTTATTATCAATACATCATTAGTCAGTTTATATCTCTCAAAAGGTCTGCTTAATTTAAAGTAGATTTCTTCATTAATTTAGTTATCTATTTGAATATTGAATCCGATTTGACTCAATGTATTTTATATTTTTATTATATAAATTAAATATATAATAATACAATACCATCTAAAAACATTTCAAAAAAATTTATCTAGATTTAATTTTAATAAAAGAAAAGTCATATAAAAATTAAATATTAAATTAAAATAATATATATTTTTAAAAAAATGAGCAGATTTAAAATAAGTCTAATTAGTAATTTACAAATATAGATTGATTTGTGCAAAATTAAGCTCATATTTTAAATTATTTTTGGTCGGAAATAAATTGTATATTTTTATGATAGTAATAGTTTATCATTTTAAAGGTAAGAATGTAATTTTATCATTATTAATTTAAAATTTTATAAATTATAAAGGATTTAAATGAAAAAAAATTTATTTTAGGGAATATGGTGCCCACCTATCGATCCCCTGGCTCCGCTACTAATAACATATATTTTGCTCATTCCTTTTAAGATTAATTTCCATTGCTCTCTTAGCAGCCTAAATCTTTCTCAATATCCCCGCTCAGTTCCGCGATGGGCTCCGTGTAACCGACGCCAGGACCATGGAAGTTGTTTCTATGGTCCTTGTTGGAAAAGTTAACAAAGACTTGGTTTCTCGTATCAATTACGCTGGAGGCACCGCCGTGGGCCTTTCTGGCATGGACGGCCGCCTTTTAGTTGCCCGGCCCAGCACAAACGCTGCACAGTTGGGGTTTGTCGGAGAGGTTGCGAGAGTGGACCCCACAGTCCTCCAAACGCTCGTGGACAACGGAAACATCCCGGTGATTGCTTCAGTGGCGGCGGATGAGTATGGTCAGCCTTACAACATCAATGCAGACACGGTAGCTGGTGAGGTGGCGGCGGCATTGGGGGCAGAGAAACTGATTCTGTTGACCGACGTCGCAGGGATTCTGAGAAACCGAGAGGACCCTGGAAGCTTGGTGAAAGAGATTGATATAAAGGGAGTGAAGAAAATGATTGAGGAAGGGAAGGTAGGTGGTGGGATGATTCCCAAAGTGAATTGTTGTATTCGATCGCTTGCTCAAGGGGTCACCACTGCTAGCATTATTGATGGTCGTGTTGAGCACTCGTTACTTCATGAAATTATGACCGATGAGGGCGCAGGCACAATGATCACCGGTTAAACTATAGCCTACTCTTCCTTTTTGCTAGTTTTAATATTGTAACTCTTCTATTTATTGCAGTTATGAATGCATTGCTACAAACTTCAATGCTTTTTGTTATCAGTTCCTGAGCAATGTTTCTTTTCGGGCTCAGTAGTTTAATAAAATCAAAGGTGAGATGTTGAAATTTGCTGACTCTGGTTTGAGCCTTTTTCTGCTTCAATCTCTTATGGCAAGAATAAAATGGGTAATAATGGAAGCTGACAATTAAGCTGTAGATGTATGATACTGGCTGAGGCAGTAGCTCCGAGTTTCAATTTTTCTGCCTTGAATCACTTTCTTTTAACTTTTTGGCAATTAACACTTTCACAGTCCTCTCTTTATGTGCTTTCATTGCAAATTTGATATCTTTGATCTTTTGTTTTTGCAGTTTGCATGAAGTTTTATATGGATTCTCCCTCTTTTGTTGGCTATGCTTTTTCTTGCATATATGGATGTTCGGTTCTTTGGAACTTGATGTTTTAGTTGCTCTATGTTTTTGGTTTATTGGAATTTCAAGTTGCTTCAGTTGCCCCTGTTTGTATGATAGATTAAGTAACTCCACACGTTCTTCCTATGGAGCTCTGTTACCTAATTTTGGCTTGAGTCTTGTATGTGTATGATATGAGTATGCTTTTGTTTTTGAAGATCATTAATATATTTGGAGGATCATACCACGTTCCAATGTCCAAATAGGTGTCAGACATAGGTACTTTAGGAAATTAAAGAGTCCAGGTAACATAGCTTTGTTGATTGCAACTTCTGAATGTACTTCTTATAGTTCATTGTATTTTAAAGGCTTAACCCTCCTTAGTTCATTTATTTATTTCCTCTCACTTAGTCCTTTCTGATATACTTCGTTGCTTAACTTATTACCTTTTTATTTGGAAAACTGTCTTCCATGTACGCAACCTGTAATTTACCATTGCATGTAAAATGATATTTTCTAGGTTTTAAGGTGGAAGCTATTGACGTGAAGTGAAACAATGAGTATAGTATAACAAGCAAAAACGACATAAGGTACAAGGAGCTATTTATGAGATTGGGGGCGGGGAAGGCAACATACATCAATCAACTGCATTGAGCTGGTAAGTAATTTATAACCAGTTAGACTGGTAGATTCAAATTTAGTCTCTTCCTATATGGTTATTCTACATTCAGTTTAATCGATCCATCTGAAAACCATTGAGTCCCTGCCCTGTCCTACAAGTAAAATCATCCAAAATAAAACATAAAATAGAAGAAATAGCAAACCAGAACAATGTAAAATCTATGTTGCTCTCACTCATTTTTCTTGAAATAATATGGTTATCGAGATATGATCCTCTAAGGACCACTCAAATGCATGTTAAGACTTAGAAAAAGATTGAACACACCTCTTTATTGGCCACTCAACTGTGTCTGACGCAATACCAACATCGGAATTTTAAGACATGGAAGGAGATCCATCCAAGTGCTTCAACTAAGGAATTCTAACAAGCGTGAATCACCAAGCTTGTAGGTTTCATGCTGTGATCCTTTAACCGTGAAGTAAAGGAAATAGATATTTGGAATGTGCCTTACTTTCCAATGATCAGAGCCTCCATCAGGCAACAATTTCCGAACCAACTCCATGGGCATATCGTTAAATGATAGAGTCTTCAGACATTTTAGCTGAGAAATGGTAGCAGGCAACTCCTCCAATTGGGGGCTAGGTCCAAGTTCTAGATGTTCTACCAGTGTTAATGATCCTTCATCTATTATCAGTCTCTTTAAATCATTTAACCAGCAAAGCCTCAAGTCCTTGAGTTTCTTGAAGTGATTCTTGTGAAAATGCAGTTGAGCTCCACTGTATCCTTCAAAAATCCCAAAGAAGAGTAAATTTGGTAGAACACCAAGGATTTGAAGTGAATCATCTGATATTCTTGACCATTCTAAGGTAAGTTTTGTGAGGTTCTTCAGTTCATAAATCCAACCAGGTAACTTCATTAATCTTCCTCGTAGCCTGAGGCAACGAAGAAAAACAGGAGGGGATGACATTGTATGTAGGTGAAGAAGCTCTTCCTCTTTTATAGAAGAAATTCTCAATGACTGAAGGTGGGTCATCTGCTGTATTGCATCACATAAAGCATTCCCACTTTCTGATTTTAGTTTAGTGATGCATAGTTTTCTCAACTGCTTCAATCTTGCTAACTCACGAAAGAAGTTACCACCACTGTAGGCCTCCAAGTCCACCTCATACAGCTTTTCTAAGGACTCTAAGCTCCCAAAGTTGGAATATAACTTCATGCCTCTTCGACTATTGATACTGTAGATACTTTGTTTATCTTTGTAGTAAGCTACAAGATATTGAAGATTGAAGAGCATGTTGATTTCAACTGGTAACTCGCTTACAAAAGAACGTTTTAGATCCAAAGTTTGAAGCTTATGCAATTTACCTATAGATCTTGGGAGCTTTTTCACCTTTGTGTCCCTTATGCTCAAGTATTTCAAGTTGAACAGATTTCCCAGTTCCTCTGGAATGTAAGTCAATGGGGCTCCTTCAAAGTCTAGTTCCTTCAACAATTTGAACTTTGTGAACAGTAAGACGCAGAAAGATTTAGATAACTCTTCTATGTCAAAGAAAATTGCTGAATGAGTTTGATATTTACCAACAACCATTGGGAAATTGTTTGATTTGTGGCAGATGGAAAGATGTCGAGCTACACAATCATGGTTGAACAAATTTTCTGGACATGTTTGAATGAAACTCAGTTCTTTGGACTTGGAAACAACAACTTCGAGCATCAAATCATGGAGCTGGCAGTTTCTGACGTCGCCAATAGGATCAATCACTGATACTTGAACCAAGCTTCTGTTAATCAATTCGGTTAGGTACGTCCTCGCAACTTCTTCTAAGGTCATACCGTGTTTCCCATTTATGAGCCCCTCTGCGATCCACATCCGAATCAGTCTCTTGCAACTTATGGGATAATCTTCAGGAAACATGCCCATGAACAAGAAACAACCTTTGAGATGGTAAGGCAGATCATAATAACTAAAAGAAAGTATCTGTTTTACATATGAAAGATGTGGACTGCTGTCTAGTTCAGCACTAAGGCTATCAAGTAAGCGTTTCCATTGACCAACATCCTTGCCTTTGGTTGCCAAAAGTCCACCAATGGCAACAACTGCAAGGGGAAGTCCTTCACATCTTTTGACTAATTCAAAAATTAAACCATTCAACTCTTCAGGGCATTGTTTATCTTCATCATACTGAAAAGCAGTTCTGCGCAAGAGCTCCTGTGCCTGTTCTAGTGGAAGAGGTTCCAAATTATGGACATGAACTAGTGAAGATTTCTTGCAAAACTCAGCAGTGTTCAGATTTCTTGTTGTCATTAAAATCTTGCTTCCTTTGTTATTATCCAATAAAACATGTTCTATATGTCGCCAAAAATCTTCCTTCCACACATCATCAAACACCACGATGTACCTTTTATCATATAGATAGTCTCTGCATATGCTTATCAATTCTACACCATCCATTGCGTCGACCCTAACAGGTGGAGACTGCTTTAGAGACTCGTACATCTGCTTCATCATGGTCCTTAGCAACACGTCCACCCTGTATGATTGCGAGACGGTGATCCAAGCATGGCAGTCGAAGTGTCCCGCTGTGATTTCATCATCAAAAGCTTTCTTAACAAGGGTTGTCTTCCCGACCCCTCCCATCCCCACCACTGAAACAATTGTGCGTTTCAGCTCTGCATCTGCTAATCTACGGGCCAACTCTTGTCGAGAAGAATCAATGCCCACGAGTGCTTCACTGTCGACAAAATGAAGTCCCATTCGAGGGTCAATCAGCTCATTACAGTTCTCACCTGGAACACGTTGCAGGGTGTTGAACCCGTATCTTTCACTTCTTTCCTTGATTTCATTAACAGATGTTTTGATATCTCTGATCTTTGATGCTGCCCGGTGCTGCCTTTTCACAGCCTGGACCACATGAGCTATTCTGCTCAGGGAAGCCATTAAACCTTGCTGCTGCTGATGTTGTGCAACTGGAACATGATAAAGCTTGTATTCATCCATAACATCTTCTATCTGAAAAGCCACTTCCCTTACATGTTGCACCCATAGTTGGAAGCCACCATTGGAATCCTCTTTATCTATCTTCGAATCTGCTTGTCTAAGGAAACAAGCAATGTACTGGAGCTCAATCCGGATGTCTTCAACTTCTTTCTTAAGCCGTCCAAACATTTTGACCTCCGCACCAAGGAATGAAATTAATCTATCAATAACTATACCCACAGCTATCTCCGCCATTTCACTTCTTTTCCTTTTCTGGCAACGTGTCTAACTTTTCTTGTTAAGTCTTCCCCTACGTTTACCAACTGTTTTCATGATAGATCATATATAGAAAATTTGAGGCTGGTTTTGAAATTGAACACCAATTTTGTTACTTTTTCCACGCTTTGACAAAGATGCGTGGACACCAATTTGGTTGCTGCTATAATTTGAATCTATTTAGGGTGAGTTTACTTACGATTAGTGTAAAAATAGTGATGGTAGTGAGATTAGATACTGTAGCGTGAGACAATAAGTAAGTTAAACGTACCGCATTGCCTATTTAAATCCATAAATGTGGGTTTGGATGAGCAGGATGTTTACTTGCGGTTAGTATAAAAATAACGATGACAGTGAGATTAGATGTTGTAGTGATACTATAGCGTGAGACAAAAAATAAACTAAATACATTGTTATGATTAGTGTAATCTCTTCCATTTCATGATACGTATTCTACTCAATTTTTTTCATTAATTTCTTCAATTAATTCAAGATTACCATAATTAATATCAAAGTTTTTAAACACATTGTTGAATAAATAAATAAGTAAATAAAATGCATCTCTCATTCATGCCAATTCTATTTTTAAAGACAATCAATAATTAATATAAATCTTACATTTGTTTTTTTTTGGCTATAGCTTGAAGGCAGCAAGTTAGGATTTTATATTTTAAGATATCCTTTTCAACTTTTTATATTTTAATTTTTTTTAAAATATTGTGTCTGTTGCATCATTTAATATTTTTCATAATTTATAATCTTGATTCAATTTAGGGGAAAAAAAAGGGTTATATTCATGTTTGTGGACTATACTCGTATGATTTTAAATTATTTAAATAATTTTCTATAATTACTTAATTTAGAGAAAAATGTTTTTTGTTTAATTACTTATTTTATTTTTAATTGTGTACCTACAAAAGTTATTTCACACATTAATTGTTAATTAATTTAATATTTACATGCGACCAGTTAGGAAAAAGGTTAAAAAATAAAATTATTCAAATAATTATTTTATTTTACTTATAATTAATTACTAAAATGAATTTTTTTTTTTGTACAAGAAAGAATAAACCATAATTACACTAAGCAAGACCAAGTCATTTCAGAATAATCATCGTGATGTAAATTGAACACTTCATCCAACGGTTGCATGAAAATATATCTATCAAATGATCTTGGGAACGCAATTGAAGTCAAACCATCAACAACCCTATTATCCTCTGTGAAGATATGTTCAATCCTAACCATTCAAAAATGTTGGAGTAGATTTTTTATGGTTTGACTTACAACAGAATATCGCTTATCTGCTTTAGTTGCTTGAATTATTTACATAAGATATAGAGATGTTAATAATAATTAATAAATATAATTAAAATTTTAAATATAATTACTTTTTAGTCTCAGGCGTATCCGGGTAATGACATTCATGCTACGTTTGGTTAGAGGATTATTTTTTCACATGTTTTAATCATTGGTTAGCTCTAAACTAATTACAATTGGTAATTTTTAGCCGCTCACATGATTTATTTATAACAAAGAGAAGAAAAACTTTTTATTTATTTTGAATAGATCTTATTTGTACAAGAATTTTTATTCATCTTTAAATTTGTACAATTTTTTTTTATTTTTTCCTTATTATTTTAATTAAATGAACTAAACATACATTATATTCTTTTAATAAATAAATTTCAAATTCTTATTCATAATGATTTATTTAGCTTTGAGAAACAAATAGCGAATAACAATTAAAATAGTATAAATTAAAACTTTATGACAAAAATATAATGCATATGATTTTGACATTGACTTAATTTTTTTTACTAAAATCATAATTGATAATAATCTAATAAAAATATTTCTATTGTATTTGTATCTATAAAATGTATAATTGAAAAAATGAAAAAAAAAAATGATATTTGCAATATGCAATTTTTTTATTTTTAATGGTAAAATGTATATTAAATGCATACATATTATTTATTTTTAATTATTTTTATAAGTATATTAGTAATTTTTTTCAATTAATGATATTTGTAGTAATTATTTGATTTTATAAATAAAAGAGTTAAAAATAAAAAATACATTATTTAAAAATAAAAATAGTTAAAAAATATCATCAGAACATTAATTAAAAATAAACAAAGCTTAAAAAACATGAAATAAAAAATATATTAATATGCTTTTAAAAATAATGAAACCTCAAATTCAAAGATGTAATCGTAATTATCTAAACATTTAACGGGATGAGCTAATCTGTTAAAAATATTAATTAAAAAAAAACTTGAAGCAACATGAAAAAAAATACAAATGTGAGTAGTAAAAGAATCAAACTCGAGACTCAAGAATGTAATTATAACTATCTAACCATCTAACAAAAGAATTAAAATGTTAAAAAATATTAATTAAATCTTTAAAAAGCTAGAAGCAACACGAAAAAAATACAAATATGAGTAGGAGAGGAATCAAACTCGGGACCGAAGGATGTAATTGTAACCATCTAACCAAAGAACTATTATATTAAAAATTATTAATTAAAAATTTAAAAAACTTGAAGCAACATGAAAAAAATGCAAATGTGGGTAAAAGAGGAATTGAACCCACAACTTAAGAATAAGAAGACTACCATTTAACATTCTAGTCAAAATTGAAAACACATCTAGTTGGAATTGTTTTCTTATCATATCACTGAAAACGTGTCTAGTTGGACTCGTTTTCTCAAAATTGACCTGATCCGATAAATTTTGTAAAAACTGGTCTAATTCGATAATCATGGTTAAAAATCAGTATTTTTTGGATAATTCACCCAATGATATGATCACAAATTAATATAAATTTTAATAATCTTTATTATATTTTATTTAAAAATTACATTTAATTATTATTAAATTTATGATGAATAATTTATTTAACTTTTATCTAATTTAATTTTAGAATTGAGAAATTCATTCGACCATAATAATTTTAATAATCGAAATAATTTGAATATAAATAATTAATATAAAAATCTAAATTCATCCAAGTCATATCCACCAAACTTGAAATCAATCCAACATGCGCAATTAAGAGTCTAGAATAACCCACTACATAAAAAAATATAAGGTTATAATGATATTTTTAATCCTTAATGTTTACTTATTTTGTCACATTGATCCTTATTCTTTTTTATTATTTTGATTCTTAACTTTTAAATTTTAATCATTGCTTTTCTTTTCTTTTCTTTTTTTTTTATGAAAAAAACTAATTGAACTATTACAATTTTAATAACTTTGATCTGGCCATTCGGGAGGTAGTCCACTTATAATTCATAAAATTTCAAAAAATAGTAAAAGTTATTTTAAATTTTAATAAATTTCTATAAGTTTATAATTTTTTTAGACAAATTATCAATATTAGCAATTTGACTAGATTTTAGAGGTTGAGGACCAAAGTGATTAAAAGAAAGAATAAAAGCTAGAATAATCAAATAAGAAACATTAAGAGCTAATTTTATAATTATACCGAATATAAATGAATTCAAACAACAATCCACTTACACTTATGTTATGTTTGGTAGGAGTATTATTATTTTTACATATTTTTAGTATATGAGTTAATTATAAACTAATTCAATTGATAATATTTAGCTACTCTCGTAACTTATTTTTAGCAAAGAAAATGAAAATTTTCACTTATTTTGAAGATGTCTTATTTTTTACAATATTTTTTTACTCATATTTCTAATTTTAAATTTAATTTTGTACTAATTATTTTTTATTTTATGTCAAACTATTATAATATATATGTAATAAATAAGTTTTTTCCTCGTATTATTACTCTATTAACCAAAATAGACAATTTTTTTGAATATACTGGTGTGATTATATGGTAGTATATGTTCATACTTTCTTAATCCTTTGGCAACGCACACACTCATTGCACACATAGATGCTCGAACTCGGGTCTCTTAGGATGAACATCATCTTTTTTCTGCTAGAGCCACTCGTTAGATTCAACTAAAGTAGACATTAATTTTACACTTTTTGCTACTTTTGCAACCAATCCAGATTTCCGAATATATTTAACATTCTTAAGCTTAACAAACAACTTCACCCATGCACCAAAAAATAAAATTAAAGGTAAATTACATCATTAATCACTCAATTATGGGTGAGTTTTATTTTTCGTCACTTTATGAAGAGGTGTTACAATTTAGTTACAAACATCTTAAAAATTGGATTTTTTTTATCGCTCCAATGGTTAAGTGGCTAATTGTAGCACTTTTTTAATTAGTATAATAACAATTATGATCATCATTTTTTTTTTTGTACTTTTATCATTTTTTACTTTGATTTTATATAAAATGATAAAAAAATTAAAAAAATTTAAAAATTCTAAATACATAGAAAATTAAAAAAATAGATATAAATTTCAAAATTAGATAATGTGAGAGAAAATGAGGGAAAAATCTCTTATTTCGACTCTCAACCTCTTTAGGTGAACCAACCTCCATAACATCACCTTAATCTCCTCCTTATTCTTCTTTATCCTCCACCCGTTTTATACATTGTATCAACAAATAGATGTTTATAACTCCTAAAAAGTTCTCATCAATTATTGACCAATTGATTATATTTGATGAACCACAAAAGTATGTACAAAAACTCTTGAAAAAAGACATTCGACAATCGTTGTTGATCATAAATAGAGCAAATTAACTGATGATATTATCTTAAAACTATTTTTAAGCCTTTATTTAAAAAAAAAAAAAAAAAAAACTCTCGTCAATTTATGAGAAGGATTAATGTAAGAGTAAAGTGAATACTAGGATTTCATTTGTTTGTACTTAATTAAATGTAATAAAGCTTATAAATTGATCCTTTGGTAAGTGAAAAATATAATTCTAACATATAATTTTGTTATTATCAATACATCATTAGTTAGTTTATATCTCTCAAAAGGTCTGCTTAATTTAAAGTAGATTTCTTCATTAATTTAGTTATCTATTTGAATATTGAATCCGATTTGACTCAATGTATTTTATATTTTTATTATATAAATTAAATATATAATAATACAATACCATCTAAAAACATTTAAAAAAAAATTATCTAGATTTAATTTTAATAAAAGAAAAGTCATATAAAAATTAAATATTAAATTAAAATAATATATATTTTTTAAAAAATGAGCAGATTTAAAATAAGTCTAATTAGTAATTTACAAATATAGATTGATTTGTGCAAAATTAAGCTCATATTTTAAGTATCGGACTTGAGAAAACTTAAAATATATTAATATAATGATGACTCCTTTTAACACCAGTGACGAATTCAAGGGGACTAGCAGGGATCTCGATCCCTCCTAAAATAAAAATTTTATCTTTAAGACTCTTAAAATTTTAAAATTATAATAGTAAAATTACACTTTATCCCCCAAAATAATAAAAATTTGACTAATCCTTTAAAAATTATAAAAATATAAACTAATAAAATAATAAAATTACATTTTTACTATTATAAAAAAATATAATTTAATTTCGACTCATCTTTATTTTTTTTTTTACTTCGACCTTGCTTATCACATTTGTTACATCCCACTGCATTTCATAGCACCTTGCCATAGGCCATCTATCAAGTAACCTTTGGGCGAAAATCATGAAATTTTTAGATAGTCGAAATTAAATTGTATATTTTTATGATAAAAAAAATGTAATTTTATTATTTTAATAGCTTATATGTTTATAATTTTTAAATGATTAAATCAAATTTTCATCATTTTTGAAAAGATCAAAATACAATTTTACCATTAAAAATTTAAAATATTTAAACAAAAATTTTTCATTTTAAGGGGTGGAACCCTACTAGCCCTTGGGTTGGCCACTGGGTTACATCGTGACAAGGATCTCACGACTCTACCGACTAGCCTGTAAGACCCACGACCAATTCCCCTCCAAGCTCATCACCTATTAAAACTGCCTCTAAAGGAGCTTTCCATAACGAATCTTGACAGCATTACCATGGTATGAACCGCCCTATCCATCAATCCACAAAACATTTAAGTTAAGACGCTGTTTTTATTTGCTATATTACTATAAGTTTTTTAACCCTAAAAACAGAGTTAACAAAACTGTTAAATGTTTAATTTATTTATGGCTAAACTACACTACTAGTGGTTTAACTATGAAAAATTATAAAAATAGTTACTTAATTATTCGGTTTTGTATTCTTTTTTTTTTTTTTCATCAACCATTAAATGGTTAATGGAAAGATAATGCGGTGACTTTTAAAATTGACATATCAACTTTAACACTCGACATTTTACATTCTGTTAATTTAACTTTGATTACAAAAAATTTAACTCTCAATATTTACACATAGAGTAATTTGATTTTTTTTTTTTTTGCAATTTTGCTATTCTCTGTGACCCTTTTACCAAAAAAGCTAAAAAAAATTACATATTATGTAAACGTTGATAGTTAAAATTTTTAGAATAAAGACTAAATTGACACAATATATAAATGTTGAAAGTTAAAGTTTTTATTATGTTAATTTCAAAACTACCAAGTAATTCTTTCCTTTACTTGGTGACCAAAAAATCGATTAATTAAATGATCATTTTTTTTACGAATTAAAAAGTTTTAATAACAACATGACTGACGCAACTCAAATCCAAATCAAACCTGAGATAATAAACACACTCAAACCATCAAGTCAACACACATAATTTATTGAATGATGATTTTTATTTTCATAATTGAGTTACAACCCCCTTTATTTATTTTAAATATCAATTAACAACATAACTTTCCTTAAGGCCACAACTAATCCACCAACTAATTATGTATAAAAAAATTACATAGCATCAACCGTTACAACAACTTCACAACTTCCTCATAAAAAAGTAAAATTCAATGAATTATTGAACCCACCACGTTAGCAAGCCTACCAACCGGCCATTTTTTATTTGTACCCAACACCCAACAGCAACCTTAGTGGATTCCCTATCTACATCATAACCGCCCTCCTTCCCTTCTACTCCAACTCCGTATGTATTTTTAAATCAATTTTTACATGTTTGTACATTTTCCATATCAATTCTCATGTTTTTAGTTTATGATTGAAACAATCAAATCTTGTAGTTGGAGTAGAAAGGGAGGTTAAGAATTGGATATTTTCCAGCAGTTGCTGTTACGATTTGAGCAATGAAGCATCCGATGTATATTCAGAGAAGACAATCAAAATGCTGGTAGATTGATTAAACCAGCGCATTATAATTCTTATGGTTTATGCTTGTACGAGATCTCTTTATTAAGGGGGATGGTTTAGAATTTGTAATCTGTTCAAGTACTCTTTTCTGTCACTAAAAAAAGGATTGAATATTCTAATTACAGTTAATTATACATTTATTAGACTCACATGTCTTGTTGTAATAAGTTTTTTTTAACAATTATAATTTGAATTCAAATTATTATTTTTTTTAAAAAAAAAAGGGTAAACATCCAATTAAATTACTTAAGCTTTGGTTTGTTTATATCCGTTTTGGTAACTGTATCAACAGGGACAACATTAGGGTTTGGTCTCTCAAAAGTAGTTAATTTTTATCATTGATCATATTGACCGTTGAAATAAATTGATGGATCAATTAAATGGTAACACGTAACAATTTATGATGAATTGGACGAATCAATTGAATTGAAAAATCAATGACCTGATTGATTCGGCCAGTGATCCGATTCCAAAATTTCAGTTAAAGATTATATAATTTCTTTTTTGAATATACTGATATGATTACATAATAGTATATATTCAACTACTTTTCTAATCCTTTGACAAGGCACAAGCACGTTGCACACACAAATGCTCGAACTCGAGACCCCTAAAATAAACATCTTCTTTCTCATTTAAACCACTTGTTGGGTTTTAGATTTATATAAATTTTAAATGGCTAGTTTATGTAAAAGAAAGGGTAAATGTTTAGATTTTTAATAAATCTAAAATTGGGATTAAATTTTAGTTTGAAAATAGATAAATTATTAGTAAAGAAAAAAAAACGTGTTGTCGACTCATTCGTATATGCTAAAATATAACATGAAAACATCATCATCTATATAATAACTCCAAACTCACTTCACCTTTTCCCTTGTGTCCTGTGCCTCCTCCTCCTTTCCCTTTCCTTTTCCCTCCCATAGAAGTACAAAATTTGCATTTGGGCAAGGCCTGGAAAGGAAATTGAAGGCAACAAACAACAATGAGGTCCAACTCCAAACCTCAATCCCCTTTCAACACCAAGCTCATCCTCATCTGTGCTTCTGTTGTTCTCTTCGTCTTCCTTCTCATCACCACCACCTCTTCCTCTTCCAAACCCCCCATTTCACAATCCCATCTCTCCAACTCCACACCCCCTGTCGACGACCCAACCCCACCCGATTGCCCATCCCTTCCCTTGACGCCCACATGCACCAAAACTCCACTTTCTCTAGCCAGTGCCCTCATCCACTATGCCACCACCAACATCACCCCACAACAAACCCTCAAGGAAATCTCGGTTTCCGCTAGAGTTTTAGAGAAGAAAGCCCCATGCAACTTCTTGGTATTCGGGTTAGGACATGACAGTCTGATGTGGGCAGGTCTTAACCATGGGGGTCGTACCGTTTTCCTAGAAGAAGACAAGGCATGGATCGAACAGATCAAGCAAAAACTTCCCAGTTTGGAATCGTACCATGTTGAGTATGTAACCAAAGTCCACCAAGCAGACGATCTGCTAGAGACGGGAATGAAGGAGGAGTGCAAAGTGGTGGGTGATCCTAGATTCTCCAAATGTGACTTAGCTCTCAAAGGGTTCCCAAACGAGATATATGACATAGAGTGGGATCTGATCATGGTGGATGCCCCAACTGGGTTCCATGATGAAGCCCCTGGGAGAATGAATGCCATCTACACGGCAGGGTTGATGGCTAGGAATAGAGAAGAAGGGGAGACTGATGTATTTGTGCATGATGTGAACAGAGTTGTTGAAGATAAATTCTCAATGGCTTTTCTTTGTGAAGGGTATTTGAGGGAGCAACAAGGATTACTGAGGCATTTCAACATTCCCAGTCACAGGGCTCGCTCTGGAAGACCCTTTTGTCCTTGATTCTTTCAATTTCGAGCCTCCCAACCAGGATTTTGGAAGTCGTACTGTTTTTCTTTTTCCCTTTTCGATCCTCAGATTTATTCAACACAATTTTCATTTTCAATGCCTTATCATTGAGATCTATGTTTATAAAGTTATAGCCATTTTATTTGTTTTTTCTTTGGTAACAAAGAAAAACAGAGAGTAATAATTGAATTGGGGGAGGTTAAGAAAAACAGAGGTTAATGATTCTATTTTGAAGCTGTAATATTACTACGAGACTTCACTCTACGAAATATAATTTTTTTTTATGAGAAAACATTTTGTACGGAACAGTGATATTATTTTTTTCCAATAATTTTATGTCATGTCAATATTTTTATCTTGAATTTTAAGATTTTAATTTGGATTTAATATTCTTCATGATGAAAATGTTAAAATTAAGAATGAAAATATTGATATGACATTAAAAAAGGGATACAGATAGAGTTGCTCGTGAGTCGGGTCGAGTCGGGTTCGGGTTCGGGTCGAGTTTCAACAAACTTTTAGGCCTAATTGCTAGGCTTAGGCCCAGCCTAGCCCAAAATATACTTAAAATTTTGTCCAAACCCGACCCAAATTATAGAAGTCAAGTCCGAGCCCGACCCAACCCGACCCATATTAATTTTTTTAGATTATTTTATTATGTACAACAAATTTAAAAAATATATAATATATCAAATACGCTTAAAAACTTTAAAACAAACATTAAAAAATAAACAAATTAAGAATTTTTTATATTAAGATAGTTGCAAATAAAGTAGTAAAAAAATTAACAATAAAACATAAGTTCTACAATATTCAAATAATATTAAAAAAAGACAACGAAACAATAATAAAAACGCATAAAAATAGCATCCAAATAATCAAAATAACAACCAAAATAGTAGAAAAATAATAAAAAATAGCAATAAAAATAACAATAAAAACAACACCAAAATAATAAAAAAAAAGTACCAAAACAGTAAAAAAATCACTAAAACAATAAAAACAAAACACCAAAATAGCAAAAAAAATAGCAATCAAAACGGCAAAAAAGCACCAAAACAACATTATAATTTTTTATTAAAAATGGTTAATTTATTCGGGTCGAGTTGAGCCGAGTTCGGGCCAAAAGACTTTTATTCGAGGCCCGACCCATTTAGAAAATGGGCTTCATTTTTTGTCCAAGCCTATTTTTCGGGCCTATATTTTTATTTAAACCCTCCCATTTTTTGGGCGAACCTTCGGGTCGGATCAAATGGCTCGACCCATGATCAGGTCTAGATACATATAACGTGACATCACTGTTTCATTCAATATTTTCCCTATTTTCAGTATAATAATATTTTACATTATTCAAAACAATTTATTTAGTTAAAATGTTTTTTTTTTTTATATTTGATGGATGGAATTTAACATTTTATATTTATTAATAAAGAAGTTGAAATAATTTTAGATAGGGTTAGGATCTTACTCCTTGATCCATGACTCTGATTTAAAACTAAAAAAATTATAAAAGGAGGGATAAAATTGTCCTAAATTAAACATTTTGCCTAAAATCTATGGTTAACTAAGAAATAGGTAATATTGAAATGACATTTACCATTGTTGGCAGTGTAAGATTACCCACAAGTAATATGGAATCTTACATTACTCCAAAAATTTGAGATTATTTAAACTAAACCCATTTTACTATATAATGAATTTGATATTTCTTGAGTAAAATTTCGGATTTGAGTTTCGTGAATAAAAAAATAATATTAAAAATCCAATTAGTTCAATTGCATTATAATCAAAATTGAATCTGAATTTTGGATATAGAAACATCTTAGATTGGAAAAAATGAATCCTTTAATTAACGTATGAGAGTCCAGTGATGTGAAATAAGGGTAAGAAAAATTCGATTCGATTTGAAAGACTCAAAAAATAATTCAAATTTTGAATTAAATAGTTCAAATTATTTGAGTTAATGAAGTTATTCGGATTAACTCGGATAAAAAATTAAGTTTTTCGATTTAACTTAAATATGAATTACACAATTCGAGTTATTCAAAAACCCGAATAAGAAAAGGCAAAACTACATCGTTTTGATAAATATTACTTTTTCTATAGTTAAAAGTCAAAACCATTAAGTTAAAAGATAAAAATACGTCGAAAGTTCTAGAATTTGAAAGCAAGAACTCCTTTACTTTATCTTTATTTGATATAACTACTTGAGCCAGATGAGAGGAAACTCTCATGTCCGATTTTGAGGGGGAGGGGGATCCCGTAGGGCCCTATCCTAATTTTTCTTTTGTTAGGCCTATCGCTAAATATGAAATTCAATCTTGAAAATATAGTATCCCACTTTTTTTTACTACCCAAGGTTTCGATACATTTCGAAGTTGCGAAATTTCTACCGGAGCAGGTGCTATTCGAGAACAATTAGCCGATCTAGATTTGCAAATTCTTATGGATTATTCGATGGTAGAATTGAAAGAAACCATTATATTGTTTAGGTAGTTAAATAATCTTGTACTTCGCCTACTAGTTAAATAATCTATCTATGTAAACATAATATTGAGTATAAATGATAGAATACGTTAACTCACCTCAATTTGATTCAAACTTTTTTGACTTGATTCGATTCGGAAAAAATTCAAATTAAATTTGATTACTAAAATAAGATTCGTCAACTCAACTAACTTGAAATTTTTTGACTCGATTCAACTCGATCAAATACTCAACCTTAATGTGAAATGAGGCAAATATTAGGGTAGTTGCATTCATTGCTTTAGATGAACTATTCTCTTCCACTTCAAAGGAGTAAATCCTCTTTATTGGATTTGGCATTACCAATATTACTTGTCTATTAAAATGAAAGATGTCTGCTGAATTGTAACTATCATTTTCAGTCGAGACATCATCATCATCATCATCATCATCATCACCATCATCATCATCATCATCATCATCATCATCATCATCATTATTATTATTATTATTTTAGCCAATCAAACGTTCAAGAAACCGATGAAAAATAATTGAGCTAAGAAAAGCAAGGCAAAAATCACTACAACTCTGTACATAGAAATCCAAGTATTGATAGTAGGGGTCCGATCAGGCCCCAGGAGAACCACCCCTCCAATATCCCCATTTACTAATGCCACATTCCGAAAGAAACTTCTGATAATCATGTTCAAGTCTACCATAATCCTCCGAGGCCTCCTCATTGTGAATGTTTGCTTCATCTTCTGAAGTACTCTGCACAACATTTCCAAATTAACTTAGCATCTCAAAATTTATACACACCATTTGGCTATCAAACAAATCAAAATACAACAGCTAATGTTCTTTATGTGAACTGCTTTTTGTCTATTGTTTCAGTTTCTTAGATCTAGAGTGAGCTTATTCAGTAGGACTGGTCATTGTTAATTAGCAGGTTCAAGCTTCTCCATACTGAATGAAGTTTATTAGTGTAAGAAACAGTACAGCAGACCAGGAGTTTCCAGTTTTGCTGGCAACCAGCAAGGCACATTTTAGTGTTTCCTGCTAATTCAGTTTAGAACTGTAAGTGATTCTTCGATATGTCTCACAGTTCAATTCCCATGTGTACCAGGGATATCATGGAGGTGTCCTGTCCTCTTTGTCCAAAAAGCTAAGAATAATCAATCAGAGTACATATATCACCAATGGCTTCAACATTAAGTGTAGCATGATGAATGAATCGTATTAGTGCAAAGGTTCTTAGCCAAAGCAGCATCAGATACAAAAGCTTGGCATCCCATCACTGCCACCCAAATAACATACATACAAGGAGACCATCAACCTGTAAGCCACTGCATAAGTGAGCAACCATGCTTGAAGTGCATCATGCATGACTCAAATAGGCAGTACCTTCCAAGCTGTTAGGCATTCTTCCATAGCAAAAGCCATAATTTCAACTTCTATCTAATGAACAACGCAAAGCCCTGTGTGGCCTGCGCTGAGCATTCTGTAGATCGGGCAGCATCATTAAGTCCTACAGGCAGAGTCTCAGCATATCACAGTCATGTCTCCCACCTGAAACAGATGTAGTATGCAATTTTGCCCTATGCCAGCAACACAGTCATTGAAGCAAAGATTTGTGATGCTACTTATTATCCAAGAGACAGTTTTCTACTCTTCAGCATTGTCAGAAACACGAGAATCATATACTTGGAAATACCACTTCCAAATAAATAAACTAGCAAACATGCCACACCCAAGGCAAGGTGATTCTCGGCACAAAGGCCTAAGGTTGCCCAGTGTATAATCATCTAGCCAGCATAAAGTTAACCAAAGAAAAATATTTCTACTATTTATAGGCAGTGACATTAAGGACTACTTAGAATTATGCCAATGTGACAGCATAAGGATGAAAAGGACATAGTCTTTTGAACCCTGCAGGTTAATTACCCTCTCTGCTTGCAATGCAAAGTTACATAGCACAAGCAGAGCTCACAAAAGATAATCGTTGCAAGTTCTTTTTTTGAGCACTCTAAACCACTTTATGTGGCTGCTATCCTTATTCATGGCTATTCATGTCAACATAAGATCATATGGTTATCTTAGCAAACACATCCAAGCAATTTTACTCTCAGGAAAAAGGAAGCAATAGGAAATTGTACCAGTAATCAGTTATAGTAATAAAACACAAGCACTAGGAGCATAAAAAAAGAGAAATATGGCATTTTATCCAAAGAAAGAATTGCTGCTTCGGTATTAAATGCTACATTTCTTGCATTTTATATAATAAATGATTGCTACCCCTATAATACAGGTATAGAAAGATAATGGAAGATAAGGCTCAAGCAAAAAAGAAGACAAGGAACTGGATTTTGCAGAACATTGCCCATATATGGTTGACATATACTACATGCTAAACCGAGTACTTACATTAGAATCAAGGCCTAATTCAGAGTCAAAAACATCTCCTTCCACTGAGTCACTGAGAGCTGACTTCCATCGCCTGCCTTTTGCCCCAGGATGATGTGCTTGAGACTTATCAGCAGCTTGGTGCTTTATGCTTCTGGATACTCTTGTACGTAAGGTACTGATTACGAATCCAATGCAAAACGCTATAAGAGGAACCAGAACTAGAAAATAACCACTGGATTTAGCCTGCTAATAGAGTGGGAAAGCCTGTTGAGCTTGCTAAGCATACTCATGAAATAACATTGAGATGATTTTTATTAATAGACTTACATTTGATAAACAACGTGATGTTATCATGGTGAAAAACTTTTGCCCTGAAGGAGCTTTAAGTGCACGGATGGATTGCCATAACCTACTTTTCTTGGCTCGGTCCTGATTAAATGAAAACATAAAGTAGCAAGGTAAATTTCACCAAAAATCAGATAGATATCCAAAGCTTAATTCAACACAATTTAGGCTGCAAGTTTTAGAATAAATCCAAACTATAATGTTGCCTTCCTAATGTGCATAGAGCATTAAAATTACAAAGTGTTGATGCAGGGATTATCTTATTTACAGTAACCAGAAAATCTTACTTACAAGTTGAGTGTCTAGTAGGGATGAAGAAGGGATGTTAAGGAGTTGGCCTTGGAAAACAAGGTTAATATCGAAAATGTTCTTATTAGCAGCTGCAATTGAATGAACGGACACTCCATACCTCTTTGAAATAGTAGACAAAGTTTCACCCCTGCAGTGGAAACTAACTACAAACTTTTCACCCCAAATAAGCTTTGAATATTAAAAAATGACCAAAACCAAGAATTTAAGAAAGGGGTTAAAGGAGGTTCATTTAACTCTTTCACCACATGAGCGCATGAATAGTCCTTGGTCTTGTTCTGCAATCTCCATTTCTGCCACCACCAAACCAAATGATTCCATTTAATGACATCCTAGTAGTAAGTAGGGAAATGGTGGTGGGAAGATAAAGAAAAAAAAAACCTTGACCAGGCCTTGGAAATGTTGGATATCAGCAGTTGCCCAGGGTTTTAAAGGCAAGGTGTGAGGAGGGAAGGTTGTTTTTGTAAGGTTAGAAAGAAGAGAATTTGAGGAGGAGAAATGCTTTTTATGGGTAAGCTTCACTTCCATCACAGAAAAAACAGGAGAAGGAAACAACCCAAGAACAAAGATGGTTCTTTCAAACAATTCCAACCCTTCATTTTATGATGGGATGAAGTGAGAAATGGCCGCCAAAGTAAACGACTCCTTTTGTATGTTCTTGCTAGATCTTCCTTGGGCCCTTGCCTACTCACACTGCTCTCTTTTTTTTAAATTCTAAATTAGTATTTATCTATCACATATTGTAAAAAAAAAAAAAGGATAAAACTTACTGGATAAAATATTTTAAGTTAATATTACTAGTTGGATTTTCCAAATCTGATGGACATAAAGAAATCGATTCAAGTTTTGGATTTTTCATATTGTTCTTAGAAAATTTTAGACTTTTTTTTTTACCCAATAAAATAAATCGAAATCGAAATTAAACCGAATTAATTTAGTTCAATAATATCATTTAATCAAAATTAAATTGAACTATAAAAAACTCGAATCGAATCAAATTGACAGTTCGACTTAATTTCTTGGTTTGGTCGATTTTTTTGCTCAACCGTAATGACATGTTGATTCCAAGTTCAAATTGTTTGATCTATTAATTCAACCCGATTCCAATAACTTTCATTCTTTGACAACCTACTAAATTAAGCTCCCATGATCTAAAAAAATAAAAGTTACAAGAAATTTACTTGAAATTACATGCCAATTAATGGCTGAATGTCAAGTGTTTTGAAAGATTTCTCCAAGCTTCAACAATAGAGATTCGACTTTGCAAGGATGGGAAAGATGAATGTTTTCTCTTTCCTTCCACTAAATTAACTATGTATTAATCCTTAATTAAACTTATTAATCTTATTTAATTTAACATAAACTTAAACTTAATTAAGCTTAAGTGGGTTGTGTCATCATCCACTAAATCCTATAGGAAAATGATTTAATTACCATATTAGATCTTTGATTAATTGCAATTTAAGTCCCTAAGTTTTTGACCAATTAAAAACTTGAAGCGATATAAATTTTACAATTTAGTCCTTGCATCCAAATTAAGCAATTAATAAACAAAATTGAAGGGCCAAACTTTAATATTCTTTTATACCAACTCTATAAATATTTCTTATATTTACGAACTTGGTTTACGAAATAAGATTCCAAAATCGTATTTTTCGACATCATTGAAAATCAAGCTATTACAATAACTAATTAGATTTAAAATTCAAATTACAATAATTTAAAGGGTAAAGCACAGAAATGATCACTAAACTGTTGTCTCATTCTATTTTGGTCATTGAATTTTTAATTTTTCCAATTCCATCATTAAACTATTCAAAATCAAATTGTTTGGTCACTAAACGTTAACAACCGTTTTGAAATTTGAGAGAATTGTTGATGTGGGTTTTTTTATTTATATAATAATAAATTTAGCCCAATAATGTTCACACATTTTATCAATTTGATCATAAATAAAAAAATTAATGAATTTAACCCTCAATGTTTGCAAAATTCTTCATTTTAATTTAAATTCTTAAAAGGCATCATTTTGACAACTTCAAGCAAAATCGTTAACACCAAAAGAAATGGTTTCATGGTTAAGTTCCGTAAAAACCCTTACAATACTATCTTTTCAAATACAGGAGCATGAAACACATACACACATATCATCAACCAAATCGAAAGAAAAGTCGTCACAATCACATAAGATCATTATAGGACTGAAACAAATGGAGGATCTTTCACAACGTTTTGCAATGTGGAACTAACGAAATTTACAAACCTTAACCCTATCAATCGAGCGGAAAGAGAAGAAAAAGAAGTGAAATTGAGGGAAAATATCGATGAGAGAGCCATACAAAGGAATGATTAAAAATAGAAAATGGTGTAGAAATAATAAAGAGGGGTTTTGTAATTTACATGGTAATCACAAGATCTAACAACAGGGAAGAGATCAAGAAGGCACCCATTTTTTTAAAAAAACTTACAAAATTTTTTAAAAATATAAAAATTGTCATTTTTTAAATGTCAGAATTAAATTTGTTGATTTTTTTTATATTTAGGATCAAATCAATAGAATGTGTAAATATTAAAGGTCTAATTTTTTATTAGACTAATAAAAAAAGCTCACGTCAACACTTCCGTCAGATTTAAAACGAGTGTTAACGTTCGATGACCAAAAAATTTGGTTTCAAATGGTTTAATGACTAAATCGAAAAAATTAGAAATTCAGTGACCAAAATAGAATGCAAACAATAATTTAATCCATATTTTACCCTTTCAATTATTGTAATCATAATTTTAAATCTAATTAGTTAGATAAATTTAATTATGATTTGCATAACTCAATGACAAAATAAGAAATATAATCTCGACCTTAAAATTCAAAATGACATTAAAAATATGAAAAATTAAAATAATTAATATATATATATAATTTTCATTTATAGCAACACACATTTTCTCTCCTTCCTATTGCAATTTTTCTTTCAAGTGATTTAGCAAAAAAAAAAAAAGTTTTACTCTACAAATTAAGGGTGGGATGTGTCACTTTCAAGCACTGAAACTTGGATTTTAGATTCCTTACACAAAACTTCAATGCTTACTTTTATAGGTTGTCAAAAAAATAAAACTGTTAGAATCAAATCGGATCAATCAATCGAATTATCTGGAATTGACTTATCATAACGTGCTAGATGAAAACTTAACTAGTTAGACACAAAAATTTGAAATGTAGAATCACTAATAACCAATTTGAGTTAAATGGATTAGCCGCCTATCACCTAAAATTTTAAAACTAATCCTGACATCAATCTAAAGAAAATCTTAAAAATTAAGACTAAATCTTATAATCAAATTCGAATTCGGAAATACGGTTACGTATAAAAAAAATTTAGAACATCCATGTATCCAAAAATAATACTACATAGCTTGGTGTTTAGAGTTTCTAACTTCAGATTTCTAATTTCCACACCGAAATTAATCTAATCCAAAGAACAAAAGAAATACTAAACTTAAATTTTGTAACTAAGCATCTAATACTAAAGCAAATCAATAAAAAAAAAAAATTAAAAAGAAACCAAAATTTCTAAAGCTAAAACTAAATCAGACTTGAAATATTAAAAAACTTAAAAATTCTAAAAGAATTTAAAACTTAACGAAATTGACTCTAGTAACTCTTAAAACCTAAATTTTAGAATAAGAATGAAATTAATTCTATTAAAACCTAAAATTTTAAATTCTAAAACTAAAATAAGTGCAATTCCAAATTAAAATTTAATGAAACCTATTAAATCCTAAAAAATTAAATCAATCTAGACTAAAATTAAATGATAATATAATATAAAATACTTTCTATATATAAATTTATATTCAACAATGTAAATATTGAATGAAAGAAGTTATAATAGCATATTTTTAGGTTTAATGATGATAGAAATAAATAAATAAATAAGAAAAGAGAAGGAAAAAGGGATGTCATATGCTATCACGATGGATTGTTATAAAATTTATTTTGATGTCAAGAATAGCCTTAAACAATACATGAAATCTCAAATGTTAGAGTTTCTCTTACAACCTCAATTCAAAGACAAAATTATATGTCTCTTAAATTTCACTTTGTAGACAAAAAATGAAAATGGAACTAGAGAAGTTTAAACTGTGTCTTCTGTCTAGTCATAAAGGTGATGTCATTGGTAGGTTGTTGAAGAAGGAAGGTCCTCTCGAGGTTGTTGGTGAAAGTAGTGAAGTGAGTGAAGTTGCATAATCGAGCACTGAATCCTTGCCAAAAAAGCCAGTAAGCCTTAAGTCTAAGTTTAAGAAAAAAGAAGAAGGATTGAACAAGGTAAGGAAGACAACACATCAGAGATGGCTAGATATTTGTGTGAGCAAATAGAGGATGATGAAGATGATGGTTTTGATGTCCTCCTTTGGTGGGAACTCAACCAACATAGGTTCCCTATACTATCCACCATAGCTCAAGACGTAATGGTGGTTCCAATATCAACATTGGCCTCTGAAGCTGCTTTTAGCAATGGTGGATTGTGCTTGATGCATATAAGAGTTCTTTAACTCCAAGGATATGTGCTCAAGATTCAACTCTTCTTGATCCAGCACTCTTACCATATTTGAACCTGAACAAGACGTGGGACAAATTGATAAATTATATGCAATCTATGCACTTGGTATGGACTAAATGTTGTTATTTGAATTATATGTGGATTATATATATACATTGGAAACTGTTGGATATAATTTGTAACATCTAGAATCTATTACTTGCATGCACTTATATTTAATGAATGTATTAGAGTAGATGCATTTAGCTTAATTAATGTATTTAGAAAAGATGTATCCAGTAGTCATGCATGTATTTAGCTAGGTTATATGAATATGTTGAATCCAATAGCCACTTACAACTACTATATAAATAGTTGTATGTGATGAAGCTTAGGGTGTGTTGTAATGAAGAAAAGTTTAAAATAAAGTGAATTCATTTTCTTCCTAAAAAACTATTTCTCTTCCACCTCCTTCCAACAAAGTGGTATCAAGAGCTTGTTCGATAATGAAACGAGATGGCCAACAATGGAATGTTTCCATTTAAATTTCCTCGTCTTACAAAAGATAACTATGAAAATTGGTGCCTCCGTATGAAGGCTCTACTTGGTTCACAAGATGTGTGGGAGATCACACAAAATGGTTATGATTTTCCTCAAGACGAGGCATCTTTGTCACAACAAGATAGGGATGCCTTGGCGAGAACAAGGAAGAAGGACCAACAAGCCCTCACCCTCATCCATCAATGTTTGGATGAATCAATGTTTGTGAAAGTGGCTAATGCTAACACCGCAAAGGAAGTGTGGGAGATTTTGCAAGTTTCTCTCCAAGCAGTTGACAAAGTGAAGAAGGTTCAACTCCAAGTATTACGAGGTGAGTTTGAAGCTTTGCGGATGAAGGAATCCGAGTCAATTTCGGACTATTGTTCTAAGGTGTTGGCTATTGTTAATCAAATGAAGAGATATGGAGATACCTTAAAAGATGTTCGCGTTATTGAAAATATCCTTCGTTCTTTGGTTCCAAAGTTTTATTTTATGGTTTGTATCATCGAATCAAAAGATTTAGACTCTGACTATTGAACAAGTAACGGGTGAGCTACAAGCACAAGAAGACAAATTCAAGAGGAGACAAGATGAGTCCTTAGAACAAGCTCTCAAAGCCAAGATATCGTTGAAAGATTACCGAGAAGAAAAGAACCAAAGAGGTAAGAGGCCGTGGACGTGGACGTGGACGCGGACGAGGACGAGGTTATGGACAAAGAGGACGTGGAAGAGGTGATCGTGAAAATAGCAACAACGATAATGGGAGCCCATAAACTAGAAATTGTAGAAGAGCGAGGCAAAGAGGAAGTGGTAATTATCGAAGATCAAATGAAAGAAGGTATGACAAATCTAGTGTTAAATGTTACAATTGTCATAAATTTGGCCATTTTTCTTGGGAATGCCAAGATAATTCTAACGAAAATGAAGAGAGGGCCAATCTCATTAAAGATCAGCAAGATGTGGAAGAGCCAATTTTATTGCTAGCACACAAGCATGAAGAAAGCAATGATGCATGCATATGGTATCTTGACAATGGAGCAAGCAATCACATGTGTGGATGCGAAGAGACTTTTGTGGAGCTTGATGAGAAGGTTAGAGGAAATGTTTCATTTGGAGACTCTTTAAAAGTCCAAATCCAAGGAAAGGTACCATTCTAATTTCTCTAAAGGATGGTGGTCATAGTCTTATTACTGATGTTTACTATGTTCCCAAGTTAAAAAGCAATATTTTGAGTTTGGGACAACTCCTTGAAAGGGGTTATGAAATTCACATGAAAGATTGTTTGCTTTGGCTAAGAGATCAATATGTCAACTTGGTTGCTAAAGTATCCATGTCAAAGAATAGAATGTTTATGTTGAATCTCAAGACAATTGAAGCCAAGTGTTTGAAGGCTAGTGTGAAGGATGAAGCATGGTGTTGGCACATGAGATTTGGCCACTTGAATTTTGGAGCACTTAAGGTTCTCGAAGAAAAGAAGATGGTTAAAAGAATTCCAACAATTAGCCATCCTAATCAATTGTGTGAGGCGTGTCTCCTAGGCAAGCATGCAAGATCAAGTTTTTCGAAAGAAGCAACATCAAGAGCAACTAAGCCTCTTCAACTTGTTCATGCCGATGTGTGTGGACCAATCAATCCGTCATCATTTGGTAAAAGTAAATACTTTTTGTTTTTTATTGATGGTTATAGTAGAAAGACTTGGGTCTACTTCTTGAAGCAAAAATCTGAAGCCTTTGTTGCATTTAAAAATTTCAAAGCTCTTGTTGAAAAAGAGAGTGGCTATGAGATAAAATCTTTAAGGTCCGATAGAGGAGGCGAATTCACTTCCAATGATTTCAATGAATTTTACAAATTACATGGGATTCGTCGTCCTTTAACGGTACCTAGATCGCCATAACAAAATGGTATAGCGGAAAGAAAAAATAGAACTATTCTTAACATGGCTAGATGTATGTTGAAGGCAAAAAATATGCCCAAGGAATTTTGGGCCGAAGTTGTTTCTTGTGCAGTTTACTTGTCCAACTGCTCACCAACAAGGAACGTGAATGGTCAAACACCTCAAGAAGCATGGAGTGGAAGAAAGCCAAGTGTTAGACACCTACGAGTGTTTGGTTACATTGCCTATGCGCATGTATCCAACCAAGATAGATCAAAGCTTGATGATCGAAGTTCAAAATATGTTTTCATTAGCTATGACTCAAACTCCAAAGGCTAAAAGTTGTACAACCCAAGTAATGGGAGAATTATCATAAGCCGAGATGTTGAGTTCGATGAACAAGCAAGCTAGAATTGGGAGGCCCAAGAAGAACAAGCTTATGATTTCTTTCCTTATTTTGAGGAAGAACAAGACACTATGACACCGGTGTAAGACGTGACTCCTCCATCTTTACCTGCTCCAATCCATGAAGCAACTTCCGAAGAAAGCTTGAGTGAAAAACCTCGGAAAATGAAAAGTATCTATGAATTGTATGATGCTACTGAAGTTATTAATGATTTGTTTTGTCTATTTGTAGATAGTGAGCCACTTAACGTCGATGATGCCGTGAAGGACGAAAGATGGAGACTTGCCATGGATGAAGAAATAAAATCCATTAAGAAAAACAACACTTGGGAGTTATCTGAACTTCCAAAAGCCCATGAAGCTATCGGGATCAAATGGATTTTCAAGAAAAAGAAGAATGCAAGTGGAGAAGTGGTAAGGTATAAAGCAAGGCTTGTTGTTAAAGGCTACAAGCAAAAGCATGGGATTGATTATGATGAAGTCTTTACACCCGTTGCTTGAATTGAAACAATTCATTTGCTTATTTCCTTGGCGGCTCAAATGAAGTGGAAAATACATTAACTTGATGTGAAATTGGCTTTTCTTAACGGTTTCTTGGAAGAGGAAGTCTACATTGAACAACCCATGGGATACAATGTCCAAGGACAAGAAGATAAATGCCTAAGATTGAAAAAGGCATTAAATGGGTTAAAACAAGCACCTCGTGCATGGTATAGCCGCATCGACAAGTATTTTCGAGACAATGGGTTTGTTCGGTGTCATCATGAACATGCACTCTATGTCAAGAGGAATGATGGTAGAGAGGTCTTGATAGTTTGTCTTTATGTGGATGATTTGATATTGATCGGAGACAATCTAAATTTAATTGAAGAATTCAAGAAGCACATGTCACTTGTTTTCGAGATGACTGATGTGGGGCTCATGTCTTATTATTTGGCCCTAGAAGTGAAACAAACAGATGACGGAATATTCATCTCGCAAGAAGGTTATGCAAAACAAGTGTTGAAGAAATTCAAAATGTTTGATTGCAATCCTGTTGAAACTCCAATGGAGTGTGGAGTGAAGTTGTCAAAGTTTGATGATGGAATAAAGGAAGATCCAACTCTTTTCAAAAGTCTTGTGGGAAGTTTGAGATACTTGACATGTACAAGGCCTGACATCCTATTTGCAGTTGGAGTAGTGAGTCGTTACATGGAAGCTCCTACCTCAGCTCACATGAAGGCTGCTAAAAGGATTCTTCGTTACCTAAAAGGTACAATTGAATTTGGGTTATTCTACTCATCTTCTCATGACTTTCAACTTATGGGATTTTGTGATAGTGATTTTGCCGGCAACATTGAGGATAGAAAAAGCACCGCTAGATTTGTGTTTTTCTTGGGAAATTGTTGCATCTCTTGGAGTTCTAAGAAACAACCCATTGTGACACTTTCAACTTGTAAGGCTGAATATGTGGCAGTAACTTCCTGCACTTGTCATGCTATCTGGCTTAGAGAATTGTAAAAAAGAACTTCACTTGCCACAAGAAGAAGCAACCAAAATTTGCATTGATAACAAGTCTGCACAAGCACTCGCGAAAAATCCTGTGTTCCATGATCGAAGCAAACATATAGATACAAGATATCATTTTATCAGGGAGCATATTTTGCCAATAAGGAAGTGGTGCTTAAGTTTGTGAAGACTCAAGATCAAGTGGCAGATATTTTTACAAAACCTCTCAAGATTGAAGGTTTTCGAAGAATGCGTGATAATCTTGGCGTAATCAAGAAGAGTTCAAATTAAGGGGAAGTGTTGGATATAATTTGTAACATCTAGAATATATTCCTTGCATGCACTTATATTTAATGAATGTATTAGAGTAGATGCATTTAGCTTAATTAATGTATTTAGAAAAGATGTTTCTAGTAGTCATGCATGTATTTAGCTAGGTTATATGAATATGTTGAATCCAATAGCCACTTACAATTACTATATAAATAGTTGTATGTGATGAAGCTTAGGGTGTGTTGTAATGAAGAAAAGTTTAAAATAAAGTGAATTCATTTTCTTCCTAAAAAACTATTTCTCTTCCACCTCCTTCCAACAAAAACTTATATGAAACAGAGTTTATGATGGTCTCTTCTGTATGTTCCATGGGAGAATGATAAATTTGGTTTCATGTGTTAAGAAAGATTTAGGCGGCTAAGAGAGCAATGGAAATTAATCTTAAAAGGAATGAGCAAAATATATGTTATTAGTAGCGGAGCCAGGGGATCGATAGGTGGGCACCATATTCCCTAAAATAAATTTTTTTTCATTTAAATCTTTTATAATTTATAAAATTTTAAATTAATAATGATAAAATTACACTTTTACCTTTAAAATGATAAACTATTACTATCATAAAAATATACAATTTATTTCCGACCAAAAATAATTTTCTTGCTCCGGGAATGTATGTATGTTACCACTTTTCAGAATTTCCAGTAAATCATCAATTATTTTGAACATATCCCCACTCTCGACGACCTACACCAACACACAGCTACTACCAGATTTACCACGATCGGGCAGAGCCACCTTTAATGATGATGTGATTCTGTGTGAAGTTTGTTTTTACTCGCTATAACTTTTCCCTCATCATCACCTTCCGTCTCTACTAGAATTCTTTGGATGCTCATTCCCTCCCTATTACTTTTACTCTACTCATAACTACACAAATTAATTATTTTTCTCACACATATATATTAATTATAAATACTTCAATTAAATGGGTGGACGTAAGGATAGGGAGATGGGATCATGTTGTAGGCTAAGCTAGCAAGGTTGTGGTGGCCAACAAGTTCATCACGAGATACTTCCTCCACCGCTGCTGCTTCAATGTAAAGTATATTCTTTTATGTGACACATGGGTGATGAGTGACCGTCACAACTAAAAGTTACGACGGCTCACTCCCTCAACCCCAATTTCATGTCTCATCTCTGCATGCCATGCACGTGAACCCCATTATACCCCAAAACAAACCCTCACTTCCCTATTAGGGCCATATAAATGGTGCATTCATCTGCATGGGGATCAGTGCTTATTCCAGAGCTCGATCGTATCCCAATATGAAGACCGTTGGTGAGCTATCTTTGTTGGTTTGCTTGATTATCATCTGCTTTAATGGTAGAGGATGGTCGCAAAGACTGCCTCGGCCCCAGCCTCAGCAATCTCAAGTACCATGCTTCTTCATCTTCGGTGATTCCTTGGTGGATAATGGAAATAACAATGGTATACTTACACTTGCTAGGGCTAATTACAGGCCTTATGGCATCGACTTTCCACAGGGTACCACCGGTCGTTTCACTAATGGTCGAACTTTTGTTGACGCTCTTGGTAAATTAACTCCTCCATATATGTATCAGTAATATTTGGTTATTTTACATTGTTGGTTTCCTAATTAGAAACTGGAATCGCAGCTCAACTTATGGGGTTTACACGCTACATTCTTCCCGATTCAAGGGCTCGTGGCCCTGAACTGTTGCGTGGTGTTAACTATGCCTCGGGCGCTGCTGGTATTCGTGATGAAACTGGAGACAATCTGGTACCTATTACGTTCATAGTCACGATAAATCCAAGTTGAAACATGTTTATAACGATGATTGTATGGAACTTTTGAGTGTAGGGAGCCCACTCATCGATGAACGGACAAGTCGCTAACTTTGCAAATACGGTGATGCAAATGAGAAGGTTGTTCAGAGGAGACACCAATGCTTTGAACAGCTATCTAAACACGTGCATTTACTATTGTGGGCTGGGAAGTAATGATTATCTTAATAACTACTTTATGCCAGATTTCTACACAACTAGTTCTGATTTCACTACTAAAGCTTATGCCGATGCACTTATTCAGGACTACACTCGCCAGCTAACAGTAAGTACCGATAATTGCTGTTTTTGGGATTTGAATGGTTAGCTCCATAAATATACAAGTGACCAATACTTTAAACCTATGTTCAGCAACTACATAGCTTAGGAGCACGAAAGGTGATAGTAACAGCAGTTGGACCAATCGGATGCATACCATATCAACTAGCTCGGTACCATGGTAATAGCAGCCGCTGCAATGAAAACATTAACAAGGCAATCCTTCTTTTCAACACTGAGCTAAGGAAGCTGGTTGATCGTTTCAATGGTGGCCAACTGCAAGGAGCCAAGTTCGTTTACCTGGATTCTTACAAAAGCAGCAATGATCTTTATCAAAATGGGACTGCTAACGGTAATCTACCAGTATTATAAATATTATAACTTTGGTATGGAATAAATGTTGATATATTTGCATAAAAAATTGTGGATACGTGCAGGGTTTGAAGTAATAGACAAAGGATGCTGTGGAGTTGGAAGAAACAATGGGCAAATAACATGCCTTCCCCTTCAACAACCATGTGCTGATAGAAGGAAATACCTATTTTGGGATGCCTTTCATCCCACTGAACTTGCCAATGTTATATTTGCACAGTCTGCCTACCAATCACAGGCCTATACTTACCCTGTAAACATACAACAATTGGCCACCCTCTAAAATTGCTGTGATCATAAATTGCTGTTGTTGTCTTATTGATTATTTTGTCACAATGTGATGCTTGTTACTTGTTGTGCTTGTAATTCAACTTCGTATGATTTTCTGTTTAATGAATGTAATTTAGCTTTGGATTGTTAACTTGTGGCAATAACTTTTGAGTTTATAATACGATGTCAATGATGGTCAGGGTATTCACCGCTTCAGGTATGACCTGAATTTGAATCGCATTAATCACGTTGCTGTTAAGCTTTGACCAATTTAATTAGTCATATAACACTTTTACTACATACATGAAATAAGATGAGATATATAATATAGGCATGTCTTATAGCACAATATTTCTTTATTTATTTATTGCCATTTCCTGCTTGACGGAGAGCAGAAAAATAATCCTTGGGATTGCTCTCGAAATAGTATTGGCGCCTCAATTCCCAGGAGCTACCATCATTCCTGGACCACCGCCTCCGCCTTTGGGTCAGCAGCAGCGCTGCATCCGTCGCTATCATTGCTACCACCAGAACCCATTTTGGAAAAGTTAAAAGCAGATGAAAATATGAAAGGATGTCATATCATTTGTATCCCTTTCTAATAATTTATTGTCATCATTTCAACATTTTCATATTAAATTTCAATAATTTCATTATGAAAAAGTAGAGAGCATCTATTGTGCTTTCGGGTTTTACGGATTGCTGGGTGTAGAGAGCATCTTAATGGTTTCCTTCCATTAAAATTTTTTTGTAAAAAAGTTTACAGTGTAACAATGCCGAGTGATATGGATCCTAATCAATATTCATAAAGCTAAAGTAGAGCAACATATTTTTGTTTTTTTTTTTTTTTTTATCATTGAATTTAGGGATAATATAAATTTTAGTCCTTGAACTTGACAACTAGATTTATTTTGGTATTTATATTTTTTTATCCATTTTGACACTTGAACTAGACAACTAGGTCCGTTTTGATATCTTAACTTAAAATTTATAAAAGTTTGATGCTGTGACACTTTAAGATTATGTCATGTTCAGTGTTTTAGAGCATGTTAAACTATTGATTCTCGATTCAATTAGTTTAATCTGTTAGACCCTAGACCAAGAATAATTAAACAAATAATTAATATTCATAAAAGTTTAAAAAAAATTATTAAATTGGTTCAACTATTGATTTTTGTCTCGGTTTTCAATTTTTGTCAATTTCAAGCAATTTTCAAGTTAATCAATTCAACCCCTTTATTTAGATTGTTATATCGATCAATTCTTGATCCGTCCGAGCTTGGCAACTTATTGCATCATTAAATCTTGACAGAATCTAAATCCAAGGATCAAAATAGATATTATAGCCAAATTCAAGAATTAAAGTGAACAAAAAAAATACACGTATCAAAATGGATCTAATTGTCAAATTCAAAGACCAAAATTTATATTATCCCTTGAATTTAAAGTTTTGTTAATAGACAATTTTTAATATTAATAAAATATATTTTATAAACATAATTTAAAATTAAATGTCATATTTATTTTATTTTAATTATTATCATTGAAATATTGCACTCTTACCTTGTTTAGTACGAGAAAATTAAAAAATTATTAAAATGCATCATTTAAAATATTAATATTTGTAGCTATTTTGTTTAGAAAAGTTTATTTTTTATTTTTTGAATTATTGAATGAAAAATAGTTTCAAATTCGTCAAATAATTTTATAAATCACATGATGCCATGTAGAAAGAAATAGAGTTATATTTATACAGGAAAAAGATGGAGAAGAAAAATGGAAAAGCAAATGTCAATGAATCTTGGAAGTAATAAAATGGTTTATATAAAGAAGAAATAAGTTAGCAACGCATATTTAGGTTTTTTGAGAAGAGAAAGATAATAATAATATATCTTTATTTTTTTAGTTTTCCAATATATTAATCGGAGCTCAGTGGTTAATCCATCGTAACTAAAAGAGTAGACACTAACCATAAGTTTTAAATATTTTATTTTTTGAAATATAATAATATTTTTTATTTTATTAATTTAACTAAATAAATTTAGATATTTTTTAGCGAGAGAATTTCATCTACTAAATAATTAATGAAATCAAATATTACTTATTACGAACTAATTATAGTAACTTTATCTAAATTACATCAAATTTGTATTCATTATTTATACTTAATCAATGACTAATCTGTAATAAAAATAAATATATATTTAGTGTTGATGAAATAACTGTACAAATATAAAATACTTATGTATTTAAATTTTGCATAAGGAAAGCTATCATGTAATCACACCCGTGTATTCAAAAAATAAATAAATTTTGCATAAGGTTTTAATATTTTATTTAATAATAATTGTATTATTAAATACTTTTTTAAACTCATATTGCAATACATGATTTGATTTTATGTTTTCTTCTACTTGTTTACAGAATTTTTCAAAAGTAGTATTAATATTTTTTTATAATAATAATTTTTTAAAATTTAAAATTACATAATTATATAAATACAATTTAAACTATCAAACATGCAGTCAGCCAAACACACAGAAATAGAATCTATAGCCACTAATTACTACACAAGTAATTATACTTTTAATTCAATAGTTTGCGGCTTGAACAGGACTAAACATGAGTATCAAATATCATTCAGAAAAACTTAGATACATAGACACAACTTTATATAGGGACGTATAAATTTTGAGTAAAATTAAATTAATTTAATTAATCGATTAAATTTGTTTAATAAATTTAACCGAATTATTTCGATCGAGAGTCAATTGAAATTCAATTAACAGTTAACTTGATTCGAAATCGATCGATTAACCGAATTAACTAAACTTAATAAATAATATTATAATATATAAGTATTAACCCAAAAATTGATCGATTAATTTGATTAATTCGATTAATTTTTTATATGTTTTAGATTAATTCGATTAAGAGTAATTCGGGTCGGTTAACTGATTGAACACCCTTAGCTTTGAGTACAAATAACACAGTAGTGAGTATTAGAAAACCAGCGTCCAGCTAAAGATCATATGAAATTGAACACTCATTCTATCTAAATAGTAAGTTACAGATCTGAAGCCATGAATAAAATATCAGACCTAAAGAGTGTTGATTACAACAGCTTACCAGAGATCTGATAATTGAAGTTCAAGACTTCCATAATTTCATGGTGCAATCTTCAGCATAGGTAGCTACGAGATTCCTGTGAGGATGATGCGTGATGCCTATTACATCCTTTTCATGGACCTGTCAGTGTCATTCACCCCATTAACAACACACTTTAATCTTATCTTTCAACATATACCAAAACTCTACATACATATCCTATTTTATATGACCTATATGTAAAATCCACATGAATTCTAACCGCATTACTTGGAAATAGGGATGAGTGTCATATACAGGTATGTCTCCTATATGACTAAACTCAATTTTTAAAAAAGTTCTTTCATGTATTTGGAGAACCACTCCTCATACTCATGTTAAGCTATGTTTGGGATAAGAACATTTTAAGAAAAAAGTGAAGAATAACAAAGAATTTAACACAAGGCTGTTTGAGATTACAAGATTGTTATGATAGCTAAATTTTTTAACCAGTAGAATAGGAAGATGCATAAAATTTTACCCGGACTTGGGTTGAGAATTAGATAGAAGAAACCGTGTTTAGAATTTCAAAAGAGGAAGAGAAGACTTAAAAAAGTGTAGAATAGGCAAACATAGCCTCAAACGGAGAGCTTACCGTCATTAGATGCTCTAGTTTTCCTGTTTGGTAGCTGAAGCAGTACATATTCCTGCAGATATTAATAGGAATAAAATCAAAAGTTAAAAATATGATAAAGAAATGGAGAAAAGTACATTAACTTTTAAAGCCACCGTTAACCAAGCAATTTACATAACATCATCAGCAAGAAGGGAGAAATCTTGTTAATCAAGGGGCAGCTAATTGTAAATTTCTTATATAAGACACCCATGCTTGAACATTATAACCACACACAGACTTCACAACCAAGATATTGCTCTCATCAATAAAAAGGATGCATTTTTCAGTCGAGAAATGGATAAATTATGTAAATGGATTATTTAAGTGCAACCATAAGTCAAGACTATGTTGCTCCAACTTATCATTTTTCTTGAAGTACCCATGTCCAATCTTTGCATCTAACACATATTTGGCCATGAGCATGGAGATTTGACCAAACCTTCATATACTAGGAAAGACTTAAAAAATTGGGCATACCCATGTTGAACACATTCCTGCCTATCATTTTACCAAAAAGTTAGCTGCCACCAGAATTACAATACTGATAAACGCATCAGTTCCTAAGCTGAAACTATACAACCCTGGTCTCATCATGCAAAATAAGAGATGCTCGAAGAAACTCCCTTCTCTTGGAGGCTTTACAGGTTGATTAGACCCTTAATCTTCACAATCTAAATTTATCGAATAAAATAATATTTTAAAGCATTACCTGTCCTCGCCTACACAGTATATCCATTCACCTTTTGGTGAGACACAGGCAGCAAAAAAATCTCCACCCTCCTTTTTACCAGATGAGAAACTTTTCACAACCTGCACCATAATCATTATGGAAGTAAAGCACGATCATAAGATCTCATTTCCATTCCACTGGCATAGAACAAAAAAGATGATGCGTCAAAATAATTTTAGCCTAACTACAAGCAAACCCAATATTGCCATTGCCAATCAAGGAAATCACCAATGATTCACCCCCTTTCCATTCACTATCACAGTAAAAGATTTGATTATTTTAGGCTTAGAAATCTATATTAGAAGGTTCAGAACTACAAATTCAGTTTTGCCTTTATTCAAAATTTCCAAACCATAGCTTGACACATTACGACTTAAGAACAGCTGATGCTCACTATGGTATAGAGAAACCTAGAATTCGGTAAAATATCGTGTCGGAAAGGTTGAATTGGCAAAACTAGTATCAGCAGCGGTGGTAAAGGAGATCATAATATAATAATTTCAAAAAAGAAAACACAGTGAGTTTTAGTTATTTCCAATGGGGGCACAATTAAAACTCCAAGAATTGAATTTGCTTTGATGAGAAGAAAGATGGAGCAATCATCAATGTAATAACTAGAGAAAAGAAAAAGGCTTAAGTTAAATCATATCAATGTGAAATCGCAATAACAGGAGTAAATTTCCCTCAGAACTTACCTGTCCTTGGAGTGTCATGATGTATATTGACGACGTCTTATTGCACACAATAATATGATCTGTATTTTTCGGGAAAAGATGAAGTGAATTCACTGAAGCATCACCACCCTACCAATCAAAAGTTATAAAACAAGGGTTTAAAGGCAAAAGGCAACATAAAATATGTAAAATATAAGCCAATTTTATTGAGAAATAGAATACCCTTAACGTAGGTGGTGGTTTAAATGTTTGTAGGCAGTCTGTTGTTTTTACATCCCACACCTACAAAAGGCAGCATGGCCAGTTAGACACTGAAGAAACAATTAAAAGACAGATATTTCAAAGCACATGCATAGAGAATTTACCTTGACAGTGCAGTCACTGGAAGCAGTAATAACACGACTTCCATCTGCTGTAAAAATGGCATCATTCACATACGAGGTATGCCCACGAAATTCTTTGAGCAACTTCCCAGATTTCAATCCATGGATTCTGCACCCCAGGAAAAAAAATAATGGGTGGAAAGAAGCAACCGGACAATGTCATATTTGGCATATAATGTCAACATGTCACAACCATGGATATGAAAAAAAAAATAATTCAGCAACCAAAACAGTCTGGGCATGAGAATTTCAGAATGAAAAGAAAAAAAATACAAACAAATGAAAAGCAACTGATCCCAAGGGAAAACAAAGCTAAATAGTTCTACACTTGACTGCTTGCTTCACATGCAAACATTTAAATTTGACATAAAAGAGTATACACAAAGGAGAATTAGAACCTTGCAGTACTATCAAAAGATGTACTTAGTAACTGGCTTCCATCACGAGAGAAGACAAGACTTGTCACACCTTGAGAGTGTGCACGTTCAAGACGGCGCAAGCATTGACCTGTCCTTATGCGCCAAACCTGAAAAAAAAGTTGCAAATCAGATCTTACCTGCCTGACTTCTATAAAGTTCCAATTGTAAATCACTGACATTCAATTTTAGAAAGAATGCTGCAACATTGACAAAACTGGAGTGCCAACAAGAATTCCAACTAGCTTCAATCAAAGGTATAGCATCAAGCATCAATCAGGTTCATGAGATAAGCTCACAAGATTAAGTCCAACCATGAATATAGACCATCAAAAAAGTTCCACAAACCAACATTTGACAAGTAAAATAAAAGGGAAATGTTAACAATACCTAGTGGCACTGGTTAAGATGATATTTAAGAAAAGAAATTAGTAATTAAAGCATTGTTCCCTCTTGAAATTGGTAAAATTTCAAGCAAAAATCTTTCTTAAAAAAGTAATTTAACTATCTTTAATTAGTGCCTATAGGCATCTGTTAACAGAAACCAAAATGAAAACCACCTGCAACAAGTTTCAAAATTTTCTTTTTATATTAAAATGGAAGGTGGTCGGTTCAATCAATTAAACTGAAAAATAGAAAATGTACAGGTTGGGTTGGTTTATGTAATGTATAGGTAATTGGGTTGGGCTTAGGATTTGGGTTAATTATTTATATATTATATATTTATTATATACTATAAATATATCAAAAACATTTTAAAATAATACTATATTTATTATAAGTTGGTTAAGTAGGCTGGTTTGATTATGTATTTCATAATTGATAACCAACTAACTTAATCTACTATAACCAGCCTTAAAACCAACTTTGCCAACCTAACTGACTTGACCAAATTGGTTTCAACTTAGTTTTGATGAGTCCTAGTTTTGAGCAAATAAAAAACACTTTAAAACAAGGAAAACACTGAAAGCAAAGGAAGTAACAATTAAAGATCAGAAAATATTAAAACCATTGAAAGATAAGATTTCTTGGACCCAACGTTGAATGCAAAAAGTCAAGCAACCATTAAAATACCAAGTAGAGCTGCTATTTATCATCTGAGAAACTACTAATTCTTTCAGGCTTCTTACAACATTTTTCATTGGACAACATGAAAAATAATTGATAGATGTAAAACAAAGATTGCACAGGATTAGGAATAAACTGTTCATTGTCTAGAGCACAGAAACTAGACCATAAGTTCACACACATGCAACTAAAATTACCTTTATCTTTCCATCTTGTGACCCAGACGCAATCATCTCTGAGTCTCTGCTAAAATCAACACAAAGTACAGGATCATCATGCATCATGAAAGTTTCCTGTGATGATATGTCAGCAATGGCACAAATATTAAAAAAAATTGAGTAGGCATAAAAGTAACAAAAGGATAAGAAAAAGTGTACAATAATCCATCCTCTCCTGAACATTGGTGAGGGGTATACATAACAGCAGTTATGGTTGCTCTTTGTATATTCGCATTCAACTCTGAATCAAAGCATGGTTCTCAGAACTCACCAAAAAAAACAAGCATGGTTCTCAGTGTCATAGTTAGCATCAACAAAACACGAGGTTACAGAACCAATCAATTTACAGAACATGACTTTGTTTAGGACAACTTCATCACGACTTTGCACAGACTAACAGAAACATGGGGCAATTAGACCAGGACTACATATGCTAACTGTCTCTCCCAAGACCCGTCTAGATTAGGCCTTTCCATAAGAACTATCTGCACCTATAATTTGAACACCTGGAAACCCATCTTCATAATCTGTTCAGATAAAACTAACTAGTATCTAAACAGTTTTCCAATATGCTTTAACCGTGATAATGATTATGAGCCTGGTTTAGCTCAATTAGCAGCTTACTGAAGCTATACAACCCAAATGACGTGGAACAAAAATAATTCAAGCCAAAAGATGCCTACGACAAGCGTCCTATAACTTAACTAAATTGTTTATTTTGTCAATTTATCTTATGTTTGTTATTTTAATTGCCTACAGTTAGTACTGACATTCAATCACATTATTTATTATCACAGAATCTCACCTTTTAATTTTTTTTTAATGTCTAGGTTAGATGATATTCTTTTTTAACCATGGGCTAGGATTAGATGCCCTAATGTACTTTTTCCAGCAAAAGTAGTCATAAGAATGATGGTTCTTAATGGATGTGTAATAGTCAACCCAACAACAAAGGTACAACTATCAGATATCATCCCTTTGTTTCGAAATTATGCTTGATTAATTAATTAGAAATAATTTTCTCTCTAAACTTGATGTCAGTGGTTATCACCATATAAACCAAGGAGTTTGGAAAAAGAAGACAACCTCCAAGACTATATATGAGCTCTATAAAGTGATGTTGGGTTAAAAATGCACCAAGCACATTCATACAAATTTTAATAGAGGCACTAAAGACTTATCCGGAATCAATCTTTAGCACTTACTTTTGGTGGCACTTGATCTTAAATCCAAAGACAAACACTTAAGGAAAATCAAGTTTTAGTGGTAATCATTAGAGATAAACTTGTTACAAAATTAAAGAATTTTTTCTTGTGCAAGGTCTTCTTTTGAGGATTTACCGTCTCAAGTAAAGGACTAAAAGCAAAGCAAGGGAAGGGTTAAGCATTAAAGGGTAAAGATAACTAAATTAATCAAAGAAATCAAAGTTTTTATGGTTAGACTTATCCTAGCAGAGGTGAATAGGGAACATTACTCCTTTTAGAAGTCCCGTCAGTAAAAGCTTGAGAAACGAAAACTTTGGGAGGTCAAATTCAGCATAGAGACCATTTTGAACAGATTAAGTTGATGATAAAAGACTCATTTACAGAGTCGAAGAAGTTGTTAATTTTGCAGCGCTATGCATAAAATATTTGAAGGAAACTGCTCTTAGTCAAGATGGGATGTTGGAGAAATTTTTAAATGAGAAGTTATCAAACAGACATTATAGCTATTCTACCAAAGGTTTGAAGTTCCATTTAATGCTGAGGGCCATGCTGCATTAACTGCGTAGTTTAGTTTACAAAGGGCTTGCCGTTTATTGAAGTCAAATTTTGATTATGTACTTCATAAAAGGAAACTGCTCTTTAACCCTACTATAAAAAGTCTTCTGGACTCATTTAGTAGCCATAAATATTTAAAGGAAATCAAAGTCTCAGTCATAAATATTTAAGGAATTAATGACTGTTTGTAACTCCTACAGCAGCCACATCATATTTTTATATCATTGCTAGTGATTCTACAATCATGAATTCTATTCTTGTTAGAACTTCAATTCTGAATCAATTTTAGCCCATGCTCTATGTGTAAATATATGTGATTTTCTACTTCCGTGCTACATCACAATAATATCAGGTTACCTACTAATATAAATAGTTCCAATTTCGTCGCTAGTTTCTACAGAAAGAGAAGTCTAAAGGTCCAATGTATTTATATTCCAAATAATTTCACAATGCAGCCACAACACACATAGTGTATTTCAAAATGAATTATCTTCTTTCATCTTTATTTTAGTAGGATAAAGATGAAAGTAAAATCGATTTTGGAAATAAACGGGGATGTGAGAACTGTATACATGCTCCAAACAAAAAATCTCATGTCCAAACAAATTGCATTGAAGTGAAGACAAAGAGATTGCTTGATTTCCAAGCAAGAAATGTTACGTATGAGTATGCATAACTAACAACAAACACATGAGGCTCCAGATCTGATGCAAATTTAATAACAATGTGAAACGATAGATGCATCCAATGACATACACATTATATACAGAAGAAATAGCATTGAGTTTATAATCAATGAATTCAAGTGACTTGTATAATATCTGGATTAGCCTCATCTGAGCACAAAAATAATCCCCATCAAAAAGCTAATCTCATGTCTTCATTTTACTCTCACACGACATAAAATTTCAGCCAAGAGGAAACAAAATAAGCACAGTCCACATAAGCATATATGAGATGCTTTAATGCTAATAGTAGCGGTCAACATTAATCTTTGAATACTTCCTTAGTTTACACTATAAATGAAGAAAACCTATATGCATAATTTAAATTATTATTCAGCATATATCAAGATGCTTCAATACATGATAAAACAAATAGAAGCAATCACGTAAATTAATCCTTCGATAAAGTAATAAAGAGAAACACTCGGATGAATACCTATTCTATTGACTAAGAAAAGAAAATGGTATAAACAAACCTCAAAACAATCATAGTATAATCATCAAAAACACAACTGGAAGCAACTCAAAAAAAGTAGTCTTTCCACTATGTACCCATGACAAACACAAACCTAGAAATGAATTTTCTAATGACCAGAAAAAAAAATACAGACAAAAATCAAACAATTAAAGTATTAACTATCTAGAAATTGGAATTGGTTGTTTTCACTTTCAGTGGGTAGTCCTTCCATTTGGTAACACTAATCAAAGAAAACAATAATGATATAAAACAATTTAAAAGAAACAAAGTGCTCACATCTGCCTGGTATTGAAGATCCTTCTTGAGCTTCCCACTTATGTAATCCCAGACCTTTTAACAATAAAAAAGTAAACACAATAAAGGTTCATCCATATAATTCATACTAACAGAAAAGTTTACCATTTTTTAAGATACCAAACCTCAATAAATCCATCAACAGAAGAAGAAACAAGAAACTGCCCATCAGGTGAGAACTGAGCACATTCTGCATGACATTTCTTTCCAAACTGCAGTAGGAAAACAACCAAGGCCAAGAAAAAAAATGATGATGAGTTAACTATATTAAATAAAGGCAGAAAACAATTAAGGAAAGAATAGTTATAAAATAAAGGCTAACTTTCACATTCAAGAAGCCTATAGCAAAAAACAATTCACCTTCTTGAAAAATGAAGCTCATGTTTAATGGTAATTAAAAGCCATTTTGCAGGTTCCACAGTAACAAATCTCAGTGACATATAAATAAACTCAAATCAAGGCATAACCAAATTATCGACATATACTCTATCTCACTTATGCTCCAAGCAAAGCAGTTTTTTTTTTTTTTTTTAAATAACAGAGTAGGATAAAAAAATTATGAAAGAAAAAAATATATGGAAAAAAAAACTATACACAATTAAAATATTATAAATATTTTAAGCCATTTCTTGACAAGAAGAATATCAAAATCTATTTTAGGAAAAGAGAGAAGGAAATAAAGAAAGATTATTAATTTTTATATTAATTTTTTGGCACGTCACAAATTTATATTAATTTAGTCTAACTAGGTAGCTTTTTCTTCAGACAGTTACCACATCATCTTATTAAGAGACAACATCATTTTCTTAAATAGTAAATTGCTCAAATTGGACACTAAGATTGCAGCTCAAGAAAAGAATGGTGGTAAAATTGGAGGCTCTAATATAGTAAGATGATGAATATGACCTTTATCCCTATCATTTCTACTCTTGCCAGCAGTTTTGAGCCCCAATAATACTCAAAGATGTTTTGCTATGGTTGAACCCCTTTAAACTTAGAACACACATGTTAAATCATCTATTCCCATAGCAAAACATAGATGGAAAGCAAAATCTTCTCAGGCAGAACAATGATTAAAGTTATAGGTGACAAGCCTATGATGATTAATACGACATATCAAAAATGAAAAAAATATATATATATGACATTGCAAAAAAACACGAGAATACGAACATCTTTTCTGAAAGAAGATTGCCTGATGATCGACATCGCTATAAATTCAGCTGATTGTGAGGCTTTTGAATAAATGAAGAAAATACCAAAATTTTCCAGTCTTGGAAACGAAGAAAATACACAAATCAAAGAAGATAAAATAATAAAAAATAAACACTAGAGCAAATTGGGATTCCCACCAAGTGTAAGAGAACATGAAGTTAGATCTACAGAAAACTAATAACCAAAATAAAAAATTGACTTCAAGGAGAGAAACCAAGAAAAGCAAGTAGCATAAAATCTCAAAACACGTAATCATTGGACTTACTTTGATTGTATGTGATAGGGTCGTTGGATGCATGTCATCAATGTCTTGTTTCATAGCAGCTGTACCTCTAAATAAGTCAAACTGTGTTCCTGGAGGAAGCAAACCTGAAAAGGACATAATGAATGATTATCCAACAGTCAAAGTGAAACATAAACCCAAATCCAATACATTAGAAAGAATAACTACGGTACTAAACTTGTTAGTAAAACCAAAAAATCAACCCGTTTCTTCATTTTACAATTTTCTCCTCTTCAAATTTATCTTTTATTTCTTTTTCTCTTTTCTCCCACAACCCCACTGCTTTTACATTCCATTACTTTCTGGATCTTCATGGCTTTAGGCATCTTCTCTTATTTGTTTTTTATTTCTCCGATCCTTTTCCCTTCCACTACCACAAATTGTTCTTTTCTATTTCAAGCCAGCAAAATTTTGGACAAATAAAGTATTCAATGGCCATGGTTACTTTCTGAATCTTCAGATGTTTGAATAATTTAGACACTTTGCTTTTAGGTACAAGAATTGCATTCACACACAAATTAAAAGGGCACACACCTCAAAGGTGTAGCATCCTTTTATCACCCCTCACATCAATGCTTAAGCACTTCTTGTTGAGTCATACGTAAATGTGCACTTCGTACTCACTTTTAAAAATCTGGTCAAAAGCACTATATTTGTGTATCTACTAGCATTGCAACTCTTAACTTCATTAAGTTTGGAATGTCCACAAATTTGGCGTTTGAGACTTTGGGGTATATTTGATTAAAGAAAAATGGCTATTTTGTGCTTGATTGAGTTGCCAATACTGACCCATTTTTCCTTTATGAAATTATGATTTCAAAACTCAGACCCTAAGGATGTCCTAATAAAGAACTCAATAGATGTTAAAGTGAAATAATAAGTATCAAATCAACAAGAAACTAATAAATGAAGCATCTTCACATTTAAACAAAAATGTACCTTGATGTTGTTGCCACTTTAGAGCCTGACCAATCAAGGCCATTAAACGTGAAGGTGGCACGACACTGACTTCTGCAGCAATGGCTGCAATTAAGAAGGATAAATCATTAATCCAACTTAAATGTTTGTTCAAGTATAAATCCGCAAATCTATTAACATTTGCACAATACAAGTCCAATGATATGTGCTGTTCATTGACAATGATCCACTTGCTATACTCAATTTTAACTGTATAAAGGACTTGGTTTAGTATTGCCTGGACTGAACACAAATGTAGACCCTCACATGTAATAAGAACAAGAGGAATTTGACAAAAGAAACCACGATAGATTTTCTTCTTCTTTTTCATTTTTACATTATTGAGGAAAATATTACAAAAATGGCATCGGACTAAAATTATGCCTATAGGAGTACCTGTGTCTTATATTTTGAAGCTCAGAACTTCCAAAATTTAAAGTTGCAATGAAAGGGGTATGCTTGCCTCAATAAAACATTAATCATAACCTAAAGATATATTCAACTACTAAGTTAATACACAACAATTAAACAATGGATTTTATAATAGCAACACCATCACTGTTGTAATTTGCATGATTTAAACTCCTCTTTCTTGGGAATCAATAGCTGTTACAAATTGCCATCTATAGCCTAAATTACTATAAGTTTCGGAGACATACACATATCATTTAAATCACTTTCGGCATTTATCAGAGAAATAGTCAATTACTAAAGACATAAAGAGAAAAAACAACCTTGAGCAATCTGTGCACGACGTTTCTCTTTTGTTGAATCCTGGTAAGCCTGTTACATAACACAGAAAACATAAACCTTTCTGGAAATAGGAATGCAAATTGGCTCCATTATAAAACAAGGGAAAAAAAGAAGAAAAAAAGAACAATTTTACTATTTTAAATAAAGATGGAAAGGAAATAGGGAAAGCAATACAAGCATGGCAATCCAACTTCCATTTCATGCTACAAGAACAATCAGCATGGTGGCAATGATCAGTTCAGACATAAATGTAGAATCAAATTAAAACTGAATCATTCACCAAAAAAAAAAAAAACTAAAACCGAATCAAGCTCATCACACACTTAAAGAAGCATATATTCAAAGGAAAAAGGAAGTGAAAGATTGATTAATTTTTCATTAGTCTGCTTCGACAGTTAGACATAGTACAACTATAGCTTTAAATTCACTAGATTTTTAGCCCTATACATCCTGGCAAACATTGGATTCCAAATAATTATCTTTCTAAACAATGGCACTCATGGTAATCTTATTCTTTCGGAAACTTATTTCGACAGAAAACCACACTGCATGTTCCAGAAATGAGTGGAACATATCATCATAAAAATAACAATGAAACACCACAAAAGGACACAAAAGCTAGGGTTTTTACCTCATTTGGATCAAAATAAGTTCTGACAAGGAGATGCTCAAGCCTCAAGTATCTTTCAGGTTGCTCTTGCTTCATAACACCCATTGCCTGGGTTTGCCTCAAAATAGCACGTGCAGTGTCCAACTCTCTGAGTTCAATCATTTCTAATACAATCTGCAGAAGGCAATGCAAAAATGGGAAATATAACATGGAACATAAATATGAAGAAATTGAAAAAGGATGACCACAAAGAGTGGTGGCCTAATTATTTTAATGTACACCTCAATCATGACAAAGATTAATCTTAAGCTCATGTTCAAGCCACATGAAGACAAAAGATGGCATGGAAGAGGTAGCAATTGGTTTTGTAATTTGTTAAAAGTGCAGAGAAGACACCAAGAACCTATTATTATTTTGACATCACATGACACCTATGTAATAGATCAAGGAGCAAGACTCATGAAAAAATAAGTCAAAATGATGGAATTGTGGTCGAATAAATGAAAATAAGACCATTTTATCTTTGGAGCTAGAGATCGGAAGACCTTTATCGTTTAAGATATCAAGTGTCATAATACATGTATGGTATAAATTATGCACGTATATATTTGTATATATATGTATAATACTAATGCATAGATAGTTATGTATATGTATAACCTATATTTGACCTCGAATTCAGTAAATTTAAAAAGCCAAACCTTCGATCAAACCTGTGTACTATTGCAAGAAACTCCACTATAAGGTAAGGAAATTCATTTGCAAAAATAGAGAAGAACCATAAAACACTAAATACATAGATAGGGTAACCACATAACTGGTTAAGGACTAATAAGAAAAGACATCACAAAATTTAAGGAAACTCCATAACTGATTAAACTATGAAAATCATCCAAACTATAGAAGAAAATAAATTGCCATAGACCATTAATTTTCGACTTTGAGACCTGACAAGAGGATAGACTAAAAACTCCTTGAAACATCATATTCAAACAAAAGAAAAAGGAAGTGATCATCATATCAGTTAAGACATTGTCACACTCACAAGGAATCCCCACAAAGCGCAACCGCAGCTCAAGATTCCTCTTTCCACTGAACTAAGGTAGAAACTTCAATCTTGGGTAAAAGAAAAAGAATACACATATAACCATGATGAACATGAGCCTTCTTTGGAAGTTTGTACACCCTGAGATTAGTAAGCAAATACGCCAATACCCCTCCCTAATCAAAATGCATTGCAGGCTTGCAGCATCACAAACTCCTTCTAATCATAATGATTATCAGTAACCATTCAAATACCTCAACCACACAACACTATAACTTCAACAACATAATTATAGCTGCATTAGACCATTGCTTTTTCCACTTTAGCAGTTTGTCAAGGGTGCAAGGTGCACTCTAGGCACTTGAACCCTTATTTTGCTCCATGCACAAGGCGTAAGAAAAGCACTAACCCAAATTAAGTGTGCAGCATGTATATCTTTCGTTTTTCTGTGCCTATATATATTTACATATAGCATAAGATGTGTAATAAACTCTGAAGTGTGATCTATATCTACAAAACATGCAATTTTTATTGGTCATAGACATGATTTTCTTATGTCCATGTCTGTTGTTGAATGCTCGAATACTTAGAAGTATAGAGTTCAATACCATCCCTTTCTTCCTAGTAAAGGTATATCTAATCAAAAAAGTGAAAAAGAAAGGAAATTAAAGAGAACTTCAATGAGATGGGCTTTTTCTGTTGTATGCCTATTGCCTTACAAGAAAGCTCACCTAGGCTCACGAAGCGTGTGCCTGATTAAATTGGCCTTGCCCAAAAGGGAATGAAACGTTTTCCTTGTCCAATGCTAAGGCATAAGGTGCAAGCATGCCTAGGCACATACCTTGACAACACTACACTTGAGTACTACTTACATTTTACATCCCAAGAAGCTACTATATGAAGCAATAAAATTGATAAAGGGCAGGTAGACTGTTACTTTACAACTTGCATTTGAGTTCTTAAATGTTGTTGTAATTTATAGAGGAAAAAGGCAACTAAGTAGTAACTCAGATCCCATGCATACAGCCGAAATACTCTTGAAGGTTGTGAGCATAAGAGAGCTTAGGGGTGTAATATCTTCATCCAGTGAGTTAATTTAGATAGGATTGGGTGCATTATGGGTAGACAAGAACTAAAAATGAAAAATGAAAACTTATAAAGAAAAACAACCAATTCTAACGTAATTATTCTATAGAGAAAACAAAATCATGCAATTATATTTAAAAAAAAGTAAAACACGGACATTTTTTTCTCATTACTTGGAGTAAGTAAAAAGCATCTAGCGAAAGAAACATCCAAACATCACCCTAAATTTCATTCATATACAGAAATTAGAAAGCAATGTGTATGAATAACTAGTTTCCAGAGTAATGGAACATAAGAGTCCAAACCTGCTCATATAAGTCCTCCAGTTTATTCCTTGGGAGCTTAAGTTGCGCAACTTGAGGCAAAATGGCATCCCATCTTCCACTGTTGATATCAGCAACAAACGTCTCGATGCTATCTACAGTATTCAGAGAAACCTGACACTCGTTTTGTAGCGTTTGAAACGTTTGATGCAAGGAATTTTCTTTGCAAAATTGGAGCACAATCTTAATAACGCTGACCCCGAAAAAAAAATTGTAATAACCAAAACAAAAAAGAAGTTAGAAATTGATGTCAGTATCTTGAGCATTACCCAGAACCAGAAAAACAAGAAAACAGCAAAAGCATAAAAGGGAAACGTACTCTCGAGCTTCGATTTCTAGAGTCATGGTGGGAGAGGGAAAGGATTGAAAGTTAACAGTGGTTGAAAAACCCTAAAAATATATCAAATACTAATTCCACAATTAGCCAATTAGATTTCAAAAAGACCCAATAGCAACAACTCAAAAAATTTATTTAAAAAAAGACATTTACTTGTGAAATAGAAAGAAAAGTAAGAATCACCCTTTCTTTATATATATAATTTTAAAATAATTTTCCACTTAATAATTTTTTTTAAAAAAATTGTGATTTTTAAAACAATCACATTGAAATGAAATTGGGCGTTAGTTTGATTAAGTTTATTTTTTACTTCTTTTCATTTTTTTATTTTTTATAAGTGTATTAATAATTATTGTTGATCCAAATTATCATGTTAGCATTATGATAATTAATTGAGTGACCGTTAACAATTATATCAATATAACCGTTAGATTTAACACTCAACTATTAAATATTGATAAATTTCGTGAATTGAAAAGTTTAATTTGATGCAAGAGATTTAGAGAGACTTAATTAATTTTTTGACAATATTTCAAGGGTTTGCTCTATTAAATATTGATAAATTTACTCTCTGTTCTACACTTAAATTATAAAAATATCATCTTAATCTCTCTCTTTTTCCACCCTATCGAACTATTATTTTGTCAATTTAGTCAAAATTAGATGGAATAATTAACATTGTCGTTAACTTGTTGACGTGGATGTCACATAATAGTTCACATATATTAATTGTTAAAGTGATATTATTTTATTTTATATGTCATGTTAATAATTAATTTAGAAATTAAAAATTCAAAAAAATAAAAATTATATACAATTAAAAACATTCATAAAATTATTAAAATGGTTAAAAAAATTTATAAAAATATAATTTTTTAATGAAATAATTGAAAAAGTTTTTACATAATTCTAACTATTTTTTTAATAGAAACTATACGAGGTAAATGGCTTTGTTGATGGTATTAGTATCATGTTTCTTTATCAATGGCGATAGAAAGCATAACATCCTTAAAGTTTTCAGTGTGCTTGTTTAATTTTTGAATTGATGTTCTCTCTCTTATGATCTTGTAATTATCATTGGACAACTTTGTCTAACTCTTTTCTTTCATTTTTCAATCCTTGATGTCTCAAGACTTGTCAAGCTACTTTCGAGATAATCTTATTTATGTCTCGAAATAGAGTGGTCTCTACCTTAATATAAGAATACATTGAAGCTAAATTAGTTTTACTTTGTTCAATGTCTCGAGACATCCAAACATTGAAGCTAAAATAAGAGGACAGGAGAGATTAGTCTCTAGGCATATTGACATTGAAGTTAAAAAATTTCAAAAATAAAATAAGAACTGTATCGAGACATAAAGTTCCTATCTTGAGACACTACGTTGAAATTTTACAATTGAGTTAGATCCGAATCCTAACTCTAAATTTGACCCTATATAACCTCATAATATGATGAATTGAATCCTAAACATTATGAATGCATATGTGTGAGCATAAATTGAATTAATTAATAATTATGAACTAAATTTTGTGGTTAAGAAATAAGATAACCCGAGTTGTTTCAGTAACGTAATGTGACATCACACATTCGGATTCGACGATCGAATCAAGTGTGAGATGTTATAGTATATGCACGAGTTTATGTTGTAATTTACTTGCATACTAATTTTCAATCTAGTACCTCAAGACATGAGGTGTTTTCTCGAGACATAGGGGACATTGTCTCAAAACATCAAACTTTGAAGTAAAAATTGGATGCAAGGGAGGTGAGTCTCGAGACATTGTGAGGCATGGTCTCATTGTCTCTAGACATTGCCCTGTATATTGATAATTTGATCCAAGGTTTGTAACCTAGCCCCACTTTTTACCAACCCTAACCCCAAACTTTTGCATGTCAGCCCCAGCTATTGGAAAATATAGTTATCACATATATAATAAGAGTAATTACATGTTATTACTATCATAAAATGTTAGCGCAAATTAAATATGATCTAATTTTGCTAAGGTTTATTAGGCTTTAGTAACTAAATAAACTATGGGTCAAATATGTGTAAATAGTCTAGTAACTACTTTCTAATTAATGATGGGTTGATTATAAATTAGGTTAATTTATAAAAGTTATATATTAAGATTATGTTTCAAATTACACATAAATAACTTTTCTAATATCCCATCTTTAGAAAAGAGAGTTACATTGTGCTAATTTGAAAGATTAAGACCATAAGATCAAAAGATTTCAAGAAATTCACGGATTCAGGTACGCTTTTGTATTCAGATTTATTCTTAAAGATTTCACATGACAAATCCTAGTTTATGGTATGTTAAGTTTTTTTAATCAAATATTATTTTACTATTTTAACAAGTGGCATTCTAATCTCGTCATGTTGAATAATTGAGAACGCATTGATTCTCTATTATTTTTGGGTTGATTCGTTTATCAAAATTTATGAATTTGATAATTGTATTCGGTGTTTTTGATCATACACCTATTAAATCTTTTGGATTTATGTTAAAAAGATACTTTATTGCCAAGGTTTATATTTTTAGGGTTCAACTGTTGAGGCTTTCGGGTTTAATATTTTTAGCTCCAAAGTTTTTAACTTTGAACTCTCTCTAAACCCAAATAAAAAGCCCAACTCTTAGCTTATCGCCCTAAAGAGAGAATTAGAAATAAACCCTTTCTGCTATTTCCACCTCCTTCTTCACCATTGTCGCAGCTCTTTTAAGCTCGACCCCGTTTTTCTACTCTCTTTTATCTTCTTTCACCATTGCAGTAGTAATTTTAAGCTCAGAATAGAGTTGATTATTTGAAGAAGTACCATGAAGAAGAAGACCAGTAAAGACAAGGCTAATGCTGTTGGTGTTTCCGAAGCTGCTCAAATGAGTAATTATCAATGGAACTTTCTTTTCTACTGATTTGTCTTCAAATAATATTTGTATATATGCAATTAACTCTGTTGCAATGAGTTTGCTTTGTCTGCCGTTGGTTTCAGCGGAGAATTTAGTTGCAACAAAACAAGAGAAGAAAAAGGATAAATTAAGCAAGAAGAACAGAAAAAGCAAAGAGAAAATCAATGCTAGCGTTGAAATTGTTGATAAGCCTGTTGACGGGAATGAAGTTCATCTTCAAGGTGAGACTTTATTTTAAAAATATATATATTAAAATGGTGAGAGGAAGATCAAAGACTCCATGGCTGATACTTCTTAAAGAAGATTAAAAGTTGCCACTTGTAAATAATTGATGGTTTTTTTTGTTTTTTTGTTTATAATTTCGTCAACCCTAACATTGCAGACTACATGGCCGATACATTCTGAAAGAAAGACTAAAAGTTGTGAATAAGTGATGGGTTTTTTTTTTTTTATAATTTCGTGAACTATAATATTGCATTTGCTGATTCCATGGTTGATACATACTGAATGGAAGACTAAATGTCGTAAATAAGTGATAGGTTTTGTTTGGTTTATTTAAAATTTCATCAACTCTAACATTGCAATTGCAGACTCCATGGCTTGATACATTCTGAAAGCAAGACTAAAAAGTTGTAAATGAGTGATGGGTTTTGTTTGGTTTATTTAGAATTTCATCAACTCTATTATTCGAATTGCGCTTTGATGTTATATATAATCATTTTCGGGTTTTTTTCTCCTAGAAAAATCTAGAAAAGACAGAGAAAAGAAATCCAAGGGGCAATTGGTGGAAAAGAGTAAAGGAGCTAATCAGGATGAAGTTTGTGAAATACCTTCAGGAGATGACGACTGCTCAAAAGGCATGAAAAGTATGAAACTGGTGACTTTCCTTTAAATATTTTAAGCTTTTGGTGTTATAGTAGAGAGAAACTTCTGCAGCAATATTGTTTTCTGTCACATTGAGGCATATATTTATATTTTTTAATTTTGCTCTAAAACTTGTTAGTTTAAGTCTTTATTTCCTTTTTCGTTTAGGATTTGCATCACAGTACTTGGTATAGAAATTGTCAAACTTGTAGCTAAAATCAGTTTCTTTTTTTTTTTAATGAGTTAGCATGCCTTTTCTTAACCGGGCTTTAGTTTTATTGTTTATTTTTCGGTTGTTGGTTGATAGACAAGTTTTTTCATTTTATAGACAGTTGATGGACAAGTTTTCTTAAACTGCAGAATGGCTTACAGACTACCACCAAAGTAGGCCTGGCTTGAAGGTACTGCAACAAAGGATTGACGAGTTTATAATTGAGCACGAGGCAAAACTTGAACAGGTATTTTTCTTCTTGGCACCCGTATTGAATCATAAGACCACCAGCTTCGTTAAGGAGTTCACCTTAGTTTTAGACAACAAAAATGCACTTCAAACACTTTTAAGTAAGGTGTATTTGATCAGGTATGATCTTGGTGTGCCAAGGTGCTCTTTATAAGGCAGTAGATGAAAATTACTTTAATAAATAAAAGGCTGTATAATCGAGATTATCTTAATTTTAATTTTTTTTCTATTAACTGCACCTTTAATAGTAATAGTAGAATTATAGGGAGACAGCATCAAACTCTACCTCTTGATGTTTGAATATTCAACAATAAACGTGAGACTTTTAGAGAATCACACATATAGGCTAACAAAAGAAAGGAAATTTTGCTTGTTTTATTGGATTATCATAAGTATACATCTTTAGCTTATTCTGTATGCACTGGTGCATGCATAGGTATCCGAGCATATTTTTGCATCTTGGCCTCACGAATAAGGGCTTTAATGCCTGTATTGCAATCACACCCCTGGCAAATAAATGCTCTTCTCTACCCACCCCCTTTTCCCTAAACGGAGTTGCAGTTGCTTGTTATTTATTATTTTGGTCCTTGTGGTGATATAGGAAAGAAAAGAAAAAGAAGCTCGTCTTACAGAAGGGGGATGGATACTTGTTGAACATCATAAAGGAAGGAAAAAGACCACAGACACTGACAGTGGAACTACAGTAGGCTCTGTTTCCCAGGCTGCTGTGGAGGAGAAATTAGCTAAGAAGAAGAGCAAAGAGGTCTTTGATTTCTACCGCTTTCAAAAAAGAGAAGCTCAGAGAAGTGGTATGAATATATTTGATGTTATCTTTTTTATGTTGTAGGATGTTGATGTTAGGATTAGCTGCTTCCCGTTGCACTTATTTTTACAGTTTTCTTTTCAGCTTAATGAATTCACAATATTGTTTGGAGTATGGTTGGTCAAATATTATGCGTGCCAGGGAACCAGCACATTTTCTGACTTAGGTCTGGGGATATGATCCTCCAAATACATAGAGTAATTTGGAAAAAAATTATCATATCTGTGTTGAACACATACTCGTATCTAACACTCACACCTGAATTAGAATAACATAGCTGGCAAGAGAACATTGATGGGTACTTGCAAGCAGCCAAGCGCTAGTAGAGCTCTAATCAAGCAACAGTGAGAAAGGAGAATGACTAACCAAGTCGTTAACTTCGGTTTAGCAATCTCCCATCTATTAAACAAGTTAATGCAGCTCAGAATAGAGTTGAGATTGTCAGTTATTTTTTCCCATTACTCTTTGATATACTAATAATCATTGTTCACATGTGTAGGACCTATTTATCTATTTTTTAAGTAATACTCTCTTGATAGTGATTAAATTTATATTTATATTGGATAGAAATGGAGGGGATCCGAAACCCCAAATGACCTTTTCTTTATTGCTATGCTTTCAGCAATCTCTATGATGCAAGAATGTTCTTGTTATATATGCATGTTTGGTATCATGTAGAAGTGATTTTTTTTTTTAATATAAGGGTGACATGACTGATTTACATAAATTTTCCCTTGCAGAACTTATGATACTCCAGAGCAAATTTGAGCAGGATAAAAAGCGGATTCAACAGTTGAGAGCTGCTCGGAAGTTTCGACCTTATTAAGTGTAACTAAACCCTTTAAAAGAACCAAGAGGTGAACCTAATCTATGTTAATGGTTTCATTATTGCTGTATTTGGGAAGATGAAATCCTGACTACATGTAATTCATTACCAATTTTGTGCAATTTGTGGTTTTAGAGTACACTGGAAAATGGGCAAAGATTGTAATTGGAATATGAAGTTTATTAATGAATTCCGGGATGTGTTGAACAAATTTATTGTATATCTCACTTTTTATGCATACGTTTGACCATAATAACAAGTGTATGTTTCAGAATTGCAATTTTACATCTTGCATTGAGAGTTAACAGTGGTTGAAAATGACCCTAAAAATATATCAAATACTAATTCCACAATTAGCAAATTAGATTTAAAAATGAACCAACAGCAGCAACTTAAATAACTTATTTAAAAAAGATATTTACTTGTGAAATAGTAAGTAAGAATCACCCTTTCTTTATATATAATTTTAAAACATTTTTCAACTTAAAAATTTTTAAAAAAAATTATGATTTTAAAAACAATGTCAAAATCAACCTAAACAAACAAATGGATATTCATATTGAAATGAAATTGGGCGTTAGTTTGATAAGGTTTATTTTCGACTTAATTTTTTAATAATTTGTTATTTCTTTATTTATATTCATTTTTTTGAATTTTTTGATATGGTATTGTAATGTTAGCAACCATTGTTGACGTAGATTGCCATGTTAGCATCGTGATGACTAATTAAGTAATCATTAACAATTACGTCAATATAACCATTAGGATTTAACATTCAACTGTTAAATATAATGGTGAAAATGCTCAATTGATGAATTTTTTGAATTGAAGGGCTCAATTTGATGAAAAAGATTTAGAGATACTTCAAGGGCTTGTTCTATTAAATATTGGTTAATTTACTTTTTTGACTCTCAAACTATAAAAAGGTCATCTTAATCTCTCTCTTTTTTTTTTTTTTTTTTCTGTTCTATGAACTATTGAAAACACAAAAATATATAGACTTTTCAGCAGCTTTTGAGCACTAATTCAAGCAGTTTCTAAGTAATTTTTGTCGAAATTTATTTTTATTATAAAATAATTAATTTGCACTCAATTTATGAAACATTTTGAATTTTAATTATTTTTACAGTAAATTTGCACAATTTGATCTATTTACGACAGTTTTGCACTTGGCAATCACCTTGAGAAAATTGGACAGTTGAAGCAATTTTTGTATCAAATGACCCAAGAGTATGGCTGATTATTCTCCAGCCATGGACGACCCAAATTATATTTCTTGAACACATTTAATAATTATTTTTGATCTAACACAAAATGGATTAAAATTTAATTATGGTCCAATGAAGAGAAATGAGCTCGAAAAGTGCCAAGTGAAAAGAACTGATCCACTAAGAAATTGGCAGCCCAAACAGCTTATTTTAGCTGATTTTTATAATTGCAAATCGGCTCTTGAAGTTGTCTGTAATGTCGTTCAAACCCTTCCTCTTTTCAAGCTTGTTAGTTTTAGCCACAAGCTAAAAATAGCAAATTCAAGTCAACCATTCTTTCCACCATGCATGACCAGCCAAGGGAAGGAAGATTGACTGCTATTTTAGCTAATTTTAGCTACCATCTCCACCTATAAAAAGCTCCCTTCACTCCCTCATTTTTCATCCTTCACTTCATACATCTCTCTCTACACTTTTCTCTCATACTTCTTTTTTCTTTTCCTTCTAGTTGCTTTCCAATTTCTTCATTCTTTTGCTGATTTCACCTCTTGAAAAAGAGCTTGTATACCCCTTGGAGTAGCATCAATCAAGTGTTCGTGAAGGTCTAGGATTAATAGAATGAGTGGAGAAGACATGAGCGCACTAGTCTGGCTTCGAAAAATCACTAAGATTTGTTTTTCTAGTCCCTTCTCTTAATCTTTTTAAGTTTGTGTTCAGTTTATGAACATGAGTATTTATTGTGTTGTTGTTCCTAAATTAATTAAAACGACTTAAATTTATTCGTATTAGATTAATTGCATTCTGTCCACTTAGTCTATTAAAGATATGTTTGTGTTGTTATTAGGCTTTGGCAAAATTTTCAATCAAATAAAATCATTCTTATGTTATGCTTGCATTTTAATTATAAGGTAACAATTGAATTAATTCTTAAACAGATTAAAATTTTATAAAGATGTTGGGTTGACTGTTGTTGAATGTAGTTGCTCCAGCAACAAATGTGACACCTCGTAGCTCTGACTCGACGATCGGGTTGGGTATAAAGGTGTTACACATAGGTTGATTTTGTCATGTTGTTTAAATGGTCATTCTGGTATATTGATATTTGGCCTATGAAGTTTTATAAGTTGAATTTTAATCTTTAATTAGTAGGTAACAATGGTAGTTTATATATGTTTGATTATGAGAAATAGATAATTAAATGTTGATGCATTGGTGGTTATAATTTGATGATGTTTGATTGTGTTTAGATGTGTTACATTTATGGTGTAACTTTGATGTAAAGTTCAAGTACACTTAAGGTTCCATTTAGTTGAATTTGGATCTTTGAAAATGTGCATTTAGGTTCATTTTACCATTGTGTCTCGGGATAATATGATCCTATTTCGATACCATAGGAACAAATTTTGCCTTATATTTAGACCTACATGCTTAGTGTCTCGAGACTTGGCAAGTTTGTCTCAAGATAGTCCTATTAAAATCTCGAGACAAACGACCTTTGTCTCGAGACAAACGACCTTTGTCTCGAGACAAACGACCTTTGAAGTTAAATTAGAATTGTCCTGCTCCAGGTCTTGAGCCATTCGAAAATCAAAGTTAAAATAAGAAAATAGGGGAGGTTGGTTTCAAGACCCAATCTTGAAACATAAAGGACCTTGGCTCGAGACATCAAATCTAGTGTCTCGAGACATGTTGACATCGAAACAAAAAAAAGACCTAACATTAAATGAGGCTTGTTTGGGACAAGAAGTCATTTGTCTCGAAACACAACATTGAAATTTGATAATTGAGTTTAGATTCGAGTCCTAACTCTAAAATTTAACCTTCATAACCCCGTGACATGGCAAATTAGAAATCTAAACATTACGAATGCATATGTGTGAGCATGATTGATGACTAAAATCGTTTGAATGATAATTATGATTTAAAATTTGTGATTATGTGAAGAGATACTTTGAGTTGCTTTGGCAATGTAACGTGACATCACACATTCGGATTCGACGAACAAGTCAAATGTGGGGCGCTACACATGTTGTCTTAAGTTGAGTGTGGGTTCGAGTTGCATCAGTCGTGTTGCATTTAGGGTTATGTCGTCTCCTTGTAATTCACCAAAAAAAAAGAACTAGTGTTTAAGGGCTTCAACAATGGTGAAAAAAGAGAGAAAAGTAGAGGAAATATGAAGGGACGACAAAAAGAAATAAAGTGAAGAGAAAATAGGTTGAATAATGTAATAAAAATACAATTAATATCTAGGTTAAACGGGCTTGGACAACAATCCCAAGTTTAGGGAGCAAAAAAGCTGAGAAAATAAAAACATGCAAGGGAAGAGAATCAAACTCAAGCCTTAAGGACAAATACATTAAGTTCTTGTTATCTCATAACCATCAAGCCAATAACACAATCTCGCAATAAACAAGCAAATAAAACTTTAAAAGTGATGGCGTGCCAACTCCCGATTCACTAACCTCGTTTTTTGGGATGTAACAAAAACTATGAATCAATATGCTTTTCGTTCTTGTTTCAAACAGACTCGAATTTACTTGAAATGGTTCGAAACTCCACCGTTTTAAAACTCAAAATTGAGAATGGAAGCCCTTCAATTGTTTGTCTCCTCGATCGTAAGAAACTTTTCACTGTTAGGATCTCCAAGAAATTGACACCAACCTCTTGAGTTAAGTGTCCCTGAACCTTCTCTCATTTGTACCTGTTGAGTAAGATGAAGGTGAGTGGTTATGATCTTGACACTAATTAATCCCCCCCAAAAAAAAAAAAAATTAAAAGTGAGATAATTTTTTTCTTTTTCTTTTTTAAGAAAAGCTTTCCCCCTTAAAGTTTCCCCTTTGTTATATTTAATTGCCATAGATATCCACATCGACTACAGATATTATATTTATGTCAAACGCCTAACATACTATATAACCGCATACACATGTATAGATAGCATTTTGTGAATTTTCTTTTTCCTTCTTATTTTATTTGTATTTAGTTCTGTACCATAATAATTAAAATAATAATAATAATAATAATAATAATAACAATAACAAATAATAAATTAGAGCAGCCAACATTTTGAAATAATTAATGCTGAAATTATAATATTTAAATTCAAATTTGACCCAAACAAAATATGATTACTATAATCTTAAGTAGGTGATTGAAGTGAAGTAACAAATATAGGGTATAAGAATTTGGAGATTCAAAGTATATTTCATGAAATTTTCTATTAATTGCCTTTTTGAAAAGGTTTTACGTAGAGTGTGCATGAATGTGAATGCATTGAAAAAATTCAAAAAAATTAATTGAACAATAGTGAAATTTTTAAACATGCTAAAGAGATAAACTTGAGAATCAATGCTCTGCTTACATGCTAATATCATCAGTCGTGATGCTAAAACCTGGTGGATTGAATTATTTTAAGTAAAAAATTATTGATCAATAATGGAATTTTAGAATTGATTTAATTGAATGGATTAAAATAAAATAAAAAATATCATATAAATTCAATGCTCATGAATATTAAATTGTAGTTCCAAAGTTGGTCAAAATCACAAAAATATCAATAAATGATGCTACATGAATCTATGCTTAATTAATATAAGTAAGGTGAATTAAATTGGAGATTGACTTCTCCACTACACCACAACTACTAGTATAAATATTGAAACCATGCACACTTCCTTGCCTCGTCAAATTTCAGTTTCTGAGATTTCATTCATTGTTAAAACTTGTGCATTCAAATGGGTGGAGGCAAAGGTGGAAGTGGCGGTGGCAGAGGTAGCGTTAGTGGCTCTGGAAATGTTGGAGGAGGAAGCTCATCCAAAGGTGGTGCTGGGGCTTCGTTAATCAAGCTTGAACTTTCACTAATCACCATTTCCTCAATTTTCATAAACAAAAAAAAATATAACCAATAATTAATATATATTCTTTCTAAGCTCTTTCACACCATTTCTCAACAAATTTCAAATAATGGAGGTGTAGGAAACCATTTCTTACCATTGTTGAAGCTTTCTCACTTTAGCTTCATCTTCACTCACGAAATCTCTACAAACCTTGGTTGAAATTGGTGAAATTGATTATGGTAATTAGTTTAGGAGGTAGTTTCCGTAGAGACTTAAACAAATAACGTAAGGTGGGTGATGGAAATTTTGAAAGATATTGATCAAATAAGAAAGAAAATGAAAGAAGGAAGTGGAAGCTTCTATGGCCTGCTGCTGGTGTTGGAGAAGAACAAAATGAGCTGATGGGTTTCTTTCCTATCTTTAAAATACCAAAAATGGGCTCGAATCCTTATTTACATGTTTCAAGTTCATTTTATGCCAATATGAAGCTCATTTCTATTAAGACGTGGTTTAAAAGGTTCAAAATAAATTATAGATATCAAATATCATATTTAAGTTGTAATACCTCTCGCCTGACTTGATTATCGGAGCAACTATTGAAAAATTCAGAATAAATCCATTATTTCACATTATTATTCATGTAATCAATAAAGATACAATCTTGAATATTATAAACATTGTTTCTTGGGCTTTAAAGTTATCCCAAGATCAAATAAAGACCATTTTGCAATATTTTGAAATTTTTTGATTAAGTACATCAAAAATAAATAAATCAAATATTTAATCATGTCATAAACACCTAGATATTATGATATATAATTAAATTCGAGCTTTAATCGAGCTTACGAAAGCTCTTTTGTTGACTTGAGAACAAACCAGGACCAAATTACAAAGTTTTCAAAATTTAAGACCTCGAGACAATCCTATTAAAACCTCGAGACAGACGACTTTTGTCTCGAGAAAAATAAACTTTGAAGCTAAATTAGTCTTGTCTTATGATTTGCTGTAATTTGACTTAGTAGATTAAATTAGTTTTCACATTTTAGAAGTTTGAAATTAAGTATTATTGCTAGAATTTACTTAGGATTTAATAGTTTTCTATAAAGTCAATAAAATGTGTAAAAAGTGCAAAAATGAGTATTTTATTTACTTTAGGGCCGATAGGGACCTAAAGGTTGGTTAATGTATTTTGTGATTGTGTAAGAGACCATTAGAAGCTGCACAATATCAAAACTGATTACTATGTCATGACATGGGTCAATGGATGTCACAACATAGGAACCAGAATGAAGAAATCATGAATCTGCATTTTATGTCGCGACACAAGATGTCTATGTCACGACATAACCTATGTCACGACATAACCTATGTCACAACACAACATGTTTATGTTGCGACAAACCCCTTAAGATGTCTATAGAAAAGTACACTAACTACTATGTCACGACATCGGCTCCTGGATGCGGATTTGACATCAAGTGAAGGGCGTTTTGATCATTACAATCCCACTTAAACAAAAGGAACGATAATTGACCTATGGTTGTAGAAGACGATCGTCCAATGCGATAAATAAGACCTTTAGCACTTAGGTTTACACATCCCATAGTTTAGTTTTTAATTTCTTTTGTTATTTTCATTTTTCGTTTTGGAAATGAGATTTGTAATTTCGCATAAATGATTGTGAATTTTATTACCAACATATTGCTATACAAATATCAATTTCTTTCTTATTTCAATCTTAAATGTCATGTTGATATATATTATTGATTTTGTGATGTTTGAAGAAATTATTAGGAACTAATTCCATTATGAGGGATTAGGGAGTGAAAGTACGATTATTTAATTATTGTATACATGGATTTTCAATCGGATCAACTGTTTGGGAAAGGAAGAATGTGAAACAAACACTAGGCTTGACAACCCTAGAAAGCCATCTAAGTGGGAATTAACCAAAAATTAATATTCTCATTCGTAAACACCTTCACCCCAAACCAGTTTAGACTATGATATTTAGCGATAAGTAGTCTCTATTGACATGTTATGTTAGTAGAAGATTGAAGAATCCTGCTAGGGTAGCGGCTTTGATTGACGTAAAGTCCCCAAAACCGATGGTTGAAGAACTGATAGCATTAGAAATAACACTAATTTTCTCCCTAAATTTGTGTATTAATTGTCTCTTTTGTAGCATATTTAGCATGCATAATAGGCATTACATAGTTTTTATATTTTCTAACTCACTGTTGTTTGGTTTAAATTCTTGTTATTTTATCTCTTTTTGTGCACTAATGTACCCACATGCAGCATATATATATATTGCGTCTAAAAATTGTTAGCGTAAGGAATCATCTTAGTAGATCAAGGCTCAAAAGAATTCCGAATGCAGCCACAAATTCAACTTGAAATTGCAACAATAGATGTCGCCGCATAGGAATCTTTACGTTGGAATGAGTGAATTCAAGCTACAAGTATATCTGGAAGCACCAGCGCAAGAATTTCACATGTTGTTGCTGCAATTAAAGATTTTAGATCGCGACTAGAGATGGGGGACAATCTACAGATTTATGAAGATCACATCGGATCTGCGTGAGTGTACAACTGGACTGTAACAAACGTTGCCAGCTACAAATAGAATTGGATCTGAGAAAAGATGAGATTTATCATTCTTGAAGCCATTCAGAGTTGTGGCCACAAGTTGGTCTAGAAATGCGGCAAATTGTCGCCGCAAATTATAATTTGCCCCGACATTCTGTAACAATCCAGTAAATAAATCAGATCTGCTTAGCTGTCAATAACAAACTTTTACAGCTGTATAAAGTAGTTGGATCTGAGAATGGAGGAAATCTGTAATTCCTTAAGCCTATGAATAGATTAAAGAAGAAGAAGAAAAATCATCAAGAGTTGAAGGAATTAAATTTGCAATTACTTTGTGTTTTTTAGAGATTTTAAACTGGAGAACGTTGAGCTGACTGAGCGAAGGAGCAACCACTTCTGACGAGGAGTACTTGGTGTAGACACAAGAGGAGCGGTTAAGGAATAGTCCTAGTGGTCTAGAGATATTAAGCTTCGATTGTTTTTGTTGACCCCTCTTTTTGTGTTGATGAATTACTTTTGACAATTGAATGAATATGAGAATATCTTTCAGTGTTAGATTACTTTGAATCTTACTTAATCTTTCTCATTTGTTTATTCTTTCAATTGCATTAAACACGAGAGTGGAAGTGCAGTCTACCGACATCGAGATATGCGGTGACAAGTTGAGTTAACAAGCAAGTTAAGCAAAAGCTGCTTGGGATTGGAAGAGATTCTATCACTTGTTCTTAAGTGCACATTGTTGCCTACATCGAGAGATGGGGTAATTGTGGGTACTTGAGCCTTAATTAAACAGAGAGCTGTAGTTGGTAATTATTCATTAGAACGTCAGTGCTGCGACAGTTCATCTATACAATACCTTGTCGACGCATCTAGCGTTGCGAGTTTGCAAAGTTAACAATCCACTCCAGATTTTCACACTTGATCACCATTTACTTTTATGCATTTTAAATTCTCAACAATTCAACAACAATTTGATTTACTTTTAGTTGCACTAACAATTAAATTTTATTACATTGATAGTTTTGACTATTTTAGTATGCAAATTAACTTAATTACGCTAAAATCTGTACTCACATTTCATTTAATTTTAGTATTAGTTGCTTTGACATCTGAACATCATGAACACATTCCTCGTGGGTTCAATATTCGATAGAATTATTCTATCAATTATACTTGCTTCGACGTGTGTCCGCTTGCACACCTACTGTGACATTACAGACGCGATCAAGTTTTGACGCTGTTGTCGGGGAATGACGTTTGTTGGATGTTTATTTTTGTCATTGCATTTATTCTTTATTATCTAAATTGTATTTATTCAGTAACATGTTTCCTTTTTGTTGTTTACTTTTACTTTTTTTTAGTGAAATATGACTAGGAACGAGGTATATAGAACCTTAAGATTTTGGACTGACATGAGTGATAATGTAGAAATAGAGCTTGATGCCATAACAATCCAGATATCTTCTTTGACTAATACATAAAATGCTACAACAGTTGCATAATGAACATTTGTAGTGATAATTTGTAATTACTGTGAGGGAAACCATGAGTTTGAAGAATGTCAATCAAATCTAGCAAATGTATACCACATGGAGAATTTTTATCGAAATGAAAATCCATATTCCAACACTGAAATGCCAGGGTGGGAGCAACATCCAAATTTTTGTTGAACAATCAAGACCCTGAAAGTATAGACAATAATGTTAGATCCGAGTGGACATTTCCCAATTATGATCAACCTTTGTAAAGGAAAAATATCGAGCAAGATGAAGCATCAGAGTTTTCATCAATTAAAAATTTGTTGAGACAATATATTGCCAAGACTGATGTCGTGCTTCAGAATTAAGTTGAATCCATACGAGCTTTAGAATATCAATTTGGCCAGATTATGGGCGCAATAAATTTGCGACCACAAGAAACTTTGTTGGTTGATATTAAGAATTCGATAACACAAGGGCAAGAGCATGATGAGTAAATCATTCCCAAAAGTGAAACTCAACTAAATGAAGTTGTCAGAGATGCTACAGTAAAAGAAGATAATTCAAATATAAACAATGGAAAGATGTCAGCGCAATTTGAAAAGCAAACTGCAATTGAAGAGATTAAACAAAATATTACGGCGACAGAATCAGATCACTTTGTCGCCACAAATGTTACAACAAAACAACCTCAGAAACTTGAAGATACATTGTCAAAGAAGAGAAGATTGGCAGCTGTCAAAGCAATCGCACTTACTGAAGGGTGCGCTGTCATGACAATTAAATTGCTCCAAGAATTTAAGGATCCCAAGAGCTTCTCAATACCCTATTCCATTGGTGATCGGTATATTGGAAAGACATAATGTGATTTTAATAAAAGCATAATTTTGATACCTATATCCGTAATTAAGAAGTTACGAAATTGGAAAAAACGCAAGAAAGAGTGAAAAATTTTCGGGACCGTGTGGAGAATAAAAGAGTACGAAGAACTTGAAGAAGAAGAAACACATATTGTGTCTGCACCAATTGAGGAATATGTAAACACTATTACCGGCGCATTAGGATTCCATTGTCAACGCAATTTTGTATAGCTGTACTGCACCTACTGACTTAATGCTGAAAATGGACGAAGTTCATGTGGAGGAAGAAAAAGATGAAAAAATAGATGTCGAGGCAAATTTAGCTGAGAAATTTGTCCCTGCACCTAAAGCTGTGGGTGCAATAACTAAAGGCTTGGTGTAAAATGGAGCGAGTTAGGTGGAAGTTGTTGATGAAAACCTTTGGGCGATAGTGGTCTATATTAGATCAACCAATGAAGCTATTGATGATGCCAGAGTAGAGATAGAAATTGAGGAGCAGTCCACAGATCATGCGAAGCTCAAACAAAAGTAAAAGAAGAAAGAAAAGAAGGACCTGATGTCGTGACAAATTCGACTAAGGAATTTGTCACCAAACATGAACTTGTGGGTGCATCATATGATGATTTGGTGGCAAATGAAGCAAGTCAGGCGGAGGCTGTGATGCCTGCAGAGGAGCAATCCACAGGTAGGAACAAAGGAGGGAATGTACCAAAGATAAGAAGCAACACAATGAGGAATGGAAGCGCAAGAAGAAAAAGACCAATGCAGCCACATCTTTGGCTACTGCTCAGTGAGTTAGTTTTTATTTTTTTTAGCACTTAGTTTAGTTTTCATGCATATCATGTAGCTGTAGTATAATTATCCCTGCATTATTAATGTCATTGCATTTTTATTGTCGCTACATCTACATTGTCATTGCATTTCCATATATATATTTATTAATGTTAGTGCATTGGGGATAATGCACACTTTAAGTTTGGGGGAAATTGTGTGAAATAGAAATGCAATTGCACCCACATTTTTGAGAATTTACTGGTTTCTTTAGTTCAATGAAAGTACTCAAAGTTACAAGAAAAAAATGTGACCACAAATTTTTTTATTTTATGCTTAAATCTTGAATTGTTTGGAATGATGATGCGTGAATTGGATGAATGTGAATGAATATTAAGTCCTTCTATTTTTGGTTGATTGATTGGATTGCATTAGTAATGAATGGGCAGTATTAATCTTTGAATCTTGAATTAACTTTCAAATTGCAGCGACATATATTAATAAAAAGACACTCCAATATGATTGCATTATGACTTATCAAGGGAGAACACTCGCTGCATGTGTTAGAAAAATCATCTAGCCAAGGGCTGTCACGTTAAGAGTGTGTGTCGGTGCAATTACATACTTCCTGGGAGTTTGTTGCACCCCATCGTTACTACCCAGAAACAAGGGTACAGTAATGCAATGACATCTCTCTGTAACATAAAAAGAAAGAAAAAGAAAAAGAAGAAAAACATTTATGATAAATGTTGTATTGTTTCAGGGAATATTAGGATTCAATGCATGATACTAACATTTATGAAGTTGCAGTTTTTAATTGTTCATGTCTACAAATTGTCGACGCATTATTCTATCATGTAAATACAATTTGTGCATTAGGATTTCAAAAAATTCAAGTTGTGAGAATAGTAATTGCGATGACATGTTTTGATTGTGCCTTTGCTAACTTTTGTTTACTTGAGGACAAGTAAAAACTCAAGTTTGGGGGTATGATAGCATTAGAAATGACACTGATTTTCTCCCTAAATTTGTGTATTAATATTCTCTTTTGTAACATATTTAGCATGCATAATAGATATTACATACTTAGTTTTTATATTTTCTAACTCATTGTTGTTTAGTTTAAATTCTTATTATTTTATCTCTTTTTGTGCACTAATGTCACCACATGCACCATATATATATTACGTTTAAAAATTATCAGCGCAAGGATGCATCTCAGTAGATCAAGGCTAAAAAGAATTCAGAATGCAGCCACAAATTCAACTTGAAATTGCAACAATAGATGTCGTTACATAGGAATCTTTACGTTGGAATGAGTGAATTCAAGCTACAAGTATATCTGGAAGCATCAACGCAGGATTTTCACACGTTGTCGCTTCTATTAAAGATTTCAGATCGTGACCAGAGATGCGGTGACAATTTGCAAATTTATGAAGATCACACCAGATCTGCGTGAGTGTACAGCTGGACTGTAACAAACTTTGCCAGCTGCAAATAAAATTGGATCTGTGAAAAGATGAGATCTATCATTCTTGAAGTCATTCAGAGTTGCGGCCACAAGTTGGTCCAAAAATTTGGTAAATTGTCGCCGTAAATTATAATTTGCCCCGACATACTATAATAGTCCAGTAAACAAATTAAATCTGCGTAGCTGTCACTAACAACCTTTTACAGTTGTACAAAGTAGTTGGATCTGAGAATGGAGGAAATTTGCAAGTTCTTGAGCCTATAAATAGTGGAAAGAAGATGAAGAAAAATCATCAAGAGTTGTAGGAATTAAATTTGCAATTACTTTATGTTTTTGGAGATTTTAAGTTGGAAGAAGATGAGTTGATTGAGCGGAGGAGCAACCACTTCTGACGAGGAGTACTTAGTGCAAGCACAGAGGAGCAGTTAAGGAATAGTCCTAGTGGTCTAGAGATAGTAAGCTTCGATTGTATTTGTTGACCCGTCTCTTTATGTTGATGAATTACTCTTGACAATTGAATGAATATGAGAATATCTTTCAGTGTTAGATTACTTTGAATCTTACTTAATCTTTCTCATCTGTTTATTCTTGAATTCAATTGCATTAAACACGAGAGTGGAAGTGCAGTCTACCGACATTGAGATATGCGGTGAGAAGTTAGGTTAATAAGCAAGTTAAGCAAAAGCTGCTTGGGATTGAAAGAGATTCTATCACTTGTTCTTAAGTGCACATTGTTGCCTACATCGAGAGATGGGGTAATTGTGGGTACTTGAGCCTTAATTAAACAGAGAGCTGTAGTTGGTAAGAATTCATTGGAACCTCAGTGCTGCGATAATTCATCTATACAATACCTTGTCGATGCATCTTGCATTGCGAGTTAGCAAAGTTAGTAATCCACTCCAGATCTTCATACTTGATCACCATTTACTTTTATGCATTTTAAATTCTTAACACTTCAACAACAATTTGATTTGCTTTTAGTTGCACTAACAATTAACTTTTATTACATTGACAGTTTTGACTATTTTAGTGTGCAGATTAATTTAATTACGCTGACATCTGTACTCACATTTCATTTAATTCTAGTATTAGTTGCTTCGACATTTGAACATCAAGAACCCATTCCTTGTGGGATCGATATCCGATATAATTATTCTATCAATTGTACTTGCTTCAATGTGTGTCTGCTTGCACAACTACTGTGACGTTACATACGCAATCAAGAACCCATACTGAAACGACCTAATCTCCCCAAATTTGTTTATCGAATCTCTTATCTCTTTCTTTTTTTTTCTTTCTTTTATTTTATGTTCTTTAATTCGTTTCTAAACTATTTTATTTTAGTTTCATCCTATAAACCCTAAAAGAGTACTAATTAATTCTTTTCTTTACAAGATTTTAATTAGTATAACTTCGTCTCCCTTGGGTATGATCCTTGGAATACTTGCCAAAGTGTTTCATTGTAAGAGACTATATTACAACTTGACTTATATGTTTGTGGAAGCCCTAAAATACACATTAAACGAGAGTACGTTCGGAGGTGGTCATCTTGCTCTCAATCTTAAGACAAGAGCCCCTTATCTCGAGATATCTAAACATCAAAGTCAAAATAAGAAAACAGGGAGGTTGGTTTCTAGACCCAGTTTAGAGACAAAAAAGACTTTGCCTCAAGACACCGCATCTAGTGTCTCGAGACATGTTGACATCGATGAATTTTAAATCTAAACATTATGAATGCATATGTGTCAGCATGATTGATGACTAAAATGGGATGAATGATAATTATGATTTAAAATTTGTGATTATGTGTAACGCCCCAAATCCTATATCTTTGAATTGTTTGATTTTGTCAATAGAAGTGATCTGGTTCAGTGGTTCGGTGGTCAAGAGAAGTACATCTCAAATAAATAATTCAAATATTCAATCATGTCATGAACGCCCAGATATTATGATATATAATTAAATCTGAGTCTTAATCGAGCTTACAAAAGCTCTTTTGTTGACCTAACCACGAATTAGGGCTAATTTGCAAATCGAGACAATCCTATTAAAACCTTGAGATAGACGACCTTTGTCTCGAGACAAATAAACTTTGAAGTTAATTAGTCTTGTCCTACTCCAGGTCTTGAGACAAGAACCCGTTTTCTCGAGACATCAAAACACCAAAGTTAAAATAAGAAAGTAGGGGAGGTTGGTTTCGAGACCCAGTCTTGAGACATAAAGGACCTTGCCTTGAGACACAACATCTAGTGTCTCGAGATATGTTGACATTAAAACAAAAATATACCTAACACCAAATGAGGCCTATTTAGAGACAAGAAGTCCTCTGTCTCAAGACACAACATTGAAATTTGATAGTTGAGTTTGGATTCGAGTTCTAACTCTAAAACTTAACCTTCATAACCCCGTGATATGATGAATTTGAAATCTAAACATTATGAATAATATTTGTGAGCATGATTGATGACTACAACGGTTTGAATGATAATTATTATTTAAATGTTGTGATTATGTAAAAAGATAGCTTGAGTTGCTTTGGCAATGAAATGTGAGATTGGGCATTCGGATCCGAAGAACGAGTCGAGTGTGGGGCGCTACAGATATTGTCTTAAGTCTCAAAACACTATGAATTCATTAATGCAAAACCGAACATTCATTGCAACATAATTTATTTAAGAACTAGTGTCTAAGGGATTCAATAATGGTGAAAAAAAAGATAAAAGGAGAGGAAATGTGATGGGTGGGGAAAAAGAAATAAAGTGAAGAGAAAAAAGGTTGAATAATGAAATAAAAATACAATTTAAATCTAGGTTAAATGGGCTTGGACAACAATCCCAAGTTAGGGAGCAAAAATGCTGAAAAATAAAAACATGCGAGGGAAGGGAATCAAAATCAGGTCACAAGGACAAAACAGTAAGTTCTTATTATCACATAATCATCAAGCCAATAACTCAATCTCACTATAAACATGCAAATAAAACTTTAAAAGTGATGACATGCCAACTCCCGGTTCGCTAACCCAATTTCTTCTAACCCGATTTTTGAGATATGAAAAAAATTATGAACCAATTTGCTTTTCCTTCTTGTTTCAATATTCAGACTCGAATTTACTTGAAATGGTTTAAAGCTCCACTGTTTTAAAATTCAAAATTGAAAATGAAAGCCCTTTAATTTTTTGTTTCCTCGGCCCTGAGAAACTTTTCACTGTTAGAATCTCCAGGAAATTAACACCAATCTCTTGAGTCAAGTGTCCCTGAACCTTCTCTTATTTGTGATTTTCGAAACTAGGTATTGAGGACGATAGAGGTGAGTGGTCATGATCTTGGCACCAATGAATCTGAAAAAAAAATTAAAAGTGAGTTAATTTTTTTCTTTTTCTTTTTTAAGAAAAGCTTCCCTCTTTAAAATTTCCCATTCTTATATTTTTAATTGCCATAACATATTATTGTATACAACTGTCATAGATATCCATATCTACTGTAGATATTATATTTATGTCATACGCCTTACATACTATATTACAACCTGACTAGTATGCTTACTGAAGCCCTAAAATACAAATCGAAAGGGAGTACATTTGGAGGCGGTCATCCTGCTCCAACTCTCGAGAAAAGAGCCCTTATTTCGAGATATCCAAACATCAAAGTTAAAATCAGAAAACAAGGGAGGTTGGTTTTGAGACCCACTCTAAAGACAAAAAAGACTTTGCCTCGAGACACTGCATCTAGTATCTCGAGACATGTTGACATCGAAACAAAAAATACCTAACTTCAAATGAGGCTTGTCTATAGACAAGAGAGTACCATTGGTAAAGGTTTTGTGGAATCGACACGGGTTAGAATAGGCTACATGGTGGTCCTGATGACGCCTTGATGATGCAACTGTTCATTATTCTTTGCAAGGAAGGGCAAGAACATGGTTCCTTGGTTTACCGACTGGATCGATTACTTCTTGGAATGCGCTAGCAACACAATTTGTTTTATGGTTTAATCCACCGATAATGAATGCAGGATTACGGAATGATATCATGTCATATCATCAACTGGATGATGAAAATTTACACACTATGTGGGAATGTTATAAAACTTTACTAACACATTGTCCCATGCATGGAATCCAACATGAAACTCAAATCGAGAACTTCTACAATGGTTTGAATGCACAGACAAGGAATGTTGTCGATGCATTTGCCAATGGTCTATTGTTGGATTGCACCTACAATAAAGCCGTAGAGAGAATTGCATAAAATAACTATCAATATCCAATTTCTCGTCCTGGTGTTATGGAATTAGATGCTATATCAGCTTTAAGTGCACAGGTATCCTCATTGGCGAACATGATCAAAAACATGAAGGGAACAAGTGAAGTTGCCTTTATTCAAGTAGCCCAATAAATGGATGTCCCGACATTTTCCTATGAAATAAATGGTGACAACCACAATTATGAGGATTATCCATAACATGCTGAGAACGCATTTTACGTCAACAACATCAGAGGAAATTCCTATGGTAACTCATACAATAATCCTAATCATACACAACAACCTTGGAGGAACCAAAATGCACCTACATTCAGATATGGGAATGCCTCAACTCAAGGGAATTTTAGACAAGGGAGTTACAACAACAACGAACAACAACAAAATTATAATCATACTCCGCAAATGCATACGCAACCAGACCAGATGCAATCACAAAATCAGATGCATTCATACAACCAGATGCAGTCATAAGCTCGAATTCTGCCACAACATTTTGAGATGCCAAATGTGCAAGGACAGCATCAACAACAACAACAGTAATATTCTCAACCAAGAGTAAACCCGTTGGCTACTCTTGAAGCGTTGATGCGAGAGCATATTATGAGAACAGAAGCAATCGTTCAAGGTAACTCTTCTTCTATTTGCACATTGAAAGCTCAACTAGGACAATTAGCTTCTAACAAGAGCACAAGGTCACCTGGTGCTTTACCTAGCGACACTGAAAATCTGACTCAGAAAGGGAAGGAGCATTGTAAGGCTATCACGCTGAGAAGTGGAAAGAAAACTACCGAGCTAAGCAACAGTTCTAACCAAGTGCATTTCGACGCATCCGAATCAAAGCAACAAAAAGAAGTTACCTATGAAGAAGACCAAGTAGAAATAAATGAAGAGGAGTTACCTATAGTCACTCCTATACCCACAATTCACTAACAAAGATGGCAACACAACTGCCCATGTTGACGCAACCGAATACTTTGCAACAACCCACTGACAATATACCTTTTCCATTTCCACAGAAATTCAAGGAGAAGGACCATGACAAAGATTATTAGAAGTTCATCTCTACCTTGAAGCAATTACACATTAATATACATCTAATTGATGCTCTTGTACAGATACCAGCTATGAGAAATTTATGAATGAGCTACTATCGAAGAAGAAAAAGCTTTCTGACATCGAGACGATTGTACTCATAGAGGAGTGCAGTGCTGTGCTAACAAACAAGTTGCTACAAAAGATGAAAGGCCCTGGCAGTTTCACGATTCCATGCTCCATTAGAAACCACTACCTAGGTAAAGCTTTATGTGATTTAGGAGCTAGTATAAACCTCATTCCATTATCCACTTTCAAGAAATTAGGAATTGGATCTTTGAAGCCCACTGCAGTGACATTACAACTTGCAGATAGATCCTTGGCACAACCTGAAGGACAAATTAAGGATGTCCTCATACAAGTTTATAAGCTTGTGTTCCCAGTTTATTTTATCATTCTTAATTTCGAAGCAGATAAAGAGGTGCCCATAATCTTGGGACACCTATTTTTAGCAATGGCACGTACACTTATCAATGTTTTCAAGGGCGAACTAATTATGCATCATAATGACGAGCATGTCCCTTCAGTGTGTTTGGAGCATCCTTTTCAAGAAGTAAAGAAAAATGTCACCACATTGACGTGCTGGAGGAGTGAATCATAGATGAATTTAATAAACGAAATTCAGCAATTCAGAAAAATATGCAGTGACATTTACTGACATTATCCTACCTGAATGCGATCACATAGTTGAGGCTAGTATTTGTGAGATGAGACAGGGCTGACAATTGAAATCTTTGGATCTGTCTAATAGGACAATCCTAGTTTTCAAACCATCGATTGAACAAGCTCTGACCTTGGAGTTAAATCCATTGCCAATACATCTGAAGTATGTCTTTCTAGGTGATAATGACACATTACCTGTGATTGTCAGCGTAAGCCTCGATGCAAGTAAAGAGGAAAAGTTAATCGTAATTTTGAAGCAACACAAAAGAGACATTAACTGGAGCATTACAGATATCAGAGGCATTAGTCCCTCTTTTTGCATGCATTAAATCAAGCTAGAAGATGAAGGGAAGCAGTCAATTGAGCAACAACGAAGACTGAATGAAAAAATAAAAGTAGTGAAAAAAGAGATCATTAAGTGGCTGGGCGCATGCATCATCTACCCCATTTCAGTTAACACATGGGTGAACTCGATCCAATGTATGCCTAAGAAGAGTGGCATCACAGTGTTAAGTAATGATAAGAATGAGCTAATCCCTACTAGCATTGCTATAGGTTGGCGGGTGTGTATGGATTACCGTCATTTAAATGCGTCGAAAAAGAAGGACCATTTCCCACAGCCATTTATTGATCAAATGTTGGATAGGCTAGCTGGTAAAGCCTACTACTGTTTCCTTGATGGCTACTTTGGATACAATCAAATTGCAAATGCGCCGAAAGATCAAGCTAAGACTACGTTCACATGCCCATCATATGCCATTTGGTTTGTGTAATGCCCTAGCTACATTTTAGAGGTGCATGATGGCTATTTTTTTCATGATTGAAGATTCATTGGAGGTATTTATGGATGATTTCTCTGTGTATGGGCACAATTTTGATCAAAACGTTGATAACTTGATGAAAGTATTAAAGAGATGCGAGAACACAAATCTAGTGCTGAATTGGGAAAAATGTCATTTCATGGCAACTGAAGGCATTATCCTTTGCCATTGCATTTCATGTCATGACATTAAAGTCGACAAAACAAAGGTAGAAATCATTGAGAAGCTACCTCCACCCAATAATGTGAAAAGAATAATGATTTTTCTTGGTCACGCTGGATTTTATAAAAGATTCATCCGAGATTTCTCCAAGATAGCAAAACCCCTATGCTCTTTGTTGGAGCAGAATAAAAAGTTTTTGTTCGATGATGCATGTTTGGACGTATTTGTTACAATTAAGAAGCAGCTAGTACAAGCTCCTATTGTCGTTGCACCAGACTAGTCGTAACCATTTGAGGTAATGTGCGACTCAAGTGACTTTGTTGTGGGAGCTGTGCTTGGATAACACAAGGAGAAGGTATTTCATTCCATTTATTATGCTAGTAAAACCTTAATTGAAGCGTAGGTAAATGATACGACTACTGAGATGGAATTACTGGCAGTAGTTTTTCATTTGACAAGTTTCGTTCATATCTTGTCGACGTAAAAATTATAATCTATACAGATCACTTTGCTTTGAGATACCTTTTTACGAAAAAGATGCCAAACCACACCTGGCCAGATAGATCTTACTTTTACAAGAATTTGATATTGAAATCAAAGATAGGAAGGGGTCTGAAAACCAAGTAACAGACCACTTATCCCATCTGAAAGCTGGAAGCGAAGATGGTAATCAGTCACACATTGTCGACACATTTCTAGATGAGCAATTATTTTATGTCGACGAATTTCCATGGTATGTTGATGTCGTCAATTACTTAGTTTGTGGTAAGCTACCTTTGAGTGCGATAGGTCACAATAAAGTTAGATTTATATGCGATACTACAAAATATTACTGGAATGAGCTATACCTGTTCAAGGTATACGCTGACAACATTATTCGTCGCTGTGTTCCTGAGGAAAAGATGTCTTTTATGTTGTGGCATTGCCATGATGCACCTTATGGTGGCCATTTTGGCGGTGTTAGGACTGCTGTAAAGGTCCTACAATCAAGATTCTACTGGCCCACATTGTTTCGAGACACCTACAATTTTGTGCAGCAATGTGACAAATGTTAATGCACAGGTTCTATATCTCGATGCAGTGAGATGCTCCAATAACCTATCATGGAGGTGGAGTTATTTGATGACTGGGGTATAGACTTTATTGGACCATTTTCAAACTCTTTTGGAAGATGAATCGAGACAATTGCGATTTTGAAAGATGAAGCTCAAATAGTGTTAAGGTTCTTCCATACATACGTATTCACAAGATTTGGAACACCTTGAGCATTGATAAGTGACCAAGGTACTCATTTTCATAACAATCAAGTGGCGATAGCTTTAAAGCACTATGGTGTGAAGCATCGTATGGCAACAACATATCATCCACAAACGACTGGCCAAGCGAAAGTCTCCAATTGACAAATTAAAAGCATTCTTGAGAAGATGGTTAATCCATCTAGAAGAGATCGGTCTTCGCGGCTATATGATACATTGTGGGTGCTTCGCGCTGAATATAAAACTCCGTTGGGAATGTTACCGTATCATTTTTTAAGTGAAACTAAACTTCATGCTTGTGATTTTGATAGGATTTGTAGAATATGCAAAATAGACGGATCCTAAGTGGTCGATGCGGTAGGACGCAAAGGTGGTTTGGCTATGCTATGGATGAGAGATTACGAGGTTGATATTCGAAGCTCTTCGGCCAACCATGTGGACACTTTTGTGAAAATTAAAGGGATAGATTGTATTAGATTTACTGGTTTCTATGGTTTTTCGAAGCTCAACCAAAGGCATTTATCTTGGTATCTCCATAGGAATATTGGGGGAAGAGTGAACGAAGAGTGGATTGTGAGAATGTATTTCAATGAAGTGTTGGATGACTCGGAGAAGTGTGGTAGCCATCATAAATCCAGAGTTGCTATAGATAACTTTCGCATGGAGGTGGATGATTTAGCTTTGGTGGATTTTAAGCCCGATAGAAGGCGATATACTTAGACTAATTATAAGAGGGAGAGTGTCTTGGTTAAAGAGAGGCTCGATAAATTTTTTGTTTCTTCTAGCTGGTTGCATGATCTCCCTTTCTTGGCGTCAGATGTTATTCACCAAGCTAGTTCTGACCACGATGTTGTGGTGTTGGATACTTTGGGTCATATACTGAGGGAGTGGAGGAGAGACTCGCGACTTTTATTTCACTTTGAGGCTTGCTAGGCTAAGGATAGAGATGCCAAGACGGTGATTAACGAGGTGTGGAAGCGTGGATAGGAAGAGGTGGTAATGTGTATAGATAGCATTCGACATACTCTCGGGAATTGGCGGTATAGTCGATACAAAGATAGAAAGTATCATATAAACTCTTTGATTCAAGAGATTGATAAGCTGATCGATAGGCCTAGAACAGATACTAGTATCGAGAGACTTCGTAATGCTTCGGTGGAGTTTGGACGTCTTTATAATGCCGAAGAGATGTATTGGGCTCAAAGGTCCCGTATTCGATGGCTAAAAGAAAGGGATAGGAATACGAGGTTCTTTCACATTCGTGCCACTTGTAGGGCTAGGAAGAATTATTTGGACGGGATACGGGACGAGGAAGGGCGTTGGATTATTGATACTAAAGGCATTTGTGATGTGGCTTGTGCTTTTTTTGAGGGGCTATTTAAGCCTGAGTGCAATGGTTGTTTTGAGAATGTGCAATGAAACAATTATTGTTCTAATCCTTAAGATCCCCGAGCATAAGGATGTTACTCAATCAGGCCTATTATCTTATGCCGTGTGATTTATAAGATTATGGCTAAAGTGTGGGCTAACCGTTTGAAATATTTTCTCCCTAGGTGCATTTTTCAAAACTAGAGCGCATTTGTTCCCAGTCGGATGATCCATGGCAACGTTCTCATCATCCACGAGTTGATGCATTACCTTCAAAGCTCTAAGACTGGACCTAATAAAGGCTTTATAGTTAAGCTCGATATGAGCAAAGCTGACGACCGTGTCGAGTGGGACTTCCTCGAGAAAGTTCTAGTGAGATTGGGTTTTCCTAGTGGGTGGGTGGCTAAAATTATCGACTGTGTGCGCTCGGTTAAATATTTTGTTAAGTGTAATTTGTGTCTCTCTGATGTTATTTCTCCAGGTAAGGGATTATGTTAGGGGGACCCTATCTTTCCTTATCTTTTCCTTTTTTTTGTGGATGGTTTATCTCATATGTTATTACATGCTCAATAAAATGGTATAGTGCAGGGTATTCGTGTGAGCCAAAATAGTCCTTGCATTAACCATCTTGCTTTTGCAGATGATGGTCTCCTTTTTATTAGAAACAAAAAAAAGGATACGGAGGTCGTGCACACTATTCTTCATGATTTCGAGGGTGTTTCAGGTCAAAAGGTTAACTTGACCAAGTCTTTATTATATTTCAGCCCGAACACTCTTAATAGACATCGATCTAAGCTTAGTGACATCTTTGGGAATGCGTGTGGTGGAGGAGATGGAGATCTACCTTGGTTTACCTTTGGTGGTTAGAAAGAACAAAACCAACGCTTTCCATCATATTGTCAATAAATTTTCCATTTGAATTAAAGGATTGTCAAAAATATTTGTCTTTCGGTGGTAAAGATGTCTTCTCCAAGGTAGTTTTACAATCCTTTCCTTCTTACACTTTTTCTGTGTTTCTTAAGCCTAGGGTTATTACCGATGCAATGATTGTTAAAATGAGAAGATTTTGGTGGGAGAGTAAGAGACGTGAACATGCATGGGCCATGTTGAAATGGGACATGGTTTGCTTCCCAAAAGGCATGGGAGACCTTGGCTTCAAAGATTTATGCCTCTTTAACCTTGCCCTGTTGGGCCACCAGGTGTGGAGACTCATTAACAATAGAGATACATTGTGCTACAAAGTCTTCTCCTTTAAGTATTTCCCGGATGGTAACTTGTTCCATTTGAAAAGAGTGGATAAACCCTTGTTTGCTTGGACAAGCCTTACAATTGCGATTGAGGAGCTCGAGGATGGCTTTGGTTGGCAAATTGGTAATGGCCAAACTCGGGACAGGGCATCGACTTTTTGTACTGATTATCATGTCCAGAATTTTTCAAGCGTTGTCATGCTTCCTAAGCCCATAAGGTAGGCCAAGCAGACTAAACCCCCTCTAGGTGTCAATAAAATAAATGTAGATGTTGTATGGGAAAGTAATAATTCAGGTGTTAGCATTATAGCTCATGACTAGGACAGCTTTGTGATTAGAGGAAAATGTGCTATAAGATCGACATGTGTTGTGTTGCTTGAGCTGAAGTGGATGCTATCGATGAGGGTATGCTCTAGGCTAGAGATAAGAATTTGTCTAATACCATCATTGAATGTGATTATGCGAACATCATCAACAGGATTCTCAAGTTGCACGACAACATCACTGTTACGGGTTTTTTACTACATAATTTAAACATTAAGGCTACTAATTTTTCTAATTGTAATTTTAATTGGTGCACCCGCAATTCTAATAGGCTTGTCGATAGTCTTAGTAAATTGGCCTTTTTCGATCGTTGTAACTTTTGTTTTGATTGTTGTTAAATGAGTAGTTGTGGCCTTCGAACCTTTTATTATAAAAAAAAATTGCCATATATATATATATATATATTATATTTATGTTATACGCCTAACATACTATATAACCACATACACAAGTATAGATAGCATTTTGTGAATTTCTTTTTCCTTCTTATTTTGTTTGAATTTAGTTGTATACCATAATAATTAAAATAATAATCATAACAAATAATAAATCAGAGTAGCCAACATTATGGAATAATTAATACTAAAAATTATAATATTTAAATTCAAATAAAGATTAATCCAAATTTGACCCAAACATAATATGGTTACTATAATATTATGTAGGTGATTGAAGCGAAGTGACAAATATAGGGTATAAAAATTTGGAGATTCAATGTATATTTCTTGGAATTTTCTATTAATTGCCTCTCTGAAAAGGTTTTACGTAGAGTGTGCATGAATATGAATGCATTGAAGAAATTCCAAAAAAAAAAATTGAACAATGTTTTTAACTATGCTAAAGAGATAAACTTGAGGATCAATGCTCTGCTTGCATGCTAATATCATCAATTGTGATGCTAAAACTTGGTGGATTGAATTATTTTAAGTAAAAAATGATTGAATTTTAGAATTGATTTAATTAAACTTGAGGAACAATGTTGTTGCAGATGCTTTGAGCCGAAAATCATTGTTCGCATTAAGGGTGTTGAATGTACAATTGTCTCTGGAAAATGATGGTTTTGTGATAGCTGAACTTAGATCGAGACCACTAATTCTGTAAAGAATTTAGAGTGATTCAACTACCGAGTTCACTATAGATGTTGAAGGTATGATGTACTATCGGAACAGAGTATGTATTCCTGATGATCTAGATTTGAAACGAGATATTCTGACTGAGGCTCATAGTAGTACTTTCTTCATTTATCTAGGGAGTGAAAATGTACAATTATTTGAAGACAATGTACTGGTGGCCAAGTATGAAACATGAGATTTCTGAGTTTGTAACTAAATGTTTGGTGTGTCAGCAAGTAAAAGCTAAGCATCAAGTACCGTCTGGTTTATTGCAGCCTATTTCCGTTCCTAAGTGGAAGTGGGAACGAATTACTATGGATTTTGTTACAGGTTTGCCAATGACGTCGAAAAAGAAAGATGCTATCTGGGTTATTGTTGATAGGTTGACTAAATCAGCTCACTTCATCCTTATTCGTGTGGATTTCACACTAAAGAATTTAACAGAGTTGTATGTATTCGAGATTGTGTGATTGCATAGGGTACTAATATCTATTATCTCTAACAGAGACACGTTTTATGTCGACATTTTGGGGTAAATTACATGAGGCATTGGGTACCAAATTAAATTTTAGCACTTCATACCATCCACAGACAGATGGTCAGTACGAGCGAGTAATACATATTTTGGAGGATATGTTACAATGTTGTATACTCGTGTTTAAGGGTAGATGGGAGAGATATTTACTGCTGGTAGAGTTTGCTTATAATAACAATTACCAGTCAAGTTTAAAGATGGCACTGCTCGTAGCTCGTAGCTCTGTAGTAGGAAGTGCAGAACACCATTATATTAGTTAGAATTGAGTGAATCTAAGTTGGTTAGGACTGATTTGATTCATGAGATAAAGGACAAGGTTCGGACAGTCCGCGACTGCTTAAAGGTAGCATTTGATCAACAAAAATCTTACGTACATCTCAAAAGGAAGGATATAGAATTTGGGTTAAAGATCGAGTTTTTCTGAGAATTTCACCTTGGAAGAAGGTGTTGCATTTTGGCAGGAAAGGAAAGCTGAGTCTGCGGTTTATTGGGCCGTATGAGATTATTGAGAGAGTAGGTTTCCTACAAATTAACTTTACCTCCGAAACTTGAAAAGATTCATAATGTATTTCATGTCTCAATGCTAAGACGGTGTAGTTCAGATCCTTCTTATGTGATCATGCCCTGTGAGGTTGAGATACAGCTGAATTTTTCGTATTCAGAAGAACCGATTACAATTCTAGCTCGTGAAGTAAAAGAATTGCGAAACAAGAGAATACCACTGGTAAAGGTTTTTTTGGAATCGACATGGGTTAGAATAGGCTACATGGGAAATAGAAGCTTCAATGAGATCGCAGTATCCTAATCTATTGATCGGTAAGAAATTTCGGGATGACATTTCCCTAAGGGGGAGAGTTGTACCAACCCGATTTTCAGTGGTGTCGAGAATAGAGATTTTGGGATCACAACTCCGACGACTTGGGTCATAAAATTTTATTTATTTAATAATTATGATGTCATTAGTATTGTATTAAATTTTGGTTAAGAAATTTTACCGTTTAGATAGTTAATTTAGTAAAAAAGATTGAATCGTAAAGATTGTGAAAGTACAGTTCCATTAATTAAGGGTACTAGATGTTAATTGCAAGGTAAACTAAAGCTCTTAAAGGGTGATTAGAACATCCTTAATATGAGTGGATGGTTTAGGCCTTTAAATGTGGAATTTTGGTTTAAAATTTCTAAGGTTAAAATGTTAACTAATAAACAAAATGGATTAAAAGAAAATAAAGTGAAATTAGATGAAATTTTCATTACCTTCTTCCTTAGAAAATCGAAAACCTTAGAGAAGAAATAGAGGAGCATTCGACCATAGCTAAGTCCCTTGATTGGTAGGTGATTTCTCACCCATTTTTAACAATTTTATGTTTTTGAGTCCGTATTAGCTTAATCTAGCTAACCTGAGGACTAATTTGTGAATCTGTTAAATGTTATAACTTTTTTCATTGATGAATAAGCTTATTCTTGAAAATTTATGGAAGTATTGTGAGCTTGGTTGTTGGATTTGATGATTTTGTTAAGTGATTTTTGATGATTTTAGGGTTTAATGACTAGATTGCTAAAATGTTAAATTTACATGTACTTGTTATGAAATTATAGCATGAAAGGATTTGTAGTAAAGCCTTGAATGTTCGGCTAGGTTTGTGTGTGGAAGGAAATGATTATTTTGCATGTTTTGCATTTAAGGACTAAATTGAATAAAAATGCAAATATTAGAGGTAATTTTGTAAATTTCCCAAAAATGGACTTATCTATATAAATTGATTAAATTACATGATTTAATGAGAGAGTTGATTGATTTATTGTGTTAGATCAAGATCGTGCCACCAATCGTGGAAAAGGGAAAATTGCAGAATAATTATTGGTGTTTCGTTTTAGCTGCAATTTCGTCTGGTAAGTTTGTGTAGTTATATCTTTATTTGTTAATTCTAATTTTAATTGTCTTGGTTGAAATCTTAATGTTGGAACGAGACGGAAGACTTTGAAACAATACTGGCTTGTATCGGTAGTTCTGATCATAGTAGTATCGGCAGTTCATATACTTGTATCGGTAGAAGTTGCAGGGTAAAACTTCTTAGCTCTTTGGAGTTTATTGTATGGGTAATAGTATGTATTGTTTTGGTAGAAGCCACCCTTGTATCGGTAGAACCTTCACAACTACCGATAGGAAATTACAGTTATTTTTAAATTGCTTACTGACTTGACTTCTACCGATACTTGTCCAACATGTGCCGGTAGAAGTCCCTCAAATTTGAAAGATGACATTTTTTCCCTTAATGCTTGTATTGTTAATTAAGATTTTAATAAATCCCGTGCAAACTATTTTTATGATATTGAATAATGAGTTATTAGGGATTTATTCAATAGTACCCTGGAACCCTAACTAGCGACGGTAATGGGTTTTGGGTGTTACACTTGTCCTGTGATCTGCTGTAATTTGACTTAATAGATTAAACTAATTTTCACACTTTAGGAGCTTGAAATTAAGTATTGTTGCTAGAATTTATTTAGGATTTAAAAGTTTTCTATAAAGTCAATAAAATGTGTAAAAAGAGAGAAAGTGTGTCTTTTATTGCCTTTAGGGTTGATTGGGGCCTAAAGGATGGCAAATGTACTTTGTGAGTGTGCAGGAGACCATTAGAAGCTGCACCATATCAAAACTGATTACTACGTCACGACATGGGACAATGGATGTCACAACATAAGAATCAGAATGAAGAAATCATGAATCTGTCTTTTATGTTGTGACGTAGAATGTTTATGTCACTACATACCCTATGTCGCAACACAACTATTTATGTCACGACAAACCCCTTAAGATGTCTATAGAAAAGTACACTGACTACTATGTCGCGACATAGGACTTATTATTTTGTGACATCGATTCCTGGATACGAATTTGACACCAAGTGAAGGGCGTTTCAGTCTTTACAATCCCACCTAAGCAAAAGGAACAACGATTGACCTAGGGTTGAAGAAAACAATCGTCCAAGTCTATAAATAGGGCATTTAGCACTTAGGTTTACACATCTCATAGTTTAGTTTTCAATATCCTTTGTTATTTTCATTTTCTGTTTTGGAAATAAGATTTGTAATTTCGCATAAACAATTGTGGATTTTATTCCCAATAGATTGCTATACAAATATCAGTTTCTTTCACTACATTATTTCAATCTTAAAAGTCATATTGATTCATATTATTGATTTTATGATGTTTGAATAAATTATTAGGAACTAATTCCATTGGTGGGGATTATGGAGTGGAAGTACGGTTATTTAATTATTGTATATATGGATTTTCAATCGGATCAACTGTTTGGGAAAGGAAGAACGTGAAACAAACTCTAGGCCTGACAAACCTAGAAAGTCATCTTGGTGGGAATTAACCCAAAATTGATATTGCTCATTCGTGAACACCTTTACCCCAAACCATTTTAGACTATGACATCTAGCTATAAGTAGTCTCTATTGACATGTCATGTTGGTGAAAGATCGGAAAATCCTGCTAGGGTAACGACTAGTTGATTGAAGCAAAGTCCAGAAAACCGATGGTTGAAGAACCCATATTGAAGCGACCTAATCTCCCCAAATCTGTTTATCGAATTTCTTATCTCTTTCTTTCTTTCTTTTTTTCTTTTAATTTTTGTTCTTTAATTCTACCCCAAACTATTTTATTTTAGTTTTGTCTTATAAACCCTAAAAAGAGTATTAATTAATTCTTTTCTTTACAAGGATTTTAATATGTATAACTTCGCCTCCCTTAGGTACGACCCTTGAAATACTTGCCAAAGTGTTTCTTTGTAACAAACTATATTACAACCTGACCCATATGCTTAAGCCCTAAATAAAAACTAAACGAGAGTACATTCGGAGGCGGTCATCCTGCTCCCAGTCTCGATACAAGAGCCCTTATCTTGAGATATCCAAACATCAAAGTTAAAATAAAAAAACAGGGGAGGTTGGTTTCGAGACCTACTCTAGAGACAAAAATGACTTTGCCTCGAGACATCGCATCTAGTGTCTCGAGACATGTTGATATAGAAACAAAAAAATACCTAACATCAAATGAGGCTTGTCTATAGACAAGAAGTCCTCTGTCTCGAGACATAACAATGAAATTTGATAGTTGAGTTTGGATTCGAGTCTTAACTAAAAAAAACCTTCCTAACCCCGTGACATGACAAATTTGAAATCTAAACATTATGAATGCATATGTGTCAGCATGATTGATGACTAAAATGGTATGAATGATAATTATGATTTAAATTTTGTGATTATGTGAAATGCCTCCAAATCCTACGTCTTTGAATTGTTGGATTTTGTCAAGAGAAGTGATCTGGTTCAGTGGTTTAGTGGTTAAGAGAAGCATATCACAAATAAATAATTCAAATATTCAATCATATCATGAATGCCTAGATATTATGATATATAATTAAATTTGACCCTTAATCGAACTTACGAAAGCTCTTTTATTGATCCAAGCACGAATTAGGACAGATTTGCAAAGTTTTAAAAATTTAAGATATTGAGACAATCCTATTAAAACCTTGAGATAGACGACCTTTGTCTCGAGACAAATAAACTTTGAAGTTAATTAGTCTTGCCCTGGTCCAGGTCTCGAGACAAAAACTCCTTTTCTTGAGACATCAAAACATCAAAGTTAAAAATAAGAAAATAGGGGAGGTTGGTTTCGAGACCCAGTCTTGAGACATAAAGGACCTTTCCTCGAGACACCACATCTAGTGTCTCAAGACATGTTGACATTGAAACAAAAATATATCTAACACCAAATGAGGTCTGTCTAGTGACAAGAAGTCCTCTGTCTCGAGACACAACATTGAAATTTGATAGTTGAGTTTCGTTTTGAGTTCTAACTCTAAAATTTAACCTTCATAACCACGTGACATGACGAATTTGAAATCTAAACATTACGAATGATATGTGTGAGCATGAGTGATGACTAAAATGGTTTGAATGATAATTATGATTTAAATTTTGTGATTATGTAAAGAGATAGCTTGAGTTTGGCAATGGAATGTGATATTGGGCATTCGAATTCGAAGAACGAGTCGAGTGTGAGGCACTACAGATATTAAGTCTCAAAACACTACCAATTCATTAATGCAAAACTAAACATTCACTGCAACATAATTTATTTAAGAACTAGTGTCTAAGGGCATCAACAATGGTGAAAAAAAGAGAGAAAAGGAGAGGAAATGTGATGGGAGGACAAAAAAGAAATAAAGTGAAGAGAAGATAGGTTGAATAATGAAATAAAAATACAATTTAAATCTAGGTTAAACGGGCTTGGACAACAATCCCAAGTTTAGGGAGCAAAAATGCTGAAAAATAAAAACATGCGAGGGAAGGGAACCGAACTCTAGTCACAAGGACAAAACACTAAGTTCTTATTATCACATAACCCACAAGCGAATAACTCAATCACATTATAAACATGCAAATAAAACTTTAAAAGTGATGACATGCCAACTCCCGGTTCACTAACCCAATTTCTTCTAACCTGATTTTTGAGATGTGACAAAAACTATGAATCAGTCTGCTTTTCCTTCTTATTTCAAAATTCAGACTCGAATTTACTTGAAAGGGTTCGAAACTCCACGATTCTAAAATTCAAACTTGAAAATGAAAGCCCTTCAATTGTTCGTCTCCTCAGTCCTAAGAAACTTTTCACTGTTAGGATCTCAAAGAAATTAACACCAACCTCTTGAGTCAAGTGTGCCTGAACCTTCTCTCGTTTGTGATTGTCGAAACTAGTTATTGAGTACGATGGAGGTGAATGGTCACGGTCTTGACACCAATGAATCCCAAAAAAAAAATAAAAGTGAGTTAATTTTTTTCTTTTTCTTTTTTAAGAAAAGCTTTCCCCCATTAAAATTTCCCTTTCTTATATTTTTAATTGCCATAATATATTATTGTATACAACTATCATAGATATCCATATCTACTATAGATATTATATTTATGTCATACGCCTTACATACTATATAACGGCATATACATGTATAGATAGCATTTTGGGAAATTTCTTTTTCCTTCTTATTTTGTTTGTGTTTAGTAGTATATAATAATAATAATAATAATAATAATAAGAATAAAATAAAAAATCAGTGTAGCCAACATTATGAAATAGTTAATACTAAAAATTATAATATTCAAATTCAAATAGAGATTAATCCAAATTTGACCCCAACAAAATATGATTACTATAATATTAAGCAGGTGATTGAAGGGAACTGACAAATTTAGGGTATAAGAATTTGGAGATTCAATGTATATTTCATGGAATATTCCATTAATTGCCTCTTAGAAAAAGCTTTACGTAAAGTGTGCATGAATATGAATGTATCGAAGAAATTCAAAAAAATTAATGTTTTTAACTATGCTGAAGAGATAAACTTGAGGATCAATGCCATGCTTGCATGCTAATATCATCAATCGTGATGCTAAAACTTGGTGGATTGAATTATTTTAAATAAAAAATGACTGAATTTTAGAATTAATTTACTTAAATGGATTAAATTAAAATAAAAAAAAATATCATATAAATTCAATGCTCATTTTATTAAATTGTAGTTCCAAAGTTGGTCAAAATCACAAAAAATATCAATAAATGATGCTACATGAATCTATGCTTAATTAATATGAGTAAGGTGGATTAAATTGGAGATTGACTTCTCCACTACACCAGAACTACTAGTATAAATATTGAAACGATTCACACTTCCTTGCCTCATCAAATTTCAGTTTCTGAGATTTCACTCATTGTTAAAACTTGTGCATTCAAATGGGTGGTGGCTCTGGAAATGTTGGAGGAGGAAGCTCATCCAAAGGCGGCGCTGGGGCTCCGGGAATGATGGTAGCTCCGAGGAGTGGAGGTGCGACCAATATATCGAGCGGCACATTCGAGAGCAACCCTCAGGCATACTTTGCTGGATTGCATTCAAGTGAAAAGGGCAATAAATAAAGAATGGATGGTATTGCTGGAAAAGCCTAAGTTCATGTATTATTTATAGCTAAGTAACGCGTGACTAATTAAATAAAATTTATGTTTGATAAAAATGAAAAAATCTCTTTTATCTCATGAGAAGGAATTCTTTTAAATAGTATTTAACCAAACAAAGCAATCGATCTAACAAATCCAAACAATGACAAAGTCTTGCATTCCAAACTTTGCAAAAATGTAAATTTATTTTGGTATTACCATGATTTTTTCTAATTATAAAGGCTATTGAATATTAAACAACAAGTGATTATTATTTTATAACAATGTTTATTATTATGTCAGTTCTATAAACAATAAATACATTTTTTTAAAAACAAACACATCATATCACATCCTTCCACGAGAAATCATTCTAGATTTATTAGTTTGAAAACTTTTTTATTGTATTCAGATTCGAAACAAATTCAATTTGTTATATTTTTCTTTATTGATTGTCATTATTCACATATTAAAGTGCGATTTCCTTTCATTTTATCAAATTAGCTGACTGTCTTTTTTATTTTATATATGGCAGAAAACAAACCCTATATATATATGTTTTAATTCCGGAACCATCATCGCTTTTGTTTATGACCAAATGACATACATGTATCAATTGTCGAATACCACCATTTTCCTTTTACCAATGACCAAGTACCATTTCGAATATTTTAATGGTCAAAAGATATTATAACTTTCGTCTTGGGAGTTCCCACTTTATACGGTCCAAAGAACATATACAATAATCGTTTAAGCTCCAATAATTTTGAAATGTTATTTTTATTAAAAAAATCCATTAAACATTGAATAACGAGAATATAGGTTTGATTAAAATAAAACTCGTAAAAGTAGAAACAAATAACCATTAAAATTTCCATATACATGCAAATGCAAAATCGTCACTGAAATCATAAAAAGATCGTTTCTATAGACCCAAAAGAACCTATTTGAAACAAAACCGATTTGTTATTTTTCTTTCTTTACCCGTTGTCATTATTCACGTATTAATGGGTGATTGCATTTCATTTTATCAAATTAGCTGATTGTCATTTTTTATATTAATGGCAAAAATACATATATTTTCTTTACCCTATATTTTTGTTTTAATTCCGGAACCATGATCAAATGTGAAATCATTTACTATATATATATATATATATTTATATTGTTTTTGACCAAATGACATTAACAGGCTAGTGCCATACATGTACCGATCGTCGAATACCACCATTTTCCTTTTACCAATGATAGAATGCCATTTCAGATATTTTAACCGTCAAAAGATATTATAACTTTCATATTGTTTAAGCTCCAATAATTTTGAAATGTTATTTTTATTAAAAAAAGTAAAAAAAAAATCATTAAACAATGAATAATCAGAATATAGGTTTGATTAAAAGAAAACATAAGAGCGCATAGTCTCTAGAACATGTAAAAGGAGAACCAAATGACCCCTAAAATCGTAAAAAGATATTTGCTATAGACTCAAAAACACCTACACCAACGGTTAAATAGGATACCTAGACCGAAAAAAACTCTAGGTTATTTTTGTCATTTTAGCCCTTAGTTTTGAGCGTATTTAAAGAGCTTTTGTAATTCTAATTTAGACGCGCCAATCAACAATGACTTTTCTTTGAGGGCGACAAGATGTAGTTGCATATGGAGTTTTGGTGAGAGTTTGAAAGAATTTTGTGAAATCCTTTTGTGAGAGATTTGGGTGTGAGCTTTGCATTTAGAGCTTGGGTTTTTGTAGTCTCATTATACTCTCATTTTGTTTACACCATTAATTTTAAGTCGATGCCTCCTTTGCTCGTGATTTTTTTATCTCTTTTTGAGGGTTTTTTTACGTAAAATATTTATGTTCATTTTTCTCCACTTCTGTAGATGGACTCGTTCGGTGACACAATAACGAATTTCGAATATCGTGAAGTTCAACGGGATCACAAATTTCAGTTTCTAATAGCTTTGGATAATTACAGAGGTAGCTAATGTGGTTGAGCACAAGAGTGATGAATGTCACACCCTAAAAATTGGATTAGTAGAGTCACGTAATTAAGTCATCGGCTTTAGTGGATTTTAAATTAGAGGTCAAATGTTAAAATAAGGAATTTTAATTGAAATGGGAATGTTAGAATAAGAGAGAGAATACGAAGGGGCCTTAATGGAAATAAATCAATATTTGAAAAATTGTTAGCTATATAAGAACACCCACCGTCCCTTCCTTCCATATTTCTACTCATTTGACAAATTCATTAGATCCAAACTAAAAGTTTTCTCTCAAAATTTTCTCTACCATCCTAACTTTCTAAGCATTCAAATACATTTTTTTTCTTCCTTCTCCAATTTCAAAAGAAACTTGTCTATTTCTCTTTGATTTTTCAATTATTCTTTCACACGATTTTCACAATTTCATCAAAGGTAATTATCTGATTTCCTATAGTAAAATAGATAATATGTAGTTTTAATTCGAGTTTTTATAGATATAATTAAGAATTCATGAGATCTATGAATTTGTAGCTTAGTTTTGCTAAAAAATGGTAGATCTCAAAATTGTGAGCTAAGCGATTGTTTTAAGATGAATTTAAACTTATTTTGATGAAATTAAGAGGTCTTTAATTTGAATTTAACAAATCTTTAATGAATTTGAATGGATCGAATGATTTCTCTTTTACGCGATTGAAAACAAATATGATTTTTCGGAAAATAAAAATCAGTGTAATTGAATGGAATTAGTAGTATAGATTTGTAATTAAACATTAACTATAATGTTAGGAAGTAGGAATTAAGGATTAAATAGAGTGAGAGTGAAGAAATTAGAGTTTCGGAGGTGTGCGAGGCAAGCTCGCAAGAGAAGTGCGAATGGTGAGATGCTACATAGTTAGGAAGGTCGTTTTACTTTAGAATGATTGTAATCTATTGTGTTGGTGTGTGTTGTTATGCGAAGCATCAGATTGTGAAGGAGTTTCCTCAAGCAAGGACAAAAGCAAGTAGAAACTTACGTAGGCTTAACAAAGACGAGAAGCTGTGATAGGTGAGTCCATTACATACTGTAGTCACACATCAAGTATTAATGGCAAGCTTAGGTAGGGTAACCATTTAACCTAAGTTCCAAGAGTAAGTTGTAACACCTTATACCCGATTCGATCACTTGACCCGAGATATAAGGCATTACAACTATTAAACATTACTATCATACAAAGATTCAACATAAATAATCAACAAATTTATTAAACAACATTAACACAAGTGAGATGTGATTTACAATCAAAATCGGGCATTAATTAAGCATACTAGACCTTTAAATCAACTCGGAATCAAATCAGGACCAAAATGAAACTTTTATAAAAATTCAAGTAAATAGTGTAAATAGGGTTCACAAGTCGTGTGACAAGGTTGAAACCGTGTGGTCCCATAACATGGTCATGTTGCCTAACCCTATAATAGATTTAAGCCACGTAATATTGGGTCACATGACCGTGTCACCAGGCCGTGAAATAGACTATGGCCATGTGGACGAACCTGCACCAAAATTAAATAGATCATAGGGTCATGTCATGCAATCGTGTGTGGCACACAACCATATGGCAAGCCGTGTGCACCTAAACATGCCTTCAAACCTAAGCCATCACACTTATAATTACTTAGTCCACAAATCATGTAATTACCATCCATTAAACCTACATAAAATGTATAAAAAAAAAACTTATCTAAACATACCAAATAACATCGAACCTAGGTGCCTAACCAATATGTCATCATTGACACCACAATTCAAACATTAAACTTTACTATTCAAGCATAACCTAACATTCCATGCATATTCAAGCCTTAAACTAACATCAATTTCTCATGTTCACATTCATAAAAACAAAGTTCATCAACGGTATTACTACTTTAATAATTGATTAAATGTCCGTTAAAGCGAGTTGAAAACTCTTCAGATATAGTCAGCATGTCGTAGAGTGTAGGGGTCCCCATCATTGGTTGTTGTTCATTGTGTGGACTACCTTGAGCGTCCGAGAGTATTATCATTGTTGCGCTTTGTGCATTTGGTGTGATGATTGGCTATTGATTAAGTGATGTTCATCATGCAACAGAGTATTGCCATTGTTGGTTCTTGTGCCATTTTCATCAGCTGTTTGGTGTTCGATTAGACATTCATGCAGTTGAGTACTTGTCCTCCTTGTGTGACATGGACAAAATTATTAAATGAATTTGAACACTAAATCAAAACGCCATCGTGATTTACTGAATGCCTTGATAATGTTTCATTATTATTTTAAATGTTATTTATGATTTATTATTGATTGTATTGTCTTGAAAATTTCTCTTCAGCATGTCTCTGATTAGAATGCTTTTATTTTAATTACATGCATTTGTAATTTAAAATGTATTGGATCACCACGGAGCAATAAAAAGCTCAATATTCGGGTTTCTAATTTCGTGCGCAATTAAAATATCGTTCGTGAGTTAGTAATCGAACAACATTGTCAAAGAATCTTCGCAATCCATTTTTCAAAAAGATTTTTCCGCTTAGTTCTAGCCTTGGCGTGTGCTCAAGATGGTTTGATTAGCGGGTTGCTTTTATATCAATTAATTGATCGAATTGTGATAAATCATTTTAATTTTTTGTATAAGCATGAATTTTGTTAAATTATTATTTATTTGTATTTTTAATTTTTATACTTTAATGTGTGTAATTGAATGATTAATCAAATGGGTTATTCCGACGACCATTGCGATGCTCTAGATCCGATTGTTCTTCCAAGCCAAGCTTATGATGTTACAAAAATCTTTTTACGCATGGGACATAAAATTTCAAAAGTTAGCTACATATGTCTAACAAAAAACATCAATACCCCATCTATTCATAAGTCTCAAAAACTTCAAAGTTCACCTAATTCATATATGACAAACTCTACACATACTCGAAGTTTTCCAAGGTTTCCTCCATGAACCAAAGTTTTATCATACCACAATTCTTATACACATCCAACTTATTATATATGTCAATTCACATAGGTCCTTTCAAAGCTCTACAGAATTTTTTTGGTGCATCTCTTAAGTCACCAAATGCATATTGAACACCACTCACCTTCAAGAAGTGTTTTCACATTGCCATCTCTTAATGTTATAATTATACTCATTTCTAGATCATATCAAATTACTAAAAATTTAGTCACAGTATATAAAATTAATCCATGCATTACACAAATATACAAACTAGTTTATAATGTAATTCAATACTAAAAGTAACATAATAATATGAGAAATACAGTACATATTAACTCCCTTACACACTCTTTCATCACAAGAACATGAGCAAAAACAAAAAACACCTGAACAAGTACACTTGATTATTCACTATTATACAACACAAATAGCTCTTATTATTATGTAATGATACATAAATTTCTAAACTCAAAATATATTATTTTCTATGATTAGAGGATGCATCATATTAGTGGTCATTGCAGTAAAGTCAGTGTAGCTGATGTTCTCCTCTATCTGTAAAAAAAAAAAAAAATCAGCTACTGTTTGCATGATTTTTGTTTATATTTAATGTATTAATAGTACATAAATTTAGATCAATCAATACGATTAATGATTTCATTTTTAAGGATATAATATCATTTAACTGAGAACAGAAAAATTATTAGGAACCCATGTGATGACCTGATGGTTAAAGATATTCACCATCTCAGATGTGGTCTGGGTTTAAGTCGCACTGATCGCGCTTATTATTCGGGTTTTTCCTTGTTATTGTAATTAAAAAATATATATATTAGCATTTTTATTTATGTTTCTTATTTACCGTTTCATGAAGACATTTATTTGCAGCTTTCATGATCCCTTCCTTTAACCAAGAAAAGAAAAATAGTTATTACACAAATATAACATTCAATTAAATAGTTTTAATATAAAATTTAATTCTCGTATTTTACACCAACATGAGATAGAGTTTAAGTCTTGTTTATATGCAAACACTTGTAAAACCAAAACGGATTAATGCGAACAGTCATACTAACCTTGTTCCTTAACATTTGGATTTCTTGAAACATAATGTCCATCTGCATTTCATGCAATATATCGAAAATGAATATAGGGTACGAAAAAATTGAATCAAATTATAAGTAAAATGAACTATACCTTCGTAGATCGAATATGATTGATCCAAATTTCCAAATGCTTTTCAAGTACAAGCAGTTCATTTAAGGACATATATTCACATCCCCCTCCAAACATGTACCTGTAGAAGATCAATTGATTTAGTAACATCACTCATATTTTATTACCATTCTTAATAAATAGACACACGAGTTTACATGAATCTTGTGTTCCCAAATCTTAAATTGATGTGTCGTAGGTTTAAGATAAAAATTTCAGCTTATTTTCTCAAGTTCGGCCATTTGTTATGTTCACATATATTATATAAGAGGGCATTAAGCCTAAACAATAAACGCGATTAGTACGACTCGAACTCAGGTCACACTTGGGGTGATGAACACCCTTGGCCATCAGGCCATCACACGGGGTTCAGTTTACTATTAGTGTTCCTAATTTGGTTTTGGTGTTTAGCATTAAAGCTATACCTATGTGGGATATTATCCGATGTCCCCAACAATTGATATCAAAGCTTTGACGAATAAGTGCTAATTTTTTTAGTATGCTCTGTGATTGTGGCATTGTTTGGTCATCTATTTTAGAAAAGAAATTTTCACTATTTGAGATTATTCATGATTCATTGGTTATTAGGTAGAAGTGTGATAGTGTGAAAGTGCGTATTAAGAAAAATTCTGACTAAAAAAGACTTGGTATTTAAGATTGTCTTTGTGACCCACATCACTTTCTTGAAAAACTTACCTGATGCACTGTTCTTAAACTACACTCATTATTATAGTGTCAAGAGCTTTGAATATTGTTAATTGGAGTTGAAATGACACTGAGATCATCGTCAAGCTTGTCAACCATACCAATGAAGACAATAGTGTCAAATGCAAACTTTTCGATGGAGTTGTTTGATGGAACCAGTCATATTGACTTGTTGCAAGGCGAGGTACTAGACACATTGTTTCGACAAGGCCTAGACATCACTATTAAAGAAGAAAAACACGAAGAAATGAAGGAGAAACAATGGAATACTATCGTTCATTTGACATATAGTATGATTCAATCTTGTTTTTCTGGGGAGCAGAAATATAACTTCAAGAATGAAACTTCTGTATATACAGTAAGGAAAGAATTGGAGAAGAAATTCCTAAAGAAAAATAGTCAGAATCATCTCTACATGAAGAAAAGATTATTTATATTTGATTATCAACCAGACACCACTATGAATGTACACGTTACGACTTTTAATCAATTAGTGACAGACTTAGTGAGTTTGGATAAAACCTTCAAAACTGAAGATTTGACTTTTAATGTTTCCATCATCACTTCATGATGAATTTGAATATCTTGAAACAACCTTACTTCATGGAAAGGATAAAGCAACATTTAAAGAAGCAACTGGTGCTTTGTATAATTATGAGCTCAGGAAGAAAACTAGAAAGAAAGTAGGAATAATGTAGTAGAGGCATTGGCAGCACAGGAACATTCAGAAAGCCAAAAAAGAGAGAGACCAAAGTCAAAATATGAATGCACCTTTTGTCATGATAAAGATCATCGGGAGAAAGACTGTCCGAAGCTAAAAAGGAAGAATAAAAGTGCAGTAGATGCATGTATTGTAGAGCGAGATACTAGTGACTCTAAACTATCATTGGTTGTTTTACCATCATCATTCCATTCAAACAAGTGGATATTGGATTCATGATGCACATGTCATATGTCACCTAATCAAGAATCATTTTTCAATTTGCTGGAAGTAGATGGAAGAGTTGTTTATATTGGCAATATCAACATCTGCAAAATGATTGGGATAGATTCAATACGACTATAGAATCAAGATGGATCAACCAAGGTTTTAACCAATGTTCGATATGTACCTAGCTTGAAGAAAAATCTCATCTCTTTTTGAATACAAAGGCTCGGTTTTACTACGAGAGATGGAGTTTCAAAAGTTACATCTAGAGAACTTGTGGAAATAAAAGGGCATCAGGAAAAATAACTTGTATTACTTCCAAGGTAGTACAATTATTGGGGCAGCAGTTGTAGCCTCCACTGCTGACAAATTGGATTCAACCAAGTTGTAGCAACTTAGGATTAACAATGGAGGGGATATAAAAGTGATTCATTCTTTAACATTTTCCAGAAGTGGGGTACTGTTTAACACTTCACAGTTAAAGATACACCACAACAGCATGCGGTGAAAAAGTGTATGAATCGAACATTTTTGGAGAAATTTCTACGTAGGTTGCTCAGTACTGGGCTGGGCAAGCAATTTTGGGTTGGGGATGTGACAGATGTTGGCCATCTTATTAATCGTTTTCCATAATCTATGATAGAAGGCAAAACACCTATGCAACAACAAGTGGAGTTTCAAGAGATGATGGTACTCCACTCCACAGCAAGTGGAGTTTCAAGAGATGATGGTACTCCACTCCACAGCAAGTGGAGTTTCAAGAGATGATGGTTAGCCTAGTTAATAAGTATGATTCTCCAACAACTGGAGATTGTATTTTTAGTTGTTTCTCAGATTTTCCCTTCAAATTAAACCATGTATAATTTAATTTGTTCGATACACATGTTCATTTCATGTATTAATTAAAATTACAAATACTAAAATATTTTTAAATATTTTTGCTTTACTTAAAAATTCTAAATTATTTTTAAATATATAAATATTTTTATTTTAAAAGTATTATAGTATTATTTGTGATTTATTAACATCAAAAATTTTATATGTATTATTAACTACTTTGTAAGATTACATTAAAATGAATTGTTGATGTCAATAAAATTGTTTTAATTTTTAAATTAATTAAATTTATCAAATACTAAAATGACATCATTTTCTTAATATCAAACAAAAATAATTAACATATTAGAGGGAATTTACCTGAGGCCTTTCTGAAGTATTTCTATCTCCTGCTTCAGCACCTCTATCTCCTTTTTTGCATCCTGCTTATGTTCCATAAAATTTCCAGAAAAGATATAATATTAAAATAAATAAAACCCGGAAAACTTTTTTAGCTCTGCATAACACTGATTTTAGTATAAAACTAAATTTAATAATTCAATTGTAAAATTTATTAATATGATTGTTCTTGTTGTACATGTAAATTTTAAAATATTGTCTATAAATATATAAAAATTGAAAGCTATTTTACGTAAAATAAATAATTCGGTAATTATAATTTACTTCAAACTTTATATACATGGTTTACATAAAAAAAAAAATTGAAATATTATGATTAAATTATCAAAACATTAATCGTACATAAATTATGAAAATGTATAAAATTATTTCAATTTTACATTACTATAACTATTTTAAAAAAAACATTAATGTAACTAGATTCCTCTCCAATATAAAAAATATTAATATTTATATAATTCTTTGCTAAAATTAAATAAAAATGTCTTTTAATTAATACTGAGTTAAAATGTTTTATAAACAAGCACAGGAAACACTACAAGTTTTTATGGAATGGGTTGGATGATTGGATCAAGCCTATGTATGGTATTAACACAATTCATATTTGTTTAAATCGGACTCATCTGGCGAGTTTCAAAATTTTTTTTAATCTCATTTATATGATTGGATCGGACCTATTTTTTAATTTTTTAAAACATTATGCTATTTTGAATTTAATAGTGAATAATTTATATATTTTTTTTATTAAAATTTACATATATTTTATTAATTTTTAAATGTTTATATTATAATATTATATATAAAATTTTAATTTATCAACTAGATTAAACTTCATACTCTAGCAAGTTGATAGTGGTCTATTTATTTCATTTATCTATTCAAACAAAGAATTTAATTATCCACTTAACCTATCGCACTCGTTTTCAATTATAAAAATTCCAATGCAAAAAAATTATTACCATCAATGAGGCAAAGCAATTAATATTTTCGAGACGAGTGTTCAGAATGGGTCAATGTGAAATGTAAAGGTTATTTGATCTTCTTACTAAAAATTGTTTTAGATTAATATTTATGTATTGAAAGTTATTTAAATTATGAGACTAAGACAATTCGGATAAAATATATAATATTCAATTGATTTATTTATTATTTGACTTGATATATAAAAATTCCAATCATCTCCAAAAATTCATTTAATCTGTATTCTTTTAATTAGATGATAGTTAAAAAAATTATATAAATTTTTTGAAAATGATTAGGATTTTTATGAATCGAGTCATGAATAAATCAGTTGAATATGATATATTTTATTTAAATTATCAATAATTAATAACAAATTTTATTGATAGTAATTTAAATAAATTTTTAATTGAGAATAAATAAACTTCACAATGATACTAAATTATTATTTTTGAGAAAAATTGCATACAATCAATTAGACTAATGATCACCACTATTCCTAATCTCCACTTGTCCTTACCGTTGTTAATATTAATACGAGAAAGGATTCTATCTCTTTCTAATAAAAAAATATCACATCAATTATTTTTATTTAATATTCAAAATTTTTAATTAAATTTAATTTAAAAAATAATATTAAAAATAAAAAAATATATGATGCGATGTTCATTATTGAAAAAATTACAAATGACGTGACATTTCAATTTCTGACCATCTTTCTTTTATTAATATTATCCCGTCATCTAAAATAGGAGTAAGCAGAATTTCTTAGCGGCTAAGAAATGTGAACTTTTTATTCAGCTCTGTATATATATATATATATCCTAATTTGTGTGAGAGAAGAATATGATAAGCAAATTTTCAACACGATGACATCGAATATATATTATTCAGCTCTTTGAAGTTTTTTACATTCTTTGGTTCCAAAACTTTTTATTATTCTTTAAAAGATACTAATGTTTATTTTTATATTAATAGTTTTACAATTAGTTTTAAATAATTTAATTAAGTTGAGAGTATATCAACTTCAAATGAAGAATAGGAATTCAAACTTGAATCAACAAAAAAATAAAGAAGCATCTCAATGGACAAATAATAAGAGGTGTTGAAACCTTTTAAATTATATGCGGGAAAAATATCATAGGAATCTGTGTATTATAAGTAAGATTGCATGTTGTTCCTTCTACTCAAAAAACATCAAATTAGTCCCTGTTTGTTGAATAAAAAAGCAATCTAATCATTCTGTTAAAATATCCATTCATTTCTACTATTAAAAACAGGTACATATACGTCAAATGTCACTGTTTAGTTATTTCTCCGAACACGTAAGTTCTTAACAATATAAATGGATAGAATTTTAACAAAAAAAACTGATTTACTCTTTGATCCAATGTATTTTTTAGTAGAGCAAACAAAAAGTAATCTAAATCTTAATATAAAAGCTTTCATATTACTTTTACCAATTACATGGTGTTTTGATTTACTGATATGCTATTCGATTGTAGTTGTATGCAGCTTCGTAAAGAAATATTCTATACATATATGACTTACCATAGGTTCCGCCATGGGTTCATCAGCCGGAGGTCCTCCAGTGCACTTGCCATACCTCTCAATAAGCTCTGGCATGGTCCTTAATTCCAAAAGAAAAGAAAAGATTAATTCAAACCCCGAGTAGAATATTATGTTAACCTATCTATCTGACAAAAAAGATTATGTCTGTTCATCTACTTTACGTATGTATATTAGTGCAAGAAATGAAGATGATGCAGGGAGAAGAAGACCCTTTAGTGGCTAGTTCATAGAGCTTTCCATGAGCGGAGAAAATGACGACTCCAATTTCAGCATCGCACAGAACAGAGAGCTCCTTAGCCTTCTTAAGGAGGCCAGCTCGGCGCTTGCAGAAGGTAACCTGCCTGTGCACCGGATTCTCAATGCGCTTCATCTGAACTCTTCGACGACCCATCGGACAAAAACGATCACAATATCTCAACTACCTTCAACCTTTGATGTTTTGATCTTCTTCTAATCTGATCTGATCGCCTTTGTGCAGACAACCTCCCACTAGTTTGAACTAGCTTCGAGGTTGTTGCAATTCTACTTTGGACTTAGCCCTCTTCCCGAAGAACTCTCTAACAGTTGCTTCTCTTTGGTTTTACAACTTCAACCTTTATATTGTCCCCTTAGATTCTCCTCGCTCACTTTACCACTTTCAAATATAAATTTTAGTCGACACCCTTCCTTTTCACTCTTCACTAATCTCTCTTTTATTTCCTAAAAATATATTTAATCTCTCCTGCCACTTGAATTCCTGCTAATCTTTTCTTACACTGTACATTCAAATCGAATATATTTTCTATTACCCTGTAATCATAGACATCACAAATACTATCCCATCCAATTACGGTAAATATTAATAATCAAAAAGAATCAAAACCTCAAAAATAGTTAATCTTCGGGTCTCTGCTGCATGCATGGTGACAAAAAGAGTCACAGTGATTTTTCATGGCAAACTTTTTAAATTTTCTGCAACATTTTTATGTATGTAATCTACTAGAAGTTATCTTTAGACATCGATTCAAAACACGGGACATTGTATTTTGCTTGCATAATCAACTTTATTTATTTTAGTCACATTTTCCCTCTTTCATTTTTTTTTTTGGTTGGGATAAGTTACAATTTTATTATCCAATAGTGGGCAATATAGCTTGCTATTCAATATGTTAATATAAATCATAAGATGTGGTGTGGTGTGGTGGTTGCTCACTTCATCTCTTAATCATGAAGTTGAGGGTTCAATCCTTGCACATGGGAATTGAGCATATTTCATGACTAATTGTTTACCTTTTTGAAAAGCACCCGAGACGAGGGGATTTGTCACTACTACTGATGGTGAACACCCTGATCTTGACAAAAAAAAAAAACATGCTAAAATAGCAATGCTTAAATCCTAGGCATTAAATAAATCAATATTGATACTTCTTCCTTGGTGTTAACCATTGACGAGGTAACTAAGTTAGTTGAGAAATGAAAGGAAATGCACTTCAATAACATCTTTAAACTGAATGGTATCCAAAGTTCCCCAAGGTATCAGTTCTCTTCTCTCTTTTTTTTTTTTTACAACAATTAGAGGTGAATTTATCTGAGGATTATTAGCAAGTACTCGCCCAAGAGGAATTACTTTGGTTTCAAAAATAACAAGGGAATTGGATCGTTAAGGGAGAGCGTAATACTAAATTATTCCATTTGTCAACCATCACCAAAAGAAACAAGAATCGAGTGACAAGTTTGAATTCTTATGTTCAATTCTCTTGGATTTTGGTTTTCCTTGTACCATGGTGGATCTTATCGTGTTTTGTGTTTTGTTAAGTAAGACTTTGGCTCTATGAAATGGACAAGTCCTTAAAAAATTCACACGTCAAGGAGGATTACGATAGGGAGATCCACTTTCATCTTATCTCTTCATCATGGAAAGGCATTCTCAAATGATACTTGATAATCAATATAGGGGCATATGGAAACCTTTTAAAGTGTCTCAAAATGGTCCAGCTTCGGCTCATTTATTTTTTGCAAATGTCTCAAGTGATTTGCATATGCATTTATAGATCAAGTTAATTAGATTCGAGCTTTTCTAAAGGAGTTTTAGGATGCTTCTAAATTGTTACTAACTTGGATAAATCAAATTTATTTGTGCCATCAAACATTTTTAATGAGGTTTCGGTTACTTTGAGTGCCCGATATGGTATTCCCCTTTCTGATGACTTAGGTACTTATTTAGGGGTCCTCATCATACATAGATGAGCACATAAATACTTTTGTGCCCGTTAATTGATAGGGTTATGAAATGACTCGAAGATTGGAAAGAAGGTCTTATCTCCAGTTGGTAGTACCATTCTTATTCAGTTGACAATATGTGTTATTCCTCTTTATTCTATGCAAACTGCAGTACTTCCAACCTCAATTTGTGATCAATTGGATAAGCTTAAACGTAACTTTCTTTGGGGTGGTACTATGGATTACTCTCATAATCATTTGGTGAATTAGGACTTTGTTTGTCAGGAGAAATCTAATAGGGGTCTCAAGTTGCGGAAAGCTTGCTTAAATAATATGGCCATGCTCACTAAATCCAGTTGGAGAATTTTCACTCGACATAATTTTCTTAGCTTGCTTAAATAATATGGCAATAACGCTTCCTATGGGGGATAGTTCAATGTTACTTGATCATTGTGTATAGCGGTTGAAAAGCATAGGGTGGATCTCCATTTCCTTTACTTATAATAAACGATCGATTAATGTTGATAGCTTTGTATTCCATCCCCAAAAGGAATGGATTTGGCACCTTAAATGCCCAGAACACATGTTTATTCACGTCACCACGCCATTCATTGTCAGACAACGTTACGATGTCAAGGGTTCATGGTTGCATTATTACTCTTGTTTTGGTAAAATGCACATTTGGTGTAACAACCCTAAATTTTTGTTAAGCAATAAATTGGAATTTTTAAGAAATTTGGGAACTAAATTGAATGGTGATTAAAATTTTGTGGCTAATTTGTAATTTTAGTTAATTTTGGGGACCAATTTGAGCTTTAAATGAAACTTTATGGGCAAAATTGGATTTTTAGGGACTAAATTGGTAATTCGAGTAAATTTGAGGCCTCTATGAAAACCCTTAATTTTTGGAGTCCTTATGAGCAATTTACCCTTTTTTTGTATTGTTTTAAAACCATATTTTTATTTTTGTACTGACCTTGCATCTCCAATTTTCCCTTTCCCACAACTGAAATTTCTCTCTCTCTCTCTCTCTCTCTCTCTCTCTCTCTCTCTTTTCTTTCATCTTTTTCGGCCAAGCTCTGAACCCTCCTCCACCGCCCATGCGTCACATCATCGCTGCCATTGCACTCCTTGTCATCGTGCAAACAAACCCTGCCCCTCAAACCTCATCGCCATCCGTTTATGAGAAATGGCATTGAACCGTTCGACTTTTCCTTCTGTTCGCACTCCATTGCACTCCATTGCACTCTTTTGCTCCACTATTCGCACCGTCGCTTTTGGCATCGGTAAGCCATTGCGCCCTTTTTAATTTCATGTTGAGGTCATTACAAGGCCATTTTGTGTTGTTACCAACGAGCACGTCGCTTCATCGAGGCTGGGATGGCGTCGTCAAAAGGATAAGAGAACCTTAGTTTGCTTATTGCCAAGGTGTGTGGGTTTGGGCAGTTTGGAGACCCAAACCAAAGGCCCAGCTTAAAGCCAATTCCCATGACCTAAAGCATGAAGCCTAACCTTGAACCCTAACCTAAGACCCATTACCAATGGCCTAAACCTTAAGCCCAATTCATGAGCCCAAATCAATTATCCAAGTGTGTAAGCTCGTTTTGGTAAGCCCGACTCGACTCGTTGACTATTGACCATTGACTTGGCTGTTGACTTTTTTCGAAAAACCTTGCCTTGACATTTTTCGATGGCTTGGTTCCGAATTCACAATCTGTTTCATCAAATTCGAACTCGAAAGCCCCGTTTTACTATGTAACACCCTATACCAGGCCCGATTGTCGAACCCGAATACTAGGATACCACACCACCATCTTACATCATGCTTACCTCATTTTAAACGTTTTATTTCACATTCAAATTTTCTTTTAAGAGAAAAACCGAAGAAGTGAATATGAATCGTGAACCAGGTAGGGTAATAGGAAAGGGAGGTGAGTCAAATTTGATTGCTTAAAAACCAAGTCTTTCCTAGCCAGAGCTAGACATGCATCTTGTCATTACCACACTTCTCACAATTATCGAAAAATCAATTTAATGTTTAAATAATTCCATCTTACATCAATTTATCAACTATCAAACATTTATCATATAAAACAAACCTCAAATAACATATTTTCAAGTCTATGATGACATGCAAATAACTTAAAAGAACATAACCAAAAACCAATATAATCCATCATAAATCCTAGCACATTGCCTTCGGTTCCCAAATACAAACAACTCGTAAAACCTACTAATAGAAAATTAAAGTGTCGATTTTAGCTTGGATCACCCTCGAGACCACACCACTCACACCAGCACTAAGTATTTGCAATGGTTAAAAAGGAGTGGGTGAGCTTAACAAGCTTAGTAAGTGCCTAGAATAACCACTACATAAACAATCATCATACATAAACCAACAATCATATAACATATTCATAGCATCTTTCTTGTATTTATTTACACATAGTTTTCAGCATATCATATTCACATACAAGCATATTCAGTCATATATTCATATAATCACAATCAAATACAATTTATGATAATTTTGCTGTTGAGACTATGAAACATATAGTGAGCTCTATCATCACTCATTGGATATGTGGATCTCCAACACATCAACACTAGACTCATAGAGTCGAAACATATCTCATAAGTGAAGCATATTGCTAACACTCTCTAAGACACGAAACATATCCCGTTGAATGGAGCATAGCTCACATTCCCTTATCTCTCTAACATGTCACTGGGCCTCAGCGCCCCACATATAATACAAATGTGAGTACTCACAATCCTATGACAGGCCAACTATATCCAAAGGTCTCATAAGATCACAAAGCTCAAATATCCACATTATTATTACATATTTTTATCATATATTCACTACATATTCATTTTATTATCATAATCTAATCAGTCACATGACATGAAGAACATACCCACATATTCTCTATCACATGACATGAAACACATACCCAAATAATTTTTGTCACATGGCATGAAGGAACATAACCACATATTCACTTTCACAACAGTCATCAAAAGCTTATAGCATATGTCACAACATCTCATGTTTGCTCACAATATCACATCTTAATTATTTAAGCACAATTCACATTAATATTTAATCATAAATCATATTAATATTTAGGCATAAATCACATTAATATTTAAGCATAAATCACATTAATATTTGCGCACAAATCATATTAATATTTAAGCACAAATCAAGTTAATATTTAAACATAAATCACATTAATATTTTAGCACAAATCATATTAATATTTAAGCATAAATATAAGAACACTTACACTCGGAATTTAGAGTAAGGGTTTAGGCTCAAATACACAATGAATCGTCCACGAGTAGTGATTCCAAAACACTCACCAAATATACCCTTTCTTTAAAAACCCGAAAGCTTAGACAAGTTTTCCTTTGCCTTTATCTTTCATTGTTGAAGATCCTATCAATTCCAACGCTTCAACCTCACAAATAGTCATAAACAATAGCCTAAGCTATGTTCTCTTAAACTGAAACTTTAAACCTAGTAAACTTTAAATTCAAATATCTCGGTCTACACATAATCTTTTCGTATGAAACAAATTCCGTTCATCTACATATTTGCTCACGACTAATTCCCAACTTTTAAACCACACAGAACTACACGTTTTAAAATATCGAATATTTTCGACACACAATGGCTATAATAACGAAAAATCATTAAAACTCGAAAAATATTTAACGAAACTTTAAAGTAACTTTAGAAACCTTCTAATCTTGTTAAAACAAGTTGAAAACACTCTAAAACCAAGTTTTTATACACAAACTCAAATTTCACCATTAAAGACCCCATTTTTTGCTTTTATTCAAAACTTGCGTTATCATTTAAAACTCATAAGAAATCGAATGGCTACCTTTGTTTGAAGAAAAACGTGCTTTGACAGAAATCCAGAAAAATTCACGTTTGGAGAAGATGATGAAGAAGATGAAGGTTTTTAGATGTTTCTCTTGGTTTTTCTAGATATCTAAAGTTCAAGGGTTATTAGAATTCAAAGAAAATTAGGAATTAGAAGTATAAATCAATTAGGAGAGATGAAAGAGCAAAAGATGACAAACACAAATACTTGGGGAAGAACTAACATGAAACTAAAAGTTTAAATGGGATTTTTAGGTTGAATTTTAAAAATTGGTTTAATTGCTTTATAAATTATAAAAACTCTAAGTTTTGACCCTTTTACAAATAAATCATATTTTCAAAATTAAAGGTCTTTAAAACTATTTTTCAAATATTGATTTAATTTTCTAAAAGTCATTGTCAAAAACATTATCGGTTACCATGCTTAAAATTTTGAACACATATGGTCTAAAATTTCTATTTTACCCTCAAAACTTCTAGGCTTAATTTTGGGGTGTGACATACTGTTTGCAAGTTATTATACTCAGTAATTTTTAAGAGAAGTGAATAAGGGATTTGACTTAGGATATTTTGTGTGTAGGTGATCACGATTTTGAGGCCGACGAGTTATCTCTTCCTACACCTATGCAGATTGCCCCTACACAAGTTTCGAGAGTTACACATTCTAATTCAGCTAGACCCAGAGATAAATCTAAGCATGCGAACTTTCTCCACGATGTTAGAGCTTTTGGCCCGCTTAAGTTGTGTCTCTGTTTGTGCTACATATTTGCTATGTGTTTTCTATCTGTGCTATATGTTTGTTGTGCGATGTTATTCTATGTTGAGATATTTGTGAGATTATTACTTGGTGTTGTGTATCACATGTTGATTTTCCATGCATATCTATCAGATTGCGGATATTCTGAATATCATGTGTACTTTGATTTAATATCATGAGATTGTGTTGCGACTGAGATTATTATGACATCATGCCATTGTGTGTTCATGAGTTTGGTTGTACGGTGGAAAACATGGTCATCACCCCTTCAAATGGCTGATACTAAAACCACACTGCAATTGGTGACGATTGGATGGGAGGGGTTTTCGGGAACCTATCCACTGTGTTGGTGTGCTGGTGATTGGGTGCATTGTATTGTGTATGTGTTTTTATTTCATTTGAGTTGTGACATGCTATGTGCTTATTTAAAATGTTTTGTGAAAATCTCTGTGATAGTGTGTTGTGTTTAGTTGCACTTTAGAGACACACTGGGCTCCTTAGTTCATTCCCCCTCAATTTCTCTTACAAATATATCTGGACTTAGGCGACTTGGTACTCGAAGAATCTCTCGATTTTATTCGTTTTATTTCTTCTCTTAGTATGAGTTACTTTGTGATTTTTAAACTATTTTTGGTTTCATATTTCTTGGGTATTGTGATGTAAATGCGAATTTGGGATTTGGATTTTTTTGTTATACTTTTGCTTTCACTCATAGGTTTTATTCAGATTATTTTTAGTAAACATTTTTATGTTCTAATTTATAAACTTTTGAGAATCATTACAAAAATAGATTTTATTTTATTTTACTGATTATTTTATCGTAAATTATAATGTATTTATGTTTAAATGACTTCTTTAAGGGCAAAATTACAATTGTGACCTTCTAGATCCGACCATATCTTCTAGGTCGGGTATAGGGGGTTACATTTTAGTACCTAATAAATTGATTTCAAACTTTCACCTAAATGTTTGCGTTTAATCTTTTACAAATAATAAGCTATTAAACCACGTTAATGACAATCAGTTCAAGTATATAACCATTTAAACCAATTAATCTTTATCATACAATCCAATCATTCAACATTTAGACATATTCAAATCCATTTTATCTATCCATATCAAAATACTTCTATTACCAATGTAAGCAAGTTTCATTATACTAATTGATAACTAAACACTTCAAAGAGTTTGACATGAATCAATTAAAGCATGTACTATATAACATGCTTAACATTTATGTAAAAGCCCGATTTTTAGTGGTGTCGAAAACAGTGATTTCAGGATCAAAACTCTGATGATTCGAGTCATAAATATTAATTAATGAGTATTTATGATGTCATTAGAGTCCTATTAAATTTTGGTTAGAAAATTTTATGCTTAAATAATTGATTAAGTAAGAAGGATTAATTTGTAACAAATGTAAAAGTAGAATTATTTACTCAGAAGGACCAAAAGAGGGAATTAGCCAATAGTGGTTATGTGAGTAGATTGACATGGTAATTAGGTGTGATTAATTAAGGTTAAAATGGATTAAATTAAGTTAATTATGAAAGATTAAATATTTACAAAAATGCCAATACTATATAAATTAATTAAAAAGAGAGAAAATAGAAAATTTCACCATATTTTCTCATTTCCATCTTCTTCCATACGAAAAGGGAGCGGAAGAAATAGGGTTTCTAACCCTTAAATTTAAGCTTTGATTTGGGTAAGCAAATGTCAACCGTTTTTAGTAATTTTTATGTTTTTGAGTTTGTATTAGCTTGATCTAGTTGATACAAGGAATAATTTGTGATTTTGTCAAATGTTATAACTTTTTCCATTGATGAATGATCTTGTCTTTGAATGTTTATGGAAGATTTGAAAGCTTGACGATTGGGTTTAACAAGTTTGAAAAGTGATTTTTGATGAATTTAGGGTTTAAGGACTAGATTATGAAAATGGTAAAAGTACATGCCCTTGATGTGAAATAGATGTATGAATGAGTTGAGATTTTATCCTAGAATATTTGGTTGGCAATGGGTAAACTTAGAAATGGTTATTTTACATGTTTTCTCTATAAGGACTAAATTGAATAGAAATGCAAAGTTTAGGGGTAATTTCGTAATTTTTTAAAAAAGGACTTATATTTGTAAATTGATTAAATTATATGATTTAATGGGAGAATTGATTCATTTTTTGATAGATCAAGATTGGGCCATAAATCGCGAGAAGGAGAAAAGCATAGAATAGTCCTTGAAGTTTCACCTGAACTGCAATTTAGTCTGGTAAGTTCGTTTGTTACACTTTATACTTGAACTGCTGAATGTTATCTATTGGCAAAGTATTTTAATTTCTTAATGTTTAAAAGGAAGACTCATTTCTCAAGATGAGAATGAGAATATGATAAAGGAAGACTCATGACTCGAAATGAGCGTGAGAATATGGTTAAAAAGGAAGACTTATGACTCGGTAGAGCATAATATTGTTAAAAAGAAGACACATGAACCAGTGAGTTTGAGATTGATTATAGAGGAAGTTTTACGACTCTAATGTTAATGGTCATCACTATGCTTAAGGATGAGCTATGACATTCTATTTGCGAACTTACTAAGTTAGAAAGCTTACCTGTGTATTGTTGCTATTTTGTAGATTTTGTTTTTATTGGTTGAAGATCGGATTACCTTGAAGACATCATACTATCTGGCAGCTGGTTCAGTAGTACTTACATCACTTGGTTATATGGCCTGTACTAGGATGATATTATTTTGAGAATGTTTATGTCGAAATTGAATGATACTTGTAATGCTTTGGTTGATGTTGAACACTTAAATGGTTGACCAATGTTATATGTGTGTATCTAGTACTTAAATGCAATGTTAGGTGTTGTCCTTGAATATTCTATGTTGTCTAATTTCAACTTATGTTTATGAAATGAAATTTGTGGATGAACTTGTATGAATTTTGGAATTTTGCATACCTGTTTCGATAGAACCCATACTTGTATCAGTACAAGTACAGGGAAGGAGAGAGATTACTTACTTACTTGGGTTGTATCGATAGTTGCATAGTAGGTATCGATAGTTCTGTGTATGCTTGTATTGATAGTTAGGATGCTTGTATCGGTAGAAGTTACAAGGTAGGACTTCCCAGCTCTCTAGAGTTTTTAGTATCAGTAAAAGTAAGACATGTATCAGTACAATTGTCACTTGTATCGGTAGAACTATCATTTATATCGGTAGTAATTTGCACATTTCATGAACTGATTACTGACTTGACGACTACCAATACTTATCCATCAAGTACCGTTATTATAATTAAATGACGATATATGATGTGTTGGGTACATTTTCTTGATAAAATAAGATTGAATGACATGATATTTAAAAGATGAACAGTGATATATGATTAGTGTGACATCGGAACCCTAATCGACGACGATTTTCAAGTTTTGGGTGTTACAATTTAACTTAACATTCCTAAATCACTGTTCAGTCCACTATTTCAATTAGTCCAATTGATAGCTTTAGCATGCCAAACCATTCAAAGGTAAGATCATTATTTGTATAACATAAGATCATTATTTGTATAACATCAAACTTAGCCAAATCATGTACCAATTACCTTACAAGTTATGTCAAACATTAAAATTTGAGCATTACCATTAAACTATCAACTCAAAATGACCTTATGCATAACAAGGTACCCTGATATACATGCCACGACATTTAAACTCAAAATAGAAATAGTGTGTTTCACAATTGATCCGTCTTGGCACGTTTTGCAAGGCGACAATCTACAAGGAAAGGAGACAACTAGAGTAAATATTAAGAATGCTTAGTAAGTTCAAATGAAATTACTATGCTTACCTAAATCATTTTAAGAAAAATAAACTGCCAATTATTTTGGAATTAAAATTGTCTATCCTTTGCACATATTGGCACAACTAGATACATATCAACATTAACAACCAAATAGGTTGGTCATACTTACATATCAAGAGTAATATCATGAAGATTAGGACCATCATATAACACATATCAAGTTAGATGCATATACCAATCCATTTTATACTTACTTTCAAGTTCTTCATTTTAATTAGATTTAATATCACTTGATGGAACTACAGTAAAACAGACTCAGGTACACGATAATAAGTTGCTCACACAAACTGACATTAATTCAAGATTGCTCACACAAACTGACATTAATTCAAGATTGCTCACACAAGCTAATATTATATCAATGTTATCCATTTGGGCTAAACCTATGATACTTATAACTCGAGAATCTGCAAAAATGCTAGACCTCATTATAACCTGTAAAATCCTTGATTAAGAGTGCGTATAACCCTAATGGCATGCCAAACATATCCTAACCTTTGATTAAGTTCACATGGGCATCATTTCCGTATACATGTCATTACCAAACCATGTACATGATTACATATTTCATTTACTTGTCTTATAATCAATCAATTTTCACATTTGCACCCTATACTATTTCATAATAGCCAATATTCATAGGACTTTTCAGTTTAGTCCATTTTAAGCTACATATGTCAAATTCACTAAAATTCTAGTTATATCTAGACATATAAATGAAATCAAACACAATTCACACATAATATAAAATAATAAAGTAAGTTTCGTAACACACAAAACTCGAAAATCATCACCAGTTAGGGTTTCGATGTCTTACTATCCATTTATCACTATTCATCTTTAACATCATGTTATTCAGCTTTATTTTATTAAAGAATTTCACTCCACACATCATATATCGTCATTCGATCATAAACACAATTTAACAAGGGTAAAAAGGTCTTTCTAACATTTTTGGAGACTTCTATCGATACTTGTCCAACAAGTATCGGTAGTTGTCAAGTCAGTAAATAGTTCAGGAATAGTGTAGACTTCTACCGATACATGTGATAGTTCTACCAATACAAGTGACTCTTTTACCGAAACAAGTCTTACTTCTACCAATACTAAAAACTCCAGAGAGCTAAAGGTCTCACCCTGCAACTTCTACCGATACAAGTATACAAACTACTGATACTTCTAATCACATAACTACTGATACTTGCTATTTAACTACCGATACTAATATTGAGAATTATCCTAAACTATTGATTACTGTTCATAATCTCAATATTTAACTACTGATTACTGTTCATAATCTCTTTGCTTCCGTCACCTTAGTACTTGTGAAATTTTATTTGTTTTATTGAAGTTAGAATTTAGTAATTTTTTAAATCCTAAACTTTAATTATCCCAAGTATTAGTAGTTTTTTTTTCTTCTATTATTTTTTTAAAAGATAAATTCATTAATTCATTAAACAATACAATTCAAGGGAAAAAATAACAATCATTCGTCGTAGATGGTAAAAGACAAGCTCCATCAACACAACAAAAGCTTCAGCTTCAGCTTCAATAAAACATTATGATCGTTGACAATTGGCTTTGTCACGACTCAAGTACAACATATATGGAATGATTGTAAGCACTTCTCATGCGATAAGAAAATCAGCTCCGATGGTCCAAAGCGGTGAGCAAAAATCCACAAAAGAATCAAACATTCACCAAACTAGAGAGGACAGCAACAAAATCATCCCTAAAATCACTTGCAAAACTAAGATTACATGCATAAGCAAGACTAAAAACATGCTACAAGAGCAAACAAAAAGTTCTAAACCTGAAGACTTATTAAACAATGAAAAAACAAACAAAAAACATATAAAACTTAAGACAACACGGGTCTAAATCGACTCGTTAAATCATTTATTATTTTGAAATACTCGCAAACAGATTAAAAAGTTGACAAAGAGCCACCCACTTTTCACCGTCATCTGTCCATCACAACTTGTGAAAACAACAAAAATACCTGCAAAATAGATTTGTAAACTGAAAAAAGAGAAGACATGTGTAATGAATAAGAAGAGAAAGAAAGAAATGGCTGATGAGAGGGGGAAAATGCGGGTGATAGCCTGCCCGGAGGCTGACATAGTCGCTGGACAAAACAAAATATAAGAAACAAACGACTTGGAGATAAAGAAAAAAAGTTTTAAGTTTTCTTCTATCATTTTAATCATGGAGAGATAAAAAATTGACATTGAGTTTCCAATTAACATAAAATTTAATCCATCAACAATTACCCTTATCAAAAGAGTTAGTAATGTTTGAACCTCAACATCGGATTCATTAGTTAAGTAGGTTTACCCTATTCCCAAGGTGTAAGATCCATTCACAACATAATTTGAGCGATACTTTAATGGTGTGCTATATGAGTTCTACTTAAATGGGGGGAGGTTGAGAACCAGCTTTCGTCATTTCAAGTGCAAAGTGCAACGCAAGTCCCTAACCAGCCAACGAGTCGCCTCACGATAGATTCCATGGCTTTTGCCCGTCACTCTCCCAACACATCTTGCCCTTCACGCGTCGCCCACGATTTTGTGCTTCTTTATATATTTTAAGTTAAAGTAGCATAATTTAACCATGTTATGCTCTTAATGCATGTCAAATTCTTATTGACTAGTAAGGTCATTTAAGCACCGGGTGCTTTTCTCAGCAGTAGCTTTCGTTATTCCATACACTATACCCAGCCAATGAACCGCTCCTGATGGATTCTAGGGCTTTCCCTAGATATCATAATATATATGTATTTGTAGTGTATTTATTCAATTTTATTATGATTTAATTTTTCTGGATCACTTTGTGCTTGAACTTGGGGTTCACGCGTTGGCCAGGTTGAGTGAAATTCTTAAGGGGTTTAAAGCATTGGCTGCTTTTTCTGAACAAAATATAATTTAAAACGACGCCCACCCCACCACCATTGTAGTGTAGTTTATTTTAAAGCAGGCCTAAGATTCTGTCAAATCGCATACATTCAAATAACACCCTTAAAGTGTTCTTCTCAACTTTGACGTTTCACGATCACGAACCTTGCTTAACATTGGTTTTAATCATTTGACACATGGATATTCTCTCCAAAGTTGCCACGTGGATATGTTGCTTTCTCATTGTGATGTAAAGTTTTGATTCTAATTCGATCATTAACTTTTTGAAAGGGAAAGAAACATTGGGAAAAGGATACTAAAGGTGTATTAAAAATTCTCAATTTTTTATCTTTTAAATATGTTTATTTTAGTTCAATAAGCATGATTTGATTTGTTGTTGTAGTAAATAAGGAAAGGTGTTCATGAGTCAGGTTGGATTCGGATTAGGTTCAAACATGATATTAACATACTTTATATTTATTTAAGTTCGGTTCAAATAGAAATCTGGGTTTAAAATTTTTTTAAAACCCGCTCATATTTACAAAACACTAACTTAAGTCTATTTTAAGCTCACCTATATTTTTTTTTCATTTTTTTAAAAAATAATTATAATATATTATTTTAAAATTTAATAATTTTATACATTTTTATATATTGAAAATTTTTATAGTCATCTTAATATTATTTTAATGTTTACATCAGAGTAATATTATATATATTTAGTATTTATTTATTTTTAATTTTAATGTGTTCTAAATAACATAATATAAAGTATTATAAACTTAAAACAGGTCGATTTAGGTCGGGCTCAAGCCTTGAATGTTCAAGCTCAACCTCGGCTCATATTTTTCGAGCCTAAAATTTTTGCTTAAATCATTTCAAATTTCAGACGAATCTTCGAGTTTAGACGAATAACCCAACCCATAAACAGATTTAGTTTAAAAGTACTAAGAATTGTATAAAAAATAAATATATTAAGTTTTTATTTAACACAGCATTTAAAAATAAGTAAATAGTAGTTACTTGTTAACTAAGTTACGGTGCAGTAGTAAAGAATTGCATTGACTTCAAGTCTATAGATTAAGAATTTGTCACTTAAGTCTAATATTTAGATCTGGACAACTCTCTTTCTCGCTTTATTAAAAGTGGATAATTATTTTTTCCTTATTCTTAGAAATATTAAGTTGAATTTATTCTTAAAATAAATTATATTCGAATTGAATTATTTTTATTTTTGTTAAAAAAAAATATTAAAATTATTATATTTAGCTTTTATCTAAAACTATTTAAAATAATATAAAAATTATATTAATAAAATTAAAATTAAGAAGTAAATAATTTTAAAAAATCAAGATTAATTATCATTAAAAAAACATAATATTTTGCACCATATGCAAATTCAATATTTAAAAATTTCATACTAAAAGTTTAATGCATAATATTTTTTTAACATTTTTTGGATTTATCAAACAAGAACATGCTTTTTAAAGTTTAAATGTTGCTGGTCAGAAAGAGTGCTTTTAGTTTTAGAGAAATAATTCTTTGAGATTTAGTTTAGGAGTAGTGGTGTACTTTTATCATATAATAAAAGTTTGTTCGGATTTTTAAAGATTGATTTTGATTTTCTTGATTTGGACTCAAATTTGATATTATTTTATTATGAGGTAATTTTATAATTTAATATTTTAAATTATACTTCATGTAATAGTTTGATAATCAAAAATATTTATCGTCTTAAGTGTGATTTGAATTCGAATCGTGTTAATTATATTTGTTGTTCGGGTTTTATCCTGTTATTGTAGTTAAAAAACATGTAAATTCACTGTTTACACATTCATGACATGGATCAAGCATTCGTTTAACTTGTATTAATAACCAATATATGTTATAGTTTAGTTTAATGTTTGGGGAGTGCTATACCCACATTTCTTACGGCTAAGGCCAAACACACAATCCAAAACAGGTTAAAAAACCAAGCATGCCACTTGATTGGGAATAACACCTGTCCTTTAGTACAATGATCACATACAGTGCATGCAGGAAGACAATTACCAAACAAGTGGGCAGACCAATCAGAGTGCCCTAGCATGTAGGTAGACTAGGCACACAGCTATGAGATTCCATGACTTCTTTTTTAACGTGGGAAATCCATACAAAGAAAAGGGAAAGCAAACAAGGATGAAGCCCTAAGCAAATGTACAATCGGTTAATTAAAATGTTAAAAGCTACATTCAAATAAAGTCTAATACAGTTCGTACAAACAGAGCAAGATAATGTCCGACGATTAACAAACCAATTCAAGAAAAGAGCGTACTCCGCAAGAAACAAGAAACAAGAAACCATTGCCTAATCAAAGGAAGTAAAGGCGGAATCCCTTACCGATTACGATGGTACTCAACCATCTGGGTGGAGAAGCCGCCTTGTGGGTAGAGCCTCGTTATGCCAGAGCCTTTGTTGTAATGGATCTGCTTCAAGCAAGCTTGTTCCATTAAAAGCGAATAGCTCAAGGAAAACCACCACGCGAAGTGGGGGAGCCAAAATCGAGTACAGCCGACTTGAAAGGCCGCCTAATGGGAGGAGCCATAGGTAAGGCCCAGCCCAGATTTATTATTCCTCAAGAACTCGCGGGAAGAGCAAAAGGAGACTGACAAGAGGAAAGGTGGGAACGGAGTGGAGTTGATCACGGGTCGGATTCGGGTCGGGTCGGGTCAGGTTTTAATAAATTTTTAGGTTTAAGTGCTATGTTCGAGCCCAGCCCGACTCGAAAAATGGGTTTAAAACTTTATCCAAACCCGACCTGAACTATAATAGTCAAACTCGAGCTTTATCTGACCCTGCTTGTATTAATTTTTCAGATTATTTTATTACATACAACAAATTTAAAAAATATATAATATATCAAATACACTTAAAAATATTAAAATAAACATTAAAAAATAAATAAATTTAAAATACATTAAAAAATTTTATATTAAGATAGTTATAAATAAATTAGTCAAAAAATTAACAATAAAACATAAGTTCTATAATATTAAAATAATATTAAAAAAGACTGTGAAATGATAGTAAAAACGCATAAAAAAATAACATTCAAATAACAAAAATAACTATCAAAATAGCAGCAAAAATAACAGCAAACAACATTAAAAACAACAAAATAACAACAAAAACAACAACAAAAATAACAACAAAAACAACACGAAAATAACAATCAAAACAGTAAAAAAAGCACCAAAACAGTAAAAAAACACAAAAACAACAAGAAACAACCAAAATAGTAAAAAAACACCAAAACAGTAAAAAACACAAAACAGCAAAAAACAACAACCAAAATAGTAAAAAACAACACCGAAATAACATTATAATTTTTTTATTAAAAATAGTTAATTTATTCGGATCGGGTTGGGTCGGGCTCGGGCCAAAGAACTCATACCCAAGGTCCGACCCGTTTAAAAAATGGGTCTCGTTTTTTGTCAGCCCATTTTTCGGGCCTATATTTTTGTCTAAACCCTCCCATTTTTCGAGCGGGCTTTCGGGTCGGATCGGGTGGCTCAGCCCATGATCAGGTCTAGAATTGGGTAAGAAAGATAAGAGGTGGAAAAAAGAAAAGAAAAAGGAAAAGGAAGATGTTGTAACAAAAAAATGGAGCAGACTGTTTTTGGCTAGGTTAGCGGCCACAGTAGAAGCAACAACAAGAGGTGATCTTCCGTTAAATGTAGTAATTAATTTGGGTAAATTTCGTACTTAAAGAGCATGTTTTCTAAGCAATTTAGGATTTTATATTTAATTTTTAGTAATTAGGTCATACGTTAGAAAATTAATAAAAATAAGTGTTTCAAACACACTTTGTAGGTGTTATGACCCAACAAGCCAACACAAGCCTTAGGTTGTGCTAATTGGTTCAGTTGAGTGTGTAGGATGGAAATATAAATGCCCAATTGACGTAGAAGCAAATGTCAAGTGATGCACAAGCTTCCCGAAATGTCAAAGCACTAAAAGAACGACACAAGGCTATATGAGGGTGTTGTGTCGAGCCATGCAAGGGGTGTAGCGCGACACAAGGTCGACGTGCTGCCCAAGTACTTTGGGGTTATTTTAGTCCGCACAATCAATTTTATACGAAGGCCTAAGCCATGTTGAAGATCTAATTTAGACTACCAACACCTCTATAGATAAGACATTAGGGGTTGAACGTAATCAAGTTGTCCTAGACGCCTTCAAAAACCCTAATAATTTAAAATTAGTTTTAATTTACTTATTTTTTCGGCTTTTTAAATGCTTTCTTGTTTTTCTTTTTGAATCGGTTTTGATTCAACGACTTGTTTATTTAGATTAAAGTATTCAGTTTATATATTTCTTTTCATTCGTTTTATTTTGTTGGATACTAGATGATGTATATTCAACTTACTTTTCATACTCTATATCCCATAAAATTATTTTAGAGAATGTGTGGTGTGATGAACAAGCATAATGATAGGGCAAGATTAAGAAGCAGCACGGGGAAAAGATGATATAAGCAGATACGCTACTGATTTGGTTGTCGATTGCTGCTCTTGTTGATCGGTTGCCGTGGTTCATTCACTTTCTGCATATATTTTATTCCCAAACGTGAAGTTGGTTGTTGTTGCACTCTGCTGAGATGATTTAGAGAAGATCATAAAGTGAGAAGAAGCCTCATCGGCATCTTTCCCAAAGAGGGGGAGACTATGGTAGCAACAAACTGCCTTACGGCGCGAACGGAAGAAAGGATAAACAATTAATGGAAGATAGAAATCCGCTAGTTAGTAAGAAGCTAGCAACCTTAAGTTCCCTTTTTCTTTTCGTTCTTTTCAAAAGCGATTCCGATGAATTCCAAGACCATGCTTTTCAATATATTCATTCATTCTTTGAGATAAAGAAATTAGGTACTGTATTGGTGGAAATTTAATGTATTGTATTTACCAGAGCGCTTTATCATGGGATCCTGATGAGCAGCCGTTCAGATTTCCTTTCATATTATACAGATATCATCCAAGTTCATATAAAAAAACAGAAGGAGCTATTTATTTACATTTAATCGTACAAGATGATTCTCAATCAAATTAAATTGTAAAATGACGATACCTATACAATTATATATAAAAGAGTACTCTCCTCATTCTTTTACAATTTATAGGGAAATAAAAAAAAATTCAACTTTTAACTTAACTCAAGTTTTAGATTATATTTAATTTTGATTTTTGTGTCACACTCAAATTTAAGATTCATTTTTTTTTTTTAAAACATAGAAATAGAATTACTTTAAAATAAATTGAATAAAATCATCACTATTCTTAAATCATAGTCTTTTTAAATCTCTTGCTGAGCATCAGCAATAAATCATCACTACAGCAAAACAGGTTTTTAACGGTATTTTTAATGGCGTTTGGACCGAAAATGTCGCTGTAAGGCCAAACAACGCCGCTAAAAATCTGTTTTCCTGTAGTGCATCTAAGATTCCTCAAAATTTCGTTTCGAAGACTGAGCAACATCTCAAATAATGATTAAATCCCAAAATTTGATTCCCATGATGATGTAAAGCACGCCCAACAAAAGCACTTTCATCTTCGCTAGTAACTGCACCATCAGTGAACAAATTAACCCCACGTATTGGCCATGGGTGTTTGAGAAGCAATTGTTAGGGGGAATTGTTGGTTGCTTTTATGACTGAGATCGAACTGTTGCACCCAACCAATAGAAACCTTAACAATCTCAAGAGCCGTCCAAGTGATGCCTTGAAAAAAGAACAGGTTCCTATTTTTCCAAACACGCCATGCGATTAGTCCGAAGAGACAAGACCAAGACCAAGATTCAATTTTTATACTGCAATCTTTTTATATAAAATGTTGATGTAACTTTTAAGAGTTATCAATACTATTAAAATTATTTCTTAAATTCAAGTCCATTGCAATATCTTTCTCTATTACATTGCTATTAAATTATTTAATTAAGTTAACAATTAAATCTAAATTTTCAAACTTAAAAAAATAAAAAAATTAAATTACTAAACATAAAAATACAAATATTGAATTTCAAATACAAAAAATTAAAATACATTTTAATATCCAAATATTTATTTTATAATTTAATTCAAAAAATTAATAATTAATTCAACACCAAATCTAAATAGTACATATATCATTATCAATAAATTTCGTATCAATCTTATGTTTTGCTTGGAATTCCCAACAAATCTAAATATATTTGGGAATTTTTTTACAAAATTATTACAAAAAAAATTAAAAACCAAAATAATACACCCTCTATTATTTACCAAAATGGTATATATGGGGGTCTTTAAAAATCTTACACAAATTTTCATTATTATTATCTTATATTAAAAAATTAAAAAATATATAAAATATAAAGTGGTGTCTCTTAGATAGGTGACACCCATGTTTTGTATAAGAAAAATATGGGTCATACAGGTGATCATACAGGTCAGAAACGAGAAAATTTAAAAATTTGTGGTGCTGCCTATGGGGTAGGCGGCACTAATGGTGCCTATGGCGGTAGGCGGCACCAGTAGTGCCATACAGGTAGGTGACACCAGTGCCTATTTAAGCTCTCGAACCTGATCAGCTTAAACACAAATTTTTGAAGAAAGAGACAAATTTTTGAAGAATGAGGCAAAATTTGTTCAAACAAAACAGAAGAGTTCAGAGAAGGAAGGTTAGTATAAATTTTTAACAACAATTTTATTTACAGTAATTTATTTGTTGTTCGAAATGGTATGATATTGGTATTATTTATTTTTTTAACAGATGAAAGATCAAATTTTCGTATGCGTTTATTTCGATCGAGAAATTTTGACAACAACAATTGGATGTGTATTTGAATGTCGCAAACAACTAGCAATGAGATTTAACAGAAATGTCTCGGTTGATAATATGAAGGCTAAGATTAGTGAAAGAATTGCTAGAGGTTGTGGGAGAAGGATCTCAAAACTTCTCTATAAGTTTCCAGTTTTAACAGATCCTATCAAATTCACCGAGATGGAACTCGTAGACAATGAAGATATGGAGACAATGATCGCTCCTTATTGTGGGAATCGGAGTGACGAAAATGCATCTATTCAGTTATTTACTGAGCTAACTAATGTTGAGATAGATGAAGATCCAACTTCATTAAGTATGGTGGCTTCGACATCATACATTGATAATCAATTTGTAGCTCACGGGATCAACATTAATCTTAATGTTGCACCCGAGAATGATGCGAATGGTGATGATAGATATGATAGTAGTAATCCTTTTGAGCATGAGGTCGATATTGATATTGATACTGATCTCGATGTGGACGAGGTCCCGGATGATATTGACGAGGAAGACCTAAATGATGAGGTCCTAGATGGTTAACGTATTGTGATGCACAATAATCTTGCTGGGGCACACATGTTGTTTATAGACCTTGATGCGACATATGTAGCCGATTTCGCTGAGTACTTTGATATAACACCTGCTCACCGATTGAAAGTAGCACCAAAACCTAAAGAGTTGTTTGTGGGCCAGAAATTTAACTCGAAGGAAGAGTGTGTATTTGCCATTAAGCGATACAGCATGAATGTGTCGATGGACTACAAAGTCACCATGTCTAAACCAACATTATATATTTAGGAGTGTTGGACAAAAGGTTACAATTGACGGGTACGAGCTGCATTTATCCAAAAGTCGCAGAAGTGGGGGATAAGAAAATTTGTTAGGCCTCACACATACAGTTCAACACGTATGTCAGAAGATCATCGAAAACTCGATTCCAAAACTATCTACACACATATCATGCCAATGGTGAAATACAAGTCGACCATCAAAGTTTTTGCACTGATTGTCAAGATAGAAGCATGATTCCATTATCGGGTTTCATATCAGAAAGCATGGATTGCGAAACAGATGGTAATGGAACAGTTGTTCGGTGATTGAGATGCGTCGTACAATGAGCTACAAGGGTGGACAGCCACAATGCGACAGTACGTGCTTTGGACTACGGTTGAGTTGGTGGCACGACCTTATTATGGCCTAGATAACAACATATAACCAAGAAGAAGAATTTTTCAGTATATGTTTTGGACGTTTGATCCCTCCGTTCGAACATTTCCTCATTGCAAGCCATTTATCCAAGTATATGTGACCTGGCTATTTGGGAAATATACGCAGATTCTACTAATTACGGTGGCTTAAGACGAAAACCAGAACATGCTCCCAATAGCATTTGTTATTGTGGACAGCAAATACATGTAATCATCAGAATTCTTCCTGACGAACCTACGGAGGTATGCTGTTCATAACGATAATATTTGCATCATCTTCGATAGAGGGAAGGGAATAATTGCGGCCATTAGGCGTACTAATGTACCATGGAAATAAGTTTTCTGCAACCGATACATTGCGGCTAACTTCTAACGAGAATATAAAAATGTAGATTGGCGAAGACAACTTGTGAAAATGGGTAAAAAAATTTTAGTTTCAAGTTATATTTTTAATGTTTTAATTCGAGACTGTAACTTATGTTTTCTTAATATTCCCACAGCGTATAAGCTAGAGCCACACCGATTCCGGCAAAGAATGACTAGACTGTAACTTATGTTTTCAAGTTAAACATTGCAGAGTGGTTGGGTACTATGGAGCTGTGGAAATGGTCTCAAAGTTTCAATGACAGGTTTCGATATGGTCAAATGATAACCACCCCGGTAGAGTCGGTTAACGACATGTTCAAGAGAATATTACATCTTTTGATTTCATCCATGTTCTTGGCTACGTTCTACAAGCTGGCTACCTTGATGCCAATAATGAAGACACGACAAATCGATCAAATAAATGCCGGACACGTGTTTGTCGAAGCTGTCAGGATTGTAATGAATGTAGACCGTCAGAGAGCGAGGATGATGAATGTTGAAATATATTCACGACAATTTCAACGATTTCAAGTTACGAAGACTATTGAGCGTCGACCTGGTATCCCACCTAGGTCATATGGGGTTGATTTCCAGAACAAGCACTGCGATTGTAGGAGGTTCGATACACTTTGTTATCCCTGTGCGCATGTCGTTGCAGCTTCTGCTCACATTTAGCTCAATGTTGAACAGTTCATCGACCCCGTTTACACTCTCAAGGGCATGTTATGTATTTGGGAAAACGAGTTCCCCGTCCTACCTAACTTATCCACATGGGTGGTGCCTCCGACGATTGTTGAGTTTATCCCGAACAAAGGTTTGCGAAGGAATCTGAAAGGTCATCTGCATGTCACCAGAATCCGCAATGAAATGGACATGATGGACAAAATAGACGGCGGCAAGCAGTGTGGACTATGTAAGCTAGCTGGGCATACTCGACGTAATTGCCCCCAACGAACCTACCATATTTGTCAGTCATCTAGATTAGGTAGGAATTAAGCTATTTGTATTAGACATTTTTCATTTGGAATTAATTATGTTTATGAATGAATTTGGAATAAATTATGTTTATATTTGTATTTAATTAATAACTTTTATGTTTGTATTTAATTAATTATGTTTATGTTTGTATTTAATTAATTATGTTGATGTTTGTATTTAGAGTTTAAGATATATGGTTTTGGATTTATGGTTTAAGGTTTAGGGTTTTAAGTTTTAACTTCATTAATTAAGGACTTAAGTTGGAACAAACTCTAAACCCTAAAACCCAAACTTTAAACCATAAACCCTTAAACTCGAAACCTTAAATCCTTAACCATATCTTTAATTTAATACATCCAATTTATATTCATTTTTCATTTGTATTTAATTAATAATTTTTATGTTTGTATTTAATTAACAATTTATTATGTTTATGTTTGAATTTAAGGTTAAAGGTTTTAAAAAAAATGGGTTTTAGTGTTTAAGGTCTGTTCCAACTTAAGTCCTTAATTAATGAAGTTAAAAATCTAAACCCTAAAAAGGCTAGTGAAAAAAGATCTGGATCAATTTATGTAAAAGCGAGTGTCTCTAAAATCTTCATCAAATTCAGCCGTTTTCAAATAATTCAACCATTCCTAAAAAGCAACAAAATATGGGGAAGCAACAAAAGTCAACCGTCATAGTAACAAGTGAATTATTTGAAAACGGTTGAATATGATGAAGATTCTAGAGAATCCTCGCTTTTACATAATTTGGATCTAGATTTTTCTTTTTATTGGGCTTTTTAGGGTTTTTCACTTACTTCTTTAAACTTTTTTTAGTGTTTTGAGTTTTAGAGTTTTAGGGTTTAAGGTTTTAGGGTTTTAGGGTTTTTCTTTTTATTGGGCTTTTTAGGGTTTTTCACCTACTTAAGTTGGAACAAATCCTAAACTCTAAACTTTAAACCCTAAACCTTAAATACAAACATAAACATAATTAATTAAATACAAATATAAACATAATTAATTTCAAATTCATTCACAAACATTATTAATTCCAAATGAAAAATGTCCAATACAAACGAAAAATGAATATAAAGGCCCATCTTATGACATTTGATGGTTCAATGGTGTAGTTTTGGGAGTAAAACATTGTGGTGGTTGACGAGCACGTTGCGAGTGCTTACGACATTCAACATCATCGTCTCCCGAACCTTTGGGTGTCCCACATGTTATCTATGATGATGAGCCATGAGTGAAGTTCTCGGGTGATAATGGGCAAGGAGGAGTAGAGTACTGCAACGGGCTGAAAGGAGTAGAGTATTGCGGTGGTATCGAGCTAAAGATATCAAGCATCAAAGACGATCTCGGATCCTGCTGATTTGAATTGGATCCGAGAAACTCCGAATGATACTCGTGGCCTAATTAACCCATATTATATCCATGGCCTAACCAACCCTTATGATTTCTATCGCTTGACTACGCCGAATGATATCAATCGCCTGACCAGCCCGAATGATACAACTTGGGAGTCGACTCAGGGTTTGGCTCATGCTTAGGCTCCGGATCGTGCTCGTGCTCGGGCTTGGGCTTGTGATCGAGCTCATGCTCAAGCTTGGGCTCGAGCTCAAGCAGATGAAAATGGTGCTTACGTGGTAGCATTTACGGGAGGACTAACATTGTTTGCCCACCAAATATATATGGTTTCCCCGTCTGGAAATACCACTGTTTATACTCTATCGATGCCTCCAAAATGAAACAAAGATCCATTTGACGTTGAGGTATCCGCTCTGCCTGAGTCTCCCATACTATAACATAATTTTTATGCACTTGCCTCTAATCCAGTCCGAGTTTCCCCTTCTTATAAATTCCATGGATCTTCCCCAAGTTTATTGAGTTTGCTAGGATGGTCTGTATGCACCCGAACTATCGAAGTACTCGATCCCCATGGTACCACTCCATTGTCTGAAAACATATAAGTGGTACGTTAATGCACCACAAGTGCGAGTGGTCGCGAGTAAAACCAAGAATAATAGTCGTAACGTCAGGGATTGAATAGGACATCCAAGCGAACTGCAAATTTAAATAACATTGTTATAGTAACACGATTCAATTAATATTAATAAATTAAGATGAATCAAGTAATTGCATGTTACGAATAACTTACCTTCTTCTCGACCTGTGTCTCAGTCATCTATCGGTATATTGGAACCATCAATGACCTCCTAATATTTGGATTCCCACGCCATTTACGAAAAACAGCTTGTTAGAATAAATTTACACAAAAAAATCAAATAATTGTTATAATGCTTAGATGTTATCACCTATTCACAAGTGGGAAAACGTATGGTAGGTGTCTAATATTAGCCAGGAAAGGCATTCGATACAAGGCCTACGATTGCAGCAATATTAGGCATCCGCATATGTCAATGGTAGCAGGCTTTGTTGTTCGACAAAGCTCACAATACAACATTGCTAGTACTGTTAAGCCCCAACTATACTAACATGCTTAATCAAAATCGGTTAAGAGGGACAAGTACATTAGGTGGACTTTATTGTTGTTTGCCGTCGGCATCAGTACACCCCTTATGAGGTGAATGAAATAACAAAATTTAATTCCCTAAATGAAATAAAATTTTTATAATGTAACAAATAACAATTTATTACTTGTTTATTAGCATCTCTCAATATGTGCTCATCATCGTTAATCAAAAAATTCATATTCATATCTGCAATAAAAAAATTTGAAATTATCAATTTGTCAGAAGTAATTAATACAATTTTTAACTAATATTTATTACAAAATTAAAAATAAATAATTTTTTCTAACATCTGGTTCATGTAATTTATTGAAAAAATAAAAATTTTATTATTTAATAATTAAAATATATTCAGAAATAATAAATGATATAAACAAACAAATGATATAAAAATAATAAATTATAAAGGAAAAAGATAAACATACCTTTCAATTTCAAACAAACAACTTTTTTCAAAAAAAAAAAAGAAAATTATTAAATTCTGTGTAAATTAATAAAAAAAAAACATACCAATCAAAAAATAAAACATAAACATACATTTCAAAAAACCTTTTTTTTTTTACTTAATTTAAACATAAATTAAATTAATTAGAAAATTTTATAAAATAAATCAAAAACAAAAAAAATTATAATAACATATAAAAAATACAAGCATACCTTTCAAACATGGATTTTTTTACTAAAATAATACAAAAAAATAATAACATACCAAAATAACTCATGATTAATTACCAAAATGAACATACCTTACCTTTCAAACATAATTATAATTAGAAATAAAAATAGTAAATTACAAAGGAAAAATATAATCATACCTTTCAAACAAACAACCTTTTCTTTTTAACATAACTTAATAAAAAATTCAATTAACAAACAAAAATTAATCAAAATATTAATTTAATCAGAAACAAAAAATATTTCTAAAATAAATTAAAATCAACAAAATATAAATATTTATTTTAAAAGAAATACATTTATCTTAAAAAGACTCTAAAAACCCTAAACAAATAATCTTTATTTCCATTTTTTCCTTCCGCTTCTTGTGCTGTTGTTGAAACACCCCTCTTGTGCTGCTTGTGTTGTGTGTGGTGTGTGGGTGTTTGAGGGACCATTATAAGGTCCCTAATTTACAAGTCACGAGACCCGTTAAGGGTCTGTTCTTGCAAGCGATATGGGAGCATGCGGGGGAGGGGAGAGGGGGGAGAGAGTCGGTGCCGCCTGTCAGGTAAGCATCACTCATTAATTTATTATTTTTTATATTATACCTATATTTAAAATATGAGTTTATATTATATTCGAAAAATTAGATGTCTATCTAGAAGGTATTACTTAATATTTTACATAATTTTTTGTTTTTTAGTATAAAATAATAATAAAAAAATTGTATCAAATTTTTAAAGTGATGTCGTCTATATAAAAAATATTATTTCATGTATACTATTTTAATAAATAATAAAGGAGTGTATTATTTTAATTTTTAATTAGTTTTTTGTATTGATTTTATAAAAAAAAAAACCTATATTTGGTCAAGAAAAGAGTTGATGACGCATGACTGACAATTATATATCTTTTCTCTTCAAATCTTGACGTCAATGTGTCACAACACATATCTGAAGGAAAAAAAGCAAAATAATTCGATTCCATACTTATGTACCACCCACTAATAATTATGATAAATATAATTATAATAATTAAAGTTTTAAAAATGATTTTAATGTAGTTGATGAAATATATTATTGCATAAATAAATATATTACACAAAGTTGTTTAATATATATTAAATTATCTAAATGGACTAAACTTTTTACGAGTTTTTCATAAAGGTTTAGTTTTTTAATATATTAAATAAATATTTTTGAAAGTAATCAAATAAAGGTTAAAATTTTCAGAATAATTAATATAATTATCAAATAAAGGTCGACAATTTGCTCAAGGGCTTTTCTCGCATACGAGCCTTCCGATTCGGGTGTGGTGCCCAAGTCTTGTTGGTTCCAAGAACACTTTTAGACCACAATGCTTGATTGTGCTTCATCTTACTGCACATTCTAGGTCACAATGTCCCATATTCATGCAGCGATCCCGCTCGAGCACCCAATTGGGTCGCGATGCCTAGCCATCCCACGACCATCTTGCACGCCTAGTTTACACGATGGGGAGCGACACCCCTTGCATTGTCGCGCACTGTGTGGCACTCCCAAGCAAGTTCACCCTTGTCGTCATGTGTCAGCCACCAATCACAATGTTCATCCGTCCATCATCCATTTTTTTTACTCAATTTGGGTTATGACTTCACCACATTTTTTTTGGTTTTTGAAAAATCGGTTAAGAAAATGTAATTGTTTGTACAAAAAAAATTAAAATTGTTTCTTAAAACCAAGAGTTTGTGTTATCTATAGCAATAAATCTTACCAAATTTAGTACATGTGTTATTCGCTTAGTGGGACTTGCCAAATTTTCTTAAAAAAATTTTCGCGTCAGAACAAGACATCTTTTTGAGGATCCTTTCAACACTCTCCAACCAATACTTAGCTACGGTTGGACGAGTCCTTTTTACTCCAAAAAACTCTTTACCACCCAATGCCCTAAGACGTTTTAGCGCCAACCCACAATTCATAGGTGATAGATTGGCAGGTGCGAGAGGAAGGCTAGCACCAGCAATCCACTGAAACGCTTTTATCATAACTTCCATCAGAGGGCCTACACCCTCATCAAGTACATTCCTTCCACGAGACGACACATTAGGTGTAGAGGATTGATCTGCCGGTTTTATACCTTGTAGATTGAACTAGTTTTCACATTTGAAGAGCTTGAAACCAAGTATTTTCTTTATGTTTTCATAGGATTTAACTTAGATTATTCTTTTGAATAAATTGTGTAAACCTAAGCACTAAGAGGTTGTTTTATTGTCTTTAAGGCCAATTGAGGCCTAAAGGTTAGCTAACGTACTTTGTGAGTGTTCAGGAGACCATAAGAAGTTGCACAAATATGAAGCTGATCATTTCGTCAAGACATAGGATGTTCTATGTCGCAACAAAGGGACCAGACTTGGAGATTTCGGAGACTAACTTCTTTGTCGCGATATACATGGGCTATGTCGCAACAATACATGTAAGATTACACTACATACGGGGACTGATGGCTTCGACACGACACAGGTCCTGGTGTGTCAAGACATCAACCCTTGGACGCGGAATCTGCACCGAGTGAAGGGTGTTTTGGTCTTTACAATGCCACTTAAACATGAAGAACGACAGCAAACCTAGGGTTAATGAAAACGGTTGGCCAAAGCAATAAATAGGGCCTTTAGCATTAGGTTTAAACACACCATTTTACTAGCTTTTAGTTTTACTTTGTATTTTTATTTAGAAACAAGATTGTAAAACTTGCATAAACGTTCAAGGAATTTTTCCTAACAGATTGCCAATACAAATCAAGTTTCTTTTGCATTTGAGTTATTCGATTATATGTTTTTATATATCATTGTTTCAATTATGATTAAGAAAACCATGTGGAACTAATTCCATTTTGGGGAATTAGAGAGTGGAAGTATGATTATTTAATTACTGTTTAACAGGGATTTTACATTTCGGATCAGCTGTTTGGAAAGGAAGAACATCAAATAAACACTACGCCTGACAACCCTAGAACGTCATTTAGGTAAGAATGAACCCAAAATTGGTATTGCTCATCCGTGAAAACCTTTTCCCCAAAATCGGATTAGACTATGACATCTAACGTAAGTAGTCTCTATCAACTTGCTATGCTGGCGAAAGATCGAGAGATCCAACTAAGGTAGTGTCTGGTTGATTGAAGGAAAATCCCCAAAACCCAACAGTTGAAGAACTCATGCTGAAGCGGCCTAATATCCCCAAAGCTATTTATTGATTTTACATCTCAATTCTTTACTCTTTATTTTCTTTTCTATTCATGCTTTTTTACAATCAAACCTTTCATTATTTTTCGAACTATAATCCCTAAAGTGATTACTAATTACTTTTATTCTTTAAGGGGATTTAATTTACTATTGCCTCACGCCTTTTTTGGGTACGATCCTCGAAATATTACCAAATGTTTCGTTGTACACACTATATTTACAACCTGACCTATATACTTGCGGAAGCCTAAAACCTATACTGAATGGGAGTACGTTCAGAGGCGATCAAATTCAAATTCAAATTCAAGTAAGCCCCTTACCGTCTTCAATTTTTGCATTTTGAGAAGCCCTTGATAATAGTAGTGCCCTAGTCTTTTATGCCTTATACCACCAACATCTTTTGTTGAAAAGATTGTTTCCTCCTCTTGAATTGGATCTAACAAGAAAATTTTGCCTCTCATTTTTACTCTAAACAAGTCTTGAGCTGTACAGGCCCATTCTTGACATTTTTAGGGTCCTAGGCAAAAGAATAAAATGGGGTTTTAAGCTCTTTAAAACTTGGGGAAAAAAATTTTAGGTCCCTTAAAAGTTGGTGAAAAAAATATTTGGACCCTTAAAAGTTAAAATTTTTTTGGGGCCCTTAAAAGTTGGTAATTTTTTGTACTTTTAAAACTTAAAAGACATTTTTTTTTGCCCCTTTCAGCCTTGGGCCTTGGGCGGCCGCATCTCCAAACGACCCCAAAGTCGGTCCTAAAGCTATAACATCCTTGATTAAGTAATAATCATCTCAAAAATCACCTTAAAACATTTTTTCTAGCAACTGACCTACATCCAAGTTTTGGTCGTACATATAACACATCATAAATTGTTTTAGTAACTTAACATGTTGTAATAACAATGGTTCCAATCCCTTTTGTAGGAATATAACCGCCATCGCCAATCATGGAACTTTGATATTTTAATATGCTTTCAATAACCTGAAGAGTTCCTTGTTATGAGTCATGTGATTGGTGCATTTGTTATCACAAAAACTCGCTTGAAATATAGCTCGAAAAATAGGTTGCAACAAAAAGTTGATCTTCCTCTGGTTTACTAACAAAAATGAGCTTATATATATTGCAACTGAGTTTTGTTGTCGCAAATGATATCTTCGTGCCCAAGATGATTTTACACTTAGAATTACGACTTTTCCAACAGCTGAAATTTATATTCACACTTTATATTATTTGTACTTGTTTTTAGTTAAATTTTAGTTACTTTAAGCAATAGACATTTTAATAAGTGTTTTGAATTAGATTAGGCCCAATTTGGCATGATGTGCGAGTTCGAATATGAGTGGAAGCAAGACAGGAGTCAAAAATGAAGAAAAAATTGCAGTGTTGTCGGAGCAACATGCACATCGTGGCTTACTATATTGTGTGTCATGACACGCTATTCTACCACACTTAGTCACTTCACCATTTTTTAATCTTGTCAATATCGATTTCTTTTATTCGTCAAATGAATCTCTATTAGATCAACACAAGGATATAAATAGTCATCTTTAGGCCTTAATCTGGAGAGACAAAAGATTTTTAATTAGGTTTTAAGCTTTCTTAATTTTTTAATATTTTTATCTTTTAGTTTTCTTTTAGTTTCCTTTCAAAGTAATTGTAGTCATCGTGCTAATTTTAATCAAAGCAACACTTGGATTGAGAATGGAGTTTCAATTATTTAATAAGGTTTCCTTTTCTAATAATTTTTTTTTTCAATTACTAATCTTATTATTATTGTCTTACCATTCATGTTTGTTGTTTCGATGTTGGTTATGAACTAAGCGTTCAAGTAGTGAAGTAAATTGAAAGTTAATGGGTTATTGATTGACATAGGTTAGAGATGAGTTTAAGTTAGTGGAAAGATTAATTGTTCAATTCGTTCTTCAAAATTGACCTAAGTGATTGTTAGGTTGAAGAAAAATTTGGGGGAGAATTAAACATCAACAGTGTTATTTTTACCATAGTGATCTAGTTGAATAGTTACCTAAGCTTGCTAAGGTATACACCAACTAACAGGGCTAGCTATATATGAGATATACACCAACTTAGGCATTGAGAGTTGATGAGAGTGATGGTTTAAGGTTTAGTTAACTCTTATACAATATACACCAATGTTCGATTCTCTAAACATTTGCAAGCTAAACACCAACGCAGGTACCTACATCTCGATGGTCATCTTAGTCATCAACCTTAGACTTACCAATAGCTAAATCAAATTAGTTAAATCCATTATTTGAAGATAAACTTCATCACTAAGACTTCTTTTGCAATGCAGACTTAAATATTAAATTAGTTATTTTCTTTTATTTGTTCTAATTATTTATTAAGTTAATTGTTTATTTAATTGAGTCTCCTTGATTTACTTAAAAAACATTCAAAATTTTCACTCACAAATCTCTCAAGAAAAATAACACTGATACTAATTATAGATTTGTAGAAGAAATAATGAAAAGAAATGGAAGAGTATAGGTCAGTAAAAGATATATGCATTTTTGTTGAGATTTTCAAGCCACAAAGAAAGAAAAATTGCAGAGCAAGAAACAACAAAAGATGATAAAAAAAAAAACTGGTCTTATCTGATTCATTAAATCATAAAAACTAAAGTATACAAAAGTTACATAGCTACCATAGGGTATGGAGCAAATCTACCCTTACATAAGCAGATTTTAAAACAGTACAAAGTATGGGAAATATACATTAAAAAGTAATCCTAAGCTAGCTGACATAAGACCTATAAGTCAGCACATAATCTTGACCAAATTACATCACCAAATTCAAATGAAATTAGAAAACACCAAAAATACAAAATGAATTTGGTCCTTCACATAATGCACTGTTGTAGTAGCTTCAAATGAGTTGCATGTGCCACTATGATCCAAGTCTGCTATTGCATTGCAGGCCAAAAATTAAACACTCCTCCTTGGCATGTATGCAACAGCCACCAATGTTGCTTCTCAAAGTTTCAAATCTCAAAGTTCCAAGAGGCTTAGTTAACACATCAGCAAGTTGGTTTTCAGAACTGCAATGAACCAAACTTACCTCTTTCGATTGCTCAGCCTCCCTAACAAAATGATATCTGATCTTGAAATGCTTAGTTTTGCCGTGGAATACAGGATTCTTTGCTATGGCAACTGTAGCCTAATTGTCAACCTTAATTTCAATAGCTTCAAATTGCTTTTCATTTAAATCACTTAGCAATTTTCTTAGCCAAATGGCTTGGTTAACAACTGCAACAGCTGCAATGTACTATGCTTCTGCGGTTGACTGAGCCACAGTTTGCTGCTTCTTTGAGCTCCAACAAAACACCCCTGAGCCAAGAGTAAAGAAATATCCAGAGGTGCTCTTCATATCATCAACTGACCCTGCCCAGTCACTATCTAAGTAGCCAACTAACTTCATCTCATCACCTTTTACAAACTTCACACCATGGTCCAAAGTTCCCTTGACATACCTCAAGACCCTTTTTGCTGCCTTAAAATGTGACACATTACAACAATGCATGAATCTAGAAAGAAGACTTACAACATACATGATGTCTGGTCTTGTTGCTGTCAAGTAGAGCAGGCAACCCACAAGGCTTCTATAGCCTTTTTCATCAACTCTCTCAAGGTCACCACTATTAGTCAGCTTCTCTCCTTGTGTAAAAGTAGTACTTACAGGTTTGCACTTGTCCATACAAAACTTGGTTAGAATTTTGGAGGCAAATGCTTGCATCTGATTTTTGAATTCGTCTATCAGCTCTTTTTTAGTTCCAGTCACCAGTAAGTAATCCACATATAATGAGATGATTAATAAAGTCTCATGCTCACCCTTCTTAACATACAAGGTAGGCTCACTTAGGCTCTTTTCAAAACCAAGCCTTAACGGATAAGTGTCTATTGTGTCATACCAGGCCCTTGGAGCTTGCTTAAGGCCATAAAGTGCCTTCTTAAGCTTGTAGACTTTGTGTTCCTCACCTGGAACTTCAAAACCTTCAGGCTGATCAACAAAGATCTCCTCCTTAATAAAGCCATTCAGAAATGCTAACTTTACATCTAATTGGTGTATTGTATCTAATCTTACAATTGGTGCAAATGTCTCAAAAAAATCAACTCCATGCTGTTGACTGTATCCCTTCACAACCAACCTAGCTTTGTGCTTGTTTAGTGACTTTCTTATGGATAGGCCTATTAACCAAGTCCCAAGTGCCATTTTTGTGTCTCATATCCATCTCAGCTTCTATGGCATCCTTCCAACATTCTTCCTTGGAAACTTCATCAAAGTTTGAAGGCTCCAAAATAACCACATCACACCATTCATAGATGTCAGCTATTGATCTTGTACCCCTGACAGGCAGATCATCAAGGTCTTCCTCTTCATGAGCTTCATTTTCAGCAGGTTCTAACTCAACATTCCCTAATTTAGGTAGACTAGCATCTGTACCACTCCACTTCCAATAGCATCTTTCATTAAACTTTACATCCTTACTCATAACAATCTTCTTTGTGGATGGATCAAAGACTCTATAACCCTTCTTTGTGCTGCCATAACCAACAAAAATACCAGGCCTTGACTTTTCTTCAAGCTTGCTTCTTTTCTCTATTGGAACCAAGGTGTAGCAAAGACAGCCAAATACCTTCAAATGTGACACTGAAGGCCTGTGCCCAAACCAAGCCTCAAATGGAGTTTTTCCTTTGACAGCATTGGTTGGAAGCCTATTGAGCAAATACACAGCAGTGTTTACTACCTCAGCCCAAAAGTTGTTAGGCACCTTGCTTTCAAACAATAAGCATCTTGCCATGTCAAGAACTATTTCTTTTCCTCTCACAAACACCATTTTGCTGTGGTGTGTAGATGTTTGTTAGCTGATGCAAAATCCCAACTTCTTCGCAAATCTTTTGGAACCTAGCTGACACATTCTCAGTGCAATTATCAGACCTTAGTGCCTTTAGTTTACAACTAGATTGGTTTTCAATTAAAGCCTTAAACTTGATGAAAAAATCAATCACTTCTGACTTTTGCTTCAAACAGTTTACCCAATAGTACCTTGTACAATCATCAATAAACAGTACAAAGTACTTACTGTCACTCCATGATGAAGTATTCACAGGTCCACAAACATCTGTATGAACCAAGTGAAGCTTTTCTTGAGCTCTTGAAGCTATATTAGATGGAAATGGCAGTCTGATCTACTTTCCAAGCTGACACACTTCACAAATAACATCCTGAACTTCTATCTTGTATATATTCTCAACCATATCCATTTTGTGCAGCTAACCAACTGACCTATAGTTCACATTCCCCAATCTCTTGTGCCATAAGCCAGACTCATCAGTTTGACTAACATATGCTCTCGCATTTAGCTGATATGCAACCAAAACAAAACATCTATCCAACATGGACATAGTTACCAATTCTTGACCAGATGGATCTTCAATCATACACAGATTATTTCTAAAGGAAAGACAATAACCCTTTTCAAGCAATTGACCAATACTCAACAAATTCTTATCAATATCAGGTACAAAGAGAACATTAGAGATTGTCTTGTTACCTGACTTAGTGCTAATCACCACTTTGCCTCTTCCTTTGGCCTCAATGAAGTTTCCATTTCCTATTTTGACTTTAGAGGAATAACTGGTATTCAAATCCCTGAACAACCCCTCATCAGATGCCATATGATGTATACAACCACTATCAATCAACAATCTTTCTTCACACTGGTTGCAGTAGCAAAACAAGAAGCAGTGAAGACTTGCTCCTCCTAAGCTTGAACATCCTCAACTGTTTAAGCCTGATCATGCTGCTATGATGGAACTTTCACTTTGTTTTTGCAAACTTTTTCAACATGACCAAGTTTCTTACAACTCCTACATTGGATATTAGGTCTGTAGCAGCAGTACTTCTCCAAATGTGTGGTTTTCTTGTAATGAGTGCATGGTGGGACCAGCTTCTCTTTTGGACTTATCTTTCTTATCTAACCAAGCTTTCTTTCCCTTGTAGCTTGAGCTTGAGCTTTCTCTGCCTCTAGCCTAAAAAGCACCCTCAGAATGATCCTCTAGTCTGTTTGCTCTCCTCTACTCTTGTGCATAAAAAGCATTGATTATCTCAGTTAGAGATATAGCTGATAGGTCTCTAAAGTCCTCCAAAAAAGATATTTTTGACTCATACTTCTCTGAAAGAATTGTAATAACCTTTTCAACTATTCCCTTTTTGCTGTACTCATCATCAGGAAGTCTGATGTTGTTAATAGTAACCATTATTCAGTCAGCATATTGATTAATGGTTTCAGACTCTTTCATCTTAAGTTTCTCGAAATCCCTTCTTAAATTTATCAATTACTGCTGTCTAGTTTTCTCCGACCCCTGGAACTCCTCCTTAAGCCTGTCCCATGCTTGCTTTGGAGAGTTGTAAGCAATGATCCTGGTGAAGATCACATCAAAAACACCATTTTGCAAGCAAGACAATGCCTTGTACTTCTAGGCACAATCTTCATTGTGTTGTCTGATTTGAACTATTGTAGGATTAGCTCTCAAAGGTGATAGTTCTTCATTTGTATGAACGACATTCCACAAGTCATGAGCTTGCAAATAAGTCTTCATTTTTACAGCCCATATGTTGTACTTTTCTCTAGAAAAAATAGGATATGGAGGAGGTGAGAAACTCATCTTTTATAGCAACAAAATGATAGCAGCAAAAAATACTTCTGCTTTTTCTTTTCAAACACTCAACAAAGAAAATAAACAACAAGCAAAAGGCCCTCAAAGATGATAGGCTCTCGATACCATGTTGAGATTTTCAAGCGACAAAGAATGAAAAATTGCAAAGCAAGAAATAACAAAAGATGATAAAAAAAAAATGATCTGATCTGATTCATTAAATCATAAAAACTAAAGTATACAAAATTTTCATATCTACCATAGGGTATGGAGCAAATCTACCCTTACATAAGCAGATTTTAAAACAGTACAAAGTATGGGAAATATACATTAAAAAGTAATCTTAAGCTAACTGACATAAGACCTATAAGTCAGCACATAATCTTGACCAAATTACATCACCAAATTCAAATGAAATTAAAAAAAAAAACAAAAAATACAAAATGAATTTGGTCCTTCACATAATGCACTGCTGCAGTAGCTTCAAATGAGTTGCATGTGCCACTATGATCCAAGTCTGCTGTTGCATTGCAGGCCAAAAATTAAACAATTTTATTGCTTTCACAAGCTTTATATTTATAGTACTTGTAATTACTAAAAAATCATTAAAAATATAAACCTAGCTACCAAATCTGATCCACTAAAACTCAACAAAATAGCAACTAATTCTTAAGGAATATGAACAACTAACAACAATTTACTAAGAATTAGTCAAATTAAACAGAAAAATAAAATAACATGCAGCTCAAAAAGCATTTTCTAGTAGAAACATCAAGCTGTTGTAGCCTCCTCCTCAAGGTTGATCTATCGTCAGGCTCAAACTCACTGACTTGGGTATGGTTGCCTTCTCTTGCTTCTTGAATTTTCATTTTCATTTTTTCCCATACCATACTTGTTAAAGGGGCCACCGTTTACGAGGAATTGATTCTTAGTGATCTTTGATTATCTCTAGACCAGTCAATGTCTTATTGTTCCGAAGATGGTTCTTCATTTAGCCTATGAAAGATTTGAATATTTCTTGCTAAGTAGAAATGTTGATTTCAACATCAACAAGATTAGGAACAAGGTTTTTGTCTTTCTTATCAATGAACACCATAAACTCAATGGGATCCTCCTCCCTTTATCAAGTTGATTATTGACAACATTAATAGAAAGGTTTTTTGTTCTCATTTTGCTCTCTCTACTCTATGCATGGCTTTTTTGGCCCCATCCTACTAGATTCAAATATGTTTTTGTCATCTTGAATTAGAAAAGAAAGCATTAATCCCACATAGACAAACAATGAACTTTATTTCATTCTTTACTAGTTGAACAATCACTTCCTTATACGTGTTTTTTTTGCAAATAGTAACTCTTCAAAAACTAGACTCCTAATACTTCCGTAAAAAAACCATTAATTCGTGACAAGCATTGTAAACTGTCAAAATAATTATCCTTAATCTCTAAAAGAAATAATTAAATAATGTAGTAAGGAGAAGAAGGGTCGATCCACAGGGACTTAGGTGATTCTGATGTAGAAAGCCTTTAATTTTTTATTTAGGTAAAATGGGATCAAAATGGGGGGGTTTAATCTAAAAGTTTAATTAAAGAAAAATAAAAAAAATGGAAATTTAAATTGAAGAATTTAAAGAAAATAAATTTAAAAACAAATTCAATATAAGTATCAGCCTTAGGCTCCGCTTTGACTCATTTCCAACCGATCATTGAATAAGATTTTATTTCGGATACATGTCGGTTATAGTCTACAAGGCCCGACCCTTGTAACTTGTTTTTCTCTCCGGTAAACTGAAAATCCAAAATCAATTTTTGAATTTCAGTTTTTTGGCTAGACTAACCACGACTATCGCTGTTAGAATAAAATAGTTTAAAATCTGGAAAAACCCTACTCGGATTATGTTGTCTCAATGAGAATCGAATCCGATCTCAATTTCCCTTAGCGGACCGCCGCTAAGTGTGTTCACAGGAAGTCGAATGTGCTACAAACCATCTTTCTTCCCAACTATAAATCGAAACAACCTTCAAACCAATAGATCCTTTTGAATTTGAAAGTGAAATGATTTTAAAAGGAAAGGCCAATTGCTAATCCAAGTTTGCAGAACATTGAGAAATATATTCGAAGAAATTAAGTACTTTTCAACTCTCACAATTGAAATTTAGTCATTGCTTTAGCCCTTGGCTTTTTGGAAAATTAGCTGAGCATGATTATGGAAGAAATCATACTCAACATTTTTTAAGAAAATAAAATCTTAAAAATGAAATATATAGAAAAAGAGAATTTTATAAAACTTAGAAAACAAGAACAAAATTAAGTAATGAGGGATGATTTTCTAACTTACCCCAAGAGGGTGTTTATAGTTCTCAAAAACCATAAAAATAATAAAAGATAATTCTTGAAAATATTTAAATTAAATCCTAAAAACTAAAGATAATTTCTAATTTTGAATTTAAAATGCTGTTGATCCGCTCGTCCATCCTTGCTAACTAGACCTTCTGGAAGCAGCTAACTGGATCTTCTAGAAGCTGCTGACTGGATGCCACATCAGATTCTCATGCCCAAAGTCATGCCCACTAGCCCAACCTTGATTCCAGAAAATAAAACTGCAAAACTTTACCTTCTAAGTGCAATTTCCTGAATTAAAGTCCTACATAGAAAACACACAAAATTGTTCAATTCAGCAACATGAACTAATTATTATGGAGTAATTAAAGATAAAATATTAATCAAATGAAACACTTATCAAATTCCCCCTCACTTATTCAATGCTTGTCCTCAAGCATTTCTCAATTAATACATCGAAACTCAAGTTACATCCTTCATTTCACAATGCATCTAAGATAACCAAATGACCCAAGATCGAAACAATTATTGAAATCAAGAGACAATCAAGTGAAGGCATAACTAGGAATAATTTTAAACAAAGCAAGACATTCCAATAACTTGTCAATTTCAATGAAGCAAAACTTAATACCCTCACAAGGATTCACTCGTTCCGCTCAAAGTGTTTAGTTCAAGAATCGCTCAAGCCAGAACTAATCAAAACATTACCATAAGCTTGTAACTAAATCCAATATCCACTACTAAAATCGAACATGATGCAAAAATCAAATGGTCTTTAAATAGGGTTGCAACGGGGCTTAGGTAGGGTAAGAAAAAGGTAAAAAATGTGTGGTAAAATGCCAAGACAAAAGATGCAAAATGTTGAAGTTCAAGCCACGAATCGAACCAATATAATAAGACAAGCAAAGAAGTTTAAGCAACCATTTTTTTTCTTCTTTTTCTCCTTTTTTTTCTCTTTTTTTTCTTTTCTTTTCGAACCTTTTGCTTTTTTCTATTTTTTTTGTTGCTACTACAAGAAGTTTAAGCTTCTTTTGTCTCGACAAGGGTATGAAAAAAAGGATGAAAATAGGAAAAGGCTCAGGTTTTGTAAATGTGGTGAAAACAAATAATGAAAATAGGCTCAAAAGTGGCTAACTAGGGGAAATGAGTGGGAAGACAATTTTGGGTAGAGAAGTGGTTAATCCTAAGTGCCCCTATCATATTAAAGCATCATATTCAAGCATGTAGTCTCGACAAGATTACGCTACAAGTTCTAAAATGTTGAAAATTAGTTCGGCACAGTCAATGAAATAAAGATCAAGTAATGAAAGTATATGCTCGTAAGGCTCAAAAACTCACATGGAAAGGTGAAATGTGTACTAAGTCAAGCAACATGTCAATTAACAAATATATGGAATGTCAAGTAAAATTTTATTAAAAATCTCTAGTCATGTCAATTATCTATCATGCATCCTAAATTCCAACAAAAGTAAGATCACAAGTCATAAGGAAATCAAAGAGATAAAGTGAAACATAGGACAAGCAACAAGAAATTCCAACGTATTACAATTAAGAAAAACTCAATTTCAACCAATCGAATAAGCAAGATAAAAAAATTGATGCAAATTCTACCCCCCTCACTTAAATCATATTGTCCCAATATGTAAATGAAAGCACAAGAGAGGGAATAGAGATACTCCCTGTGTTTAGTGACGATCGTGTTGGGAATAGGGGAGTAAAAAGGAGGGGTCGGTTTTACTATTGTGCACCGACTCCCATTGTGTTGCTTTATGTAGCATTTATTCGAGTCTAAAATAAAAATAAAAATAATATTAATAAATAAAAATCTAAAATACCAAAAATAAAAATAATAATTAATTAATATAAATAACTGAAATAAATTAATAATGAAGTATAAAATAAAAAAAAACAATGGGTTCCGCTTTATTTAACGTCACTTAGCTCGACGACTTGATTCAGACTACAGGTTCTTTCAATTCGAGTTCTTCGATCAAACCAACTGGAGCGTTTTCATAATACGGTTTCAACCTTTGACCATTAACTTTAAACCGTGCTCCTGTGTTATCTTCAGTTTCAATTGCACCATGGGAAACACTTTGGTTACCACAAAAGGTTCGAGCCACTTCGAACTAAGTTTTCCTGCAAAAAGTTTAAACCTAGAATTAAATAGTAAAACCTTTTGACCAATAGAAAAAGATTTAAAAGAAATGTTACGATCATGGAATTCTTTTGCTTTTTCTTTAAAAATTCGAGCGCTATCGTAAGCATTTCTATGGATCTCCTCAAGTTCTTGAATATGCAATTTGTATGCTTCACCGATTGCATCCATATCCATGTTACACTGCTGTACTCGTGTCGAAACTAACTCACCTTCAGAGTTTTTAATTACCGTAACTCCGATTTTCTTTGGGACCACATGGACCGGACTTACCCAATTACTATCTAAGATCGGGTAAATAGCATCTGCATCAAGGAGTTTTTGTATCTCCTTTTTCATGACTTCTATCATTTGTGGGTTTAACCAGCGTTGACCTTCTCGTGATGGTTTCGCTCCTTCTTCGATCTTTATTTTGTGCATACAAGTCGAGGGACTAAGTCCCTTAATATCGACAATGGTCCACCCAATGGCCTCTTTATGCGCACACAATACTGCTACCAAATCATCTTCTTCTTCTTTTGACAATTTATTTGAAATAATTACCGGTAAAGTTTCGTTTTCTCACAAAAAACGCGTATTTCAAGTGTTCCGGAAATTGCTTTAAGTCGATCTAAGGGGCCTGCAAAATGGAAGGTAAAATTTTAGAGTTTGATGGATTAACGCATGAATCAGAATCAACTGAAAAAAATTTCTCAAACTCCCTGGTTTCTTCTTCAAAATCCTCCAATTCCCTGCACGAATTATTAACAATGTTAGTTTCTACAAACTCTTCAACGACAGGCTCAATATTATCAATAAAATTTATACTAGCAACATTATCTGGATATCGCATTGCTTTGTAAACATCAAATTTAACAACCTCACTGTCGAATTCCATTGTAAGAATTTCGCTTCTTACATCTATTTTTGTGTGTGCTGTACTAAGGAAGGGACGGTCGAGAAGGATTTCTAAAGAAGTGTTTGATCGGTCATTTTCCATGTTGATGACATAAAAATCTGCTGGAAAAATAAGTTCATTTACCTTTACTAAAACGTTCTCGAGGAGTCCTTCTGGGTATATCATAGACCAGTCAGCCAGCTGTATTGTCACTTTCGTATCCTTCAAAGGCTCAGCAGAGAGTGAGTTGCACAAAGAAAGAGGCATAACATTTATGGAAATGCCTAAATCACACATTGCACGTTTAATTCTAATCTTACCGATTTTGCAAGGAATAGCAAACATACCTTGGTCCTTCAACTTTGGTGGAAACTTTCGTTGGAAAACGGCTAAGACATGCTCTCATGAATTCACTTTCTCTATTCCAGTAAGTCGCCTTTTATTTGTGCATAGATCTTTTAGGAATCTGGCATACCTTGGAACCTTTTTGATTACTTCAAGAAGTGGAATATTAATTTCTACTTTTTAGAATATATCTAAAATTTCCCTTTCTTCAGCTTGCTTATCTCATTTTACCAACCTCGATGGAAAAGGACGCAGAACGACATAGGGAGAGGGAGTGGAAGATGATGTGGATGTATCTTGTATGGTGGGGGATGGTGCTTTCTCTTTTTATGTTTCTTTTGGGTGCCTTCTCTATGGTCTTAGGTGCAACAACGGTACCACTTCGAAAAGTAATGGCGCTAACATTTTCTCTCGGATTTGACTTTGTTTGAGAAGGCAATTTCCCTTGGGACTCGAGTCTTCCTATTGTTTGAGCCATTTGGCTCATTTGCTTTTCTAATTCTTGTAGATGAATCTCAGTTCTATTCTGGAACTTTTCTTGGGACAAAGTCAACCTTTCAACAATGGTTTCCAAGGAAGATTTTAGTGGTTGATATGGCTGAGGATGAGAAGGGCTCGGTTGATAGGCTTGATTCGATCTTTGATTTTGCCCATAACTTAAGTTCGGATGGTCTCTCCACCCGGGATTGTAAGTATTGGCGTAGGAGTTGTAAGCCCTTTGAGGGGGCTTACAAAATTCCTCATTGAATTAACTTGGGCTTTGGTATCATCTTGTAACATTAGGTAGCTGTCCGTTGGATCTAGTAATGTGCATATTCCGCATAATCTAGTTGTGCCAATTTTTCCTTAAACAAGAGAATTAACCACATCAGTTAATTTATCGATTTTACTTTCTAAAGTATATGTACTTATCTCGTGAACCCATCGAGGGGGTTCACTAGGAGGGCGAAACTGTTGAGAGTTGGTGGCCATAGTGGAAATCAAGGTTCTAGCCGCATTAGGAGTCATGTTCACAAGGGCTCCTCCACTAGCAGCATCGACCATCTTCATCTCCAAAGAAAGCAAACCTTCGTAAAAATATTGAAAAAGAGTTTGCTCACTAAATCCGTGTTGGGGGCAACTAGCACAGAGTTTCTTAAATCTCTCCCGGTAGTCGTAGAGTGACTCTCCATCTTTTTGGTGAATTCCAAGCATGCTTTGCCTTAGTTCGCTCACCTTAGCCGCAGGGAAGAATCTGGAAAGAAAAAGTTGACTCATGTCAGCCCATGTATTAACAGAATTATGAGGTAAATCAAATAACCAATCTTTAGCCAAATCGGCTAAGGAAAAAGGAAAAGCTCGGAGTTTGATTTGGTCCTCGGATACTCCTTGTGGTTTTGTGCTCAAACAAAACATATGAAATTCTTTGAGATGTTTATGCGGATTTTCACTGGGCAGACCATAGAAAGTTGGTAGAAGATGGATCAAACCAGTTTTTAGCACGAATGGTGTATCTCCATTTGGGAATGTGATACATAAAGGTTGTTGGTCAGTAAGCACTACGGTAAGTTCTCGAATGGTTTGGTCGTTATCTACCATCGGAATCGGTCCTTCGTTATCACACTCAAAGTGTGTTTCGACGTCAAAGGGTGTTTCTATACTCGGTTGTGGATTTGCTTGACGTTAATGTTCTTGTTATTGTCGTCTCTTTTTCTCTCGAAGTGTTTGTACATGGGTTCTACGAGATCGTGCTTCTATCTTTGGGGTCAAAATCTGCTAGTTCATTTTCCTGGTCATAAATCAAAAACAAAAACTTTTATCAGTAACTTTTCCGAAGTCCCCGACAACGGCACCAATTTAACAAGCGTCGTAAACTGTCAAAATAATTATTCTTAATCTCTAAAAAAAATAATTAAATAATGTAGTAAAGAGAAGAAGGGTCAATCCATAGGGACTTATGTGATTCTGATGTAGAAAGCCTTTAATTTTTTATTTAGGTGAAATGGGATAAAAATGGGAGGTTTTAATCTAAAAGTTTAATTAAAGAAAAATAAAAAAATGGAAATTTAAATTGACGAATTTAAAGAAAATAAATTTAAATATAAATTCAATATAAGTATCAACCTTAGGCTTCGCTTTGACTCATTTTCAACCGATCCTCGAATAAGATTTTACTTCGGATAAATGCCGGTTATTGTCTACAAGGCCTGACCCTTGTAACTTGTTTTTCTCTCCAGTAAACCGAAAATCCAAAATCAATTTTTGAATTTAAGTTTTTTGGCTATACTAACCACGACTATCGCCGTTAGAATAAAACAGTTTAAAATCTAGAAAAACCCGACTCGGATTATGTTGTCTCAATGAGAATCGAATCTGATCTCAATTTCCCTTAGCGGACTGTCGCTCAGTGTGTTCAAAGGAAGTCAAATGTGCTACAAGTCGTCCTTCCTCCCAACTGTAAATCGAAACAACCTTCAAACCAACGGATCCTTTTGAATTTGAAAGTGAAATGATTTTAAAAGGAAACGCCGATTGCCAATCCAAGTTTGCAGAAAATTAAGAAATATATTCGAAGAAATTAAGTGCTTTTCAACTCTCACAATTGGAATTGAGTCATTGCTTTAGCCCTTGGCTTTTTGGAAAATTAGTTGATCATGATTATGGAGTCTTCGAGATTAACACAAAAACCAGTAACTGATCGTTTCGACATAGGACATGAGGCCCAATCTGAGTCACAAAATGCAATAAGTTATGGTTTATTAGATGCAGCCAACAAGATACCTTTACTTAGATTTTTCTTCACATATAGAACTAGCCTGAAAGGTACTTCCAAAATGCGATTTCTTTGACTGGTGCATAATTGACTTAGGTGTTGGACAGAAAATGAGATGTCCAGATATTGGTCAAATACAATAATATCCCAAGAAGCAGTTGATATATTGCAACATCAGAAATCAACTCATCACCATCAGCCTCTGGTTGTGTGAATTTATCATATTCAACCGAAGTGAGCTACTGGTTCTGTTCAAGAGGTGTACTTGCTGGCTTTACTTCTCTTAACCCAACATCGGCTATTAAGTCAAACGGATACTTCCCTTAACTTAACACGATGCCTTTATTTTACCTCATAACCTTTATAAGAAAGAACTTCAACACACCCAAGTCCTTCATCTTGAAACTCTTATGTAGAACCTTTTTTAGTTCATTTATCCTACCAACATCACTTCCCGTAATTAACAAATCGTCCACAAAGACCAGTAATATGACTATATTACCTCCCTACCTTTTTGAAAACAAATAATAGTCATATCTGCTTTGTGAGTACCCTCCTTGTAACAAAGCCTCAGTAAGCTTTAAATTCCATTGTCGAGAAGCCTGCTTCAAACCATATAAGGACTTGAGCAAACGACACACCTTGTGCTCCCCTTATTTGCGAAAACCTTCAAGGATATCCATATAAACCTCCTCTTATAGATCACCTTGAAAGAAAGCATTGTAGACATCCATTTAGAATCGAGGCCATCTATACATGGTAGCCACACTGATGACTGTTCGAACAGTAATATGCTTAACCACAGGAGAAAATGTTTCTTGAAAGTTAATACGAGCTTGCTAGTTGTACCTTTTCCCCACCAATCTAGCTTTAAATCATTCCACAAATCCATCAAACTTGTATTTGATTTTACACACCCACTTGAATCTAATAGGAACCGCTCCAAATGGTAAAGAAACTACCTCACATGTACCATTGTCCTCTAAGGCTCAAATTTCTTGTTGGATAGCATCAACCCAACGTGGATTCGAAATGACCTCGATATAAGTTGTAGTTTAGTCATGAAAGAGAGTTGGGCTGCAATGGATTGAGTGTGAACTGGTAAATGTGAAGTAGAATAAAAATGAGAAATATGGTATGTATCTATGGCAAGTGAAGCTGAAGATTGGTTCCTGTAAACATAATCTTTCATCCGTGTAGGTTGCTTGACAGACCGTGTGGTGCGGCGTAATAGTGAGAAAGATGGTTGTGAAAAAGATGGTGAGGAAGATTGTTTAGGTGATAAAGACTGGTTAGGCAAGATTGGTGAGGTAGAATCTACTGGTAAAGGTGATAGTGTGAGATTTAAAGTAATCGAATGTATAGGCTCAAGATCAAGAAATTTAAAACTATCAGTCGTAGGAAAGGATACAAAGTTTTTGTTGGAAAATGTAAAAGGAAATATAGTTTCATGAAATATAACATCCCGGTTAACAAAAAAAAATATTTCAAGATTAAATAACAAGTAACCTTTTTGAATTGTAGAATACCCCATAAACATAGAAAGGATAGCCATTAGAGAAAACTTATCATGATAATTCGGTGTGGTGGCATAACAAAGACAGCCAAAAACTCTTAATCGAGAAAGATTAGGGGGATTGTTGTATAATATTTTAAAAGGACTCTTCCAACATAACAGAGGAGTAGGTGATCTATTAATAAAAAACAAGCAGTTAACACACACTCACCCCAAAGCTTGCTAGGCATTTTAGACTAAAATTTGAGAGACCTAACAACCTTAAGAAAATGGCGATGCTTATGCTTAGTAACCCCATTCTGCTAAGGAGTTTAAGCACATGAACTTTGATGCACAATTCCCAGCAAATTAAAATAGTCATTGCAATCAGTCTTAAAAAATTCATATCCATTATCACTACGTATACATTTGATGTTAACTGAAAATTGATTTTTGATCAAGGCAACAAAATGCTTAAGATGTATAAGAGCATCACTTTTGTATCTCAACAAATACACCCACGTCATTCTTGAGTAGTCATCAACAATAGTTAAGAAATACCTATGACCACTATAAGTAAAAATTCAATAAGTGATAGCATTAGAAAGAACCATTGATTTCTCCTTACTTATTGCATAATTTGTTCCCATTTGTTCATCTTAAGCGTACATTTTTAGTATTTTTAATTTAGTATTTGCATTTTCTAACTTAATGAAGCTCAGCCTAATTTCCTTTAAATTTATCATGTTTTTACTACTGATGTCGCTGCATTAGTTTGCTTAGTATTACGATCAGAAATGTCACTGTAGGAACCTATCCAAAAGTATTAATGCATGAAGGTGTCCAGAGTTGTCGCTGCAAAACAGGATCCAAATTTGTGCCCAAAATTGTCGCTACACCTGACAGTTGTCTGGTTAACACACCAAAAATATGTGAGTTGTATAGTTAGTATAACCAACTTGTACAGCTAGAGGATGTTAGATCTGGAAGGTAGAACACCTGTACTGTGAAGTTGCTTTTAAATATTGAAGAGAAGGAAAGAGAAAGGGGATTCTTTTTTACTTTTCTACAGACTAAAATTTCTTTTTCAACATTTTCAAGCTTGCATCCATGGCAGCTTAAATTCCTGAGGGCAACCTGACTTTGACGAGAAGGCAATCCTGCTCCTGATGAGGAGCATCCTAAATGCGATCCAAGAAGAGTGTAAGAGAGTGATTCAAGTAAACTAGAAATAAGATGCTTCAATTTATTCTGTTATTTCTCTTACTTAACATTGATAAGTCTTGCAATCCAAGAGGAGTGTAAGAGAATGATTAGTCTTGATAAAAAAATATTCTTGAAAAGGTGGTGAATCCATCAAGGATGGATTGGTCTTCTAATTTGGATGATGCGTTGTAGGCATTATGCATAGCATATAAAACTCCACTTGGAACGTTGCCATATCAACTTGTGTTTTGTAAAGCATGTCACTTGCTCGTGGAATTAGAACATAAAGCCATGTGGGCAATCAAGCAATTGAACATGGACTATGAAGTTGCTGGAAAGAAAAGACAGTTGGACATTACTGAACTGGAGGAAATTCGACGCAATGCTAATGAAAATGCCACAATCTATAAGGAAAAGACTAAGTGCTGGCACAAAAAATTTATTTTGCAGCAACAATTTACTACAGGTCAACTGGTTTTATTATTTAATTCGCGATTAAAATTGTACCCAGGTAATTGCACTCACAATGGTCTGGTCTATTTTAGGTTGTCGAAGCATTTTTTCATGGTGCGATCACAATTAAAGACATAAATGATGGGCACAAATTTAAGGTGAATAGCCAATGGCTGAAGCATTACTTTAGCCATAATTATCACAAACCGGAAGGAGATCATTAATCTGGTCACATTTTTCTAACCTCTCTTTATGTTTTTATCATGTACTTTTAGTTTATTTTGTTATGTTTCAATTATCTTGCTTAGTATTTTTGCAGGAATAAAGTCATTTCTTTTGTGGATGCATAAAAAACTCCTTGTCGACGCAACTTATCTACTAACTCATCACAAAATCAAAATAGATTAGGAAACAAATCGTGACATTTCAAGCACCTATTCCCTAACCGTTGGATCGGTTTGAAATAGGGCGATCCGAGTGGACGCATTTATTAGATGCAGACTGACTGTCCTGTCTCTACAGTGTAAAAGAACACGACTCTCCATCTCCACTTTTCACTCCCTATAAAGCAATCCACTGTGCCGATAATGTTACTTAGAAAAACCGCTATTGCTACTGAAACTTTTCATGAAAGCTCTCATTTTTTTTCTACTCCCTACTACCTTTGCTACAAAAAAGATATGGCCAAAACTCGAGGAGCAAAAACACCATCAAAATCTACTACAGAACCCTCCTCCATCACTGTGGTGTGAGAAACAGCGCATCACCCATCTAGGGAACCAATGGTGTTTCTGACCAAGGCTGCAAATGATCGCTTCCAAGATAACATGCTGAAGTGCAACTATCATCCTAAGTAGGGTTTTCAGCTATCGAAGCATCAAGACCTGGGGAAGCAAGTCAATAAAACTATTATGAGAATCGGTCGGGAAACCTTTTGCACCCATCCTGGAGGCTATTAACCATCTCTTGTGAGAGAGTTTTATGTAAATCTGACTGACAGCGAACAAGAGTTCATCTTCGTTCGTGAAGGGTTAGTACATTGAGATGCCTCTCTCATTAATGCTCTCTACAACATCACTGTGGAAGAGGATGAGTACATGGCCTTCTTAGAAGAACTCATAGAGGAGGGGGCTGACATTTTGATGCAAGACCTCTGTATCGAAAAAGCGGTGTGGATGGGCAACAATCCGAATAACTACACCATGCACTGTCGCTTCCTAACATTACAGAGTAAAGTCTGATTTCACTTTATTAACTGTTGTCTCATGCCTTCTACTCACAGCACAACAGTCACTTTGGATCGGATGTGTTTAATCCACTCAATCATCAAGGGGAGACAAATTGATGTAGGTGCAATTTTGCACCAAGAAATTACAGACTATGCTGCTAGGCAAACCGGTATTCTAGAGTTCCCTTCATTAATCTTGCAGTTGTGTCAACAACGAGAAGCGATACCTCATGAAGGAGAAGAAATATTGAACAACAAAGGACCTATTAATGATGCTTCCATAGAGCACATGACTCGGGGGAAGGACACTCCTGTTGTGAAGGAAGCTAAAGCTAGGAACAGGAAAGGCAAGGCAAATATTGAAGAAAAGAAGGCTAATGTCACCACAGATCTCACTTTATGGCGAAAGGTCAAAGAGGTAGAAAAGATTTCTGACGAAATTAACATTCGACAGATAAAACTTGCCTGTGCAGTCGAGGATATGGAAAGGTCGTAAAACCTATTCTATGCCTACACTAGGGCATGGAATAGTGTCATTGTTATTACACTGTGTCGTATAAGCAAAGCGCCTCTACTAGAGTTCCCTATCTTTCCTCTAATCATTAGAGAAGATATGCTTTCAACTATAGAGGCTACATCAGAAGGAAGGGACCAGTCAGTAGAATCTCCGCAGATGGTTCATATTTTTGATGATAAACACGAGGTAAATTAGAAAGAAGTAAAAGACTGCCTCCAAAACATTGCCAGCCTATTTGAGGATGATTTTTCCACTAGCCCAGAGGCTACTATGGTTGAGAAGGAGGACAATGTTGATGAAGGAAACACGCCATTAGAACCTATGGAGACAAAAGAGGAAAAAAAAGAGGAAGAATAAGAGGAAAGAAGAGAAGGACATGATGTCGAGACAAATTCGACTGATGAATTTGTCACCGCACCTGAAGTTGTGAGTGCATCTTTGGATGATTTGGCGCCACCTAATGCGAGTCAGGCGAAGGTTGTGACTGTCAGTAATGAGGATTACAATCCTCTAGCCATGGTGCTTTATACTGCACCGCTTGCTGAAATACACCCATCTGATGTCACGGTCGATGATACTAAGGCGCAAAGTGAAGCTGAGGAGCAATCCGAGGATCTGGCTAAGCCAAAGGAACGAAAGAGGAAGCGCACCAAAGACAAGAAGTGCCACAAGGAGGAGCGCAAGTGCAAGAAGAAGAAGACCAATGCAGCCATATCTTCGACTGCAGCAAATTGAGTTAGTTTTATTTTCAGTTCTTAGTTTTAGTTGTCATGCATATCATGTAGCTGTAATGTAATTATCATCACATTTCCTTTGTCATTGCATTTTTATTGTCACTGCATATACATTGTCATTGCATTTCCACATGTCATTGTAAATTAAATTAGGGACAATTCAAACTTTAAGTTTGGGGGGAATGTATATGGGCTGGAAATGCAAATGCACCCACACTTTAAAAATTTGTCCTTTTAAGTTTAATGAAGTATGCAATGTTATTGAGAATGTGCTTGAAATTTCTTTCAAGTGATGCTTAATTATTGAATCATGTGAATTGTTAATGAATGAGTTGGACGCATTTGATTGAATTTTGTATCTTCAATTCTTGGATGAATGATTTAGATTGCATTAGTAATGGATGAATAGTATCATTATTTGAGTCTTGAATGAATCTGCCATTTACAGCTACTTGTATATAAGTATAGTTATAAATAAAAGACACTCCAATGTGGGTGTATTGTGAACTGTTAAGGGGGAACACTCCAATGCAAGTGTGAGAAAAAGTAATCTAGCCAAAGGTTATCACTGCAAAAGTGTGTTTCGGCGCAATTACGTACTCCTTGGAGGTTTTTGTTGCACCCCATCATTACTTCGTAAGAACAAGAGTATAGTAATGCAACGACATCCCTCAGCACATATATAAAAAAGATGAAGAAAAAAGAGAAAAAGGGAAAAGAAGAAAAAAATATCTATGTATATATTACTGTAGAATAAATGTTGTTTTCGTAGAAAGAATTTAAGATTTAAAGTATGATGATAGCATTAATGAAGTTGCAATTTTAATTATTCATACTTATGAATTGTCGATGCAATTTTCTATCATTTGAATATGATTTATTCATTAGGATTTTAGATGATTCAAGTTGCTAGAATAATAATTGCCTTGATAAATTTTTTGTTATAACCTTTCTAGTTTTTGTTTACTTAAGGATAAGTAAAAACTCAAGTTTAGGGGTGTAATAGCATTAGAAAGAACTATTGATTTCTCCTTACTTATTGCATAATTTGTTCCCATTTGTTCATCTTTAGCATACATTTTTAGTATTTGTAATTTAGTATTAGCATTTTCTAACTTAATGAAGCTCAGCTTAATTTCCTTTAAATTTATCATGTTTTTACTACTAATGTCGCTGCATTAGTTTGCTTAGTATTGCGATAAAAAATGTCACTACAGGAACCTGTCCAGAAGTATCAATGCATGAAGGTGTCCAGAGTTGTCGCTACATAAGAGAATCCAAATTTACGCCCAAAATTGTCGCTGCACCTGACAGCTGTTTGGTTAACACACCAGAAATATGTGAGTTGTACAGTTGGTATAACCAACTTGTACGGCTAGAGGATGTTAGATTTGGAAGGTAGAACACCTGTACTATGAAGTTTCTATTAAATACTGAAGAGAAGGAAAGAGAAAGGGGATTCTTTTTGGCTTTTCGGCAGACGAAAATTTCTTCTTCAACATTTTCAAGCTTGCATCCATGGCATCTTAAATTCTTGAGGGCAACCTAACGTTGACAAGAAGGCAATCTTGTTCCTGACAAGGAGCATCTTAAGTGCGATCCAAGAGGAGTGTAAGAGAGTGATTCAAGTAAACTAGGAATGGGATACTTCAATTTATTCTGTTATTTCTCTTGCTTAACACTAATAAGTCTTGATAATTTGAGTTGTTTGGAAGTAAAATTTCATTTCAGATCTGAATGATATCTATTTCAACATTTCCTTTACTGTTTATCTTTGGATTTAACTGTTTGACCACAGAAGTGTGATTGCAGTCACTGTCATTGGAAAGTGCAACAACAAATTAAGTTAACAAGCAAGACAACGAAAGTTTCTTGACGATCAAAGGAATTCAGTCCACTTGTTATTGAGTTTATTACATTGCCAACACTGGAAGGTGTGGTTAGTGTGATTATTTGAGTCTTCGATAAACAGGGAAATTAAAGTTGGTAAGATTTCACTGTGCTTATTTACAGCGACAATTTATCTGTTATTAACCTTGTGATCACATTTAGCTTCATGCCAACTCTTCAACTCAATAAACCCCATTTTATTATCATTACTTTACTTCTTAATTTTTTCAATATTGCTTCGACAAATTAATCTCATTATTTTACTGCATTTCTTATTTTATTGCTTCAACACTTAACATCACAATCTCTCTTGTTTTAAATTTTCATTGCATTGACAACTATATACATAAACAACCATCCCTGTGGGATTGATATCCGATAGACGTACATCTATCTATTATACTTGCATCGACAGTGTTCGCTTGCACAAATTGTTGTGATGTTCATAGCCCGATCAATAAGGCCTCCACAAATCTATATGAATAAGAGAGAAAAAAATAGCATCAACGTGAGTTGTGCTTTTCGGAAATGACAACCTAGTTTGTTTTGCAATAGGACACACTGGATATTGTTTGATTCTAGTACTATTCGAAACTGTGCAAGGAAGGTTATGCACCTTATTCAATCTTGAAACTAAGGCATGGCAAAGTTTAGAATGCCAAAGGAAGGATGGCTTAACATTTTTTGAAAAAGAAGTGTATGTAATAGTTGGTGGTGATACAACTATAGCCATGCTAGTTTGTCGAGTAGGTTGCAAGATGTAAAAACCACCTTGCTCCTTACCAATCCCCCTCATCCTTCCACTTGAGAGGTCCTATATAAGACAAAACTTTGGATAAAACAAAACAAAACATTTTTTATCATTATTAAGCTTAGAAATGTAAAGAAGATTATAATGAAAATTTGGCAGGTATAAAACTTTGGTTAACTGGAGGTTAGGCTAAATAGTGCAGGTGCCAATGTGAGTAATGGGAACCGAGGAACCATTTGGGAGTCGAACACAAGGAGAGTTCAAAGTACTTGCAATAGGAAATTCTAAAGATTGGAAATCAGACAGTATATGGTCAGTAGCTCCTGTATCCATAACCCAATTGTTAGGCATATCAACCATACCTGCCAAACTTGCAGCTATTTCAACTGTTGGTTCCTTGTTCAACTGACTTAAAATTTGTTGGTACTGTGTTTGAGTAAACACGGGTGTTTGTGAATCAGCCACAAGAGTGCCATCTTCATGAGTCACCTCACCGCCATTACAGAGTCAGTAATTGAAGCATTGTTCACCGAAGGACCCAAAGTATTATTTGCCTTCTTCTTGGTGAACCTAAAATCAGTTGGGCAACCAATGATCCAATAACAATTTTCTTTCTTATGTCCTTTAACCTATCAATGATCACATGTTCCAGTAAATCGCCTTTTTTGAACCACATTTACTGAGTGTAACGAGATTGAATCAGAATCCCAAACACTCGAGCTATGCTGCCTTTGAGACTCCTTTTGCATAAGCGTGGAGTAAACTTGATTCACAGAAGGTAACGAATTCATTAACAAGATTTTGCTACGCACCGCATTGTATGACTAATTTAGCCCCACTAGAAATTGGAATAACCTCTATTATAAGACATGTTCAACATTTTTCCTTGACTGATCACATCCACATGAAGCAAAAGGAACTAGTGTATCATACTCAACCTATAATAACTGCAACTTAGTGAAGTACATGGAAATAGAATTCGTACATTGAAGATGAGAATTGATTTCACGATGTAGAAAATAAACCCTAGAACCATCAACCTTATGGAACCGTTCACCAAGATCTTGCCACACGGTTGCTCCGTTGGAAGCAAAAACGATCCCTGTTGAAAGTTCCCTGCTGATTGTATTCAGAATCCAAGACAAGACAATAGCGTTGCACCGCTCCTATTGATTACCCAATTCATCTGGTTTCTTATCTTTAGAGCAAGAACCATCCACAAATCCCAATTTGTTTTTGGCAAGCAATGTGATCTTCATAGATCAACTCCAAACGTTGTAATTTTCAACGCCAAGTAACTGATGAGAAACTAACAAGGCCCCGGGTGTATCTAACGGATGCAAGTAGAGAGGATGATTAAAATCAACCACCAATTCTGAATTACTCACCATATTTGCAACAAACAACTAACCACAAAGCAGAGAGAAACCACCGATCAAGAATGGCATAGTTAAGAAGAAAGGGAAAAAACAAAAACAACACCTAGATCTTTAATTGGACCATGCCCAACAACCATATCTGGGCCAGCAAAAGACAAAAATGGGCTTGACTTGGCTATCAGCCTATACAACTCAAAAATAACCAAAAAACACCAACTTCAACCAGCAAGCAACAAACTATCATTGGATAAACATCAAGCAATAGCAAGCAACAAGGACAGACTTGATCGTCGGATAAATGACGATCACCAGAGCTCTGATGCCATGTTCAGAAGGCTGATCTTGAAACAATGAATGAGGAAAAACTTGTTGATTCAATGAAAAAACCTAACTGTTATAATTACATGCTTACTGACTTTATAGATTAAAGCTCTAACTAACAAACAAACTAACTATATCAAAAACTAACCACCCAACTATCTACTAACTTCTCAACACAACCGAGCTACATTAGGGAAGAACCACGTCAGGCAGCCATCAGAACCTAGCAGAAGGGACGCAATGTGCATAGAAGGGTATGAAAGAACCGAGAATGCGCAATAGGGATCTGAGGGCGCAGTAGCAATGCGAAACGGTGCCAAAAGTGTCTAGAACTGGCTAAAGTGCCTAAAGTGTCAAAATTGTATTTTGACTCTCAAAATATATAATTCAATTCTAATCCTCTAAAAATAATTTTTACTACCCTTATTCTCAAACCCTTTTTTTTACCAAAAAAAAAACTTCTAACAACGAAATTATATACAAAAATATTGAGACATATAGTAATATTTTACAAAGTTTGCGAAATGCAGACCATATAAAAAACAATGATTGTAAATGTACATAAAATTATGGAACGTAAGGAGTTATTAGGCAAAGTAGAGAGTTGGAAGAGAGGGTGGAGGCAGTAGCAACAAATTCCAAGTGATATTTTTAATGAAAAACAAAAGATTGTTTTGAGTGGCTATTTCACATTAATAAGAGAATTCTTGAATGTGGAAAGAATATATGAGATATGGATTTTTCTTTATTTATGCTATATGACCTAATAGCAACTTGCATTTATCTAACATTATACCTTTTCTAATTCTAATATCACAAAACATTATCGCCTCATTTGCTATCCAAATGTGTTCAGATTTCAGACCAATAGAATAGGTTGGACTTGAATTTAATTACGTTTGAAATATGATACTTTAAAGGAATTAAAAATTATTAATTAACTAAAATTTTATTATATTTGAACCTGTGTGTTGGCTTCATGATTAAGAGTATTCATTGTCTTAGATATAGTTTAGGTTCGAGTCGTGCCAATCGCGTTGTTGTTAAGGTTTTACCTTCCCAAACTCTTTCCTTTAACATTGTATTCAAAGGCAAAGGAAAGGGTTAGACCGAGTCGCAAGCACTCTGCATTGATTTTGAAATTTCTCTAAATTTTATAATTTAATTTTATTTAAAATGTTGCTATAGTTCTTTAATTTTTTTAAGTTTTGAAAAAAAAAAAATCCTAGTAGGCTCTACAAAATATTCAAATTAAAAAACAAAGCAAAATTGAACAATATCAAATATTCTAAATGTAATATCGAGGCAAATCATTTAACAATTAATTCATCATATTAAGTTTATTTTTTACCATTTTGATACACCATATGCAAAGCTGAATACAATCGATAAGGATAAACTTTCCAACGCCTAAAACTCCTATAAATTTAGAGGGAGAACGAAATCTTGCTCACAGAACAATTCACTATTAAAATACATCATAAGAAATGGTTGAAGTTTAATTCACTCATCTAAGTCTTTATATATTAATTAGATCACTCTTCTCACTAAGATTTTAGTCTTGAAATTTTAGTTACAATTTGAATAATAAAAACAATTTGTCTACAACAATTTACAATAAATTAAATTTCTCAAAGTGAATAATATAAGTTCTCTCGATCTCATACATAAAACATTGGACAAGCTTTTTTTAAATAGACGTGAACTAATCTGTCGAAACTACAATCAAAGTGAATCTCTATCTCCACCATTTCATCTCAACCAGGTCTTCAATATGAAAGGATCAATAGAGATCTTCTAAGAATAATTTTTTTAGGAAAAATCTCTTCAAATAAGAAGCTCAATCTCATTAAAAGTGTTGATAGAAATTCATGCTTGATTTGATTTTCTTCATGTGTCTTCCAAGTATAGGAATTAAAAGTCGTTAAGACTTCAAATGTCTAGGATGTTACTATTTCACTCAATGCTGGAACAACACCTGGGATAGTGAGTTTTGTTTGAGTTCTTTACTTGATTCGTTTTAATTAATTCTCTATCGGCAAATTATTTTTTCTTGGCAAATGGACTTTATTTCGAACGGGAGAAGAAAGAGAAGAGTTTGATTCAAATCATACCTTATTCTTTGATTTTACCTTACTTGGAGGCTAAGTTAATTTGGTTTTTACTTATAACGAAAGTTTTTATCTTCAAATTTAAAAAGGGGTTTTTTGTGGATAATTTCTCTGTTGTAAATGCTGATTTATCTTCTTAGTTGCTTGGACAATGCGTTTATCTTAGCCTATAAATAGGTTGCTGTAATGATCCGAAATTTAATAGTATCGGAAAATGTGATTTTGAAATTCCATTCCGTAAATCAAATCCGTAAACATAAGATAAAAATATTTATGGAATTATTGTAAAAATATATTGAAATTTAGTTAAATAATAGAATCGAAAGAGTCGTTAATTAAGCTTACTAATGTTAAATTTGAATTGAGGTTTACCCAGGTATTTGTTTATTTCTCCATACCGTATGGTGCCAATGGAGCTAAAAAAGCTCAAAACTCAATTGCAGTATCTCCTGGATAGTGGCTCTATATGTCGTGTATCGCCTTAGGGAGCTCCAACATTATTTGTTAGAAAGAAAAATGGGTCAATACGGCTCTATATTGAATACGTTGGCAATTGAGAACTGGTGTTTGTTGTCGTGTATCGATGATATGTTCATGCAGTTGAAAGGTGCATGAGTCTTCTCTAAGACTAATTTGAGATTTGGATATTGTCAATTAAAGGTAAAAAATAATGATGTGTTGGAAAACGTACTGTACGCGTTTGGTCACTATGAAAACTCCAGTGATACTGATTGAGCTGACGAATTCGCCTACAGTGTTCATAGATTTCCTAGGCTACGTCTTCCAGCCATATTTGGATCCATTTACAGTAGTAATCATTGAGGGCATCCTGATATATTAAAAATTGAAAAAAAAGACCGTGTTAAGCATTTGAAAATTGTGTTGCTAAAGTTGCGTCAAAAGCAACTGTATGGAAACCTTGACAAATGCGAATTCTAAATATCAGGAGTTGTTTCTCTAGGACATGTAATATCGGTCAATGGAATCTGTGTAGATTCCGAGGAGATTGAAACCATTTTGCAATGGTAGTCGTCCAAAAATGTGTTTAAAATCCGAAGCTTCTCAAGCTTGACTGGTTATTACAGAAGATTCGTAAATGGGTCTTTCAAGTTAACACTTTTATTATTTATCAATTGTACTTTTCAATCTTTGAGAAATTAAGATATCACATATTTTCTAAATCTAATTTTTTCTGTTTCTAATTCCAAAGAACAAATCGGACAATCAAACTAATCACCTTACATGAGAAACTGCATTAGCCTTGCTTCCAAAACTCATCCCACCTTAACTCCCTTAATCATTCTTCGAACATCTTCAAATATTTATAATGTTTCGATAATTATAAATTAATTGCAGTTAAGTACTATACGTTGAGTTGAAGTCCAATTGCACTGTGAGATTTAATAGCTAGTACTGAGTTGAAAAATTTTGACTTTAAAGTCGCGACACCACTCCATGGATGTCGCAACACCAGCTCTTAACGTTACGACGTCAACTTACTACTTTGAAAGTCGCAACACTACTTCATCAAGATCCCGGTTCTAAGCTTCTACCGTTGATGTCGCAGCACGAGACCTTCATGATTGTGGTGCAAACTTGATCTACTTTGAAATCTTTGTAGTTAGGTCTTGAGTTGATCTTTAGAAACTTTCATAACCTCGTGTAAATCACGAATAAGAATATATACCATGTTATATTTATGTCTTAATCTGAATAGCTTGTATAAATTATTGAATAGATAAACGCATATGCGTAGTTACTCCGAAAACAAACTTCAAACATTCTATTTTTATCTGTGAAATGACCCATGTTCTTTGCTTTTAGCCCTATTCTCCACTAACACATCTCCAATTTACCTCCCATTTCATCATCAACAGTATTCTTCTTACCAGGGTACTCCCCCTATTCCTTTTATCCCCCGATTCACCATTAACCTTAAAGATCAGAATTAGGTTCATCCCCCACCCAACCCTCTCATTCAACATATCCCACCCCTATCTTTTCACCCTTTAACATTCTTTCTAACTCTTTAGACACAAGACAATCCTCCCCCACACCTCTTAAATCCTTCCTTCCCCTTCCTCCTCTCTCCTCAGATCCTGATACCCTTATCCAAACCCACCCCCCTACCCATTGAACTCCTATCAGAACTACTCTTCCCTTTGTTACCATTGTCTCATTTCATTGCAACTTTCATCCACATGCCATATTTATTTTCATTTCTCGATTCAAGCCTTTCATTACAAAATCTCTGTGCCACAGGTCACAGATCAAAACCCATGACGGATACACCTAAAGCATCTCATGATGGTCTATTGATTAAATGAAGCCCATTTTACTTAAACTAGTCCGATTCATTAAACATAAAAAAAAATTCTATATACTTGAAAACTTTATGGACCAATGAAATACTCTAGTAAAATTAAAGTTACCATGATTAATGTAATATCTAAGACTATATAGACTTTAAATATATTAAGACTCTCGTACTGTAAAAAGACATTAACTTTATTCAATATGTACTATTAAATCTGAAAAAACGTAACTATAACATTTACTCAAACACCTTATATTTATTATTTTCTTGTGATTTTTATGTTCAATTCAAGTTTCTTTCCATTTTGAGTTTCTTAAGCAAATTTGAAGAAAAAAATGGTCCCCATGATATCTGCACATGCCCAATTCTACATCTAAAACAGAAATCTCCAATTTTCTTGTACTTAGTAATAGCCCAAATCCAATCCTTTCCTTCCCTTCCCTTCCCTAGGCACCCAAAAACCATCCACTAGAGGTTTGGTAGTATCAATAGATACCCTCACCGTAATGAAGCTTTTACCATTTCCATTTTCCCAAGATTTATCATCCACTCTAACCAAATCACCAATAATACTCCCAATAGTACGGGCATTCTTTATAGTAATCATCTCTAGAGGAAGGTTATGCACCTGTACCAAGAAGCCAACTCTATCAAAGCTCACCTCCTTAATACAAAGGACGCCAAATACAAGTTGTTCCCCATTTCCCTGATTGCACTTGTCTCCCTTGCTCGCCAAATGCTCTGTAGTACGCCACGTACACCCCACCTATTGACAATCTTCTCTGCATGAATTTTCCTCACCAACGAAAATTGTAAAGCTCCCCCAAACTGCCTCTGATCCGCTTCAAGATTGATCTCTAGTCCCACCATAATCCCCACTAATTCAGATCGATTCAAAGAAAAAGAACAAGGGATAATTAAGTGGACCCCTTCTATAACCTGGTTAATGAAGAACCAGAACCACAACTATCCTTCGAATGAAAAACAAAACGAGACCTAAAATAGATTGACGAAACAAGGACTATCTAAAACCTAATTGATACCGGAAATTACTAAAAGGATTGCCCAACAAGATGACTCAATCCTAAGGAAAACCCAAAGAAAAACAAATGAATTTAGGAGAAGACCTCTAAAGTAAAGACAAAAAGCACTCGTAGTAAAGAAAAACTCCCAAAAAATGAGAGAAATTTTTAATCCTAATTAACTTCTCGTTGAATCGACTTCCCATTTCGACATCATTGAATTTCATCGAATGAGAAAGACATATATATCATAACAATAAAACCAGTGTGTCGAAATCTCTTATACACTTCAATATTTACAAAGAGGCATGAAGATACGACAGTTGAATTTGGAGAAGCGTAAAATCATTTAAGCAGGACTTAACAACATTATAGCAATTTAAAAGATTGAAAGTAAATATAACAGCACAAGAGAGACATCTTCTCATTGTAGCGGCAGTCAGAGGATGGCACACCGAGCAGCTTGCTTGCGGAGCTCCTCTGTCTCTTTCTGCGCTCTTTCTAGATTCTCTCGAAGCTTCCGGATTTGATCATTTGATTTCATTTGAGCTAACTGCGCCAACTCTTCCGCCTTCAGCCGTGCTGCCTGCTCCTCTGCTAACTGCTGCTCCAACCTGACCGTCGCCTCCTTCAGCTTTAACTCAACCTATATAACATCAACCACCAACACCATGCAAAATGATTAGCTAGCTATATATCACCGAAATTTAACAATGGCTCGGGTTATATTGTGAAAACATGCATACTCAATCTTAAGCCATAGAAAAAAATGGTTGATAGCTGGCAAAAAACCAACGAACATGAATTTTAACAAGGAAACAGTTAAAAGGCACTCCCTCCTAGGGACACAATGCATTTGACCTAGGTGTATGAAATTAGCAAGGGTATTCTTTATTAGATACATTTCAGAACAATGCTTATATATGAGAAGTAAGCAATGATTCTCACACATCAACAGAAGCATAAGTACGTGAAGCAACAAGGATATTGGTAATTGGTATCATAACTTTAATACAAGAAGGTAGACCCGGCAGTATTAAACAGGACATAAACTAAAACACACCACACAAAATATAACATGAACACAACATGAATACATGAATCACACAATATAACATGAACACAACATGAATACATAAATATCTCAAATATAAAATACCTTAAAGTAACATGCTAAAATACACAAACATGATAAAGTATATATATGAAAGAGTAAAAACTACATTTGATGTCTAAACTATGTTGCTCTGAGTATATCAAGAGCAATGCCTACACTCTTCCAATTAAAGACTAAACAAGGCCGAAAGCCAAAACTTCAGGAAAATAGGAATAGAAAGACTCATGGTTCGCAACTAAAACAACTCATGGTTATGCTTTTGGATATAAAATAAGGATGGGTGCAAAATTTTTAAGATGTCAGCTAATAATTCTTTAGAAATGACTCAAATTTAATACTCCCTCCTTTTCATATTGCATGCCCAGTTTTGACATAGCATCAAGATCAAGATATGCACTTTTCAAAGTCCAAAAGTAATGTATACGTACATATATTTAAAATAAATATGAAGATAAGAAAAGTGAGCATAAAAAGGAAATAAGGACATCCAATATGGAGTAGATGTGAGATAACACGACACAACACTCCTCACATGTAGCTCACAGGGCTTACACGTGGACAACCTCAATAGGGGTCATCAACCTCACAGGGGATTAAGCAGGAACAATAACATAACAAAACCTGGATCTTAATACCATCTTAAACATCCAACGCAAACCCAATTGGTAATAGGTGGAAGGTAATGTGGTGATAAGATACCAGCTAAGCTAAAATGGAAATTTTGAAGTTGTACAAGCAGCGGAACTCAAATATGAGCCAAATGAAAAGATTTCTCTTACTTCACCTCACAAAATTTGAGCAGTTTACAGTTAGCAAAATGACACACAAGTGATAGTTGTAGTAGCTGAAATAAAAGATGAATGCAAGGAAATGGTTAAAAGAAAGAAATAATGCTAAGGTAGTACGGTACAAGAGTTGCCATTTTGTCTAACCCAAACTCCACTACTACTATTACTATCTATTCTCCCTCTCTTCACCATGTATGTTACGAAAATTGTTCTTTCCAATTTCTCCACTTTATCTCCTTGAGAAGTATTTCTGTACAATTCCTTTTGAGGTTTATCCCCCTTGTGCAGCCAAAGATCTATCAAAGAAATGAATGAAGTTGTAGATAAGATCACAAAAAAGCGAGAATGGAAACAAGTTGAGAGGACAAAATAGATGGTTGCAGTTCCAGACAACAACAAAGAGATGAGGACAATGCTATAAAGAAGTTGATTGATTCACGGAGTACAGAAGAAAAGACCAGAGGTAAAACAAAATCATATTGGATAACCTCATAAAGAACTTGATATCTTCACACCAGAATGTTTGGACCTAAAACAAGGAAGACAAACACCCATCTGGCCAACCCCAACAGGCTGAGATGAGCTGATAAGGGAGATGATGGCAGCAGAATGAGAATGGATCATTGTTACCAGAATAAATCTCATTAATTGTAATGTAACGCAAGCACCATCACCATGAGAAATCCATGAATCAACTGAGATGAGCACCCAGCTAACAAGCATGTACCATGACTGCCTTATGACCAGAAAGAAAACATGACAGCTAAAATTCAAATAGAAAAACAATAAACAAGAAATAACACCTGAATGTAGTTGGGAAAGCCTGATAGTGCACAATGGCAGCAGTCTGCAAAGCTGTTTAAAAGCCACCACTATGGTTGCTTCTAAGCCAAAGCCTTGGTTTTGTACTTTTTCAAAGATTAGAAGCTTATTAGTATCTTTTAGTAGGCTTTTGTTAGCAGATTTGAGTCATAATTTTTAGGCCTCTTTCAGCATATATAGCAGAATGCTGTTCTAAATTCATTTTTCTAGAATATTAAGTGCTATCGCAGTTATGAAAGTTTTTCAGCAGCTGAAAATTGAAGACTCTTTATTCTTGTATCATATCTTGGCTTTCCCAGGTTTTATTCATGGTTTAGGTTGCAACAATAGGATTATTCTTATTTGGACTGAATTATATACATTAACAAAAAAGCGCCAAGGGGAAAAAATATCTATAAAATTTGAAATGAAGATAGAAAAAAATCAACATCAAATATAATAAGAAATATATTCAGGTTACCATTTCAGTAATTCGCATAAGCTGCCCTTCATATGATCTTTCAATCTGCTCCTTAAACTCGGATATTTCTCGCTTGGAGTAGCCCTTTAGAGCAGCAACCACTTCTTGTTGATCACGGAGTTTAGTTTCCCCTTTCTGAGCAATAGATACAGATACAGTAGTTCTTTACAATAAAATCACAACAAACTGAAAGAATGTAAAGATTCAAACCTTCAGTTCCGCAAACAACTCATCAGTATATGGTTGCCCACTGTTCTGTTCTATGACCGTGTTCACAAGTGAGAGAAGATCCTGAACTTGTTTCACTCTCTTGGTTTCATCCTTAGTCTTGTTGTCAAAAAGTACAAGTCGGTTTCCACAAAGACCTAGAATGTCCTGATCAATTTGAAGTAACAAAAAATAAGTATTTATTGCTATTGCACACCAACTATATGCTTAAGTTCAAATAAGCTCACTAACAAAGTAAAAAACAATTGTAGCATAAGACCAGAGTACATGTATCACTATTTGAATAGGTAAAGATTATTCAGTCACTCAATGCATGAAAAGAGATATGCTTCACCCAAAGCCTAAAACTCTATGCTACCCAAGCATTTGCCATTCTCCATCCAATTTCAGAACATCAAAAAAATAATGATCATAGTTACATTCATCTATTTTCAAGCATTATCTTGATGCACAAGGAAACAGTACACCCAAGAAATGTCCAAATAAACTTTAAAAGGAAGGCAGAGCCAGAAATGAACAAAATTTATAGATTCTCTATATGAAACAGACAAAGAAGAGTAGATAAATGCTTATAGGGAGATTACACCAGAACTCAAGCTTTTTCATCAAACAATTTATCCTTTTAATAAGATACACAGATCAAGAAAACAAAAACAAAAACATTGTAATGAGCAAGTAATTCCAGAGAACGTCTCTGTCAGCTGTCCAGACAAAGATAGCCATTTGGAGGAACCTAAGCAATCAGATTTTCTTAAATCAAACACCCATGCTTCTAGCAACCAATGAACAAAGATAAAAACAACTGATCATAAAGTTTATGCCATCCAACACAAGCACCAATGACTTGATCTTTAATCCTGAGAGACCTACATGGTACATAATATAAAATAATCGTCTAACCATATCTATTTCACATTCATGAAAATCCCAGAAATGTTAATTCCAACTAAAATTAACAACATAATTAACCAAACCATGAAATTTTACATTTCGCAAAGTCAATATTTTTTAAAAGATAACTACATATTGATAGAGAAAAGCTAATAAGATAATATATCCAGGAAAAAAGCAATACACTGAAAATGTAGTAAAACTCAGCAAATCAAAATCCTGAACTTCACATCTAAGCACAGCAATATACTTTCATAATTAGAATATGAAAAGCATGAGATTAGGACACGATTTTTTTAATCCCATCACCTCATAGGACTGTAACCTTCAAACCTGAACAGATAAGTCAACCAAACACAGCAAAGTCAGACATAAATAAAACTTCAAGTTGCATTTGGTTTAGGAAGCAACCTTTAATGGCTGCGGACACTCGCGACCCAAATAATCTTCCAATGTTTCCTCATTTTCTTCCAGTTCATCTCCACCAGTAAACACTACAATCATGTAGTTAACAATTTTGCTACCAAATAAAGTCTGCAAACTACGCAATGCAGCTTCCTCTTCTTGCGAAAAGCGGGTCCTAACTGAGAAAACAACAAGAACTGCATGGATTCCATCCTTGGCAAGATCAATACATTTGACAATTTCTTTTCCAATGAATTCAGATTCAGCTGAGAAATCAAACAACCCTGCAATGACATGTTAAATTAGTCTTCCTAGTTAATGCATTGATAGCCTCAGAAAGAATAACCTTTTTCATGACCAAGTTAATGATACTACCATTAACTATAATAGGAAAAACGATACAAGACAACATACCAGGAGTATCAATGACATTTATAATTTGCCCATCTTTGAGCACTGTTTTCTGCAATTCACAAGTACTAGTAACCCCAGATGAACTAGCCCTTGATTTGAAGGATCTTTTTCCAAGAATGCTATTGCCAGTTGCACTTTTCCCATTCCCAGTACGTCCAACTAAAACCACAGTCTTAATACCATTGGAAGGTGAGGTGAACTCCCAATCATCATCTATTGCACTTCCACCCATCATATACTATTACCTGTTATATTAGAAAAACAAGTTTACCCTTCAAACTACAATTTTAGCATTACAAACATGCATCTCATCAATAAACTGTTACCTTTTTCTAATGTTGGAGTTCACAATAATCTAAGAACCAAAATAACCATTCTACCACTTCACCAGAAATGGAAAGCAAGTCAACTCCAACCATTTAAAATAAACAAATAGAAAATATATTTATAATTCATGAAAAGCAGTTCATGAGGTTATAGTAACCATATAACTAACTTGATTATCCCACTCAAGCTATACCACCCTTTAACATTGATTATTACAGTCAATGACATTAAACAATTTTCTCAAACCTTATCATTTGACTTAAATTTTGGTAGAATCGCTAATTATTTTTTAAATACTAACAATAAAAATTAAAATTCCACCAAAAGAGAACCGATACGAGCAGTAAAATCTGGGCTCAAAAATCAAGGACTTAACTTCACTACAGCTATGAAAATGCAATTTTACTAAAAAGTATCAACATTTTTCTTTTAATCATCAGAAAATTATCAAGCTCTAACAATTTTAAACTAACCAGCTAAATGCTAAGTGGCCTTAAACTTTTAAGGCAGTGAATGAATCAAAATTAAACTTTTCAACTCAAATAGATTGACATACTTATCTCACGCATGATGGCATGTTATTTTTGTGCTTACATGATGCTGATTGAGATTCAACCTGGGTGTTGACAGGAATTAAAAGGGATACAGTAAAAGAAAAAAATTGATAAACCGGTTTTAAAAAATGGAAAGTGAAACCTTCAATTTTCCCTAAACCAAAAATTCCCAATTTCATCTGTCACAAAAAATTAGTTTTTGAAGCACATTGAAGATGAAAAACCCAAACATGAATATACTTAATTTGTTGTAATGAGTTCTCTAAGAATAAAAAAAAATGGTATTTCTTCCTAGGGCCTTTTCGGGATTTTTCAAATTTACCGATTTTGTGATTTCAAGGTAGAAGAAGATTAAATTTGAGATTTTGTTGGGTTTCTTTTCCCCTTTTTCATTCAGTACCAACTTGAAATGCTTATATTTTTGAATAAATTTCATATCAGCATGTAATGAATCTATATTTTCTTAAATTTCATAATCCACAGATAACGTTGAAGCAGATGGTACAATTGCCCAAACCTAATCCATTTGAGTGGCTTGAAAAAGGTTTGGTCTCGACTAATCCAGATTCACTCAGTGCTTCACTAACCCAAACTAATAATTTACTAATTCAGTCAAACTAACCAAAGAATTCGGAAACTTTCAAGGAGCTTCTATTTTTAAGTTCGACCTCTATCCAAAAGAATCAAACAGCAAGAAAATATAAATTATACAATTAAAAAAAAGCATAATCACCCAAAAATATCTGGACTCAAACATCGAAGACTTAACTGCAGCCATAAGAAAATATTATCAAAAAAATTAAAAAACATTTTTTCCTGGATAAGTCAATAAATAAATAACGTTTGGTTTCCTTAGATCATAAACAAAGAATCGAGTTCTAATAATGTCAAAAATAAGCAGAAAAGAATCTGGAAAGTTTTGTGTTTCAATGCGAAAGCAAAGCAGGAAGAAGAGAAACTCCAGAAATATGAAATTGAAGAGTAGAAAAAGAGATTAGAAAACTTACCAGAGAACGGTGCAGTTGAGAAAACAACAAAAAAAAAAAACAATTCAATATTATTTTATATAAAAGAGAAACAAAAAGAGAGGAGGAAACTTGTTGTTTGGAATAAGCGACTTCAATAAATATATCTGGAAGTAGGGGATGGTATACCGTAAATATACAACTCTTTTAAATATTTTAAATTTATTCTAATATATTAAAATTATTTTTTAAATTTATCCCATCAAAATTAAAATATTGTTATAAAATAAGGAGTCAAAGAGTAAAAAACAAAGATAATAAGAGAATGAGAGAACGTATTTTATTGATCAATTGAAGATGTTTCTCTAAAGTCTTTATTTATAGACATAAGAAGTATAAATGAAGTAGAGATTTATTTCTAATAATTATTAGAGTTTAAGGTATACCAAACTTGATCTTAATCTTTATCTTGATGTTGATGGATATCCATTTAATAAGATATTCATAACACTCCCCCTTAGATGTCCATTTGTAGATAATATGTCTCGTTAAAACCTTATTAGGAAAAATCCTATGGGATAAAAATACCTAATGAAGGAAAAAGAGTAAATAATCTTCTATTACAAACTGCCTCGTTAAAATCTTTCACTAGGAAAACCCAATGGGACAAAACCTCGGTTAAAAGAAAATAGTACAACTTGTTTTAGACTCCCCCTAATGGTAACATTACATTACATCTTTGAGTCGACGTATTTTAATCTTGTGTAGTAGTCTTTCAAATGTTGAAGTGGGCAATGCCTTAGTGAAAAGATCTGTTAAATTATCACTAGAACGAATTTATTGAACATTTATATCACTTTTTTTTTCTTAAGATCATGAGTGAAGAATAATTTTGGTGAAATATGTTTCGTTCTGTCACCTTTGATGTAACCACCCTTCAATTGAGCTATACATGCTGCATTATCTTCGTATAAGATAGTTGGTATCTTTTCCTGTAAAGGCAAATTACATATCTTCTGGATATGTTGGGTCAATAATCTTAGCCAAACACATTCTCGACTCACCTCATGCATTGCAATTACTTCTGCATGATTTGAAGAAGCGGTAGCTAATGTTTGCTTTGTTGAACGCCATGATATGGCAGTACCTCCACATGTAAATAAATATCCTGTTTGGGATCGACCTTTATGTGGATCTGATAGGTATCCAGCATCAGTATAATTGGTTAATAGGGATTTTGAATCACTTGAATAAAATAATCTCATATCAATGGTCCCTCTGAGATATCTAAATACATGTTTAATTTCATTCCAATGTCTATGTGTTGGAGAATAACTAAATCTTGCTAACAAGTTTACAGTGAAAGCTGTATCAGGACTTGTGTTGTTTGCAAGATACATTAATGCTCCTATGGCACTCAGATATGGCACTTCAGGACCAAGAAACTCTTCATCATTTTTACAAGAACTTTAATTCTGATGACTACTAGAATTTAAAGTTCATCCAAACTCATTACAAGTTATTAGTTCTCTCCCCCTAATTTCGGGAAAACTATCAAATCAAAATAATAATCACAATCTTGTCATAATTGAATCTCCAATACATTTAATATATCATAATAAAAGGAGACCCATAATTAATATATATTTCCAACTTTCTTTGAAGATTCACTCATCTTTGTGCGTTGTGGTGGAGCAATTGGAATATATACGCACATGCAAAAATTCAAAGATGAGAAATATTTAGCTTTTGACCCAATTGCAATGGGGAATATTTAAAACTTATTGACTTGATACGTACAACACGTAAATCAACATAATCTCATGTTGAAAGAGAAAATTCAATTCTCATAAGTAATAATCAGAGGTGATCAATCAATAATTTCTTTAACCATTATGCACATAAATAACAAACTTTTACCAAAGTTTTTCAAACTCAATCAACAAAAAACTAATATATAAACTCATCAATATTAGCAAGATGAATTGTCTTAATTACATTATCTGAAATTAATTATTCAAACAATCTTGCAAACGACAGGTTGCAAATTGATAACACATATGTGTCTATTTTGTAGATGCATCTACCAAAATCATATAACATCAAAATCATCCACATGGTGGATTAATGAGCCCATATTTATTTCAGAAATGCAAGACATTAAATCTCAACTTTAGCTAGTGAGTTTTTAACAACCAATTTTCATTGAGAACAACCAACTTATGAGAATTCTTTAAATTAAAGAATCTTCTGGTTCTTTAATAAATGTCCATATGAATTCTCAATTAATTTTCGCATCATATATGATCCAAGATGATCCAACTGGTCATGCCAAGTAGTAACTTCCGGTTTACTTTAACATACGTTTCAATTTGAAACTAAATCATAGCAAATTGATAATTTTACCATCATTCCTTTCACTTTGTATCCACATACAAGTACCATTGTGACATTTACTATTGAAATGTCTAAATCAATGTGAAGTTTATAATGGCACTAAGTCATATAATATAATTTTCAAATAATTATATGCAATATTCGCTTCGGGGAATATACCAAAATCTTCACATATCCAAAATCTTCATAATTGTTATGAATTGCTACATTCACTTCAGGGAATGGAGCAAAACTAGTGGAACGAATAACTCGTTTTGTATATCCATAAGGAGCTATAAGATCAATTCAAAAAACTTTTAAAGCCCTTTTGCATAATCAATTTAACCACCAAGAATAATTACCTTTTTCGTTCTACGTTTAGTCTTGAAGATAAGAAGTAAACAAATTAAACTCCAGTAATACGAACTAGGGACCTCTTGCTTATTTAATAAGCTCCCTTCCACTTTACTAATCACTTCCTTAAAAGAGAAATGACCAATAACTTTTCCAGCACAAAGTAAACGTGCTTATTTCCAGTAGTAGATTTTCAATCCAATAAAAATTTATTAATAGTAAACTTTGAAGGTGGATCTTATTTTTCAAGTGTACAACAAGTACATGACCAATGACCTTTTATACATAAGCTGTCTCTCTTCTTAAAGAGTTCTTGAAAATTTTTGGTATTTTCTTACTTTCTTCATTTTCTACTTTGGTGGTGAGAAAAATTATCACGACCACCCCCCATGACTATTATTATAGTCCAATTTACTACATCCATGTCAAAGATTTGAATTTATCACATAATGTTACATTCTCTTCAGGGAATGGTTAGGTTTCGTGATTAAAAACTTTTGTTCAACCATAAGTAAAATTTTTTTTCATGATATTGCTACTATAAGAGCACATTTGAATCATGAAAAACTAAATAAGTTCTCTCCTGTAAGGTTCTCATCAGTAATATTTTTCCACGTACTTTTAATTGAAAACTTATTTTGAATACTGTAAAGTTATACTCACAGTTTTAAAAACTTGCAACTTCAGGTGCATCCAACCAGAACAAGCTTTAGATAGAATTATCATATTCTATTGCTCATATTTTTCCTTCCACAATTTAAGTAGATATTTCACAGTCAAATATTTTGACTTCAACCCCTTAATGAGGATAATGATAAAAGAATATCACAAAGATTATCACAGTCAATTCAAAATAAATCAATAACCTAATCCTCTTTTGATTTATATGAAATATAATCTTTTCCTCATTCGAATATGAGATCCATCATGAATATATTTTTAAACCAATGGATTAACCATCACAAGATATTAATATATTAGATCTTCTGAAGCTTTCGACCAATTTTGTACAACCAAATATTGGAATAATATTGGTTTGTTTCAGTACCAAATAAAATAAATATTTTCTATCTGTAATGGTAGAATTCATTACTACATTCTCATATCCTTCCTCAAAGAATGTTAACCCAAACAAAATATTTGGGCATACACCACATGTGGCTAAAAACCTTTCATATCACATTGATAACATAAGTTATCTTTGCCCTTTGAAGAGTTTCTTGACAACCCTCATTGTTCTATTATTCATCACTATGTTCTCACTTTTAGTGGTCCATGATTATTTTCTTTATGTTTGCATTCATTTCTGGGAATGCAACAAATTTAGTAGGACAAACTTATAAATGTCCCGTTAGATTATTTATTTCATAATCACCATTGAAAACATGCGTGTATATCAAATCAAAATCTAGCTATTCATATTGTCATGATTAATCCCAAATTATAATAAACATGATATAATAAATAAATCATAGTGAAATATACTTGAAGATATTTAACATCATCGTTATCACCTTGGCTATTATCAAGAGCACTGAGTAGTTAAAGGCTCTAGTGGTTACCCATAGTGCGTCGGCCTCAATTGACGACTGAAAAAATAATAATTAAAAGAGAATTGTGCTGATAGCGTGTTATAAAATAAAAAGACAGAGAGTAAATAGCAAAGAAAATAAGAGAATGAGAGAGCGTATTTTTTTGATCAATCGAAGTGTATACAGTGTTTCTCCAAAATCTCTATTTATAGACATAAGAAGTATAAATGAAGTAGAGATATATTTTTAATAACTATTAGAGTTTAAGGTATACCAAACTTTATCTTGATATTGATCTTTATCTTGATGTCGATGGACATCCATTTAATAATATATTCATAACTAATATATATTTATATTATTTATAAATAATTATCATATTTATACATAACATTTCTAATTTTATTAAAATACTTGATTAACTAAATGTATTTGATAAAGTATTTATAGTATTTATAAATAAGAATTTTAGGTATATTACATTAACTAAATTTATATAATAACACATAAAAAAGTTTAATATTTATATCGAATTATATTATATTTAAAGTATTACTTTTTTTCATTAAACGAAAAGGTAAATAATATATTTATATTAATTATATATTATTTACGAATTATTATAACCAATTTATTTATTATTAAGAAAAGAAAAAAAATTGAAGAGTGAAGAGCATTTATTACAATATATCAAAATTTTTTGTACCGTAAATGCTTTAATAATGATAATAATTATTTTATTATTTTAAAATTTTAATTATTAAAATAATTAATATAGTTTTAATTTTGCTTTAGTTATTTTTCATAAAACTTATATTGTAAAGAAAAAAAAGTTTCTAAGTAGCTAAAGCTAACATGATATAACATCCCGGTCCACCATTAAACTTTTATTTGCTTGAATGTAATATTCATTACGAGTGTATTCCATTTGTGGAAAAAAACCCTGTTTTTATTCCCTTCCTTTCCCAAAGAATCCCCATTCGTTGTTTTGCCTCTCCAATTTTACCCTCACTCTCTCTTTCAAACTTCTCAATTTTTTTTCTTTCATTTTCATCGACAGAAGCTTGCTTTCCTCTGGGTCTCTGCAAAACTTACACTTCTTCTGCTTTCATTTTCAAGCTCTACTCTCTTTGCTTTTCCATTTTGCTCAGTTTCAAGGTATAGGTAAGCTTCCTTCTTCTTTTATTCTCCGTTCAATTGTTAATACTGGAAGCCATCTTTCTAATTTCCACTCTTTTTCTTCTTCTTCTAACACCATTTCTACCCACATCGAAGCCTTAAGTAAGAAACCCATACCCATGTCTGTTAGAGGAAAGGGCAAAATAGATTATCGCTTCGATAATGTTGATCATGCTCTGCTTTTGTTCAATAAGATGATAGGCAAGTATCCAAAGCCTACAATTGTGGAATTTAATAAACTATTAAGAGCCATTATTAGGATGAAACATTGTGCCATTGTTGTTTCTAAGTATAGACAGATCGAATTATTGGAAGTTTCCTATAATGTTTATTCTTTGAACATCCTGATTAATTGTTTTTGTCAATTAGGTCGAATTGATTTTGGGGGAAAATGCTGAAGTTAGGTGTTGAACTTGATGTTGTAACTTTGATTCAAATCATTTTCTTTCCTCTTTTCACCTTCTCCTTTTCTGCCTGGCAAACTCTTTAATGATACCAGTGAATGATGATATTTGTTTGGTTATGTTTATTGTACATGATGTTTATAGTTAGTACATAGTGGATTAGGAAATTATTCATTTTTCAAATGCTCAAATTGTACTTTGCTTACATCTATGGAAAAATGGTTTTAAATTGATTTAGTCATTGGTCATTCTTGAACTGAAACAAAATACTCAAGATTATGGTCACAGTAAGAGAAACTTCATTATCCTTTTGTTTACAGTTTTACTGCTGGATTATTGTGTATATCCTTGAGTATTACACTTTAAGCAGATGTTATGCTATGCAGAAACTTCCATAGTCAAAACCATACTTATAGAATTTAACAGTCTCTGTTTTCTTCTGAACTGATTGTACCAATCCTTCTACCCTGGAATTTAACAGCTTTCTGAATACGTTGGCTTTCTCCAAAATAATGAAGAAGTATGATAAGATCACTTCCAGAAGTGCATCAAAATCTTACATGAAAATGGTGGATAACTCCTACCTCGGTAGCTCTGAAGAGGTAATGTTTCTTCATCACAAAATTTATAGCGGGATACAGCTAATGCAGCATCAATGGTTTCCTTCCAATCAATGCAGTTACTCTGTTTAATGCCTTAATTTTTATTTTACAAGTGGCCTAATCTAGAAGCTTTCGTCACCAGGTAACAAAGCTAATGGAGAGGGTTGAAGCAACATTCATCAAGCACTTTTCAAATGCAAATCGTTCTAAGGGAATGAGAATTTTAAGACCCAAAGTCAAACGAGAAAGGCATAGGACAACGTTTTCAACAGGTAAGATTTCTGTCAATAATTGGAACTTCTAGTCGAGGCTGTAAACATATGATTATACTTGTCTTATCAGGTTCACGCAATTACCTTTAAAGGCTATTAAGATTATTTTCTCACGTGTTGGATCTCTTTATGGCCTTTCCCTGATCATGTCTTCAAAAATATTTCAGGTTTTTTCGCTGGCTGTGCAGCCTCTCTTTTACTAGCACTTATTCTGATGATTAGTGCCCATAAAATTATGGACAGTGAAGGAAGGACTCAATACATGGAAACCATGTTTCCTCTTGACAGGTACTTAACTCAATTGTAAAGAATGATTTGGCAGCTGGAGTTTTGAGATTTGGAAGTGTACAAAATCCAAGCTTATTGTTAAAAATGTGGTTTATGCGCAAATATAGTGGAATTCAATCTAGCATATTTTAACTTTCTTGGACATACATTTTCTTTGCAACTTGAAGATTAGAGAGAAAGCCGCCAGACAATCCTACATGGGGTTGGTAATTAGAATAAAATAAAAGAATCATTGACCCCAAAGAGAACACTGCCATCGAGGCTATGGATCCATTGGTTCAAAACGTTGCTGCCGGACACATGATTTGTGTCTAGGACCAATGTCCATTAATTAGTGTTGGACAAAGTCAATGATGCTTCATAAGGTAAGTTCCAAGTATTCATCTAAAAAGAAAAACGATCTACTTGGTTAAGAAGGAGATGAACCATAGGGATTGTATTTGGAGGAGGATGAATGGGACGTTTACAAGACAAAATAAAAATAATAGGGACATGATCATCCATGATTTAACCAAAAGAATGTAAGGAAATCTTTGAGCAGGTGACCATGAAAATCAACATAGCTAAATATTTATATTATGGCCTTTTGGTGCTTCAGGGCTATTGATTAGTAAAATATTTCAAAAAAAAATGTTATTTTTTAAAATTTACTTATAAAATAAAATATATACCGTCCGTGTACTGAGAAATCCCATTGCAATTTACAAATTGGTTAGAAAATTAATATTATCAAACTGGAAATTTCTTCTGAATGTAGGACCTAATCAACGTGTATGATGCTCTGTATACTTTCAACCCATTTCCTGATTCCTCTGTACTAAAAATGGGTATTCTTTGCTTGAGTGAAATGCTTTAAATTAATAAAAACTAATTGCTCATAATTACCACTACAAACTAATCACCTGATCAACACTTCAAATTTTTTTATTTTATTAAATTATTTATTTCGTCAATGATATTTAAGCACATTATATATGCATTGTTGTTTAAAACTAATAAATTAGGTTACATAATTAATTTTCTAATATTATATATTATGATTTTTATTAATTTATATTTTAATAATAATTATATTAAAAATATTATTAAATTATATATTATTTTATTAAATTATATTTAATAATAATATTATTAAAAATTAATAACAATAATCATCTACTTAAAAAAATTCTGTTAAAGGTACTTTAGTCATTTAAACCTTTTTTTTTTCTTATGTTATTACAGTATCATTCCATTCAGCCAAATACAAAAATATTATTACAGCTCTATTCCATTCCATTCAATCAAACAACTGAATTACTGATTACAACCCTATTTCATTATAATCCTATTCCATTACAGACTTAGGGAAAAGTTTAAAGAATTAAAAACAGCTCCAAGACTAATGATATAGATAGAAAAGAAATCATACATAGAGTAAATGCATCAGTTTGGTTCTTAAAGGTTTTGGATAATAGATTAAAGACTAAATGAGTAATAGAAAGATAAAAAAAACAATGGTCACGATAATAGTTTTCGTTCATAATATTTCGGAAACTATGCATTGGAAGGGTCTTTGGGTGTTCTTTCGATATCATCGAGATGTTATTGATGTGTTCATTCCGGTGAAAAAAAAAAAGCAAGAGTGAAAAAAGATTTGGCTTTGTGAGATATAGCAGTACGTGGGATACTAGAAGGGTCATAAGTCGGTTAAATGACTACGTGATTTTAGGGAATAGATTATTGGTCGACTTCGCCAAGTTTAAGGGGAGAAGACAAATATGGAAACAAGTTTCAGTGGAAGGAAATTCAAAACAGAGGAAGAATGAAAAAAATGAAAGGGAAGAGTGCGAAAAGTCGCAAAAAATAGCAGAATGGAAGCAAGACAAAACTCTTTGAGAAATAGCAATGGCCTGAATAAGACTGAAAAGGAGGATTGTAAGGCGAAGACCATCAGTATAAGGGTTCAAGGACATGCCGAAGAGGAGCAACTTTGGAAGCTTCAAAGATGCTTGGTGGGTACAACAGCAACGTGTTGTGATTCAAAGAGCTTATTTGAAAGAATAGTTGGGAACGAATTAGGGAAATTAAAATTAGGAGAATCCAAGGAAGGCACTTTTTGATTGAAATACCAGATATGGAAATGTTTGATGTATTGAAACAGAACGATTGGGCGTACTTGAGAGAGTTTTTTTTTTTATCAAAATTGAACCTTGATCGAAGAAAAAATGGTGGACGAAAGAGTGTCATGGATTGAAGGGTATGGCATCCCCCTACACTGTTGGAACTATACTTCATTCAAAAGGATAGTTGGTGTATGGGGAGAGTTAATCTCTCTTGGTGAGAATTCTACGTTGGTTAAAAGTTATGATAAAATGTCAATGTCGGTATCAATCAATCAGTCGGAAAGAATAGACGAGCTAATCAATCTAGAGGTGGGGAACATAAAATTTCCTATAAGAGTTGTTGAAATGGGTTTATGGGAATCTTTAGGCGATAACAGCAGGGACCATGGCGTGAAGGGAAGAGAAGGCGGGGAATCAGTACAAGATAAGGAAGACACATTCACATTAGAATCTGAATCGGCGATGAGGCCTGGATCGAAAAAGGTTCCAGAGGAGAGACAAGGTTGGGAAGATGAAGCAATTAATACACTTATTCTCGAAAAATCAAACAATAACAAAAGATGTCAGAATACATTACAAAATATGTTGAGGTTGGAAGAGGAACAATTGAGCGGAAAGAGGGCCGAACCTAGGTTAGGAGAGAAGGATAAAAGTGGGTATAACAATTGGGCCATGGAAGATGTGAGTAACATGAACTTTTCAGTTGCTGAACTAGGACTGGAAAATATGGAGGGAGCCCAAGATGAACAAAGAGAAATGAAGGAGTGTGTGGGGCTAGTGGTAGATTTGGGCTTACGGATGGACAATTCCAAAGAGTAGGGAGGAACCAAATTGCAGTATCCTTATTGAAAGATCAGGAGTTTTGGTAGGGGGAGAAACAAACAGAGAAAATAGGTGTCAGAGGGGGAATCTCCAATTTTTCTTAAATTGAAGAAACAAAAAAATCATGGACGAAAGATTGGATCGATGTATGAAATTCAAGATAGATTTCATTCTATAGTGAAGAAAAAAAAGAGAGATCGAGCGTTGAGAAAGCAAAAAGGTAAAGGAATTGCGTGCAAAAAGGAGGTTGTTGTTAACGCCTCTCTCTCGGACTCTGACATTAGCAATAGAAAGAGAGTGATTCTTAGCGAAGCCAAGAACGTGTAAGAAGTGGGAAAAAACTTGGATTTAGTGTTAGAGGTTACGGACGAGAAGTTGTGGATGAGATTATGAGATTGGAAGAGAGGTAGATCGGAATAACAGAGGAAAGAGTGGGGGTCGTTAGGCCGCTGTGCAGGTTAGTACCAATTGTAGTTGTAATTTTATACTAATGTATGGGAGTTTTTCGAGGGGAGGGCGAGAATGAGGATTTTGTTGTGGGACATTAGGGGTATGTCTTTGGATATGAAAAATAAAGTTGTGTTAAAAGAGTAATTTGAAAAGGTAGAGTGGATTTGTGTTTCATTCAGGAACCAAAGTTAGTGATGGGTATTGAGGATATAATTAGGAAGGTGTGGAGCGACGATAATTTTGAATTTTGATTTTCGACTGTTGTAGGAAATTCTGGAGGGGTAATAACAAAATGGGACAAGGTTGGGTTTCAAGCATGTTGCTATCTTTGTTCTAACATTTTGTTAGGGAAGTAAAATGGATTGAAGAAGATTTGGATGGAACTTTGATTAATATTTATGCACCTTATGGGATTTCGGATAAAAAATCTTGACGAGAGGAAATTTTGTTTTCATGGGGGCGATTTTAACGTAGTAAGAAACAGAAGTGAGAGAATTTTTTAATCACTGTGTTAGGGTGTGAAATTGACATGGTTTCAAAAAAGTTTATGGGTTGTGGTAGGGCTTCGAGAGATGATAAATGAGTAACTTGTGCATCATTCTCAGGGAGGACTGAAGATAAGGAATCAGAAATGATAGAGATAATGGAAATTAAAACAGCTTTGGATATGTATATCAAGTTGTGTCGGAAGGCGCGTGTACCTTTAGTCATCAAATTTTGCTCGAGTGTAGCTTCAAAATGGCTGATGAATAGGAATTATAAACCGTGGTCATTACGGAAATTGTTTGGGGATATCGACTGTGGCATTAATCAGTTGGATCAAATTTCAGTTCAAAGATATTCATAGGCAAGGTAATGGTATGGAGGATGCATCGGCAAAAATTAGTATATCGAGATCTTCTTTTTTTAAAAGCCTAGTGGTGAATTTTGTCTAATGCATTATAATTCTAATTGTCTGGAGGTTTTTACCTTTTGTTGTTAGTAGAAATACTGTTGTATTCTTGTTGTCCTTGAGGGATGTTGGTGGTTCCAATGTCTTTCTCGGTTTTACATTATTTTTTTCGACTGAGCAAAAACAAAAACAAAAAAACAAAAAGACATCAACCCATCGGAGTTACATCTTTTGTGTAATATTTGGTTCAATGTTTAGGTGATAATAGCCTAATGTTAGTTTACATATACACTGCATATAGGAATGCGTAGCTAGTTCCTGTTAACAGACTTTTGTATACTTAATTTTGTTGGCTTCATAGCGTTCAAATTTTCAAATTTTTGTTTTTAATGAGCAGTGTTTTTTTTTATTATTTTTTTATTTTAGTTTAACATGTTTTGGACATCGTTGGATGCTAAACTTAAGTAAACACCAAAGATGTTAAACCAATTTTTTTTATCCACATGTCAGATTTTTTGGAAGGCAACAATAAAATTAAAATTTGACAAGGAAAACGGGTGATAGTTAATTTGGAGGTTGACACCGTCGCGTCGTCAGGCAAATCAAAAGATAAGAAGCAAACGGTTTGAAAAAGAAAGAATAAATAAAAGGGAAATCTAAGTTCTTGATACAATGACAATAATAGAATAATTCTTTTCAATTTTATTGATAGATCTCAAGAGTATACATAATATTTATACAACAACATTCACTTAAAAATAAAAAAGATATATTATATATTCCTAAATATATTCCAAAAGATATGTAATATATTTTTATATATATTTCATAAAAAGTAATTTTTTTTAGTTGAAATAAATTTTCTCTAATGTAAAATTATTTTCTTTACGTTATATATCAAGTCAATGAATCATTCCTAGTAATAGAATTCTTCTAACTCCTTAAAAAATATGGGAATTACAGTGCTTAGATAGTCTTATTTTGATTGCTTTATGAGTCGATAATCACATACAAAAAGTCGATTGAGTTTTAATTCAATTAACATGTGTATCGTTGCTAATATAGGAAGACGTGAGTTTGAGTGTGCTGAAACGCATTATCCTCCTATTTATGAGTTAAGGAAGGGTTATGAGTTGTCCTAAATATTATATCAAAAAGAGCAAATATGACCAAAACTTATAATAAAACACAAAAAAAAGAAAATGTTAAATTTAACAATTCTTGTACTTATATTTTTCTATGTGTTGCAATTATATTTAAAGTATTTATTATATTTTTTGTAAATTAATAATTTAAGTTATATAAATTTTGATATATTAGTATTTTCTATTATATTTTTACTATTTATTTATTTTTCACGTCATATAAACAAAATCAAATATGTTGTCCTTTGTGATGGTGTCGACTTATTTTACGAGGTGCAAGAAATTGTTACTATCGTTTTGTTTTGGTTTTGTTGTAAGAATTATGATTCTTAATTTTGTTTCTTTTCCTTATTATTTATTTATCTTTAGATTCAAAATCAAAATAATATTAAAAAAATTCCAGACATGCAAGGAATTTAAAATTTTTAGTAGAGTCCAATTGGTTAACAGAAAATTCTCTTCCATTTTCCTTTTAAAGGAAACTCTTACAAATTAGAGAATTAAAAAAGTGGATAAGTTGAATTCCAAAGTATAGAGGATATACCAAGGTAATTATTGAAACAGATTGCATGTTAGCAGTTGAGATGATCAAAGAAAAAATGAATGGTATGCATTCAATGACAATTATCAGGAAAATTAAGATGTTGTATCGATAATTTAAGGCTATCAAAATCCAAATTGTGCATAGAAAAAGGAATACAATTGCCGATTCGCTCGCAAGATTGTGTTCTTCAAATGATGTTAATTTAGTCATAATTGATTTTCTTTCATTTTATGTTAAGAAATTGCTCCTAGATGATAAAGTAGGTGATATAAATGTAAACATTTATGAAATAAAGCAATGTGATACATTCTTTATTTATCCTTAAAAAAAAAAAGGTGAATAAGGAATCAAAAACCGATAAAATGACATTAAATTAAATATCACTTTAATTGAAATGATAAAATTAAATATTTAAAATTTATTGTGTTACGGATTTATAAAATCGATCAAAAAACCTAAAATAAAAACAAAAGCTAGTAACGACTTCTTTTTAGATACATTCAACCTTTTTTTTATAATTTAGATTAATTGTTTTTAAATTTTTTTAACTAAAGTTAAATTGAATTATAAAAATAAATTAAATAAATTAGATTAAAGAATATATTAAATATGAATGAGTATATAATATTAATTTTATGTCTTTAAAAATTAATGAAACGTTATTTTATCGATACCTAAAAAATTTTAAGATTATTTTAATATAAGTTATTCTCTTTATTTTGATATTTGTTCAATAAATCATTATACTATTAAATTATAATTGTAATTATTAGAAACTATTAATTGCATATTATAACTTCTTCTTTTTTTTTTCTAATTTCACAATAAATATAAAATCTATTGCTATTTTCTAGTTTGAGTAAAGGCATGGAGCAAGTAAAAAATGATGTGTATCTATACCATTAAGATTTATACTTTAAACTAGATATTAAATGATGTTAACAAATCGAATTAACAGAAATTTATATGTTTATTTGATCGAATTATTTGAATTAATCGAATTAGTAATAGTTTAATACATATAATATATAATATTATTTATTAAGTTCGGTTAATTACTCGATTTCGAACAGAATTAACTATTAACCAAAATTCCAAAAAAATTTTAATCGATTTCCGACCGAATTAAATCAATTCAATTAATTAATTCAATTTTAATCGAAATTTAAACAGAGCAAGTCAAAATTTGGCATCAATGATTGGAATAGTGCATGGAGCAAGTAAAAAATTAGTATGAATAATATACTATGAAGGATTTCTATTATAAAAAGTAAATGGAGATACCAAACTTGGATGGACTTGAATTAACTTATTATCCTCCGAAGACAAATGCAGGGATAAACTTGTATGATGATAGGACTATAAATTTACATTTCTAATGCATCCATTCTCCATTACAGTTTTCATAGCTACCAAGATGAAGCTTGCAGCAGCTATGGAAGCCTTTGATTCTTTGATGCCATACTTACTCCACTTGGTGCTTCTATATGTCTCTGCCGGTCTCATTTACTTTGTTTACAAATACAAATCTAGCGGCGCCACCCCCAACCTCCCTCCTGGTAAAAAGGGTCTTCCATACATCGGTGAAACCTTGGATTTTGTGTTGACGTCCAGAAGGGGAACTCCTGAAAAATTTGTGACTGATAGAACTACCAAATATTCACCCGATGTGTTTCGGACATCACTGCTTGGAGAAGACATGGCCGTCTTCTGCGGCGCCGCTGGTAACAAGTTCCTTTTCTCCGGCCAAAACAAATATGTCACTTCATGGTGGCCGGATTCTATTAAGAAAGCTTTGATGGATCCATCCAGTGTTGACAATTCTTCCAAAGAAGAATCCACTAAACTTCGGGCCTATCTGCCTCCTTTTCTCAAGCCTGAGTCCCTGCTACATTTCATACCAGTCATGGATATCATGGCGAAAGAGCACCTAAATCAACATTGGTCTCCGTATAATGAAGTCCAAGTTTTCCCACTCTCCAAGAAGTACACATTCGCACTGGCTTGTCGTCTTTTCATGAGCGTCACGGATGACGGCGAGATCGAGAACTTCGCGAAGCCATTTGCTCTTGCCACAGCGGGTCTCATGTCGGTTCCCATAGATCTTCCAGGTACAACTTTCAATCGGGCAGTGAAGGCCGGCAGACTGATCCGACAACGACTTTTAGCTCTCATTACCAAGAAGAAAAATGAGATACTGGAGAAAGGGAAAAGAGTAGCCTCAGACTTGGTGGATAGCATGCTGATGGATGGTATGACTGAGGTTGAGATCGGCAATAAGATTGTGGGCTTCTTTATTGCCAGCCATGACACAACAAGCACTGCCATCACCTTCATTGTTAGCTATCTTTCGGATTATCCTGAAGTATATAACAGGGTCCTTGAAGGTACGTGATTTAGCTAGATTTTAAGCACCCATGACATTGGGATGGGACGATTCATGAATAAAGTAATGTTTACAACTAATTGCTGGGAAAATGCAGAACAAATGGAAGTATTAAGATCCAAGGAGGCAGGGGAGCCGTTGAGATGGGAAGATATACAGAAGATGAAGTATACATGGTGCGTGGCATGCGAAGTAATGAGGTTGGCTCCGCCTGCGAATGGATCTTTCAGAGAGGCCATAACCGACTTCACTTACGCAGGTTATACAATCCCAAAGGGATGGAAGGTAACGAATACCTATTTCTTTTTTTTTTTACATAAAAGAATGCAACCATATACAATAAATATTGATTTAATTGTACTAAAATGGTCAGGCGTTTTGGATGGTGCATACAACCCACAAGAATCCGAAATACTTCCCGGATCCACAGAGATTTGATCCATCAAGGTTTGAAGGGAATGGTCCTGTACCCTACTCCTTTGTACCATTTGGGGGAGGTCCTCGAATGTGCCCTGGCAAGGAGTATGCTCGACTCGAAATCCTCACCTTCATCCACAACCTGCTCACCACTTTCAAATGGGTTAAACTCAATCCCAATGAGAAGATTTCCTACATTCCATCACCCATTCCCAAGGAGGGTCTGCCCATCAAAATCCAACCCCTTCTAAATTAATTGTTCCTATTTAATAACTTTTCAATAAGTGAGTTAAGAGTTTATCAAATGTCTCACTAATTAATTTTTTTAAATATATTTAAATATGAGAAATTATTTGATACAGTGTCAGTAAAATTTTAGACTCCATAAAAGAGTCAAGGGATTGATAAATGTCCTATAAGAGTATTGTAAAATATTTATTTTTTTAGAAAAAGAGACATGTCAAATTTCAAAGCTGTTTGTGAAATAAAAAAAGTATAACGTCAATATACCAAATATTCATCCATGATGCATCCATGTGTATGTGTCACGGGACTAAAACATTAGTTAGGCTAACCACGCGACCTTAGGTAATTCCTTTGCTTCGAATTTGCCTAATTCAACCTAACTCTCGAAAAGTGAGAATTCTCAAGGAAAATTCTATAAGACATCGAAATAAAGCAGAACCAAACTTGAAAAGACAATGAAACTCAAATAGAATAGAAAATGCACATGAAAACTATCGCACACCAAGTGTTTGAGTAAATACTCTCAAAAGTATTCTTTAACTCAAGAATGAAGTAATTACATCAATGGGTGAGATCAATTCCTATCTACAAGATGAGAGTCCTGAGAGATTTAAACTCTATACATCTTTATCCTTTAGGATTTACAATAATTATCCTGGTAAAAATACAAGTTACTGGAATGTTTACAATTTAACCAAGATCCAAGTAGATGAGCCTTGAGTCTCTTCCAAGCAATGGGTTACTCTTATCGAGCCGAATGACCCAATGGAACATGAAAGGTTTAAAATGTGCGCATCAGTTGCAGGCTCCTTTACGCGGCTCGTGAAATTCCCCCCACCTATTCTCGCGATGCCCTTGTTTCATCCTCAGAATGGAACTGGTATCTTTTCTCTTGAAACTGTCATAAGGCCTTGGCTAGTTCCTAACTAGCCTCATAGTCGAGAAGTCCCTTCCATCAAACAAGGTACTCATGCCTAAGCGTGCAGTACTTCCATTAGATCACTTTATCTATCGTGATGCACCCAACATCACGGTCATAAGAGACATTTACCCCAATTGGAGCTCATTTGGACTTGTCTCTATTTGGATCCTCCTGATCCTCATGGAAAAGCTTAAGCATACTAACATGGAACACCAAATGAACCTTGAGTTTTGTTGGCAACTTTGACCGCTTATAAACGTGTTATCGCTTATAGTTAAATAATACACCAAAAATATAGATAATTAAGAACAATAGTGTCCGCAAGTGTACAAGTCAAATTGTAATATAGTTTAGTACAACAAAAAATTTTGGAAGTATTTCAAGAATCGTACCTAATGGAGGATTTTGAAAGATTACCAAAAATTTTTAGGAAGTACCAAGAATTCTGAGGGAATACCAAATAAATATGATAGAATACAAAAAATTATTAGGGAATACCAAAAAAATGTGAGGAAATACCAAAATTATGAGAGAATACCAAATAACATGAAGGGATACCAAAAATTAGGAATTACTAAAAAAATATTAGGGAATATAAAAGAATTTAAGAAAGTACCAAACAATTATGTTATGCAAACACTTTTGGGTGTTGTGCGAACACTTTCACATGTTGTGCGAGCTTGTATATATGGTATGAATCTGTTTGTATGTGATCTCATATGTTATGCGAACCCTGATAAGTGTATATTTTGCATGTGAACATATGTTATGTGCGAACACTGTTATTGTATGTTTGATGTTTTGTATTGGTGAGCTTAATGCTCTGTGAACTATATGATCACGTGTTGTGAACTAGGCATTGTGAGCCTTACTACTTGCGAACTATGCCATTTTGTGAACTGTGAACTGTATATTGCAAACTACGAGCTTTGCTTTATTGCGAGCCTAAAATGATGAGAATTGTAAATGTGTATATATGTGTTATATTGACATAGTGAATTCTGGAACCGTTGGATATAGTTGGCATGCCATATGATTGTGACTACTCACCTATATATATACAGCGATAGGGCATTTGTGGCCCTGGTGAACGATGGAGAGATAATGGAATGTTGAGCAATGCTTCATTCACTGGTGATTTGTAAGACGTTGAGAGGAGAGTGCGAGCATTCGTGTTGCACTTATATGGTGATTCGAATGACTCCTTGAGTCTAAATATGTGGCATTAAGAGGAGATCCGTTTATCCAATGAGTGTAATCGTATGATTCTGTGTCCATTTCACAATCTGCCAATATATCACTAAACTGTTTAATTGCAAATTGCTTATTTGCGAACTATTTATATGTGAACTATTTATATGCGAACTGTTCATATGCGAATTGTTTACTTGTGAACTGTAGTATGCAAACTAATGGTATGCGAACTGTTTATGTGTGACTTGTTTGGTATGAGTCATTGATAAGTTTTCTGTTATTGTATGCATCTGTATTCACTGAACTTTTCCAAGCTCACTCCTTTATTTCCTTTTTCTCTTCTAGATAAATTTACCTCCCGGTGCACTCGTCTAATCTGCCCATTGCATAGCTCTCTAATGTTGTTAACCATTATTCTCTTATTTATGAGTTGGATGAGGGGCTATAGATAATTCTAGACATTATATCAAAAAGAACAGATATGATGAGAACATATAATAAGATTGTTAAAAAAAAAACATATATAAAACTACTATTATCAATTTGTCACTTTAGGATAATAATAACAATAACAAACTATACATGAATTTGGAATTATTTGGTTCTTCAGATCCACATGAATTAGATTTTGTTGGATTGAGAGATTATTTGCTTATTTATTTCGATTTACCCAAAATTCTTTTTTTGTTTTGTTTTAAAATACATTAAAATATATATCTTAACTATTCAAATTCGAAATATGCAAATTTGATACAATTTATCAAAAATAAAATTTAATTTCATATAAACTTATTAGGATTACAGATTTGAGTAGACTTAAGCATTTAATCTCTTTTTTGTAAGAAAATTAGTAGCTAATGGTTTGGAATCAAGGGTAAATTAAGAGAAATGTACCCAAATTTCATAACCAAATTTAAATTGGTGAATTGTTTTATTTTTTTTTATATATGATAAGAATGTTTTTCAATTAAATTAATTTCTTAATTCTTATAAAATAAAATAATCAAGTTAAAGTGAAAAAAAATATTATTTCAAATCTCGTAAAATTAAAATTAATTTTTTTTCCATGCATTCCCTTTACCCTATCTATATATCCAACTATTTCCTTTTCAACTTCGTTTTTATGATATTATATTCCTAGCTTTATGACCCCCAAACATAGAGGGTAAATTGCAAAAATAGTCACTTTTGATTGTTTTAGGTTACATTTTGGTTACTTATGTTTGAAATGTTACGTTTTAGTCACTTACGTTGTTGTTTTGTTACGAAGTGATCACTCTGTCGTTAAGCTCCGTCACTTTCCTAACGACAATCCTACGTGGCAATCCAAATAGGTTACATCTAGGATGAGAATAAAATTTTAATTAAATAAATTTAATTAATTGAAAATTTTAAATTAATTACAATTGAAAAAGAAAAACAAAATTGGACATCCAAGTTGGCATTTAAAACACATTTGGACTGCCACGTAGGATTGTCGTTAATGGAATTTAACGACGGAGTGACCACTTCGTAACAAAACGATAACGTAAGTGACTAAAACGTAACATTTCAAACGTAAGTGACTAAAATGTAAGATTTTTTTACCCAATAATACAAAAAAAATAATTATTTACCAAAATAATACACTCTCCCCATTATTTACCAAAATGGTACACTTAGGGGAGTGGTGCCTCTTAGATAGGCACCACACTATGAAAATCTGACAATTCTTTTTTTTTTTTTAAATTATTATTTAATATTAAAAAATTAAAAAAATTAAAAAAATATGAGTTTAGTATTAACCCCGTAAAAAATACTAGTGTAGTATAAATGAGTGGTGCCTACCTGACAGGCAGCACCACAAAGTTGTTGCTCCCCTAGCACGCCGACTATTGCTCCCCTGCCACATGTCGTTTCCCTGCATGGTGCACAACCTTAAACCATGCTCGTGAGGGCTTATGGGAACCTTTAAAATGGTCCCCAAAATTTGTTTCACACACACATCAACCAACTGAAGAAAGAAAGAAAGGAAGGGGAAAAAGAAGGAAGGAAAATCGACAGCAAAGAAGGAAGGAAGGGGGGAAGGAAAAAAAAAGAAGGGAAAGTAAGAAAATTAAGTTGGTATAATATTTTAATATTTTTGTTGTATTATTTTGATAAAAATGTTAAGTTTAGGGTTTTGTTTTGTTTTAATTTAAATTTTAAATTTTGTTGATTTTAATTTATTTTAAAAATGTTGTTTGATATAATTTAATTTTTGATTAAATATTGTATTATGTTGTTAGTTAGTTTATAGTGTTTATATTTGTATATGTTATTATAATTTTTTTGGTTTTTATTTATTTTTAAAATTTTTTAATTAATTTATTTTATGTTTAAATTAGGTAAAAAAAAGGTTTTTTGAAAGGTATGTTTATGTGTTTAGTTAAGTGTGTTTAAATGTAATTTTTATTATTTGTTTAGTTGTATTTAAATAATAGGATTTTTTTGTATTAATTTTGTAAAAAAAAATCCTTGTTTATTATTTAATTTTATTGGTATGTTATTATTTTTTTTGTATTATTTTAGTAAAAAATCCATATTTGAAAGATATGTATGTTTAAAGGAAAATGTTATTATAATTTTTTTTAATATTTGTTTAGTTAAGTGTGTTTGTTTATAGTGTTTATATATTTTTTATATTATTTTATAAAATTTTCTAATTAATTTAATTTATGTTTAAATTAGGTTATTTGTTTGAAATTGGAAGGTATGTTTTTTTTTCCTTTGTAATTTATTATTTTTATATCATTTGTATGTTTATATCTTTTATTATTTCTCAAGATGTTTTAATTATTCAAAAAATAAAAATGTTATTTTTTCAATAAAATTATTTATTTTTAACTTTGTAATAAATATTAGTTAAAAATTATATTAATTACTTCTGATAGATTGATAATCTCGAATTTTTATTTTGCAGATGTGAATATGAACTCTTTGATTAACGATGATGACCACATTTCGAAAGACGCTAATAGAGCAATAATAAATTGTTATTTGTTACATTATAAAAAGTTCATTTCATTTACAAAATTAAACTAGGTTATATTAACTATTTCAGTAATCTAATAATGTCAGGATCATCTGTACCGGAAATTGAGAGGTCACGTAAATGTCGTCAATTATGATCCGAATCAACACATCATGCCGTACTTGGTTGTAGCGGGATTTGGATCAATTGCACTGATCCGAACATTTGATTTACAGTACGACTTGATATCCGCTTTGGCCGAGCGATGGTGGCCAGAGACCCACACTTTTCACTTACCGTGTGGGGAGTGCACCATCACATTAGAGGATGTTGCACTTCAGCTTAAGCTCCTAATCGACGGAAGGGCGGTTATGGGCTTATTGATGGTATCTAATCCGACTCGCCTTTGTAATAACTTATTGGGAGTCTCACCCAATGATGGCCAGTTGAGATTCACAAGGCTAAAGTTTACATGGCTGAGGGAACAATTCCATCACTTAACAGATGATGCCACCGAGCTTAATGTGATGTGTGCTGCTCGGGCTTAGATCATGCACCTCATAGGTGTACTGATGCCGACGACAAATGCAAATTCGGTCCACCTCATGTACTTTCCCCTTTTAAGAGATTTTGATGAAGCGGGTCAATATAACTAGGGCTCGGTAATATTAGCGATGTTATATCGCGAGCTTTGTCGAACGACAAAGATTGTTGCCATCAACATATGCAGGTGCCTCATATTGCTGCAATAGTGGGCCCTGTATCGAATGCCTTTCTTGGCCAATATTGAACACCTACCATGTAACACCTTTACCCGGTCCGGTCACTGAACCTGAGCAGTTAGGTGTCACGATTAATTTAATCTAACAAGAAACAAATTAAAACCTTATATCATATTATTATTATTATTATTATTATTTAAAACATCGAGTATATTGATATTTGAAAATCATTCGAATTATTTCGACTTTTGAAAATAATTGAACTTGTACCGATACTTGGGGGAACAGGTATCGGTAAAACTCAAGTCAGTAAAGACTTAAAAATAACTACAGAATCCTACAGGTAGAACTGAAATTTCAACCAATACCACTCTGGGCTTTACCGATACATCCTACCCATCTACCGATACAATAAGTTCCAGAGCGCAAAGTGATTTTTGTTTGGAACTTCTACTGAACCTAGTAAATATACTACCGGTACTACTGTAGAACTACCGGTACTACTAAATTTCTACTGACACAACACAAGTCAGTAGTTAATTACATATTTCCCTTGTACTTCTACTGATACTCTGATGGATTCTATCGAAACCAAAATTTACCATCAGAGTTCTACCGGTACAAGAGTAAGACTATTGGGACAAGCTACTAATTTCATGAGATACACATATCAACCTAGACTAACATCATCAAAACATTATATGACCAATAAATACATGGCATCCTTAAAACACGACTCATCTAGGTACATGCCGACTCAAAATAAAACAAAACTCACTAACTCTTGAGTTCGGGATTCTCTTTGGATGCTAAGTCGTGAATCTAACAAAAAGTACTTAACCTGCAAATGAAAAAACAAATCATACGCATAATTATTAATCAGTGGTGTTTCTACGACTAAACATTAATCAATATAGATACATTGTATAATTTAATTAATATTAGTTTATGATAAGGCAAATACCATATTTTGTCATCTTACACTAGAATCATTATAGTAACCATACATATGTATACAAGTATCATAATACTATTGATCAAATTTATCTTTCAATTCATAACTTAATTAAGTATATTATTCAGATACATGTACCATTACACCATTCATTTCGTACTCTCACTTTTATTCTATTTATGCATAATGTCATTGCATATATCTTTATATATTATTTCTTGATTTCTCAATGCATTTCTCATGTTTAATATACATATTATCATCATGCATAACCATTTCTCAATTCTTTGATTTTTCAATACAACATTCTTAATGTTTTCATTTCATGTAAACATAATATTCATTATTTATAATTCCCTATTAACACGACTCGTACTCTGACGGATACACGGATCCAACCAACACACCAGTTTGGCACCTTGTGCCTCATCGGATAAATCCGAAGTAATAAATCATGCCATGCACTAAAATGAAGTTGACACCAAGTGTCTCATCGGTTAAACCGAATTAATTTGGCACCCTGTGCCTCATCAACTCTTAGTCGAAGTAACCCTGAACTCTTCCTATCCAATGGCATGCCATCTATATCCGACTCGGCTCGAACAGTTAATAGAGTAATAATTTCCATTTAATATCAAACCACATTTCCACATTTAATTTTACTCACAACAAAAATATATTTAAAATGAAATCTAATAATAAACATAAATGTACCAATATCACAATTTCACATCATACATTTATACATGGAGAATATACAATTAAATTATCATACCATCAATTTATTCAAGACAACCCAATTGAGTAGAGAATCTCATACCTTATTTTCATATCTTTATTTCTACTTTGAGCAATTAATTTTAATTTGACAATTTAATAAATTAGTTAAAGTTATAGAAACACCAACCGTAATTTCCGAGCTACTCGTTGTCGACCTTGTCTTTACCCTTCCTTTTGGGGGAGCCCGAGTCAATGTTAGCTATGGAATTAAATACACATTATACTTTATTAAAGCACATCCATATTATTCTAACTAAATTTAACTCTCTATTTTCTCACTTTTACATCAACTCTTCAACTTTCAAATTTAACCATTATACAATTGAAATTAGCATTGATCACACTTATTTATTTTCTACTTTACTCTTAGCTCCAAAATACTCCAACTATCATTAAAGCTCTATCTACCCAACAATGGTGGTAATCAATATTTTCAATAATAACGAAAAAAACGACATGGGTCGAGAAGAGGGAGGTATCGGGATTCTAAAAACGTAAAAATTACAAGAAAAGTACTTGATTAAGCTTACCAAATTGAAGCTTGAACTTAAGAAAAACTCAAGGTTTTCTTCTCTTTTCTCTTCCCCCTATTTTGCCGAAATTTGCTTCCAAAAATGAGAGAAGAAGATTTTTTTCTCTCTTTTGTTTTCTCTTTCTTCTAACCCATACCTATTTTAATCATTACCGTTATATCTTTTATTCACAAAATTCATAAGCCACATTTTTAATTTCATTTCTTTTAATCATAAATTTTAAACTAAAATTTGAAACCATTCACACTCACCTAATGTCACTAAGAATTTTAAGGGGAAATTTGCCCTTTTGGTCCTTCCTCTTTAATTCAATTAAAATCCCTTTTTATAAATTTCACTTTTACCACTTATGCAATTTAGTCCTCACACCTAATTAAAACATTACCATATTGAAATTTCTCATTTAGTAGACCAATTTACTACAACTTATTTTCGTACATATTTTTATTAAATATTTACGGGTCCGGTTAATAAATACGAAGTCTCAAAAAATTATCTTTTTCAATAACCTCGATTTCGGGTCGTTACAACTCTCCCCCTAAAGACATTTCGTCCTCGAAATTTACCTGAAAAGAGGTGGGGATATTGAGATCTCATCATATCTTTCGGTTCCCAAGTTGCTTCTTCCACCTTATGGCTATGCCATAACACTTTCCCAAGCAAAATGCATTTGTTACGCAATTTGTTCACCTCACGAGCTAAGATTTTTACTAATTCTTCTTTATAAGACAAGTTAGGTTGAATTTCAACTTCTCCAGTCGTAATGACATGCGACGGGTCAGAACGATATCTTTTAAGCATTGAAACGTGAAATACATCGTGTATCTTTTCCAACTCTGCTAGCAAGGCCAAACGATAAACCACTGGTCTCACTCCTTTTGTGATCTCATAAGACCCAATAAAACGTGGACTCAACTTCCCTTTATGTCCAAATGTAAGGACTTTCTTTCAAGGTGAAACCTTTAAGAATACTTTATCTTTCACATCATACTCTATATCTCGTCGATTCAAGTTCGCGTACGATTTTTTTGTCTTTAATCTTTCTCGAATTAGCTTAACCGCACTATCTATTTCTTGAATCAATTCGAGACCAGCTATCTTTCTTTCACTTAATTCTATCCAATATACAAATGTTCGATATCCACGACCATATAAGGCTTCTTATAGAGCCATTTGAATGCTCGACTGAAAATTATTTTTATACACAAACTCAACTAAAGGTAAATAGCGTTCCTCACTTGATTCAAAGTCTAACACACAAGCTCATAACATATCTTCTAAAATCTGGATAACACGTTCCGATTGTCAATCTGTCTGAGGGTAAAAAGTTGTGCTAAAGTTGAGCCTCGTATCAAGGGATTCATGCAACCGTTTCCAAAATCTTGAAGTGAATCGATTTCATAAATTGATCAACTATTACCCACACTGCATTTTTTTGCTTGGGGATAAGTACAATCCCGCTACAAAATTCATCGTAATACGTTTCCATTTCCATCCAGGGATTGAAATGGGATGAAGTAATCTCGTAAGAACTTGATGTTCCGCCTTAACTTCCTCACAAGTCAAACACTTAGCCAATACAACACTCGTAAATCACGATACATTTTCGTTCCACTAGGTGTAAGGTGAAAGGACTATCGTGAGCTTATTGAAGTATCAATCCTTTCAAATAGCATTAGGTACACAAATGCAATTACAAAATCTCGAATAGTTCTGGTCATCAATGCTGAAAATTTCTACCAATCCATTTTGAACCATTTCTATTTATCTCAATAGTTTACATCAAAAAGTTGCACTTCTCTAATTTGATCAACCAACACTAGTTTTACTCTCAATTTAGCCATCAAGCTGCCATCATCACTACTACTGAGTTGGGCAAATATCACTTGCAATCAACTGCTACCTTTTTACTCAAAGCATCAGTTACAACGTTAGCCTTTCCAATGTGATAATCGATGACACAATCATAATCCTTAAGAAGCTTCACCCAGCTCCGCTGTCTCAAAGTCAACTCCTTCTGAGTTAGGAGGTATTTAAGACTTTTGTGGTTGAGAAAGATGTGACACTTTCCACCATATAAATAATGTCTTTAAATTTTTAATGCAAACACCCCCACGGCTAACTCTAAATCGTGCGTCGGATAATTACGCTCATGAACCTTCAACTGTCGTGAAGCATACGTGATCACTTCCCATTTTGCAATAACATGCAACCCTAAACCATTCAAGGAAGCGTCACTATAAACCACAAAATCTTTTTTCGATTCAGGTAATGTTAGAACTGGGGCTTCAATCAACATCTGTTTTAATTGTTCGGAACTCTCTTGACAACGAACATTCGAATTAAATTGGACATTCTTTTGTAAAAGTTTCGTCATAGGCATAACTATATTCGAAAATTCGTTTACGAATTTTCGGTTGTAACTAACTAACCCTAAGAAACTACGAACCTCTAGCATATTCTTCAAAGCTTTCCATTGAAAAATGGCCTTGATCTTCTTCGAGTCAACTCTGATTTTGTCGGTTGAGATAACATGTCCCAAAAACACTACTTCCAATAGCCAAAATCCGTACTTGCTCAGTTTTCCATATAACCACTTATCTCTAAGTATTTGAAGAATAACTGCTGCTAATATTCAACTTTAGATTTCGAATATATTAAATATCATCTATGAAGACTACCAAAATTAGTCCAAGTAAGGTTGGAAAATATGGTTCATGATACCCATGAATTCTATCGGAGCGTTTGTCAAACCAAAAGACATCACTAAGAATTCATATTGGCCATAATGTGTGCGAAAGGTTGTTTTGGGAATATTAATATTTTTTTACCTTTAATTGGTAATAACCTAATCTCAATTAAATCTTGGAAAACATAGAAGCTTCTTTTAGCTGATCAAACAAGTCGTCGATTTTGGGTAGAGGGTATCTATTCTTGATTGTCAACTTATTTAATTGTTGATAGTCTATGCAAAATATCATCGAACCATTTTTCTTATTAATGAATAACACCGATGCTCTCCATGACGATACACTAGGACAGATAAAACCACGATCTAACAATTTTTGCAACTGAACTTTCAGTTCTTTTAGCTCTTTCGGTGCCATACAATAAGGAGATATAGACACCGGAGTTGAACCATGTAATACTTTAATTGCAAACTCCACATCTCGATCTGATGTAATCTCGATAACTCCTCGGGAAATACGTTAGTGATCGATGTTTTTACGTCACAGCAATGTGCAAGCGGACACATGTCGATGTAAGTTTAGTTGATAGAACAATTCAATTGGATATCAATCCCACGAGGAATGAGTTCTTAATGTTTTAATGTTAAAGCAACTAATACTGCAATTAAGTGTAATGTGAGTTTTGATGTCAGATCTGCTCACTAAAATAATCAGGAATGTCAATGCAAGTAGAGTTAAACTTCAGAGGTTAAATGTCAGTGTACTGAAAATAAATCCAATTGTGTTAAGCGTTGAGTGCTGAATATTTAAATGCATAAAATGTATATATCATCAAGTGTAGAAGGGCAGAAATGGTTCACTGATTCTACTAAATCACAACGCTGGATGCGTCGACAAGGTAAAATATAGATGAAATGTCGCTACAATGAAGTCCCTTTGAGTTCTTACCAACAACAACTCTCTACTTAATCCCGACTTAAATATCCACAATCACTCCATCTCTCGGTGCGAGCAACGATGTGTATTCAAGAATAAGTAACTAGAGTTTGTCCCAATCCCAAGCAGCTCTCGCCTAACTTACTTGTTAACCCAACCTGTCACCGCATCTCTTGATGTCGGTGTACTGTAATTTCTCTCTCATGCTTAAGGCGGTTAGATCCAAGAATAAACAGATAAGCAGTGTAAAATAAGAATCAAAATGATTTAATATTAAAAGACACTCTCGTATTCATTTAATATCTTTAAAATCCATTATCATTTAAGAAGAATTAAAGAGAACAACGAAACTTCCTATCTTTAGACTACTAGGCCTACTCCCTAATTGTTCCTCTTACTCTTCATCAAGCACCTCTCGTCAGAAGTGGTTGTAGACTTGCTTCATCAGGTCCCCGATTTTCAGCTCAAATCTCTAATTCACACAGAATTTTTAGAATTAAATCCATTCACTCTTGATGATTTCTTCATCCTTTGTTCGTCTATTTATAACCTCCAAAATGTTGCAGGTTTCAACCTTCATTTTCAGATCCAAATCTAGATCTTGCAGCTGTTAAAATTAGTTAGATTACAACTGTGCACTCATGCAGTTCTAGTGTGTTCTTTAGAGATCTTCTGAAATCATAATTGTAGCGACATCTATGAAATTCCTGCGTTAGTGCTTCCAGTTGTGAATTTAGCTTGATTCTACTTATTCGAGGTTCAGTTTCAATGCGGCGACATCTCTTGGTCATAATTTTCAGCTGATCTTGTGGCTGCATTTGTCCAGCATTAAGCTTTTAGACTGAGTTCCTACGCTGACAATATTAAGACGCAATATATCGGCTGCTTGCGTCGACATTAGTACAAAAATAGATAAAAATAACAAGAATTTAAACTAACTAACAATGAGTTGGAAAATATGAAAACTAAGTATAAAATGTTAATGATACATGCTAAATGAAATACAAAAGAGACAATTAAAACATTAAATTAGGGAGAAAATCTATGTCATTTGAAATACAATCACACCCCCAAACTTGAGTTTTTACTTGTCCTCAAGTAAACAAAAATTAACCAAATAACAATTAGAAATGTCACTGCTCTCATTATTCATACAACATGAATTCTCTAAATTCCTAATGTTTAAATTGCATTCACATAATAGAATGATGCGCTGGCAATTTATAGGTATGAACAACTTAAAACAGCAACTTCATCAATGTTAGTATTATGCATTGAATCTTATCCTTCCTTGAACCATTTCAGCAAGTTATTCTTTTTTTTTTTCAAGTGACTGAAAGATGTCATTGCATTACTCTACCTTTTTTCCTGGGCAGTAACGATGGGGTGCAACAATCCCTTAAGAGGCATGTAATTGCGTCGACACACACTGTTGCAGTTACAACCTTTGAGTTTTCTTTTCTAAGTCTACAGTGGATTGTTCTCCCTTAAAAGTCACAATACACTTATATTGGAGCGTCTTTTATTAATACAATATCGTTGTACTGGTCAATTAGTTCAAGATTCAACACCAACACTATTTATCCATTATTGAAGCAATTTCAATTATTCATTCGAAAATAGCAGACTCATTATTCAATCATATTCATCCAATTTCTACATCAACATTCAAACAATTCAAGAATTACGCATCAAAATAAAAGTTGTGAGCACATTTCTCTTGAAATTTTGTAATTTTTCATTAAATAAAGAAACAAAATAAAACTCAAACATGAAGATATAGTTGCATTTACCGTTCACATTATCTTTCCCCCCAAACTTAATATCTGCATTATCCCCAATACACTGACAATAGTTATACAGAAATAATGGAAATGCAACTACAATGCACTAAACTAAAAGGGATTTAGTAACAATTAAAATGCACGCACAATAAGAATGCATGAAAACTAAACTAAAAAGAAATGTACCAAATTATTCAACAGCAGTTGATGCAGAGGTTGCTTTGGTTTCTTCTTTTTTTCTTTGGGCGCTCTCCCTCGTCATGTTGTTTCTTCTTTTTCTTGTCATTGTGTCTCTTTCTCTTTTTATCCTTTGATCCAATTGGTTCGACGGATTGCTCCTCCTCAACAGGTTGGGTGACAGCCTCATCAGTTATCACCTCTGATGGGTGGATTTTTGTGAGTGGTGCCATACATATCACAATAGCCAGAGGATTCAGTTCCTCTATCTCGCCAGTAACAACCTCAACTTAGCTCGCAGTAGGTAGAGCCTCATCTGAGCTGGATGCCCCCACGACATCCTCAACGATCATTGTTGGGGCATTGGTTTCCTTCTCCTCTTGCACCTTGGCAGGTTCTTTTTATTCTTTCTCTTCTTCCTTTCCTTCTTCTTCTTCTTCTTGATCCTTCTCCTTCAACTGATCCTCTCCCTGGTCCACATCTTCTTCCACCTGCTGCTCAGGTTCAACTAGGCTAGTGTGGGCACAGTCCACTTCGTCAATATCCTTCCCCATAACCGTTGCTTGTTCAGCCATGTTTGCACCCAAACTGTTGTAAAACTCATCTTCAAATAAGTGGGCAATGTGGCGATAATAATCATCATCAATCTGTGAGTGCCCATCATCCTTCTCATCATCGAAAATATGAATCTGGATTGGTGTAATAGCAGGCCTACCTTCAGGAGTAGGTTGCTCGGAAGATGAGCACTTCATTTGGCGATAGATTGATGGGATGGTTTGAAAGTCTGGTAATGGAGTCTTGCTGATCTGGCTCAATGCAGCGACGAGGGTTCATTCTACGCCTTAGTGTAAGCATAAAACTTGTGGAGTCGAAAGCCTATGTCGTCCACTATACTATTAGTGTGGATGGATCGAACGTCAATGCGGTCCAAGTGTAGTTCCATCAAGGCCAACTTCTTTGCCATTTGGGACTGTGTCGGCACATCAGGTTTGTTAGCCTTCTTCTTACCCTTTCTTTTATCCCTTTTCTTGGAGGTTTCTTTGGCTACTGGTGTATCTTGGCCTCGTTTCATCCTCTCAACAAAGATATCATTGATTGGGCGTTTGTTTTTCAAGACCTCTTCACCATCTTTTGGCACAATACCCTTGTGTTGGCAAAGCAGCATAATGAGAGAGGGAAAAGGAAGGATACTAGTTTGCTTTCCTGCAGCGTCTGTGATCTAGCCGTGTTTGAGCTCACAGATGTCTATGTGACAGTGGTGCAGAATGGAATGCAAGAGACGCATACGGTCTAATATGGCCGTAGTGTTGTGGGTCGAAGGCATAACACGACTGTTTATAAAATGAAACCATACCTTGCAAAAAGTTGTAAGGTACTATCTGTGCATTGTATAGTTGTGAAATCCATTGCCCGTCCATGTAGCGCCATCGATATAGAGATCTTTCATTATCTGAGCCATACAATCATCGTGCAGAAAGCGTGCATGGTCGTCCGCCCATTCAAGAATCCTTAGCAGTACGTTAATATGCGCAGTGCTCCATGGAACAAGCCTCTCTCGTACAAAGACAAACTCCTGCTCCTGATCCATCAGATTTGCATAAAACTCTCTAACTAATGTGGAGGAGTAGTTAGAAGGATGGTTACAGAAATATTCCCACCCGAGACGGTTGATGGTACGGTGAACTTGCTTTCCCAAAATCTAGTTGGAGAAAGTTGGAGTCCTTGTTCATGGTGGATGTTGCGTTTTAACATGATATTTTGGTAACAGTCTTTGGTCGCAGTCGTTAGAAATAAGACTGGGCCTGTGGATGAAGGTGGTGGTGTTGTGGATGGAGCCACAGTAAAAGTAGTCGGGGTGTTCTTTGAAAGGGTTTTGGGAGTGTTTCTTGAAACACGGGTTTTTGCCATGGTGAGAAGAAATTCAAGAAGTTTTGTAAAAAAGGATTGCTTTGAGATTAGAAAAGAAATGTGCAGACAATGGAAAAGATGAAATGCAGTAAAAGTGGCAGATGTGAAGAGGAAAGGTAACTGTAAAGGGGAGGCTTTATAACCTAGGTGTGATGATTGGAAAAATACAAGGAAACGTTGAGTCTGTAGCCATTAATTTCCATGTTGTAGATCGTACTAATTTGTTTTGATCCAACTGCTAGGAGAGAAAGAAATCAATCAGCGTGATTCTTGCGAAAAAAGTAATACTAACTCATCGCAGAATGTGCCGACAATCTGTGCTTCAATGCATCGACAAAAAGAGGTTTTTTATTTCTGATAAGAATCTAAAACAACACAACAAAAAGTGAAACAAATAAAAGGAAATAAAGAAATGCATCGACATTATTCAAAATGTCACTAGGTTGACAACTTTGTCTGGTTCTCGAAAATCTGGGCTCACATAATTTTTTAGAAGTTGGCCATTTACTTTAAATTGTTGTCCATCCTTTAGGTTTTCGATTGTCACCGCACTGTTTTGAAATGCTTCAACTACTTTGAATGGACTTGACCACCTTGTCGTAATTTTCCTGGATGCAATTTCAAACGTGAGTTAAATAAAAGTACCAATTGACTAGGATGAAATTGTTGGAAGAAGATAATGTTGTCATGCCATCTCTTTGTCTTTTCCTTGTATATCCCAACATTCTCATAAGCATGGCGTTGGGTTTCTTCTAATTTTGTGATGTCCAACAATCTTTTCTTTCTAGCAGCATCATAGTCCAAATTCACTTGCTTAATTGCCCACATGAGCTTATGTTCAAGTTCAACGAGCAGGTAACAAGATTTTCCAAACACTAGTTGATATGGCGACATCCCCAACGGAGTTTTGTAGGCAGTGCGAAGCGCCCACAATGCGTCATGTAACCGCGTAAACCAATTATTCCTAGATGGATTAACCACCTTCTCAAGTATGCTTTTAATTTTACGATTGTATACTTCGGCTTGACCATTGGTTTGTGGGTGATATGTGGTAGCCATACGATGCTTCACACCATATCATTTTAATTCAATCGCCACTTGGTTATTATAAAAATGAGTGTCTTGGTCACTTATCAATGCTCTCGGTGTTCAAAATCTCGTGAGGATATATGTGTAAAAGAACTTCAACACCGTCCGAGCATCGTCTTTTGGCATCACAATAGCTTCAATCCACTTTGAGACGTAGTCAACAGCCACTAATATGGAACCAATGCATTGACAATGATCAAAAGAGTTTGAAAATGGTCCCATAAAGTCTATACCCAAACGTTGAAAAGCTCTACCTCCATGATGAGTTGTTGGAGCATCTCGTTGTATTGAGATATGGAACTAATGCATTGACAATGATTAAATTATTGTGCAAAATTATGGGCATCTCGAAACAATGTGAGGCAGTAAAATCCTGACTCTAAGACTTTATCAACAGTCCTTGGTCCACCAAAATGTCCTCCATAAGGGCCATCATGGCACTGTCGCAAGATTGACATCATTTCTTCTTCAGGGACATAGCGATGAATGATATTGTCGACACATACCTTGAATAGGTATGGCTCATTCCAATGGTATTTGACAGCATCACGTATGAACCTGATCTTCTTGTGACTAGTAACACTCATGGGTAGCTTTCGACATACAAGGTAATTGACGACATCGACATACCTTGGCGATGCATCGACAAAGAATAATTGCTCGTTAGGAAATGCTTAAACAATCTGGGACATTTTCCCATCTTCACTTCCTACTTCCAGTCGAGATAAGTGGTCAGCTACCTAATCCTCAGATCCTTTCCTATCTTTGATTTCAACGTCAAATTCTTGAAGGAGTAGGATCTATCTGATGAGTCTAGGTTTGACGTCTTTTTGTTGAAAAGTCTTTATGCCGACAAGATAAGAACGAAACTTGTCAAATGTGAAGACTACTACTAGCAACTTCTTCTTAGTCGTGGTGTAATTAACTTGCGTTTCAGTTAGGGATTTACTAGCATGGTAAATGGAATGAAATACTTTTTCTTTTCTTTGGCCTAAGACAAGTCCTACAGCAAAGTCGCTTGCATCTCACATTAGTTCAAATGGTTGCATTCAATCCGATGCAATGATAATTGAGGCTTATACTAGTTACTTCTTTATTGTCATGAATGTGTCCAGACAGATGTCATCAAACACAAACTTTTTATTCTGCTCCAACAATGAGCATAATAGTTTAGATATCTTAGAGAAGTCTCGAACGAATCTTCTATAAAAGCCAGCGTGTCTAAGAAAGCTTCTTATTGCTTTGACGTTGGTAAGCGGTGGTAGTTTTTCAATGATTTCTACCTTTGCTTTATCAACCTCAATGTCCTGACAAGATATCCGATACTCGAGAACAATGCCTTTAGTTGCCATGAAGTGACATTTCTCCAAATTCAGAACTAGATTTGTGTCCTCGCATCTCTTCAAGACTCTCGTCAGATTGTCAGCGCATTAGTCAAAATTCTGTCCATAGACAGAAAAATCATTCATGAATACATCTAAGGAATCCTCTATCATGTCCAGAAATATTACCATCATACACTTTTGGAATGTTGTTGTCGCATTACACAACCCAAACGGCATACGTCGAAAAGCAAATGTTCCAAAAGGGCATGTGAGTGTTGTCTTTGCTTGATCCTCTGATGCAATAACAATTTGGTTATATCCAGTGTAACCGTCTAAGAAATAATAATAGGCTTTACCAGCTAGCCTATCTAGCATCTAATCGACGAAAGGTAGTGGAAAATGGTTCTTATTTGTATCCGCATTCAGTTGTCGGTAATCCATGCATACTCGCCATCCAGTTGCGATACGAGTAGGGATTAACTCGTTCTTGTCGTTGGTGACAACTGTGAAATCACTCTTTTTAGGCACACATTGAACGGGGCTCACCTAATCACTATCGAAAATAAGGTATATAATGCTCGCATCTAACCATTTGATAATTTCCTTCTTCACTACTTCTTTCATCTTTTTATTGAGTCTTCGTTGCTGCTTAATTGATTGCTTCCTTTCATCTTCTAGCCTAATCTTGTGCATGCAAAAAGAGGGACTGATACCTTTGATATCTGCAATGCTCTAGACTATGGCTCTTTTGTGTTCTTTCAGAATCGTGATGAGCTTATCTTATTGCGTTGCATCAAGAGATGCGTTGACAACAATAGGTAGTGTCTCGTTGTCACCAAGAAAAACATACTTTAAATATGTTGGCAATTGCTTCAACTCCAAGGTAGGAGCTTGCTCAATAGATGATTTAAACCCTAGAATTGTCCTGTTAGACAAATCCAAAGATTCCAATTACCAATTCTGTCTCAGCTCACAATTGTTAACCTCCTCTTTGTCGCTACAATCAACTAGGATTTCATCAATGAATGTCACCGCATCTTCATCCGACATTGCTGAACTCCTTAAATTGAATTCTTCCGAAATGATTTCATCCAGCACATCGATGTGGTGACATTGTTCTTTACTCCTGGATGGAGATGCCTCAAACACACTAAAAGTCACATGCTCTTCATTATGACGCATGATAAGTTCTCCCTTGAATACGTCGATAAGTGTGTGTCCCATTGCTAAAAATGGTCACCTCAAGATAATGGGCACTTCCTTATCTGCTTCACAATCTAGGATTATAAAATCAGTAGGGAACACAAGTTTATCAACCTGGACAAGGATGTCTTTAATTTGGCCTTCCGATTACGCTAAGGATCTATCTGTAAGTTGCAATGTCACTGCAGTAGGCTTCGTCGAACCTATTCCTAATTTCTTGAAAGTAGATAGGGACATAAGATTAATACTTGCTTCTAAATCACATAAAGTCTTACCTAAATAATGATTCCTAATGGAGCATGGGATTGTGAAGATGTCAGGATCTTTCATCTTGGTTGGTAACTTATTTGTAAGCATAGCGCTGCACCTATTTGTGAGCGCAATTGTCTCGATGTCGAATAATTTCTTTTTCTTTGATAACAACTCCTTCATTTATTTCCTATAACTGAGTATCTGCACAAGAGCGTATATTAGAGGTATATTAATATGCAATTGTTTCAAAGTAGAAAAAAACTTTTGATATTCTTTTTCATGGACTTTCTTTTTAAATCTTTGTAAAAACGACAAAGGTATTATAATATTGGGTTGTTGTGGAAAACTCAATGGTGTTGATATTGGCAGTTGCATCGACAACTTAGTTGGGCAAACTATAGGCATAGATGGCACTACAGTTTGTTCTTCTTCATTTTCTTTTGCCTGACTTTCTTTAGCTGCATCTTCTTCCCGTTGTTGTGGTTTAGATGCATCGACATGGTCTTGGCCAGAACTGCTTGGTCCCATCGTTTGCTTAACACTCCTCAACGTGATTGCTTTGCAATGCTCTTTCCTCCTTTGCGTAGGATTCTCAGTATCACTAGGCAGAGTGCCTAGTGACCTTGTACTTAAATTAGAAGCCAACTGCCCTAGCTGGGCTTCCAATGCTCTAATGGAAGAAGAGTTGCCTTGCACTATTGCTTCAGTTCGTGTTATATGCCTGCGCATCATTGCCTCAAGAGCAACCATAGGATCTGACATAGGTTGAGAGAATTGTTGCTGTTGATGTTGATGATTTTGTCCTTGCATATGTGGCAACACAGACTATTGTGGCTGTAATCAAGATTATGGTTGCATCTGATTATGTGACTGCATTTGTTCAGATCGAAAATTTGCTTGCGAATTTTGACAATTCTGCTGTGGATTGCTATTGTAACTTCCTTGTCTATAACTCCCTTGATTTGAGGAAATTCCATATCTGAATGTAGAAACATTTTGATTCCCCCAAGGTTGTTGAGATCGATTGTTGTATGAGTTACCAAATGAACCTCCCCTGATGTTATTGACGTAGAAAGAATTTTCTACATGTTGTGGACAGTCCTCAAAACTATTATTATCGTCGTAGATTTCACAAGAAAATATCGGCGCATCCAATTACTGGGTCGCTTGAATAGGAGAAACGTCATTTGTTCCCTTCATATTCTTTATAATATTGGCCAATGGGGATACCTGCGTTGACAAAGCAAAAATAGCATCTAACTCAATAACTCCATGGTTAGTTTTTACCTATGCAGAATGAGAAATAGGATATTGGTAGTCGTTAGCAATCCTCTCTAGTATTCTTACAGCTTCATTGTATGTACAATCTAACAAGGGACCATTAGTTGATGCGTCGACAAGGTTCCTTGTCTGAGCATTGAAACCGTTGTAAAATATTTCAATCTGGGTCTCCTGCTAAATTCCATGCATTGGGCAGCGTCAAAGTAATGTTTTATAACGCTCCCAAGTTATATGTAAATTCTCATCATCCAACTGATGATATGCAGTAATGTCATTTCTCAACCTTGCTTTCATTGTCGGCGGATTTAAACGCAAAATGAACTGTGTTGCTAACGCATTCCAAGATGTAATTGATCTTGCCGGTAATCGCAAGAACCATGTTCTTGCTTTACACTGTAACGATTAAGGCATCATCAAGGATACCATGTTGACTGAAGGATGCACAAATAAGCAAAAATGATTTCAAATGTTCTCGTGTGTCTTCATGCGGAAAACCTGAATATTGCCCATTTGAGTTGAGCATCTAAAACATCACCAGTTTTAATTTAAAATTACCAGCTTGAATAGCCAGTCTTACAACCCTTGGTTGTAAATCATCGAGTATAGACACAACAAAATCTCTTATTGTCCTATTTTGCACTTGTTCTTCTTGTGGACGTGATAATGGTATATCGTTAACAATTTGTGGAAGCATTGGAGGAATTCCATTTTGTGGCAGCAATGGTGACAAATTGTTGTTGTTGTTACTACTAGCCATTTTCCATTATTCTTTCCTTCTCCTCCTAAGTGTCCTCTCAAGCTCTGGATCAAAGTTTATAATGTCTTTAGGATTTCTCCTTGTGGACATGCAACAATTAAAAATCTAAAAAAGAAAACAATTAGAGAAATAATAAAAAATTAGTAAAGATTAAAAGTTAAGTAAGTAGAATTAATTGCAACTAAAAAATTAAACATCAAACAAATGCTAGTCTCCGGTAACGGCGCCAAAACTTGATCGGTGTTTTTACGTCACAACAATGTGTAACCGGACACACGTCGATGCAAGTATAGTTGATAGAACAATTCTATCGGATATTGATCCCACGAGGAATGGGTTCTTGATGTTTTAATGTCGAAGTAACTAATATTGCAATTAAGTGTAAGGTGAGTACTGATGTCAGTGCATTTATGTCAGATCTGGACACTAAAATAATCTGGAATGTCAATGCAATTAGAGTTAAACTTCAAAGGTTAAATGTCAGTGTACTCAAAATAAATCCAAGTATGTAAATATGATCAAGTGTAGAAGGGCAGAAATGGTTCACTGATTCTGCTAAATCACAACGCTGATGCATCAATAAGGTAAAATATAGATGAAATGTCGCTGCAATGAAGTCCCTTTGAGTTCTTACCAACAACAACTCTCTACTTAATCTTGACTTAAACATCCATAATCACTCCACCTCTCGATGCGAGCAACGACGTGTATTCAAGAACAAGTAACTGGAGTTTGTCCCAGTCACAAGCAGCTCTCGCCTAACTTACTTGTTAACCCAACATGTTACCGCATCTCTCAATGTCGACGCACTACAATTTCACTCTCGTGCTTAAAGTGGTTAGATCCATGAATAAACAGATAAGTAGTGTAAAATAAGAATCAAAATGATTTAACATTAAAAAAACACTCTCGTATTCAATTAATATCATCAAAATCCATCATTGTTTAAGAAGAATTAAAGAGTACAATGAAGCTTACTATCTCTAGACTACTAGGCCTACTCCCTAATTGTTCCTCTTGCTCTGCATCAAGCACCTCTCGTCAGAAGTGGTTGCAGACTTGCTTCATCAGCTTCTCGATTTCCAGCTCAAATCTCCAATTCACGCAGAATTTTCAGAATTAAATCTCTTTGCTCTTAATGATTTCTTCATCCTTTGTTCATCTATTTATAACCTCTAAAATGTTACTGGTTTTAGCCTTTATTTTCAGATCCAAATCTAGATCTTGCAACTGTCAAAATTAGTTAGATTACATCTGTGCACTCACGTAGTTCTAATGTGTTCTTCAAAGATCTGCAGATTGTTACTGTATTGCTAGGCACATTCTGAAATCATAGTTGCAGCGACATCTATGAAATTCCTGCGTTGGTGATTCCAGCTGTGAATTTAGCTTGATTCTACTCATTCGAGGTTCAGTTTCAATGCGGCAACATCTCTTGATCGCAATTTCCAACTGATCTTGTGGCTGCATTCGTCTAGCATTAAGCTTTTAGATTGAGTTCCTACACTTACAATATTAAGATGCAATATATCGGCTGCTTGCGTCATCATTAGTACAATAATAGATAAAAATAACAAGAATTTAAACTAACTAACAATGAGTTGGAAAATATGGAAACTAAGTATAAAATGCTAATGATGCATGCTAAATGAAATACAAAAGAGACAATTAAAACATTAAATTGGAGAGAAAATCTATGTCATTTGAAATACCATCAGTCAGAAAATTCACAAACGACATAAATCTTGTCAATCTAACTCTCGACTCCATTCGAGTTAATCACATAAGCCAAAAAGGTTTCACAACCTTGATTAAGTAGCTTATTAGCTCGAGCGACCGAAATGGTTTGAATTGATCCATTAGTCCGAATCCCATTCACCTCAAGAAATTTTCCATTAACACTCTCAATAACAAATTTCTTTTTACAACAATCCAAAAAATCACTCCAACCTCAGTGAGCCAATCCATACCAAAAATTAGATTAAAATCGCCAATTGGCATAATCAACAAGTCGACAGAAAAGGTCGTGCTCAGAATCTCTAATGAACACCATCTACCCTCTCGGTCAACTAATACTGACTGTCTTAAGGGACTTGACACAACCATGGATACCTTAGATATCTTAGTCTTCTTGTCGAGGCCCAAAGCTTGTTCTACTGTCTTTGCTCGCTTAACTAGATCAATGAACTCTGATATTTTATAATATACTAGCTATACTCGAAGCTCATCACATAACCATCACAAAAATTGCTTGCAATTCTCAACTTCGAGAGGAAGAAATTCAATGGTGTACTTACTCAGTCTTTGAAACTCTGGTTCATAGTCAACCACTAACATCTCGCTCTATTTTAACAGTAGAAATTCTTGCTTCCTTTCTTTGAGATACAATTCCCTTACATACTTCTTTTGGAATTCCTTCTAGAAGAACTCCCAATTTACATGCTTAGAAGGTAAGTGGCACGTGGTCGTTTGCCACCACGTGTATGCTTCTCTTTGCAGAAGAGAAACCACACAGATCACACTCTCACGTGGGGTGCATTTAAGCTGTTGAAGAACAAGCTTACTCGACTCTAACCAAACCTCAACAGTTGAGGGATCAACCCCTTTGAGACATAAGAATTCTATAGCACCGTATCTCGCAACTCCTTGAATGGAGCTTGTCAAGTGTCAGTTATAGATGTAATTGTCGGAATAACTCCCGCAACACGCTGAAGAGCATTAGCTATAGCTCGTAGTATATCAGAATTCCCTTGACCTTCGTAAAGGTCTCTACCCGTATTAGGTTGTTGGACACAAGTGAGTTGAACATGCGGCGCCACCGACTCAATTTAGATAAGGTTCTCCATAGAGTTGTCACTAATTATGGACCTCTTGGTCCACCTCATTGTTCAATTCTAATGATACCTCTTGTGTCTATAAGATCAAACAAATAATAATAATCAACATCTAAATCCTGTCTTCAATTCGACTCAAATTGGCATGTACCCCTAAACACAATTTCGAGCTTGATTTAGTCTAAGAATTGACTAAACGTGTAGCTTTGATACCACTAAATATAACACCCCTTACCCGATTTGGTCATCGAACCCGAGCAATTAGGTGTCAATTAATTTAATCTAACAAGAAACAAATTAAAACCTTATATAATCTTATTAACATTATTATTATTATTATTATTATTATTTAAAACATCGAGTATATTGATCTTTGAAAACCATTCGAATTATTTCGAATTTTGAAAATAGTTAAACTTCTACTGATACTTGAGGGAACTGGTATCGGTAGAACTCAAGTCAGTAAAGACTTGAAAGTAACTGCAGAATCCTATAGGTAGAAGTGAAATTTCTACCAATACCACTCTGGGCTTTACCGATACATCCTACCCATCTACCGATACAATAAGTTCTAGAGAGCAAAGTGATTTTTGTCTGGAACTTCTACCGAACCTAGTAAATACAGTACCGGTACTACTGTAGAACTACTGATACAAACCAAACTTCTACTGACACAATACAAGTCAGTAGCTAATTACATATTTCCCTTGTACTTCTACTGATACTCTGATGGATTCTACAGAAACCACAATTTACCATCAGAGTTCTACCAGTATAAGAGTAAGACTATCGAAATAAGTTACTAATTTCATGACATACACATATCAACCTGGACTAGCATCATAAAAACATTATACAACCAATAAATACATGACATCCTTAAAACACGACTCATCCTAGGTACATGCCAACTCAAAATAAAACAAAACTCACTAACTCTTGAGTTCGGGATTCTCTTTGGATGCTGAGTCGCGAATCTAACAAAAAGTACTTAACCTGCGAACGAAAAACAAATTGCACTTATAACTATTAATCAATGGTATTTCTATGACTAAACATTAATAAATATAGATACATTTTATAATTTAATTAATATTAGTTCATGGTAAGGCAAATACCATATTTTGTCATCTTACACTAGAATCATTATACTAACCATACATATGTATACAAGTATCATAATACTATTGATCAAATTTATCATTCAATTCATAACTTATTTAAGTATATTATTCAGATACATGTACCATTACCGTTTCTTCGGTTTCAATACACCATTCATTTCGTACTCTCGCTTTTATTCAATTTATGAATAATGTCAATGCATATATCTTTATAGATCATTTCTTGATTTCTCATTGCATTTCTTATGTCTAAAATACATATTATCATCATGCATAACCATTTCTCAATTTGTTGATTTTTCAATACAACATTCTTAATATTTTCATTCCATATAAACATAATATTCATTATTTATAATTCCTTATTAACACGACTTAGAATCTGACGGATACATGGATCCAACCAACACACCGGTTTGGCACCCTGTGTCTCGTCGGATAAATCCAAAGTAATAAATCGCACCCTACGCTAAAATGAAGTTGACACCAAGCGTCTCATCGGTTAAACCGAAGTAATTTGGCTCCCTATGCCTCATCGACTCGTAGTCGAAGTAACCCTGAACTCTTCCTATCCTATGGCATGTCATCTATATTTGACTCGGTCTGAACAGTTAATAGGGTAATAATTTCCATTTAATATCAAACCACATTTTCATATTTAATTTTACTCACAACAAAAATACATTTAAAATGAAATCTAATAATGAACATAAATGTACCAATATCACAATTTCACACCATACATTTATATATGGAGAATATACAATTAAATTATCGTACCATCAATTTATTCAAGGCAACCCAATTGAGTAGAGAATCTCATACCTTATTTTCATATCTTTATTTCTACTTTGAGCAATTAATTATAATTTGACGATTTAATAAATTAGTTAAAGTTATAGAAACACTAACCATAATTTTCGAGCTACTCATTGTCGACCTTGTCTTTACCCTTCCTTTTGGAGGAGTCCGGGTCAACATTAGCTATGAAATTAAATACATATTATACTTTATTAAAGCACATCCATATTATTCTAACTAAATTTAATTCTCCATTTTCTCATTTTTACATCAACTGTTCAACTTTCAAATTTAACCCTTATACAATTGAAATTAGCATTTATCACACTTATTTATTTTCTACTTTACTCTTAGCTCCAAAATACTCCAACTATCATTAAAGCTCTATCTACCCAACAATGGTGGTAATCCATATTTTCAGTAATAACGAAAAATACGACATGGGTCGGAAGAGGGAGGTATCGAGATTCTAAAAACGTAAAAATTACAAGAAAAGGACTTGATTAAGTTTACCAAATTGAAGCTTGAACTTAAGAAAAACTCAAGGTTTTCTTCTTTTTTTCTCTTCCCCCCATTCTACCGAAATTTGCTTCCAAAAATGAGAGAAGATTTTTTTCTCTCTTTTATTTTCTCTTTCTTCTAACCCATACCTATTTTAATTATTACCATTATTTCTTTTATTCACAAAATTCATAAGCCACATTTTTAATTTCATTTATTTTAGTCATAAATTTTAAACTAAAATTTGAAACCATTCACACTCAAATAACGTCACTAAGAATTTTAAGGGGGAATTTGCCCCTTTGGTCCTTCCTCTTTAATTCAATTAAAATATCTTTTATAAATTACAATTTTACCACTTATGCAATTTAGACCTCACACCTAATTAAAACATTTCCATATTGAAATTTCTCATTTAGTAGACCGATATACTACAACTTATTTTCGTAAATACTTTTATTAAATATTTACGTGTTCGATTAATAAATACGGAGTCTCAAAAAATTATCTTTTTCAATAACCCCGATTTCTGGTTGTTACAACTCTCCCTCTAAAGAAATTTCGTCCTCAAAATTTACCTAAAAAGATGTGAGGATATCGAGATCTCATCATCTATTCCGGTTCCCAAGTCGCTTCTTCCACCTTATGGCTACGCCATAACTCTTTCTTGAGCGAATGTGTTTGTTACACAATTCCTTCACCTTAAGCACTAAGATTTTTACCGGTTCTTCTTCATAAGACAAGTTAGGTTGAATTTCAACTTCTCCAGTTGTAATGACATGCGACGGGTCAGAACGATATCTTCTAAGCATTGAAACGTGAAATGAATCGTGTATCTTTTCCAACTCTGCTAGCAAGGCCAAACGATAAACCACTGGTCTCACTCCTTCCGTGATCTCATAAGACCCAATAAAACGTGGACTCAACTTCCCTTTATGTCCAAATGTAAGGACTTTCTTTCACGGTGAAACCTTTAAGAATACTCTATCTCCCACAAAATACTCTATATCTCATCGATTCAAGTTCGCGTACGGTTTTTTTTTTGTCTTCAATATTTCTCGAATTAGCTTAACCGTACTCTCTGTTTCTTGATTCAATTCGAGACCAACTATCTTTCTTTCACTTAATTATATCCAATATACAAGTGTTTGACATCTACGACCATATAAGGCTTCTTACAGAGCCATTTGAATGCTCGACTGAAAATTACTGTTATACACAAACTCAACTAAAGGTAGATAGTGTTCCCCACCTGATTCAATGTCTAACACACAAGCTCGTAACATATCTTCTAAAATCTAGATAACACGTTCTGATTGTCCATCTGTTTGAGGGTAAAAAGTTATACTGAAGTTGAGCCTTGTATCAATGGATTTATGCAACCGTTTCCAAAATCTTGAAGTGAATTGATTTTGTAAGTCGATCAACTATTACTCACACTGCATTTTTTTGCTTAGGGATAGCTACAATCCCGCTACAAAATTCATCGTAATGCGTTCCCATTTTCATCCATGGATTGAAATGGGCTAAAGTAATCTCGTAGGAACTTGATGTTCCGCCTTAACTTCCTCACAAGTCAAACACTTAGCCACGAATTCTACTATCTCGCTTTTCATCCATGGCCACCAATACACTCTTGTAAATCGCGATACATTTTCGTTCCACCAGGTGTAAGGCGAAAGGACTATCATGAGCTTCTTGATGTATCAATCCTTTCAAATCCGCAACATTAGGTACACAAATGCGATTACAAAATCTCGAACAATTCTGGTCATCAATGTTGAAATTTTCTACCGATCCATTTTGAACCATTTCTTTTTGTCTCAACAGTTTTACATCAAAAAGTTGCACTTCTCTAATTTTATCAACCAACACTAGTTTAACTCTCAATTCGGCCATCAAGCTGCCATGATCACTAATACTAAGTTGGGAAAAAATCACTCGTAACTCAACTACTACCTTTCTACTCAAAGTATCAGCTACAACGTTAGCCTTTCCAAGGTGATAATCGATGACACAATCATAATCCTTAAGAAGCTCCACCCATCTTTGTTATCTCAAATTCAACTCCTTCTGAGTTAGAAGGTATTTAAGACTTTTGTGATCGGTAAAGATGTGACACTTTCCACCATATAAATAGTGTCTCCAAATTTTCAATGCAAACACCTCTGCGGCTAACTCTAAATTGTGCATTGGATAATTACACTCTCGAATCTCTTTCAATAATCCCGATTTCGGGTCGTTACATACCATGCGTTTTCCCACTTGTAAATAGGTGATAATATCTAAGTATTATAACAATTATTTGATTTTTTTGTGTAAATTTGTTCTAACAAGTTGTTTTTTGTAAATGGCGTGGGAATCCAAATACCTGGAGGTCACAACAAGTTTCGATATACCGGTAAATGATCGAGACACATATTGGGGGGAAGGTAAGTTATTTGTGACATGCAATTACTTGATTCATGTTAATTTATTAATATTAATTGAGCCGTGTTACTATAACAATGTTATTTAAATTTGCAGTTCATTTGGATGTCATACATAGTCCCTAACATTACGACTATTATTCCCGAGTTTTCTCGCAACCACCCGCACTTGTGGTGCCTTAACGCACCACTTATATGCTTTTAGATAGTGGAATAGTACCATGGAGATCGAGTGCTTCGATAGTTCGGGTGCATACAAACCATCCCGACAGACCCAATAAACTTGAGGAAGATCCATGAAATTGGCAAGAAGGGGAAACTCGAGCTCGATTAGGGTTTAGTGCATGAAGATTATGTTACGGTATGGGAGATGTAACACCCAAATCCCGACCATCATCGTCAAATAGGATTTCGGTGTTTCTATTCATTTAACACTGTTCATCTTTTAAAATATCCAAATATTTTAATATTTTTTAGCACAAAAATCACCTCTCAAATTTTAAAACAATATTCAACCATAACACAATCTCATCAAGGGTAAAAATGACATTTTCAACATTTAAGGGGACTTCTACTGGTATAAATCATGCAACTACCGATACCAAAAACTCCAGAGAGTAAAAATTCTCACCTTACAACTTTTATTGATATAAGCATACCTACTACTGATACATCAGTACTAAAAACTATCGATACTTGTAATTCAACTACCGATACAACCCAAGTCAGAGAACAACCTCTCGCCTACCTTGTACTTCTACCGATACCTGCATATGTTCTATCGGAACAAGTATGCAAAATCTCAAGAATTATGCCAAGACACAAGTTTAATATATGAAACACAAGTTATGCATTGAATCATCACACTACATACATAACTTCTAAGTCTTTACAAACATCATAAGCTTAAACAATTAAGTTGTACTTCATGCCATAAGACCAAGTAATGTAAATTCTACCATACGAGCACTGCAATAGTGTGATTTCCTTGAGATGATCCGATCTTCAAACAAAAAAATGTATCTACTAAACAAAAACAGATTCACGAGTAAGCTTATTAAGCTTAGTAAGTTCACGAATATCATTTCCTTACAGAATAGAAATATCAGTAAAAAGATGATATTGTATTCATAATCATGTACACAATAACAAACTTATTCTCTTTCAGTTCTCCAGATTTTTAACTCATTACGAACACAGACAACTTAGCTCACACGAGCCCAAAACGGTTAGCTCTTGCAAGCTCAGAATGGTTAGCTCTTACGAGCCCAGAATCAGAATAATGCTCTTTCGAGACAAAATCAGAATAACGCTCTTTCGAGCTAGAATCAGATTACTCCTCATGCCTTCAGTCTTGATCCTCCATTAGGAATACATTCAAAATAATTATATAATTGTAAATATCAAATTTGAAAGTTAATAGTACAAACTTACCAGATGAAATTACAATTTGGATAAACTTTAGGGACTATTATGCTAATTTCTCTTTTCTACGATCCGTGGCACGATCGTAATCTAAATCAACAATTCATCTAGATTTCACATTAAAACACATAACCAAAGCATTTAACACAATTTGGTCCTTTTGGGAAAATTACAATTTTACCCCTAATACTTTCCTTTTATTCAATTTAGTCATTTAGCATCAAACTTGCAAATTAACCATTTTTAAACAAAATTAAGTTTAGCCGAATACTATAATACTTAAATACAGCCCACTTTTGCAATTATTTCACCTTTAGTCCTTGCAAATTTATTACTTTAACATTTTAATCCTTAAACATTAAAATCATAAAAAACCACTTTACAAAATAATCAAATCTAGCAACTAAGCTTATAAATCTTCCATAATCTTTCAAGAACAAGCTTATTCATCAATGGAAATTTTTATAACATTTGACATAATCAGAAATTAGTCCTTGAACTAGCTAGATTAAGCTAATACGAACTCAAAAACATAAAAATTACTAAAACGGGTAAGATTTACCTTCCAAAACAACAAACCCTAGCTTAGCCGAATAAACCTTCTCCCTTCCATGGTGTTTCGGCTTGAAGAAGAAGAAAAGAAGAAAATAAATTGAATTTACAATCCTTTACCTTTTAATTTAATTAATTTCTCATGAAATTACAAAATTACCCTTTTAAAATTCTCTTAAATTCCAACAAAAAATGGTCAAGGCCGTCTACTCATAATATGAATGGTCTAATTACCCCTTAAGGACTTTAACTTACCTTTAATTAATAGAAATAAACTTTTGCACCTTTTACGATTTAATCCTTTTTACTTAATTAATTATCTAATCAACAAAATTTCGTAACCAAAATTTAATATCATACTAATAACCTCGTAAATATTAAATAATTAATATTTACGGTCTTACATATATAATTTGAGGCCTTGAAACCACCATTCCTGATCATACTAAAATAGACTAATTAGTAAATTCTCATTTAATTAGAATTTAAATGCAATTTATCAAAATCTAAAGAGTTTCACATCATTTCTATTATTAGGCCATTTAAAGAGGGTCCAATTTCATAATTGGTCCTTCAATTATATTAAATTTTAATAAAAACAAACTTGTTTCAAATTTAGTCCTAAACTAATTAGGACTTAATGAATAAATAACCTAAAAGTTAGTGGATGGTAATCATATCCACCACCGCTTGGACTTTTTGACCATGGTGTAATTAACACTTTGGTCTCTTTTATTTTTAATTAATAGCAATTAACTTTTACCTCTTTTACAATTTACTCCTTTTTCCTTAATTAAGCAATTAATCATCAAAATTACCCAACCGAACTTCAATTCACATATAATAAGACTCTATAGATATTTAATAAAAATATTTACGGCACTTAATTTAAAAAATGAGGTCCTGATACCTCATTTTCTAAAACCACTTGACTTTTGAACCAAACCACTTACTAACTTTTAATTCAAAAATCAAAATTCGTCAATTCAGAATTCTATATTTAATTTAAACACTCATTATAAAAATTTTCCTGTCGATTTTTGTGGTTCCCAAAACCACTATTTTTGACACCACTAAAAAACGGGCTGTTATAGGAGAGACGAGCGAAGCGGCTACCTCAACGTCAGATGGATCTTGGTTTTGCTTTGGCGGCATCCATAGAGTACATGCAATGGTATTTCCAGATGGAGATCATATTTATATGGTGGGCAAACAATGTTAATCCCTCCATACACACTACCACATGGGCCTCACTTTCATTCACCTACGCCAGAGCCCGACCCTGAACATGAGCTCGATCCCGAGCCCGAGCACGATCCAAAGCCCGAGCATGAGCGAAACGCCAAGCCCAAATTGTAACACCTCTATACTTGGTTTATACGTATAAACCCGATATAGAAGTATGTCATTAATGTTCAATATAGAAAACTCGGGTCATGTAAAACGTTTTTTTTATCAAACGATGCATTTAGGCTTCTTGATTCAAAATATCATAAATTAATCATGTATAATTAAAATCGAGACTTAAAATTGATTTAAAAGAAATAAAATACGATTTTTAGTACAAAACACAATTTCAACCAAAATTCATCAATCCATTTCATCACACAAAACATTTCCAAACAACATTTTTTTTCTTCTTCTAATAAGGACACATATAAGTTCCATAGTACATGTCATTTTACATCAAAAGTAATATACCTAAATTTGAGCTCCAAGTGATGCGATGTGATGAGACGTCCCGATTTAGCTTCTTGTATTCCTTGTACCTACACGTTAAAATAAACGCGTTAAGCCGGTGAAGGCTTAGTTAGTACTACAAAAGCAAAGTATAAACTTTTAAAATTTCTCATGTAATTTACTCTTTTGTCTTACCAGTATATAGCTTATATCTTACCACATTGACTTTCGTTTCACGTTGGTCCACATTTTTTTCCATAATTTAGCCCAATGTAGACTTCTATAGAACCCATAGGATATACGGAACAGAAAGTACCGAAGTACTTAACAGTAAGCACACAAGTGCTGGGGAAATAGTAAGCACACACAGTGCAATCCAGTAAGCACACACAGTGCAATCAGTAGGCGCACATAGCGCAAATCAGTAGACACACAAGGTGCGAAACAGTAAGCACACGAAGTGCGAAACAGTAAGCATGCTAGCGTTCCTTAATGTTATGCCACTAATATCACAATGGTTCTAATTTGTCTACTTGGGAACAATCTCAATTAGCATCATTTCTCATAAATGATATATCTCACATAAATACATCATCAAATACTTCACATTTATATTTTCACAGTTGTTCACTTGCGTCACAGTCACTAAATTATTTATATCGTGAGCTACAGAATTTGAAATTATAATCCGCTTGATTTTTCTGAAACTAGACTCAATCATATTTTTACCATAAAATTTTCAGAAATTTTACTTTAGCCAATTTGTACAGTAAATTCTTTCAATTTACCCCTTCTCTGCTGCCTGATAGTTTCGACCTTTCTTCACTAAAATTATCAATCTTTCTGTATAGAGATAAAATGATGTCCCCGTCTATTTCTTTTGAAGATAGACTCATTAAAGATTTATCCATATAAATTTCAGACTCTAATTATTTTTCTACATTTTTCTGTGATTTTTCAAAGTCGGAACAGGGGAGCTCGAACCTACTCTAACCTTTTACACAAAATCAATTATATCTCAGAATATACAGATCCATTTCCATCACCGTTTCTTCCATATGAAACTAAACTGAATAATATTTCATTACATATATAATATGACCCTTAACTCTTTATATACCATTTTTAGTGAATTTTCGAAGTTAATCCTCTGATTCTGTCCAATCTGTTTCAATGAAAACATTTTCTTTCTCATGTTTCATTACACTAACCTCACTTAATCATCTTTATAACACATAATTAAACAACAATTTCCATGCTAACAATTCAAATATATTATGGAATATAGACTATAAACTAAAATTCTTGTAGTACTTACAACAAAAAGGCTGAATTTCCTCTCTTTTACCCCTTACTCTATTCTTTTCCTTTGTCTTCAATTTGATCCTTGCCTCTCTTCTCTTTCTCTTCAATTTCACATAAACACATATAAGCTATAAGCAATAATTCAATAATTTTCATGCTAAATAACAATAAAATACATGTATATCATGAGAATTTAACCATTTCTTACCTTAATCCTTGAATTTAAAATTTCTCGATTTAGTCATTTATCTCTCTAACACCTCAAAAGTAACTATATATGAGATTTGAGGTGTCTACTAACTCTCTTTTATGACTTTCTTTCAGAAATTCCAAAGAAAATGGAAGGTTTTGGAGTTTGGAAAGCTCAAAAATGATGGAAGGACCTATTTGGAATAAAAGCAAAATTTGGAAATGGAAGAAAAGGGCATGGACGAATAACATATGAAAAAGATGATATTTTCATCTTTTTAACCATTTTTCTTCTCACAAATTCTCTAAAATTTTCACTAAAAATATCTCACTTAAGAAAAATGGTAAAATTGCACTTTTAGTCCTTGAGCCTGCCAACTTTACACTTTGGCCCAAAACTTTGCCTCCAAAAATATCTTCCACCAAATTACTCTTTTGCCCCTTCTCAATCAATCTAATTCCCATGATGACTGAAAATTCAATTTGGATTAGATAATCCACTATTTAGTCCCTCATATTTTCTCTCATTTACTATTTAATCCTTAAATTTTTCTAACCTTCCTTACTTAAACTAAACGTTTCTAATTCTCTATTCTATTTTATCACTATTCCAAATTTGGTTCAAACACACGGATGTTACAATTCTCCCCCCTTAAAATAAATTTCGTCCTCGAAAATTACCTGTACTGAACAACTGTGGATACTGTTGTTTCATCGTTTCCTCTCTTTCCCAAGTAGCTTCTTCGGAGTTATGATTTCTCCACAGCACTTTTACTAGAGGAACTCTTTTATTTCTCAATTCTTTCACTTCTCGAGCTAGTATCTTTATTGGCTCCTCTTCATAAGTCAAATCCGGTTGTATTTCAATATTCTTTGGAGTAATCACATGAGATGAGTCAGACTGGTACCTCTGTAGCATAGACACATGAAAAACATTATGAATCTTATCTAACTCTAGAGGAAGAGCCAATCGGTAAGCAACTGAACCAATTCTTTCCAAAATCTCATATAACCCGATAAATCTTGGGCTCAATTTCCCTTTCTTGCCAAATCGGAGAACTTTCTTCCATGAAGACACTTTTAAGAAAACCTTTTCACCAACATTGAACTCCATATCTTTCCTTTTTAAATCAGCATAGGACTTTTGTCTATCTGAAGTAGTCTTTAGTCGCTCTCGGATCAACTTCACTTTTTTTTTAGTTTCTCGAATCAGATCAGGACCCACGAGCTTCTGTTCACTTAACTCTGTTCAGCACACATGAGTTCTACACTTTCTTCCATATAATGCTTCACAAGGCGCCATTTGAATGCTTGACTGATAGCTATTATTATAAGTAAATTCAATCAACGGTAATTACCTTTCCCAATTGCCTTCAAACTCAATAATACAACTTCTCAACATGTCTTCCAGAATCTGAATCACCCTTTTTGACTGTCCATCTGTCTGAGGATGATATGCTGTACTAAAGTTCAATCGAGTACCCAAAGCTTCATGTAATATTTCCCAAAACTTCGATGTAAATCTTGGATCTCGATCAGATATAATAGATACAGGCACACCATGTAATCTAACTATCTCATCTATGTACAATTGAGCATACTTTTCCATTGAGAAATCAGTTCTTACTGGGAGAAAATGAGCAGACTTGGTTAATCGATCAACTATCACCCAAATAGCATCTTTCTTCTTTGGTGAAAGTGACAATCCCGTGACAAAATCCATTGTAATTCTTTCTCATTTCCACTTTGGTATGGTGATTGATTGAAGCAATCTCAATGGCACTTGATGTTCTGCTTTTACCTTCTGACATGTCAAACACTTGGAGACATACTCAACTATATCCCGTTTCATCCTTTTTCACCAATAAAATGACTTTAGATCATGATACATTTTGTTACTCCCCGGATGCATAGCAAATGAACTATGATGAGCTTCATCCAAAATTTTTCGTTTCAAATTTTCTTGATTAGGCATACATAGCCTATTATGGAACCGCAAATTTCCTTCACTATCAGTCTCAAATTCACCATTTTTACCTTTTTCAACTTGCTTCTTTATCATCATCAACTTTTCATCGTCTTTTTGTGCATCTTTCACTTCTTGTAACAAAGTTGGCTTTACTATTAACTCAACTGATAACTCACCATCTGATTGTATCTCCAAATGTGCATTCATCACCTTCAAAGCTGCCATTGATTTTCTACTCAGAGCATCAGCTACCACGTTCGATTTCCTGGGATGATAGTCAATGATACAGTCATAATCTTTAATCAATTCAATCCACCTTCTTTGTCTTAGATTCAACTCTTTCTGGGTTAACAGATACTTCAAGCTTTTATGATATGTATACACATAACATTTTTCTCCATACAAATAATGTCTCCAAATCTTCAGTGCAAACACTACTGCAGCCAACTCGAGATCATGTGTCGAGTATTCTTCTCATGTGGCTTCAACTGTCTAGATGCATATGCCACTACTTTTCTATCTTGCATTAATACACAACCCAAGCCATTATAAGGAGCATAACTATAAATCACAAATTCCTTACCAGATTCTGGTTGTATTAACACCGAAGCTTCAGTCAATGCTTCTTTTAATCATTCAAAACTTTGTTTACACTTCTCATTCCGTTCAAACTTCACATCTTTTGCAATATCCTCGTTAAAGGCAATGCAATCATGGAAAATCCTTGAACAAATCTTCTATGATAACCGACCAAACCCAGAAAACTTCTTACCTCAGTCACATTCTTTGGCGGTTTCCACTCGAGAATAGCTTCAACCTTCTTTGGATCCACTCGAATGCCATCGACCGATACAATATGTCCCAAAAAAATTACTTCTTTCAGCCAAAACTCACATTTACTCAGCTTAGCAAACAATTGTTTCTCTCTCAAAATCTACAATATAATTCGAAGATGCTTCCCATGTTCTTCTTCTCTTTTCGAATATACCAGAATATCATCAATAAATACCACCACAAACTGATCCAAATATGGCTGAAAAATTCTATTCATCAGGTCGATAAATGTAGCTGGAGCATTAGTCAATCTTAATGGCATGACCAAAAACTCATAATGACCATATAGGGTTCTGAAGGCAGTCTTTGGCACATCTGAGTCTTTTACTTTCAACTGATAGTATCCTGATTTGAGATCAATCTTTGAGAACACACTTGCTCCTTTCAACTGATCAAACAAATCATCAATTCTGGGCAACGGATACTTATTCTTTACCGTCACTTTGTTCAACTGACGATAATCTATACACAACCTTAAAGACCTATCTTTCTTCTTTACAAACAAGACCGAAGCTCCCCATGGTGATACACTTCGAAGTATGAATCCTTTATCCAACAATTCTTGCAACTAAGTCTTCAATTCTTTTAACTCTGCTGGTGTCATTGTATATGGTGCTATTGAAATCGGTGCAGTCCCCGGAACTAATTCAATTCCAAATTCAACTTCTCTTTCAGGAGGTAAACCTGGTAATTCTTTAGGAAATACATCAGGAAATTCTCGTACTACCGGTATCTTTTCAATCTCACTTTCTACTGCTTGAGTATCCAAAACATAAGCTAAGAAAGCCTCATATCCTTCCTTAATCATTTTACAAGCTTTGATTACGGAAACCACATTTGACATAGCATTGTAATTCTCACCAATTACAATCACCTCATTTCCATCTATAGTTCTTAAAGAAATTCTTCTTCTTTTGTAATCAACCACCACTGCATATTTCGATAACCAATCCATCCCCAGTATCAGATCAAATTCATTAAATGACAATACCATAAGATTTGCTGGAAATTCACAATCCTAAATCTTTAAAGGACACCCATTACACACTTTATTGACTCTCTCACTTTGCCCAAAAGGGTTTGCAACTATCACCTTATGTTCCGTAGGTTCTACTACTAATTCTCTATCTTTCACTAATGAAATGCATATGTATGAATGCGTAGAATCTGGATCTATCAATGCAACTACAGAAGAGTCAAATAAAGAGAATTTACCAATGATCACATCAGGAGCATTTTCTTCTTCCCTGGTTCTGATGGCATATGTTCGTGGCTTCTGAGACTCAGATCTATCAACTTCATTTCTTGCTGATCTCATGCCAATATTACTCGAATTCTCGAGCACTTTACTTCTCTGCAAAGCTATACTTCCTTTTACAGACTGCTCTGTAATGTTCTCTATCAATCTCGGGCAATCTCTGACAAAATGATCTTTAGCTCCACACCTAAAACAAGCTCGAGTATTTACTTGGCATTCTCCCCAATAGAATCTTCCACAATGTCCACATGGAGATTGTATTTGTCATGCTCTTCTTGTAGTGCCACCTGTACTGACTATGAAAATTCCCTATTGATTCCGTCTCGTTTGACTTCGAGACCTTTGACCAGTGGAAAATGAACCATATCTTAGTTCCCGAAACTCTCTCATTTTCTTCGAAGAAAGAGGAGGAACAGAACTTGTTGCTATTATTTTTCCAGCACTCTTCTCTTTTGAACGATTCAGTCCCTCTTCCAATCTCTGAGCTCTATCAACTAAAACAAAAAATTCTTGCAGATGAAATGGTAGAAGTGGAACATATATTTCTTCATTTAGTCCCCATTCAAACCTTCTGCACATATTAGCTTCATTGGTAATTAGTTCCTTGGCATACCAGCTCAGTCTGATAAATTCACGTTCATATTCAGCTACCGACATATTTCCTTGTTTTAAATCTAAAAAATCTCATTTTTTCTTTTTCAGATAGAGCTCACTGATGTATTTTTTCTTGAATTCATATACAAAGAAATTCCAATTAATTCTCTCCGCAGGATGAATATTCTATACGATAGTCCATCATTGGTAGGCTTCACCCTTTAACAGAGATACAACACATCTTAGCTTTCTTCTTCCGTGCACTGTAGTTCCTCAAATACCCTCTAACTATTCTCGAGTCATTCCTCTGCCTCTGCAGGATCATCATCTTTTTTCCCCTTAAACTCTTTAGCTCCATGCTTTCTTAATCTCTCTAAAGGAGACCAGTGATTGGATACAGAGGGTTGCAATTGAGGGGCACTAGTAGATGGTGGTGGAGACACATTTTGTACATTGCTTCTTACTACTTGTTGTAACAACTGGTTCATCGTTTGTAACAAAGTAGTAATCGAAATTTCTTGAGGAGGGGACATTGATTCACTTAGGGGTTGAGTTCTTTCTTCACTTACTGATTCTCTTCGGTCTCGGATCCTATGTGGATCTTCTTCTTTATTAGGGTTTGGGACCCTACTTTCATTTTCGGACTGTTCTCGTCTGTCTGACATCTTTGCTTTCTACAATATTCATAATTTAAACAATTAAATAACTAAATAACCTCTCATCACATCAACATATAAAATGACATGTACTTGTGGACTCATTTCCCGACCCCAAACATTAGAAAATCTTCACTCTGATACCAACAAATGTAACACCTCTATACCTGGTTTATACGTTTAAACCCGATATAGAAGTATTTCACTAATGTTCAGTACAGAAAACTCGGGTCATGTAAAATTTTTTTTTTATCAAACGATGCATTTTAGGCTTCTTGATTCAAAATATCGTAAATTAATCATGTATAATTAAAATCGAGACTTAAAATTGATTTAAAAGAAATAAAATATGATTTTTAGTACAAAACACAATTTCAACCAAAATTCATCATTTCATTTCATCACACAAAACATCTCCAAACAACATTTTTTTTCTTCTTCTAATAAGGACACATATAAGTTTCATAGTACATGTCATTTTACATCAAAACTAATGTACCTAAATTTGAGCTCCAAGTGATGTGATGTGATGAGAGGTCCCGATTTAGCTTCTTGTATTCCTTGTACCTACGCGTTAAAATAAACGCGTTAAGCCGGTGAAGGCTTAGTAAGTACTACAAAAGAAAAGTATAAACTTTTAAATTTTCTCATGTAATTTACTCTTTCGCCTTACCAGTATATAACTTGTATCTTACCACATTGACATTAATTTCACTTTGGTCCACATTTTTTTTCCACAATTTAGCCCAATGTAGACTTCAATAGAACCCATCAGATAAACGGAACAGAAAGTACCGAAGTACTTAACAGTAAGCACACAAGTGCTGGGGAAATAGTAAGCACACACAGTGCAATCCAGTAAGCACACACAGTGCAATCAGTAGGCGCACATAACGCAAATCAGTAGGCACACAAGGTACGAAACAGTAAGCACACGAAGTGCGAAACAGTAAGCGCGCTAGCATTCCTTAATGGCATGCCACTAATATCACAATGGTTTTAATTTGTCTACTTGGACACAATCTCAATTAGCATCATTTCTCATAAATGATATATCTCACATAAATACATCATCAAATACTTCACATTTATATTTTCACAGCTGTTCACTTGCGTCACAGTCACTAAATTATTTATATCGTGAGCTACAGAATTTGAAATTATAATCTGCTTGATGTTTCTAAAACTAGACTCAATCATATTTTTATCATAAAATTTTCAGAATTTTTACTTTAGCCAATTTGTACAGTAAATTCTTTCAATTTACCCCTTTTCTGCTGCCTGACAGTTTCGACCTTTCTTCACTAAAAATTATCAATCTTTTTTTACAGAGATAAAATGTTGTCCCTGTTTATTTATTTTGAAAATAGACTCATTATATATTTATTCATATAAATTTCAGACTCTAATTATTTTTCTACATTTTTCTATGATTTTTCAAAGTCAGAACAGGGGAACTCGAACCTACTCTAACCTTGTTACACAGAATCAGTTATATCTCAAAATATACAGATCCATTTTCATCACCGTTTCTTCCATATGAAACTAATCTAAATAAAATTTAATTACATATATAATATGACCCTTAACTCTTTATATACCATTTTTAGTGAATTTTTGAAGTTAATCCTCTGATTCTGTCCAATCTGTTTCAATGAAAACATTTTCTTTCTCATGTTTCATTACACTAACCTCACTTAATCATCTTTATAACACATAATTAAACAACAATTTCCATGCTAACAATTCAAATATATTATGGAATATAGACTATAAACTAAAATTCTTGTAGTACTTACAACAAAAAGGCTGAATTTCCTCTCTTTTACCCCTTGCTCTATTCTTTTCCTTTGTCTTCAATTTGATCCTTGCCGCTCTTCTCTTTCTCTTCAATTTCACATAAACACATATAAGCTATAAGCAATAATTCAATAATTTTCATGCTAAATAACAGTAAAATACATGTATATCATGAGAATTTAACCATTTCTTACCTTAACCCTTGAATTCAATTTTTCTCAATTTAGTCCTTTATCTCTCTAACACCCCAAAAGTAACTCTATATGAGATTTGAAGTGTCTACTAACTCTCTTTTATGACTTTCTTTCAGAAATTCCAAAGAAAATGGAAGGTTTTGGAGTTTGGAAAGCTCAAAAATGATGTAAGGACCTATTTGGAATAAAAACAAAAGTTGAAAATGGAAGAAAATGGCATATGAAAAGGATGATATTTTCATCTTTTTAACCATTTTTTCTTCTCTCAAATTCTCTAGAATTTTCAATTAAAATATCTCACTTAAGAAAAATGGTAAAATTACCCTTTTAGTCCTTGAGTCTTCCAACTTTACACTTTGGCCCAAAACTTTGCCTCTAAAAATATCTTCCAACAAATTACTCTTTTGCCCCTCCTCAATAACTCTAATTCCCATGATGACCCAAAATTTAATTTGGATAATCTGCTATTTAGTCCCCCATATTTTCTCTCCTTTACTATTTAATCCTTAAATTTTTCTAACCTTCCTTACTTCAACTAAACATTTCTAATTCTCTATTCTATTTTATCACTATTCCAAATCCGGTTCAAACACACGGATGTTACACGAGTCGACACCCTAGTCGTATCATCTGGGTGGTCAGGCGATGGATACGTTCCTGGGTGGTCAGACGATATCTATCATACGGGTTGGTCAGGCCATTGCACGGGTCTGTCAGGCCAAGAGTATCATTTGGAGTTTGTCGGATCTTGTTCTGATCAGCAAGATCCAAGATCATCGTTGATGTTTGATATCTTCAGCTTGATACCACTGTAGTACTCTAAGTGTTTTAGCTCGTTGCAGTACTCTACGCCTTTCAGCCTAATGCAGTACAGTTTTAGGTTTGAGGTTTAAGGTTTTGGGCTTTGAGTTACAACAAAATTATACATCAAACCTTATACCCAAAACCCTAGACCCTAAACCTAAAACATTAAACACTAAACCTTACACCCAAAACCTTAAACATATAAAACCTTAAACTCAAAATCCTAAACCCTAAACTTTAAACCTCAAAATTTTAAATAAAAAAAACTAGAAAATGCCACAATCAGCATGAAGCCATTAAAAATATATTTATGGGGATTCCATATTTCCTTTCTCCAGTAAGAGGGTTGGACCATCTTAATATCTATACTATTAACCCAAATGATCAAACAATACAGAGATTAATTAATTAATTATAAACATAAAAATTATTAATTAAATACAAATTTAAACATAATTAATTCCAAATTCATTCATAAACTTAATTAATTTCAAATGAAAAATGTCCAATACAAATAGCTTAAGCCCTAGCCGATCCAGAGGACTGACCAATATGGTAAGTTCATTGGAGGTAATTACGCCGAGTATGCTCTGCTAGCCTACATAGTCCACACAGCTTGTCACCGTCTATTTTCTCCATAATGTCCATTTCATTACCGATTTTAATGACATGCGGATGACCTTTCGAATTCCTTCGTAAACCTTTGTCCGGGATAAGCTCGAAAGTTGTTTGAGCTTCCATGTGGACAAGTCAAGTAAGGCAGGGAACTCGTTTTTCGAAATACGTAACATGCGCTCGAGAGTGTAAACGAAGTTGATTAACTGTTCAACATTGAGTGAAACTTTAGCACAAGCTGTAACGATATGCCCATAAGGATAATGAAGTGTATCGAACATCCTGCAATTGTAGTGTCTATTTTGGAGATCAACCTCGTATTACCTAGGTGGGATACCAGGTCGACGTCTAATGGTCTCTATAACTTGAAATCATTGAAACTGTCATGAATATATTTTAACATACATTGTCCTCGCTCTCCGACGGTTTGCATCCATTGCATTCCTGATAGCTTTGACAAACACGTGTTTGACGTTCATTTGATCATTTGTTGCGTCCCATTACTAGCATCAAGGTAGCCAGCTTGTAGAACGTAACCGAGAACACGGATGAAATTGGAAGATGTCGTATTCTGTTGAACATGCCGTTAACTGACTCTACGAGTTTGGTCATCATTTGACCATATCGATACCCATCATCGAAACTTTGAGACCATTTCCATGGCTCCATGGTACCCAACCACTCTCGCAGAAGGCTTGTTCGTTTGACCTTCCATGTCACACTCAAGTCTGGTCATTCTTAATCGAAATCGGTGTGGCTCTAGCTCGTACGCTGTAGGAAAATTAAGAAAACATAAGTTACAGTGTCGAATTAAAACATTAAAAATATAACTTGAAACTAAATTTTTTACCTATTTTCACAAGACGTCTCCGCCAGTCTACATTCCTATGTGCTTGTTGTAGTAAACCGATCTCTATGGTACACTGGTACGCCTAATAACCGCAATAATCCCCTTCCCTTTATTGGAGATAATGCAAATATTATCGTTATGAACAATATACCTCCGTAGGTTCGTCAAGAAGAATTCCCATGATTCTGTGTCTTCTTTTTCTGCAATAGCAAATGTTATTGGGAGAATGTTCTGGTTCCCGTCTTGAGTCACTACAATTAGTAGGATCTGCGTATATTTCCCGTATAGTTAGGTCCCATCTACTTCAATAAATGGCTTGCAGTGAGGAAATGCTTGAACGCAGGGATCAAACGTCTAATATATATACTGAAAAAAATCTTTTCCCAATTGTATGTTGTTATCCGGGCCATAGTAAGGTCGTGTCATCAACTCAATCATAGTTTCCGGCACGTACTGTCGCATTGTGGCTATCCACCCTTGTAGCTCATTGTACGATTGATCGCGCTATAAACATCATAGCAATAATGTGCAAGCAGACACTGTCGATGTAAGTATAGTAGACAGAAGTAAATCTGTCGGATATTGATCCCACGAGGATGGGGTTTTTGTTGCTTAAATTTTTCGATGCAATTAAAGTTAAAAACTAAAGAGATTGTAATGAAATAATGTCGGAGCAATTAAAATAAGGAATGCAATAATGAATGAAGGTAATTTGTCGGAGCAATTGTTAAGGGATTCAGATGAAATATGTCGAGGAAATTTAAGAAAATTAAAGAAGTAAAAACAATGATAATGAGATGGGGGTTCCCTGACTTGATAAGTTAGCAAACAGCTAAATGTGATCACAAGGTAAATGACAAATAAATTGTCGCCGCAATTAAGCTCAATGAGATCTTACCAACCTCAACTTCCCTGTTTATCAAATACTTAAATACTCACAATAATCACACCTTCCAGTGCTGGCAATGCAAAATATTCAAGAATAAGTGGATTGAATTCCTCCGGTCCTCAAGCAACTTTTGTTGACTTGCTTGTTAACTTAATTTTTCACTGCACTTTCCAGTGACAATGATTGCAATTACACTTTCGTGGTCAAGCAACTAAATCCAAAGATAAACAATGAAGGAAAGATTGAATAGATATCAAATTTGATCTGAAATTAAACTGTACTTCCATAAAAATTCAATTAATTAAAATTCATCAGCGTTTGAAGACAAAATAAAAGAATGAACTGAAGCATTCTACTCCTAGGCTACTAGAACCATTCCCTTACACTCCTATTGCATCGCAATTAAGCATGCTCTTTTTTAGGAGCAAATTTGCCTTCTCGTCACAGTCAAGTCACCCTCAATGAAGTTAAGCTACCATGGAAGCAAGCTTAAGAAAATGTTAAAGAGAAGAGAATTGATGCGTCACAAATCTGGAAGAGGATCCCCCCTTGAAGAAGATCCTACCTCATCAGTATTTATCAACCATTGCCAAGTAGAGGTGTCCTTTCTTTCAAATCCAACTTCCTCTAGGTGTACAAGTTGGTTATACCAGCTATACACTCACGTAGATCTGGTGTGTTCATCAAACAGTTGTCGATTGTGGTGATCTAAGCTCAAATTTGGATTCTATTTTGCGGCGACAATTTTGGATACCCTTATGCGTTGATTTTTTCGAACAGACTCCTGCACTAACATCTGGATGCAATACTGAACACTAATTGTGGTGACATTAATAGAAAAAACAGGATAATATTAAAGAAAATCAAACCAAGCATTACTAAGTAAGAAAATGCAATCACTAAGTTGAAAATGCTAAAAATGATAAATGTGACAAATTATACTCTAAGTAAGGAGAAATAAATGGTCTTTTCTAATGCTATCAACAATGCATCCCAATCACCAAACAACTGTTCCATTGTCATTTGTTTCGCAATCCACGCTTTCCGATATGAAACCCGATAATGGAATCGTGCTTGCATATCGACAATCAATGTAGAAAATTTGATGGTCGGATCGTCCTTCACCATTGGCATGATATGTGTGTAGATAGTTCTGGAATCGAGTTTCCAATGATCTTCTGACAAGCGTGTTGAACTGCATGTGTGAGGCCCGTCAAATTTTCTTCTCCCACTTCTACGACTTTTGGATAAATACAACTCTTACCCACCAATTGCAACCTTCTTTCAACACCCCAATATATATTGTCGGTTTAGACACGGTGACTTTGTAGTCCATCGACACATTCATGCTATACAGCTTAATGGCAAAGACACATTCATGCTATAAACCCTACGAACAACTCTTTAGGTTCTGGTGCTACTGCCAATTGATGAGCAAGTATTATATCAAGGTACCCCGCGAAATCCACTACATATGCCGCATCAGGATCTATAAGTGACATGTGTGCCCCAGCAAGATTATTGTGCATCACAATATGTCGACCATCTGGGACCTCTTCATTCAAGCCTTCCTCATCGATATCATCTAGGACCTCGTCCACGTCGGGATCACTATCAATATCGACCTCGTGATCAGAAAGATCACTACTATCATATCCATCATCACCATCCGCATCATTATCAGGTGTAACATTAAGATTGATGCTGATCTCGCGAGCTACAGATTGACTATCAATGTACGATGTCGGAGCCACCATACTTAATGGAGTGGGATCTTCAGTTGTCTCAACATCAGTTAGCTCAGCAAATAATTGAATTAGTGCATTTTCGTTACTCCGATTCCCACAATAAAGAGTGATCATTGTCACCATGTCTTCATCGTCTACGAGTTCCATCTCGATAACTTGATAGGATCTGTTGAAACTGAAAACTTATAGAAAAATTTTGATATCCTTCTCCCACAATGTCAAGCAATTCTTTCACTAATCTTTGCCTTCATATTATCAACCGATGCATTTTTGTTAACCTCATTGCTAGTTGTTGACGACATTCAAATACACATCCAATTGTTTTTGTCAAAATTTCTCCATCGAAATAAATGCATAAAAAAATTGATTTTCCATTTGTTAAAAAATAAATAATATCAATATTATACCATGTCTAACAACAAAAAATTATTGTACATAAAATTACTGTTAAAATTTTATACTAACTTTCGTTCTTCCTTCTTTAAACTCTTTTGTTTTGTTTGAACAAAATTTGCTTCCTTGTTCAAAAATTTGTGTTTAAACTGATTTGGTTCGGGTGTTTAAATAGGCACAGGTGTGACACCATTGGTGTCGCCTACCTAATAGGCACCACTAGTGCTGCCTGTCAGGTAAACACCACTCAATATTTATTGTTTTTTATACTATACACGTATTTTAATTACTGGTTTATACTATATACAAAAAAATTGAGTGCCGCCTATCTAGGAGGCACCACTTAATATTTTTATTTTATGTTTTTTAGTATAAAATAATAATAATAAATTTTGTGTTAGATTTTCCACAATGTGGTGCCTATTTAAGAGGCACCACTCCCCCAAATGTACCATTTTGGTAAATAATGGGGGGAGTGTATTATTTTGGTAAGTAATTATTTTTTTGTATTAATTGGGTAAAAAATCCCTAGAATATAAAATAAGGCAAACAAAAGTGACTATTTTTGTAGTTTACCCAAATATATATACATATATATTCCTAGTTAAGCTTAGCTATCTTATCTAATTATGGTCGTCTGCATCTCTCCTAGCTGTTATATAACTTCGACAGGTTTCTCTTTTAAGGTTGATATAACCAATAATCTAAAATTAAAATTTTGCTTATGAGACTATCCTAGTTAGAGAGTGTTGAGGAGTAGAAGTCCAAAAATTTCCACCGACAATTGTCATGCATCCGAGAGTAGCAGATAAATAACTGTGATACAACGTAATGAGCTGTGATATAACGGAGAATGTGTCGAAGGCACACAATGTTGGAGGGAATATGTTATATATAATACACATATATTGTCCCCTCCTTAAATACCACACTTGTTCTTTGGCAACAATTCAAACAATCCCTCCTTATTCTTTTTGTTTTTTATTATAACAACACCAATGGCTGTTAAAACAATCCTTCATTTGTCCAATGTTGTCGACCAAGTCCCAGAAATCTACTCCACCTGTTTTTCCAAAAGTAATTTTTGTTTCTTGTTTTTCACAGAAATCTTGGATTGTTCATTTTTTTTATGTTGATGAATGACATGATTGACACTTTTTATTTTGCTTGTGTGTTATAGGGTTGGATTTGAACAGAGCATCATCGTTTAGGATACCATAGTTTATGGTGATAGGGCATAGAGGACATGGCATGAACATTTTACAGAGCTCTGATTCTAGAATGAAAGCCATTAAAGAGAACTCCATTCTCTCCTTCAACTCTGCCGCTAAATCTCTCCTTGACTTCATTGAATTCGATGTTCAGGTAACCATTCATTCCTCTTCTTTCTGGGTTTCTTGTTCTTTGAATTGTACACATGAATGTGTTTGACTATAGAGAAAACAAAGCTAACAAGAAATTTTGTTTAATTCTCAACATACAAAATACAAATCAGCCTTGTAACTTATAGGCTCCTGAGAGACTAAAAATAACTACCATATAACAAACTTATCTAATAACTGCTAAACTGTTATACTCATATTCTCTTGGTTCTTTCAACTTTGTTGATCAACTAATAACTGGTCTTTTAGATCTGTTGGTAACACTCTTAGAGCTTCTCAAAATGGAAAAAAATTGCTTTAGTGTAAGGGGCTTTGTTAACACTTTTGCCACCTGTTTTTCTAAGGGAACAAAACTGACTTGCAATATTCCATCCATCACTTTTTCTCTCACGAAGTGATGATCAATTTCTACGTGCTTGATCTTAGCATGATGAGTGGGATTTGCTGCCATGGACACAGTAGATATGTTCTCACACCAAATAACCGGAGCTTGCTTTAAATCTACCCCAATTTCAATCAAAAACTGTTTAACACATAGAAGCTCAGAGACACAATTAGCTAAGCTACGATACTCAGCTTCTACAGAAGACCTCGAGACTACAGGCTGCTTCTTGGAACACCATGCCACAAGATTTGGTCTAAGATATACACAGTAGCCAGTCGTAGACCTCCTATCCTCCACTGCTGATGCCCATTCTTCATCTGAGTATCCAACTAGCTCAAGCTGTCCTTTTGTAAAACATAGTCCATGATCTAATGTGTCCTTAAGATACCATAACACCCTCTTCACAACTTTCCAGTGAGCATCACAAGGAGCATTCATGAACTCACTCAACTTGTTGACACAGAATGCAATATCTAGTCTAGTGATGCAAACATACTGAAGTGTGCCAATTACACTTCTGTACAACTGAACATCAGTCAACAATTAACCACTCTTTGCTGTTAACTTGGGAGTGCCTACCATTAGTGTAGGTGTTGGAGCAGAGTCAGCTAGATCAACCTTATCAAGCAGCTCAGAGACATATTTCTTCTATGTAAGAATCATTCCATGAAGAGAATGATGGACTTCAATCTCTAAAAAAAAATACAGCCGACCCATATCTTTTAACGAGAATTGCTTGTGCAGTTGTTGAATTACATCTTCCACTTCTAACTTTGAGTTACCTGTGATGATTATATCATTAACATAGACCATAAGAAACACTGTGCTATTTGTACTTGTTCGAATGAACAACGATGAGTCTGATTTTGAAGCACAAAGCCCAAGCTTCTGGACTAAGTGTTGCCTCAACGTGTGAAACCAAGCTCTAGGTGCTTGTTTGAGACCATAAAGAGCCTTATTCAGCTTACACACTAGTTTATCTCCACTGCTACCAGTAATCACAAACCCTGGTGGCTGGTCCATGTAGATTTCTTCAACTAAGTTACCATTGAGGAAAGCGTTATTAACATCTACTTGCCTCAATTTCCACCCACGCATAATAACCACAGCAATAACCACACGCACAGTGTTAACACGAACCACCAGGCTAAAAGTATCACTGAAGTCAGACCCAGCATGTTGTGAGAAACCCTTAGCAACCAAGCGTGCCTAGTACCTGTCAACTGTACCATCTGGTTTCTTTTTTATCTTGAAAAGCCACTTGCATCTAACAAGTCTTCGAGATGCAAGAAGTTCACATAGTTTCCAAGTATCATTTTTGAGCAAGGCACTCAACTCATTCTGCACAGCATCACGCCACTAAGTAGAACCCATCGCCTCATGAATGTCAGCAGGCAAATTATTTGACAAATTGGTTACCTTAGCAAGAAACACTTTTGGTTTAAAAACACCAGCCTTGCTACGGCTTACCATGGGGTGAGTGTTGGCTAAAGAATTTGGTTGAACTTGTGGTTGACTTTGAACAAAAAATGGGGTGGATGACGTTGGCTCATGGGTAAATTTTCTAAACTGGGTGATAAGGTAGGTGATAAAGTTGCATGGGGTAACATGGTAGTAGGTTATAAGGTTGCATGGGTTAAAGATGCAGATGATAAAAAAATTAGGTGATAAAGGCACACGTGGCAAGATGGGAACATTGCATGGTGACAAACAATTTGTACAAAGACATAACATGGTGGGAGTGGGTGAGATTTGACAGGTGGCTGGGTGGAAGACAACTAACTTTGAGCTGGCTTTGGTTACTGATGAGGGTGCACTTTGATTAGATAATCGTTGGAAGGGAAATATATTTTCAACAAACGAAACATGCCTCGACACATAAACCCTTCCTTCATTATCTCTACACCTATAACCTTTGTGTTGAGGTGAATAACCCAAAAAATTACAAGGAACTGATCTGAACTGTAACTTGTTTCTGTTGTAAGGTCGAAGATTAGGAAAACAAAGACAACCAAAAGTTCGAAGGTATGTGTAATTTGGCTTTTTATGGAAGAGTTTTTCATAAGGAGAAATATGTCCTAAAGGTTGTGAAGGTAACCTGTTAAGGAGAAACACAACATTGCTGAATGCTTCATTCCAAAAAGACAAAGGCATGGAGACTTGAGCAAGCATCGAAGTCCACACTGAACAATCTGCCTGTGTTTTCTTTCAATCAAATCGTTCTGCTCGGACGTATAAGGACACGTAATTCTATGAATCACACCTTGTTGAGCCAAATAACCCTTTAAAGATTGAAATTCTCCCTCCATCTGTCTGTAACACATGAAGTTTACAACCCAACACACGTTCGACTTGCATAAGAAACTGTGGAAGAACAGTTGCAACATCAGACTTCCTTCTCAAAAAATAAACCCACGTATAACTGATGCATACATCAGTAAAAGCAACATAGTACGAAAAACCATTTGAATTCACTTGGGCAGGTCCCCAAACATCAGCACCTACTAACTGTAAAGGGTTAGAGTACTGGGTGACAGAAGTAGTGAAATGTAACTTGTGCTCCTTGCCTAGATAACAGGCAACACAATCAATAGAATTTTTATTTGTGTAAGGAACATTACAATTTTCTAATGCTTTTCTAAGTACAGCCAAGCATGGATGCCCTAGCCTAAAGTGCCACACATGCAAAGGAATTGAGCTAGAAGTTGTAAAACATTTAGCTGACTTCAACACATCAGTAGACTTTCTAGCATAATTCAACTGAAGTTTGTAAAGCCCATTTTGAATAGATCCTTGAAGAAGTACTTCACTGGTCTTCAAATCACGCACTCAACATTGAGTAGGAGAAAACTCAAACTGCACCTTGTTGTCCTTTGTGAATTTAGACACAGACAACAAATTTTTAGTTATTCCAAGTACAAACAATAAAGATTTCATAAGCAGAGGCCGTGAATGAGTAAGTAAAGCTGACTGACCAAATCTAACAACTGGAAAAGCACTACCATTACCTACATAAACTTTACCTAGCCCATGATAAGAAGCACTCTCTCCCATAGTAGCAGCATCGTGAGTGAGATGATGAGTTGCCCTTGAATCTGGATACTAGGCATTATCCCCTATAGTGTCTGGAGTAGTAACATATGCTTCAGATAAGGCACCAGACGGCATGGCTGTAGACACTTGTAGCGTTGCTCCTACGGCATAGAATGGATTTGACCAAGGAACAGGTGGTCCCTAACTAACTTGTGGTCCTGCATTAGATGACACAAACGGATTTGGCCAGATGAGCATTTGAGTTCCAACTCCAAACATACAAAGATTTGCTTGAGCTTGAGTAGGATGAAATGCTGGGCTCTTATACGCAGTATCAAACCTATGATAACACCTTTCCACAAGTTGACCAATTTTACCACACAATTGGCACTGTATACTAGTGTTTGAGAAACGACCACGCCCTTTACCACGTTGATACCCTGCAGGAGACTGAGGGCGATAAGTAGGTACTGCTATAGGCTCTTCTTGAGAATGTGTTACCACATTTGCTGAAACAGGAACGTTTACAACAACTATCTGCATTCTCGCTTCAGCATCAAGAAGCATCGTGGTTATAACCTGCACAATGTATGAAACTTGACTAGTAGTTATCACTGTTATAACATACTCAAACTCAGCTGATAAACCATTCAAGATTGTCGTTACATGTTCATGCTCACTGATGACCTCTCCACAGCTTGCAAGACTGTCATAGAACCCTTTAACTTTCATCAAGAAATCTTTCATGGACAAGTCACCCTTTTTCTGGGAGTGAAGTGCACGCTTGTAACATATTAACCTAGAAGTGGTTTTGCTACCATATATGTTTGCAAGAGTGTCCCATATTTGAGCACTAGAGTCCATAGCAATAAGATGAGGCAAGACACCTTGGCTAACTGAAGAAAGAAGCCAAGAAGCAAGAGCACTATCTTGTTGCTCATAAAGTACAAAATCTGGATTTTCTTGAACCACACCTTCTCCATATATTACTGTTATCGGAGGAGGAGGGACACGTCCATCAAGAAACTTTTGAAGCTTATGAGTCTTGATGGCAAGAAGAACTTGCTGCTTCTATAGCAAGTAATTAGAATCATCAAGCAACAGATTAATCTTTCTGGTAGAGAAAAACCTACTATCAACAACAGTCTCAGTGGAACCAGCCATCATAGTGGGTGCAGCAGCAGAAGTTGCAGAGGAGTTTGTGGACGCCATATCCAGGATCTTTAACAAGAAACTACTGATACCATGTTTGACTATAGAGAAAACAAAGCTAACAAGAAATTTTGTTTAATTTTCAACATACGAAATACAAATCAACCTTGTAACTTATAGGCTGCTGGGAGACTAAAAATAACTACCATATAACAAACTTAACTAATAACGGCTAAACTGTTATACTCATAGAATGAACCCACGTTATTGTGTCGGTAGGCGCCGTACAAGGCCTGCTTCTTCTTTTTTATAGCTTTTCGCTTTTTCAAGTAAAAGATTACTGATGATGTGTGTGTTTGTGTTTTCCTTCAAATGAAATAAAAATGATTTTATCACAGGCAATAAATAAATAAAGCAAGCCATTGTGGTTTTTTGTAGGTAACAAAAGATGATTGCCCAATAATTTTTCATGATGACTTCATCCTGACTAAAGAGAATGTATGTTCACATTTCTCATTTTTGGTTTTTATACTTTATGCATCATATGTTCCTTCAAAGGTTCAATTTTTGTTTACTGTGTGGTATTGCAGGGTATTGTATTCGAGAAAAGAGTTACAAAATTGTGTTTAGTTGAATTTCTTTGTTATGGACCCTAGAAAGAAACAAGGAAAAAAGGGAAATGTTTATATAGGAAAACAAAGGATGGGAAATTCGCTAAATGTAATGTTGAAACTGATGATTCACTTTGTACATTAAAAGATGCTTTCCAAAAAGTGCAACCTTTTTTAGGTTTCAATATTAAGTTGAAATTTGATGACTATGCTGTTTATCATCAAGACCATCTCCTCCATATTCTCCAAGTTATCTTACAGGTGGTGTTTGAGTTTGCCAAAGATATGCCTATAATCTTCTCCACCTTTCAGCCTGATACAGCTCAACTTGTTAGGAAGTTGTAGAACAACTCTCCTGTAAGGCCTGTAGCTGCATGATTGAGTTGGTTTTTCAGGATGCTGTTTTACTAATGTTTTTTATGTTGGAAAAAACCAACAGGTTTACTTCTTCACATAAGGTGGGGCATCAATTTACTATGATGCTAGAAGGAACTCATTGGGGGAAGCCATGAAGGTGTGCTTGGAAGGTGGTTTACAAGGGATTGTTTCAGAGATAAAAGGGGTATTTAAAGATCTAGGAGCAGTGCCTAAGATCAAAGACTCCAACCTCTCTCTCCTCACATATGGAAAACTCAAGTAAGTTACTACATTTCCAATACAACGCAGATGCATGGAAGGTTCTTAATTATATCTAACAATGAATATTGTTATTGTTACAGTAACAATGTGCCTGAGGTAGTCTACATGCAATACTTAATGGGAATTGATGAGGTGATAGTTGATTTTGTTGAAGAGATCTCATAGACAGTGGATGATGTGATAAAGCCAGCCAAAGTGATGATTATAGAAGGGAAAGGGGAGAGTGAGGCAAATTCAAAGCTTCAATTCTCACAGAAAGAGCTCTCCTTTCTCTTAAAGCTAATCCTAGAGTTTATACAATTCTAACAACATAATTTTGCCCATTTTTTCCCTCTTTAAGGGCTATAAACAAATTATACAAATGTTTGTAGATAAAATTGTTGTTTTTTAAAAATCATTCATAATATCATTTCACTTTCTAGTCTTTTTGGCTGTAATCATGTTTTACACGTTTCTTTGCTTTATTACTATTCTTTAATGAGTTGAGAGTCACATAATTACAACTGTTTATGGGACGGGCTGGGTTTAGGTTAGGGTTTGACCAAATCTAGGATCATTTGAATGGCTCGGTTCGGCTTAAAAAATAGATTTAAAATTTTGTCCAAGCTTGACTCGGATAAAAAAGTTAAAATTTGGATTTGGCTCTGTCCAGCAGTATGAAATTTTTTATATAAATTTTAAAAATATATAATATATCAAAAACACTAAAAATATTAAAATAAATATTTCCAACAAATTGAAAAAAAAATCTTTATATTTAAATAACGCTAACATAGGTGCAAATTAACAAGTAATTGCCTCTAAAATAGTAGCAAAATTAACAATAAAATAAGAGTTATACAATATTCAAATAACAACAATAAAATAGTAGCAACATAATAGTGAAATGATAGCAAAACAGTGAGAAAACAACAAGAAAATAGTTGCAAAAATAACAATTTTTTTCTTTTTGCACATTCGGATCAAGCCGGGCCCGAACAAAAAAGCCTTACTCGAGGCCCAGGCTATTTTTTAAAAGAGTTTTTTTTTTGCCTAAGCTCATTCTTCAGACCAATATTTTAACCCAAACCCTCTCACTTTTTCAGTGGGCCTTCAGGTCGAGTTGAGTGGCCCAACCCATGAATAGGTCTACATAGAACCATATAAAAGAATTAACATTTTTTCTCAATTATAATGGAGCACCCCAAACCTGGCTGAAACAGATCGACTCGAATACGGAACGTCACATTAGCCACTTACGTGACTCTCCTTATCAATCAACCAACAAACCACAAAACCAATCATTACACCCAACAAACATGCTTTAAACACTTAATCCTAAACACGCAAGCCCAAAATCATGCATTGTTTATCACAATTCAACAATTTAAAAACAAGAGTAAAATAGTCCTTTTAATCACCATTGAAAAAAACACGTAAATTATAAAATTTATAACAGGTATCTGGATTATTTTATTTTAAACCATTTGTGAAAATGTTAGCTGTAAAAGACACTTAAAAACTTATTTAATTGCAAAATCAAGTTTAAGGACTAAAACGTAAAATTTTACAAAACATCTAGAAAATCCAACTTAAGAAATTGAAGTTACAATATTGAAATTCAATGAATAAAACCTAATCATACAATTTTCAAAACAATTCGTATAGCTTAAGGACTTTAAATGCAACATCTTAAATTTGCTAAAACTCATAGATTCACATAACACCGTGAGTTTATGGACCCTTTTCCACCAAATTATTCATGGTCCCATGAGTTTTAAATGCATTATTTTAAGGAAATAGTTGGATATATAGATAGGATAAAAGTATGAAGACTCTTTTTTTGTGATTTACAAGTGGAGGGCAAAGCCCTAACAATAATAAGACTAGGGTGATTCGAACCCAGGGCACACTTGAGGCAGTGAACACCCTGACCATCAGACCAACACGTAGAATTCTATGAAGAATAGATTTTAAATGAATAAAGAATACATTAACTTTCAAATTTTATTCTATAATTTAGTTAAAAAAATAATTAACTCAACAAACGCATGGGAACCAGTCATACTAGTGGGTATTAAAAAGAGAGTTGAACTCTAATAAATCCCAATATCATGCGACAAAGCTATTAAGGAGATGATAGAATATCAACTTTAATAATCGACATCACTGTAACACCCAAAACCTATAAACTGTTGACAGTTAGACTTTCGGTGTCTTACTATACATTTAACATTGTTCATCTTTAACATCATGTTGTTCAGTCTTATTTTATTAAAGAATTGCATTTCACACGTCATATATCGTCATTTGATTATAAACACAATTCAACAAGGGCAAAAAGGTCATCTAAGTGTAACACTCAAAACCCATAAATCGTCGACGGTTAGGGTTCCGATGTCTTATTCATCTTTAACAACATGTTATTCAGTCTTATTTTATCAAAGAATTGCACTCCACACGTCATATATCGTCATTTGATTATAAACACAATTCAACAAAGGTAAAAAGGTCATTTTCGACATTTTTGGAAACTTCTACCGGTATCTGTTGGACAAGTATCGGTAGTTGTCAAGTCAGTAAATAGTTCAAGAATAGTGTAGACTTCTACCGATACAAGTGACTCTTCTACCGAAACAAGTCTTACTTCTACTGATACTAAAAACTCCAGAGAGCTAAAAGTCTTACCCTGCTACTTTTACCGATACAAGCAAAAAAACTACCGATACTTCTAAACATATAACTACTGATACTTGCTATTCAACTATCGATACAACCCAAGTCAGTAAACAACCTCTCTCCTATCTTATACTTCTACTAATACATGCATGGGTTCTACCGAAACAAGTATGCAAAATCACAAGAATCATGCCAAAACACAAGTTTATCAACACAAAATATTCATAACTTTAATATGCATTAGGTCAACACAAAATACATGGTATTTCTAAGTTTATACTTCAACTTGCACAACATGCATCACTACATTCATCATTTTATCAACATAATAAGGTTTTCACAATCCTAATTACATAAAGCAAAAGATAACATCATCCTAGTACATGCCATAAGACCGAGTGATGTAAAAACTACCAACGAGCTTCGGGATAGTGTGACTTCTAAGAGATGATAATCGGATCTTTAATCAGCAAAACAATCTACAAAACAACAACAACTTTGGTAAGCTTCATAGCTTAGTAAGTTCGATAGTTTTAAAGAATTACTGAGCATTTGTAACAAACGAGTCAAGGTATTCCTATTATTTTCCCGAGTCAATAAAACTTTTCTATTTCCAGTACCCATTGCTGCTCACATGAGCTGTCGAGGACTTGCAACATATACGGTACCCTTGTAACAACCCGATTTTTCAGTGGTGTCGAAAATAGTGGTTTTGGGACCACAATTATGACAAGTTGAGTCATAAATTTATTTATTTTTATATTTATGATGTCATTAGCATCGAATTAATATTTGGTTATGGAATTTTAATGTTTAGATAGTGAATTGAGTAAAAAAGATTAAATTGTAAAAAGGCAAAAGTTAATAGTGATTGATTTAAGAATAAAGGGACCCAAGTGGTAATTATACCAAGGAAAAAAAGTCCAAGCGGTGGAGGGTATGATTTCATTTCACTAATTTTTGGGATATTTATTCATTTAGTCCTAATTAGCTTAAGGCTAAATTGTAAATAAGTGGTTTGATTTGAATTTAATATAATTGAAGGATCAAATAGATAAATTAACCTATAGAATTTTAGTGGGTAGATAATCATGAGGTATATTGATCATAAGAAGGATTAATTAAGGCTAAATAAGAGATTAATTAAACTAATCATAAAAGACTAAATATCTACAAAATTGTCATTTGGTATAAATATGAATTAAAGAAGAAAAATAGGAATTTTCTTCTAATTTCTTCTTCTTCTTCTTCACGTCTAAGACAATAAAACCTAGGGTTTTCTATTGATGAATTTTGAGCTTTGATTTGGGTAAGCAAACATTGACCCTTTTTAGTAATTTTTATGTTTTTGAGTCCGTGTTAGCTTGATCTAGCTAATCTAAGGACTAATTTGCGAATCTATCAAATGTTGTGAATCTTACCATTGTTGAACATGTTTGTATTTGAAAGTTTTTGATAGTTTTGGATGCTTGATGATTAGGTTGGATCTTTTTTGTAAAGTGATTTTTGATGAAACTAGGGTTTAAAGACTAAAATGTTAAATGATGAAATTGGGTGTACTTTAGGTGAAATAAATGGATTGTAGGGACTTGTATGAGATCAAGGTATATTCGGCTGGTGTGGGTTGAGGAGAAAATGAGTACTTTGCATGTTTTGCGTTGAAAGGACTAGATTGAATAAAAGGAAAGTATTAGGGGTAAAATCATAATTTTCCTAAAATGACCAAATTATGTTAAATGATTTGATTATGTGTTTTAATGTGAAATTTGGATGAATTTTTTATTTAGATTACAATCATGCCACGGATTGCGGAAAAGAGAAATTATCAGAATAGTCCCTAAAGTTTAGCCAAACTGCAATTTCATCCGATAAGTTCGTAGTGTTAGTTTATACACATTGTATGTTTCTTGTACTTTAACTATTGTTACAGCAACTCGAGGAAGGTTAAACATTCGTGATGATGGAAAGGCAAAGGAAGAAACGAAATGTCAAGCTTAGGGCCGGTTATTTGATTTGAAGCTTTGTTTAGGATCCTGTATATGTTGTAGTATCCTGACAGCTTGTGTGAGCAGCATCACAAGTTGACAGATTCTGAACGAATAATGAATTGTGGACCCCTCTGATGGCAAAGTCTTCGCGTATGTTGTGAATTCTCATCAGCTTGTGTGAGCAGCATCGAGAGTAGGAAATTATGGACCGTATCAATGCCTGAGTCTTCGCACATGTCGCGAATTCTCATCAGCTTGTGTGAGCAGCATCTATCTTGGTTAACTATTCTGGGCTCATAAGAGCTAACTATCTTAGGCTCGTGAGAGCTAATGTTCTCTAGCTCGTATGAGCTAAATTTTGGAAGACTGAAAGGGATTAAATTCGTTATTGTTCACAAGATTATGAATACATACTCGTTATCATCTTTATAACTGATTTGACTATTCTATAAGAAAATGATATTTGCTAACTTACTAAGCTTAATAAGCTTACCCGTGTATCTGTTTGGTTTTATAGATACATTTTTGCTGTCTAAAGATCGTATCATCTCAAAGAAATCACACTATTGCGGAGCTTGTTTGGTAGTTTTTACATCACTTGGTTTTATGGCATGTACTAGGATGATGTTATTATATAACTCTTGAGTTTGGATGGTGGCTCATTGTTGTAACCTTGGTTGGGTAGTTATCATACCTTGCATAATACTATGGGTGAAAGTAGTCTTACAATGAAATGAAATGTATTATCATATGTGTTTTGAACTTTAAGTATATTTGTCTTTGTGTCTTATGTATGAAATGTGAATTGTTGGCTGAGCTTGAGAACTTGCGTGAATATTTGAATTCTGCATACTTGTTTCAGTAGAACCCATGGTTGTATTTGTAGAAGTACAGGTAGGAGAGAGGTTGTTCACTAACTTGGGTTGTATTGGTAGTTGAATAGCAAGTATAGGTAGTTATGTGTTTAGAAGTATCGGTATTTTGTATACTTGTTTTGGTAGAAGTAGTAGGGTGAGACTTTTAGCTCTCTGGAGTTTTTAATATCGGTAGAAGCATGAAATGTTTCGGTAGAAGTCTCATTTGTATCGGTAGCATTGTCTCAAGTATCGGTAAAAGTCTATACTATTCCTGAACTGTTTACTGACTTGACAACTACCGATACTTATCCAACAAGTACCGGTAGAAGTCTCCAAAAATCTTATAAATGACCTTTTTGCCCTTGTTGAATTGTGCTCATAATTAAATCATAATTTACGACGTGTTGGGTGTATCTATTTAATAATGTAAGAACAAATTACATGATTTTAAAAGATGAACAGTGATAGATGATTAGAGTGACACCGGGACCTTAGCCAGCGACGGTTCTGAGTTTTGGGTGTTACAACCTCTGTCATTGGTACGGTGTTTATCTGTACTATTCCCTAGCGATGCTGCTTACACGAGCTGTAGGGACTATGCATAAAGCATAAGTCCCAGCCATCGAAGGGCCTATAATCCATCTAAGATTCTTATCTCTTTTTCAAATCACGATGCTGTTCACACGAGTTATCGAGGAATCGTAACATATGTTGTACCCCAGCTATCGTGTCGGTACCTTTTCAACAGCATTAAAGCCTACTATCTCTTTCATTTCATTTCTTCGATTTCTTCAATTCCAAGTGCTTCCAGTTTTTGAACAAAGATAATATACATACAAGAAGTGTTAAGTAAAAACTTATATTTCGAACTTACCGGACTAACTTGCAGTTAGGTTGACATCAGGGACTACTCCGCTAATTTTCCTTTTTCGCGATCTGAAGCACAATCGTAGTCTACATCTACACATCATCCAATTCTCACATTAAATCTCATAATTGGGTCATTCAACACAATTTAGTCCTTTTGTGAAAATTATAGTTTTAACCCTAATATTTTCATTTTATTCAATCTAATCCTTTCAACACAAAACATTCAAAATAACACACAACCACCTTAGCTGAATTTTCTAGGGTATTTATCCAACCCCCTTCACACATTTATTTTCACAATAATACATGTGCTTTCATCATTTTTCACATTTTAGTCCTTAATCCTAATTTCATCAAAAATCTTTTTACAAAAAGATCTAATCCTATCATCAAACACACAAAACCATCACAATCTCTCAAGAACAAGCATTTTCAATAATGGCAAGTTTCGTAACATTTGACAAATTCATAAATTAGTCCTTACACAAGCTAGATTAAGATGGTACGAACTCAAAAACACAAAAATCACTAAAAACGATCAATGTTTGCTTACCCAAATCAAAGCTCAAAGTTAGCAAAAGAAAACCCTAGCTTCTCCTGTGTTTGGCGTGAAGAAGAAGAAGATAGGATGAAATTTGGTGAAATGCTCATTTTTAAATCCATTAATTTAACTTATATACTAAATGGTAATTTGTAAATTCTAAGACATTCATCATTAAGTTTAATAAATCCTTTTTAACCCTAAATAACCTTACCCACAATCACTTGATATCATGTAAACCCAGTTATTTAATTTATATTGGTTTATTTACCTATTTGGCCATTTTAATTAAACATTTCTACTTTTGCACCTTTTACAATTTAACCTTTTTCTTCTAATTAACTATCCAAACGATAAAATTTCATATCCAACTCTTAATACGATGTTAATGACGTCATAAATATTAAAATAATCAATTTTACGACTCAACTCGTCGGAGTTGTGATCCCAAAATCACTGTTTTCGACACCATTGGAAATCGGACTATTACAATCACTATCTATGGTAGTAAGTCAAAACGAAAGACATCGTACTAGCTAACAACAATTACTTTAACCACAGAAGCTGCAGCTCGATTTACCTCCAGGTGCACCCATCTAATTTGTATATTCCATTGCGGATTGCTATCCATACTTGTGGATGATTTAGGGATAAAATTAAACATTTTTTCATGACATTTAATTAAGGGAAATTGCATTTAAGATTACATGGCCATTTTCTTTTATCATTCTGGTATTATCCAAAAACGACGAATTAGCTATTCTACCTTCAATTTTTAGATCGGTCTTTAAGGTTTATTTCCCTTCACCTACTTATTATTGACAAGTAAATTATAAAATTTATAACTGGTATCTAGAGCATTTTATTTCAAAACATTTGTGAAAATGTTAGCTGTAAACGACTTTTAAAAACTTATTTAATTGCAAAACCAAGTTTAAGGTCTAAAACGTAAAATTTTACAAAACATCTAGATAAACCAAATTAAGAAATTGAAGTTAAAATATTAAAACTCAATGAATGAAACCTAACCATATAATTTTCAAAACAATTTGTATAGCTTAAGGACTCTAAATGCAATATCTTAACTTTGTTAAAACTTATATTTCACATAGCACCATAAGCTTATGGACCCTTTCCACCACATTTTTCATGGTCCCATGAGTTTTAAATGCATTATTTTAAGGAAATAGTTGGATACATAGATAGGATAAAAGTATGAAGACTATATTTTTTTTTTGTGAATTACAAGTGAAGGGCAAAGCTCTAACAACAATATGACTAGGGCAATTCAAACCTAGAGCACACTTGAGGCAGTGAACACCCTGACCATCAAGCTAACACATAAAATTCTATGAATACTAGATTTTAAATAATTAACTCAATGAACGTGTGGGAAACAATCATACTAGTGGGTATTAAAAAGAGAGTTGCACTCTAATAAATCCCAATATCATGCCACAAAGCTATGAAGGAAATGATAGAAGATCAACTTTAATAATTAACATCACCATTTGTAGCAGTAAGTCAAAATGAAAGACATCGTACTAGCTAACAACAATTACTTTAACCATGGAATCCGCAGTTCGATTTACCTCCTGGTGCACCCTTCTAATTTGTATATTCCATTATGGATTATTGTCTATACCTGTGGATGATTTGGGAATAAAATTAAACATTTCTCTATGACAATTAATTGAGGGAAATTGCATTTAAGACCACATGGCCATTTTCTTTTATCATTTTGGTATTATCCAAAAACGACGAATTAGCTATTCTACCTTTAATTTTTAGACTGGTCTTTAAGGTTTATTTCCCTTCTCCCACTTGCTATTGAATAACATTTTGCAAGTAGTCCCTCCCTTTTATTTTTTAGACCTTAATATGCAGCTTCGATTTCGGTTAAGCTTGGATCTCTAAATGAGAGACAAGTTCTCCAACATTACTTTTCTCAATTACAAAATTCGAATAAACCTTCACCTATCCATCTTCAATTTTAGTAGGTCCGAGCTTATTTCACTTTGTCTACTAATTGATCCATATTTCTTCTAGTAGAAGTAGTCATCTCTTGTGACTAGTGAGACAAAATTCAATTTTAGCAGATGGAATGGGTTGGAATTTACTTTTTAACTGACTTTTCTATAATTGGTTTGAACATTTTATGCTAAATCTTAAGTTTAGGTAATAAATGAATAAGGTTTTGTTGTTAACATTTCGTAAATTGATTAAATGACTTAATCAATTATGGCTTTGGTACTTTGCTAAAATTTATTTAATCTTCCTATGAGGTACATCCCCAAACTTACTATGAGGTACGGTTCACGTGTACAACTTCATTAAGCTCTCCCTAGTGGATCTTCAATTCAGATTCTTGCTTGCGTTCCTTAGATAATTTCTCCTATTTTATTTTCATGATTAGGTCAGCTCCGTATGACTTATCATTCTCTAATTCTCGTAGGGTCTTCGCCCATGCCTTATTCCTTTCCACCTCCATTCTTTTGATAGATTTCTCCAAATTCACTTGCCACTACTTGTACTTTCTTTTGACTCTTTATCCACCTAGGGAAGCTTCTTATGTTTGGCGTACAGGCTTATCCCTCATGTTTGAGGTCTTGGCGAACTTTTTGGGATATCGTAGCCTAGCTATGGTCTTATACCCTTCTTACCTCCCTTTTCTCATCCCAACGGACTCACTTGTGTTTATTGTCCCAGCAGACTATCTATGTTTCATGTTTATTGTCTCAGTAGACTTACTTTATGGATGCCATGGAGTCTTTCATCCATGGTCTTACACCTATCCTCCATCCTGGTGTATTATCTTATAATGCCATGAAGTCTTTCATATTTGGCTGTCATAACGTCTTTCATCTATGGCCTTACAGTATGTACCTTATACCATTTACCTTACAGCCATGGCGTTTTTCATCAATGGTCTTACTCCATTACTATTTTAATGTGTACCATGTCACCATGGCATCATTAATCCATGGTCTTACGCTACGTACTTCATACTAAACTACCATAGCCTTTTTCATCTATAGTTTTACACCATATACCGTCGACACGGTATTGCCTCGAATGACCAATCAATATCACCATCACGGTAAATACCATTCTGTAATTTTGTTTCTGGAATTCTCCTCTATTACCTCTTTAACACCATCTAATCTTCATGCTCGAACACTGTAATGTTCTCTCCGTAAGGTCTGGAGCTTCGCTTGAGGCGATAACTAAAGGTTTTCTCTCCATTTCCCTTTTAAACTTCATCTAACCCCTTGAAGTTTTTCCCACAAACATGCAATGCATGCTCATATCACCATATTATCATGCTCATGAAAACATGGCGCACTTAAACAACATAAAACTTAACGACATGTTTAGAGTTTAGAACTCATCTTAAACTTTATCGTCTCCATAACTTATTCCTTCTCTTGAATACTAGAGCTTTCATTCTTCAAATAGCGACTTACAACCAAAAACCCACTAGTTAATCTTACGCTACATCTTAAAAACTTAAGCTTTCATATCATTTAGAACCCTTAAAATGGTTCTGATGTCCACAACTTAATCTTATGTACACAAAAGGGTTAAGAACCTTACCCGCTTATTGGTTTCCCTATTTTTCTAGCTCCATCCTCATAAAGTCTACTCCATGCAAAACCTTCCATGGCTGCTCCTTTTTTGAGCTGCCGAAGAAGATGAAGAATGGGAAAAAATGGACAAGGTTGGGAAGAAAATCATTCCCAAGAGTCATCTCTTAGCTATTTATAACCCTTCTCGCTCTTCTTCCAACCTCATGAGAGTCGTGCAAAATTAATTATTATGCCTCCCACTAAAGAATCGACTGGTTCGGTTCTAACTAAACCAAAAATGGATCTCAACCATATCCAATTCAGTTTATAATTTTCCTTTTTCTTCCAATATAGGCCACCAACTTGCGGTCTCTTTCAATTTAGTCCCTTAATTATCCTTAATTTCACGTTATTAGAAATTCGGGTGTTATAGACCTAAAAAGGTTAATTAATGCCCTAAAAATTGATAAATGTTTATTGTGTTAAATAAAACACCCTTGACTTAATAATTTTGGTTCATCGTTCGATGTTGCAACATTATCTTTCAAGGTTAAATTCCCTAGATTCGAAGTACGGTGTTGCGACACTACATCTTGATGCCATGATGCTATCGTCATCTTTCACGTGTTTAACCAAAAACCAGTGTCCTACACACTCGATTGACTCGTTAGTTCATCCCTAGGCCTTTATTGTCCCATTAGGTCATCACATGGCTAAAAATTATGTAAAAATGCTTATTTTGCTTAAATTAAATTTAAACCAATGAAAATAAAAAACGTAATAAAAACATATAAAAGAGCTAGAAAATAAGCTTGTTAAGTGCTGAAAAGACTCTAATTTGCCACAACAAATTGTGGTAAAGTACTATTTATAATGTTCCAAGAGTGCCCCTCTATATGCATAATATAGCTTTTCGAACTGCCATCCTAGCGCATTCCTGGCTTGGTCCCTTCTGGTGAATTGTTTCAATTACAAGAATCTGCATCACAAATAGACGCCTTTAAACATTGTTATTTGATTCCTCAACTTGAAGATTCTGGACTTCCTTTCAAATTTTGGTACATACTTTTCTGATTTCTAATGGATAGCTATACGTTAGTCTCTGAACTTGACCCTCTTATGCGCATTCCACTCAATTGGAAAGTCCTTGACTTCAAAGCTTATTATGGATCCTAATTCACAACCTCTTTGAAGATAGAAGTCGGATGCACTATTCATTATGGTATACATACAGATACTACTCTTGGCAGATTCTTATACTAGCTCTAGTGAGTTGTCAATACTCCAGCCACACCACATTTTCAAATTGATCCAAACAACGAATTTGGTTCGATGAATGCAATATTTCAGATCATCCAATAGAAACTTAGATGACTTCAATACATAATGTGAAAACTTCCAAGTTTAACGATCACTTACACCACCCATAATTACATATATGCCAACTCTTTGTTCTAACGGGTTACTATGGCGGATTCATCGGTTAGGTACCTTGCCGAGAACTTTTTCAAAAAATGCCTCAAAGGCATACCTAGATCTTGCCACAAAGACAAACTAACAACTCACCACTTAGGTGTTACAGAATTCGCCATACATGCTTTTCAATTGACTTGCCACAAAAGTTTTCTAGATAACTTCACCACTAAGGCTTCTTAAATAATATGCCACATAGGCCTTTCAGATAACTCGTCTCAAAGGCTTTTCAGATAATATGCCACATAGGCTTTTCGGATAACTCACCACAAAGGCTTTCTAAATAATATGCCACATAGGCTCTATTTGGTTTGCCATCAAGGCACAACGTAAACTATTTTGTTTGACAATATGGATTTGCCTAAACTCAGAATCGCTTAAGGTTTGTCTATCATCGCCCTCGGGACACACAAAAACCTTAGTAGACAAATACAACTCATCCACCATTTTAAGAATATGTCATGGCCATGGTCTTTTCACATATCTACCATATTGGCCTTTTTTCATGTTTACTGTCCCATCGGACATCATCAAAGCACCACCATGGGGTTCCATTATTATATCACATATTTTTTCCCAACACTTCACTCGAATCCTATTTCTCCAACCATACTTTGTCATGCATCATTCATTTAACATAATGGACACATTTACATAGATTTCATTCATATCCATGACAGAGTCATATTTCCCAACACATAATTTCTTATGCATGCTTACCACTCATTGTCATATTCATAACAGACTCAGGATCTGTTCTTCTTAGGTCTAGTCCAATGTACTGTCAGTCCAATCAGTCACATTTATGTCTCTATCTTCTCGGTTCATCCATTCTGATGCCCAAGACAGTATCTCCCCAATTAGACTTGATAGATGCATATTAGTCTTTCAATTGGTTTGCTCATTTTTAGTTAGACTAATGACATGTTTAGGTTCGTTTACTAATATAAGTTGTCTTTTCATATTACGATCCGACCATGTAATACCGCTTAATATTAATTTAAACATTAGACAACCAATGAGTCAATATTTGCTTATATTTTACTTTGCATGCAAAAACCACATAAAGACATTATACAAAATATATTAAAATTACTAAAATACCAAAATTACCCTTATTTTAAAAGGTAATTAATATTATTTAAATGTATTTTTTTTATCTTTTTGTATTTCTATATAATATTCAAATAAAACAATTGACAAACAGTAATTAGGATGGAACATAAAACTAACAAATCTATATAAAAAGTTGTTATCACTTCACTAATAAATGTATAATAGGGAATGGTAAAAAAATAAATTACTTAAATAAATGTGATACTTGTCAAATAATTATTCTATTTTTATAAATATTTTTAAAATAAAATATTAGGTTTGTCTATAAAACTTCAGTTTACCAAATTTTTTTCTTTAAAATATTTTCGTTCAAATAAACCGGTTTCACCTGAGCGTAACCAAGCTCACCCTAGAACTCCCGGCAGGTTTCGCTTTCATTTCTACAATTTGATCGCCATCGTGATTTGCCAATTGCCGCCCATTGACTGATTTTTCGAGGCTCAGCGCTCCGCCCCCAAGCGCTTGTATCTCGTCAAGTCCTAAGGTTCTCAAATTTCCTTATAATATTAATTTAAATTATTGTTGCATACTTTTTGACAAAATGCGTGCTGAACAGATTATTTGGAGTATGCTTAATTAAAACTTCATTCCAATTAAGGATTGCCCAGATGGAAACATAATGTAAATTACTTATCTTTGGATTTATTCCTTTTCGTATCGCAGAGAATGAGGAGATTCCTTTTCTCTCAGACCAGCTGTTCCCTGTTGAGAAGACAAAGAAGACCGAAAGACTTACCCCACCATTGGTTCCTATCATCCGCTTCCTTCTCTACTGCGGACTATGACGACGGCGACGCCTTTCAAAGCAGTCCTTCTAAAGTCAAGATCTTTGACCGCCACCTCAAACGCAGACAGGTAGGTAGTATAGTATTTTTATTTTCATATTTATATGAGTCTACTAATTGTTGATTGATCAATAAGTGATGATTGATTTTTGAACGGCAGCGTGATCGAGCTGCATGGTTGCTGCGTCCCAATGATTCCTTCGTACATGCTGTAGCTGAGAATCTAGTAGATCGCTTGGAGGTTGTTATCTGATTTGCTTTGCTTACCATTTTATTTCACAAATAAGTTTATTCTTGTTTTAGTGACAAAAAATTATTGATCGGCCATGCTAGTTTTACTTAAGGAAATTTGTGAAAAAGACAGTCAACTGGTTTGCTCTACCATACCTATTCCTCATGCTCATTTGCTTCAGTCTTTGGTTCTCTAGGACATAAATGTTTCATGCTTCTAATAAGTATTCAGTAGCACAAAATTTTCTACTGACTTGTGGTAGTTGGAATGATCTTAGCTTTTAGAAGGGACAACAGTTTTTTAAGGCTGAAAGTTTTCTTTGGTAATTTGGGTACTTTATGTTTGTTTCTTTACCATCTATCTTTATTTTGAAAATTATGTCCTTTTTTTTTAAAGAATAAAGAAGAAGAAATGCATAATTTACTTTTTCATTGAAAAATTATATTAGAATTGACGATGCTTTTATTCCTTTTAATTAATTTTCCTTTTCTTTTAGCAACTTCTAAAGAAGCAATAAGAAACATGTAGCAAAAGCAACAAGTATAAGAAGATTCCTTGTAATTGTGAATATAATTATAGTAATTATAGAAATTAATTATGAATGTCTTTTCATTTTTTAGGACTGCAAGAAAACATTTCCTACTGCATTATGTTTGGGAGGCTCGTTGCAAGCTGTGAGGCAAATGCTGCGGGGACGTGGTGAGTGTTAGTTATCAAGTTCCTCTTCTATCATTTATATTGCTATTTATGTCGTTTAGCACTATAATTAGTCAGTGGCCTTTTCAAATTCTAGAGGAAAAATAATTTAAATGATGGGATCCTTTCCAATTGATAGAAATGTGAAGATAAATGTGAGTGAAAATTTTCTTTTTATATGGCTGTGGTTAAAGTTGTTAAGAGTTAGTGTATGAAGTGATTGATGCTTTTGTTTTCAAATGAACTTGTATGGTTTCTGTGCCTGTTCTAATACTTTTTTTTTTCCTGTTAGAGATATGTAACTTGTATGATTCTGATTCTTGTTATTTCTGTTTCTTCATGCTAAAGGCTTCTTAACCATTTAGATAAATGCTTTACAACACGCATTTGAAATCAATGAAAAAATCAAGGATTTTGAGCAGATCAAAAGCCAATTTGCTAATAAAGTGTACAAAATTGTATGTGTTTGTAATCACAGTTTTACTTATATACGTTCTATTATATGAGATGGTTGTTGCTATGTTAAGGCAGAGGATATAACCTCTGCAGGTTCCATCCAAGAATGATTCTTATAATATGCTCAATTTTAGTTTATTGTGGGTGCTTATGGTTATACAGGTGCATGTTTATTTCTTGGAGTTTATTTTTAAGCCCCTTTTGATTGTTGATTTTGCTACTTTGCAAGTAAAAAAGAAAAAAAAAAATAGAAAGGGATTTGGATACCAAAACAATAAACATTTTACAAGAGTGTAAGTAAAAGCTTTATTTTAAAGGTAATAGAAGTTTCATTTATATTTTAGCACATAATTGTGCCTGAATCAGAGTGATTGTTTGGCAATGTGTTCGATTTTAATGACATATAGTTTTTGCTTTTCACTTTTTACTCTTTTGCAAAATGTGAGGATGTACAGAGCTAGTAGCAAAAGCTCAAATAAAGGGAGCCTTGTTAAGTAATTGCCAAAACACCAAAAAGCCATCCTACTCTTATAAAAATTGTGTTTTTAGCACATTCTTACATTGATCAATTTGTTCTTCATATTTAACTTATGCTGCTGCTGTTGCTTCTTTATATGCATTTGTTTCCTACTACCACATCTGTTTTGTATCTTTTGCATTTCTTTTACCTTATTTTCTCCAAGTTCAAATTGATCAAGACAATTTCTTTTCTTAGATCCTGAGTTTTTGATTTTACACCACTTTTATATGTGTTATTTGATATCTAGGATATCATTTTTGTATTCCCTTACCGCCTTACTGTATATTCAGTGGTTGATCAAACTTCCTCTTCATCCTTGCAAGATGCAGTGATTTATTTAAAACTCATTTCAAGAATGATCTTCCTTATTTTTGAACTTCTGCAGAGATATTTAATTACTATTGGTAAATATATAGTGGTGTTTTATTTATTTGAATGATTGAGTCAAAGATAGCCTGTGGTTAGTAACCATCATAAATCATAATGATTCTGAAATTTGCAGGTGCAATTCAAAAGTTTATTATGATGGATACCTCATATGATATGTTAAAGCTGTGCAAAAGTTCTCAACTGGATTCCGACAATGAGAATATTGAAACTTCATATGTGGTTGGTGATGAGGAGTTTCTGCCCATCAAAGAAAGGTACTCATGAAAACCTTACTTTATATGTTTTTGTTGAAATTTTCTTTCAAATTCTTACTGATTGTATTTGTTGATGTAAAGTTCAGTAGATTTGGTAATCAGTTGCCTAGGGCTCCATTGGACAAATGATCTTCCAGGGGCCATGATACAGGTATTTATTTTATATTTTTCAGTGCATTAAGCATTCATGTCAATCTTTGGTCTATTCTATTTTCAAAAATATCTTAGTGCAATATGGATTAGCATTGGCTGGAGCAGGTGATGCATATTATGACTTATGGGTACACTATAAGCGATTAGTGTGATGCTTGGGATATTTGTAATACGCTTAACTATTGTGCGTAAACTTGGAATACTCACATACACATGCATATGTGTGCAGTCTATCCTTCTAGGAAATAATATCTTTTTCTTATATTCCCTTTGGACAAGTTTTGACTTCCATACTCTTAAAATATATCACAAAATAGTAAAATATCATCCTTTTTAATGTTTTTATGCTGCAAGTAAATATTAATCCAGTGTTAAACAGGAGTGTATATACTTTTGTGCAATGTTACCAGAGGTAAACCTTGGCTGCTAGCTAGTAGTGTATAATAATAAGATTATCAATGGTTGATTGAGAGGTATAGAATCATTACTACGGGTAGAGATGTGTTTTAGTCTAGGAGAGGAGTTTTATAATTCATCATAAAGGCCTCAGCTATTTATAAGCCAGTTTTCTCTTGTTATAATTTATTTTAGTTCTGCTGGCACTGAAGAGCAGCTCCCTGCTTTCCCTGCCTCTCTTTGTTATATTGCTTTTATTGAGTTTCTAAATAAACCATACAATCAAATGCAAAATATTCAGGTTGCTTCTATATCCATGTGAATGACAATGATATTAATTGTATTTTTGACAGTGTAAACTGGCATTGAAGCCGGATGGCCTATTCTTAGCAGCTATTCTTGGAGGAGAAACCTTAAAGTTGTCTATACCCTTTTATTTTTTTCCTATGCTGATTAGAACCTAGATTATACGTTGTTGCATGTCGCCTTTCTGTCTCATGTTTGTATATTGTATTTTTTAATAGGGAACTGCGAATAGCTTGCACCGTGGCTCAAATGGAGCGTGAAGGAGGCATTAGTCCACGGGTATCACCTCTGGCACAGGCATGTGACCTATTTACATGTTTTCTCTCATTTCAGTTGCTCACAAGGTGATAGTTTTTTGTGTTTCTCAATCTTTATACTATAACTGGTTCTGTGGATAGATATGTGTGTATTTTTATCATTCGTTCTTGTTCACTTTAGCAATTGCAATTCAACTATCGAGTTCTGATGTTCATGCTTCTATTTGCATATCTATATATCTATACACATGTTATATATAATATGGCTTAAAAGTGTTAAAACTTCTGAGGAGATATTACACAGAGAAAGACACCCAGGGACGATTTTTCTGCATCTTGCAATTTATGGGGAAAAACTTATACATACGCATTGAGTTCATCTCTGAGTTTCTTTTTCTAGTTTGAATATGCATGCTTAAACTGTTGATTGGCAATAAGAGATGGAAATAAAACAATGTGTGACATATCATACATGAAAACATGTCTCTTCCAATTTAATTAGATTCTATGTAGTTTAACCACGTGAACCTCTCTGACTAGGCATTAAAAATGAGGCTAACTTGTTTTGCTTTTTTACTTTTTCTGTTAATGGATCATCTTCTATCTCCAATTAGAACTGTTTTACTGTTAGCCTGTATAAAAAGCTAGGCTGAATCTCTTATTTGAGTTGTTGTTCATGATATTGTAAAACTGAAGTTGATAGTCGTGTTAATATTCCAAACTTAGAAAAAGTAAAGAAAACAGGCTATTGATGTTATTTTGCTTTTGGGCTGGGGTGGTTAAGAAAAAGTCGGTGTGAAAAAAGTATTGGTAATAATGGTGCAAAAGTAACACTTGCAGCATGCTTTATAGTATAGTAAATGTGAGGGAAAGCGAGCTCCCTACTTCAAATTTCGGTTTGGCTTTTCCGTTGTGATCTAAATTCAAATAGAGAATTGATTAAGCTTGTTTTGAGTTAAATCATCATAATTCCATTGCATAACGTTGTCCTAATGCACCTGTCGAATATGAAAAATAAAGCCCTCATTTCTCTTTTTTGAAATAAAAAGAAAAAAACATTGTCTATTACCTTGGTGTTAAATAGCAGTTTAGCTTTTGTCTTCAGGTCAGGGATGCTGGCAACCTTTTGACCAGGGCTGGGTTTGCACTTCCTGGTGTTGATGTTGATGAATATGTGGTTAGATACAAGAGTGGTAAGATTGCCTCTTAAAGTTTTTCAGTTTTGAATGTGGATCTGTACAGTTATAATAGCTGTCTGATAAGGTGGAATATATCAAATTTAAAATGTTTCCAGCTATGGGCTTATAGAATGTCTGGGTGAAATTTCATGTTCATTAAGTACAACTTATTTCCAGGATTGCTTTAAACTGGTAGAGATGTATAATAGAGAGAGCTCAAAGTGTTGAACTATTTGTAAAAGGGAGTGCTAAGTTCTTTTTGTTAAAGTTTCTTTAAAACGCTTATCACAAAGTTCTTATGAAAAGTCTTCCAAATTTATTTGTGGATTTTAACATAACTGATTAAGAAACAAAAACAATTGAGATTTGATGCTGCAGGCAACATGCTTAGTTTCCTATTAGTAATATGCTGTATTTCTAGCAGCCAAAGTGCTTCTAGCTGTAATAATTCACTATTATCAGACTAGAGTCATAGCAAATGTGTATCAAGATGATTTCTAATGCAGCAGAGTATTTCGTACTCGCTAATGTGCCTTACCCTGTATAGGTTGTCTTTGATGATTAATTGGCCTGCTGTTCTTGACATTGTTAATTTGTGAACGTTATTTTTCAATATGAATTAAACAATGTCTCTCTTTCATGCAGCCTTGGATCTAATTGAACATCTGCGAGCAATGGGTGAAACTAATGCGCTTCTGCAAAGGACCAATGTAAGACATCTTATAGACAATGATGTTCAAATCAAGAAATCTAGGTGATGTTCAAACAAAGAATAAGCTAAGCTAACCTTAACCCTTGTTATATTTTGTTTATCTTGAAACCAGATCCTGAAGAGGGAAACAGCTCTAGCAACCGCAGCCATCTATGATTCGATGTTTGCAGCTGAAGATGGCACCATCCCTGCAACTTTCCAGGTCAGTGCATTAATATCCATTCCAAGGGCTGTAATTTGGAAGAAGAGAATATGCATACCATCAAGCTTTTGTTCTCTAATATAGTGATTTGGAATCTATGATCTGACTTCGCTCTAATTATTCCCCATTTTCTACTTCTACATTATTGTTTGTAAATTGACTGAAAGTGGAAGAGCTAACTCAGCAATCTAACCATATGAGGAACTTGAAAAAAAAAAAAAAAAAAAAAACAGTCCAGTAGGCCTCTCCCTTTTTGGTAGAAATGAGGTTGAGGGCCCTAAGAGCAATATGTTAACCTAGAAGACCAACTCCTACCGCATCAGCTACTAATATGGATTGCAAGTTTGTAGCACTTCAGGGCAGTATGCAGGATGCAGACTCCATTTTGTTGCAATAAGCTATTCTTGGAAAATGAATCAGCTATGAGTTTCTTTTTCTTAGAATATGATCTGTTTCCTCTCCTTCACTATTACTCTTGGTTTTGAAATTCTGTTTCATTGACATGGCTTGTAATCATCATTGGCAACGGATTTTGTTTACCATTTTTTCTCTGTTCTGTCTGTCTCTTTAATTGTTTCTTCCTTAATCCACCGAGAGAGTGATGGATAATTCCTATCCTCCCTGGGGGGCTATGTGGGAAGCGATCGAAAGTTTAATAACTCGAGTCGAGTCCAATCCAATCTCCTCTGCAGGGGCTTGGAGGGGGTAGGAGGTGAAATGGTCTGTTAAAGAAAGCTTTAATTGACTAGATTAACTTCTCAGCATCTAAATGGGGGAGTTGAAGTTGAGAAAGTCTCTATTCCAGCCCACCACCTCTCGTAGGGCTGGAGCAGCTTATAGTTGACCTTTGCTTTAGCCTTGTCTAGCCTACTGGCAAAACTACTAACCCCATTCTTTGCTCTATGGCAAGGGCATGAATTGATCACCTCAGCACATGTAAACATGGTTGAGACCCATTCAGTGAAAGATCACAACCTTGCACTTTGTAGTCAACACTTAAGGGAGGTGAGATTTTTTTGTTCACTTTTCTGGCATTTTCCGCATGACTTCATAAGCTTCTTCAAATCGAAGGTCTGACTTGAGTCTTGGAATGAAATGATTAAATAATCACGAAGTTATGGGTTTTGACCTAACCATTTATTTGTCTTGTAGGTAATATACATGACTGGGTGGAGAGAACATCCTTCTCAACAGAAGGCCAAAAGGAGGGGTTCTGCCACATTATCATTTAAGGACATACAAAAGCAATTCGGAAATGGGAGTTAATCTCTACGTTTGTGTGGCAGTGTTCGCCTATTTATGCAAAGAATATGTAAAATACTAAAACCTGAGAGCTGAGAATAGCATAGATGTGTCAGGTAACAGAGAAGAAGATTTAGAGCTGATGCGAATAAACTCATTTGTAATTGCCATCATTCACCTTCTATTTGTAAGCTTTATGTAGGAAGTTGATCCTTAAAATGAGAAACTGGGAATGAACGTCTTAAAAAGGTGGGAAGTAAAATTAAGAGTTGATGAACGTGTGGGGTTGTCTACATAATAAACAATTCTGCATACACAATCTATACTTTTCTTTTATTATTTTTTAGTCCATTCTATAGTAATTGTCTCGTATATGCTTCCATCTACGCACCTAGCAGGGTTTTGAAATTTACACCATCAGCTTAAGACATGTGGTAGTATGGTAGGCCACTTGAGAAGTGACTTCCATCCGTTACAAATCGGGTGGTCATCAAAAACGCTTTCCCAACTTGACTATCTGACCAGATGTAGTTGTTCGAAGAAGTTAGCGTTTGACTTTTCCAAAGGATGCCGCCATAATTGAGAGGGAATGATAATGTGCATCTCATCAGGTGCGTTTTTTCCATGCATCCCATAATGATGGCTTGATAACAAATCCGTCATGTTAGTGTCACTTATTACAGAGCTTCACCTATAAATAATCATCAAGATGATGAAGAAAGGGTGACCTAAATTTTGTCATCCTGTTCTCAGCCTATCTCCACCATCGCTGCTTCGACTATCAGTATTCTCTGGCTCTTTGCCTAGATAGGGTTAATTGCCCCAATTAGCTTCACCAACTAGTATATATTTTTTTGTTGATCCCACACGTCAGATACTAATTTTATGGTTTACTTCAAAACAAACTTTAATCTTGATAAGAGTTTTGATCTCGCTAATTTTATTCTTACTAACTTCGATCCCGTTAACTTCGTGTCCTGTTAATTTTTTTAATCCCTTTAGCTTCACCTTCTACTAATTTCACGCCCCTTATAAATAAGGGTTTGTTCGCTATTATCTAGCTAACGGGACACGAAGCTAGTGGATGCGAAACTAGCGAAACACGAAGCTAATGGGAATGAAGCTAGTGAGATTAAAATTCCTCCATACTAAAGTTTGTTTTAAAGTAAATCATGAAATCAGTAAGCGGTGTAAATTTCAAAAGCCTGCGAGGTAAGTGCCTAGATTGGACAATTACTATAGAATAGATTAAAATATAATAAAATAAAATTATAAATTGTGTATGCTTACCTGTTCATTATGGAGATAACTCTCTTCTAGTTCATCACTTTTACATAAATAAATATCTATATTAGTCATGGCGTAATCTAAGGCACTGCCTAGCTAGGTGAGAGCTTTAGTGTTAAGTATATCTATAGAAAAGAGGTACGAATTTTTAGCATCCAGCCAGGAACAATCCCGTGTAGTAGAATGAATATTAGCGGGAACAATCCTATGTAAGGTAGGAATAATTTTTTAAAGAGGATCACTCTAGATAGATGTCATGATCTGTTGGGGATCGACTTGTATATGTAACGAGTAAATAAAAGTAAAAGTAGAGAAACACAAATATTTACGTAGAAAAATTTCTCCAAAGAAGAGGAAAAAACACCATGGATAAAGGAGACTTGAGACTTCACCAAATGAACAAAAACCGAAAGAGTACAATATGAAGATAATCTCAACAAATAAACCCTAAATCTCGAAACAACAAAGTACTCTTGCTAAAATATGAAATTCCTCAAAACTCACAAAATTCTCTCAATCTCAAAGATTATGGTGATTAATCTATGTTACAACAACCCCTTTTATAGGTTAAATTTGTAAGTTAAATGCGACTAAAATAACCTTAGACTAATCAGAGTTTAACTGGAAAACAATAGTAAAGTTTAACTAGGAAAGAAAACTCGGTTGAATTGGGGAGCACGTCGCCACATCGTATGTCCCTCGTTGAGACGTCATTCTTCGCGTCGTTGGGATGTCGTTTTCTTCTCATCGGGACATCGACTCTTCCTCGTCGCAACATTGATTCATAAATACAAGGCACATTGCACAAATCTCCACCTTGACTCGTATTTTATCATACCTCCTTTTCCGAGCCCAGCACGAATCTATCTAAATTTTTGCAGAATACTCACCAGGTCCAAACTTGTTTTTGAACTTGGAAACTGAACGACTCTTAATAGCAGATCCACCACTTAACCTGAAAGAGTCAAATTTCTTAGACTGATGTCGAGTTGACTCCAACTCCATAATTGTCGAGGAAATTGCTGTTACACCAGTCACGATTGAACCTTGAAGAACATATAAACTGCCATTCTTTCAACCTCTCATCAAAACTAGAGCTTCACGGGATACCTTAATGTCATCTTGACTCGATAATGATTCTGCACTTTTTTGAGTCCAACATACTCATGAAGATGAGGTTTATCTCCAAGTCAAACACATGCCTGAAACCTGATAGTATCCTTATAATCCTGTCGTACATCCTAATATTAAATATTAACAGTATAATAGCTCAATTTTTAGTAGTGTCGAAAACAGTGATTTCGAGACCATAATTCCGACGTGTCGGCCCGTAAATATTAATATATACTAATTTATTAATATTTACGAGGTCATTAGTGCGGTATTAAATTTTAGTTATAAAATTTTAATATTTAGATAATTAATTAAGAAAAAAAGATTAAATCGTAAAAGTTGAGAATATTGATCGTTATTAGTTAAGGTTATTAAATAGTTATAGAAAGGTAATAAAGTGACTAATATGACAATTATACCATTAGGGGAAGATGAGTGGATGGTTAAATAATTAATCGCATGAAATTTATATTAAATTTAAAAGACATAATGATAATTTTGTAAATAATTAAAGACTTATCATAATATAAGTGAAAATGAAACAATTTCCCTTATTTTCTTCTTCAACAAAACCCGAGTAGCCATTTTTGGGAGGAAAAACTTCAGTTAGCTAGGGTTCATCAAATTAGGTATGTCAACTTTGTCCGTTTTTAGTGAGTTTTACATTTTCGAGTTCGTATTAGCTTAATCTAACTAGTTCGGGAACTAATTTGTAAAACCCTTAAATGTTTTAGAGTATACCATTGATGTGTTTGGGTTGTTTTTAAAGTTTGATGAAAGATTATTGAGTTTGGTTGCTAGTTAAGACTATTTTGTAAAATAATTTTTGATGATTTTAATATTTAAGGATTAAACTGTTAAAGTGATAAACTCTCAAGGATTTGTTGTAAATTAGTCACAAATATAGGCTAAAAATAAGGGTTGATAATGTACGACTAGGATGGGTTTTTAAATAAAATTGGTTAAATTGTGTATTTTGAGCCTAGGGACTAAATTGCATAAAAGTAAAATGTTAAGGGCAATTTGTAAAATGACAATAACTTAATTGCATAAAATAATTAAATTTTTGCTGTTGATTTATTTAATTGGAGGAAATTGTTATTATAGATAGAGAACATCTTGATAACCGAGGATAGGACAAGGTAGCAGAGTAGTCCCCTTACTTTGACGATCACTGCAAAACAGTCACGTAAGTTCGTACATTTATTTAAACTTTTAATGATTCTTATATTCTATGTTAATAATATTTTTATTAAATGTTATATTGTGCAATAGTATATTCTTGAAACGAAATGAATCTACTAAATATACTGAATGCTTACTCAAGCGAGTGAATCTATTGATTATATTGAATGCTTGCTCAAGCGAGTGAATCTACTGAATGCTTGCTTAAACGAGCGAATCTGCTGATTATACTGAATGCTTGCTCAAATGAGAAATAACTACTAATTATATTGAATTCTTGCTCGAATGAGCATTATCTAATGAATATACTAAATAAGATTTTCCATACAACTTATTAGACACGAATACTGAAATAAGGCTTCGAATATTTCATTAATGCAAAGTTGATATATCATGTTTAAGTTAGTAAAATTTATTGATTATTAACGAACTTACTAAGCTTTTTGTAAGCTTACCTGCATTTGATTCATTTTTTTAGATTACGTTTTGTGTTCGGGAGATTGGATCAACCTCAAAGAATCACACTATCTCGAAGACTTTTTGGTAGATTTTTATTTTTGGTTTGGTATATATGGCATGTAATAAGGTCCATTTTTTTTAATATATATACATTGGCACTTAGTTTTTATGCAAGTTTACAATTTAAATTTGTGTTGATATGTTTGGCTATCTCATGGAAAAATGCATGTCTTTACTTAAGCTAAGTTTGTTGGTCAAGAATGAAATACCTTGATATTATGTTGAATTATGGTATGTAATAGGAAATGGTTGTTGCTATGATTCAAGGCTATGTATGCTTGTTGGGTATTTGGTGGTTTTATGATAGTTCATGGAATATGCTAGTTGGGTTGATGGTTTGGATGGTGAATTTTAATTGATAAGATTGTTATAAGTTTAACTAAACTTGTGTCTATGATCATGGAATAGATTATATCATGTTAGTTGTGATGAAGGTCAAAATGGCATGGGATGTTCATGTTGGAACTTAAATGATGGATAGGTTGATGTTGGTATGTCCATTATAATGTGACTTTATATAAGTGATTTTATGTGGACTTAAAGGGTTGAATGTGTCATGTTTTGGATGTTATTTAGTGTGTGTTTTAAGGTATGGTAAAGTTATATGAATTGGTTTAGGTTCCTAAAACAATTGAGCATGATTTTGGTCATTTTTGGGCACACATGGCCTGTACACGGGCAACACACACGGGTGTGTGCCATGAGTGTGTTAGGTGCAAGATTCACACAGTCTGACACATGAATTAAGACATAGGTGTGTGGAAGAGCCACACGGCTGTGTGACCCTTATAAGGCAAAATTTTCAATATTGCCTAAAATGTACCGATTTGTTTCGATTTGGTCCCTTATTGTTTATACACTATTTTAAGGGCCTCGAAGGCCCGATTCAAAGCCTGTAAATATATGTTTAATATTATTTCGAATTGTATCTGAATTAAAGGATTTAAATTGATGTTTAAATACTATATGTTGTGGAAATGTTCTGATATGTGTAGTAACTTTTCGTAACCCTATTTCGGTGACGAAATAAAGATATGGGTGTTACAAACGGTACCAATATCGATTATCTTACAGAGTGAACCATTCTTTATATACACTCTCCACCTTCAATTGAACTATAGGTGGAGAATCAATCCTTATGGGGACACATGTGAAAAGAACACCCCGAATCCATGATCCACTTAGACATAAACTGAGACCTTTTGGTCATAGAAACCTACAACCAATCATCACCCTTATCTTCGGCTGTATTAGCATTAACTACTTCATCCTCTTAGCTCTTAGTAGCCCTCTTGTTCTTTTTTTGCAGTTTGTAACAATCTACCTTAATGTGACCTTTCTTCTTACATCAAGGCATACGAGTCGCGCATATATAGTTTGTCATCCATTCAAGATTAAGGTATGTCACACTTTGAACGTTACAAATGAATAAATCCATAAATGGATTTGAGATCTATTCTTCTTGGGTCCAATCCGATGTAATGTTAGTCCAATCAGTCACATATATGTCTTTATCTTCTGTGTGTCATCTGCTCCGATACCTAAGATAAGATATCTTTCCAATTGGACTTGATATATGACATATTAGTTTTTCAATCAATTTGCTCATTTCCAATTAGACTAAGAACATGTTTAGGCTCTTCTACTAATATAAGTTATCTTTCCGTATTACAATTTAACCACGTAATATCGTTTAGTATTAGTTAAATATTAAACAACAAATAAGCTAATATTTGCTTTTATTTTGCTTCACATGCAAAAACCATATGAAAAAAATTATACAAAGGATATTCATGAATAATTTTATTAACCAATCTATTCAAAAAAATTACAAGTGTACATATATGAAAAGATTACACTTAGAGTACCAAATCCAACAATTTAGGTACGTCTTGTTCAATTAAGCCAATTTATAGAAAAGAATTTTTTTTATATAATTTTTAAATAGAATTAAAGTCAAATTGATATAAAGTATAAATGTTGAAGATTAATTTTATTATTATACCAATAAAAAACTGTTAATTCATCGCCATGAAGGTAAATTATTTTTTTTTAGAAGTAAAAAACTTTTAGTGACCCTAAAATAAAGCAAAGGTTGCTACATTTATTTACTCAAAAAATAACAGAATCTCCTAATTCCCCTCTAACCCCATGGAGTAAAACATCAAAAACATTTACATTGATCATTGTAATTTTTTTTGTTGAGGGATTAAAATGGAAATTTATACATATGTGGTGATCACTAATGCAACTTACCCAAAAAGAAAGATTACATAGATTTTGGTTTTGCTGGGTCAAATGGATGAATTTGGATGCTTTCTCAAAAGCCCATAATTCCATTGGGCTTATTTACTTTGAATATGGAGGGCGGCATTGCTACAAAATCTGGATTTTTCTTGTTTCTACTACTATTATTACAAAATCTGTGAGTTATGCCGTCAAAATTCCTTCTTTCAAGACTTCCTTTGCCGCTCAACTTTCCACGTTTCCACCTTCTTCCTTCAACCAACAAAACAATGATCCCAATAGCCTCTTTCTCTTCTTCTTCCCCTTCTTCAGCGTCATCTGTAGACAACTCCGTTAGAAAACAAGAAGAAGAAGAAGAGCTGCAAGAAAAGGTAGCTCAAGCCCTCACATACCATCATGAAACGAAGCATGGTTTCGCCAACTATGCCAGAGGACCGCATGGCCTTGACTGGGCCAATCAACCTAACCCTTTCCGCCGCTACATATCTGCTCCTCTGCTTCCTCTCCTCCACTTTCCCACTGACAAACCAATAGTTGCCGTGACAGATGATGCTCCTTTGTATTCTTCTCTCTTCCATTCTCTTCCTCCTCCTAAACCCATCTCCCATTCCACTATCTCCCAACTCTTTTTCGATTCTTTGGCTCTTTCAGCTTGGAAAACCACCGGGTTTTCCACTTGGTCCCTTCGGGTTAACCCCAGCAGCGGCAATTTGCATCCCACCGAGGCTTACCTTATTGCCCCTCCTATTCAATCCCTCTCTGATTCTCCTTTTGTAGCCCATTATGCTCCCAAAGAACACTCTCTCGAGCTTCGTGCCACAATCCCATCTGGGTTTTTCCCCAACTTCTTTCCTGATAATTCATTTCTCATTGGAATTTCTTCTATTTTCTGGCGAGAAGCATGGAAATACGGAGAACGTGCGTTTCGTTACTGCAATCACGATGTGGGTCATGCAATTGGAGCTATTGCAATGGCTGCCGCAACGCTTGGTTGGGACGTCAAGCTTCTAGATGGGTTTGGATGTAAGGATTTGGAGAAGCTAATGGGGCTTCAGATTTCCCCGGACTTTAAAATCCCATCAAGACCAATCAAAGGCAAGTTTCCTGAGATTGAATTCGAGCACCCAGATTGTTTGATTCTTGTTTTTCCTAACGGTAGTAATCCATTCGATGTGAATTATAAGGAATTGAGTTCTGTAGTAAATGAATTTACGAATTTGGAGTGGAAAGGGAGACCAAATTCACTTAGCAAGGAACATATTTGTTGGGACATAATTTTTAGGACAGCCGAGGCAGTTAAAAAGCCATTGACGATTCAAAAGGGTGAATTTCTAGTTGATCAATTTAACAGCAGTGGAATTTTTAGTGAAAATTCTTACAAAGGTTTTACAATTAGGGAAGTTGTTAGGAAAAGGAGGAGTGCAGTTGATATGGATGGAGTAACTCTAATGGATAGGCAAACATTTTATCAGATTTTGTTGCATTGCCTTCCATCAGGGAAGGGGGAGAAGCATAGAAGGCAATCAACATTGCCATTTCGGGCTCTCTCGTGGGACGCGGAGGTTCATGCTGCTATATTTGTTCATAGGGTGATAGGTTTGCCCAAGGGATTGTATTTCTTGGTAAGAAATAAGGATCATTTAGAGGAGCTTAAGATGGCTACCAGGTCTGAGTTTAAGTGGGAGAAACCAGAGGGATGCCCTGATGATCTACCTTTGTACGAACTGGCAAGTAGTGACTGTCGACAGCTTTCCAAGCGCCTTTCATGCCATCAGGTGTGTGCCATTTCTCTTCTTTTTCATTTTCTTTGTGGTTTATATACACTGCCAAAACAAATTGCTTAGGAAGAGCTTGATTCGGTAAATAGAAACAGGTTTATTAACAATATATCGACACCCTTTGTTCATCAATGCATGAAGTTTAAAAACATAAATACTGGTCGTTGGATATGAATTATAGAGGTGGAGGAAGAGCCTTTTGCAAAATGCTTGAGAATATTATTGTTTTGAATGACCTTTCCTGCTGAAGGCTTCTTCATTGCAGAGTTCAAACCTGCAAAGCATAGTCTCTATATGTAACTGAAACACTGAACTTCTACACACAGGATATTGCTAGCGATGGTTGCTTCAGCCTTGGAATGGTGGCTCATTTTGAACCTACCTTAAGTGAGAAGGGTGCCTGGATGTATCCTAGATTGTTTTGGGAAACTGGAGTTCTTGGCCAGGTGCTGTACCTTGAAGCACATGCTGTTGGCATATCCGCAACTGGAATTGGTTGCTTCTTTGATGATCCTGGTATGTCTTTTCATTTTCACCATTATTCTAAACTTGTATTCCGAGTCAACAGTGATTATATATGGTATCCTAGTCTTCTAATGAAATTCTTCATCAAATATAGGTTAGACATCTCATCTAATTGATACTGCTTCCTTGTCAGTAGTTTCATAAGGTAGTCTAATCTTTGGTGAGGGTGTTTAAGGCAGTCTCATTGCAATTTGTACATTGATATAAGATTATTTGCAATGAACTGAGGAAATAATACCCTTAAGGAGCATACCCCTTTTTCATGAATAACACAAAAATCTGAAGCCTGCCCTTGCCTCAACTTCCCCTTATAACTACAAAGTTGGACCCATCATTTCCCAAAGATCAAACATTAATGACGTCTATTTTTTTTTTTCTTTTTATACTTTGCAGTGCATGAACTTCTTGGGTTTAAAGGATCGAAGTTTCAGAGTCTGTATCATTTCACTGTTGGAGGCCCTGTGTTGGACAAGCGGATTATGAGCCTGCCAGCATATCCGGGTCCTAGCATTGATGCATGATTGCAGGGTCATTTTTATGTTCAAGATTAGATGCTGTTGTTTAGCACGAGTTATCATCATTGGAGCCCATACTATGAAAGGCCTATCAAATGGTTTCTATCTTATAGCTTCCAGATTGTTTTCAATTTGGTAGGTTTTTATAGAAGTTTGTGGCAATTGTTAACTGTTTTCAATCTGCAGCATACTGTAAAGTTTACATTTTTTACTAATCAATGTAAATTAAAATTAATGCATATAGGTTTTATGATAATATAATTTTGTATAGAGCGAATGATCTCATATTTTCATTTACAAACAGAATCTTAAACTGTTTTGTTGAGCAGTTGTAGAATTTAGTATTCAACATTAGAAGCTTTTCGATGGAAACTGTGTTCTTCTTTTTTTGTTATTCAGAGGAATGTAATCAAGATTATTTAAGCTTTTGTCATAGACTACAGTTTAAGCATGTGTATCTCTCAAGATCAGGAAGAAGAGCAGCAATGGGGAACTAAGTTGGAGCTGACTGCTGGCCATTAGAACTATACGAGCTCTCTCCATACCAGTTCTAGACTCCAGTTTTGAAAAAAAAAATTGGTATGCCCAAGTCAATGCTTTCCTTTTTTGGATTCAGTGAATCTTATAATTGTTAAATACATGTGGAAATTGGATTTCTGTCTATTTGTATAAGTTTAATTGTGCGATTTAATGCCATTTTTGTTTAGAAAACTGAAGGGCAAGGGAAACGATAACTGCTGTAATATCTTTTTAAGCCCGCGGTTATCCACGATGCCATTCTTTTGTGGGTGTGACTTGTTGCTAGGCATGTGAATATCATTTAGCACTGTAGTTGTGGTTATGAAAGTGAATGAAACTGTAAAAAAAACAGCCGCTGCATCCCATCAGGTTGCTTAACTCCCTTCTTGGCATCTATCTTTGCTAGTATTTTGGGAGTTAAGTCTCCCTTATCAATTAGGGCCTTGTTGAGAGTACCTTGGAGTAAACTTAGAAGTTCCAAGACCCTAGGCAAGCCTATATATAAAAGTAAGAAAAATTCTTATTCTGTGGTAGTGGAGCTGTTAAATTTTGTAAGTATGGTTAAAAGAGTGACACATTTTCTTCTGATCTATATTATCTAGACTAGACAGAGAAATGACACAAACTCTACAGGTAATGTGTAGAACAACTCAGAATTCTCGCTACACTAAACTTTTGCGCAACATTTTTTCAAGTAGATAGTCATACTATATTACATGTTCTTGCTCCGTGGCTTTCTTATTAGATATAAAGCCTAACATTCTGATTTTAGTGCATCAGGTTCTTTGTTCAGGCAAACAAAATATATTAGCAATGGAAGTGTTGTGGACCTCGGATTCTTGGGATAAGTTCCAAGTTAGGTGTTTTAGGGCTCTTAGAATAGAAGTTGTTTTTAGGGATGTCAATTGGTCGGGGTGGGTATGGGGGTGCTCCTCCCGCACCCATCCCCATCAAAAATTTTCATTCCCATCCTCGTCCCGCAACCCGTTGCGGGTACAAAACTCAAAATTATCCTCACCTTACAACCTGCAAGATTAAAACCATCCTCGTCTCATCACTCACATGGGTCTCCAAACCCACTTAATCTCCGTTATATTTGTCTTGCGATCCACTTCATATAATATATTTTATAAGTATTAGTTAAATAAATATAAATCAATTTTTTTATAAAAAGTATGAATGCTTCGACCGAGTAATCTTTCTTTATTATCTTCAAGCTCATGTTTGCCGAATGTGAGTTCGCTTCGAATCAGAAAAAATCAATTTTTTGTTTATAATTTTCTCTTGCATTTAAGTGTGTGAAATAATGATCCAATACTTTTTTTATATAGGGAGAGTTTAGAGATTCAATTATGATTATAATTAATCACTTTAATATTAAATTAATATAATACTTATCGAGATAAATATATATTAAATTAACAGAATATTTATCTACAAAATAAATATTAAATTAAATTTAATATTAAGATAATTATTAAATTAAATTTTTAGAAATATTTATTTTTTAAATATGCTTATTATATTATAAAAGGCGGGTGGGAATGATGCGGAGTGGGTAGGGATTAAATGGGTATAAAGTTACACTCACATCTATCTCATCATCCACGACGGATCTAATTTTTGTTCTCGTTCTCGTTTCACCACCCGTGAAATTTGTATCCATCTCTGCTCAATTGAGTGTGAAGTGGGGTGGGGTCTTGTGAAATCCGTCCTACTGACATCCCTAGTTGTATTTCACATGGTTTTATTTAGTTGATATATTTTTTATTTAATTATTGAAATCTTTATTTAAAGGAACGTGTGTTTTAGGTCTAAGTCGTATGATTTCAGTTTTTCTTCGACTCCAAGATGACGAGCTTTGGCTGTGGCAGAACAGTGTTCGCCAGAATGGGGAGCAGAAATACCCAAGAAACTTGGGTATGCAAGAAAAGATAGAACGTATGATTGATTGTACATTGCAATATGTTCATAGAAGTAATGTTGTGACCAAAACCAAACTAATTGATGAAGGAATTGATAAAATAATTATTGGTAAAACAAGGTGGACCCTTTAGCTGGCAGTCTTTACTAATGTCCTATGCATCAAACCCTGTTTTAAACTCATATCCAACAATGCATCTATACTGGAAAAGTTGTTGAAAATTGTGAAATCAATGCTTTATGAAAGAGTTGTTTGTACCCCTAGCACCTTATGTCTCAATTTCTTTAGTGTCTTTTTCAGGAATTATTTTGAGATTTTAGCCATTTCTGGGTGATATTAAAAATGAAGTTGATAAAATTTATTATTTATTTATTACCTTTATCGCAGGTTTTAGAAATGAATAGAAAAGAGTTCTCTAAACTGTGTAAGTCAATCCAAAGTTAATCCCTACACTTGAGTGATCAGTTTCTTTTTTTTTTTTCCTTTTATTTTGATTTAGGATTTAGTAATTTGTTTGCAACTCAATTTGAGGGATTTGATGATTACTACTAGAATTACGTATAAAATTTATATTTTTAAACAGTTTTTGTCTATAAAAGTATTCATTTCTCGCTTCTGTTTTCTTCTTTGAAGTTCTACATGGCACGAAAAGTGGTTGTTCCATGAAGAAATGGAAAAACCAACCTTACAACTCAGCCATCAATCCAACTCCTATCGACAATATGACTGCACTGGAACACGCTGTATTGGTCCAATAGGCTATGAGCCACCCAGGCCAAACTCTTGGATCATATACCTCCTAATGCTTCCATTGTCCAAAGTGGCCGGGATAGAATCAGTAGTTATCATCCAAAGCCTGATACTGAATTCCAAGACTTGGAGGATGATTGGCTGTGCTGCAAAACAAACCCAAATTGCAAGTTGGGTGTCATTTCCATTCTCAATTTCCAATATTTAAAAACACTATTCCCAACTCTTTCCATCAAACGAAGCCTTTCCAATTTTAAGTTTAAAACATCTCCTCTTTTTGCAATATTATATATCCTATTAATCATAATTAGAATTAATTCACCATAAAACACAACGAACTAAAAAATTAAAATGTATTTGGATTTAGATTAGAATAAATTCGAATAATGCGATGAGATTTAATTTAAACCCAAAATAATTAAAAAAAAAAAAAAAAAAAAAAAAAACTCAGCTATGGTAGAACTCAAACTTGAGCCATCAAGGTCCTAGGGTCTCAACTTTGCCAACACAAATAAGGCATTGTTGGCAAGATTTGGTTTTTTAAGCTAATGGATTTGGGTTAATTTGAATTGGGTTTATAATTTGAAACTTTAAATATATAAAATTAGATCTGATTGAGTTTGAGATAAAAAAATTTTATTTGAATTATAATCTAAATAGAAATCGAATTTAAAATCTTGTTTAAACTCATTATTTAAACTTTATATTTTAATTCAAACTCTCTCTTATTTTAATTTTTTTTTTTTTTTTTAACTAATAATCTAAAAATTGTAAGAATAAAGAATTTATTTAAGCCAAAAATACTTGTCATTGTCATCTATCTTATAAGGACCGTGATTAATTTGGTGACAGTAAAATTACATTATACTCAATAGATTCAAGTCTCATTACTTACTAAAAAGTTAAAATTCCAAAATTTTTGTTAAAACCCATTTTCTGCTGTTCAAGTTCCAACATATTCATAGTCATATATAAAATAGTGAACTGAAGAAGTCGTTGGTGTCCATCTTCTGCTGTTTCAAGTTTCAACATATTCATAATCTGATTGTCACAAAAAGAGATGCCAAAAGCTAAAACTATGATTATAGATACATACATGAGAAGAGAACATATACATGGAAGGGTAATGTTAGCTTTGTACACTAAAAACCCCATCCAACCATAACCATAATACAAGTAAACGCCTCTTGCCCATCACATGCTATGCAATTCTACTAACCCCAACAAATTCCTTGAAATCTCATCAAGCAATCAGTGTGTTACGTAGTGGCTATGTAGGATGTAGGTGGTGAAAACAGTTGAAAGAAGCTTGGATCAAGCTTCAGGCATTTTTTGGAAACCATTCTCCATTATCCCGCAACTCTTCACTTGTCAAGACGTGCTTTCCGTATGACCTGCTGGATTTGCCTCTCGTGTTCTTTAAGTATATCCTCAATGTTTCCTCCAGGAAGCACCATTGGTCCTGAGTATTGGATCTTCGTCTTCCTTGGAGCATAACCCTACATAACATCAGTTTCATTACTACATCTTGACTTGATGATGTACACTTTAAACAGAAATAGTTCAGTAAGCTTATGCATTCATGCATTGGGTTCATGATGATGGTGGTGGTGGTGATAACAATAATATATAGTAACAAAAAATAGGCAGAAAAAGTTGGTTATTTACCGATGCAGGATCTTCTTTGGATGCTTTATCACCTTTCTTATGGGAAGTATTAGCTGCCCGAGACATTTGTGTTCTGAAGCTGCCACTGTTTCTTGTAGAACCTGCATTAGTATCTGATCCTTCTGATGTAGGCACTTCTTTAAACTCTCTTGAAAGTCTTCTAACAGATTCAGCCCCTCTCCGCTTTACAGCCTCTGCTTTTTTCCTGATGTTTACACCAGAGAATTCAGGTTTATCAATCCAAAAATGAAAAAGAGAACAATAATAGAAAGATCATACAACATGAACACTATATGGAAAAAATAATATGAATGCAGGAGAAGTGAGAACTGTAAAAGAGTACCTTCTTGCTTCATCATCTCGACGTTTGATATCTCGTTCTTTGCTGGGAGGATACTTAGGCAAACTTGCTGGATCACAAGGTAAAGGTTCTGTTGTAAAGAACTGAGCTGTAAGTGCAGAAGCAACGGAGCCTCGATTTTCGGGTTCCATTTCAAGGAGTTTATCAACAAGAGACAAGGCAGACTGAGGGAAGTTTTTGAAAGTGGCAACAATACGTCGTTTGTAAGGTTTTTGGGGTTTGAAACTCGATGCATGTGGTAGCTCTGTTTTCTGCCAGTACTCCTCCGAGGGTGAACCACACAGCTTAAATATCTTGTGCATTTGCTCTACCTGCAAATATTATTAACTAAGTGCACTATGTATCAGGTTCAGGGATTTAAATTGGGTCTATAAAGACTTACCTCTGTTCTTCCAGGCATAATAGGCTTCCCAGCAAATAACTCAGCAAGTATGCAACCAGAACTCCACAAATCTATAGCAACTCCATATTCAGTGGAACCAAGCAAAAGCTCAGGTGCTCTGTACCAAAGAGTTACCACACGACTTGTTAGTGGTTGCTTAGGATCAGCCTGGAAAAATGTAGCCAAACCAAAATCTGCTATCTTAAGAACTCCATTGTTGTCAATCAGCAGATTTGCTCCCTTGATGTCTCTGTGCAGGACACCCTGGCTATGGCAGTGTTCGAGGCCACGAAATAGTTGTTGCATGTAACATTTAATCTACAACCAAAATTGTAAACACTTGAGGTTAAAGATAAAAGCAATTCAACATCTGAGTTTATTATACCTCACCTGTTCTTCAGTGAAGTCCATGCCAGGAGTTGCTGCAAGCCCTGCAAGGTCATGCTCCATGTACTCGAAAACAAGATACAAACTGCGCGACATCTGAGAAGTGACTATACCTTCAAGCTTCATAATATTTGGATGGTCTAGTTTCCGCAAAATATTGATTTCCCTAGCCATGAAACGAACACTTTCCGGATCCATAGTGATGAACCGAACCTTCTTCATGGCAACTATTTTGCCAGTTACTAGATCCCGGGCCTTGTATACACTACTGTAAGTTCCTTCACCAATCTGCATATGCAACTTACTATGTCAATATGGATAGCAAATAACATGGAGAGCCAAGCATAATTTGACATTCACATGATAACATAGCATAAAAATATGGTATTCATGTATGCAGCTGCAAATGTATATCAAATGCCATGAAGCAACCAAGTATCCCAGTTTGAAGAGATGGTTTAATATGAACATCCTTAAATGAAAACTCCAATGGCCAATGCCCAAGATGATTCATCCAACAGTACAGTAGGTACTAGATAAGAACCAAAAAGAAGTGGAGAGTGGAGAACTTTCTATATATGGAAAAACATGTAAAAGAAGCATTGAGGAAGAGAGTAATTACTTTTTCTAACTTCTCAAAAGAGTCAGTCCGCCGAGGCTGCCATCCTTTAACAGCATCCCCTGCAACTGAAGCTAACCATGATGGCCATCCAGTAGCATCTAGTTGATCACCAGCACCGAGCTGCTTTGGAACAAAGGATTTCTCGTCTCCATCATTGCCACCTTCTAAAATGTGTTCTTGTGTGGATGAAGGAGCAACCAATTGCACTGTTTCCTTGTTTTTTCTTTTGTTCAAGTGTTTCTCGTTAATGTTGCCATCTTTGGCTCCTTTTGAGCAAAGGCAGCCCATAATCCCTCCTCAACAATCCTTTGTTCTTGAATTGATCGCTAAACTTGCATACCCTAACTATCTACAAAAGCCAACGTTGTTTTCACCATGCATTAAACAAAAAAGGAAACCCTGAATACATTATGGGATTCCCCCACGTCCACCATTAATTGTTTCAAATTTTCAACCTCACCACATATATGATATTAATTCTCAGCCATTTTCAGTCCCACCAAGCATTCAACGCTATTTCTTGATTTGAAATATCTAAAATTACATGATTATCAACAGTGAAGCAATCAAAACATGAGGAACCACAAAATGATTATGATGAGTAAAACAATATTTTTTTTTTCCAAATATGTAATGGTTGATAGAGAAAAACGACTAAAAATCTAAAAGCAAGACAGAAAAGAATGAAAACCAAGACCAAAAATCTAAAGAATAAACTAAAATATAAAAAAAATTATTTATTTCCGGAATAACAAAAATCAAAGCTTTTTTTTGTTTATCCCGGGACATAAACCTAGAAATGAAATGACGAGAGAATAATACTGAGAAAAAACAGAGAAAGTATAAGAAGCAGAAGGGAAAGTGGGTGAGAAACGAAATGTAGGCGGTATTTGTGAGATTCGCTCCTACAATTATGTAAAACCAAAGATTTTTTAGATGTCATCGTTCTTCTTTTCATTTAGGTAAGTTATATCATCATAAGAAATTAATGTATACGATTGTAACAAAGTTTTACATGATTATCTTTTTCACCCTTTCTCTCCCATAAATATATGAATACATTTAGAAACAACGTTTTTTTATTGAACAAATTTTGCTATTTAAAATAATATATTTTATATAATATCAAATTTACGTATTATAATAGCATATGTGACTTGAAATATCATATACTATATAACAAGTTTAATGTGTGCATTATACTATTCTATATGTAACTTTACCTTTATGCAATGCTTCTTTGTAGTACTTATTAGTTGACATGGTATATTTTTCATTTATAGAGTTTTTGTATACTCTACTGATAAGTGTTAAAAATAACATATTCTAATTTCATTCTTAATGTGTTCTGAGATGATTATTTGATGTTAATTGTGAATTTTGTACTCTTGATTCTTTAAATTCATGTTTTTATGCTTAATAGAGCATTTAAGAGCAAAACGAGCGAAAACTGAAAAATCGGAGTAAATTATAGGAGCCACATGGTTTAATTCATTCCACACGGCCTATCACATGGCTAAATGGTAGGTCGTGTCAATTTCGTAGATTTACACTCTGAACTACAAAAAAAATATGATTTTTAAGTTTTTCAAGCATTTTATAGCGTATATATGACAAAAACAAGAAGAGATGAGTGAGTCGTCATAGAATATTCAAGAAAATAACTCGAAAAACACCATTTAAGCTGATTCTTAAGCAGATTTCCATCAATATTGAAGATTCTCATTTAATTTCTTTGGAGATTATCATGAATTTCTTTATTTTTTTCGGTTACACTGTATTTTGGATGTTTTTATTTTCAAGTATGAATTAATTTTCTAAATACCTAGGGGAGATGAACCATATATGGATTCTGTCATTTGATTTTTATTTTACGCAATAAATACTTAATTTCTTGTTCTCAATTATGTGTGCTTAATTCTTAGTTTGATATTTCTAGATTATTAATCCATATTTGATGTGCTTAAATCTGAGGAGGAATAAACTCTGTTTAAGAGTAGATCTTGCATAATTGAGTGGAGTTGCATGCAATCTTAGAAATAGGATGACTAAATCTACTAGATTAGAGTCAAATCTAATAGAGAAGTTCATAACACAATTTAATGCGATAATAGGGGTTTTAATTAGAAAGAAATTTTAATTAATCAACCTAGAATCAGTTGCTCTTATGATTGAAAGAGATATTTGTATAATTTAGAGATTTCTATGGATTAAGTTACTAAGTAAAAGAATTGCTTAATTTAGATTATAGTGACAGATTAAATCTAGGTAAATTCCTTCCTGGGTATTATTTCACTTTTTGATTGTTAATGGTTTATTTTTCTGATTTGTTGTGTTCATTAGTTAATTTTAGTTTTTAATCAATGACTCTAATTATTCGGTTAAATAATACAAAGACAGTAATTACTAGTATTTTTAGTCTTCATGGGAACGATAACTTTGCTCACCGTAACTATACTATTAATTGATAGGTACACTTACTTTAATAAAATTGTTAGTTGGTTCACGATGTATTATCTACTTTCTAATTCTTCAATCCTACGCCACTAAAATTCAAAGAGAAATGTCAAGTATAAATATGTATACTTTACGTATATATTTATTTTTAAAAGATATTTTGATATATTTGAAGTATATTATATTATTTTATTTTTTAATAAAAATGAAATGCATTTATTACTGGCCCAAAATAAACAAACAAAGAACATGGGGACTCCACCCCACTAAGTAACAAACAACCCACTAAACAACAAACAAGAAACAAGAAAACAAAGCGAAAAACACAAAGAGCAAAGAACAACCCTAAAATAGCTAAAAAGTCCCAAACAGAAACATGGCCAAAAACAAACTTCAGAGAGATGCACACCCGGAGAAGCTCTAACGGCTTGAAAACCACGACTAACATGACATGCATAGAGTTGAAGCCAAAATGAAAGAAGCCAGATGGCCAAATCTAGTCCAAAAGAGAGGTACAGAAAGGGAACCAAAGAGTCAAGATCGACCCATCCGATTGACTTCCACCGCCTCAAGAAACGAACTTGGCCCGTCCTCTATCTAGCAGACATCACAACGGTAAAGAAAACCCTTCCTAGCTAACAGATGTGCCACTGTGTTGCCTCTCTTTAAATATGCTGAAACTTGAAACGCTCAAAAGTAAAAACCAGACATTTCACTTCCCAAATAAGAGAACTAATAAATGATATGTCGATCCCAAACGGCATTAAGTTTGGCAATAAGCACCGCAGAATCACTATCCAATTTGATAGACCTGAAACCCAAATCTCGGGAGAAAGTGATAGCCCGAACATAGGCAAGGGCCTCTAAAGCTAGAGGGGAGGTGACATGGTGTTGTTAGTAGCGCACAGATCCAAGGACGAACCCATCGAAATCTCGAACGACCACCTCAGTATATTGGCAGCCTACAAGTCCTCAAAGAACCTAGCATCAAAGTTCAACCAGACCTAAGGATCTGTGGGAGGTGTCCAAGATCGAGGTGCCATTACGAGAGTTCGATTGCCTTTCAGCGCTAGAGATTCTAATTCATGAGCATATCCCAAAATAAAGGTAAGCAATTTTTTAGTCGATTGAAAAATCCCTTCATGAATTATTTTGTTTCTTGAGTTCCAAATTGTAACAGCCCGATTTTCAATGGTGTCGAAAATAGTTGTTTCGGGACCACAAATCCGACAAGTCAAGTCATAAATATTAATTGTTTAATATTTGTGATGTTATTAGTAGCATATTAAATTATGGTTAAGAGATTTTATCGTTTAGATAATTAATTAAGTAGAAAGGATTAAATTGTAAAAGGTGTAAAAGTTGAATTATATAGATTAAATGCTAATTGAAAGGCAAGTTGAAGGCCTTAATGGAGAAATAAACCACTCTGAAGTAAGTGGAAGGGTAAGAAAATGTTGAAAATTATTTGTTTATTATAAGGGTAAGATAGTACATGGCTTATAATGATAATTAAGGTAAAAATTAAAGAAGAAATAAGTCATATTCATCTTCTTCCTCAAGCTAAAACACTAAAAAAAAACCCTAAAGGAAAGGAGAAATATTTGGCCAACCTAGGTATCTTGATTGGTGAGTGAAATCTAACCCGTTTTTAGTAATTTTTATGTTTTTGAGTCCGTACTAGTTTAATCTAGCTAACCCAAAGACTAATTTGTGATTTTGTAAAATGTTGAATATCTTACCATTGATGAGTAAGCTTGTTTTTATTTTTCCATGAAAGTTATGAAACCTTGGTTGATAGATTGATTGACTTTGTAAAGTGATTTTGATGATTTTTTATGATTTTAGGGTTAAAGGACTAAAATGCTAAAAGAGAAAATTACTTGTTGTGAAATAAAATGGTTGTAGGGAATAGTATGAATGTCATGAATATTCAGTTGGTATGAGATTTGGAAAAAGAATGGTCTAAGGACTAAATTGAATAAAAATGAAAGTATAGGGGTAATTTCATAAATTTCCCAAACAGGATATAAATTCAAGAAATGATTTAAATTTCATGATTTAATGCGGAAATTTAATGACTTGTTAGTTTAGATCACGAGCGAGCGGTAGATCATGGAAAAGGGAAAGTTGCAAAATAATCCTTGGAGTTTTCTTTTGCTACAAATTCGTTAGGTAAGTTTTCATAACTATATTTTACTTGCTAAATGCTAATCTTACTTGTTTGGTTCTATTCTTGATGGTGGATTGTGATGGAAGACGCGGAAGGAATAGCATTCTAGCTCGTCTGAGCATACTGACTCGTTTGAGCATAATGGCTCGTAAGAGCATTACTGGATCACATGAGTTATTTTCACTAGAAGACCCAAAAGGGGTATTGAATATAAAGACGAAAGGAATGAAGATGATTGTTCGCATTATCTTCCTCGTTTAATAGTTATTTCGTAAGTTAATTGTATAACGAACTTACTAAGCTCTGTAAGCTTACTTGTGTATTGTCTCTGTTTTTTAGATTTGTTTTCCTGTTGAAGATCGAATCCCTGAGAAGAATCATACTATCTCGGGAGCTCGTTTGGTAGTCTTTCGTATCACTTGGCTTATATGGCATGTAGTAGGATTGTGAACTTGATATTTTGTTGTATAAGAATTCTAGAATGACTTCTAAAGTGATGTAAGCTCAATTGTAATTATGAATTAATAACTTGTTGTAGTATGATTGAGTCATTTTGAATGAAAATCACATAACGTATATGCCTATGGAATGTCTTGTCATAGTTAGTTTCAATACTTAGAAGAATTGTGTGTATTTTTGGAATTCTGATTACTTGTTTCGGTAGTTCTCGTGCATGTATCGGTAGAAGTACAAAGTAGGAGAGAGGTTAGGCTCTGACTTGTGTTGTTTCGGTAGTAAATTTGATGTATCGGTAGTTCTAAATATAGAAGTTTGGTAGAATGTCTACTTGTATCGGTAGAAGTTGTAGGGTAAAACTTCCTAACTCTTTGGAGTTTTTAGTATTGGTAAAAGCATGTCGTGTATCGGTAGAAAGTACACTTGTATCGGTAGAACCATCACAAGTATCAGTAGAAGTCTGCTATTATTTTAAAATTATTTACTGACTTGACTACTATCGATACTTGTTCAATAGGTACCGGTAGAAATCTCTCAGAATTAAAGAAATGACCTTTTTACCCTTGTTTGAATTATATTGATTTCTCATTCGAGATTGGTGACGTGTATAATGAAATGCTTTATTAAAATATGAATAAAGGAAGTAATATTGAAAGTTAATATGAGATTAACGAACGAAAGGACCCCGAGGCCCTAGTCGACGACGATAAAGAGTTTTGGGTCACATTTAGTGGTATTAAAGCTTACGATTTAGCCGGTTCTTGGATTGAATTTATGAATTAAAGAGTATAGAGACTAGATGCCATATAAACTTGTGATAGTGTGATTATGATAGATCCGATCTAACCTTGAATTTTTGCAGATAAGTAAAATTTCTGACTCAAAACAAGAAGAGACCAATGAGGTAAATAGTAATGTTCTAGCTATTGATTCTGACGCGAGCCGAGGTGTACCGGTTATATCGATGACTAAAAATGAAGCTAAAAATGTGTTTTTCAGCTTGATGAGCAAGTAGTTTTCTGAATTTATGAGAGGTCATCAGATAGTTCCGCAACCTCCACCTCCAAATGTGCAACCTGTTGTACGACCTGCGTTACCACCGGTTGTGCCTCCACTTCCTCATGTAGTATAATAGTGATGCCGCAAACCAACATATAAAGTCAGAAAATATGGGCAAAAGAATTAAGGGAGAGTATCGAGGATGATCCGTCCAGAGCTGAATATTAGTTGGAAAATACCTTGAGGGTTCTAAATGAGATGGCTTATCCACCTGAAGATTATTTAAGATGTGTTGCATCATTATTGAAAGATGAAGCTTACAGTTGGTGGACGACGATGTTGGCTGTGGTTCCTAAGAATAAGATTACCTGGGAATTTTTTTAGACTAAATTCAAGAATAAATATATCAGCAAACGGTATCTGGACCGGAAGAAGAAAGAGTTCCAGGAATTGAAGCAGGGAAACAAGTCTATTGCTGAGTATGAGCGGGAATTTGTATATCTCAATAAGTACACTCGGGAGATTGTACCAACCAATGAAGTTGTACGTATCCGTTTTGAAGACGAGTTAAATGATGAAATCAAGATGATGGTTGGTGGTTCAAAGTTGCGATCGTTTGTAGTTTTGATAGATCCGGCTCAGAAAATGGAAGAAATCTACAAACATAAGCAGCAGAGAGAAAAAAAGATTTAGAGAGTTCAGCAAGAAAGCTCTTTTAAAAAAATTTTCTATGTCACCATCGAAGAAGTTCAAAGAGAATGAGAATCGAGCAATGGAAATCGTCTAAGTTTCATGGCAGTAGCAGATCGGGACAACCTAGATTGAGGTTCTAAAATTGACATGTGGATAGTGCAGCCAATGTCCGCAATGCACCTAACTCTGCGTGCGAACACTGTAAAAGATTCCACTATGATGAGTGTCGAGTTAAGAAGGGAGCCTGTTTTAGATGTTGCGCAACTAATCATTATGTTCGCAACTACTTGGTGACACCTGAAGAGAAAAAAAGATCGGAGTGTAAAGCCTCCAATCACACCGTAAAAGGGTTGATGATCGGGGTTAGAGTAATCAGGTGGTTAAAAATCGTAATGATAATTGAGATAATACAAATAGGTTTGAGGTTCAAGCACCTGCCAAAACCTATGCCATCCGAGCCAGAGAAGAGGCTACTGCACTTGATGTTATTACTGATATATTATATCTTTATGATGTAACTGTTTGTGCTTTAATTGACCCAGGGTCGAGTTATTCTTATATTTGTACTACTTTAGCAACTAATAAAATTTTGTCTGTCGAGTCAACTAAATTTGATATGCAAGTTATAAATTCGTTGGGTCATAGTGTTATAGTAAATCTAGTGTGTCATAAATGTTCATTGAAAGTTCAAGGCTGTTAATTTCCTGTTGAATTTATGTTGCTACCCTTTTATAAGTTCTATGTGATTCTAGGTATGGACTAGTTAACTGAACATGATGTTGTGGTTAACTGCAAACAAAGACGGATTGATTTAAAATGCTCGATTGGTCAGATAATTACAGTTGAGTCCGGTAAATTGAACAATGATGCTATAGTGATTTCAACCATTTCTGCATAGAAATTGGTTCGTAAGGGCTACGAGGTATTCTTAGCTTACATACTTGATACTCGAGGGTTAGGAGCAAAATTAAATCAGGTATTGATTGTTAATGAATTCAAAGATGTGTTTCCTAAAGAGTTACTAGGTTTGCCGTCGATCAGAGAGGTGTAATTTGACATTAATTTGATACCAGGTACCACTCCGATATTGATTCCACCATACATAATGACACTAACTGAATTGAAAGAACTCAAGGCACAGTTGCAAGAGTTACTGGATAAGGGTTTTATTTGTCCAAGTGTATCACCCTTGGGTGCACCAATGCTATTTGTAAAGAAAAAGGACGATTCGATGAGGATGTGCATAGATTATCGGTAGTTGAACAAGGTTAAAGTAAAGAATAAGTATCCATTACCACGTATAGATGAATTTTTTGATCAGCTGAAAGGTGCAACTGTGTTCTCAAAGATAGATCTTCGATCGGGTTACTATCAGATGCGAGTAAAAGACTGTGATGTACTGAAGACTGATTTCAGAATGCATTACGGGCATTATGAGTTCCTAGAAATATCGTTTGGGTTGACTAATGCACCAGTAGCGTTTATGGATTTAATTAATAGAGTTTTTCAGCCTCAGTTGGATAGATTTATGGTGGTATTTATCAATGATATATTGATTTATTCTAAGATGGAGGATGATCATACACAACATTTGAAAGAAGTGCTGCAGATCTTGCGAGAGGAACAACTGTCTGTAAAATTCAGTACATGTGAGTTCTGACTTAGGGAAGTTGGATTTTTGGGGCATATTATATCTTCGAAAGAAATTCGGGTAGATCCAAGTAAGGTTTCTACTATTCTCGACGGGAAGGTTCTGAAGAATGTTTTTGAAGAATGCTTAATTTGTTTGGTCTAAAAAGTGTCAGTAGAGTTTTCATCATTTAAAGAAAATGTTAACAGAGGCATTAGTTTTGACACAACTAGAGACAGGAAAAGAATTTTTCGTTTACAGTGATGCGTCATTGAATAGGTTGAGATGTGTACTGATGCAAGCCGAGAAAGTGAGCTTATGCCTCCCGATAGTTGAAGTTGCATGAGAGAAATTATCTGACTTATGATTTGGAGTTAGTGGCCATTGTTTTTGCATTGAAGATCTAGCGACATTATTTATACGGTAAGAGATGTCATATATTTACAAATCATAAGAGTCTGAAGTTTTTGTTGACGCAGAAAGAGCTGAATTTGAGGCAGCAACGATGGTTAGAGTTACTGAAAGATTATGACCTCCTGATTGATTATCATCCAGGGAAAGCTAATTTAGTTGTGGATGCCCTGAGTCGAAAATCGTTATTTGCATTGAGAGCAATAAATGCACATTTATCTCTGGAGAGTGACAGATCTGTTACGGCTGAACTTAGAACAAGACCAGCCTTTTTACAACGGATTCAAGAGTTACAAAAAGGCGATCCGAAGCTCAGATTTAAGAAAGAATAGATTCAAAATGGTTCCACTGTAGAAATTACTGTTGATGCTAAGGGTATGATGTACTTTAGGGGTAGAGTATGTGTTCCTAACAACCTGGATTTGAGACGAGACATTCTAACAGAAGCTCACAGCAATACGTACTCCATTCATCAGGGAAGTGTGAAAATGTATAATGAATTGAATAAAATGTACTAGTGGTCAGGTATGGAACGTGAGATTTCAAGTTTGTAACCAAATGTCTGGTACACTAATAAGTGAAAATCGAGCATCAGGTACCATCTGGATTACTACAGCCGATTGTCATTCCTGAGTGGAAGTGGGAACGAATTACTATGGATTTTGCAATAGGTTTGCCAATGACACCGAAGAAGAAAGATTCAATATGGGTTATAGTAGACAGATTGACGAAGTCAGCTCATTTCATTCCTATCTGTGTGGATTTTTCACTTGACAGGTTGGCTGAGTTCTATGTATCTGAGATCATGCGACTGCACGGGGTGCCAGTATCCATTATTTCTGACCGTGATTCGTGTTTTACTTCGAGGTTTTGGGGTAAACTTCATGAAGCCTTGGGTACTCAATTGAATTTAGCACTGTCTATCATCCGTATACGGACGATCAATCCGAGCGAGTAATACAAATTTTGGAGGACATGTTACGATGTTGTATACTCGAGTTTGAGGGCAGTTGGGAGAGATACTTACCACTGGTAAAGTTTGCTTATAATAATAGCTAACAATCAAGTATAAAGATGACATCGTTTGAAGCTTTGTATTGTAGGAAATGCAGGACACCATTATCTTGGTCAGAGCTAAGCGAATTTAAGTTAGTTGGAACTGATTTGATTCAAGAGACAGAGGACAAGGTTCGGATAGTCCAAGACTGCTTAAAGGCCGCATCAGACCGACAAAAATCTTATGCAAATCTCAAAAGGAAGGATATAAAATTTGCTGTCGAAGATCGAGTTTTTCTGAGAGTTTCACCTTGGAAGAAGATGTTACATTTTGGCAGGAAAGGAAAGTTGAGTCCACGATTTATTGGGCCGTATGAGACCATCGAGAGGGTTAGTCTTGTAGCTTATAATTTGGCATTACCTTCAAAGCTCGAAAAGATACATAATGTATTTCATGTTTCGATGCTGAGACGGTACAGATCAGATCCTTCTCATGTAATTATACCCACTGAGATCGAGATTCAGTCAGATTTGTCATATTCAGAGGAACCAATTAGAATTCTTGCTCTTGAGGTAAATGAGTTGCAAAACAAAATGGTACTATTGGTAAAAGTATTATGGAATCGTCACGGGTTAGAAGAAGCTACATGGGAGACAGAGACTTCTATGAGAGCACAATACCTTAATCTATTCATTGGAAGAAATTTCGGGACGAAATTTCCCTAAGGAAGGAGAGTTATAATAGCTTGATTTTTAGTGGTGTCGGAAACAATGGTTTCGGGACCACAACTCTGACAAGTCAAGTCATAAATATTAATTATTTAATATTTGTGATGTCATTAGTAGCGTATTAAATTTCGGTTAAGAGATTTTATCGTTTAGATAGTTAATTAAGTAAAAAGAATTAAATCGTAAAAGGTGTAAAAGTTGAATTATATATATTAAATGCTAATTGGAAGGCAAGTTGAAGGCCTTAGTGGAGAAACAGATCACTTTTAAGTAAGTGGACGGTTAAGGGTAAGAAAATGTTGAAATTTGTTTGTTTATAAGCATAAAATAGTACATGGCTTATAATGATAATTAAGGTAAAATTTAAAGAAGAAATAAGTCATATTTATCTTCCTCCTCAAGCTAAAACACTAAAAAAACCATAAAGAAAGGAGAAATATTCGGCCAAGCTAGGTATCTTGATTGGTGAGTGAAATCTCACCCGTTTTTAATAATTTTTATGTTTTTGAGTCTATATTAGCGTAATCTAGCTAACCTAAGGACTAATTTGTGATTTTTTTTCAAATGTTGAATATCTTTCCATTTATGAATAAGCTTGTTTTGGTTAGTTCATGAAAGTTTTGAAAGCTTGGTTGATAGATTGATTGACTTTGTAAAGTGATTTTGATGATTTTTTATGATTTTAGGGTTAAGGGATTAAAATGCTAAAAGGGGAATTACTTGTACTTGTTGTGAAATAAAATGGTTTTTGGGAATAGTATGAATGCCATGAATATTCGGTTGGTGTGGGATTTGGAAAAAGAATGGTTGTTTTACATATTAAGGGTCTAAGGACTAAATTGAATAAAAATGAAAGTATAGTGCTAATTTCATAAATTTCCCAAATATGATATAAATTCAAGAAATTATTTAAATTTCATGACTTAATGCGAAAATTTAATGACTTTTTGGTTTAGATCACGAACGAGCGGCAGATCGTGGAAAAGAGAAAGTTATAGAATAATCCTTGGAGTTTTCTTTTGCTACAAATTCGTCCGGTAAGTTCATGTAACTATATTATACTTGCTAAATGCTAACCTTACTTGTTTGATTCTATTCTTGATGATGGATCATGATGAAAGACGCAGAAGGAATAACATATTGGTTCGTTTGAGCATACTGGCTCGTAAGAGCATTACTGTATCGCATGAGTTATGTTCACTAGAAGACCTGGAAGGGGTATTGAATATAAAGACGAAAGGAATGGCGATACTTGTTCACATTCTCTTTCGCGTTTAATAGTTATTTCGTAAGTTAACTATACAACAAACTTAATAAGCTTTGTAAGCTTACCTGTGTATTGTTTCTGTTTTGTAGATTTTTTTGCTGTTAAAGATCGGATCCAGAGAAGAATTACACTATTTCGGGAGCTCGTTTGATAGTCTTTTGTATCACTTGGCTTATATGGCATGTAGTAGGATTGTGAACTTGATATGTGTTGTATAAGAATTCTAGAATGACTTTTAAAGTGATGTATGCTTGATTGTAATTATGAATTGTTAACTTGTTGTAGTATGATTGAGCTGTTTTGAATGAAAATCACATAATGTATATGCTTATGGAATGTCTTGTCATAGTTAGTTTCAATGCTTAGAATAATTGTGTGTTTTTTGGAATTCTGCTTACTTGTTTAAGAAGTTGTCATGCATGTATCGGTAGTAAATTTGATGTATCGATAGTTCTAAACATAGAAGTTCGGTAGAATGTTTTCTTATATCGGTAGAAGTTGCAGGGTAAAACTTCCTGGCTCTCTGGAGTTTTTAGTATCGGTAGAAGCATGTCGTGTAACGGTAGAATCATCACAAGTATCGGTAGAATCATCACAAGTATCGGTAGAATTTTGCTACTGTTTTAAAATTGTTTACTGACTACTGTCGATACTTGTCCAACAAGTACCGGTAAAAGTCTCCCAGTATTGTAGAAATGACCTTTTTACCCCTATTTGAATTGTATTGATTTCTCATTCGAGATTGATGATATGTATAATGAAATGCTTTATTAAAATATGAATAAAAGAAGTAATATTTAAAGTTAATATGAGATTGACGAATGAAAGGATCCCGAGGCCCTAGTCGATGACGATAACTGATTTTGGGTGTTACACACATAGCCCAGATAGTAAGTATGTTGATCTGTATTGATCTTTTGTCAGTTGAAATAGTTGTTCAATCCACTTAAGGGGTGTGTCATCCTACGACAGAACAGGATTCCAACTTATGTTTAATAGGTGCCAAATTTGCAACATACCCAGAGAGTCCCGACGAACATGAAGGATGGTTTTAGGTCAAGTACCACAACGGGGGCACATGCGATAAGATCCAAGACGACATTGATATAAATTGACCTTAGTAGGTAGGAAATTATTAATGTAATGTCAGCATGTAATTTTCATTTTCTCAAGCACTTTGACGCCTCATAGTTTATTGTAAACAAGCCATGCAGATGGGGCTATGGTATTGTATCGATCATCATTTGTTCCCAAAAAACCCCGTAATAGCAACTTGTATCCGCTAATATATATTATATTTTTATATCTCAAATATGTGCATTGAAATGGATATCATATATGAATGCCTAAAAAACCGTTGAGGTAACATAATTTTTCTAAGCTCATGGTTATTGTCTTTTAATTTGTGTTGCTATTTTGATAATTAGTTTTGGATTTCAATCATTTGCATACATATGTATATGCTAAGGATAATTTTTTCTGCTAACCAAATTGTGAATTAAAGAGAATTTACAGAAGAAAGAGTTTTTTTTTATAAATAAAAAATAGAGAATATTTGATGAACAGATATTGTATAAGTTTTGTATATAATAACATGATATCATCATTGAATAAGATAAAAAATAATGAAAAACTCTCTTTTTCTTCTTGTAAATATTAATAATTTTTTTGGTGAATAATAATAACAGAGCAAAACTCAAACAATAAACGCAATTAACATGACTTGAATCCAAGTTACACTTGGGGCAACAAACACCTTTGACCATCAAGCTATCACATTGAGAAATATCTTTTGTAAAATGATCATATTGAATAAAACAATATTTTGTTAGAAATATCTAAGGTTATAAGAGAAATGAGAAAATGGATGGTAAAGAGAAACTAGTAGTAAACATGTAAAAGCATGGGGAAAGAGAAATATAAATATTTAGTTTTGGTTATTAACCTTTTATCTCTTCATTGAGATAAATAATATTATATTTTAGTGAATTGTGTTACTAAGCGTGGAACAAGTAGTACTTGATATCACTTTTAGAAAAACAATTATTGTTTAGAATAATTGTTGTTCAAACAATCATTCTTTATGTCCGGAATAGTTATATTCAGAATAAGGTTTTAGTTTAGAAAAATTGTTATCCAGTATAATTGTTATTTAAAAACAACTTTCATTGAGAACAATTAAATTTTGAAGCAACTCTTGTTTAAAATAATTACATTCCAAGAATAATTATGTTCAGAACAATCACTATTTAGAAGAACTTTTATTTAGAATAATTGTGTTTTTAAGGACAAGAGGACAGTATTGGAAAAAAACGGAAATAAAATTCCCTTACTCTCAAGTTGAGCCGTGATTATAAGGTGTTTATAAGTTAGATTGTATTTAGTTCATATATATAGATAGTGTTAATATTATACACAATTGTCTAAACTTGGTTCGATTGGAAATATGAGTTTCAAATTTTGCTTAAGTTTGTCCGTATATATAAATTGTTAGCCCAATCTCATTAGGTTGTCCATATAATTTCTATTTTTTAAAATTTAATTATTTTATTTAATATACTATATTATATATTTTAATTACTTTTCAAAATATAACATTAATATATTTTATATTAAATAAATTACATAATATATCAACAAAAAAAATAACATATTATAAACTTAAAAACAAATTGAACAAGGGTTAGTATTTGAATATTGAAGCTCGAGCTCCGCTATAATTGCTATCAAGTTTTAAGTTTCCATTTAATTGCTAGCCCATGTCTACCATTAATGGTTTTTCAGTTTTTTTCCCTTGTATAAAATTGTGAATTTTCTTGTTGATTTTGAGTTTTTTTTTTTTGAAAAAAATTTAAATTTAATTAAAAATACTAAAAATCAATAATAAAAACTTATTTGTCATTATTCTATTGAAAAAAAAAAATGACGTGAAATCACAAATCCATACAATCACTTTTCCAAAAACAAAATGTAGGCAGTATTATGAGAAGGTAAACTCCTAAAAGAATGTAAAATCAAAGATTTTTAAATATGACCGTTCTTATTTTCATTTAGGTAAATTATATCATCATAATACCAATGATAAGAAATTAATGTATAGTCTTGTAACAAAGTTTTACATGAATATCCTTTTCACCCTTTTCCTCCCATAAATATATAACTACATTTAGCAACAAATTTTTTTAGGGTCAAATTATTTTTTATCATTTTTAAGGGATTAAAGTGTAATTTTATCATTACTAATTTAAGATTTTATAAATTATAAAGGGCCTAAATTAAAATTTTATCATTTTAATATATACAAAGGGGAAAATTGCAAAAATCTTAATCCTTGGAGACCTACTTATATTTTTAGGAGGGCCATAATGTAAATTTACAAAAGATTAAATTGAAAAAAAATTAAAATTTGGAGGGTCATGACTAGAGCTAATCGTGGGTTGGGTCGGGTCGGGCTTTAACAAACTTTCAGGTCCAATTGCTAGGCCCAAGCCCAGGCCAGCCCAAAAAATAAGCTTAAAATTTTGTCCAAACCCGACCCGAATTATAGAAGTCAAGCCCGACCCGACCCGACCCGACCCATATTAATTTTTTTAGATTATTTTATTATGTACAACAAATTTAAAAAATATAAAATATATCAAATACGCTTAAAAACTTTAAAACAAACATTAAAAAATAAACAAATTAAAAATACATTAAATTTTTTTTTATATTAAAATAGTTGCAAATAAAGTAGTAGAAAAATTAACAATAAAACATAAGTTTTATAATATTTAAATAATATTAAAAAAGACAACGAAATAATAATAAAAAAACATAAAAATAGCATCCAAACAACCAAAATAACAATCAAAACAGCAGCAAAAATAATAGAAAAAATAACAATAAAAATAACAATAAAAACAACACCAAAATAGTAAAAAAATAACACCAAAATAGTAAAAAATAGCAACCAAAACAACAAAAAAACAGCACCAAAACAATAATATAATTTTTTTATTAAAAATGGTTAATTTATTCAGGTCGGGCCGGGCTGAGCTCGGACCAAAAAACTCTTACTCGAGGCCTGATCCATTTAGAAAATAGGCTTCATTTTTTGTCCAATCCCATTTTTCGGACCTATATTTTTGTTCAAATCTTTCTATTTTTTGAGCGGGGCTTCGAGTCGGGTCGAGTGGTCCGACCCATGATCAGATCTAACCATGACCCCTTGGACCTTAACGTTGGCTCCGCCACCGAGTATAAATATGTATACAATGCAAATATATATTTATTTTGCAATTTTTTTATATGAAAACTTGAGAAATTATATGATTATCAACAGTGAAGCAATCAAAACTAAGGAATTATAAAATGATCATACTGAATAAAACAATATTTAGTTAAAAATATCTAAGGTTAGAAGAGAAATGAGAAACTGCATGATAGAGAAAAACTAGTAAACATGTAAAAGCATAAGGGAAACAGAATTATAGCTACTAATTTTTTGCTCTTAACATTTTCTCTTTTCTTTGAAATAAATAATATTATAGTTTAGTAAATTATGTTGCTTAACGTGGAACAAGTGGCATCGTCGTTTCACTTGATATCTCTTGTGGAAAATAACTATTGTTTAGAATAGTTGTTGTTCAAAACAATCATTGCTTGAGAATTGCTTTGTCTGAAATAGTTATATTTAGAATAAAGTTTCGGTTTGTAACAAATGTCGTCCAGTTTAATTGTCATTTAAAAACAACTTTTATTGAGAATAACTAAATTTGAAACAACTCCTATTTAGAGTAATTACATTCCAAGAATAATTACGTTCATTTGGAATAAATTTTATTTAAAATAATTTTTTTTTTAAAGATAAGGGGACAAAACTCTGTATGTTGGCTTGAAGATTAAAGGTGTTCATTATTTCAAGTGTGATCTATATTCAAATAACACTAGTCGCCTTGCTATCAGGACTTTACCTTTTTTTATAATTCAAAAAAAAAAATAAGAGGACAAAATTGGAAATAAAAAAAAAAAAAGAAGGAAAGAAAAAGTAGGCGGGAAATGAATTGCATTATCATAATCAAATTGATAAGAAATTAAATTATACGATTGTAATCATTTTTTACATGAATACCTTTGCACCCATTTTCTCCTTATTAGAGGTGTTAATGGTCGGGCTAGGATGGGTACGAGTTTTGATTGGATCTAAACATGATATTAATATATTTTATGTTTGTTTAAGTCCAAAATTTTTCGAAATCTAGACCTAAAATTTTGTTCAAGTCCAGTTATATTTGTAAAAAGTAACCCAAGTCAATTTTAGGCTCACCTATATTAGTTTTTAATTTTTTTAAAATATTTATATTGTTTTATTTTAATATTTAATAATTTTTATTTATTGAAAATTTTTATATAATCATATTAACTTTATTTTTGAAGAGAAATTCATTAATTCATTCAATGAATAAGACCATACAATTGGGGGAGAAAATAACAAATACCCGTTGTACGCGTTAAAAGACAAACTCCATAAACACAATAAAAGCTTCAACTTGAACATCAATAGAACATTATGACACGTTGACAATCGGTTCTTGCACAACTCAAGCACAACATATTAATAGTGATTGCAAGCACTTAATACACTAAAGAAATCAACTCCGAATGATCCAAAGCAGCAGGCATAAATCGAGAAAAGAATCGAGTATCCACCAAACTAGAGGGGACGACGACAAAATCAACCCTAAAATTACTTGTAAAAGCTAGACTACATGCATAAGCAAAGCTAAAAAGCGTACTACAAAAGTAAACAAAAACTTCTAAAAGTGAAGACTTATTAAATAATGGAAAAACAAACAAAAACTTAATTTAACACGATTCTAAACTGACTCATGAAATTATTTATTATTCTAAAACTCTCAAAATAAAAATAAATTAAAAAGTCAATGAAGAATTATTCACTTTCTAAAAAAACTGCCGGTGAAATTGCAAAATTAGTTTATTCGGGATGGAATTGCAGTTGATGAAGAAATCAAGCTTAAATATAGAATTACATTAATAAATATACATGATAAAACTGTTTAAATTACATATTAAGTTCTATTCTTTTTTCTAGATAGTAAATATTCTATTATGATTTGTAGGTGACTCCTCCCTTACTCTCAAGCTGAGTGGTGATTATAAAATGTTTATAGATTGGGTTGAATTTATATCAGATTTATGGATACTGTTAATATAATACATAATTATTGAAATTTGGTTTGACTTAAAATATAAGTTCCAAATTTTGCTTAGGCCTATATATCTATAAATAAATAATTTATTTTTTTTATTTTTATTTTTTAAAATTAATTATTTTTATTTAATATAATATCTATTTTAATTACTCTTTTAAACATAAATAAATTAACATATTTTATATTATTTAAATTACATAGTTTATCAACAATAAAAATATTATAAACTTGAAAACAAGTTAAATCACGATTAAACATTAAATTTGAAGCTCGAGCTTCATTTATATTTTAAATAATTATTTATCTAAACCCAGTTTTCTGATAGGGTTTTTGGATTCCACATTCCTATGCTACTTAGATTCAAATGCAACTGCTGGATATTATTATGTACACAGTAAAAATATTCTTATTTTTAAAAGATTTTTTAATATATTTTAAAAGATAATATTTTCATTCCTCAAATATGTGCAATAAATATCAAACACGAATGCTTAAAAAATTATTGGGATAACATAATTTTAATGGTTTGATTTTTTGTGGTACTAAAAAATGTAATTTTGAAATCTCATTTTTGTAAATCAAAGTCAATAAATATAAAATAATAATATTTACAAATATAAAAACATGTGGATGAATAGTTGAGTACTTTTGTTGACTAAATAATCAATTAAAGCTCAAAGATTAAATTGTAAAAGTTCAATCACTATAGAGTTTAAATTAAGAAAAGGCTTAAGGATTTAGTATTGGATCTGGTGTCCTAAGTGTAATATTTTTGTGTATATATATATACTTGTAATTTTTTCGAATAGATTGGTTAATAAAACAAATTCATTGATTACATTAATATATCTTAGGTAATTGTCCTTATGTAGTTTTTGCGAACAAAGCAAAATAGAAGCAAATGTTGCTCATTGGTTGTCTAATGTTTAAACTAATATTAAGCGATATTACGTGGTCAGATCGTAATATAGAAATACAACTTATATTAGTAGACAAACCTAAACATATCTTTAGTCTAGTTGGAAATGAGCAAACCAATTGAAAGACTAATATGTCATTTATCAAGTCCAATTGGACATATGCTTTGTCTTAGGCATCGGAGCGAATAACTCTCAAAAGATAAAGACATAATTGTGACTGACTGGACTGACAGTACATCGAACTGGACACAAGAAGAATAAATTCTAAATTTGTTTATGGATTTATTCACTTGTGACGTTTATGCGTGACCCGTACACTTTGATGTAAGTAAAAATCTAAGTACAAATAGATAAGGAATCGAAAGCTAATGCGTTGAGTGTACGACTTCTATAGTATGTAATGTCATTCAAAATAGTGGAATTCATAGCTCGAGACATAAGTAAATGATATCCTCTCATTAGCATTACATGGTTGATGAACAGTAAAACGTGGTCACGGGTCGTTCATCTTTCTGAAAATGACTTGATTACTATTTTATAGTAATTAACTTTTTATGAAAGAAGATGTAATGATTACTATGAGATAAAATAGGATTATATTTGGAGAATGAAGATTATTCCAAAGATATTAAGGATATCTTATGAGGGTAACACATTTATGACAAGATCTGTAACACCTTAAACTTGGCAAATCTGTGAAAAAGACGAATAGACGTGAATATTACCTGTTTAGGTGTATTACAGTAGTGTAGTTCGCCAATCTACAAACTTCTGGCGAACTAAAGATTGACACATAAAGTATCCGCCTATAGAAGTATCCAAATATTTTGTTTTGGGGTATTCAGTAAGCAAAGTTTAACACCCTTATACCCGATCCAATCGCTGAGTCAAGGCATCGGGATGTCACATTCGTTGCCGAAGTAACTATTGAAAATTTCAGAATCAAATTATCATATTATTTAATAATGTAGATCATTTACTCATTTTAGTAAATATTGAATTTACGACAGAACTAATTATGAGTTAAAGGAGCTTATTAAAACATTCACAATTGATTAAAGACCAAATTGTAAAGCTTATAAAAATTTTGGATTATCGTCGCGATGTTGGGGTTCCACGTCGTGACATGGCGAATTTGTCGTCATGACGTCATCTTTCCTACAAATTCCACACTTTTTATTTATTTATTTATTTTTATTTCATTATCTAAACCGTATTCAGATGTCATAACCGTCACTTCATTTTACATATCATCCACTTACATCTATTTCTAATCTCAAGTCCTCATAAAAACATGATATTCAAACAAAAATAACGAAATTTATAAAATTAACACAAATTTTTAAGTTTTACAAATAAGACCATTGGAGTACTTGCACTTTCAAAAGTAGTTTATCCACTTAATGTATATTTCATATTTATTTCTAAATTTTGACAATCAATTTAATTCTTCATAAAATTTTAATAATGATTTCAATATCACATCAATTAACAATTATTCACTTATTATTATCAATTCGTTTAAATATACTCATATGTATTAATCATTCCATCACTTTTAACCATTTCGAAACATTTTTCTACTATATATATTTTTCCTCCTCCTCCTCTCCATTCCACATCCTTTATGTATATATATTTATTAGAATCTTTAGCTTTTAGTATATAGCATGCTTATATGTAACAATACATTATCTATAATTTTACTATTTACTTATGTGTTAATTTCAAAGTTGTCCACTTGAGTCAGAGTCACTAAAATATTTATACCTTGAGCTACAAAATTCGAAATTAAGATCTGCTTGATATTTTTGAAACTAGGCTCAAATATATTTTTACCATAAAAATTTCAGAACCAATCCGTACAGAAAATTCTTCAAATTTGCCCCTTCTCTGTTGCTTGACAGTTTTGACCTTTCTTTACTAAAAATTAATTATCTATTAGTACAGGATTCGGATAATGTTTTCGTTTGTTTCTCTTGAAATAAACTCATTAAGAATTTAAAAATATAAATTTCAGCCTCTAATCATTATTTTAATTTTTTTTATGATTTTTCAAAGTCAGAACAGGGGAACCCGAATCTACTTCGACCTTGTTTCACAAAAACTAATATATCTCAAAATATACAATTTCATTTCTTTCACCGTTTCTTCCATATGAAACTAGACTCAATAATATTTAATTAAATATTTAATTAAATATTTAATTCAACCTCTAAATAATTTTTATAATTTTTGATGAATTTTTAAAGTTAATTCACTGCTACTGTCCAAACTGTTTTAATGAAAATGTTTCCTTTTCCATGTTTCTTTGCACTATGTTTCATTCAATTACATATAATTGTCATACTTTTAATTACTATGTAATTTAATCACTTATGTTTATGGGTAGATTACATATTCATTTCTTAATCTTAGTACTTTTCACCATACAAATCACATTCTTTCTTATCAATTTAATGTTTTTAAGCCTTTATTCTTCATCAAATACTTTCTAATTCTAGTATTTAGATTAAATACATTTTATCAGACATATCACTCAAAACATCTTTAACTCAATCTATTGAAATACAAGTAGATTTAGTATGAAACTTACCTCGTTTGTCAAGAATTTCTTTCTTTCTTCCTCATTTCCATGCATTTCTCTTCTTCACCACTTTCCTTCTTTTTTCTTCTCATTTTTCTCCACTTTCATATACTATTTTCTTGCTTCTAAATTGATAAACATATTCTCTAGAATCTCTACTTCATCTTCTCTCTCTAATATCTGAGGAATTTTTTTTTTTTAAATTGGGTAAAAAAATAGGTTTTCATGAAAAAGACCAAATTGCAAAGAAAAAAATTTCCTTTTCTCATCCTTTTACTCCCGTTGGAAGGATGATCAATTCCATATAATAGTAAATTACGATTTAGTCCCTCATAAGTTTTCACTTATTTAATTTGGTCCCTGCATACCAATTCCATATAATAGTAAATTGGTATATTTTCACTTTTGGTCTTTCAACTTTCTCATTTTATACTTTGATCCCCTAAATTTTAATTATTTACACTTGAGCTAAAAACTTTTCACATATTTACCATTTTAATCCTTACTTTTAAATAAATATACTAAAACCTACTTCTTAATTATTATTTTTTTACACTCCTCAATCTTCTCTTCTATATCATTTTCTCATCTTACCAAAAAAAAAAAATCAATTATACATTATTCAACTTATTACTTCTTTTATTATATATCAATTTTAGAGATGTTACACAAAGGAGGAGTACAACCAAAAAGAGTAAGCCTCTCCAATGGCATAGTATGCCTACTTTGCTTGAACACTGTGCCAAGCGGGTTGTTTAACGAGATCTAGTTAAAATCCAATTGAGTTGACTAGTCAAATAACATTTGTGCATGTTCTTATCTATGCTTTTCCTAATTTTTGTAGGCCATGTAAGGGACAATTTCTATATACAATCGACACTTGGCAAGGTCCACTAAGATAAATTATATATATATATGGTAAGAAGGGATCATTCAAATGGTTTTTCTTCCTTTTGTTCTACATTCAGGTTCTTCTTCTTAAACCTAAGCATTCTTTCCTTCTTTGTTAAATTGGAAGCTAAGGATTTTGGGATAATCTGTGGATGTTTCAATCTCCTGGTAAGTCTGACAACTTTACATGTTATGATTTTGAAAGAGTAAGGATGTTAGAAGCATATGAACAATAGGGTATGAATAAGAGGTTTTGCATGAGGGTCGTCTGCAATTGAGATGTTAGTAAACTATCTGTAAAAGAGTTTTCAATGGAAGTCTCATGTTCTTTTAAGCAGTTGTTGTTGTCGGTTCGAGATAGACGATCAGATTTGGAACTTCGAGCTACAATATAGGTGAGTCTCAAGTGATTCCTTAACCTAACTCATGCATATTAATTTACAATTGAAATTAGTATGTTAATTTCAACTTGGATAAATGGTAAGTATGCATGTGAAATCTGATATGAGAGAGTATGAATCAGTCAGGTATGTGAACAAATCTAGGTAAGTGGCTTTTGAGCAAACATTCATTTGTGATGCCTTTGATAGGGTAGGTATATTACTAACCAAACAGGTAGATCACGGTGACAATAAAAACACTCATGGTGTAGCCTCCGATGATATAAATCGGACTGGCAGAACACAACATGAAAATGAAATTTGTAAGACCATGTGGCTGAGACCCATGGCACTGTATGACAATGAAAATACTCATGGTGATGGGTCTAGTGAGATGTAGATTGGACTAACAAATCACGACATGATGATATGTATAAGACCATGTGGGAGAAACCCCATGGCACCCTCTAAAATTGTCTAACGGGATAGTGAACACGTAATTCACCGTGACACCTTTGTGGCATGTTCTGTAAGGCCTTTATGGTGTATTTGGAAGCTTGTGATGTATTCTGTGATATTTGTGTGATGAAATCTGTAACGCCCTTGAGGTGAAGTCGGGTCAAACACTTCTGTGTCGCGATCTTGTCTTTTAATTGTAGAAGCATCTTTCAAAATTTAGTTTCTTGTCTTTTAATTTGTGCTACTGATTTGCTAATTAATTTTGGATTTCAGTTATTTGCATACACATATTTTGTTAAGGATAAGATTTTTTGCTCTTCAAATTACACATCATATAGAGAAAGAGTTTTTAATGAATAAAAAATAGAAAATATTTTATGAACAGAAATTGTGCACGCAGACTTATTTGTAAATATTTATAAATTTGTTTAAACATAATTAAACATTTATAATTATTATATTAATTTCTCTAGCGTTATCACGGAAATAAAATTTAAATCCTAAAAACCTATTTTAGAGAAATTAAAATCTTTTTTATTTTTTGGTTTTGTTTCTTAATTTAACTTTGCCTTTTCATTGGTTTGTTGGGTTTGGATTACTTTTGACTTTCAACTCTTTTGGATATTGATCGGTAAAACTTGCCAACTTCATTTTCTTTGGATTTTGACAAAATTCACCTTTTTTCCCGCTTAATCGCCTTGCGTTTCAATTACTTTGTTCTCCTTATAATATAAATACTCAATTGATATGCATCTAATAATTTTTAGAAAAATAATTTAAAGTCTTTAATTTTTATTCTAAATTATATTTTTTAAAAAGTTCAATGCAGATTTTAAGTCATTTTAAACTTGAGATATAAAAACTCATAAAAATTTATTAGAGTTAAATAAAATGATAAAAATTTATTTTATACTAATCAATTTTGTCTTAAAAAATAAATAATTTTAAAATTTACGATTGATATCTATTTCTTAATAAATTTATAAAACGTGAAAGATTAATTATTAAATTCGTTGAAATAAATATTTTGAAAAACTCAATATATATATGTGTGTGTGTGTATAGGCAGAATGGGATGTTAGTAAATTTATCAAGTCGGGTAAAATTTGTAGTCAAAAGTTGGTGAAAGTGATCTGATGAAAGGATTTGAATTCCAAAGGTTTCACAGTGTTTAACCAAATCATATACTTATGAATTGATATGACAAAGGATTTGAACTCCAAAGGTTTCACACTGTTTAACCAAATCATATACTTATGAATTGATATGACTAAGGATTTGAACTCCAAAGGTTTCACACCGTTTAACCCAATCATACAATCAGACTTAACCTAATACTTATGAATTGATATTCACTGTATAACTCAACTCAAGATATAAGTGCAGATTGAGATTTAATACAATTGTAAACCCCACCCTGATCCTGGTACTTTATAGTTTGTATATACAAAATTATCTTGCATGTCAGACAATGGCAGATGGAATATTGAGATGTTTCAAAAGTAGAGATAATCATCGACAGAAATGCTCAAAGGCTCCCCTTGTTTTTCCCAGGAACCGCAAATGCTACGGTGTTCGTTGTCCCAGGACTCAGTCTCCACGCCCATATCCACACTCATACCGTTTTCAGTTGCCCTGGTTTCTTGGCGGATCATGTGGGCGGCATCCACAGCCATGCCAGCATCCGACGCTGCTCTCTGGATAGACTTGGGGGACATGTTTGGACTGACATAAGGAGGTAACATGGAGGGGAAGTTGAGAGCAGTCAAGGAAGAGGGTCGACGCAGGCAATAGAAAGCAAGGTCATGGGCGATTGCAGCAGCTTCCGGGGTTGAATAAGAGCCTAACCAAAGACGTTCATGGCTGCCCGGAACACGGATTTCGGACACCCATTTGCCCCATCTTCGACGACGCACTCCTTTGTATTTCCTTTCACCGCTGCTCCATTCTTCTGCTGCAAAGCCACTCATCTTTAAGGATGAAAACAGGGACAGTACTGAGGAAAGGGGATGGAACGAACACCTTATATCGGTTGAGAAATTGATACGGAAGTCAAATTGCATTTTAAACTAAATAAAATATCGATTAGGGTCAAATCATTTTTCATTGAAGCTCGAAGAAAGAGGGTCAAATCATTTTTAAGGTCAAAACGAACGTGCCTTTGTATTTCCAACATCAGCAACTTGGAGACGATAATTACAAAGCCTTTGTCAAATCAGTGTGTTGTTCATCATGATTGTATTAATTATTAAAAAAAATTAGAAATTCAGTAGTGTTTAATTTGAGTATAATTTTGGTTAAATATTATTTAAACAAAATAAAAATATATAGAGATGTCCGAATAACATGATAAATATTCCTGTAAGAAAAAAAGAAGATTACAGATTATGTTGGATGAATGATTTTTGAAACGCTTTTTTTCTGTTAATATTATATACTTATCATATTTTAAAAATTTAAAACGTAATATTGTTATATTATATTATTTTATTAGTGTGGAAATGAAGTCGGTGAGGAAATGAAGTCGGTGAGGAATTGAAGTAGATTTGGCAAAGGGCGGTGAGAGTTGGATGTGATGGTCAAGTCGTGTTTTGAATTCATAGGATTAAACGTGTCCAATAATTTACCTTATTCTAAAAAGCCACACAAAAACATGAGAAAAAGGAGATCCAAAAGTTGAATTCGGATCGAGTTTTAGTATAGTATTAATATATTTTATATTTATTTAAATTTGATTCGATATAAAATGTGAATTTAAAATTTTATTAAAATTCGTTTATATTTTCAAAAAAATTAATTGAAGTTTATTTTAAGTTTTAAAAAAAAAATATTTATATTATATTATTTTAATATTTAATAATTTTATATTTTTTATTTATCGAAATTTTTTATATAGTCATTTTATTATTATTTTAATGTTTATATTAATTAGATTTATTTTTAATGTGTTTTAAAATACATAATATATAAAAATAACATAATATAAAATATTATAAATTTAAAAATAAGTCAAACTAAGTCAAGCTTTAGCCTTAAATGTTCAACCTCGAACTCGACCCATATTTTAAACGAATTTATTTTTTTTATTCAAATCTATTTTTCGAACCTAATATTTTTATCTAAATTATCTTAAATTTCAAACAAACTTTCAAATTTGAACAGATACAAAAATAAAGGAGAACAGTTAGGCCAAAACTTGCATAATGCTTGACGTCACTCATTTTTCATTTCTCAAATGGTTTAAGTCATAACTTACAAAATACAGTTAACCAATATATCATCAATTTGTAAAAGTTGTGGATGCTAATAAGTCCTCTAAAAATGTTTTAATCGGTCTTACTTTATTATTTGCTTCAATTGAATTAAAATTATTAAATTAAAATATGAGCCAAATATAAGTAAAAGTATTAAGAAATTATTGTTTTCACGAGTAGATTGTATTTTGATATTCTATTAAAAAATTGAATAAATTAGTATTTATACATTTTGAAATGTATAAATTAGCCCCTCCCTTAAATTTTATTTGTTAAATGATCGTTAATTTAAATGGTTAATTATTAAATTGCTCTTTGATCTATAACAAAAATATCATTTTAATTTTTTATAATTTTTCTTAACAATAAGTCTAAAAAATTAAAAGTTTAAGGGTATAAAAAGCCTTTAAACTTAAAAAAGAAAAGAAAAGTAATTAAGCTGTTTTTTTTTTTTTTTTGTACTCAATTGGGTACTTGAATTAGAGGTGAATATTCGATCGAGTCAAGTCGAGTCGAATCGAGTTAAAAAATTTCGAGTTAGTCGAGTTGACAAATCCTATTTTTGCAACCGAATTCAATTTGAAAATTTTTTCAAATCGAATCAAATCAAGTCAAAAAATTTCGAATTGAGTCAAATCGAGTTAACAAATCATATTATTTATACTCAATGTTACGTTTACATAGACCGATTATTTAACTAATAAACGAAGTACAAGATTATTTATTTACATAAACAATATAATGGTTTTGCCTTTTAACTTAATGGGTAAACATTTATCAAAATGACATAATTTTACCTTTTAATTTAATAGTTTTGACTTTTAACTTTAGAAAGGGTAAGCATTTATCAAAACGACATAATTTTGTCTTTTTTTATTCGAATTTTCGGATAACTGGAATTATGTAATTTGTATCAGAGTTAAACCGAAAAACTTAATTTTTTATTCGAGATGATTCAAATAACTCGATTAACTCAAATAACTCGAACTATTTAATTCAAAAATTAAATTTTTTATCGAGTTTTTCGAATTAAATCGAATTTTGCACCCTCCTAACTTGAACTATTAAAATACATTAAAAATACCCTCAAACTTTTTCACAAAAAGGCAATTAAGCCTCTGCCTTTTTTTTTGCACTCAATGGGATGCTTGAACTATCAAATGCATAAAAAATATATTTTGACCGTTAACTTTAATAGTTTATCATTAAAGTTAACTGCTCATAATTTTTTCAGTTATAGCCACCCTATATCACAATCACGACGTGACCTGTGACAAACTATAAAAAATTTAAAAAAATTATAAAAATCGAAATTTTTTTATAAATTTTTATAAAAAAATTTTAAAAAATATTATAAATTGAATAAAAAAATCCTTTAACCATTAACTTTAACCGTTGACCTTTAAAGTTAACAATTCCTATTTTTTCAATTAAAGTCATCATGTGTTGTAACACAACATGACATGTGGTGAAAAATGATAAAAGAAAATAAATAAAAGTTATAAAAAATTATAAAATGCTTCTTTTAGTATGATAATTTTTATAATTTTTTTACGAATTTTATATTTTTTATAATTTTTAATAAAATTTAAATATTTTTATAATTTTAAAAAAAATTTAAATATTTTTATAATTTTTATTAAAATTTAATAATTTTTATAACTTTTATTGTTTTTTTATCATTATTTTGTCATTTGTCATGCTGTGGTTATAACACGTAGTGGCTTTAACTGAAAAATATTAGGGGTTGTACAAGTACTTAATTAGGTGAAAAAAGAATCAGAGTTTAATTGTTTTTTTTTTTTTTAAGTTTGAGAGTTTTTTTTAATGCATTTTTAAAGTTCAAGTACCCAATTGAATGCAAAAAAATGTAGGGGCTTAATTGCTTTTTTTTTTTTTTTTAAGTTTAAGTTTAAGAGTATTTTTATGCATTTTGGTAGTTCAAGTACCCAATTGGGTGGGAAAAAAAAACAAGGGCTTATTTTTTTTGAAAAAGTTTGAGGACTTTTTACACTCTTAAGCCAAATTAAAAAAATCATAAAATTTCGAAAAAACTAATTTATTAGTACACTTAAAAGTCAAAAGTGTTCTCTCTATTTTCTCTAAAGGAATAGTGGAAATTGTGGCTAAGGTTTGGAGTGGAACGGTGACTTTTTGGGAAGATGGAAGAGGACGAGGTCTCTCTTTTAGAAGAAGAATTGATTCAGCTCTCGGTGAAAAGTCCTAGAATTGTTCTATCAGAAAAACCAATATTTTTATGCTAGGTTTGGACATCAAAGACCTATAACCCAGATAGTTTTCGTGCACAGATGAGAAGTATATGGAAGACGAGGAAGAAGTTTGAGATCCAGAAAATATGTCAAAATCTCTTTATGATTACTTTTGAGGATGAAAATGATTTAGAGTATATATTAGAGGGATGACCATGGCTTTTTTTATGGAAGATGGTGTTTTTTTTATTGTTTAACAAAACCAACGGAAAAAAAAATCCGGTTAGCAACATCCCCTTTTTGGGTTAAAGTGGGGCTTTATCCACCTGAGTGCAATAAAAAGGATTTAATGCACGCAATTGGTTCTACGTTTGGGGGGTTACTGAGTTCAAAGGTGAAGGGAGATTTTTGTCGCATCAAAATTTCTCTTGATGTTAAAAAACTCTCTATCAAGGTATCTTCATAGTTTTGGATAATGGGGATAAGTCCTCGGTCCCTTTCAAATATGAGAATTTATCAATTTTTTCCTATGGGGGTGGTAAAATGGGGCTAATTTACAGGAATGTTATTGTGTTCTTCAGTTAGTTAAAGAATTGCCAAATGATGAACTCCCCTTTTTCCATAACCTTTAAAGTGAAGTCCAACATGATGGGAAGGGAAAGTCTGAAGTTAGGTTTATCTCGATGAAAAATAATGCGGTAGTGTTCTTATGATGGAGACGAGGAAGTCGAAGTACGTGAGGAATTTAGGGATACTATACTAGTGACTAAGCCAACCTTGGTTTGCAAACAAGGCATACAGGAGGTGGTTTATGACAAAACGATAGAGTTGAGGCGTGATTCTAATTCCGTAAAATGTGCTTTAAAGAATTCTATTGTGACTGAATCTCCTTTAATTGTGGAGTCTGACTGGATAAGGATAGAGCATGATGAAGTCTTAGAGGAGATGGGGCCCCTAGTTGATTTCAATAAGCGGGTCATGGGTCAATTTTGCTCATGGGCCAAAAAGCCTTCAAATGGTAGTAAACGTTGGAGGCGTATGCATAGAAGTTTAATGGGGGGAACCTATGATGTTACAAGCTGATGTCGGTAAACGAGAAGCTTCATGAGGTGATGAGGATTTTTCACAAGGAGTTAGAGAATTTGTAGGCCTGAGAAAGAAAATTAAATTGGTTAATGAGGAAGTAGACGTTATGGATTTCAAATCTACAGTAACTAGTGTTAAGGATGATTATGTTTTACCAACTTATTTAGGATCGACGACTGCTAAGAGGTAAGCCGATCGAACACAGTGAAAATTTTATGCTAGAACGTCTGCAGGTTGGGGAGCCCAAGGATGGTGCATCGACTCAATGTGTTGAGGCAACATAAACCCTAGTTAGTCTTCTTCATGGAGACTAAACTAGATAGTTAAAGAATGAAAATTATTCGTCGTAAGTGCGATTTCACCTATGGAGTGAAGGTACGTGCTGATAGTACTAAATGTAGTATTTGCCTTGTTTGGAAAGATGAAGTTGTGATTACTTTATTTAAATTTTATTTTAATTATATTTACGTCTCTATTCAGAAAAGTGGTGAGGATGTTGAGTGGCATTTTACGGGATTTTATGGCTCTTCGATTGCTAATGGTAGAGCAGACTCATGAGATATTTTGAAGTCGTTGGCATCACAAAATGGTTTCCCTTGGTTAGTGTGTAGAGATTTTAATGAGATCCTATATGCCTCGGAGAAAAATAGAGGTATTCCGAGGGACGAAAAGAGAATGGAAGCTTTTAGAGAGACTTTGAATTTTTGTTGGTTGATCGACGTAGGGTATTCGGGTCGTTAGTTTACTTGGGAGCATGAAAATATGCTGGACATAAATATAAAAGAGCGTTTGAACAAGGGAGTAGCAAATGAAGAGTGGCTAAGGTGTTTTCTTGATGCAGTTATCCATCATCTTTCGCATTCTTCTTCTGATCATTGTCCTATTTGGATTTCTTTAGAACCTAGGGCGATAAATGTTAGGCAAAGATCTTTTAAATTTGAACCATGGTGGAAGTTGGAGGAGTATTTTGAGCAAGAGGTGAGCACGCTTTGGCAAACCGGGAATGGTGACATTGTTGATCGTTTAGCACACTTACGTGTAGGTTTGATGACATAGGAAGATCGTATCAAAAAAGTACTAAATGGGAAGAAAAGGCGTCTAGAGGTGAAGCTAGAGCAATTACTTTATTGTGATAAGGTTGAGGAATTAATGAACCAATTAATTGATACAAAAATTTAATTAAATTGGGAGATCGAAAATGACGATGTGTATTGCAAATAGAGAGCAAGAGACAATTGGCTCAAATTGGGTGATCAGAATACTAGTTTCTTTCGTAGTCATTCTTCTTAGAAAAGGCGAGTGAATGACATTAAGCATCTTGAGTATGCAGATGGTAGAATGACGAAGGATGGTTCAGGAATGGTGCATGTCGCGAAGTATTTCTTTGAAAATCTTTTTTCGTCTCAATCTAGGGGAGGAGATATGACTTATTATTTTTTTTTGGGTGGAGAGTTGTATCTTTGACAGTGACAATTCTTTTCTTACAACTTTTTATACAAAAAAAGAAATCGTGGGTGCTTTAAAAGAAATGAGACCTTTAAAGGCACCTAGTAGTGACGGTTTCCCGGTCACTTTCTTTCATAAGAATTGGTACATTATGGGGGGTGAGGTTACTAGTTTCTGTTTGGATGTTCTAAATAATAAAAATCGATCATTTAAATGATACTAACATTGTTTTTATCCTTAAGATTTTCTGTTAAAAAAATATGAGTAACTTTAGACCTGTTAGTTTGTGTAATGTGCTCTACAAACTAATAGCTAAGCATTTTCATAAAGTTTTGGATGTTTGTATAGATCTGGCTCAAAGTGCTTTCGTGCCAAGAAGGTTGATCTCAGATAATGTCTTGCTTGCTTACGAGATGTTGCACATGTTTGGAAAGAAGAGAGGTGGGCGTAAGGGTCAAATGACTTTAAAAATCGATATGAGTAAAGCTTATGATAGAGTGGAGCTTTCTATGAGCAATGATGGAAAGGATGGGCTTTGATAGAGGTTGGGTGGATAGTATTATGTGTTGTGTCACTACTTTTTCTTATACAGTTACCATTAATGTCTATTGGAGCTCCTCGTTCAGACCAAGTAGAGGACTTCGCCAAGGTGATCTTTTGAGCCCTTTTCTTTTTCTTAATTTTTAGCGAAGGGCTTTCTTCACTTATGAGACTCGGTATTAAGAATAGGCTCTTTCAGAGTAGTAATGTTAGTAGAAATAGGCCTTTTATTTCCCATTTATTGTTTGCTGAGGACAATATTCTTTTTGGAGAAGCTACCTTACAGCGCAAGTCTTAAAAGGAATTTTGAGGGACTAGGAGATGTACTTAGGTCAATGTGTAAACTTTAAAAAATTATTTTTTTTTAGTAAGAATACGGTGGAGTCAATGCGTTTACAAGTTGCTCAAGAACTTGGTGTACGTTATTCGAGTAACCCGGAGCAATATTTAGGCCTTCCAAATATTGTTGGACGACATTGAAAGACTTCTTTTTAGTTTTTAAAGGATAGGATGAAGAAAAGAATTGATTGTTGGAGTTCAAAATAGCTCTCGTAGGGAGGGAAAAAAGTGTTTATTAAATCAGTACTTCAGGCTATTCCTACATATGCTACTGCTTGTTTTTTAATTTCCTAAATCCCTTTGTGATGAATTTGAATGCATATCGTTGAATTTCTGTTGGCAAAAAGGGAAAGGTAAAAGAGGGATTCATTGGTACAAATGGTGAAAGGTTTGCGAGTCAAAAGAGAATGGGGTTTAGGCTTCCGAAGTTTTGGAATATTTAATATCTCTTTGCTCGCTAAACAAGGGTGGAGACTAGTTCAGAACCTTAATTCGTTATTGGCAAGAGTATTATGCACCAAGTATTTTCCTACTTCCGATTTTTTAAATTCTTCTTTAAACTCTAGGTCATCTTATACGTGGAGCAGCATTTGGTCGACTAAAAAAACTTTATTATAGAGGTTGTGTTGGGGTGTGGGAGAAAGGGATAAAATCTCTATCCTTAATCATGCATGGGTCCTCGGTGCAGTTGATTATAAATTAATCAAACCAGTTAATATTAGTAGCTTGGAATTTGTCGCTGAATTAATTGATCTTACAACTAGAAGTTGGAAGGAAGAGTTGATTACCAATATATTTGGAGCCTCTGATGCGGAACGGATCCTTCGTATACATTTGGCAACTAATCCATGCGATGATGAACTGGCTTGAATCTGTGACCCCTCTGGTGAATTTTCCGTTAAACGCTCCTACAAACTATTACATAGAATCTTCTACCCTCCTACCCAAAATTAATTTACAACACAATGAAGCCTCTTTCTATAAATGATTATGGAATATAAGTATACCCTTAACAATACAGATACTGGTAGGGAAGATTTCTAAAAAAAATTCTTCCTACTATGGCCAATCATTACAGAGGCTTGTGTCCAATCCAAAATGTCCCAGATGCAATAATGGTGTTAAAACAATTGAGCACATCTACTGGTTTTGTCCTACAATGGTTAATGTGTGATGTTTAATGGGATTTCATTGGATTTTAGCGTCTGATATAGTAGATTGGGGAGAATGGCTTACCTGGGTATCTAAAGTGTGCTCACCCTCTCAATGTCGATCCTTTTTTTGTGCCTTGTGGGGTATTTGGAGTTATAGGAACAAATATGTACACGAAAGATCTAGAAACACCAGTAATGACATTGTTAGATTTATCCATAGATATTTACACGAACTAAATGGATCGAATGCTAAAGTACTTACCAGATCTCCTGCAGCATCTCTCTAGAAGCATCCACTGGCGACGCACGTTAAGATAAACTTCGACGCGACTTTTGATAAAACAAGCTTCACAGCAGCATCAGAGGTAGTCAGAGACGAAAATGGTACAATTCTCGCTTCAAGCTCAAAGATCTAAACGAATATTGCTTCGATGTTCGCTGTCGAATCCCTTGCATGTATGGAAGCAATAAAAATGGGGTCAGATCTGAATCTCAATAAAGTTATCATCGAGGGAGATGCCTTCTCGATAATCAAGAAATGTACTGATAAATCGATAGATAGAACGGAGATTTGCGCATATATCAAGAATATCAAGCAGTTTGTTTCAAGATTCCGGATAGTTTCTTTCCAACATGTGATGAGAACGGGTAATATGGCTGCTCATAGATTAAATAATTTTTTATGCATCTTTTTTAGTTGGAAGTGACTAATTAAAACTTTTAGTTGATTTTTTTTCTGGTTTCAATCAAGTATTTATTTATTTATTTCTAACTTTAATCAATCATGAGAAATCTTTTCGATTTTTCTAGGTTTTGTAAAATAGGGAAGAAAGTCTTGGAAAAAGACGATGGTTTTTGAGTTTCGACTCAAAAGTTTGATAAAAAAAATTAAGATATTTTTTTTGCATTTTTTATATTTTTTTACATATATAATTTGTTCTTTTAGAAATTTTTATTTATAACTTTTATTTAAAAAAAAAATTTTAACATGATTTTAAAATAATTATTATTAAGAAAGAAATTTAAAAATCGAAATTATATTTTAGATACAGTTTAGAGGCCAAATTAATAATTAACCATTTAAATTAATGTTCCACATCATCATTTACTAGATAAAATTTAATGAAGAGCCTAATTTGCACGTGTTGAAATGTATAAGGGCTAAGTTACCTCCTTTTTTTTAATAAAGTGATCGAAATGCAATCATCCCTAAGTACAAGGGCTTTCCTGGTATTTTTACCGCCAAATATATGTAGATACTCATGTAACTAATTGATGATGAGCTAATTAGAAATTAAAATTAATGTGCAAAAGTTATATTAGGGTTGTGGTCTTGGTTGATCATGAGAATCAACTAAAAAGAAAATATAATGGAGAAATATGGCAATTCACTCTAGGGGGTGAAGGGCTGTCGTTCAATGGTGGTGTGAAGAGTTATGGATATGAATGTTATGGAGGAAAGGAGGCAAGAGAGAGAGAGAGAAAGTTAGTTAATGCTTTTAAGAGTGTGACTGGAATTACCCTCTTCTATTCGAATGAGAGAGCTTATATACATGGGACAAAGGGGACACCATGTGTCAACGTTTATAAACGATGGTGTGACTCAATAAATCAACAATGTAACTTTATAAGGCAGCTCTTGTAGGTACAAAAGTGACTGTCTTTATGAATTATTCGGTAATTAAATACTTACTTGCCAAGAAAGATGCTAAGTCGAGACTGATTCTACTTCAAGAGTTTGATCTAAAAATTCAAGATCGAAGAGGTGTAGAGAACCTAGTAAATGATCACTTGTCTATTACTTCAAGAGTTCGATCTAAAAATTCAAGATCGAAGAGGCGTAAAGAACCCAGTAGATGATCACTTGTCTAGATTAGAGCCATGACGTTAAGTTCATAATGTTAAATTTGCATTATAATAGTACATTATTGTATTCTTTATAATCATTGCAGAACAGGTTACAGTACGAGAAATTGAGAAAGATGAAAAGTAAATGAATGAAAGAGATATTGAGCTTTAAGCTGGTGATTTGAAACCGACACGATGGCTGAGGTACCGCATATGTTGCGAGTCCTCGACAGCTTGTGTGAGAAGCATCGTGAGTCAGGAAATAAGAAATGAGTCCAAGAATGGATTACAAGCCCTACGATGGCTGATATTTATGCATAAGTGCATATTCTCGACAGCTCGTGTGAGTAGCATCATTAGGGAAATAATTATATGCATAGATATCGTATCGATGGTTGAGGTATCGCATATGTTGCAAGTCCTCGACAACTCGTGTGAGTAGCATCATGAGTCGAAAAAGAGATATAAAATCCTAAATGGATTATAAGACCTACGATGGCTGTGATTTATGCTTGAATGCATATTCTCAACAGCTTGTGTGAGTAGCATCATTAGGGGGTAGTTTACAGACAGACACCGTACTTGTGGCTAGGGTACCGCATACGTTACGAGTCCTCGACAGCTCGTGTGAGCAGCATCGGGTACGTAACAGAAAAGTTGGTACACCAAATATGGCTTGAGGAAGCAACAGTTCATCCTAGCTCGATTGAGTTATAACTGCTTCATGCATGTTTTTGGTAATTCTTTATACTCTTCGAACTTACTAAGCTATGAAGCTTACCAAAGATGTTATTATTGTTTTGTAGATTTCTTGCTGCTTGAAGATCGGATCATTTTCACGAAGTCACACTATCACAGAGCCTGTTTGGTAATCCTTCATTACTTGGTTATATGGCATGTACTAGGATGATGTTACCCTTGAAATGCTTGATTTTAGATTGTTGGTTTCTTTGCTAAACTAAACTTGTATGCTTGCTTGATGTTCTAATTAAGCAAATGTGTTTAGTAATGAGTTGGCATGTGAATTTAAGAATCCTTGTGTTGATTGATTGTATTTTTTGTTATATGATGAAACAAATATTGTCATGTATAGATTTTGCAAGATGAAAATTTGAATAAGAGTCTTGTATTGGATGATTATTGATAAATTTGAGGACTTGTGTGATTAAATGAATTCTACATACTTGTTTCGGTAGAACCCCTGCATGTATCGATAGAAGTAAAGGGTAGGAGAGAGGTTATTCATTGACTTGAGTTGTATCGGTAGGTGAATAATAAGTACCGGTAGTTTTGCCCATAAAAGAATCGATAGTTTATGTACTTGTATTGGTAGAAGCTACAGGGTAGGACATCTTAGCTCTCTGGAGTTTTTAGTACTGGTAGAAGCTTCACTTGTATCGGTAGAAGCTTCACTTGTATCGGTAGAACTGTCATAGGTATCGGTAAAAGTCTGCACTGTTTCGTACATTGTTTGCTGACTTGACAACTACCGATACTTGTCCAACAAGTATCGATAGAAGTCTCCCAAAATTGTGGAAATGACATTTTTACCCTTATTGAGTTGATAAACAAAGTAAGAATGATGAATTATAAATTTATATATTTACTAAATCAAGAATGATGTTGAAATAAGATTTGAATAGGTAATGATTTGAGACATGAATGCATGTGACCTTGGAACCCTAACTGGCGACGGTGTTGGGTTTGGGTACTATACAATGATAGTAAGAATGATTGATATAACTTGGATGATATTGTGATATTATGTTGATATGGAATATAGATGTCATAATATGTGATATGAATATTAAATCCTTCTTGCAATGTAATGATGAGTATGTTTGGGTTATAGTTTGGTTAGCTAGTGGTGAAGGTTATGTGTTTGAGACACAGGGCCATGTGATCCCTGATGGAAAATATCCAGACGTGATTCCTAAGTTCTTGCGTGATTGAATTTGATTCTTGATTGATTGAAAGGTAGTAAATGAATGTGTAAGATTAAACAGAGTTAGTATTCTGAGTTGCAAGTTTGTAATTAAATAAATTGTGATTGATTTGTATGTATAAAAAAAAGACTCGAAAATTCCTGTAAATCTTGAGACCCTAGATCGGAGATGGTTACGGTTTTTGGGTGTTACACAATCTTTATCTATACCATGCAAAGGATCGTGAACCAAGCTTGCAAACTGAGAGGAATGGTGGAGATCATGGGAAGAGATGGATATCTATATTACTTTCATTTTGAAAATGCATTTAAAGCTTCTTTGGAGGAAGAAAAAACCTTAAGAGACATTTAAAAGGAGCATTTTCATTTCCTAGTTGCTAAATCAGTCATGGAGCTTCTAGTTCAAGATTGATTGAATATGAAAAATATTATCAATAATGGAGAATTCTTATTCATTATCACTTAAAGAAACCTCAAGGAGGCTGGAACTTATTTATACAAAGAGAAAATAAACTAATAACTAAACATAACAAAAGCAACCAATTTCAACTACCTCAATTGTTAATAACAGAATACAAGGAGAGGTAACTAACTAAGTTGCAGTATTGACCACACACTGTCAACTTTATTCAGCATACTCTAATATTTCCCCAACTACTCAACTCCTTGCTAACAATACCAAGTCCTCCTCTGAACTTGGAAAAATATGGTTTGGATAGTGACTTGGTCAAAATGTCAACAACATGTTCTTGTGCTGGAACATGACCTACCTTCAACTTGCCTACTATAACCTTATCAAGAACAAAAAGGAGATCCAACTCGACATGCTTGAACTTGAAATGAAGCACAAGATTAGTAGATACTGTTATAGCTCTTGAGTTATCACACCAGACAGTAGTTGTATCAACTAATGGCACCTTCAACGCAGCCAACAACGACTCAAGCCATACAATTTCAGCTGTAGATTGTGCGAAACCTCTTTACTTAGCTTCTGCTATGGAACGATAAACAACCTGATGTCTTGATAAATAAAGAAGGATTAGGCTTTGATACAATAAATCCATTTGTAAGGAAAAATTCTTGAAGCTTATAAAACCACGCTCTAGGTGCTTGCTTAAGATCGTAAAGAGCCTATTGAGCTTGCAAACCAGTGTTTTATCACCATTATGCTCAGTTTCAAACCCATGAGGTTGACTTATATAAATTTCTTCATGAAGATCGCCATTTAAAAATACATTGTATATGTCAACTTGCCTTAGTTGCCAACCATAAGTCACTGCCAATGTGAGAGTCACCCTTATAATGGCCGGTTTAACCACAGGACTGAATGTTTCATGAAAGTCAATCCTTGCTTCTTGAAGATAGCCTTTAACACCTAACCTACCTTTATATTTGGCTATAGTTCCATCAACATTTCTCTTTAGTTTCAAAGTCCATTTGCAAACAACTACTCATCGATTAGGAGGTAAAGTGACCAGCTCCCATGTGTTGTTTTTAAGAAGAGCATCGTACTCCTGTTGTGCCGCCTTAGTCGACCAGGACATGTGAATGCTTCCTCAATAGTCAAAGGTTCTCATTCTATCAACTCAACTGAGAACACCTTAAAACCTATATAATTTTTTAATTCCTCTTCTGCAAGATCGAAGATTTACATTTCTTTTTTTATTTTTCTCTCCATATCATTGAAGCATATCTCAAGTCTCACTCTTTGTGTCAATTTTAGTTTTTTCGCTTGAAAAATCGTGGATTTCATTGATTTTTGTCCGATTGAAGGTTTCCTTCATTTTTTTATCTAACAAGTTCTTTTAATATAATAAGAAGGAAAATTATTAATTGGTTATGGACCGAGCAATGCAAGGATACAACAGAGAAGAAGTCGAAGATTATGATGATTATGACATGGAAGGAGAATATCAAGACGAATATGTCATAGAAGAAGATGATGACGGATATGAGGAGGAAGAGGAAGAGGAAGAAGAAACCAAACAACCTACAGAAGAAGAAGTGGAATATCTAGAGTTAAGGCAGCGACTAAAAGAATCTATCAAATGAAATAGGAAGCATGGTGCTGTAGGTTCTTCTCAAGAGAAGAAGCTTCCATACAATAACTATTGATCCTTTTTTTTCCCTTCTCAGCCTATTATTGCTTAGAGAGTTATCTAAGAAAGCAAGTCATTGTTGGAAAACCATAATTTGGTATTAAAGATGTTAAGTTTCAATCAATCTAGTAAAAAGAACTCTGCTTCAGCGGTGTTAGTCCAAGACAAGGATAACATATCTGGCCACCCAAACCTACAAGTGATCTAAAAAAGAAAGTGGAGAAACTTAAGGTTGCAAGAGATTACTCATTTCTCAAAGATGATAGAGGGGTTATAACGCCTACAAAAGCGCCTCCACCTCGAAATGTTTCTGTTCCAACCTCTGAGGTGCGATCGGCTCAAATGTTGCCAAAAAGCAAACAAGCATCAAGCAGCAACAATAATAATAGCTAAAATTCCCAAGGCATTTGTGATGAAAGGAAATCAATTCCATTGAAGGGTCAATTGCAATCTAAAGCTGGTACCGTCAAGTCTTCTACCAGTAAACCAAATGGATGCCAATGGATTCTAAAAAGCAGCATGGTGTTAGCAATGGTATAAGGCCAGGCCAGCCTGGTGGTATTAGCTATTGGAACCCCGCAACCAGGCCAGCCATGGGAATGGCTAAACAAAATGCTTTAAAACTTATCTCCTTGAAAGTCACTTTAACACTAGTAATTGGGTTTTTCAAACAAAAGTCCATAAATCATTATCATCTCAATTTAGAAATCAAATCTTAGGTTTTTATAAAATATCAAAACTTAAAACATATATCATAGTAGAAAAATCATTTATTTAAAACATACTTAAAATCATATAATACCATGCAAAAATAAACCTAAGAAAACCATAATCCAAAAAATATCATAATTAAAGTTTAGTTCAAAATCCCAGTAATAATAATCCAAATAAATCAAACTTATTATGACATCCAATGTCATTATTCACGAAAATGTTTTGATTACCGGGGGAACCTCTCCATCAACCGAATTTGAGTCCTAGCCACAAGGATTATATGAAAACATATAAATTATTGTGGGTGAGCTTTTGAAGGCTTAGTGTGAGATTTCCCACTATAAACACATAAACCCATATAGAGAAATAAACATATATCAATTTACATCCAATTCACATAACAAAATGATTATAAATTTTATCACTGATGCTATGCATGAGCATGTCAAAGCACATTTTAAAATCAATGCACGTTTTATAAAAGTTCCTACCCATCTTCGCTACACACCATAATTGAGTTCCCCAAAACTCGTTCATCCAAACACAAGCAATTTTGTGGACAAACCACCACTTAGATACCGAAGATCGGTCACTTAGCACTTTGTGAATAAATCACCACATAGTTTTGCAGATAATCTGCCACATAGTTTTGTGGTAAAACTATCAGATATTTGCAAATAATGACCACATCTTCCTCCTTTCACAAATTCTACCCCATGCATGTGATATGGAAATATACACTTAGCACATGTGAATCACTTTTACACATAAGCATATAAATATGCTCACATAATCACAATATATCACTTATTACATGCTTAACATGTATTTCACGTTAGATCATAGATCTTGATAATCACATAGTCACTTGTACACTTATTTATATCACATGCTTAAATCAATTATCACATAAGCCATGTAACACATGTCATGAGATCAAGATATTCACATATAGCATATTATCACAATAATCACATCACATCACATCACATAACACATACTTATCATCAAAGAAGGTTTCGATTTAAGACACTTACTTGAGTCTTTTGCATTGAGTTGGTTAACAACTCTCTTATGAATAATATTATACTTGTCACAATTTTATCTAATTATTAATATAATAATTATTTACTCATAATAATACAAACAATCCCACACCTTAGATTGTAGATCATTTGCCTTAATCCCTTAGTGATTTCACTTGATCTACTCGTGAGATGATCTATTCCACACTATTGATGATACAAGTTAGGATCTATCATAAAATATTCACTAATGGAATTGATCTCTTGATATCTTAACAATACTTACCCTCACGATCTAAGATTCCCGAATGAATGTTTCCTTGTCGCAGATTTAGGGGTCTTTCCTTTGATTTCAATTTGGTCCTTCATTTTGATACAATACACTATTAGTACTAAGTACTTAATCAAATAACGAAATAAAAAGTCTCTCCTAAGGCCCTATACCATTCGAACATAGCATAGGAAACTTGAAAAATACTTTTGATTGGAAAAACAATATTCACTTACGCTTGGATTAGATCGATTAGAACGAGAAGTATAGAAGGGCCAATTTCGACAAGATCAAATGATCTAGGAATTATTTTCGAACTACAAAAATTATGATTAAACTAATGTAAGATTCAACTTTAGGAGATGAAAAGAAAAAGATTGAAAAAGGGTGTTTTCAGTTACCGGTTGTAACACCCAAAACTCGAAAGCCATCATCGGTTAGGGTTCCGATGTCTTACTAATCATTCATCACTGTTCATCTTTAACATTATTATTATTCAGACTTTATTTTTATTAAAAATTTTCATTCCACACATTATGAATCATTATTTGATTATCAGAACAATCTATAAAGAGCAAAAAGGTCATTTCCAAGATTTTTGGGGACTTCTATCAATACTTGTTAGACATGTACTAATAATAGTCAAGTCAGTAAGCAATTTAAAAATAGTACAGACTCCTATCGATACTTGTGATAGTTCTATCGAAAAAAGTGTAACATTTACCGAAACTATTTATACTTCTACCGATCTAAAAACTCTAGAGAGCTAAGAAGTTCTACCCTACAACTTCTACCGATACAAGTTTTCTAACTACCGATACAAACATGTATAAAATTACTGAAACTTAAAATGCAACTACCAATACAACTCAAGTTAGTAAGCAACCTCTCTCTTACCCTGTACTTATACCGATATATGCAGGAGTCCTACCGAAACAAGTATGTAGAATTCTCAAATTTTACACAAGTTCATTTGCAAACTCCATTCATAGACATAAGGTGAAAAGGGACAACACATTTGTGTTCAAGTACAATACTTAGCATAATATTTAAGGACTAAATGTCACATACAACATTCATCAAGCATTCAAAGTTCGACATTTAACCAAGAATCTACAAGTATCATAGTCTCAAAATAAGTATATACAAAAATAACATCAGCCTAATACATGCCACATAACCGAGTGATGTAAATACTACCGAACGAGCTCTCGAGATAGTATGATGTCTTCAAGATGACCTAATCTTCAAGTCGCAAAATAAAATCTACAAAACAACAACAATTTCACTGTTAAGCATCATAGCTTAATAAGTTTGCAAGGTTCATCAATTTACTGAATAACAAGTGGTAATCATCTCTTTAAATCTGACGAGCCAGAACAAGACTGAACTTCAGTGATCGTTATTCATTTACTCCCTATTGACTCAAAGATCATGATGCTCATTTTACTCCCTATTGACCTAGAGGTCATGCCTGTTACCAGTATACGATGCTATTCTTAGCCATCGATACAGTATATATGTTCCCTACGATGCTACTCACACTAAGTTGACGAAAATATGCGATCAAGAATAAATCTCAGCCATCGTAGGGCTTGTAATCCATACTTGGATTGTATTCTTTTTACAGTGACTCACGATGCCTTAGAGAATCCGTAACAAATGCAGGATCTTAATCATCGGACCATTTAACTTTGGCACAAGGCCATGTAATTCTTCTTTTGTCGTTTCCATGTTTCTCATCTTCAATTTTTCGTTTCAATAATCAACAATTATAAGGAAGACAATTATAAGTAGTTACAAGTAAGAATTTAACATTACGAACTTACCGGACAGGATTGTAGTTGTGGTTAAACTCTATGGACTATTCTGCTAATTTCCCTTTTTCGTAATCTATGGCGCGATCGTAGTCTACATCCACAAATCACCCAATTCTCACATTAAATCACACAATCAAATCATTTAACACAATTTGATCCTTTTAGGAAAAATTATAATTTTACCCCTAACCTTTTACTTCTATTCGATTTAGTCCTTAAGGCTTAAATATACAAAATAACTTTTTTTTCATTCAATCTTATAACAACCAATTATCCATGGTTTTCACCCAACATTCCCATTCAATCATTTCTCGACAAGGATATGTGTTTTCATCATCTTCACATTTTAGTCCCTAAACCCTAATTTTATAAAAAATCTCTTTATAAAAAGATATAACCCAAGCATCAGACTTTCAAATCTAACAAAAGCTCCCAATAACAAGCAATTTCAACAATGGAAAATTTTATAACGTTTGACAGATTCGTAAATTAGTCCTTAGATTAGCTAGATTAAGCTATCACGGACTAAAAAACATAAAAATCATAAAAAAAAGAGCAAGGTTTGCTTACCCAAATCAATGTTCAAAAATTGAATGTAAAAACCCTAGGTTTTCTTCCCTTTGTCGTGTGGGAAGTTGAATATGAGTGAAATGGTGATATTTCACTTAAATTTTCTTTTAATTTAATATATATATCAATGGCAATTTTGCAATTTTTAAGACTTTCATCATTAAGATTTAATTAATCTCTTTTAATCTTAATTAAGCCTATTTACTCTTAATACAAATCATGCTAATCCAACCACTATTAGTTATTTGGTTAATTTATTCATTTGGTCATTCTAATCAACCATCTCTACTTTTATACATATTACAATTTAATCCTTTCTACTCAATTAACTATTTAAACATTAAAATTTCCTTACCAACTTTTAATATGATACTAGCGAAGTCATAAATTTTCAAATAAATAAATTATCAACTTAACTTGTCGAAATTGTGATCCCAAAATCACTGTTTTTGACACAACTAAAAATCAGGATATTACACAGGTGGCAGTGACGGCGATGGTCCAGCAGTGGTGACGACGATGGTCTAGCAATGGTTATCCAATAGTGGTGGTGCTACACTCGATAGTGACTAATGGTGGTGCAATGGTTCTTTTTAAAAGATAAAGGAAATAGAAGAAAATGAGAGAACAAGAGACAACTCGGGGTGGCGCACAACGACGGTAGCTATAATGATGGAAGGAGAGGTGCGAATAAGGGAGAAATGTCAACCTCGGGTGATGGTGCTTGAAGGTCGATTACTTGGTTCATGGTGGACAAGAAAAATAACAAGGAGAGTGGTGGTTGATGGTAAAGATGGAGAGAAAAAGAGAGTGTTTAAGTGATCAAAATGAAAGAAAAATGGAGAAATGAGAAAGGGAGAGGTGTATGGTCGACCATTAGGCTAGGGAAGCTTGGTCAACCGTGACCAGGTTCAATGAACAACACAAAAAGGTAATTTGTTAAACTTAAGGTAAAGGAGGGGGACATAGAGTAAAAAGAGGATCATGCACACTTCACTTATGGTGTGAACATTGAGGCTTGAACCTAGGACCTTTATGATAGCTAATTAACTACTAAGCCACTTGGTCATTAATTCCATATCGTCCAAACTTGCGCATTTAATTTAAAACATAAGAGATGTCATTTTCACTATTTCTAGATAAATTAAAAATTGAGGTGTGATAGCAATGGAATGGGGCCTGGCCGTCCTGGTGGTGCTAGCAATGGTATCAACAAAAGAAACCTCAATAATATATTGAATATGAAAAGTACTAACAATAATACTATCAATAATGGAGAAATCTTATTCATTCTCACTTGAAGAAAACTTAAAGAGGCTGAGACTTATTTATACAAGGAGAAAAGAAACTAATAACTAAACATAACAGAAGAAACAAATTTCAACTACCTCAATTGTTAACAATAGAATACAAGGAGAGGTAACTAACTAAAATACAGTGTTAACCACACACTGTCAACTCTATTCAGCATACTCTAATATTCCCCTAACTACTCAACTCCTTGCTAACAACACCAAGTCCTCCTCTAAACTTGGAAAAATATGGTTTGGATAGTGGCTTGGTTAAAATGTCAGCAACCTTTTATTGTGTTGGAGTATCACCCACCTTCAACTTGCCTACTGTAACCTTCTCTCGAACAAAAAAGAGATTCAACTCGACATGCTTGAATTTGGAATGAAGCACAGGATTAGTAGCAACTACTATAGCTCCTAAGTTATCACACCAGACTATAGCTGTATCAGCTAATGGCACCTTCAGCTCAACCAACAATGACTTTAAACTCAAATCCATAGTCAATAGTACCTTGCAGATACCTAAGAATTCTTTTAATAGCTTTGAGATGTTGGTCTACAGGTTTGTGCATGAATTGACACACTCTATTGACAGCAAAGGCAATATATGGTCTAGTAATCACAATATATTGCAGCGCACCTACAATGCTCCTGTAGTCAGATTCATTGTCAATGGGACTGCCACAATGAGTTGATAAAGAAAAAGTAATGATGATAGGAGTGGGAGAGGCATTTGAGTGATCCATGTTTCACTTCTTTAAGAGGTCCAATATATACTTCCTTTGACTTAAAAACATACCATTTGAGTCATGTGATACCTCAATTTAAAGGAAGAAATGAAGTTGTCCTAAATCGTTCAGAGAAAACTGAACATCCAAAGATTTCATAAAAGAATCCACACATGTGGACTGATTCCCCATGACAATAATATCATCTACATACAGTAGAACATAAAGAGTCATATTTCTTGATGTCTTAATAAACAAAGAAGCATCAACCTTCAACACAATAAACTCATTTGCAAGGAAAAATTCACGAAGCTTATGAAACCACGCTCTAGGTACTTGCTTGAGACTGTAAAGAGCCTTCTTAAGCTTGCAAGCCAGTGTTTTATCACTATTATGCTGAGTTTCAAACCCAAGAGGTTGACGCATATAAATTTCTTCATGAAGATCACCATTTAAAAAGGCATTGTATATGTCAACTTGCCTTAGTTGCCAACCATAAGTCACTACCAACATGAGAATCACCCTTATAATGGTCGTTTAACCATGGGACTGAACATTTCATGAAAGTCAGTCCTTGCTTCTTGAAGATACCCTTTAACAACTAACTTGTCTTTATATGTGGCTATAGTTCCATCAACATTTCTCTTTAGTTTGAAAATTCATTTACAACCAACTACTCGTCGATTAAGAGGTAAAGTGACCAGCTCCCATGTGTTGTTTTTAAGAAGAGCATCGTACTCATTTTGTACCGCCTTGGTCTACTCAGGATTAGTGAATGCTTCCTCAATAGTAAAAAAGGTTCTTATTCTGTCAACTCAACTGAGAACACCTTTGGTCGAAAGCTCACACTTTTGGACCAATTTTACATGGCATGAGCATTAAAAACTGATGCAAGAATAACGGGTTGATTGTTGAGAACAAATACAACTACTATAGTGATAGTAGCAGTTGATCCGGACTCGGACCGAGGTGTAAATGAAACACCACCTGAAGCATTTGGTGAGGAATCTAAAGCAACATCCACCGGAGCAGTAGTTGAATTAGCTAAGTCTGGAACTGTTAATGAATCACTACCATTTTTGGAATGCTAAAAACTTGGAGAACTAGAAAAAAAAAGCGAGTTAATGAGATTAGACACTCATGGAGCAAGAAGTGGAATTGACGAGCATTGATATGGTTGTCAGCTCGGTTAATCATGCCCGGATGGGATCCACTATGACTATGGATTTATGACATAGACTATTAAGGCATCCTTTATGGCATAGACGATTAAGTCATGCTTATCCTAGAGTTCTTTCTCAAGTTCTCTCTAGTTGTGACATGCGTATGCAATCATCAAAATTGTCGAGTGTTTGTTCTTCTTGCCAGTTAGGCAAAAATTTTTCTTACTCTATTTATAAGACTATGTATACATCACCATTTGAGTTGGTGGTGTCAAATTTGTGGGGACCTACTCATGTGTCCTCTGAGGGTTGTTTTTATTATATCACTTTTGTTTATGCTTATAGCATGTATACTTGGATGTACTTACTAAGGAATAAACCTCAAGGAGATCCTTCCTTAAACGTATCGATAACCTACTTGCTATCTTAGAAGAAGAAAATGGATACCCTCTTAAAATTTCCATCGACAACATATCGATAACGAAAGTGTGCAGTCATGTGTTTGACTCACATCTCCCACCGATAATTTCATGGCAATGACAGAATAAAATAAAACATAACAATAGCAATAACCACCATGAAGGCGATCGAAAGTCCAACTCCAACGTCCATCTAGAAGGAATATTTCTAAGATACTATTTGCAAGCTATGGTAACCCTATTGGGGATTGTGAAAACTATGCCATAGGAAGTTGTCATTCATTCACTTTTTTACTTACCATTGAAGATGCTTGTCTGGGAAAGAAGATTTGTACCATCCCTGTTTGGAGTAAAAAATTTGGTAATGATCCATGTCTAGGGATATCCAAAACTCTGTTGGTTGATGCACAATCACATAAGAGATAATAATTTTTTTCATATTAAAAGAAATAACAAACAAGACTATAAAGAACCCTTCGTGAAAAGAAAAATTAACACTCAACACAGTGAAAAAACATATTGGCTCTGATACCATTATTGAATATGAAAAATACTATTAATAATGAAGAAATCTTTTTCATTTTTACTTGAAGAAACCTCAAGGAGGTTAGGACTTATTTATATAAAGAGAAAAGAAACTAATAACTAAACATAACAGAAGCAACCAATTTCAACTATCTCAATTGTTAACAACAAAATACAAGGAGAGGTAACTAACTAAACTGTAGTGTTGACCACACACTGTCAACTCTATTCAGCATACTCTAATAAAGGTTGGATAAAAAATGAGGAAAAAGACATGGTGAGAGTGAATCGATTTTCTACAGGAGAACCAAGTGAACTGTTAGGTCTTTTTCAACAAGTAGGGATCAAGAAGAAGAAACTATAATTTCAAGAAAAGGAAAGCTAATGGATAACTCAAATGATAGTAAAACTGTTAGAAAAGTAAATTTTGTACGAGTTGATGATCCTAAGGTTATGAATGTTTATGGATTTGCATTCAAAGTTAGGTTTTAAGAGATGAAGTATTTACATATTGTGAATAAAGCATATATGTTCATGAATTGGTTTTAAAAATATGCATATGATTTTTGAATGAGATTTTAATGTGTTTAGAATTGGTTTAGAATAATTGTAGGTTGTTTAACAAAGAGATATTGCAAAAATAATATGTGATGTCGGGACGTTAAATGTATGTCGTCGCGACGAGAAATGACCTGTAATGTTATGGCGAGACGAATAACCCAATCCAAAAATTTTAATTTTGAATTTTCATAACCTAAGGCATAATTTCCCAAACCTCAAACTCACAACTTCTTCAAATTTTTTGGTGGACCTCACTAATGAGCTCACTTTATAACCTCTCCTCACCTAAGGGAAATTGTTATACCACCTTCGCAAATGACTCCACATATCTCTACCTGAACACCATGTCATTGAGCGAACTTTCACCACAACTACCTTTATTAGGAGTATCATGGTCTCATGCTCTTTGATTGCTAAGTCGCTCTATAATGTTATATTTCTTATGTATAGTGTCACATCACCTCTCTATAAATGGACAAGATGTGATTTTGTCACCAGCAAAATCCTGACGCGTGGCATCCTTTTTGTCCCATGCATATAAACCTTTTCATTTGAATAGCAAAGTGTCATTCCAATCACATTCTTCAAAATGTAAACCAACTTTCTCCCTCTCTACTGCTTCCTCTCCTCCATAATATTCGTACCCACAATCCTTCACACCACATTGAACGACAACTCTGCACCCCTCCAAAATGAATCATCTCTCTCCATGTCTTTTCTCATATGTAATTGATTTTCACAATGAACCAATATTAATATGATATGAATATATTTATTAAATTAATATATTGAATCTAAATAATCTTTAATTTATAACATGTTCAATGTCATATCTAAGATAATCTTAGAGAACTTAACCACTAGATTGTTCACTTCCTTGTTTTTAACTTAGCACATAGGGAAAAAATTATGGGATGTGACCGATAGAATTAGTAAATCTATTTTATTATATAATAAATTTATTAAAAATATAAAATATTTAAAAAACGGAAAAAAGGTAGGATAAAACGCATTGAACCGACATATATGAATATGGAAAATGAGAATGGGAAGTGTATGAAGATGAATGGGTCAACAGCAAGTTGGTTGACAATAGTAATGAAGAAAGTGTGAAATACATGAATGAGCAAAAAGATTTTGTTTGCTTCCGTAATTGAAACTTCAGGCTACCATGATTTTGATCTATTTTAGTCTCCCACGTATTTTTATTTTTATTTATATAATTAATTTATTTAATATTTAATATTTGTATTTTTTTATTAAATCTAAACATGCAAATTTTAACATATTTTAAATTTATATTATATTTTTATATGATATAAATTACATAATATATAAAATAAAATAAAAAAATAACATATCATAAATTTAAAAACAAGTCAGGTCGTGTTGAACTCGAGCTTTGAATATTAAAACTAAGTTTGATCTATATTTTAAATGCGCTTTTTTTAAAAACTCGTTTTCAAATTTAATATTTTTATTTCCAAATCCTCTCAGATTGTGGACAGATAATTTAACGGTCTATTAAAACATTTCCATAAATCTTTACAAAGGTTATCATAGGTGAAGTCACCAATTTCTTTTATAGAGTAATAACTAAACTATAACTCTTTGATAGGTAAAAATGCAATTTTATCAAAGTATTTGACCTTTATTATTTAAAGTAAAACCCCTTATGACAAGTACACTTCATGAGTTCAAATTTATGTTCTCACCCTCATGGGATAAGATCGCTGCTGTCTCAACTAACAACTTAATCATCCCACAAAAGTTTTGGTACTTTAAACTCTAAAAGGGTTAAATCCCAAAAACCCATGATAAAAAAATTAAAACACCAATTAAACCACTAATCGAAAGCTGCATTAAGTTAAAGTTTTAATTGAAAGTTAGCAATCAACTGAGACTTTGAAATATAATTCTTCGTCAAAACCCTTAATGGATCATTAAGTGATGACATGACAACTGATATATAATTAAAACAAAAAATAATAATGGGTCATCATCATCACTTTCTTCATGAATTAAGGATTTAAGAGCAATACGTACGTTGTTTAGTATTCTTTTCCATGTTCTAACTTCATCTCATAGATAAGGAGAGAACGTATGATCTTATCAAGGTATAGCTTATCAAAATCCTTGGATACTCAATAGCCATCACTTTTTCCTCCCAATTCTTTGGTGGTATCTTGACCAATTTTTTCACCATTTCCTTGTTTGAAAAATACTTTCCACCTTGAGACCATTGATGATGTCAATAAATTCATTGGACATTGCTTTAATGCTTTCATCCAACTTCATCTTGAATAGCTTATATTCAAGGGTATGTAAACCAATTTTTGAATTATTGAGTCGGCTAGTTCCTTCTTGAGTGGTGGTCAAGTTATCCCAAACTTCCTTGGCACTTTAACACTGGGATACTTGACTCATTTGGAACCAATGCACAAAAGAGAGTATACGTGACTTTTATATTGAGTTGAGCATTCTTCTTGTCATTTGCATCCCAATCATCTTCATCTTTGGCCACTTCCAAATCACCATGTATGATTATTTTCCTAACAAAATAATCATTAGTTTGAATGAAGAGCTTCAAACTCGTCTTCTAATAAAAGTAGCTCTCACAATTGAAGAATCGAGGCCTCATAATGGATTGACCTTCTCCTAAGCTTGTTGAGCTAATTTCAAATGTCATTCTTTAAAACAAAATTTTTAAGCTTGAAAATTTTTTCTCCTAGTGGTTAAACTTTTGAAAAAAAACCTACCTTCGATATCAATTATTAGCTCAAAAATTCCAAGAGGGTGAATTGGTATTTAAAATTTAGCAAATGAAAGCTAGAAAATTTTTAAAAATTTTAACACAATGGTCTATAGTGGTTCATCTTCAAGTGCCTACCTTTACTCCTTATCCCCATTATTAAGGATTTTTCTAATTCTCTCTTTTAGAATCGATACCTTTCAAGGAATAACCTTTACAACTCCTTATCTTTTACTAAGACTAAGATAGAGACTTCTCCCTAATAGTCAAGGATTAACTAAAACCTCTATAGCTTTAGAGACTCAATTAAAAACCCTCCTAATTTATAAAATTGGTAAAATTGTGTGAAGAAAGAAACATCTCAAATGTGGGTGTAATCAAGGTAACAAATACAACTAAACACTTGGAATAAAGAAATGAAGCTAAACTCAGTAAGTGTTTATGTATATTTAAGGTATGTGTATGAGAAGAATAAAAGAATGAATTTTGAATTATAAGCTTTTGATCTTTGAAATCTTTTCTTTTGATTCCATTGGAGTATTCTTGGACACTATTTATGGTTTCTCTTTGATTTCTAGTCGTTTAGGGTTGTTGGGGGAGTAAAAAGTTATTTAGAGCATTTAATTCACGCATTAAAGTCCCCTTACAATTTTTGGTATCGAAATCAATATCCATACTTTTGGGTTAGATACTGATACCTAAAGAACAAGTATCAACACCTTACATCTCTAGATAATACTATGGCTATTGAACTTTTAAGGTATCGATACCATCAATAGAATATCAATATTTACTATAGCAAAAGACCTAAAATGACTTGAACTGTGTTTAAAACATGTTCAAAGGCATTTGGTTAACTAAAGAACATAAGACGCGATTAAAATCAATTAAAACAAGTGTTCTTGAGTTTTTTTGGACTTGAAATCATTTTCTAATATATTTATTTTGTTTTCTAACATAAATGACTTACGGAATAAAATAGAAGATTAGTCTTAAAAATTGTTATTTCAAAAGCTTTATAGACCAAAGATAACACTACTAAAGGCATCAAGACTAAACTCTTAATTACATGTCACTGTATAAAAATTATTTTTTATTAAACCCCATGGATTACGAACGATTTAGATTATCTATTAATATAAGTTGTCTTATTATATTGCAACCAATACATGTAATGCAACTTAATATTTATTTTGTATTCTTCATGTCCATTTTAAGGTCGTGTTTTGGGTTCGCGGCTGCCCCTCCCAACAATATCGTTTCCAAAGTTTGAATTTGCGTCTCCACTTGGAAATACAATGTATCTTACCACCGCACCCAACACTTATTGATTAATGCAACTTAATATTATCTAAATTTAGGTAATAAATGAATTAATATTTGCTTGTATATTTTACTTTACATGCCACAACCATTAAGGACATTCATAGAAATAGTCATTTGGAAAATTTTATATATTCAAGTACTTTGAAAATTACGAGTAGATAATAACAAAATAATTACACTAAAGGCACAAATCCTAAAGAAGAACAAATCAAGATATTGGAGCCAATTACAGAAACGTAAAATGGGTTTCTTGATATATCGATAGTCGAAGGTGAAATCTAGGATTTTAAGGTAAGGATATGGTGACTAAATTGGAAATAAAATAAAAAAATTTGTACAAATAAAAATTTATTTTAACAAAATACCTATAAATTTTAATATTTTTTTATATTGATGTTAAATAGTATTATTTTTTATTTCTCAAGGTATCTACCGAAGCGAGCCTATTAATTAATTCTTCGTATTCTATAGGTTCATTTAGGGGTGGATGCTGACCACGAAATTTAAAGTTGCTCCATAACCAGGACGAGGTTCGAACCTTCGATCATTGATTAAAGTAGGAGAGACTCTTACCATATCACCTAACTCTAGTGGAAAAAATGTAAAAGCAATTAATATTGTTTTATGTATGTATATTTGATAAAAACATAATTACAATCTAGCGTGTAAAAGTAAATAGATTATGGTAAGAGAAAATTAGAATTATGTGATAAATATATTTATAAAAATATTAAAAAAAATTAAATAGGGCTTTAGTTAAAATGGGATAAATATAAAAAATATACATAAAATTTGATCCAATTTGCAGTTTAATACATGAATTTTGATTTTGTGTAATTATACACATTAAATTTTGATTTTGATTCAAATGCATACGTAAAAATTTTATTTTTGATTCAATTATACATATTAAATAAATGAATACATCAATTTATTTTATATTATATAAGTACAATTACTTGTATATGTAATATGTAAACACAAAATGGTGTTATATCAATAATAATGCTAGTGGTCAAAATTGAATCAATTCAAAATGTCATGAATAAAATTTCATAGACTCAAAGTTCATACATAAAATTGCACATTGAACTAAATTCATCTGTAATTTTTAGATTTATCTCGTTAAAAATTATAGTGTCTCAAGTTCAATTTTTATTATGTGTGTATTTTTTTTTATTTTTATATGAAAGATATAAAAATATAAAAACACTGAAAATAATATAATTTACTTTGTAAAACAATGGTGTTTTAGAGTTATTACCCAACTGAATTGGTGCTCGGTTGATTTATGATACCAACTCAATTAGGGACCTAAGGTTTAAATCACTATTTGGGGTTTGAACTTTATTTTTTGGTCCAAGTTAGTCCTTAAACTTGGTAATTGTTCCATATCAAGGCATGAATTAGGCAATTGATCCCACATTGGGGTTTGAACTTTTTTTGTCCAAGTTCATCCCTGAACTTAGCTATTATTCTCATATTGAGGCATGAACTTGGCAATTATTTCCTCATTGGGGCCTAAACTTCAAGGTTTTCAAGGAAAAATCAAAGACTAACTTGGACAAAAAAAAGTTCAAGGCCCAATGTGGAAATAATTGCCAAGTTCGAGGATTAACTTGGATAAAAAAAAATCAACTCCAATGTAGGAACAATTGTCAAATTCAAGAGCTAACTTGGAGAAAAAAGAAAAAGAAAATTCAACCCTAATCTGAAAGTAATTGCCAAGTTAATATCCTAAAAACTAATTTAATTCAAGTTTAGTATATAGTATAAATATTTATATTTAATATTTTTCTTTAAATTAAAATAAAATATTATTGCTTTTAATATATATTATTAAATATTTTCCATCTTATTATATTTAATAACATTTTAAAACATTAAAATTTAATAATTTATTTTTACAAATATTTTTAATGTTATTTTAATATAATTATAAAAATATTTTAGGAAATCATATCAATAAATTTGATCAAGAAATATTATTTATTTAAATTTTTATAAGATATTAATAATATAAATAAAAAAATTATATCTAATAATAAAATTGATATTTAGTCTATTCGTCATCTAATTCTTTCACTCATAAAATACTAAAAATCAGGAAGAAAAATTTGATTTGTCAATCTTGCATTGAAAAGAAATAGAAATGACGTGCAATCACAGTTCTATACAATCTTTTTTCCTCTCAAACTTTCTTTACTTTTCTTAGCTATAATGTCTATCCAAATAAGGGAAAAGATTACCCATTTCTTTACTTTCCCCTCTTCACTTCTAAGCCAAACATAGACTTAGTAGATACCCAAAACTAAATTCTACACAGCTTTGCTACTTCTTGGATAAATAGAAAGCTTTGCCAATGAAAGATTGGAAGATAGATCATGTTAGAGATGAAAGAAATCATGTTAGATTGTAGTGTAGGCTATACACTTAATAAGCATTGCAGATGGTATTATTGCAAAACTTGGCAGTGAATCAAACTGTTTACATAAATGCCCCTACAATTATCCAATTCCAGCTTCTAATGGCTATATGACCCTATATTCACACTTTAATGTCTCTCAAGATACAAAGTTGATGCCCCATTCAGCAGCACTGGACTTGGATCTTGTTTTCCTTAATAAAATTTCTAATATATGGTCTCTCTCTCTCTCTCTCTCTCTCTCTCTTTCTCTTTCTCATAGTACAAAAATACTCGGGGCTCGTCTCAAATTTTTTATATAGCAATCATTATTTTGCGGTTTCATATATTCATTACTGACATTTGCCATTCATCGTACATTATAGTATTCATTAGGTTGGAAACTACGGAATCACTTAATCATGAGACCCAAAGTGCATCCCCCAGCATGCATCTATATCAGCAAGCAGTGTCAAGTTTTCGTTTGGAGATGATTCCTGCGGCAACAGGTTTGGAAGATTTAGTGCAAGATTGATGAAGTAGTTGCCTCGAGGGTTCGTCGCTCAGAAGTACTAGACCATTTCATCTGCATGAAGCTTCGCTTTCTCCAAGGACCCATATGCAGTTTCTTCTCCTCCATTGACCTTTTGGCAGCATCGCACATCACTCCCACGATAGGGTTGAGGTACTCAGTTTTGCCTACATAACACTCCGGTAATTTGTCTACCAGTTTGATGTACTCGTCGCATGCTTTTGCGATCTCGAACTGGTCCCTGAATTCCAGTTCGATTACGAATGGGATTTGCTTCTTTCGCCCTTGTGTGCTTGCCATCACCTCGACGTATTCATGTGACCCTGATGAATAAATCCTGAATCCTCAGTTTCACAGGAAAAATAACATAAACACGACATAAATAATTTAAAGAAACCAAACCTGCAGGATAGTTCTTGGTGTGTTTCCACTTAGAAACACAGAGAGTGGCCTTAAGGCCTTTGTGACAAAGCAGATTTATGACTCTCTTGCGCAAGCAGTTGATGCAGCCAATATCAAAGCTTAAGGTTTGATATTGATTAATGCAGCTACAAAACTCCATCTCTTTCGCTTCCTCTATTATTCCATTAACTTCTTGCCGTAACTTGAAACCTATTAACATGTAACGCTCTAGTATTTCCTACAACCAGGGCGATGGCAGAAAATTTGTTTAAAGAGATCGAAATTAAATTTAAATTTTTAGGAAAGTAAAAATATAATTTAATTATTTGAATAATTTATATTTTTAGTTTTTAAATAATTAAATTAAAATTTTATCATTTTTAAAGGATCAAAGTGTAATTTTATCTTTACTAATAAAAATTTTAAATAATTTAAGTAAAAAAATTTTCATTTTAGAGAGACTGGACCTTTGCCAACCTCTAACAACTCAAATTTCATACTCAATCCAATATTCAATTTTTAACATAACATGTTATTCAACTTTTAAAAAATAACACTTAATGCAAAGCTAGGAAATTTTTTGTTTTAGCATCCATATATAATCAAAAAAATTAATTTTAAAGTTGAAAATCTTCACTTTAAATTCAATTATAAATATTTTAGAGAGCTGAAAATATATTTTTTTTTCATTCAATTAAAGATTAAAAAACTTAAATTAAATTATTAATTTTAAGAGAAACCAACATAAGATACTAAGATCACTATTTGTCCCTAACTTCACATTAAATAATTCTATTATTTGAATTCAAACATCTATGACAACTTTATTGATTCTCATACTCACTTTTTAATTATAGTCAAGATTTGTTTCGAACTTAGGTGACACAGGTTCAAATTCCATCAATCCTTTTCTCCTCTCTCAATATTATAATGATAAAACAATTAATTATAAACTGAATATTTAAAAAAAGTAAAAGTAAAAATAAATATATGTAACTATTTAGAAATATAGTAAACAACAGGTAAATTTGTACTATTAATTTTTATATTGTTCGTAAGTTGCGAGCTTAATTCTTATATTTTAATTTGGTTATTTTTAGTGTTTGTATTTTTTTTTAATTTTATAATTTCATTATTGATCAAATGGTAACAGTTAAATTTGATAAGTTAAATTCTATTAATTTTAAAATTTTATATGACAAACACATTATCACATGTGTAATGACATATTAATTTGTTATTTTTCACATAATATTTATACAAAAAAAGTTATTTTAATTAATGGATATGCATATAAATTAGAACTAGAATATTAGAATTCGAAATGTAAAAGTTAAAATTGATCAAATTAGAGAATGAAGACTAAACCAACAACTTACATGTATATAGTACAAGACTTGCAGAATTTGATCTAATAAATTTAACCGCTATTATTTGAGTTAAGATTGAAATTTTAAAATTTGAAAAATATATAAATTAAAACTAATTATTTAAAAAATATAAAGACTAAAAAAATAATAATTTTTATGAGTTAAAACTTCATATATAGCATTACATCTATAAATTAGTTAATTTCTCAAAAACAGTTAATTACTAGGCTGGATTTCTTTTTTGGATGAATGTAAGGCTGGAGTTAAATCAATAAAAGAATACAAAAAAAAAAAGTCACATTTGCAACCAAACATGTGGATAATTACACTCATTCATTTGAAAAACAAGCAGACCACAATTCAACCACAAATTAAAAAATTTAGATTATGAGCAATTAAAAAAAAAAAGAAAAGAAAATCAAGCTTTTAATGGAAGTAAATTAAGGGTCGTATAGATTTCTCTGGACCTATCAATTGCTTAGGTTTAATCTTGCATTCAATGAATTGAAAGCTACTCCTTTGTTTGTCTGCTATTTCAGATTTTTCATCACTTCAAACCATTACCAGGAAAATAATATCATGATATCTTTTTTCAAGAAAATCCCCACACTAAAATACAAAATTTTCATTTTCCACTTCATATTATTTTACAACTTTAAAAATTTAAAATTTAAAATTTAATTCACGACGTAAAAAACATTAGAATTTATTTAAATTGTATGATGATAAGAGAGAGAGAGAGAGAGAGAGAGAGAGAGAGAGAGAGAGAGAGAGAGAGAGAGAGAGAGAGAAATGTGCCTGAAGCAAGGCCTGCTGAGATTCCCAGTAAAGGGTGTGTTGGATAGAATCGTTGGATTCATTACCATCTGATCCATAGCCATCGGTTGTTGCATCATTAACGCAATTACCATCTGATTCTGCAAAATCATTGTACAAAAACTCTGAAACTTTCTCTTCAAGGCTTTTCTTGTTATAATTATTATGAAGCCCAGGTTTTTGAGGAGCATGATCATGATCACGATCACGATGCTGATGGCCATTCAATTTCTGATCAAGAGCCTTCTCTTCTATGAGCTTACCCATAATCTCCTTTTTCTAACCAAAATAGATACGCATAAGAGAAAATCTAAACTAAAAATGAAAAAGAAGAAGAAGAAGAAGGAGAGGGAGGAGAAAGAGAAAAAAAAAAAAAAAACAGAAGAAAAGGCTCTTGCACAAAATATCCAACACGAGGAAGGCATGTATATATATTGTTGGCATTTTTGTTCGTTCGCACATTCCGTTGCAATGTATCTTAAAATTGTACTCAACATTTATTATTAACAAAATATATTTTTTTATGAAACAATAATTTTTTTTTCATATTAGTGTTATCAGCTTGAATACATTTCTTCGTTAATATTATGTATTTATAAAAAAATTAATTATTTTTTAAAATTTAGTCAAAATAATACACTAAATGCATTTCTTTTAAAATGATAATTAAACAATTTTTTAAGTAATACCTATAAATCAATACCCATTAACAGAATCATTTATATTTTTTTTTTTTTTTTTGTTTCCGGACAATTTTCTTTAAAATCCAAAATTACTTTAATTCTACAATCTAATGTTAAGCTTGGTTATGCTCTGCTTTGTCTTTTATTAAGATATCCAAGCTTGTTTTTCACTTTTAAGCAAGTAATTTCTTTATTTCCTTTCAATAATTTATATCATTTTATTTTCCATAAAAAAAAATTTTCATTTTATTCATATTTAAATGCAATCATGTTTCTTAAATTCGTTGTCTCGTCTTTGATATTTTTAAAAATTATAAAATGTAATACAATAAAAATTAAAAAGTTTTTAAAATATTAAAATATGAAGCATTTATGATAAAAAAATAAAAATCCTAAGCATTTAATTAATTTATTTTAATTTGAAATATTTTTTCCCACATTAAAAGTTAAAAAATATTTTTTAAACCCCTTCTAACCCTGAGTTTTGGACAGCTGCACTCTCAAACAACTCCCAGATCCGAACTTACAAAAATTACAAATGTCTCGGATTTAAATTTGGTTAGACTTAATTTTCTGAAACAAGTTTTTTTAACATTATTTTCTTTATTCGTAAAATTTAAATAAAAAATTTTATTTAAAAGACATCGAACTCTTTTATCATTAAACTTAACAAATAATGATATATCTTTTTACCCTCAACTTATATATAAATAATTCAAAAGATTAAGATAGTGTAGCATGGAAAATTAAATTGATGATACATAAAATAAAAGAAGAAAAGTCCAATGTGAGAAAGAAGTGAAATATATAAAATAAAGAAACCACAAAGATGGTGGACCAAACTTTTCTTTCTCTTCCAATACTCACAAAAATCTTGTTTTTTTTTTTCTTAGGGATGGAAAGTAGTGGAATTATTAATGAAAAATGCACGTGAACAAAATAAAAGGGTTACAGGAAAGTATATTCCCACAGTGGCGAATTCAGGAGCGCGCAAGTTCTCGATCTTTAAAATAAATTTTTAAAATTTTAATGATAAAATTATATTTTGACTTTTTAAAAATAATAAAAAAATTAATTTAATCTTTAAGAATTATAAATATATAAATTATTAAAATGATAAAATTACATTTTTACTATCATACAAATATATAATTTAATTTTGATTCCCTTAAAAAATTTTTAATTTTGCCACTGTATTCACAAGTATAAACCTACAATATTACATGTTCATAACACCATACATATTGAGGATGGAATTTATATACAGCATGCATCATCAAAATTGAAATAATTTTACATCGATATTTTTAATACAATGATAATTTAAATTTAAATTATTTTTAAAAATCTTGTTCACTCTTGTTATTGAAATAGAAAGAAAAAGAAGAAGAAGAATGCTTTCGTGATCCATCAGAACTGAAAAAGCTAAAGGAAAGCATGTTTCGTACTTCTTGTCATTTAAATATAAGCCTAAATTAAAGACATTGGTCTTTAAACAAAAAAAAGTCGACAGATCCGTTGAGTTAGGGTTTTCCTAGTTCCTCTCATTCTTTTGTTTTTGTTTGCTTAATCGTAGTAAAATCTTCTGAATTTTAGGGTTTTGATCCCCTGCGATCACAACTTTAATCTTTTTTCTTGTTTTTTGAATTAGTTTACAATCCTTTTTCCTCATCAATGACTTCAGCGTACCAACCTACGATGGAAGAAGATCTCACAAAATTGAATATCGAAGATGAAGATGACGATCCGGTAATAGAGCAATTAGATGGGGATATCAAAGAAGATGAGTTTTACTTTTGTTTGGTGGGGAGGGTTTTAACCAACATGACAGTGCACTTTCTATCATTGAGAAATATATTAGTCAAAATCTCTGGCATCTAATTGAAGGAGTTACGATTATCGAGTTAGAGGATAAAATAATTTTGTTTCGATTTTATAATGAACTAGATATTGAGAGAGTGATTAAAGGTACTCCTTGGTTTTTTAATCGGCATCTAATTATTTTTCATCGGCTATCGGTAGGGGAAGATCCAATTCAGGTTTCATTGTTTTTTACAAGATTTTGAATCCAAATCCATAATTTTCCCACAGGTTGTATGTTCGAGAACATGGCGAGACAACTGCGTAATTTTATAGGGCATTTTGTTGAATACGACACAACCATTATCACCCAGGGAGTCAAGAAATTCATGCGAATAAAGGTTGAGTTAGATGTACGAAAGCCATTGAAAAGGAAGAAATGAATTGTTTTCGGTCCAGAAAAAAAGTACTTATGCCAATTTTTAGTATGAGAAGTTATCTCTTTTTTGTTATATGTACGGTAAATTAGGGCATGGCGAAATTTTTTTCCCTATATGATTAACCATGGGAGCGTAGGAATTTTCTTTTAGGTGGGATGTGCCTTTAAGAGTAGTCCCTAATAGGAATCCACAAAGTACTAGTAGATGACTAAGAGATGCACCAAATAGTTTGGTAAGGGTGGGTCCTAGTAACGCGGGTCAAAGAGAACATGTATTTCACGGCTCCCATAGTGGGGTCAACTCGAGTCATGAAGAAGTATATACTAGAGGAAAAGCATCAGTAGTTGGAAGAGAAAAGTTGCGACTGGCTGAGAGTGCATTATGGATTAAGGAAAGACACTCCTGAACTTCAGTAGAAGAAGATGTGTTTGGAGAGGGTGGGGAAACTGCCCGATTGGGATTTTTGAGGGAAAGAAGAGACAGAGGCTGTTCAGATTTAGTCTAGATAGTAGCAACAAGATCGATACTGATTTGAATAGTCAATTGGCCAGAAAATCGATCCTAAGACTGTTTTAAGTTGGAATGTCCATGGTTTGTGACAGCCACGGGCAGTTGGGCGTCTTAAGAACTTCTTGAGACAAAATCAGCCTAAACTTCTATTTCTAATGGAAAAAAAGGTCAGCCAAAGAAAGATGGAGAAAATTTGCATGTCTTGTGGATTCAGTATTGGAATTGATATTAGCGCGGAGGGATTTAGAGGAGGACTTTCGCTTGGGAGGAAGGATAACATGGATATATCCTTAAGGAGTTTCTTTCAACATCATATAGATGTTAACGTTCAAGAGATTGATCAAGAGGAAAGTTTGAGACTTACAGGGTTTTATGGATCCTCGATTGAACATTTAAGAAGAGATTCATGGAATATGTTAAGTAGGCTAAAAGAAGATTGCAATGATCCTTGGCTCGTGTTAAGAGATTTTAATGAGATCATGTTTTCTTTTGAAAAAAGAGGAGGACGAGTTAGAGAATAAAGACAAATGAAAGCCTTTCGCGAAGCTCTAGAAGATTGTGACTTGAGTAATTTAGGGTTTTGAGGTGCATGGTATACAAGAGAGAGAGAGGAAAATTGGTGACCAACAACATTAGGGAAAGGCTAGATAGAGTTGTAGTTAATCCCAAATTATGGGATCAATGTCCAAACTATGCGGCATCACACCTTCCTCATGGTTTTTCGAATCACTATCCAATTCGAGTAGAAATGGAAAGTAAGGAGCAAGGCTTTGGTCAGAGAAAAAAATTCCCATTCCGATTCAATGCAGATTGGATTCTAAAAGAAGATTTTGAGACACAAGTTAATGAGGGATGGTCGCGCGAAGCAATGGATCTTCCGGAAAAATTGGAAAGCTTGGGTATTTTTCTAATGGAGTGGAGTAACACATGTAGAAAGAGACGCCAGAAGCGGAAGAAAGACTTAAACGAAAAAATTGACAATCTAAAATCTGATGAGCCAAACGATGATAATCTTGAAGAGTTTATTGAGATAAAATTAGCCCATCAAAATGGAAGCTGACAAGAAGAGGTTTACTGGGAGTAACGTGCTCGAGCTAATTGGTTAAGAATGGGAGACAGGAACACATCATTTTTTCATAAATTTGCATCCTCTTGAAAAAAGAAAAATACAGTTAAAAGGTTAGTAAAACTGGACGGGCACTGTGTAGAAGGGGATGAAGCTTTGCTTAATCTAGCTACGAAATACTTCGAAGATCTTTTTGAGGCTAAACTAGTACGTAACTGTGAAACACTTTTAAACAACATTCGACCATGTACCACGCCCTCTACAAATGAAGAGTTGTTAAAGAATTTCACGGAATAATAATTGATCAAAGCAATTAAATCTATGGTGCCACTCAAATCTTCCGGTAAAGACGGATTCCCTGCACTTTTCTATAAAAAAATTTGGTATATTATTGGGGAAGATGTGACTAATTATTGTCTAGATGTGTTAAACAATAGGAAGGACATGAGGGTGATTAACAACACAACAATAGTCTTGATCCCCAAAGTACAAAATCCAGATAATATGGGACAGTTTCATCCAATCAGTTTGTGCAATGTTCTATTAAAAATTTTATCGAAAGTTGTTGCAAATAGGTTTAGGGTGGCACTTCAAGGGTACATTAACGAAACATAAGGTGTGTTTGTGCTAGGTCGACATATTACGGATAATATTTTAGTCGCATAAGAATTACTGCACTTATTTAAAATGAAGAAACAGGGAAATGAAAACTTTGCTCTTAAACCATATATGAGCAAAGCATATGACAAAGTGGAATGGGTTTTTGGAAAAGATGATGTTAAGCCTAGTGTTCAAGTCGAAGTGGGTTGAATTGGTGATGAATTTTGTCAAGAACGTATCCTATTCTGTACTCCTTAACGGGAATTTAGGAAGGATTTTCAATCCTTCACGAGGTCTATGGCAAGGAGACCCGTTGAGCCCATATTTGTTTATCTTTTGTGCTGAACGATTTTCTAGGCTACTTCATATTGCGAGACAAAAGAGAAAATTGAGGGAAGTAAGGGTAGGAAGAGGAAGTTAGGTTCTAACCTACCTATTTTTCGTTGATGATAGTATCCTTTTTGGCAAGGCAACATCAAAAAGTGCTCAGGCAATGAAGCCCGTTATTAAAGATTATGAAGTTATGTCCAGTCAATTAGTGAATTTTGAAAAGTCTTTGATTTATTTTAGTAACAATGTTGATGAATCAGATAAACGAAGGATCGAAAGTGAGTTGGGTGTTAGAATTGCGAACATTCTAGAGAAATACTTAGGGTTACCAACGATGGTTGGTAAATGAAAAAAGGACACCTTTGTAGGAATAAAAGAAAGATTCTTAAAAAGGTTGTAAGATTGGAGTGTTCGTAATCTATCTATTGGTGGCAAAGAGGTTTTTATTAAATCAACTTTGTAGGCCATCCTAATTTATGCTATGCAGTGTTTTTTGTTACCGATTTCTTTTTGCCAAGAATTAGAAAACTTAATGTGAAAATTTTGGTGGCATAATATAAAATCCAACAAAGGTATTCACTAGTGTTCTTGGAAAGCTTTATGTGTTCCCAAAGTGTATGAAGGGATTGGTTTTAGGAATTTATCGAGTTTTAATAAAGCCCTGTTAGCGAAACAGGGTTGAAAGCTAATACTAATCTGAAAAGTATCTTTGCACGTGTTATGAAAAATAAATATTACTCGAGAGGCGATTTTATGAGTGCAGGGTTAGGAGCACAACCTTATTTTACCTGTAAAAGTATTTGGGGGACACGGAGCATACTACAAGAAGGCCTTTGTTGGAGAATTGGTAACGGGAAGTCTGTAAATGTGTGGAACGACTACTGGATCCTAGGGCTTGAGAATGAAAGAGCACAAATTCAGAACATAGATATCAAATTCACTACAGTAGCAGACTTAATTAATGAAGAATCTAATACCCAGAAAGTGGATAAAATGGAAGAGATTTTTCCCAAGGAACAAGCTGATCGAATATTAGCAATCCCTCTTATAAACCATGATTTCTCGGATACGTTAGTATGGAGGGGTGACAGCTCCGGAGAGTATTCCTATAATAGCCTGATTTTTACTTGTATCGAAAACAGTGATTTCAGGATCACAACTCTGATGAGTCGAGTAAAAAATTTATTTATCTTAATATTTACGATGCCATTAGCATCACATTAAAATTTGAATAGGAAATTTTGATGTTAGATAGTGAATTGAGTAGAAAGGACTAAATCGTAAAAGGTACAAAAGTAGAGTTGATAAATTAGAAGGATTGAATGAACAAATAAACCAAAGTATATTAGTGAGTACATTATGATGTAAAATAATTGGGAATAGGTGAGATTAATTGAAGTTAAAAAAATGATTAACTAAATTAATTAAGAAAATCAAATTATTTACAAAATTACCCTTTTGTATATAAAGGAAAGGTATAAAGTCAAAATTAGCCCTTAACATTTGGTGGTTTTGTCATTTCAGCCCTTATCATTTTTTTTGGGTCATTTTCATACACAACTTTTATTTTTTTTGTCAAATTGATCAATTTTTAACGGTCTTGTTGACGTGGCTGTTAAAGAGTTAACGACGCTAACGTGAAAATTTTTTTCCCAGCTGAATTAGTACACATAGGCATCTGCTGAATTGGCATATAAAACAAAAATGCTACATCAGCAAAAAAATTTAAATTTAAAACATAAATTAAATTAAAAAAAATAAAATATTTACCCACATTAAACGATTAACTTTAAACCAAACCCAAACAAAGGTAAAAAAGAAAAATAGTCGATCAGATCAAAGAAACATTTCTGCCAACCAACAAAATGGCTGGCAATATCTACAAAGAATTGATTTTGATTCTAAAAACAACCCAACTTCCCCTAACAATTCAACCAGGGAATTAGAGAATCAACTAACTGGGGAAAAAACAATTGCAGATGAAAATGTAACTCTTCCAACCTTTGGTTTGAGATATTCTGCAATATGTTCTTCTGCAGCTCACTGTGATAACCTGCAACGACAACAGCTTTTGTCTTTCTTTTCTTCTAACACCGAGCCTTTCCACTTCCAAGGGTGAGCTCAAGATCATCCAATCTAACTTCATGAATCCTCTATCCTTCCCATGGCTTCACCTTTCCACTCTCAAATTGAAACTCTGAACCATGCCCTTTCTCTTTGATAAAATCATTAGGCAAGCTTTGTGAAGTAACGTGCTTCACAAGATTAAAGGTTGGAGAAGTTGGCATTTAAGAAGTAGAAGGTGCAAACTTTTGAAAGCTTATTCATTGACCAGATTTGATTTTTGATGCATCAGACTCATCGCATTCAGGTATAGCAGCCAAGGCATGAAAATGACAGTGAATGGGACTAGTTGGGGAAGAGACTACATACAATGGGTAGTTAAAAGAGACCATCGACTCTTTAACAATGTCCTCCAAGTTGGGAATTAGCTTAGGATTTACCAAGTCGAACAGTTTGTACCTTTTCTTCTCTATAATTTTGAGCATCAATCTTCATCAATCCTCATTTCAAAATTGGGGGATCACATTAGGAAAAGAAGAATACTAAAAATCTCCAAAATATTTGAAACCTAAATCCCCAAATTTTTAAACTTAAACCAAAATCCCCAAACCCAACAACCCCAAAAATCCCTAAATCCCTAAATTTCTTAAACCTAAACCAAATTCTCCAAAGCTAACAACCCTAAAAATCTCAAAAATCACTAAAATTTTAAAACCTAAATCCCCAAATTCCTAAAAATTTTCAAATCTAAAACCCGAAATACCCCACATTTTTTAAACCTAAACCAAAATCCCCAAACCCAATAAACCTAAAACTTAATCGAAATTAAAAATTATAGAAGCATACCTCAAAATTTTCATTTCTCAGGTTAGGGTTCTAAACAAAGTCTTGATTGAAAACATAATCTGATCGACTATTTTTCTTTTTTTACTTTTGTTTGGGTTTTTCATTAGAGTTAACCGTTTAATTTTTTTACTTTCCTTAATTCTTTTAACTTTGGGTAAATATTAATTTTTAATTTAATTTATATTTTAACTTCAAAAATATTTTTGTTGATATGGCATTTTTGTCTTATATGCCACGTCAGCATATGCTTACGTGTACTAATCCAGTTGGGGAAAAAAATTTCACGTCAGCATCGTTAACTCTTTAATAGCCACGTTAGTAAGACCGTTAAAAATTGATCAATTTGACAAAAAAACAAAGGTTGTGTATGAAAATGACCCCAAAAAATGATAAGGGCTAAAATGATAAAACCACCAAACGTTAAGGGCTAATTTTGACTTTATGCCTAAAGGAAATTAAAAGAAGTAAATAGAGAAAAATTCACTTGTTTCTTCTTCTTCTACACAGCTAAGGCAAGAGAAGTTAGGGTTTTCATCCCCAAAATTTGAGCTTTGATTTGAGTAAGAAAAAGTTAATCATTTTTAGTAATTTTCGTGTTTTTGATTCCGTATCAACTTTATCTAGCTTATGCAATGATTAATTTGTGAATTTATCAAATATTATGAAACTTACCATTGTTAAAAATACTTTTTATTGAAAGCTCTTGATAGATTTGAATGCTTGATACTTGGGTTAAATCTTTTTGTAAATGATTTTTTTTTATGAAATTAGGGTTTAAGGACTAAAATATAAAAATGATGAAAATACATGTATTGTTGTGCAAATGAATGTGTAAAGGGGTTGGATAAACACCTTAGAGAATTTGGATAAGGTTGATTATGTAAGAGAAGGGTTATTTTGCATGTTTTATGTTGAAAGGACTAGATTGAATAAAAAGAAAATATTAAGGGTAAAATATAATTTTCCCAAAAAGGACTAAATTATGTTGAATGACTCAATTATGTGATTTAATGTGAGAATTGGATGATTTGTGGACGTAGACTACGATCGTGCTTCAGATCGTAAAAAAGAGAAATTAGTAGAGTAGTCCCTAAAGTCTAATCGTAACTACAAGTTTGTCTGGTAAGTTCATAATGTAAAATTTTCCTTAACATTTCTTATATGTATATTATCATTGTTCAATAATTAGAAGTAATTAAAATTGAAGAGATCAAAGAAATGAAACGAAAGAGATAGTAGGCTTTATGCCGTTGAAAAGGTATCGACGGGATGGCTGGAGTACTACATATGTTGCGAGTCCTCGACAGCTCATGTGAGCAACATCGTGATTCGAAAAAGAGATATGAATCCTAAATGGATTATAGGCCCTTCGATGATTAGGACTTATGCTTTATGCATACTCCCGACAGCTCATGTAAGTATCATCATTAGGGAACAGTTTACAGACAGACACCGTTCAATTGGCTGGGATACCACATATGTTCTGAGTCCTCTACAGCTCGTGTGAGCAACATCGGGTATTGGTAACAGAAAAGTTATAGATAAAAAGTGAAAGTTTGTAATTGACTCGAGAAAGCAATGGGACTGGCTCGGTTTAGTTATAGCTGCTTTATACAAATGTTTAGTAACTCTTCAAAACTATCGAACTTACTAACCTATGAAGTTTACCAAAGATGTTATTGTTTTGTAGATTGTTTTCCTGATTGAAGATCAGATCATCATCTCTCAGAAGTCACACTTCACAGAGCTTCTTAGTAGTTTTTACATCTATCGATCTTATGGCATGTACTAGGATGATATTATCTTTTATTTTATGTAAATGAGATCGTGAAAACCTTGTTGTGTTGATGAAATGATGAATGTGGTAATGCATATTGTGCAAGTTGAAGTATAGACTTAAAAGTACTATGTAAGGACTAGAAATTTATGTATTTTGTGTTGGCTTAATGCATATTAAAGTCATGAATGTTTTGAGTTGATAAACTTCTGTTTTGACATGATTCTTGAGATTCTGCATACTTGTTTCGATAGAACCCCTGCATGTATTAGTAGAAGTACAAGGTGGGAGAGAGGTTGTTCACTGACTTAGGTTGTATCGGTAGTTGAATAGCAAGTATCGGTAGTTATTTGTTTAGAAGTATCGGTAGTTTATATACTTGTATCGGTAGTTTGTATACTTGTATCGGTAGAAGTTGCAGGGTGAGACTTTGAGCTCTCTGGAGTCTTTAGTATCAGTAGAAGTAAGACTTATTTCAGTAAAAGAGTCACTTGTATCGGTAGAAGTCTGCACTATTCCTGAACTGTTTACTGATTTGACAACTACCGATACTTGTCCAACAAGTACCGATAAAAGTCTTCAAAAATGTAGAAATTAACCTTTTTACCTTATTGAATTGTGTTTATAATCAAATGATGATATATGATGTGTGGAGTGAATTTCTTTAATAAATAAGACTGAATAACATGATGTTAAAGTTGAATAGTGAATAATGGATAGTAAGACATCGGAATCCTAATCGATGACGATTTTCGAGTTTTAAGTGTTACATTTAATGGTATCAAAGCTTACAGTTTATCCATTTTTTGGACTGTAACAATTGCATTAAATGATCTAGTGGTACAGGTCATATCAACCTGTGATAATGTTATCTAGATGAATCTGATCTAATCATAGTTTTTACAAATAAAAGTAGAGATGTTCGATTCTAAAAGAGACGAAACCAACGAGGTAAGCAGCAATGACCCGATGAGTGATTTCGGGGCTAGTCATGGGGCACCTAACTTGCCAATAACAGAAAGTCAAGCCAAAATCATATTCTTCGTCTTAATGGGATAGTGGTTCTCAAAATTTATGTAGAAGAATCCTATGGCTACAAAGCCTATTGCCCGACCTATGACACTCCCATAAGGCCTCCACCTCTTCTTGTGATAGAAGAGAGGCATTGTATGCCAACGGATAGGGTAAAAAAATATGGGGTGGAAGAATTCAGCGAATATGTTGAGGATGATCCATCTAGGGCTGAGTATTGGTTGGAAAACACTCTGAGAGTACTGAATGAAATGGCTTGCCCGCTTGAAGACTATGTTAGGTGTGCTATTTCGTTATTGAAAGACGAGGCATACAATTGGTAGATGATAATTTTAGTAATGGTGCTTGAAAATGAAGTTACTTGGGGATTTTTCCAAGAAGAGTTCAAAAACAAATACATCAGTAAGCAGTACCTGGATAAAAAGAAGAAGGAATTCCTAGTGTTGAGATAGGGAAACAAGATAGTGATAGAGTACGAATGGGAATTTGTTCTTCTTAGCAAGTATGCACGAGAGATTGTACCTACAGACGAGGCTGTGTTTTCAATTTGAGGATGGTTTGAATGATGAGATAAAGATGATTATAAGTGGTTCAAAAATATGACCGTTTGTTGTCCTGACAGACAGAGCACAGAAAATGGAGGAAATATACAATCATAAGAGGTAAAAAGAGAAGAGGTTTCGAGAGTTCGAAAAGAAGAATTCTACTAGAACCTTCTCTATGCCAACACCAAAGAAATTCAGAGATAGTGAAGCCCGGGGAGCAATCTTTTTTGAATTTCTGAGTAGGAGCTGATCAGGGCCACCAGAGTCTACATTTCAGAATCAGCCAGTTGATAGTGTTGTTAGTGTCTAAAATGCACCGAAACCAGTATGTGAGCATTGTAAAAGAATCTATTCAAGCAAATGTCGATTGATTAACGGAGCTTGTTTCTAATGTGGTGGTAACGATCACTTATACGGAATTGCCTGATGAATTCTAAAGCAAAGGAAGTTAGGAGTGTGAACCCTTAAATTACTCCACAGAAAGGCAAATGCATAGGGCAAAGTAGTAGTGCAGGTGGGAACCGAAATGAAAACAGAGATAATGTAAACAGGTCGGAAGCCAAACCATCTACACGGACATATGCCATCAGAGCTAGAAGATGCTATCGCTCCCGATGTTGTGGCTAATATATTTTATATTTTTAATGATATTGTATGTGCTTTGATTGACCTGAGATCGACTCATTCATATATTTGTACTTCCTTAGCAACTGATAAGAAATTATCTATCGAGTCGACTAAATTTGATGTACAAGTTACAAACCCATTGGGTCATAGTGTCATTGTTAACATGGTATGTTGTAAATGTCCACTGAAAGTCCAGGGCTGTGAATTTCCTACTGACCTAATGTTATTACCATTCACCGATTTTGACATGATATTGGGTATGGATTGGTTATCTGAACACGATGCAATAGTGATTTGCAAGCAAAGACATATTAGCTTGAAATGCCCGACAGGTGAAGTAATCACAGTTAAGTCCGATAGATTGAATAATGAAACGAGAGTGATTTCAGCTATTTCAGCACAGAATATGATTCGTAGAGGCTGTAAAGCATTCCTGACATACATACTCGATACACGAGGTTCAGAGATAGAGTTGAAACAAGTACTGATTACTAATGAGTATACAGATGTGTTTTCAGAAGAATTACCGAGTTTGCCACCAATTAGAAGGTAGAATTTGGTATTGATTCGCTATTTGACACCGGTCCGATCTCAATTCTACCATACAGAATGGCACCGATCGAGTTGAAAGAGTTGAAAGCTCAGATGCAAGAATTGTTAGACGGAGGGTTCATACGACCAAGCGTATCACCTTCGGGTGCGCCCATGTTATTCATGAAAAAGAAAGATGGCACGATGCGGATGTGTATAGATTACAGACAGCTGAATAAGGTGACAATTAAGAATAAGTACTCGTTGCCTCGGATTGATGAGTTATTTGATCAGTTAAAAGGTGCAAGCGTATTGTCCAAGATAGACCTCCAGTCAAGTTACTACCAGATGTGAGTGAAAAATTATGATATAATGAAAAAGACATTCAAGACCCAATATGGTCGTTATGAGTTCCTGGCTATGCTGTTTGGGTTAACTAACGCCCTAGTAGCATTTATGAATTTGATGAACAGAGTATTCCAACCTCAGTTGGATAGGTTTGTAGTTGTGTTTATTGATGACATATTGATCTACTCCAATATAGAATTAGAACATACTCAGCATCTAAGAGAAGTGTTACAGATTTTACGAGAAAAATAGTTGTATGCAAAATTCAGTAAATGTGAATTCTAACTTCAAGAGATTGGGTTTTTGGGGCATGTAGTATCTTCAGAAGGAATACGGGTTTATCCGAGCAAAGTCTCAGCTATTCTCAATTGGAAAGTATCGAAGAATGTCTCTGAGGTATGTAGTTTCCTGGGATTAGCAAGTTATTATCGTTGGTTCGTAAAAGATTTCTCTATCATAGCTTTACCAATGACGAAGCTGTTACAGAAAAATATCTAGTTTGTTTGGTCTGACGATTGCCAACAGAATTTCGATCAATTAAAAAATTTATTAATAGAAGCTTCGATTTTGATGCAGCTTGAGTCGAAAAAAGAGTTCATTGTTTACAGTGACGCGTCTTTGAGTGGGTTGGGATGCGTTTTGATGCAATATGGGAAGTGATAGCTTATGCCTTCCGTTAGTTAAAACCACATAAAAAGAATTATCCGACTCATGATCTAGAGTTAACTGTCATAGTCTTTGCATTAAACATTTGGCATCACTATTTTTATGGGGAGAGATGCCACGTGTTTATTGACCATAAGAGCTTGAGGTATCTGATGACATAAAGGGAGCTGAATTTGCAACAGCACCGGTGGTTAGAGCTGTTAAAGGATTATGACCTTGTGATTGATTATAACCTTGGAAAAGCTAACGTTGTTGCTGATGCCGTGAGCCAGAAGTCATTATTTGCACTGAAAGTAATGAATGCTCGATTACCCCTAGAGAATGATGGTTCTGTCACTGCTGAACTCAAGACGATATCATTATTTCTACAGCGGATTCAGGAATTACAAGGGAACGATCTAAAGCTTATAACTAATAAGGGACAGATGCAGAGTGATGCCACTATAGAGTTTACAGTAGATACAGAGGGTATGTTGTATTCAAGAGGTAGTGTGTGTGTTTCGAATGATCCAGATTTGAAACGGGGCATTCTGGCGGAAGCTCATAGCAGCAGTTATTCAATTCACCCGAGAAGTGTGAAAATGTACAAAGACCTAAAGAAAATATATTGGTGGCCAGACATGAAACGAGAGATTTTAGAGTTTGTTACTAGATGCCTTGTATGTTAGCAAGTGAAAGAAGAGCATCAGGCCGTTTAGATTACTACAACTGATCTTCATCTTGGAATGGAAGTGAGAGCAAATGCACTTTTTCATAGGACTTCCGGTAACACCAAGGAAGAAAGATTCAATCTGGGTAATTGTAGACAGATTGACAAAGTCAGCTTACTTCATTCATATCCGGGTAGATTATCCACTTAAGAGGTTGGATGAGTTATATGTGTCGGAGATCGTACGATTTCACGGAGTACCAGCGTCTATTATCTCTGACAGAGATCCGCATTTTGACATGAGGTTTTAGGGTAAGTTACATAAAGTTTTGGGAACCAAATTGAATTTCAGCACTGTTTATCATTCACAGACGGATAGGCAATCAGAGCGTGTGATACAAATTTTAAAAGATATGTTATGATATTGTATACTTGAGTTTGAGGGTAGTTAGGAGAAATATATGCCGTTGGTGGAATTCACATATAATAACAGCTATCCGTCTAGTATTAAAATGACATCGTTTGAAGCATTATACAGTATGAAATGCAGAACACCTTTGTTTTGGTTAGATTTGAGCGAGCCTAAGTCGGTTGGAACCGACTTGATTCATGAGATCGAAGACAAAGTACGGGTAATCCGTGATTGCTTGAAAGTAGCGTCTAACCTATAGAAGTCGTACACAGTTCTTAAAAGGAAAGATATAGAATTTGTAGTGGGAGACCGAGTCTTCTTAAGAGTCTCACCTTGGAAGAAGGTGCTACAGTTTGGCAAAAAAGGAAAGTTGAGTCCACGATTTATTGAGCCGTATCAGATCATCGAACTGGTTGGCCTTGTAGCTTATAAACTGGCTTTGCCTCTGGAAGTTGAAAAGATTCATAACATGTTTCATGTTTTGATGTTGAGACGATACAGATCAGATCCTTCTCATGTGATTACACCTTGTGAGGTTGAGATACAGTAGGATTTGTCATATTCAGAAGAACCAGTTAAGATTCTGGCTCGTGAGGTAAAAGAGCTACGAAACAAAAGGGCACCATTGGTGAAGGTACTGTGGAACCGACACGAGCACGGTTAAGATTTGTAATAGCCTGATTTTCAATAGTATCGAAAACTATGATTTCAGGATCACAACTCCGGTAAGTCGAGTCAAAAATTTATTTATCTTAATATTTATGATCCCATTAGCATCACATTAAAACTCGAATAGAAAAATTTTGATGTTATATAATGAATTGAGTAGAAAAGACTAAATTGTAAAAGGTACAAAAGTAGAGTTAATAAATTAGAAGGATTGAATGAACAAATAAACCAAAGTATATTAGTGAGTGCATTATGATGTAAAATAATTGGGAATAAGTGAGACTAATTGAAGTTAAACAAGTTATTAACTAAATTAATTAAAAAAGTCTAATTATTTACAAAATAGCCATTTTGTATATAAAGGAAATTTAAAGAAGAAAATAGAGAAAAATTCACTTGTTTCTTCTTCCTCTACATTTCTAGGGCAAGAGAAGTTAGGGTTTTCATCCCTAAAATTTGAGCTTTGATTTGAGTAAGAAAATGTTAACCGTTTTTAGTAATTTTTTTTTGAGTCCGTATCAACTTAATCTAACATTCAAATTTAAGCATTCAAAGCCATTGTTAAAAATACTTGTTATTGAAAGCTCTTAATAGATTTGAATGCTTGATATTTTGGTTAGATTTTTTTGTAAATATATTTTTTATGAAATTAGAGTTTAGGGACTAAAATATGAAAATGATGAAAATATATGTATTGTTATACAAATGAATGTTTGAAGGAGTTGGATAAACACCCTAGAGATTCGGTTTTGGTTGATTGTGTAAGAAAAAGGTTATTTTGCATGTTTTGTGTTGAAAGGACTAGATTGAAAAAAAAGGAAAATATTAAGGGTAAAATTGTAATTTTCTCAAAAAAGACTAAATTGTGTTGAATGACTCAATTATGTGATTTAATGTGAGAATTAGATGATTTGTGGATGTAGACTACGATCGTGATTCAAATCGTAAAAAAGGGAAATTAGCAAAGTAGTCCCTGATGTCTAATCATAACTACAAGTTAGTCTGGTAAGTTCGTAACTTAAATTTTTACTTAACATTTCTTGTATGTATATTTTCATTGTTCAACAATTAGAAGCACTTGGAATTAAAGAGTTCAAAGAAATGAAACAAAAGAGACAGTAGGTCTTATGTCATTGACAAGGTATCGACGCGATGACTGGCGTACCGCATATGTTGCGAGTCCTTGACAATTCGTGTGAGCAACATCGTGATTCAAAAAAGAGATATGAATCCTAAATGGATTATAGGCCCTTCGATGGCTGGGACTTATGCTTTATGCATACTCCCGACAGCTCGTGTGAGCACTATCGTTAGGGAATAGTTTACAGACAGACACCGTACCGATGGCTGGGGTACTGCATATGTTGCGAGTCCTCGACAGCTCATGTGAGAAGTATCGGGTACTGGTAACAAAAAACTTATAGACAGAAAGTGAAAGTTTGTAATTGGCTCGAGAAAGTAATGGGACTATCCTAGCTCGATTGAGTTATAACTGCTTTATACAATTGTTTGGTAATTCTTTAAAACTATCGAACTTACTAAGCTATGAAGCTTACCAAAGATGTTTTTTTTTATTTGTAGATTGTTTTATTGATTGAAGATGGGATCATCATCTCTTAGAAGTCACACTATCGCAGAGCTCATTGGTAGTTTTTACATCACTCGATCTTATTGCATGTACTAGGATGACCTTTTGCTTTACATAAATGAGATTGTGAAAACGATGTTGTGTTAATGAAATGATGAATGTTGTAATGCATGTTGTGCAAGTTGAAGTATAAACTTAAAAGTACTATGTAAGGACTTGGAATTTATGTATTTTGTGTCGGCTTAATGCATATTGAAGTCATGAATGTTTAGTAGAACCCATGCATGTATCGGTAGAAGTACAAGGTAGGAGAAAGGTTTTTCACTGACTTAGGTTGTATCGGTAGTTAAATAGCAAATATTGATAGTTATGTGTTTAGAAGTATCGGTAGTTTGTATACTTTTATCGATAGAAATTACAGGGTGAGACTTTTAGCTCTCTTGAGTTTTTAGTATCGGTAGAAGTAAGACTTGTTTCGGTAGAAGAGTCATTGTATCAGTAGAACTGTCACTTGTATTGGTAAAAGTCTGCACTATTCCTGAATTGTTTACTGACTTGACAACTATCGATACTTGTCCAACAAGTATCAGAATCGTAATCGACCCTGTTGAATTGTGTTTATAATCAAATGATGATATATGACGTGTGGAGTGAATTTCTTTAATAAATAAGAATGAATAACATGATGTTCAAGATGAACAGTTAATAATGGATAGTAAGACACCGGAACCTTAATCGACGATGATTTTCAAGTTTTGGGTGTTATAATTTTGTCAAGAGCGAGTATAGATGACAGATTACAATTTTTTTTAGAGAATTACAAATGAGTGAAAATTTACAACAAAAGCAATTACATACGACTTACAGTAGGTTATAAAAACTACTTACCAGGTAAAATCCGTATACACTTATGGAGGATTTTCAACAATTATTTATCCATATTTTACAACTTGAAACAAAGAAAGTTAAAAGGGGATGTAAACTGTGTGATTTGTGGCTTAGAAGCGGAAACAGTGCAGCATCTCTTTAGAGACTGCCAGATTACAAATCAAGTCATACAGTTGCTTGACGTGGATATATCACATGCAAATAGAAACCAAGAATGGAAATTTTGGTTAGCAGAAATGGTGGTATGTAACAATACTTCACAAAACATGAGTCCATCCATTTTATGTTGGTCGATCTAGTCTAATAGAAATAAGATAGTTCATGAAGGTAAGAAAGAGGGAATTAGAAAGTTTAAGTCAGAGATGTGGGACTCGGTTAGAACCAGAGGTTGTCAGATGGGAACCTCCTCAAGGTAATAAAATAAAGGTAAATTTTGATGCTTCCCTGCAACGAGACTCACCAAGATCAATTACAGGAATAGTAATACAAAACAGAGATGGGCTTACTGTGGGAGCATGTGCTTACCCTCTTTGGAAAGTTCTAGATCCGCTAGTTGCAGAAGCATAGGCATGTCTTAGAGTCATCCAGTTCGAAGCAAATATGGGCTTTGACGATATTTGTATCGAAGGGGATGCATTGATAATATGTCTTAGACCCATCAAAGAATGATGATAGATCTGTGGTCGGAGACATCTTAAAAGAAGTCAAGAATCTACTAGAGAGTTTTAGAAAAATACCCTCAGATTTTTTCAGATATCGAAAAACAACGTTGCTTATACGATGACGAAATGGGGCAAAAGGTGCATTCAAGCCAGTTATTGGGTAGAAAAAGCTCCTCCGGAAGTCGAATCAGTTATTTCTAGTGACCGATGGAGGGAAAGTTATAAGACCGGAGTACGGTAACTTGTATTTTAACAAGGTTGTTCTTCGATGATACTCAGTATTTCGTAAATGGTGAAAATCAAGAAAGGAAAAGATGAAAATAGAAAAGGATCTTGCGATTCTGTTGATTTTGGCCATGAAGATCGGGTGTTCAAAGAGAAAAGGATTTTGTTTCAAGAGGAAGAGGGAAAGGTTTTAGGCTTTTCATTTTTAGAGTTTCTTTTGATTTTTCTTGATTTGTTAGTCTTTCTTTTCAATTTTTTTGGGTTGCTATTTTGGCTCCCATGAGTGCTTTAAAGACAATTAACGTACCGTTCGTACTATCAGTAGTCATTTGACAACTGGATAGGAATGATGATTTTTCTTGGTTTTTTGTTTTTTTTTTAGCGTTGAACCTATCACTACCTCTTTTTTCTTAATAAAGCAACTAATTATTTTCAAAAAAAAATATAAGCCTAAATTATATTGGTTACTACATTGTTTTTATTTTTTATAATTCAATTATAAAAAAAATTCAATTTCATTATTTACATTCTGTTTCATATGATATTTTGGTCACTCCGTTAATTCATTTATAGAACATTGGTATGACATTTTTCTATTAGCATAATAATAAATTTAACTCTTAATTTTTACACCTTTTGAAATTTTGGACTTAATTCTAAAAAAGTTCAGATAAATTAAATTGTCGATGTTCATACATCCTTTTAATTTAGTCTTAATTTTAAAAAATTAGAAAAAAAAAATGAAAAGTTATTTAAAAAATCATTTTTTTGATAAAAATTTAAAATTATATAAAAAATATTAGAGAAATTTTTAAAATAAAAATATATTTGAACAAAAAATATAAAATAATGCAATTGCAAAAATAATTACTTCAAGAACACTACAAAAGGAATATATAGTTTCTATTAACATAGGAAAATAGCTATTAGGGAGAGAAAACTTAGAGGGAAGAGGAATGGGATGAGGGAATGACTCATGATTTTCATGTAAATTTCAAATTTTCAAGTTGAGAAAATATACTTCACCAATATGATGAGGTCGATTTTTTTTTTTTTGATACTCAAATATGGATTTTGTTATTAGTGACAAGTGTATGTAATGGTAAAATTTATTATAATAAAAAATTCAATTTTAAATTTTAAAGACAATAATATTGAGAGAAGTAACTCCGAACCTCGAAAGGACTAGTCTCCATAAATTGTAAAATGGATGTGAAGGATGCCTTGATTACACTAGAAAAGAAATATGGATTTGGCAGTTCATGACGACTTACCTAAAGGTTAAAAGCCAAATAGATAGATAATGGATGAAGGTGTTTCCAGGTGTTAAAGTTGGCAGCACACTATGGGCACTTTGCACAGTACATTAGCCCTAATGGGCTAATTGAATCAATCCAAAATCGATTCAGTTATATAAGTTTATCTCTCTTGATTTAAATCAAAAGTCAAATTCATATGTTTAATTAAATCAATAATTAAGTACTTTTTCAAGATTGAATTATTAAAATAATTAATTAATTCTAATTAAATAATTTACAACTTAATTCTAATTGCGTTAAAATCATAACAATTTTATTGTATTAGAACTTATGTGCAAACTTTTTAATTATCCAAATAGAATTTGTTGATACATCATACAATAAGGGAAGAGGACAATGAGGAGCAAGGAGGTGATCACAGTAGAGCAATGGAGGTCGGTTTACCTAAAAAGGTCGAGAGTCGGAGCAAAGACAAGAGAATAGGTTGGTTTGAAAGGATGAATGCAAAGAGTAGTTTTAGGGTATTGAAAATTCGATCCCTTCTTCATCGTTCATTTGGGTATTTAGGAGAGGTTCCCTTGTCTATTGATATGATGTGACAAGATATTCATTTAGCCCCACTAAATGTGTAAAGGATAATCATGTCCTTATATCATGAGACTTTATCAATACGAGGTAGTTATGCCTAAATGAAAATCTTAATGCCTTGGAAGTGTGTTCACACTAGGATAGTGTTCACACTTAAACATGGGTGGACTACCAAGGAATTGCTTTAGAAGGAGTCAACACATAGGTCAACAATGTGTCTAGTGCTAATGCGTGTCTATGTGACAGAGGGATATAAAAATAGTCCCCCTCCTCGGAGAAGATGAAGGAACACTAGATTTCTTCTAGAAGGAAAAACATAAAGGGGAACTTTAGGGAAGAGAGGTCATGGAGAGGAGTATTTGACACTATGCAGGTGGTCAGATACTATTGGTCATGGCTTTTGTACATAAAACGGTGTGTGTAAGAGGGAATACTAAAATATATATAAATTTGGGATCTTTCCTTCCTTGAAACTACCTTGTTGTTTTTGTGTTTATGCTTTTCTTTTGCTTGAGATTCCTTCTATGTAGTTGTAGTTTAGAGATTTTTTTTGTTTTGTCATTGTTTTCAAAATTTTGCAAGGATAATGGTTAGACTTGGGAGAAGAGATGGAAGAATTTGTAGGTATTCATCACAAAGGAGCGGAGATAGGTCTTCTACTATCAACAATAGGGTAGGGATGACTAATAGGGCAACAACAAACAATCCTGGAAGAACTTCAACAACTAGGGACAAGAAGAGGAAAATCCCTAAGCATTTAAGGGCTTTCAATGAATGTAAGTCTAACATAATAAAACATGAAATGTAAAGGGTGTTAAGGTGAAGGGGTCTCCTCGCAAGGAATCCCAAGTACGAGTTTAGTATTCCCGAAAGGAAGCATTGCTTGAGCTTTGTGTTCGGGTGGCGTTATGGTGGGGGAAGGTCAAGATTCTTCCTCCCATTATACTTACTGGAGGTAGGATTTTGTAACAGCTCAATTTTCAGTGATATCGGAAGAAGTGGTTACCATTGTATATTTGATAACTCTTGAAAAAGAGTTATATAACAAACTCTTACTGAAACTTATTTGATTGTTCTTAAGTAAATTGTCATAGCATTATTAGTGTTTTTATGTGTTTTTCTCTATTAGAGCTGGCTTGAGCCTTGATGACAAATTTTATATCGTTTACCTTTTTTATTGTGGCAATGTTACGCTTTTTCGTATGTGTGGTGATTAGATGCAGGGAAGAAGAAGGAGTATGAAACCTATTATAGAAGCATTGTTGGGAAGCGAAAGTAGTTGACGGACTTTGCTGTTAAACGCTCTGGCAATATTAGGCTCGTAAGATTTTGCTGAAGCAAAAGTCAATTCTAATGAGGTTGCGCACTAGAAGGATCTAGGGAGACACTAGAAGGTTCCTTAGAATCCGGATCTGGCAACGTGAACGGTGTGAAAAAGCTCCTATAAAAGAAGAGCTCGTGAACGAAGAAAAGAACCAATCAATCAAGCAAAGCAAAAGCTAAAGTGATAGTGCTAATACTCTGAAAAGAGGAAGATTGTAAGAGTCACACCGGCAGATCAAGTGCAGAGGCGGAGTTTATAGCCAACGGTGAGAGTGGAGCCTCGACGAAGCCATCACAACCACCTGAGTAATGATATTTTGCTGTGGCAATGCAAAGTAGAATTGGGATGCGAGCCTGACATTCTTCTTAGATTTCAACTTAGTACTCTTGATTATTAATTCTGAATGATTAGATTTCAACTAATCATTCAAAGGGTTGGATGCTTTGGATATTTAAGTTCTGTTTTTATAAAATGTTTGCTAAATCTTCTTCTATTAAGTTGCTTCATTTGAATTATGTTCTTTGTTCATAATTCTACATGTTTACAATCCTAAACATAGGCTCTTGTTTGTCATGTGCGTAATCTAAACTGAAAATAGGATAGATTTGCTAGAGCATTATTCGATGTTATGAGTGGGTAATTCGAAAGATATCTATAGTGACTCTAGACATAGAGCTACGTTCATAAAGAATGAGTTAAGTCACGATGACACAAATTCATCGGACCTTTAATCCGAAATGGATTTCACTTCATTAATATATTTACGATGACACATAGCCATCGAACCTTATAACCTGCAAGGGATTCATATACTTACGATGATACAGAGTCATCGGCCCTATTAATGCGTAAAGGATTCATAGAGTCACGATGACACTTAGTCATCAGACCTCTTAATCCATAAAGGATTCATATACTTATGATGACACTTAATCATCAGACCTCTTAATCTATAAAGGATTCATATACTCACGATGACACTTAGTCATCGAACCTCTTCGCTTATGGCTCAAAGCCCATTTGCCTTTCGTTTTTCCTTCATTCTCGTCTTCCACAAATTTTATTACCATTTCATCTCAATAAAATAGTTTACATTATAAGAATATGCAATTTAAATTAGAATTTAACCATACGAACTTATCGGACTAGATTGTAGTTGTGAATGGATTCCAGGGACTACTCCGCTAATTTTCCTTTTCCACGATCGGTGGCACGGTCGTAGTTTACATTCACAAATTACTCAATTTCTCACATTAAATTACACAATCAATTTATTTAAAACAATCAAACCTCTTTTTCAAACCTATTTTCGGTAAAATTATGATTTTACCCTGATACTTTCTTTTTATTCAATTTAATCCTTTCCACATTAAACATGCAAAATACTCATTTTCTCCCCAACCCATACCATCCAAACACTCATAGTCCTCATACAAATCCATTTATTTCACAACAAGTACAACAATATTACCATTTTACCAATTTAGTTCTTAAACCCTAATTTCATCAAAAATCACTTTACAAAAAGATCTAACCTAAGCATCAAACACTCAAATATATCAAAAGCTTCCAAGAACAAGCACTTTTAAGAATGGAAAGTTACATAACAATTGATAGATTCACAATTAGTCCTTGCATTAGCAAGATTAATCTATTTTAAAAAAGACGGCCGCACCTCTCAACTGATCAAACAACTCATCAATACGAGGTAACGGGTATTTATTCTTGATTGTTACCTTGTTTAACTGTCTGTAGTCTATACACATTCTCATTGATCCATTTTGCTTTTTCACAAACAATACTAGAATGCCCCAAGGCTATATGCTCGAACGGATAAAACCTCTGTCGAACAACTCTTGCAACTATACCTTTAACTCTTTTAATTCAGTGGGGGCCATCTTGTATGATGGAATTGAAATCGGTGCGATACGGGTACTAAATCAATGCCAAACTCTACTTCACCGACCTGCGGTAAACCCGGTAACTCCTCTAGAAACACATTTGTAAATTCCTTAATAATTGGCACTTGTTCTAACTTTGTTTCGGTACTCTGAGTATCAAGTATATAAGCCAAAAATGCTTCACAACCTTTACGAACCATCTTCTCTACTGATAAAGATGAGATTACTCTGGCACCAATGTTTAACTTCCCAGACTCAACTGTGACTACTTCCCCTATCAGGCATTTTATGTCGATCCGTCTTCATTTACAATTAACTACTGCATCATGCTCAGTTAACCAATCCATTCCCAGAATTACATCGAACTCAATAAATGGTAATAACATCAAATCAGCAGGGAACTTACAGTCCCGAATTCTTAGTGGACATTTACGATACACCAAATTAACAATGACACTATGACTCAATCGGTTTGTAACTTGTACGTCAAACTCAATCGACTCAACAAATATATGAATGAGTCGATCTCGGGTCAATCCGTGCACACACAATATCATTAAAGAGATAGAATATACCAGTCACAACATCAGGAGCGGTAGCCTCTTCTCGGGCTCAGATGGCATAAGTCCGTGTAGGTGCATGAGTATCAAATCTAGCTACAATATCCTTTTTATCTCTGCGATTTCCACCTGTACCGGTACTTTGCCTCGGACGTCTACTCTTTTGTGGTGGAGTAAGAGGTTTTTCACTCTGTTCCTCCTTTGCTTCAGATCTCATTGGGCAGTTCCTTAGAAGTGATATGCACTTCCGCATCGATAACATGTCCCTTTCACCTTGCGACACCCACCTGTATGGCTCTTCTTACAATACCCACACATCTGGCTAGGTATATTATTAAAGTTAGTTACATTGTCTGCAGGTCTGTTCTGAAATTTAGATTCCTATGGTCCCCACTTACTCCGACTCAAAAATGCTGAAGAAACTAGGCCTCGACTAGCCTTTACTCTAAATCTCTTCGGCAGTGGCATAGAGAATGTCCTTGCAATGTTTTTCTTTCCAGATTCTTGAAACCTCCTATTTCTCTATCTCTTACTGTTATAGATTTCTTAACCCTATCTATAAGGATACAACGCCTCAATTCTACCACTGAAAGTGGTGGAGGCCTTTTTAGGGGTGTTACCAATCGGGCATATGGCTGTGTGACAAGAGGCGTAAGGGGTGGTGCCATCGGATTATTTCTCATGAATTTTGTGAACCATTGTCCCATTAAACCGAAGAACATATTCTTTGCTTCATTTCTGTCATCGGTAATATTGATGCACTATGACTAGCCCCAAAGTCATTAGTCCGAACATTATTGTTTACCTCATTAGTTTCATCTTTTTTAGAGTCAGACATCCTGTATTTATCTTCAAAAATCTTAGTTAGATCGAATTCATCCATATCACACTATCATATGTTCATATGACATGTACTTTTAAATCGTTAAACACAACCAATACAGTCCAAGAAACGGCTATTTCGTAAGCTCTTATACCATTAAATGTAATACCTAAAATTCGAACACCATCATTGATTAGGATTTTCAGTATTTTACTGTTCATTTATCACTGTTCATCTTATCGTTATATTATACAACTTTATTTATTAAAATATTTCGCTTCACATGTTACTCATCTTCATTTAAAGATAAACACAAATCAACAAGGGTAAAAATGGTATTTCTAATATTTTGGGAGGCTTCTACCGGTACCTGATGATCAAGTATCGATATTAGCCCTATCAGTAAACAGTTCTAAAACGATGCAGATTTCTAACGACCTTTGCTAGTTCTACCGATACATGTCATGCATCTATCGATACTAAAAACTCCAGAGAGCTATAGTTCTTGCCCTACAACTTCTATCGATACAAGTATGCAAACTACTGATACATCTATATATATTACTACCAATACTCACAATTCAACTAGCGATATATCTCAAGTCAGTTAACAACATTTCTCCTACCCTGTACTTCTACCGAAACATACATGAATTCTATCGAAACAAGTATGCAGAATCTCAAGATTTTATACCAAACACAAGTTCATTAACTTCATTCATAAACAACTTTAATTATGCATTTAATTCAGAACAAGTACATGATTTTCATGTCAAGACAAGGTACTTAAAGTCTACTTTCAACATTTCATCAAACATAGCAATGTTTTTCACAAACTCGTTGTACATAAGCAAAAGGTAACATTATCCTAGTACATGACATATAACCAAGTGATGTAAAAATCTATCGAACAACTCCAAGATAGTGTGATGCTCCAAGATGATCCGATCTCCGAACAACAAAATTGAATCTACAAATTAATAGCAATTTCACAAGTAAGCACTTCTTAGCTTAGTAAGATCATAAAGTTAAATAGATTCACCAACTTCAAGAGTTGTAAATCAAATCAACTGAATTGATTAAACTGTATACATTAAGGTAAGTTTCAATTCGCATTTAATCCTCACGATGACATAAAGTCATCGGACCTTTAATCCGCAATGGATTTCACTTCATTCATATACTCATGATGTAACACCCAAATCCCGAGTACTGTCGTCGGTTAGGATTCTGATGTCTTCTATTCATTTTATATTGTTCATCTTTTACACATATCTAACTATTTACATCTTTATTCAATTAAAAAATCATTTCTCACAATTTAAAACAATACCTAAATATAACACAATTTTGTCAAGGGCAAAAAGGATATTTTCAACATTTTAGGAGACTTCTACCGGTATCTAATGGTCAAGTATCGGTAGTAGTCTTGTCATAAAACAATTCTAAATAGTGCAATTTTCTATCGGTACCTGTACTAGTTTTACCGATACAAGTATAATTTCTACCGATACATGTCATGCATCTACCGATACTAAAAACTCTAGAGAGCTAAAATTTCTATCCTGTAACTTCTACCGATACAAGCATGCAAAACTACTGATACTTCAATACATACAATTACCGATACTCACATTTTAACTACCGATACAACCAAAGTCAGTGTACAACCTCTCTCCTACCCTGCACTTCTACCGAAACATACACGAGTTCTATCGAAACAAGTATGCTAAATCTCAATAATTATATCAAACACAAGTTCATTGATTTCATACCGGCACAACCTTTAACTATGCATTCAAGACAACACAAATACAAGATTTATATCAATACAGGGCACTTAAAACTACATCCAACATTTCATCAAAACACAACACAGTTTTTCACAACTCATTGTATAAAGAAAAGGTAACATCATCCTAGTACATGTCATATTAACCAAGTGATGTAAAACTCTACCGAACAACTCTAGGATACTGTGATGCTTCAAAATGATCCGACCTCCGAACAGTAAAAAGTGAATCTACAAAACAAATGCAAATCCATAGGTAAGCACTTTAAGGCTTAGTAAGTACGTAAAGTTAAATACATTTAACGAACTTCAAGAGTTGCAAAAATCTAATTAATCGAATGGAACATTGTGTACATCTAGGGTAAGTTTCTCTCATATTTGTTACTCACGATGACACCAAGTCATTGGACCCTTTTTTTGCATTGGAACTCATTTCATTTCATACTCACAATGACATATAATCATTAGACCTCTTGTTTCATATAGGAATTCATATACTCACGATGACACAAATTCATTGGACCCTTAATCCATCATGGATTCATTTACTCATGATGACACTTAGTCATCGGACCTTTAATCCGTAAAGGATTTATTTACTCACGATGACACTTAGTCATCGGACCTTTAATTCGTAAAGGATTCATTTCCTCACGATGACACTTAGTCATCGGACCCTTAATCCATAAAGGATTCACTTACTCACGATAACACTTAGTCATCGGACCTTTAATCCATAAAGGATTCATTTCCTCACGATGACACTTAGTCATCAAACCTTTTCGTTTATAGCTCGAATCGTTTGTCCTCCGTATTTCACTCATACTCGTCTTCCACAATTTCGATTATCATTTCATCTCACTATAATAGTCATATTACAAGAATAAGCAATTTAAGTTGGAATTTAACCATACGAACTATCCGGACTGGATTGTAATTATGAATGGATCCCAAGGACTATTCTGCTAATTTTCCATTTCCACAATCGGTGGCATGGTCGTACTTTACATTCAAAAATCATTAAATTTCTCATATTAAATCACACAATCAAAACTTTTTTGGTAAAATTATGATTTTACCCCTAACCTTTTCTTTTTGTTCAATTTAGTCCCTTCAACACAAAACATGCAAAATACCTATTTATTCTTCAACCAATAGCAGCTGAATACTCATAGTCTCCTTATACATCTAAGCAAATCCATTATTTCACAACAAGTACAACAATATTACCATTTTAACATTTTAGTCCTTAAACCCTAATTTCATCAAAACTTACTTTACAAAAAGATCTATTATAAACATCAACCATTCAAATATATCAGAAGCTTTCAAGAACAAGCATTTTCAACAATGGCAAGTTTCATAAATTTTGAAAAATTCACAAATTAGTCCTTGCATAAGCTAGATTAAGCTAATACGGACTCAAAAACATAAAAATTACTAAAAACGATCAAGGTTTACTTACTCAAACCAAAGCTTAAAGATTGAATATATAAACCCTAACTCCTCCCTCTTTAGCCGTGTGAAGAAGATGAAAAGAAAGAAAATATGTTTTCTTTATTCTTTTAATTATATATATATATTAATGGCAAACTTGTAGTTTTCATGACTTTCATCATTAGACTTAATTAATCCTTTTCTTTAACTTAATTAACACACGCTTTTCACTTTAATAACATATCATTCCACTAACTAAATCTCTTTTGGCTAATTTGTTTAATTGGTTCATCTAATTAAATAATTCTACTTTTGCACCTTTCTCAATTTAGTCCTTTCTATTAATTAACTATCTAATCGATTTAATTCTTTAAACCAAAATTTAATACGATGCTATCGACATCATAAATATTAAAATAAATAAATTTAAGACTCGACTCGTCGAAGTTGTGATCCCAAAATCACTCTTTTCGACACCACTGAAAATCGGGCTGTTACAACTCTCCCCTTTAGGGAAAATTCGTCTCGAAATTTCTTACCAGTGAACAGAGTACGGTATTGTGATTTCATTGAAGCCTCTGTTTCCCAAGTAGCTTCTTTAAGCCCGTGTCGATTCCATAAAATTTTTACCAATGGAACCCTTTTGTTTCGTAGTTCTTTTGTTTCGCGAGCCAGAATCTTAATTGGTTCTTTAGAATACGATAAATCTAGTTGTATCTCAACCTCACAAGGTGAAATCACATGTGAAGGATCTGACCTATATCGTCTCAAAATTGAAACGTGAATCACATTATGAATCTTCTCTAATTCCGATGGTAAAGCCAACTTAAATGCCACAAGGCCAACCCGTTCAACGATCTTATACGGCCCAATAAACCGTGGACTCAGCTTTCCTTTTTTGCCAAACCTTAATACTTTCTTTCAAGGTGAAACTCTCAAGAAGACTCGGTCTCCCACTAGAAATTTTATATCCTTCCTTTTAAGATCTACGTAGGACTTCTGTCGGTCAGATGCTACTTTCAAACAGTCGCGGATCACTCGTACATTATCCTCGGTCTCATGAATCAAATCGATTTCCACCAACTTAGATTCGCTTAACTCTAACCAATATAAAGGTGTTCTGCATTTTCTACCATACAATGCTTCAAACGGAGCTATTTTGATACTGGTCTGATAGCTGTTGTTATATGCAAACTCCACCAATGGTAGATACCTTTCTCAGCTACCCTCAAATTCAAATATACAACACCGTAACATGTCTTCAAGAATCTGTATCACCCGTTCTGACTGGCCATCCATCTGTAGATGATAGGCTGTACTAAAATTCAACCGGATTCCCAAAGCTTCATGTAACTTACCCTAAAACCTTGAGGTAAATCGTGGATCTCTGTCCGAGATAATAGATGCTGGTACTCCTTGTAGTCGTATTATCTCAGATACATACAATTCAGCCAACTTCTCTAGTGGAAAGTCCATTCATATAGGAATAAAGTGAACCGATTTCGTCAATCTGTCCACTATAACCTAGATCGAGTCATAGGTAATCCTGTAATAAAGTCCATAGTAACCCATTCTCGTTCCCATTTTCACTCAAGAATGGTAATAGGCTGCAACAGTCCAGACGGTACCTAATGTTCAGTTTTTACTTGCTGACACACCAAACATCTAGTCACAAACTCCAAGACTTCTTGTTTCATACTCGGCCACCAATACATCTTCTTTAGGTCATTATACATTTTCACGCTTCTCGGATAAATGGAGTAAGTATTACAGTGAACCTCTGACAAAATGTCCTGCTTAAGTCAAAATTATTAGGAATGCATACTCCGCCCTAGAAGTACAACATACCATCATCATCTGTAGTAAATTCAGTAGTTGAATCATTCTACATCTGTTCTTTTCAAGCCTTAAGCTTTGAGTCATCCTCCTATAACTCTCGTATCCACTATAAGAATAACGATTTTTTCTAAAGTTCTACTGTAACAAAACCATCACCGTCAAGTGACAAATGAACATTCATTACTCTCAAAGCAAATAATGATTTACGGCTAAAAGAATCAGCAACAACATTAGCTTTTCCTAGATGGTATTCAATTACCAAATCATAATCTTTCAATAATTCTAACCACCAACGTCGCCTCAAATTCAGTTCCTTCTGAGTCATCGATACCTTAAACTTTTATAATCTGTGAATATATGACTTCTCCCCGTATAAATAATGTCGCCAGATCTTCAAAAATAACACAATGGTAGCCAACTCTAGGTCATGGGCCGGATAGTTTCATTCATGCAGTTTTAATTGTCAGAAGGCATAACCTATTACTTGTCCTATTTGCATCAATACACAACCCAGGCCATTTAGAGATGCATCACTATATACAACACACCCTTTACCCATTTCAGGTTGTGGCAATACCGGAGCTTTTGTCAACAATTTCTTCAGCTGATCAAAACTCTGCTGACACCTTTCTGACCACACAAACTAAATATTCTTCTGTAGCAATTTCGTCATTGGCAACGCTACGATAGAGAAATTTTACATGAATCGACAATAATAGCCTACTAATCCTAGAAAATTACGCACCTCTGAAACATTCTTAGGTACCTTACAATCGAGACTAGTCGACACTTTACTTGGATCAACCCGAATTCCTTCCGATGATATCACATGGCCTAGAAATCCCACTTCCCAAAGCCAAAAATCGCACTTGCTGAACTTTCCATACAACTTTTTTTCTCGCATTATTTGCATAACATCCCTCAAATATTGAACATGCTCTGTCTTTGACTTGGAAAAAATCAATATATCATCAATGAACACCACTACAAATCTGTCCAGCTGAGGTTTAAATATTCGGTTCATCAAATCAATAAATGCTGTCGGAGCGTTAGTTAATCCGAACGACATTACCAGAAATTCATAATGTCTGTGTCGAGTTCTGAATGCAATCTTTTGCATATCACTATCTTTTACTCACATTTGATAAAACCCGATCGAAGATCTATTTTAGAAAAGACAGTCGCACCACCCAACTAATCAAACAACTCAACAATACGAGGCAACGAATACTTATTCTTGATTGTTACCTTGTTCAGCTGTCTGTAGTCTATGAACATTCTCATCGATCCATCTTTCTTCTTCACAAACAAAACTGGTGCGCCCCAAGGCGATATGCTCGGTTGGATAAAGCCCCTATCCAACAACTCTTGCAATTGTGCCTTCAACTCCTTCCATTCAGTGGGCGCCATCTTGTACGATGGAATCGAGATCGATGCAGTTCCAAGTACTAAATCAATGTCGAATTCTACTTCTCTGACTGGCAGTAAACCCGGTAACTCCTCTGTAAACACATCCATAAATTCCTTGATAATCGGCACCTGTTCTAACTCTGTTTTGATACTCCGAGTATCAAGTATATAAGCCAAAAATGTTTCACAACCTTTACGAACCATCTTTTGTGCTGATAGAGACGAGATTATTCTGGTCCTAGTGTTTAACTTCCCAGACACAACCGTTATTACTTCCCCTATCGGCCATTCCAAATTGATTCGTCTTCGTTTACAATTAACCACTGCACCAAGTTAACCAGTCCATTCCTAGAATTACATCGAACTCAGTAAATGGTAATAACATCAAATCAGCAGGGAACTTATAGTCTCAAATTCTCAGTGGACATTTACGACATACCAAATTAACAATGACACTATGACCCAATGGGTACGTGACTTGTACATCAAACTCAATCGACTCAACAGGCAATTTCTTTTCAGTAGCTAATGTAGTACAAATATACGAATGAGTCGATCCTGGGTCAATCAAAGCACACACAATGTCATTAAAGAGATAGAATATTCCAGTCACAACATCAGGAGTAGTAGCCTCTTCTCGGGCTCGGATAGCATAAGTCCGTGCAGGTGCTTGAGCCTCAGATCTGGCTATAATAACCCTATTATCTTTATGGTTTTCACCTGTACCGCTACTCTACCACGAACGTCTACTCTTTTGTGGTGTAGTAGGAGATTTTACACTCTGTTCCTCCTTTGCATCTGATCTCATCAGACAATTCCTCAGAAAGTGATCTATACTTCCGCATCAATAACATGTCCCTTTCATATTGCAACACTGACCTGCATAACTCCTCTTACAATAACCACATATCGAGCTAGGTATATTACGAACGCTAGCCACACTGTCTACGGGTCTGTTATGGAATTTAGATCTTGATGGTCCCGACTTACTCCTACTTAGAAATCCCGAAGAAACTGGGCCCTGACTAGCCCCTTCTCTAAATCTCTTCGACGGTGGCATAGAGAACGTCTTGGCAATGTTTTTCTTTCCAGATTCTTGAAACCTCTTTTCTCTTTGTTTCTTGCTATTGTATATTTCTTCCATCTTTTGATCTATGTCCGTTAACACTACTAGCGGTCGAATTTCAGAACCACCCACCATTATTTTTATCTCGTCATTTAGACTCTCTTCAAAACGGACACACATATCTTCATCAGTTGGTACCATTTCTCTGGCATACTTGCTCAGCTGCAAAAACTCTCGTATGTAATCTGTTATCATTTTATTTCACTACCTCAGTTCTAAAAACTCTTTCTTCCTCTTATACAGGTACCATTTACTGACATATTTCTTCTTAAATTTTGTTTGAAAGAAATCCCAAGTAACTTCGTTTTCAAGCATCATCCTATCTGTAGGGATGTGATACCTCGTCCTTCAATAGTGGCGCATCACACCTTACACAGTCTTCAATAGGACAAGACATCTCATTCAAGACTCTCAGCGTATTTTCTAACCCTAAATGTAAGGATATGATGCCTCGATTCTACCACTAGAGGTGAGGGAGGTCTTTCTGGCGGTTCTACCGGTTGGGCAACTGGTTATGCGACAGGAGGCGTAAGGGGTGATGTTATCGGATTATTCCTCATGAATTTCGTGAACCACTACCCTATCAAATCGAAGAACATATTCTTCGCCTCATTTTCTGTCATTGGTAATATTGATTCACTATGACTAGCTCCAAAGTCATTAGTCAGAGAATTGTCATTTACCTCATTAGTTTCATCTTTTTCAGAGTCGAATATACTATGTTTATCTGCAAAAATCTTAATTAGATCGGATTCATTCATACCACACTATCACAGGTTCATATAGTATGTACTTTTAAATCATCAAACACGATCAATACAGTCCAAAAAATAACTAAACCGTAAGCTCTGATACCACTAAATGTAACACTCAAATCCCAAGTACCGTCGTCGATTAGGATTTCGGTGTCTTCTATTCATTTTATACTATTCATCTTTTACACATATCCGACTATTTACATCTTTATTCAATTCAAAAATCATTTCTCACAATTTAAAACAATACTCAAACATAACACAATTTTGTCAAGGATAAAAAGAGTATTTCCAACCTTTTAGGAGACTTCTACTGGTACTTGATGGTCAAGTATCGGTAGTAGTCTTGTCATAAAATAATTCTAAATAGTGCAGTTTTCTACCGATATCTGTACTAGTTCTATCGATACAAGTATAATTTCTATTGATACATGTCATGCATCTACCGATACTAAAAACTCTAGAGAGCTAAAATTTTCATCCTACAACTTGTATCCGATACAAGCATACAAAGTATCGATACTTCTATACAAACAACTACTGATACTCACATTTTAACAACCGATACAACCAAAGTCAGTGTACAACCTCTCTCCTACCCTGCACTTATACCGAAACATACATGGGTTCTACCGAAATAAGTATGCTAAATCTAAATAATTATACCAAACACAAGTTCATTGATATCATACCGGTACAACCTTTAACTATGCATTCAAGATAACACAAATACAAGATTTATATCAATACAGGGCACTTAAAACTACATCCAACATTTCATCAAAACACAAAAAAGTTTTCCACAACTCATTGTATAAAGAAAAGGTAACATCATCCTAGAACATGCCATATTAACCAAGTGATGTAAAAGTCTACCGAACAACTCCGGGATAAATGATGCTTCAAGATGATCCGACCTCCTAACAGTAAAAAGTGAATCTACAAAACAAATGCAAATCCATAGGTAAGCACTTTAAAGCTTAGTAAGTACGTAAAGTTAAATAGATTTAACGAACTTCAAGAGTTGCAAAAATCTAATTAACCAAATGAAACATTGTGTACATCTAGGGTAGGTTTCACTCGCATTTGTTACTCACGATGACACGAAGTCATCGAACCCCTGTTTCGCATTGGAACTCATCTCATTTCATACTCATGATGACATATAGTCATCAGACCTCTTATTCCATATAGGAATTCATATACTCATGATGAGACAAAGTCATCGGACCCTTAATCCATCACGGATTCATTTACTCACCATTACACTTAGTCATCGGACCTTTAATCCGTACAGGACTTATTTACTCACGATGACACTTAGTCGTCGGACCTTTAATCCATAAAAGATTCATTTCCTCACGATGACACTTAGTCATCGGACCTTTAATCCGTAAAGGATTCATTTAATCATGATGACACTTAGTCATCGAACCTTTAATCCATAAAAAATTCATTTCCTCACGATGACACTTAGTTATTAGACCTTTTCGTTAATAGCTCGAACCCGTTTGTCCTCCGTATTTCACTCATACTCGTCTTCCATAATTTCGATTATCATTTCATCTCACTACAATAGTCATATTACAAGAATAAGCAATTTAAGTTGGAATTTAACCATACAAACTTACTGGACTGGATTGTAGTTGTGAATGGATCCCAAGGACTATTCTGCTAATTTTCCCTTTCTAGGATCGAAGGCACGATTGTACTCTACATTCAAAAATCATTAAATATCTCATATTAAATCACACAATCAATTCACTTAACACAATCAAACCTCTTTTTGGTAAAATTATGATTTTACCCCTAACCTTTTCTTTTTATTCAATTTAGTCTCTTCAACACAAAACATGCAAAATACTCATTTCCTCTTCAACCCATACTAGTCGAATACTCATAATCTCCTTATATATCCAAGAAAATTCATTTATTTTATAACAAGTACAACAATATTACCATTTTAATATTTTAGTCCTTAAACCCTAATTTCATCAAAAATCACTTTACAAAAAGATCTATTCCAAACATCAACCATTCAAATATATCAGAAGCTTTCAAGAACAAGCATTTTTAACAATGGCAAGTTTCATAACTTTTGACAGATTCACAAATTAGTCCTTGCATAAGCTAGATTAAGTTAATACAAACTCGAAACCATAAAAATTACTAAAAATGGTCAAGCTTTACTTACTCAAATCAAAGCTCAAAGATTGAATGTATAAACCCTAATTCCTCCCTCTTTGGTCGTGTGAAGAAGACGAAAAGAAAGAAAATATGTTTTCTTTCTTTTTTTAATTTTATATATATATATATATATATATATTAATGACAAACTTGTAGTTTTCATGACTTTCATCATTAGACTTAATTAATCCTTTTCTTTAACTTAATTAACACACTCTTTTCACTTTAATATCATATCATTTCACTAACTAAATCTCTCTTGGCTAATTTGTTTAATTGGTTCTTCTAATTAAACAATTCTACTTTTGCACCATTCTCAATTTAGTCCTTTATATTAATTAACTATCTAATCGATTTTATTTATTAAACCAAAATTTAATACGATCATATCGACATTGTAAATATTAAAATAAATAAATTTACGACTCGACTTGTTGGAGTTGTGATCCCGAAATCACTATTTTTAACACCACCAAAAATCGGGCTGTTACACACGATGACGTATATCCACCAGACCTTATAATCCGCAAGGGATTCATATACTCATGATGACACAGAGTCATCGGACCTCTTAATCTGGAAAGGATTCATTTACTCACGATGACACTTAGTCATCAGACCTCTTAATCCGTAAAGGATTCGTATATTCACGATAACACTTAATCATCGGACCTCTTAATCCATAAAGGATTCATATACTCATGATGACACTTAGTCATCGGACCTCTTCGTTTATGGCTTAAAACCCATTTACCTTCTGTTTTTCCTTCATTCTCGTCTTCTACAAATTCAATTATCATTTCATCACAATACAATAGTTTACAATACAAGAATGTGCAATTTCAATTAGAATTTAACCATACGAACTTACTGGACTGCATTGTAGTTGTGAATGGATTCTAGGGACTACTTCACTAATTTTCCTTTTCCACGATCGATGCACGGTCGTAGTCTACATTCACAAATCATTCAATTTCTCTCATTAAATCACACAATCAATTCATTTAACATAATCAAACCTCTTTTTGGTAAAATTATAATTTTACCCCTGATACTTTTTTTATCCAATTTAGTCCTTTTAACACAAAATATGCAAAATACTCGTTTTCTCTTCAAGCCATAGCAGCCGAACACTCGTAGTCTTCATACAAATCCATGCAAATCCATTTATTTCACAACAAGTATAACAATATTACCATTTTAACATTTTAGTCCTTAAACCCTAATTTCATTAAAAATCACTTTACAAAAAGATCTAATCCAAGCATCAAACACTCAAATATATCAAAAGCTTTCAAGAACAAGCTTTTTTAACAATGACAAGTTACATAACATTTAACAGATTCACAAATTAGTCCTTACATAATCAATAGGGGTACAACGCCTCGATTCTACCACTGAAGGTGGTGGAGGCCTTTCTAGGGGTGCTACCTATCAGGCACCTAGCCGTGTGACAAGAGGCGTAGGGGGTGGTGCATTGGATTATTTCACATTAATTTTGTGAACCATTATCCCATTAAACCGGAAAACATATTCTTTGATTCATTTTCTGTCATCAGTAATATTGATGCACTATGACTAGCCCCATAGTCATTAGTTTGAACATTGTTGTTTACCTTATTAGTTTAATCTTTTTCAAAGTCAGGCATCCTGTATTTATCTGCAAAAATCTTAGTTTGATCGGATTCATCCATATCACACTATCACAGGTTCATATGGCATGTACTTATAAATCATTAAACACGACCAATACAGTCCAAGAAATGGCTAAAGCGTAAGTTCTGATACCACTAAATGTAATACCCAAAATCCAAACACCATCGTCGGTTAGGATTTTCGGTGTTTTACTGTCCATTTATCACTGTTCATCTTATCTTTATATTATACAACTTTATTTATTAAAATATTTCACTTCACATGTTACACATCGTCATTTAAACATAAACACAAATCAACAAGGGTAAAAATGGCATTTCCAATATTTTGGGAGGCTTCTACCGTACCTAATGGTCAAGTATCGGTAGTAGACCTGTCAGTAAACAATTTTAAAACGGTGCAGATTTCTACTGGTATCTGTGCTAATTCTACCGATACAAGTATAATTTTTACCGATACATGTCATGCATCTACCGATACTAAAAACTCCAAAGAGCTATAGTTCTCACCTTACAACTTCTACCGACACAAGTATGCAAACTATCGATACATCTATACATATAACTATCGATACTCACAATTCAACAATCGATACATCTCAAGTCAGTGAACAACTTCTCTCCTACCTTGTACTTCTACCGAAACATATATGAGAATCTGAAGACTTTATACGAACACAAGTTCATTAACTTCATTCATACACAACTTTAATTATGCTTTTAAGTCAACACAAGTACATGATTTTATATCAATACAAGTTACTTAAAGTCTACTTTCAACATTTCATCAAACATAGCAAGGTTTTTCACAAACTCATTGTACATAAGCAAAAAGGTAACATCATCCTAGTACATGCCATATAACCAAGTAATGTAAAAATCTATCGAACAACTCCGGGATAGTGTGATGCTCTAAGATGATCCAATCTCCGAACAACAAAATTGAATCTACAAAACAATAGCAATTTTCACAGGTAAGTACTTCTTAAACTTAGTAAGTTCATAAAGTTAAATAGATTCACCAACTTCAAGAGTTGTAAATCAAATCAACTGAATTGATTAAACCGTATACATTGAGGTAAGTTTCAATTCACATTTGATACTCACGATGATACAAAGTCATCGGACCATTAATCCGCAATGGATTTCACTTCATTCATATACTCACGATGACAAATAGCCACCAGACCTTATAATCCGTAAGGGATTCATATACTCACGATTACACAGAATCATCGGACTTCTTAATCCGTAAAGGATTCATATACTCATGATGACACTTAGTCATCGAACCTCTTAATCCGTAAAGGATTCATATACTCACGATGACACTTAGTCATCGGACCTCTTAATCCGTAAAGGATTCATATACTCACGATGACACTTAGTCATTGGACCTCTTCATTTATGGCTCAAAGCCCGTTTGCTTCCATTTTTCCTTCATTCTCGTCTTCCACAAATCTGATTATCATTTCATCTCAATACAATAGTTTACATTACAAGAATATACATTTTAAATTAGAATTTAACCATACGAACTTACCAGACTGGATTGCAGTTGTGAATGGATTCTAGGGACTACTCCGCTAATTTTCCTTTTCCACGATTGATGGCACGGTCGTAGTCTACATTCACAAATCACTTAATTTCTCGCATTAAATCACACAATCAATTCATTTAACACAATCAAACATCTTTTTGGTAAAATTACAATTTTACCCTTGATACTTTCTTTTTATTTAATTTAGTCCTTTCAACACAAAACATGAAAAATACTCATTTTCTCCCAAACCCATACCAGCCGAACACTCATAGTCCTCATAAAAATCCATGCAAATTCATTTATTTCACAACAAGTACAACAATATTAACCATTTTAACATTTTAGTCATTGAACTCTAATTTCATCAAAAATCACTTTACAAAAAGATCTAACCAAAGCATAAAAAACTTAAATATATCAAAAGAATTCAAGAAAAAGTATTTTCAACAATGGCAAGTTACATAACATTTGACAGATTCACAAATTAGTCCTTGCATAAGCTAGATTAAGCTAATACGGACTCGAAAACATAAAAATTATTAAAAACGATCAAGCTTTGCTTACCCAAATCAAAGCTCAAAGTTTGAGTTTGAAAACCCTAGTTTATTTCTCTCTTAACCGAATGGGGAAGATGATGAATTGAAAATGATAAAATTTTCACTTAAAATTTCTTTAATTAATATATATACTAATGGTAATTTTGTAATTTTTAAGACTTTCATTATTAAGCTTTAATTAAACCTTTTTAGTCTTAATTAAGCCTATTTATAATTAATATAACTCATGCTAATCCATCCACTAAATTATCTTTGGCTAATTTGCTCATTTTTTTTCTTCTAATTAACCAACTCTATTTTTGCACTTCTTACAATTTAATCCTTTCTACTCAATTAACTATCTAAACATTAAAATTTCATAACCCAAATTTAATACGATGCTAACAAAGTCATAAATATTTAAATAATTGAATTTACGACTCAACTTGTTGGATTTGTGATCCCAAAATCACTGTTTTCGACACCACTAAAAACGGGCTGTTACAAGCCTGCACTCACTGGGTCTGCTCCTTTTAATGATTAGACACCCATTTGTGCAGATCTTTTGGGTGCAATTTCGAATCCTATCCACGGAGGTCGAATCAAACTGAGACGGAGGTCGAATCAAACTGAGTTGGTTATGAAACACATTTAATAAGTTATCGGAGGATTTGACAGAAATAGAAAGAATACGATATGCTCGGGCGTACATCCTACAGAGCATTAGAGGTTATTTGATGTCGTACAAGTCACGAACCCTTGTACATTTGAGGTGGCTACTGAATCTGGTCAATTTTAGAATTGTTGGCCAACTCAGTTGAGGGACGGTCGTGTTAGCGATGCTGTACCGAGAGATGTGTCGGATGACGCAACCAATTAAAGCAAAAATCGGTGGTTGCCTCTCATTGCTACAATCATGGGTTCGATTTCGCTTTCCATTTTTATGTCCTTGAGTGAACCATCTGTATATATTCTCACTCATAACGAGATAAATTTTATTTTAGATTTTACAATTATTAAATAGATTTATATTAAAAAACATTATTTTAAAATTTTATTTAAATAGGTGGAACCATTCGTCGAGTTATGTGGGATTACCTACCGCTCTTGAAGATAAACGACTTCTATTAGACCAACAATCGGAAGCGCATGTAAGTCTTTATTTAATTTTGAATTATATATACATAACATAATGAATTTTGTATTTAGTATTTAGTATTATACCACTAATATTTTTATCACATTCATATAGTTTCAATGGACACCATACGAGGATCCGATAATTCAGGCAGTAATTCTAGAGGAATTTTTACCAAATCTGACCATCTGGCACGTTAGAGTCTCGATGGTCAATTAGCTACCGTCGAGATGCACTAGATGGATAAAGTGTTGCGACAATTCGGATTTCGACAATCGATTCTCGTGCCACTTGAGATGCTCAATGATGAGCACAAAATCGACTTACGACGATCGGATACGGATTGGCCTAGATTCCACTTGGAGCATATCAAGAAGTGGGAAAATAGGTACAATTATCTACCTGTTTGCGAACTGATTATCGTTCCAGAGTTAGCATGTGAGCCGAAATACATGCCATGATTTAGGATCCATGACAAGCCATATTTGCTCTCCAAAGAGGAGAGGCGTCGAATATTCCATGTTGAAAAGGAGCGACGATGCCCTTTAAATCAAAGGAGAAGAGGTGGTGAGGCGAGCCCATCATCACCACCCATGCAAGCACTGCCTACGCAAGCACCGCCCATGTAAGCACCACCCACGCAGCAAGTTACGATTGTGTCACCATAACCCTTTTAGGTTATGTCAACTTTGTATCCTAACCCTTATATGTTCCCTAACCCTTATATGTTTCAATTTTTTAGTTCTATGCCTATGCCAGGTTGGAATATGTGGCTTGGTGCATCTAATATCCCAATGACTCCGACTCCAAGTCACCGATGACCTGTAGGCAATTGTCATCGTAGGAGGTACCGCAAGAGGAATCGTCAATAAGCTTAACTCAATATCAATCGCCACTCCAATACCAATCACCACCCCAATTTCCACCGCCTTATGGGTTTCAACCCGATTACGCTCAATCGTCGTGGGTGATGCAAACACCTCCAGGATTTTTATTCTATGAATGTGGGTCATCTTCCCAACACCCACAACCAGAAGCACAACCTAGCTTGAAAGGTGAACCATAACCAAAGGAACAAGAAGCACAACCACCAGCGCGTAACCGTCGATCACCCCCATGTGGCACTAATTCAGACCAACACATGCATTAATTATTTTTGTAAACATTATTTTTATATTGTTTCATTTAATAAAAGCAAAGTTCATTTAAATATTTTTGTACACATTAGTTGTGGGTAAAGTTTACTTCTAATTATTATTTTAATTGATATTTTTACATTTAAGTAAAAAGTAAAATTTACATTGAAAAAAAAGACAAAAAAAATTATAATTAGTATGCAAATAAAAATTTTCATATATAATTACTATCATTATATATTTTATTAACTTTTAATAAAAAAAATAACATATTTTTAATATTTACATTATAATATAGCATATTTAATTTTTATATGATATAAATCACATACTACATCAAATAAAAAATTATATATTATAAATTTGAAAACAATAAAAATAATTAATTTTTAATCAAGCATCAACTCACTTATAATAAATATTAATATTTCAATTTTTAATTTTATAATTCTTTCAATTTTATAAAAATAATTAAATAATTTGAATAAAATAAAACAAAAAAAAATAATTCTTTCAATTTCTTATGGATTTTTTACCTAAAATATATAAAAGAAATATTAAAATTGCAATTTAACAATAAATAATAAATATTTATAAAAATAATTAAATAATTTGAATAAAAAATAGAAAAAATAAAAAAATTTAATTCTTTCAATTTTTTATGGGTTTTTTACCTAAAATATATAAAATAAATACTAAAATTGCAATTTAACAATAAATAATAAATATTTATAAAAATAATTAAATAATTTGAATAAAAATAAAACAAAAAAATAAAAATATATGAGTTTTTTACCTAAAATATATAAAATAAATACTAAAACCTTAATTTAAAAACCCTAAACCAAATTAAAACCCTAAGGCTCAAAATTGCAATTTTCCCACTAAAAACATACTAGAAACTTAATAAAATTTGAGGGCCAAAATTGCAAAATTCCCTTTTAAAAAACATGGAGAAAAGCGCTTCCACGTGGAAGCTATTGTTTGGGAAAAACGTGCTTACGTGGACGCGCTTTCCCTTAAAAACCCTTGACACGGCATCCACGTGGGCACATTTTTGCAAAATTGACCCATTCCCATAAATAATTTTCAATTTGGTCCATTTTTATAAATAAATAAATAAGAGCTTTTATTGGTAATAAACCTTTAAAAACCTTTTTTTTTTTAATTTGTGACCCTCATCGTCAATCCTTCATATTCTTTTTTTTTTCAGTTCTTATTCTTTTCATTTTTAAAACCTTTCTTGTTGATTCTCAATCCTTCATTTTATTGAAAAAGGTTATTTTATTATTTCAAATAATAATCTATATTATTATTTACAAAATTATTTATACAATTATTTAATCCCTAATCGAGTTGGTGTTACGAACTAATTAAGCACCAATGCAATTAAAAAATTATTAGAATATCTTTTCATATTTCAAATATGTGAGTTCGAAAAATTATTGTTTTCAAATAAGTGAGCTAGGGAAATTACTAATTTGTAATATAAAAGACATTTTAGTAATTTCCCTAATTCAGTTGGTATCTGATTAACTCATGATACCAACTTAAGACTTTAAATAATTTTATATATAATTTTTTAAATAATAGCACGGATTACTATTTGATACACATATGGTGAAATTTTTTAAATTTAGAAGCAAGGTTAAGAGATCTTTTTTTTTTTTTAATATTAGTTAAGGACACTTATCATTCTCTTAATCTTGTTTGTATAGTTAAAAAACACTTCACCATCTGTGTATCTATAACACCCCTTGACCGATTCGGTCGTTGGACCCGAGTAGGTAGTCTTTACAACTAAAAATTTTCATTTCTCGTTACTTAAAATCCCTTGTATTAACTTTAAACAGTATCTCGTAAACATTCGTGTAATAAATTTCGAGATTTGGAATCATTCTCTTTTAATTCGAATCGAAAACAACATTTTGAATGATTTGATGGACTTTTATCGATACTCGAGTGAAAAAGTATCTGTAGAAGCCAAGTTAGATAAAAGTGTAAATAGATGCAGTTTCCTACAAGTAGAAGTGGAAGTTCTACCAATACAAGTATAAGTACTACCGATACAACCCATACTTCTACCGATACAACAAACTCCAAAGAGCAAGGAGAATCTGCCTTACAACTTCTACCGATACAACGGAATAAACTATCGAAACTACTAAGTACTACCAATACCAAATAAGTCAATAGCTAAAGTTCAATTTGCTTTGTACTTCTATCGATAGTCACAAGAGTTCTATCAATACAAGTGCTCAGACTTCTTAAAATCATTATTTTCTTAAGTGTTTAACTTCAAAACAACTTGTATCATTTCTCAAACATCATTAATGACAACAAAATACAAAATGAACAATTTACTTAATCCAATTCAAAATAACTTAATATCGAATTCTATACATGTCATATATAACCTAAGATGAGTAACCGAGAGCTACCAAAACAATGGTCGAATAGTGTGATGACGCTCCTACAATCCCAAACGATCAAGCCTTCCAACGATCTACAAGAACATGGGAATCAACTACGTAAGCATATAATGCTTAGTAAGTTCATATCAAGAAATCAACTTACCAAAATACATATTTCACAAGGAATGTTTTCCCGTTCATTTTCATATTTCCCGTATATCTAATCTTGTATTATTGTAACATCCACGTTTTTGAACCGAATTTAGAACAGTATAGGGAAGGAGTCAAGAATTACAATATGTAGCTAAAATAAGAAGATTAGGAAATTTTAAGGATTAATTAGTAATTGTGAAAAAGGAGGAAAGACTAAATAACAATTTATCCAAATTGAATTATGAGTCATCATGGGAATTAGATTGATTAAGGAGGGGAAAAAGAGTAACTTGATGGAAGATATTTTTGGAGGCAAAGTTTTGGGTCAAAGTGTAAAGTTAGAAGGCCTAGGGACTAAAAGGTAATTTTACCATTTTTGTTAAGTGAGATATTTTTGAAGAAAAGTCTAGAGAATTTGAGAGATGAAAAATCAATTAAAAGATGAGAATATCATCTTTTCTTCTCATAACCAACCGTCCATTACTATATTCCCCATTTCCAACTTTTGCTTTTATTCCAATTTAATCCCTTCACCATTATTAAGCCCTCCAAGCTTCAAAATCCTCCATTTTCTTTGAAATTTCCTGAAGAAAGGCATAGAGGGAAGTTAGTAGACACCCTAATTTCTTTATAGAGTCCACTTTGAAGTGTTAAAGTGGATAGGGATTGAATTAGAATTTTGGAAATTCAAGAACAAAGGTAAGAGATGATTCAATTTTCATGACATACATGTATATTTACATAATCTAGCATGAAAAAGTATTGAATTTTAGTCTTAAGCTTATATGTGTTTGTATGAAATTGAAGAAAGAGGGAAGAAGGAGAAGGACCAAATTGAAGAAAAAGGAAAGGAGAAAGCTAAGGTGTGAGAAGAAATTATCTACAAGTGAAGTAAGTACTACAAGTATTAAAAGACATAGTAACAATTAAGTTAAAGCGTTATAATTTTCATATATATGATTAATAATGATGAAAATGAGATGTTTAATTATAAGTATGATAATTATGTGTGATTCAATGAAATTTAGTATAAAGAAGCATGAGAAAGGAATTAATCTCATTGAAACAGTTTGGCCAGAACAGAGGACTAATTTCGAAAATTCACCAAAAAATTCTTAAAAATAGTTAAAAATTGAATTAAATATGTAATTAAATATTATTGAGTTTAGTTTCATATGGAAGAAACAATGAAATAAAAGGAGTTGTATATTTCAAGATATACTAGTTTTTCTGTAACAAGGTAAGAATAGATTCGAGTTCCTCTGTTCTAACTTTGAAAAATCATAGAAAAATGTATAAAAATTATTAGAGATTGAAATTTATATGGTTGAATCCTTAATGAGCCTATTTTCAAAAGAAATAGATGGAAACATCATTTGATCTCTGTACAAAAAGATAAATAATTTTTAGTCAAGAAAGGTCGAAACTATCAGGTAGCAGAGAAGGGGTAAATTGAAAGAATTTACTGTACAAATTGGCTAAAGTAAAAAATTCTGAAATTTTTATGGTAAAAATATATTTGAGTCTAATTTCAAAAACATCAAGCAGATTTTAATTTCATACTCTGTAGCTAAAGATATAAATAATTTAGTGACTATGACGCAAGTGGACAGCTATGAAAATTAATGTGAAAATAAAAGTAAGAGGTATATGATGATGAATATGTGAAAAAAATATATGTGTGAAATATTATGTGGTTAATTATAAAGATTGATTGTGTGATTAATTGGTGAAATTGTGGATTATTTGAGAAAATAAAGGTGAGAAATACATGATTATGTATATGTGATGAAAAATGTATATATGATGTATAAGTTGTGAATGATTTGTGATCAAAATTGAAAGTAAAAGTGAAATTGGAATTGAAAGTGATATGAATTGTAAATTGAAAATCCCTATTAACTAGTCGGGCCGAGTCGGATATAGTTGGCATACCATAGGATTGGAAGAGTTCAGGGATACTTCGACCTCGAGTCGATGAGACACTGGGTGTCATTATTTTACTTCGGATAGATTCGATGAGGTATTGGGTACCACTTTACTTCAGCTAGGCCGATAAGACACTGGGTGTCACTTTATTGCTTCGAACTATCCGATGAGGCACTGGGTGCCATTCTGGTGTGTTTGGTTGGATCCGTGTATCCGCCAAGGTCCGAGTCTTGTTAATAGGGTAAATAATGTGAAAAAGAAAAAATGTACAAATTGTGACATTGAGGTAAGTGAAATGATAATCACATGAAAGGTAAGTACAATATATGTATAAGAAATCAAAGAATGATAAAACTAAGTAAGCTAAGAGATTGGGATGGCTAAAATGTGAAATGAGAAAGAATATCTGAATTTATAGCACTACTATAAGATAAATGTTATATACATAAAAGGTATGTATTTTACATCAATAAATAATTATATGAATGAGTTTGAAATGAGTAATTAGAAGATGAAAGATTAATGACATTTGTAGTACTTACTAAGCCTTCACCGGCTTAACGCGTTTATTTCAACGCGTAGGTATAAGAACTCTAAGAAGCTAAGGTTGGATTAGGTGCCTCTCATCAAATTACATCAACATCGGAAGATTGCAAGGCAAGGTATATTTATTTTGTGTGAAATGGCATGTACAAATGGTATACTTATGTGTCTCTAATGAATGGGTTATCAATATTGCTTTGAAAATTTACATGAATTGAATGAAATGGTTAAAATTGTGTTTTGGACTGATTTGAAATATTGGGAAAGTTTTTAAGTTGTTTCAGGGGATTATTACTAAGTTTCCGGCTATATTTATTGATTTTAGAACAGAGGTATCAATATTTTTATGGTGGTATCGATATTTGCCCTGTTTTGAATAAAAATTACATTTTCATTATTTTCTAACTGGTTTTAAGTCTCGATTTTGATTATACTTGATTATTTTGTGATATTTTGATTAAAACGATTCAATTATACAGTATTTGAAAGAAAATTTTGTTATACTCGTTTTTAATTCTTTGACACTGTATGTAATACTCTTATACCGAGTTTATACGTGTGAACCGGGTGTAAGGATGTTACAATTATACCTCGTATTTTACCTATATACTATCACATTTCTCGCATGTATTGCTACTTGTGTACCAGTTGGACCTTTGGAACTACATGGGTCATATTTGCATCCTTTCACACTAAGTGTGCATGTAACATCTCTATATCATGTAATGCTCACACGAGCTATGAAAAGAGCCTACTCACACGAGCTATGGGTCGAGATGTTAGACTACATGATGCTGCTTACTCGAACTATGGAGAATCCGAAATAAATGCTGGATCTTAGCCATGGTAGGACATCTAAGACCGGCACCCATATAACCTGTAATGCTCACACGAGCTGTGAAACGTGCCTGCTCACACGAGCTGTGGGTCAAGATGTTAAGCTACACGAGCTGTGGAGAATCTGCAATAAATGCCGGATCTCAACCATCGGTAGGACATCTAAGACCAACACCCACATAACCTAGAATCTCAAAATCAGGTCATGCAAATCCCAGTATTCCTCAAAATTCAACTGGTATATATATCAAAGTCATTTCTTATTATACTATCATCAAATCAAAATTTCCTCAACAATCATAGCAAAGAAAAAACAAATACAATAATGGAAATATATATTCATATGTATAAAACTAAATTAATTAAGTTACGAACTTACCTCGATTGGTACAAAAGCACAAAAAGAGTCGATCACTATTCTGTAACATTTGCCTTCCCTCGACTCGAACCCGATTGTTGCGTGTCTTGATCTAAATAATCATTTATTCCATCAAACTCCCAATATTCGATTTAATAACAAAAATAAAGATAACATCTCTATTATAGTAATTTTACAAAATTACCCATAACACTTTAACACTTGTGTTTTTAAGTCTTTAATTAAAATTTCTACCTTTAAAGTACTAATCAAGCATAAACCCAAGTATTACACCATTTCTTAATCCTCACTATATTCCCATATTTTCTACTATTTCCCATTTGACCCTTATATTCCTTTCCATTTTAATAAATAGGTCCTTGGACCTAAATCATCCAAATATCTTAACAAACCCGTATATAAGGCTTTCAAACTCAAGAGTTTAGTAACTAAGCACACATATGCACTTAACTATTTCGTGATAAGTCTCTAAACCCTTAACAACGCCACCCCGAAATCCTTAAGTTGCCAAGACCAAGTTAAACAACTCCTAAAAAAAGGATATCATTGAAACTAACCTTACGAGTCCTCCAACTCAAGAGAATGCTCAACTCAACCTTTCCTTTTTCCAACAATGATGGCTTCCCGTTACTTGAAGAAGATGAAGAGAAAAATGGTACCTTTTTCTTTTCTTAATTGTTTTATATTTCTTTTAAAATAAGGGATTTCATAAAGCTTCTTTTATCATCCACTTATTTCACCTAATCCCACAAACCTTCATCTTTATTTGATATTTTCCATTCAAAATATCCAATATGGGTAAAACCATACCGTCCACTTCCCTATGCATGGCATAATTCCCATTTTAACCCCTTTAATGCTTTCTTTCTGTTTGTAAAGTACTTCTAAACATAGGCTTCAACTTTTAAACCTCTTTTCATATAATCCTTTTTGTTTAACTCATTATTCTAGCCATTAAATTTTCTTATCTAAAGATTTAATACAATCATACACGTTTCTCATACATGTTAAATTATTAATATTTCTTGATATTTTTCGTCGGAATGTGCGGTCTTGAATTACTATTTCCTACGTTATCAAGAGTGGACTGTTACATCAAATAATAATTCATAAAAAAAAAAAGATTAATATAAATTAATATAATTAATATAAAAAATATAATCTATAATCTTTAAAAAAAATGTCATGCTGTAAAATAAACTAATTTTGTTTTCGTATTTTAAAACCAAAGTCGTACTGATTCTTGAGTTTTTATTTTTGGTGCTTTTGAAGATTTTATTTTACTCGGTATAGAATACAAAAAAACATATTAATGATTTGATTTATTAAATTTTGTAAGATTATTATTGAATACATACAATTTCTATAGATGTTTTGTTTCCAAATTTAAGATTATATTAAAGGTAATTTACATCAACAATCATTCAATTTTGATCTGACTATAAAATAATTATTTAACTGTTAAAATAATCACTCAACTTTTAAAAAATAACAAAATAATCCCAACTAATTTTTTTTTTTTACAGACGTAACGGAGCTACATTTTCCGTTACAGATTTAACCAAACTCCCATTTTCCATCCCCCTCTCATCCCTCTCCCTCTTCCCCATCAACATTTCTGAAAAATCTGGTCCCAAAAAGCTTCCAATTACGGTTAATGGAAAAATTGACTTCCATAAGACTCAAAACATCACCGTGAATGGAGTTTCGAAGGATTCGATTCATGTGGACAAGAATAAGAAAGATATGTTGCCATTGATGAACAGGAATGGTATTGACAAGAGCAGAAAAGTTGATACTGGTGGTAGTGAAAAAAGCCAACCATTTGCATTGACAAATGGAAATTTTATGAAATCAGATTCTTTTTGTAGTTAATGGTAGCAGTAGGATGACAGTTGGAGTTGAGGTTAATAATGCTCATTTTGATGCCTGTGATAACTCAAAGCAAAAGAAAATCAGAAGATTCATCTGATATCTCAGAAGCAAAGCAAAAATTAGAAGATTCTTGTGATAACTTAGGGTCACATGAAAAATCTGAAGATTCCTGTAATGTTTTAGGGCCAAAGAGAAAATGGGACGGTTCCTTTAATTTCTCAGGGCTAAATAGAAAATCGGAAGATTCAAGAAAATCAGAAGTCGCATGTGATATTTTGGGGCCAAATAGAAAACCAAAGGACTCTTGCGGTAACTCAGGTCTAATGACAAAACTAAAAGACTCCTGTGTTATCTCGGAGCCAAATAAAAAATTGAAAGGTTGTTGTGATTACTCAGCACCAAAAAAGTAGAAGACTCCTGTGATTTATCCATGCCGGCAGGAAAATCCTGTCTTCTGTTTTCCCAAGATGTTCGACCTCGTGCAGAAGTGGAAAACATGAAAGAAATGTAAGCTGCAATCCATCTCAATTGCTTTGGTGGTATAATATACATTTTTTTACTCACTAAGTGCAGCATATTAGTTGTTTGCGATTATGCGGATCTGTTTCTTTTAATAGCATTGTCTTTCATGATTGTCCAGTTCCAAAATCTCTCAATTGGAATCTCAGAGTAGGGAGAGGGATGGGAGGGGATGGAAGATGGGAGTTTGGTTAAATCTGTAAGGGAATTGTAACTGAAAATTGTAATAACGAAAAATAGTCAGTGGTGATTGTTTTGTTATTTTTCGAAAATTAAGTGATTATTTTGATAATTGAGTAATTGTTTTTGAAAGTTGAGTGATTAAGCACTACATGTTTCAATTAAATATCTGACTTTTTTTTTTTTGGTAGAAATATCTTACAGTTTTTTGCAATATCAAGACTATGTATATTTTATAATCAATAAATTGAATATGAAAGTAGAGTTCATTTTTTTTTATATTCTTTTATTTGTACGGTAAAAAGGTTAAAAAAAAAAAAAGTTGGTGATAGACATTTTATTTTAATGAAAATGTATAAATGATGATTTAGAAATATTTTTGTTTTGAAAGAACTATTTAAACTAAATAAATATAACTATTCTCTAATTTCCTTACTAAACTAATATACTTTTTATTGATGTAAATTCTTTGGACGGATTCTATTTATGGGTAGCATTATATATTTTTGTCCAACTCATTTATATATTAATGGTAGATTACAAAAAAAAAAAAAAAAAGTTTTATTTTTTCATAGGCGCTACGTCAGCAATCCAAAAAAATAGCTCAAGGAGTCTCCATTCTTGACACCCACTTAGGATTCCCCATTTGTCCTAACCCAATCTAAAAAGTTTCAAAAAGAATTGAGGTTGATAGCTTTTAGACACAAATTTCATCCAGACCTCTTTAGCAGCCAAATAGTCCCCAAGTACGTGTAAGATCTTTTCTGTATTGTGATGACAAACTGAGTAAAATCTGTTCTGATAAATTCCTCTTCGCGCATGCTTAAGATTAGTAAATAGTTTTTGCTTGTAAACAAACCATAGAAAACAGCGTACACGACGTGGTCCTCGAAATTTTCAAATGTTCTTTCATCTAATATCTCGTGTGTTCCACGTGTTTTTTTTTTATCATTCGATGTGTACTTTTTGTCAAAAATCTTTCGTTTGATGTTTGAACCCAAAAGATTTTGTCAGGGTGCGAAAGATGTATGTCTCCTGACAGCTTTTCCTAGAACGATTCCAGATTCCATGTTCCTTCGCCTGTTACCATATCCCCGAGTTTACAATTAGTTGTTTATATATATATATAGAAGGTACATGTAATATCATTACAAAAATTCTCATTAAAACTTAAATCTAAATTGCATTCTCTATTAAGGAGTTACACGTTAATTATAATATTTGATAATTGAAGTCAAAGAAATTATTTGGGTTTTTTATTTAAGTAACCCATATTTTTTAATTATTTACGAAAATGACTTTAGTTTAAAAATATACATTAAAATAACTTAATATAAACAGTAAAAATTGAAAATGACCATCTAATGGCCGACATCATCTGCTCAATAATTGGTGTTAGACATAAAAATTTGTGTTTTTTGGTGTTGGCCATGCAATGGTCGATACCTATATATTTTTTTTAAATACAGTATTTTATTGATACACGAAAATATTAAAAATTGAAAAGAAAAAAAATTGGTGTTTGCCATTGAATGGCCGACACCTCTTTTTTGTCAGATAATTTTTTTTTCTAGTGTTAACCATGCATTGGCCCACACCAGTATTTTTTTAACAGATAAAAAAAATTGGTGTTGGTCATTGCATGGCCGACACTCCCTTTTTGTCAGATAAAAAAAAAAATTTTGTGTTGACCATTGCATGGTCGACACCCCTTTTTTTATCTGGTAAAAAATCAATTTTTTTTTGTGTTGGCCATTGCATGATTGACACCCTCTTTTTGTCAAATAAAAAATTAAATTTTTTTGGTGTTGGCCATTTTTTTTTTTTGATAAAAAGTCAATTTTTTTTGTGTTGGCCATTGCATAGTTGATACCCCTTTTTGTCAGATAAAAATTCAAATTTTTTTGTATTGGTCATTACATAACCGACACCACCTTTTTAATCTGATAAAAAATTCAAATTTTTTTGTGTTGGCCATACATCAGTCGACACCACCTATTTTATCTGAAAAAAATCAAATTTTTTTGTATTGACCATTACGTGGCCGACACCACCTTATTATTTGATTAAAAAAATCAAAATTTTTTGAGTTGGCCATTTCATGGCCGACACCAACTTGCCTTCATTTCTTTATATATAGGGTTAGATTTTGATTTTGAAATTATAAGTAAGAAATATTTCTCTTAAAAGAACAATAAAATGAGGGTGTTTTGTTATTTATCATTAGATGAGTGTTTTATTTTGAGAGAGAGTTGTGAAATGTACAATCGAATTTCGGGATTAAACTATATATTGTCATGTATTGTCGGAGTTGAATTATATACTGTCATTTGAAGCGGTAAAGATATGTCTTCAGTGGTGAGACGATTTTCTGCGCCATTAAAAACTATTCGAGATGTCCAACGCAAATAGACATTATTTACGTTGGAATAATTTGTTACCACGAGAAATACTGTTGAATAGCTAATCCAACATAGATATATTGTCGTCGTATGTGAGCATTGTGGTAAGCCCGTAAAGGTTATGTTGTAAAAGGTCGGATGACTTTCTCCGTCATTTAACAAGTAACCAAGACCGATTGCATTATGTCTTATCAACTGAAAAAGGTCATGTTTAATGGCGACCTGAGCAAGTGTCTCGGTACTAACATTTGCAGCTTGGTATTCAAGCAAATGGACAATGTTTATATTTTGTTATATCTGTAAATTTATTTTTTGTATTATTGTTGTTTAAATTTTTAAATTTCGTGTATTAATATTAACAAATATTTGTAACAATTTATTATAGCTGTAAAATTAATTTGTTGCTTAGTAATATTCAATAATGCTTGTATTTTATTGTATGAAAATAATTTTGAATTATATACAAAAGTATTAAATATGTTGTTGCGAAAATGTGGGAATTAAATATTATTGAAAAAGATGATATAAATATTGAAAAAAATAATAATTAGAAAAGAAATTTAAAATATAAATGAAATTACAAATTAAAATTAAAATATACAGGAAATTAGAAATTAAATTTAAAATATAAACGAAATTACAAATTAAATTAAAAAAATAAACGGAAAAAAAAATCAAAATTTAGTAGATCCCGAGGACGTCCCCGGTGCTGGTGTGTAATGGATCGAGTTTCTCCGGGCTCGACGAGGTCGAGGCTGTAGTACAGGTCGTTCAGGAGGCGTTTCATTGGTGTTCGTCAGCTCATCCTCAGTGGTGTCAACGTTAGGTGTCCCAATCGGCATACGTAAAAAGGTGGTAAAATCGTACGTATCGTCAACGTAATCGGGAGTAGGTTGAGTCACCAAAGGTGTCAAGCCAAAAATATCATTCATTGTCGATGTACGTTCTTCCTGATGGAAAGGTTGATATGAGGAAGAACCAGAGTAATATGAACGTTGAGAGTCGGGGTCGACGCCAAAAATCTCCTCCATGGAACGATGATAATAGTCGTGCGGCAAAAAAGAGGAAGAGCCGGATGTTTGATATTGGGGATCGAGTTGGTGCTTCGGCTGGTACTCGGGTTGGTCCTCGGGCTACTAATCGGGCTCGTTTGCGGGCTCGTACTCGGGCTCGTCATTGGGCTCATCCTCGGGCTCGGAATCTAAACCGGGGATCCAACCATGACGTCCATGTGGGTTATTCGTCGAACCCCATCGATTGCCTTCCAAAATAAGTCTCTTTAGTGTATACTCCCCGAGATAAAGCACCAGCATATCGTATGTCATATACCATTGCTTGTAATATGGGGTATCGGAAAAATCCCCGTTACACGAATACAAGGTTGAACACCTATTCTCCCGGGCATTCCAAAGCATGATATCTGGCTGAAGATCATGAGCCCAATTTATTTTGTACCATGTCCTTTTTTGTCGAGCTGGTGGACTTCACCAGTTGGAAGGGAGGGTTTGGGATATGTTGTATAGCACTGAACTGTCGCAAAACTCTATCTCCAGCGTGCCATTCCACCATATGAAAATTGAATATCGGCATAGTACACGAGAAAAGTTGGTAATTGCGCTGCAAATGGTGGAATGAAAGGCGTAATTTCGTCCAAGATATAAGGCTGTCACACGAATTGTACAGTATAAAAACACGATTTTAGTTAAAAAAATTCGAAAGTGTAAAAAAAATCAGATTTTTTATTTGTAAAAAAATATTCTGAAAATGTATTTTTTATATTTCGAAAATGTAAAAAAAATATTTGTAAAAAATATCAGATTTTTATTTTTTAAAAATTCGAAAATATAAAAAAACATTTCGAAAATAGAAAAAATATTATAAAAAATTCGAAAATGTAAAAAATATTAGATTTTTTATTTGTAAAAAATATTTCGAAAATATATTCTTTGTATTTCGAAAATGTAAAAAAAATGTGTAAAAATATCATATTTTAATTTTTAAAAAATTTGAAATTATAAAAAACATTTCAAAAATAGAAAAAAATATTATAAAAAAATCGAAAATATATCTTACATCATCTCCTCCATATTTGTCTAACCAGCCACGTAAATGGGGACATTTTTCGTGTCGTCCAATTCCCGGAACTAAATGCTATATGAAAAATTAAAAAATAATTAGAATAAAAATAATAATTAATAAAATTTAAAAAATTATAAAATCGAGACATCGAGTCACCTATTAACTAGTGGCATTGAATATGGCATGTGTCCGATGTTGGCGACAAAAGGCAGTCTGTATAATATCCATGATTGGAGCAAATACATGCAACCGCCCATAGCATTAACTGCAGGATGTGTTACTCGACAAAGCTCCCGGTACAATGTCGCCAACACTGCCGAGCCCCAACTTAATTTGTTGGTTGCCTTCAAATCATCCAACAATAGGAGGTAGGTGGTGTTTATTCTATTATTGCTAGTATTCGGAATAAGGATATCGCCTAGTAACTGTAAAAGAAAAGCGCGAGCATGGTAGATAATGTCCAGCTGCGTTGGATTTTGAGGGAGATGTCAGAAGTTATCGTACAGCCACGTAAACTTTAAAAACGTTAATTTTCTATTTTCAATGTCCGGGGGCACCTTGCCAAGTAACCGGTAGCAAGTGCCACAAGGATCGTCTAGTGTACCCGGACCAGTTATTGCATCACCTTCAACGGGCAGCCCAAGCTGGATTGCAACGTCTTCTAATGTGATTGTTGCCTCCCCACACGGGAGGTGGAACGTGTAGGTGTCGGGACGCCATCTTTCAACTAAGGTCGTTATTAAATCGGCCCAGATATTCATTTTTTTAATGCGTGCAGCAATCCCGAACCCCACATCTTCTATATATTGTTGAGTCAATCTATGGGGCTTATAGCTCGGATAATGATGTTGGGATCTAACCAATTTACTCGAATCTTGCCCACACAGTAGTTGTCATGACTAGGAAGAATGATGTTCGGATCCATAATGTGAGGCACGATACTCGGACAACGGCAGTCGAAGTTGGTCAACGGTGATCAACGACGGTCAACAGTAGTCAATGAAGAAATTTGGGTGGTGGTGAGCTGGAATTTCGTTTTATGTGAGTTGGAATTTGGGTGGTCCAATGCTATTTATAATAGGGGACCATTGATGGCATTTGTAACATCCGCGTTTGTGAACCGGAGTTGGAACAGTATTAGAGTTGACTTAAGAATTAGAACATGTAGTTAAAATAAGAAGATTAGGAAAATTTAAGGATTAATTAGTAATTGTGTGAAGGAATGAAGAACTAAATAGAAATTTAGCCAAAATGAATTATGAGTCATTATGGGAATTATAGTGATTAAAGAGGGGAAAAAGAGTAATTTGGTGGAAGATATTTTTGGAGGCAATGAATTGGGCCAAAGTGTAAAGTTGGATGGCCTAAGGACTAAAAGTGCAATTTTACCATTTTTATTAAAGAGAGATATTTTAATGGAAAATTATAGAGAAATTGAGAGATGAAAAATCAATTAAAAGATGAAATCATCTTTTCTTCTCATAAGCAACCGTCTATGCCTATATCCCCCATTTCTAACTTTTGCTTTTATTTCAATTAGGTCCTTCCACCATTGTTAAACCCTCCAAGCTTCAAAATTCTCCATTTTCTTTGAAATTTCCTCAAGAAAAGCATAGAAGGAAGCTAGTAGACACCTTAATTTTCTTGTAGAGTCCCTTTTGAAGTGTTAAAGAGTGTAGGGATTGAATTAGAATTTTGGGATTTCAAGAACTAAGGGAAGAGATGATTAAATTCTCATAACATACATGTATATTTTCATAATCTAGCAAGAGAAATTATTGAATTGTAGCCTTTATATGTGTTTTTATGAAATTGAATAGAAAGGAAAGAAGGAGAAGGACCAATTTGAAGAGAAGAGAAAAGAGAAGAGCAAGGAGGAAGAAGAGAAGAATACCAACCTTTGTGTTGTAAGTACTACAATATTTTAAATTGAAAATTTATTCTCTTTAAAAGTATATGATTTTAGTATATGATTAATTGTGATAAAAATGAGTAAAATGATATATTTAATTATAAGTATGGTAATTATGTGTGATTGAATGAAATATAGTGCAAAGAAACATGAAAAAAAGAAATATTCACTTTAAAACAGTTTGGACAGTAACAGGGGACTAATTTCGAAAATTCATCAAAAATTGTATAAAAAGAGTTAGAGGTTGAACTAAATATTTAATTAAATATTATTTAGTCTAGTTTCATATGGAAGAAACAATGATAGAAATAGAGATGTATGTTCTGAGATATATTTGATTTCGTGTAACATGGTCAGAGTAGATTCGGGTTCCCCTATTCTAACTTTGAAAAATCATAAAAAAATATAGAAAAATTATTAGAGACTAAAATTTATATGGCTATATTCTGAATAAGTTTATTTTCAAAATAAATAGACAGGAACATCATTTGATCTCTGTATTAAAAGATAAATACTTTTTAGTGAAGAAAGGTCGAAATTGTCAGGCAACAGAGAAGGGGTAAATTGGAAGAATTTTCTGTACGAATTGGCTAAAGTAAAAATTTTGGAAATTTCATGGTAAAAAGAAACTTGAGTCTAGTTTCAGAAACATTAAGCGGATAATAATTTTGAATTTTGTAGCTCAAGATATAAATAATTTAGTGATTGTGACACAAGTGAACAGCTTTGAAAATATAGATGTGAAACGATATGTGAATATTAATAAGTGAAAATCACACATGATGATATATGTGAAAGAAATTAAATATATGATGAGTTAAATGTGAAATATGAAGTTGATGATAATATTGCCCAAGTAGACCGAATTAGAACTATTGTGATATGAGTGACATGCCATTAAGGAACACTAACGCGCGCTCTGTTTAGCACGTCACGTGCTCTCTGTTATTAGCACTGTGTGTGCTCTTTGATTAGCACTTGTGTGCTCTCTGTTTATCACTGTGTCTGCTCTCTATTGCCCAGCACTTATGTGCTCTCTGTTAGTACTTTGGTACTCTCTGTTTATTCCGTATATCCTAAGGGTTCTATGAAAGTCTACTATGGGCTAAGTTATAGAAAATGAATAAAAGTGTGAATTGTGCTATTATGGTAAGTTACGTGTTACATGTAAGGCAATAAATTTATATGCATGGGTACTTAAATGATCATTCATTACTTTTGTAGTGCTTACTAAGCCTTCACCGGCTTAACGCGTTTATTTTAACGCATAGGTACAAAAGCTACTAGAAGTTGAAGTCAAGCCAAAGGACCTCTCATCACATCACATCACTATTGGAAGACTTCAGTTTAGGTACTTACTTTTGGTAAAATGGCATGTACAAATGGTACTACTATGTGCTCCTAATGAATGGATTTAAATGTTGTTTTGGAATTTTATGAGTTGATGAAATGAAATGAAGTATTCTGATTGAAATTGTGTTTCGGATTGATTTGCAATATTGGAAAAGTTTTTGTATGATTTCAAGGGCTTATTATGAAGTTTTCAGCTACAATTACTGGTTTTTAAAACAGAGGTATCGATGCCAAAAAGCATATTTTATCACTTTTAGATCGGTTTTAAGTTTCGATCTTAATTATACATAGTCGACTTATGATATTTGAATAAAATGACTTAAAAACACATCATTTGGAAGAAAATTTTATTGTACTCGTTTTTAATTCTCTGGCACTGCATGTAATACTCTTATACCAGGTTTATACATGTGAACCGAGTGTAGGGGTGTTACAGTATTTTTGTAATTTTAATGTCAATTAAGGTTATTTTGGTTAATAAATATAAAATTTGATAAAAAAATGTAAAATAATAATAGTTTTTTTAAAATAAATTTAAAATTTAAATTTGATAAATAATGTATTGTCAAATCAACACATTATTTGATAAAAATTGTAATATAATAATAGGTCTTTATTTAAATAAATTTAAATTTTAAATTTGATAAATAATGTATTGTCAAATTAACACATTATTTGATAAAATTTGTAATATAATAATAGTTTTTATTTAAATAATTTTAAATTTTAAATTTGATAAATAATCTATTGTCAAATATACACAAATTATTTGATAAAAATTGTAATATAATAATAGTTTTTATTTAAATAACTTTAATATAATTTTAAATGTAATTTAAATTTCAATTTCAAATTTAAAGTAGAATTTTAAATTCAAATTTGTATAATTATGAAGTTAAAATTATTTAAAATTAAACATGTACCTTAATTTTCAAATTAATTTCAACTTAATTTAATTTTCAAATTAATTTTTACGCAAATATTCTTCATGTATACTAGTAGACATGCGCTTATTCTTCGTCGGACAGTCTGGCATTACGAGAGGATTGACCGAAAATATAGACACGATGTGGGCAAGTGGATCGGTTATGCCAGACCTTCTGCAAACACTGCACAATTTCGGTTCCCTCGTCTCCCTAATGTCCATATCAGAGCGAATCCTCGTCGAAGGTGGTCGACCTCTAGGCTTTCTACGGAGACTATGGTCCGGCAACATCTCAAAAGCAACCGATGGAACTTTCTGGTTCGATACATCAGGCATTACGGGAAATTCATTCTCTCATATACACAATGTTCATTCTAGCGTGTGCACTTCGTCTATGAATTGTTTGACATTTAAATTTGCAGTCGCACACACTGCATGAACATGCGCAGATGGATATCGGAGAGTTTGAAATCTGAAGCACTCGCATCACCTGTTTTCCAGATCAACTGCGTACGACCTCGGTGGAACACCCAAGTAACGACCAATGAACTCTGAAACCCAAAAAATCTCCAACTCCAGCGAATAAATTTCTGCGTTCATCGTTCGAGCTCTTTGACTGTTTGCTGCCATTGCCCTTCGAATGTCCTCAACATACACATGTTCGGCCTCCATCTGTGCCACTTGTCGCTGCCCTATCGTAGGCATCAATGTCGCTAACCTATAGAAGGTTGCCGAGAAAACAACAGCAATTGTAAATGTCGTGTTCGCCTCAAGACGGAGTTAACCGACTTGACCAGGTTGGTCATCTTCTGGCCATACCGAGGCCCCTCATCGTAATTTTGTGTCCATTGATATGTCTAGACGTTACCCAACCACCCACAAAGATTTTTGCCATTTGGTAAACGTTTCATCTTAGCTTCAAGCTTTGTGAACTTTTGTCTAAATCTCCTCAGCTCAAATTCATGAGCTGCATAAGCATATGCAATTTCGAATAAGTATTTTAATAATTCACAAACTAATAAAATTTAAAATTAAATCAAATAAAAAAAATATAAACAATAATTATTACCCATTTCCACGAGTTCTGCTTTCCATCCTTTATTTTTATAATCACTATGAAAGTTTGTCGACATGTGCCAGATGCAATAAACGGACCTCCACAAAACCTCCAATCTCCTTATTGCAGCAAGTAGTTCCTTCGATCTATCCAATATAAGGCAAACATTGTCTTGCCTAACAACGTGCCTCCTCAGATTTTTTAAGAAAAATTCTCACGACTCAAAGCACTCTTTCTCGACTATGGCAAAAGCGATCGAAAGTACATTTCAGTTGTCGTCTTGTGCAATAGCAATCAGTAGTATTTACGTGTATTTACCGTACAGCCAGATTCCATCAACTTGCACCATCGTTTTGCAATGAGGGAAGGCCCTAACACACGGTTCGAACGTCCAAAACAATCGGTGAAAATGTCGTTTTCCCGGATCAATCACTCCATCCGGACCTTCATACGATAATGTTTGCAAATCAATTACTGTCCCCGACACATACTCTCGCATCGCGGCTATCCACCCTTGGAGCTCGTTTTATGACGCATCCCAGTCACCATACAACTCTCGCATCGCCAATTGCTTCGCCCACAATGTCTTCCGGTACGAAACCTTATAATTGAAGCGAGCCTGCATAGCCGCAACATAGACCGATACCTTATTCAACGAGGACGCTTTCACCATAGGCATGATGCAGTTGCATATGGTCTTTGCATATAACTTCCGATGGTCTTGCGTCATACGAGTCATGGTGCATTTGTGCGGACCTTCCATTTTACTTATTGTCCACAACTGAGTCCACTGCATTAACGCGGCTCGGATAAACCACTTACACCCACTCTCGGCTTTCCAACATTGTCTGATGTACAAAGACAGCGACAACTTCATTACTTTATAATCCACAGCTAACTTCAAGTTGTATTGCTTTATTGCATTTAAGCAGTCCTTCTTGTTCTCAAATTGTTGTCCTACGAACAACTCTTCTTCATCGGTTTGTTCATCGAGTATGTGAGCCGAAACTATATTTTTATATTCCGAAAACTCACGAGCTCGACCCATATCTGAGTCTATGTCACTCATGAAGGCCCTCGGATTATTCCTGATAACTATACTCGGGCTCATATTTCCTCCCGTATGGTGTTAACATCATCATCCTCCACCGACCCCTCCTCATCTAAGTCTTCGAGGATGTCATCCAAATCAGGATCTTCCAAAGCTTCATTTTTGTTATCATCTTCTATTAGGGTCAACACCTTCGGATGAAATTGTAGACGATAACACAAGTTTTGGATGTTATACAAACATCCACTGGTGTTTGGATTTTTTGGACTGGACCCTCCAAAACCCGATTGATCTTCCAGCATACATTAAGATCAATATCTATTCCAAAATGCTGGGTTACTGGATTTAAGACTTGAATTGGTTCGGGTTGTGATATTTCCGCGAACAACTCAATGGGGCATGGATTTTCAATCTCAGAGGGGCAATAAGTTTCAATCATTGTCCCTAGATCATCATCATCAACAAGCTCCATTTCGGAGAACTTGGTCGGATCTGATGAAACTGAAAATTTGTAAAATAGTCTCAACATTTGCTTCCCGCAACGAGTAGCTATCTATGTACTGATCTTTCATTTCAATTCCTCCAGCGAAACACGCTTGCTTAGTCTCATTCCGATTTTTTCGGCTTTCAAATACACAACCTTCATATAATTTCTTCATCGAAATGAACATAAACAAACAAAATGTTGTAACTCATCTTGAAAAAACTTGTGATCACAAAAAAATGAACATAAACAAAGAAATTGTTGTATTGTTAATGAGAACAAAAAACTCAAATATTTAGTATTGACGATTATATATATATCTGGTACTGGGGTTAAAAGTCGGTCTCGGTCATTAACTAAACTAATGTTCTTTTGATTTTTTCGTTTATTTCTTAAAATTAATTTTAATTATTATTTTTTTCTATATATTTTTAATTTGTCGATAATAATAATTTCTTAACATTTTCACAACAAAATATTTAATAATTTTTTTAATAAATCAAAAATATATTAATACTATAAAATACAAATATTGTTAAATATTATAACAATACAAATTAAATTTACATATAAAATAAATTATAAATAAGTGTTAATATTAATACATGAAATTTTAAATTTTGAGCAATAATACAAAATAACCTACAAAACCCTAAACCTGCGTAACTCGTCTCGGTTAGATAATGTTCATCTTCTTTATTACTTGACCAATTTCAAGAAATTCTTCAAACCCCAATCCCTTAAGCAATATGGGTCCAATTCCTATGAATACCTGATCAAGTCGTCTCGGTCAACCTCTCGATCATAAATTGCAGTCATCGACCTTTGATAGCATAACCTTTACGGCTATACCACCTGATTACATATGACGGAAAATATATCATCTACGTTGAATCAATAACTCAACAGTACAACTGTTGAATTGCAGGATAACAATTCTTCCAACGCAGATAATGTTCATATTCTTTGGACATTTAGGATAGTCTTCAATGGCGCAGAAAATCGTCTTGCCATTGAAGACATATATTTGCCGCTTCACATGACAGTATATAATTCAACTCCGACAATGCATGTCAGTATATAGCTCAATCCCGAAATTCGATTGTACACTTCACAACTTTCCCCTTAAAACAAAACAGTCATCTAATGATAAATAAAAAAACACTCTCATTTTATTGTTATTTTAAGTAAAATATTTTTTACTCACAATTTCAAAATCATAACCTATATCCTGTATATAGAAAGGATGGAAAGTTGGTATCGGTCAATGTATGGCCAACACCAAAAAAAATTATTTTTTTATATGACAACCAATAGTGGTGTCAGCCAATGCATGACCAACACCAAAAAATTTGATTTTTTTTATCAGTTAAATTTTTTATCTGACAAAAAGGGGGTGTCGGTCATGCAATGACCAACACAAAAAAATTGATTTTTTACCAAATAAAAAAGGGAGTGTCGACCATGCAATGGCAAACACCAAAAAAATTGAATTTTTTATCTAACAAAAAGGGAGTGTCGGTCATGCAATGGCCAATACCAAAAAAATTAATTTTTTACCTGATAAAAAAGAGGTGTCGGTCATGCAATGACCAACACCAAAAAAATTGAATTTTTTATCTAACAAAAAAATACTGGTGTCGGCCAATGATGGCCAACACTAGAAAAAAAAAATTTATCTGACAAAAAGTGGGTCTCGATCATTCAATGGCCAACATCAAATTTTTTTTTCAAATTTTTATATTTTCGTATATCAATAAAATACCGTATTTAAAAAAATATATAGGTGTCGGTTATTGCATGGCCAACACCAAAAAACACAAATTTTTATGTCTGACACTAATCATTGGACAAGTGATGTCGACCATTAGATGACCATTTTCAATTTCTACTGTTCATTTTAGATCATTTTTTAATGTATATTTTTGAATTAAGGTCATTTTGTAAATAATTAAAAAATGGGTTACTTGGATGAAAAAACCTAAATTATTTTATTATAGGTGATTATAATTTGTCTTATTCCCAATATTTTCCATCCAATTAAGTCCCTGAATTAAAAGATAAAAAATCTTTTTTTTCACCTCCTCTCTCACCCTTCCTTGCCACTCATCGTGCACCACAAAACCCCTCACTACCTCCCTCTATTTCCGCCATCATCCTCACTGAACTCCCCATGACTCTCTCTCTCTCTCTCTCTCTCTCTCAATTGTGTAATTGTTTTCTGGTGTATTCTCTTGTTTAATTTTGTTTGGGACTGCGTGTTGAGTAATAAATCTTTTTTACTTCACAAAAAAAGGGATTATATTTATTAGGGTGAAGTTGATGGTGGGTTTCTTAAAATGAAAATGACTTGCTTCAAGGTTGTTGGTTTGTTGTTAACTTGTTGGTTGTTTGTAGCACTGTCGGTGATGGAGGCTGATGGGGTTGATGCTTGTGATGAGACCAAGGTTAAGGCTTGTGATGGTGGTTTTTCTTTGGGTTTGATACCAGCACCAAGGATTTAAATTGTAGTTGCAGTAGTATTTATCGCAGTTATGAACATAACAGATGTTATTACGATTATTGCGGGTATCACAGTCGTAAATTTTATATTAATTAAAATCATTAAATAGATATAATTATATATTTTTTTAATTTTACTGTAACGAAACAATGACGGGAATAACAGTCTATTGTTGTCGCAATTAGTTGTTACTCGTTAAATTACGGTCGCGATCCATCGTTATTGGTGTGATTCTACTTCACACTATTATTTTTGACAATACGATTTCAAACGACGCTGCTATCGCTATATAACGACTGCTATTTAAATCCCTAACAAGCACATTATGAGAATGATTTAGATGACATACAATTTGATTTCGGGTTGAGGAAAATAATAAAAAATGCAAAATAGAAAGAGGGGAAAAAATTATAAATGAAAATTTTTATTTACTTTTTTAACAATAACTCAACATCCTTAATAATCATGTCAATCTCACAATTAAATGCCGATGAGCTTATTTGAACAACTTTGTTAGTTCAAAAACTTTTTAAGTATAAAATGTTCAAAAGAGTTTTATTGATAAATTTTATGTCTTATGGTACCATTAAGTCTTTATCATTAAATCCTGAACCCTATTTTAAAAAGTTAAAATATGATTTTAGTCTTTACCTTGTTGATATAAAATTTAATCTCTTGTTTTATTTAAAAACCAAATTTTATGATTGACACAATTAAAATTCTTTTATTAAAAAAAAATATTATAATATCATTTTTTTTCTATATGACTATTAAGTAAATATTTTTTTATTTCAAAATATCACACTATTAAATTTTATAAAATAAGTTTAACATTATTAATAATTAAATCTGTATTTTTATAATTGAAAAATACAATTAAATTCCTGAAAATATGAGAGATTAAATTTCAACTGGCTTGTAACATATCTTAACCATTTTAAAATTCAAAATTAACTCATTAAAACGCTTTTTAATTACTGTCTGAAAGATTTACTAAATCTGCAACCATTCAACCATTACTATCTGTAGCAATGATTCGATAATACTAATGTTAATCGCATCACTTAGTTAATGATATAATATAACTGAATCCCATATGTTGATCTGATAATCAAGAGTGTTCATTATCTCAAATGTGATCTAAATTTGAGTCATACTAATTACATTGTTGTTATGGCCTACTTTTATAATTCAAAAAAACAAACAAACTTTATACCAAAAAAAAAATCACTTTCTAACTAGCATCATTCTTTTCATAAATAAATGATAAATGGATAAAACTTGTACAAGGATCGAATAATAGAATACAAGTCTTTTATCACTTCACACCGTAATCGAACAAAGGCAATTTGGAGTAAACAAAAAAGAAATGTAGGACAACTATGTAAGCTATATGGTACAGTGATGATTTAATGACTAGAAGATTGGTAATCATATGAATAAACTTACAATATTGAGCTACGATGAATGGCTAATGTTAATTTCATGTAACTCGAAGCTTAAGTTACCTGTACTCGGGAATAATTTTAGGATACAAGTATGTATCCAGCTCATATTTTCAGGATCATACCCTCCTATTCATATTTAAATGTGCTGGACATAAGTGCTGGACGCGTACTTCAACCCGAAAAAGAGTCTTCACAGATATCAAAATTTGAAAAGCATACAACACCTTTAAGCTTTAACTCCCTTGAAAGAAAATGAAAGAATCCTGAAGAGTCCATCTGGGTTATCTGCATGTACCTATTCAGAAAATAAAGCAAGTTCAACATTACTAAAAATTCTCGCACTAGGGAAAATAGCTCTGCATCAAACCTAAACTATTCAGCAACTACCGAAAATGATACAACTAGCAACTACCAAGAACTATTCAGCAAATATGCAACTAAGTCAACCACGATTATAGGGATTTGACCCTCCAAATACATGAAAAAGATATATCTCTGTTAGACATCTACCCATATCCAACACTTGTAATCATTTCCAACGAACATGTTTCCAAGTAGATGCTTTCCGTATGTCCTTGATATGTAAAAATGCAGCTAACCAGACTTCCAAATGTTCTAAAGTGCTAACAGGAAAACAAGAGCTATAGAGCAGAAATGTTCCACATTTTGTATTTTTCTCTTTTTCACAGGTTACACAAGTTTTTTTTATATAGGTTGCATAATATCAAGCAGCCTGGACCAACCCTTTTATCTCTTGACGAGAGTGATTTTAGAACACTGTCAAAATTAGACATAATAGTGGGATAGTATAACCTTCTTTAAAAGCTGTGACATTTATCGGGTTATACACACTTTATTGAGCATAAAACTCAGTAATACTTCTTACATCGTAGGTTCTACATCATCGTCATTCAAACACCAAAGATGCAACACGATAAGTAATGGGCGTAAATCCAGGCATATGTTATGTGGAAAGGAGAAAACATAAGTAATTAAAGCATGCACAGAGCAATAAATGTACCCAGTGCCCAGCATCTTCAAGGACATGCATCTCAACTCCACCGCCTTCTTCAGCAGCAGACTCTTCAGCAGCATGAATTCGTTGAAGATCTTCAAGGGCCCATCGATGCAAACTCCTTTCTGCTTTCAAAAAATTAACATGCACACCACGAGGTAGATTTTCCACCACTTTCCTGTAATTATGCAGCCAAAAGAAATATAAAATAAACAGTTGAAAGCTCTTTTCAAAATGAGAACAAAATTTACTTCTTATTTTTATGTTTATCATTTGAAATATAAAACATATAAAAGTCACATAACAGAAAAACATTCAGTCTGAATATGGACAAGTAAAATAAAATCCAAACCACACCCTATAGCTTAATCCAGGTAAGATTACCATAGATTTGTTTCTTCATAGGACTCGTACATTTCTGAAATCCCTTCAAGGTCAAACACCCACGAGAAACTTGATGATGAAGAACTAGCAGCATCAGTTGGTCGAAGATTAGTGACAACCCACTGAATGAATAGAAACCAGGTAAATCTTAAGAAAAAGAAATATGTCTTAATCTAAGAAACATGACAAATAAAGTCAAAATCAAAGATGAAGATGGTATTCTTCTGCTCTGTATTTATTTTCTTCTATAACCAACACAAAAATATACCAGAGTATCTAAAATAACTGAGAAACAAAAATTATACAGATAGCCAATTGAAGTGACAGCTTATAAGCTTCATTACCAAATCATGTGCTGGATATACAATGGCAAATATGTATGTAGTAAGTAGAGCTGGCAATATTGGATACAATATGAGACGATTAAACATGCATGCAAGAAATAGCTAAATATACAAGAAAAAAGACATAACATGGAAAAGAAACACAAAAGGGACACAAATACACGAATGAATAAAATATATGTAACACAAATTATTACCATGTTAAATTTTATATAAATATAAAATACTTTTAACACCATAACAAGACATGGATGCACAAATTTAAAGTAAGAATGATGTAAGCACTTCAACAAGTTAACATATATTTTTTTTGGTAGAATTGTAGACAACCAGTAAATTTCTTTAATAACAACCTCGTCAAAGATTACTTAAAACACATAGGAAGAGTGAAAACTAGGAAAAAATTGGGGGCAATAAAAATATGACTTTATCTGAGAAACATGACAGTGAAGTCAAATCAAAGATAAAATGCTGTTCCTTCCCTTTTTTTTTATTACTTTTTTTATGGTCATTAAATCATCTCAAAAACTAAATATAACAATATCTAAAAGAACTGATAACCGACTGAAAGTCACAGCTTGCAGCTCAGGGCTTCTTTACCAAAAGATGCGCTAGAGATAGAATGATAAATCGGTAAACAGAAAGAATGGTGTAAACAACTCAAGAAGATTACATATTTTATGCAGAATATCTGGCTTGTACATAACAGTTAAATCACAGAAAAAGCACTAGCAGCAAGACAATATCATTTCAATCCTGAACAGGATGCAACTTCAATAATGAAACGGTCATGAAAGACATTTTTTCTTTTTTCTTTTTTTGAATGGTCATTACATACAAATTCATACGCCCAGCCTAGTAACAAGCAAATGCTTAACAGACTTTACAGGATAATGGCATATGCTAGATTCTAGGAACTCATAGAACAAGGCACAAAGAAATATAAAAGTTCCTCCAATTGTAACACTGCACATTGAATGAACATATTGCATTAAGTCTTCAAGAAGAGAATCTATGGGTAACAGATTAAACTATATTGACAAGCATCCAGTTACATTAGCATTATGTCATCAATATTCAAAAGATAGGAGGTTCTACATTGTTAACCTTGAGACAAGATCAAGCTGTTTTCTATAAGATTGCCAAAAATATTGTATCATAGAAGGTTGTGTATGTGTGTGCATGTGACTTTTTTTAATTTTTGGTAGTGCTTAGAGAGGTGGCATATAGACAAGTTGAGCCAGTTTATCTTGGATTCAAGTCGCATCAAGTTTTGATTGTTTCATGTTCGGGTTGTTCTCAAGTTGGGTTGTCCAGAGTTCAAGCAGGTTAGGGCCAATTCTGTATCATTTATAGTCTAAATGTTAGTTTTTTAATAAACTATATATTATATATACATTCAAATATATTTCAATTACATTATGTTTTAAAATTATTAATTAGGTTCAATAAACTTAATTTAATAATTATAGTTTAATTTTAAATGTAATTATAGAAAAAAAAATAAAAGTTTAAAATATCAAAATTTTGTATTAACCAATATGGGCCGGCACGCACCACTACAAGTTGGCATTTACGGAAACGGGTCAAAATCTCAACCAAAACAGAACCCAAACTACTTGGTACCAGTGTGGTACCAACTACCATGTTTATGGGTCAAAATTAGAGAAAGAGGTGTATTTGCATATATACAAGGACATTAGTTTTTTAGCAAATTTTGAAATGGTTCAGAGGCTTAATTTAGAAATTTAGCCATTATTTAAACTATTCTCAAGTCCTCTATCTTTAACATCCTTAAGTGGTTCTTCACAAATGAAGTATAACCAAACAGGATAACTAGAGTAGCTAAAATTTCTTATAACCAAAAATGAAAACACAAAAGGGTATATCTTTTTCCTATGACATTTTTGCATTTGCATAAATCTTGAATGGACTAAAATAGCAGAATAAGAATGTTCCACCTTCCAAGGAGAATGTAAATGAACAAGAAAATCAATTATATACTTGATTTTTTATCATATAGCACATCCATGATGGTCAAGTAGATTGCCCAAATTGATGTGCCTTATTTAAGATGATCTAAAATAAGGTTAAATTTTGTTTATTACAAAGAAAAAAAGAAGAGCAATTTTTAGTTACCTAGCAAAGTAGGGAACTATATCCATGTTTTTGTCGACAAATTAAGCTGAAACAAATCTTGTCAAGGGAAAAAGCGCATTCTAAGCACTACAACACTTATAGAGTGCAAGGGAAATAAATACACTCACTAGAGTGAAGATGCAATACATATTTTTGTGTGTGTCTATGCATATATGAAATAGCCTAAAAATATGACACTTAAGATGATGAACTCTAAAAAGTGGTCCAACTTATCCTACAAAACAAGAAAACTTTCTTCTTTTGTTGGACAATATATATGATTTCCCCATGGACCAATATCTATTGTTAAATACTCAAATATTGAGAAGTAGACAGTTTGAGATTAACTCCTTTCTTACTAATAAAGCTACACTTAATGAGAAACTAAAAAATTAAAAATTAAAGAGAACTTCAATTAGGCAGGTATTTTTGCACATATCACCCTATAAAAAAGTATGCCTAGATGCACTAAGTGTGAACCGGATCAAATGTGGCTCGCCTGAGGCGCAGCACCATAACAACAGTAAACGAGAATATATTACATTGAACACATTATAAAAAAACTGATCATGCAAATAAAGTGCTGTAGTATTTCTTCAATCATATAATAATCATCAATGGTGACTAGCCACCAAACATAAATAATAGGCCCACTACATATAAAAACTATACAGGTTAATAAGAGTATGAAATGAAGTAACACTCCAAAGGAGCCCCAGACTTGGTGATTATGGAAAAAAAATACCTGTGCAACATCCTTTGAGAACCCTTCCTGAATGAGAGAGTTCACAATGTCCCTCTTTGAAGAAACCTGCCTCAAATAAAATTGTAGCAAGTTTAGAGCTACATACAAGAGAAGGAAAAGAACAAGAGAGTATTTCTCTTTTTCTGAACATGGCATGCAGGAAATGCAAAATAACAAATTGAAAATACAAGAAGAAAATGATATATGGATTAGCTTAATTATGGCAGAAAAAGATGGTAACTATCTCCAGGTACAAATAAACCAATAAATAGAAAATTTAAATCTAAAATTAGAAGGGATGAAAAAGAAAAAAAAAAAACAAAAACAATTCTATCTGAAGAGGTTTTACAAACAATATCTGCATGATGAGATCGTATAACGACACCTAGCTTCAACAAAGGGAAATAATTAAGAGAAAACCATAATAGAGGCTCAAATACACTGTAGGTTGTCCAACCTATTAGCAAAAAATATTCAACTACAACATGGCTTCCCAGTGCCTCTGGAAGACTATGTATACTACAGTTACAGTAGCTTATGTTCCTACCCCCTGGATACACATAAACCCAATTTAACCCTAGCCATTTCAACTCTTTAAAGATAACGTGTTACTCACATTACCTCTTAAACCATACATAAAAACAGTAAAGATCAAAGAAAACATCAAAATAACCAAGATAGACTGGTTGGGTTCCAAGGAAACAATAGCAAGGCCCAAAAAATCTACAAGGATGCAAAGAATTGAATTAAGGAAGTTCAAATCCATCTCATCAAAGATCAGACAAGGGACAATGGTATCAATAGCACAGTTGATATATCAAATGAGAAAATAAATCCACAAAGTGGCACAATAGTTCACCTCTTTAGGCAATTTTCTTAAGAAAGATATTAGGTTTCCTGGATGGTCCTCACCATCCTGGCCAGCTCGAACTTTTCCAGGAGTGGCATCCAGAACCCAAACCTATAGAATTTATAAAGCAAACCATAAAAGACAAATTAGAAGGAAAAGTAATTGGACTATTGGAAACAAGAAAATAAAGAACCAATTGATATATGTATGTATGTATGTATGTATGTATTTCAGGTCTATGATTGATTACAGAACTACATGATCTTTTTTCCATATCTATATCGAACAAGTAGCAAAGACTTGGGCTCTTATATAAATTTGGGTTCCTTAAACCTCCCCAGATTAGATATATCCACCTTAAGATGTGATTAGCACTCAACCAGTGCATCACACGCAACAAGTGAATCTAAAAGACTAAGGACCAATCTGAAAATTTCTAAGGGAAAGAAAAGAACTTACTCTAACTGGTCGTGGAAGTGGCTTTGCTGCTTGTTCGACCATGCTCAGGACAACTGAAAAACAATAGAACGCATACAACAACTATTATCTCTTCAAATAATTATATTTATATCATATATCACCAGAATTTAGTTTATTGACCAATCTAAAGACTAAAACATACCTTTTCCTCCAAAACTATGGCCAATTAGGACACGGGGTGTTATTCTAAGTTGTGCAATCTATTCCAGCAGAAACACAGAAAATTGTTAATAAGAAGAATAAGAAGTCTTAATGTATAATTTTTTTTCCTCACATTTCAGGTTCTTTTAAGATACAGAGAAGTGGAAAACCACTTTTAGATGAAAGACTTGAATGTCAAGGACCTAGTTTATTAAATTAGCTTATAAAACTCTTTGTTACTTGGGAAGGAAAGAGCACATCTACTGAGATCAAAGCAGCTACAGAATTATAAATCAGGGATTGAATCAAAGAACAAGGATTATTTCAATTTCTCACTAATAAACGTCATCATCCTTTAAGTTCTTTTTTTCTTTAAAGGAATCTAAGTGATTTAAGAACAATCCAAACTTTCCTAGGAAGCTACAATCTAGAAAAGCAATCATAAGTTAGCATAATCAACGGTGCCATGCTTATAATTGAAATCAATAAATTACCAGAAGGGACAAAATTTGGCATAGGTATGTTCAAAATATTCTAAAATATGGCTACAAAGAAGCCAAATCAAATAATTTCAGAATGAAACAGGAGGTATTGAAGCATTCTCATCATTACATCTTGGTTCAATTAATATGTTAATGTATTAAAGCATTCTCATGAATATATCTTCGTTAACTTAATCAGAATTAACATATTAATTCTGCCTCATTATGGTTCTCTCTCACAAGCCCATCAACAAAATCACAATTCAAGGATCACATTGAAGTATAAAACTGACAGTCAGGCTTAAGAACCACGCACTAGTTTTAGCACGTCTAAAGCAGTTGAAGCAACAGTATGTGGACCTCTCTTCTTGATTGATGCTGAGTCACCGTGGCACCGCAAGTCTACCAAAACAAACTGCATCAAGCAAAATACAATAGTACATAAAATTCTTGGAAACATAATAAATTAAACTTTCTAGCAATCCATCTAGCTGCAGTATAAGTAAATAAGGAAGGGGGTAGGAAAGAAAATAAGCAAAAACCAAGTAAAGAAACAATATCTCAGTGGCAGCACAATTACATGGGAAATGTCATCTTCTCCGATCTAGCTCTAAGGTTAGTCCTCTTCTCAAATATATCAAATGAAAGTTCAGATTTCATTATCTTTTAACAACCTAAGCATCTTAATCAATTAATTAAATTATTTTATTTATTTCTAATATATATATTTATCACCAAAAAAAAGGCTGACAGAATATGTGGGCATTAAAGTTTGTTAATGCATTATGAAATAATATGGCATTCTCACCCTTACAAGAGTTCTAGATTTAAAAAAGAAAAAGGACTCTCTTCCTAAGTTTGTCACATGACAGTATAAAAGGTCAACTTCACCTGCACTGCAAGAAAACTGACACCAACCCCATGATAGGACCACATATAAGGATCCAATAGTTCTCCTATACCAAACTAAGACCAATGATACCACTGTAAGATTCAAACAAACACCTTGGCCTAGTAAATTTAAGAAAACTTGAGACCTGAAGGATACAACTAAACCAAACCTAATCAGTTAAGATCCCGAGACAGCAATAACTCCACAGGTATTCAAATTGAAGATTGCACCCAAGAACCAGCTTTCAGTCACCTTTTATTTGCTTTAATGGGATGCTGGTGTACCATTTTCCATCATTTTTTTTTAATTCAAAGGCATAACACAAATAAGGCATTCGGTTCCATCATTGCGTACAGTGGTTGCATGGCATATTAGTGGGTTACTTTCCTAAGTATGCTTTGCATTTTACTGGCATGCATTTTCAAGATCTTTAATTCATTGACTTGGCTGTTGTAATTGGCAATAGTTCAACAAAGCTTATAACACTCCTGAAAGACAATGAACCTATTCTATCCTATGTTCCATTGAAGCCTCAATATACATTGCTTATATCATAAAAGCCTAGAACAGCATAATGATATGGCATCTCACCAACAATTTTAACTCAGTTTTAAAAGTTAATTCCTAGAAACCTGCATTTTCCAAGTCCAGCCAATGTACAAATCTAAACCAACTCAAATAATTACTAATACATAAATATGCCCCTTCCCTTATAAACAAAAACTATCAATATTTAGCGATTACAGCATTGTTCTTGGAACGCCATATACCATCTTTTCTTTATATCCACCCTTCATGTACCGCACAAACTCTTTACTTTGTTTGGTACTTTTTCTGCCTGTAATATTTAACTTTCCACCCATTCTAGTTTTCCTTTAGACAATATCATATTTTCTTGTGTCATCTTTTCTTAATTCCTTATTATCTTTTTATTGAATTCATTCACACTTTTTATTTGATATTTTTTACTGCCTTTTTTCTTTTTAAATATAATAAATACTATATATGATAATTTATTTTTGCCAATAATGGTTTCCAACCACAAGTTATACGCATTTGAGAAATGACTTAAGTGAAAGTAATATTATAATTAAAAAGCTATAAAACCCTTTTATTGAAATGTACTAACTGCTACTGCTATGCCATTGGTTGTATTTAACTAATGACGGAAGTTTATTGAGAATATTCTCATAGTTTAACTCTCAATCTTTTATTTTAATCCTTTTCAGACCTAGCATGTTAAAATTTCAGGCTTTTCCAATATATTTTCTTATTTAACAGTGTCACACTGAATTTTGATCTAATTGTTTTTTCCTATCACTATATAATTTCTAGTTTTTACCTTGATCCTCAGACTTTTTTTTTTCTTTTTTCTGATTGTCCTCCTTTGTAGCAAGTATTTCTTTCTATTTTGTTCATATTTCATTCAATTAAAGATTCAAATGAACCTAATATTTTCTTCTAAATAACTAACCAAGCATTTTGTTTCTATTTTATTCAAGTTTCATTCAGTAAAAGATTCAAAAAACCTTAACTTTTAACAATTTAAGTATCTCAATCAATGAAGTGCATTGTTTCCTTAATTTCAGATATATATTCATCATCCAAAAATAGCTTGCCACAACATGTAGACATTAATGCTTGTTAGCATCATAATTTTCAAGAGCCAGGTTACCACATAATCAACTTTAAGCTGATTAAAAATATCCATCATAGAGGTGTCATAATACAATCATAAGTTCAAGTAAACTCAAAATGATTATCAATATTGCTCTAAGGCATCAAATTTTTGTAAAACTAACAATAAAATTCTTCCCTTTGAAATGGGAGACATCAGACATGGGAATTAGTAATGATAAAAATAAAAAAAACCACCAAATTAATTGAATGGTATCACTACACAAAGTTACCAGGAGACTGAAACAAAAACTAGAAAGTTTCATTACCTGCCATGTTGGAAATTCTTGTGCCAGCCGCCGCACAAAAGACCCTGCAACATTTAAAACAAATGTACTTTACAATCCTCTTACTTTTGCATGCAAATTCCAAACAATAATTTTTTTATCTTAAAATATAATGAGATATTTCCAAGAATACAAACAGCAGAGCATCAGTATACACAAACAGAGCGGAAAATGGACACATCAAAAAGCTCAAGATATTCATTAAATTTAAAAAAAATATTATGTAACCTCATGAAAGATTTGGAAACAAGATTTCAGGATAACTCAGCCTCTCATGAGGAACCAATGCTATATATAATCACAAAGGAAAAGATCGATTAAATTCCCTAAAGAAGATGCAAAACTATATCAAATGCAAGTTATGATAGAAAAAGGGAAGCAAAAAACCATGACATGCATATACAAAGGTATTAACCAATTTTATATTTGGTGCTTACCCCAGTTCTTTCTGCTACCAAGAATTCCATGCAAGAGAACAGCTGTTGGTGGCTCTGGAATTGACCTGTTTAGTACTACCATAGAGCTCCACTTTACCTGCGCAGCCATTTTTTTGCATAAGTTCTCAGAAATTCAAGCAGAAGCATCATTTTAAATTTAATGTTAAGACACAACAGAATCATATTGAATCTCGTAAATGGAGAAAAAAAAAGAAAGGCGTTTTACAATAACTTCTCATAGTTATCATACACTAAATATTATTATCACCATAATTATGATTATAAAATGAAAATAAAGCCTCATTTATCACATTAGAATTAGAATATTTTGGAAAGAAAAACCATAATTATTTTTCCCTCAATTGACAATAGAGGTGATTCTAGTATCCCACTGCATGCACAAAACAACATCTAAAAAAATGGTTTTTCAACAACCACATCTGATCAAGCAATTATAGCATGCAATAACCATAGAGGGAAGAACTTCAGAGTTCAGAGAAGCTAAAAAGCATGAGGAGGTTTTAACTTTAAAATTTAATATTGAATCCACTTAAAAACAAATGATTCTAGGCTTAGAATTCACCATATCAAACCAGTGAATGCAATCACATAATGCATCACAAAATCTTATACCAGGGACCTATTTTTCATTCCAATTATCTATCCCAAAGCTATAAGACTACAAAATACCGTATTTTAGAAGAAAACATACAAGTTTTCCTTGAACTAGTTCATATGCCTGCAAAAACAAACAAAAAAAAGTAGCCAGTTAAGAACATCATACTCAAGAACAATGTTTAATTTATACAAAGAGATATTAATTTAACAGCCTCAGAACAAATAAGGATTTACACAAATATATGGATCAATAAAACACTCATGCTACGTTTGGTTGGAGTATTATCTTTTCCACATGTTCTACTCCTTGGTTATCTATAACTAATCACAATTGATAATTTTTAGCCACTCACATGACTTACTTATGGCAAAACTTTTCGCTTATTTGAAGAGATCTTATTTTTTACAAGAGATTTTACTCATTTTTCTAATTGCAGATTTAAATTTATACTAATTACTCTTTAGAACAAATGTGTTAAATAAGTTTTTTTCCTCATGTTAGTAACCAAGCTTAGCATATTCTCTAAATATTCGAAAAGTTGCTAACTAGACCCTAGTATTAACATCGCTCTGAGGCGGGGTTGTTTATGTATAACAGTTCCCAAAAGTTTCATTTACCAGTATAGAAGATGGGTCGGTTATATCTCGATCACGCCCAAGCCTCTCATTTATCAATGTCATGCATACGCTTCGTTTTCTGCTGTATCTACTCGACCTACCAACACCTATCTGGGAGACCCGAAATGTGTCCTTCAACAGAAAAATAGGAGGATATCCCGAAAAAGAAAGACAATAAGCATTAATGCAGCTATAAAAAAATGGATCAACGAAATAAAAAAGAAATTAAAAATTAGAATGTTAGTAATGCGAGTAGAATTTACCTGGAAGGGTGGGGAAATTTTAATATTGGGTCTAAAACTGATGGGAGGAAACGAATGTAAGTTGAATTGGGAGGATGGTAGAATAAACGGCGGCCTCTCGCCGGTAAAAGAGGCGGTGAAATTCGAAAGGAAAGACATTGTTGAACATGAATGACGGAATGACCAAGAAAAAAGAAGCCGGGACAACTCGGCCCAGCCGGCAGAAACGTGACGAATGAGATTCTCAACTAATTTATATTAGTTCATCGACATAATTGGGTTAATAAGTTTTTGATAAGTTAAGATAAGTTAACTTAATTAAAAAAAGGTAACAATTTGATGATTAATTTTTTTGAAATTATTTTTTTGGTCACACGATAATTGAAGATATTTTTTTTATTTAATATGATAGTAATTTTAGTCCTTAATTTTTATATTTTTTATCAATATAACCCTAATTCAATATAAAAATTATTTAAAAAATTATATAAATTTTTTTTTAAATATCAAAAATGTTGTTTTTGAAGAACTAAAATTTATGGAAAATAAAAAAAATATTGTATAAGTAGACTTAAGTTACTTTTACTTTAGAGTGTTAACACTCACGATTCGAATTTAATTTATCGAATCGAGTTTAGGGTGTTACAAATTTATTATTAGAGCTCGATTTAGTAGATTATTGAACCTTGAAGGTGAAGAGGCCTTGTATGCATAATACGTCGAACATGGTAGAGTTCCTCAAGTATGTTGAAGTTAACTTATCATGAGATTGATGTGCTAGTGATAGTTTAATGAAAGAAGATGATGATGAATTAATAAGGCAAAAGAAAGATAAAGGATTGATTCATTAAAACGAACAAAAAGGGATATTACATTATATGGAAAATGATAAACGAAAGATAAAATAAAAAGAAATCTAGTCTTCTCCCCCAATGCAATGCTTAGTAGTCTCAACTGGAACCTCATCTACTATGAAAATATCCCTTGTTGGAGCTCAATTTGTCCGAGCCCAACTTGAACCAAAAAATAGATTTTAAATTTAATTTTATTAAGTTTAAAAGTCTAAAATGTCCAATTACAAAGCCCAATTGGGTCCAAATTCAAAATGACTCAAATTAAGCCTAAATGGCCCAAATAAGCCCAAACCAATTAACCTAAGACCTAAATCTGTTGTTGCCTCCACCTCAGCCAACCAGAAGCCGCCACGTCATTGACAACTTGCCACCACCGCAACTTGCTTCTGCCACTGCTATCGTCACTGCCACGAGCCACCATAGCCGAACCTGCAAAAGAAAAAAAAGACAGACATTAAATTGTAAAACAACAAAAAATCATCATTGAAACACTGGTTATAAAAAACTAGTTTCAAATTTGTAATAGGTTATGAACCTTTGGTTATACATTCCAGAATCAATACAGTGAATTTTTTTAGTGATAGGCATTTACAAGTTAGAAGTAGAACGCAGCACATAATAAGCAAGAATAGACTACCAGATATACGAAGCAACCAAGAACACCCAAGCATCGAAACTGATCAGGTACCATTCAATGTATAATTACTGCCATTTTACGTTTCAAGTTTCCAAACCAACCAGTTTCTAAATACATTAATACATGTATTTAATATTCCTGTCAATATTTATTCTCTTTTACTGTATTTATGATTATCATTAATATTAATATTAAACATAATATTAATTATTATTAATTACCACATCAATAATAATAATATTATTAAATAGTATTATTAATAATAAAAAAGGGAAAAACTAAAAGTCAAGAAGTCACTCCCCTTTCGATTCGCCTCCGCCGCCGTCGCCAGAGCCACGTCGACCCCCGCCGAACATTGTCTGCACCTCATCGCACATGGATCTGTAAAGAAATACAGGGATTAATGAAACTTTAGAACCAAAAATGAAATGAATAAATAAATACAGTTTTAAAAAAGGGGTAGCTTTAAAGAAAGGTTTAAAACAAAAAAAAAAGGGGAAAAAGGAACGGTTCTTACCTACGAAGGAGGCTGGCTGGCGCGTGGGAAGAGAAACGTCGACGGAGTCATGGTCAAATTGGCGCGCGTGACCAGGCGCGACGACGACACGCGATGACGCGCGGTTGCAGACGGAGACGCGTGGCGGGGACAGTGACTGGACTGATCGGTCGGAGCATGGCCAACCATGAAGGGAGAAGAGGATTTTTTTTGAAGAGGTTTTGGTTTTTTTTTAAAAGGGGGTAAAAATGATTTTTTTTCTGAGAAATGACCTATTTATAACCATCCAAAATGGTGTCGTTTTGACATGGCTTCAGAATACTCAAAACGACACTGTTTCACCTAATAACCCATAGTCGACCCGACCCGACCTAGGACTCGCGTGTTTTTTAAAGGAGGGGTTATTTATGCGTTCGATCCTTCCGCTTTTTCTAAAATTTTCAATCAGGTCCTTTTTGCACTTTTAATTAATTTTAAATTGGCCCAATGATTTTCATGGTTTTTCAATTTAATCCCTCGACCTTTTAAAAGCACCAGGAGCTGCCACGTGTCATGATTTTGGCTTATTTATGCAAATATTCCCTCTTATTGTTAATTTGTTTTAATTTAATCCTCAAATCGAGTTTTATTTAATTACGAAATTGACCCAAAATTTTTTTCATGGATTTCAAACTAGTCCTCTGACTTCAGGATGTTTGAGGGGCTGCCACGTGTCACCTATTTTTTGGTTTTATTGCCCTAGAGGTCCCTAAACTGTCCAAAAATCCCATTTTTACCCCCGAACTTTTGAAAATCTCATTTTTGACCTTGGAACTTCTAAAAATCCCATTTTTACCCTCAAACTTCTAAAAATCCCATTTTTGACCTCGAAACTTCTAAAAATCCCATTTTTACCCCCAAACTTCAAAAGATCTAATTTTTAACCCCAAAACTTCCAAAAATCATATTTTTACCCCTAAAACTTTCAAAAATTACCATTTTACCCTCGAGTATCCGAAAAGTCTCATTTTCAACTCCGATTGCAACATTCCTCTTTCTTATCAATATTTGCATTTAATTTTAAATTATTATGCACTCATATTTTTGCATTTTAGATTTTTCAAAAATAATTTGTCTTCTTATTTATCTTACTTCGCGTTATTCAATATCCATCATTAACTACTTATCCGTATTAAACGTGCATGCTTGTTTTCAAAATTGTTTTTTTCATAAAAACTTTAAAATCGAGGCAATATTCTTTTATTTTGAGTTTCGAAAATATGCGCCTTAACTTACTAGGTGCAATTTTTCTTCAAATCGAAATAATCGAATACCCTTAATCGAGGCAATGTTTCCTTATCTTCGATTCTAAAAATTTGCGCCTTAACTTACCAGGTGCAATCTTTCATCAAATCGAGATAATCGAACATCATTTTCCCAAAATCCAAGAAGTTTTACGAAGGAAAACTCGTTATTTCTGGGCCCTAAAATGTCATGTCCTAACTCACTGGACGTAACTTTCTTCCTCGATCACTTTGGAACAATGGGATTTCCAAACAAACCTGTTTTCTTTTAAACTTAACTCATGCATTCAAGGATCGTGTTTTAAACTTTATTCGAGCTTATAAATGTTACAAATTAAGACCTGAAAATAATCAATACGGCACCAATTTTGGGTGTATAAGGGTGCTAGTCCTTCCTCATGCGTAACCGACTCCCGAACCTGTTTTTCTGGATTTCGAAGACCAACATGTTTTCAAAACGGTTTCTTTAAAAGCATTTTTTAGTGGTCCAATCACACCAAGTAAAGGATTGGTGGCGACTCCCATTATTTTTCGATTTTGAAATAATTTTCGAAACACATCGTTTTCCAAAAAAGGATGGTTTCAACATCCCCTATTAGCTTCAGTTCCCCTAAAGTTTGCTTTAAGTTGTTGGGCTCCTTTAGTGTCACTTCACCCTCCAATTCGAGCGAGTAAGAGATGAAGAAACCAGCCATTTAACTCCATTTTAGTTGGAATTATTCCCACTACTTAACCTTGGGATTGTAAACATTGAAATCTAACAAGTTTGTAGAAATGTCTTTAAGGAAGTCGAAGCCTACCTGACTCAAGTTCAAGGGACCAACAACCACTTGGGCATGGAGAACCAAGTTAGCCTTCAATTCTAACGGTGCTTCAGTTAAGCTCTCACTACAACAAAATAGTTCTAAGACGACACTTCTGGGGCAACACTTTTCTAAGTGTTGGGATAGACTTGATAACATATGCTTTGGCCAACTCTTTGTATAAGGGTTGGGATATGCATGCCTAAGACAACGCTTAAATAAGAGTTGCTTTTGTCCAACACTATGCCGACACTTTTGGGACGACACTTTCCTAAGTGTTGGGATAAACTTGCCGACATACGCTTTTGCCAACTCTTTTGTATAAGGGTTGAGATATGCACACCTAAGGCAATGCTAAAATAAGAGTCGGCTTTGTCCAACACTATGGCGACACTTTTGCGCCGACACTTTCCTAAGTGTTGGGATAGACTTGTTGGCATATGCTTTGACCAACACTTTGTATAAGGGTTGGGATATGCATGCCTAAGGCAACACTTAAATAAGAGTTGGCTTTGTCTAACACTATGCCAACCTTTTTAAGGTTGCCTTAGAAAAGGTCTATCCTAACCTTTTTAAGGTTGTCTTAGACAAGGTCTATCCCAACTTTTTTAAAAGGTTGCCTTAGATAAGATTTATCCCAACATTTTTAAGGTCGCCTTAGACAAGGTTTATCCCAACTTTTTTTAAAGGTTACCTTAAACAAGGTCTATCTCAAATTTTTTTAAAGGTTACCTCAAACAAGGTCTATCCTAACATTTTTAAGATTGTCTTAGACATGATTTATCCCAACTTTTTTAAAATTGCCTTAAACGGGTCTATCCCAACCTTTTTTAAATGTTGCCTTAGACAATGCGTAGTCCAACCTTTTTAAGGTTATTTTAAACAAGGTCTATTCCAACCTTTTTGAGGTTGCTTTAGACAAGGTCTGTCCCAACCTTTTTTAAAGGTTGCCTTAAATAGGTTTATCCCAACCTTTTTTAAAGGTTATCTTAGACAAGGCTTACCCCAACCTTTTTAAAGTTGCTTTAGACAAGTCTATCCCAACCCTTTAATAAATGTCGACTTATGTTGAATTATGTCGATGCTTTTTTGACTTAAGACGACGTAAAAAAGGTTGGCATAGGTGTCACAACACTTTTTTTAAGCTATTTATTGGGAGCTGTATTCATCTTATAATTTAGAGTTTTATTTATTCATTAACCTATAATTTATTTATCTTGAACTTTTAATTGATCAGAATATAGTATTTTTCTTTGTTTTTAATTTCTTTTCACATAAAAAATTTACTATATTTTGATACGATGTTGAACAATAATTCTTTTAGGTTTTTTTCAATATTTTACAATACCTCTATATGACAATTATCAACTTCTAACCCTACTTGTAAAGTCTAAAAACTTCACTAATAATATATTAAATTTGTTTTCCTATAAAATAAATATATTAGTATAAAATATTTAGGCATTTAATTTAGTTCAACTAGAAGATAAAAACAATAAAAAAAAATAAAGTTCAATTTCTATTATTAATTTCTTTCATTCTTTAATTATTGTTTAAAATTTTAATATTATAAATTCTAATTAAAAATAATTTATAGAATTTAATTTTAGTAGAAGATTAAATAATATTTCATATTAACTACTTTAAATAAAACGCATTATTTGATTGAAAAAAACTTTAGAATTGTTTAATGATAATAAATATTATTACGATATTTTTATATAAAATATTTAAATAAAAAATTAAAAATAATCTGAGCAACCAACAATTTTTTTAATAAATACAATTTTTTTCTAATCTATAATATCATGTGTGATAATCTAACTTAATTTTAGGATTAAATAAAAAAACGATATCCTTAACCCCCAAACTTTAAAATCATAGACATTAAACCTCAAACTTATAATTTATAACACAAAATCTTTAAACCCTAAACATGAACATTAAATCTTGAACCTCAAACTTTGAATATTATATCTCGATCCCAAACGTTAAACCTTAAGGTTCGAGATTTAAAATTTAAAATTTAGGGTTCATAATTATGTGAAATAAAAAGTATTATTTAATTGAAAAAAAAACTTAAAGTTTTTTAATGATAATAAATATTATTACAATATTTTATATAAAATATTTAAATAAAAAATTAAAAATAAACTGAGCAACCAATATTTTTTTAATAAATAAAATTTCCTTTCATCTATAATATCATGTGTGATAATCTAACTTAATTTTATATTTAAATAAAAAAGTGATATTCTTAAACCTCAAACTCTAAAACTATAATCACTAAACCTCAAACTCATAACTCATAATCCCAAATTTTTTAAACCCTAGACATGAACTTTAAATCTTAGACCTAAAACCCTAAACTTTATATCTTGATCGCAAATCTTAAACTTTGAGATTCGAGGTTTAAGGTTTAAAATTTAATGTTCATATTAATTACGTAAAATAAAATCATTATTTAATTAAACAAACCTTAGAAGTTTTTTAATGATAATAAATATTATTACAATATTTTTATATGAAACTTTAAATAAAAAATTAAAAATAAACTAAGCAACCAACAATTTTTTATAAATAATTTTTTTTATCTATATCATGTGTGATAATTTAGTTTAATTTTATGTTTAAATAAATATTGTACAAAAATTTTTAATTTTTTAAAATTTGGTTGCACAAAAATTAAAAACATTAATTTATAAAAAAACTAAATGATTAAATTTGTAAAAGAAAAAAACGTTTGTTTATAATTTAAAAAATTAATTATTTTATGTAATTCAATTTAAAAGTAGCATTTAAACATTGATTTTTTTAATTAGTCTTGAAATTTAATATTTTTTGCAATTTAATATTTAAATTTAAATTTTATCAAGGTATGATGACATAAAATTTTAATATTGAGCTATGTACTCAATTAAAAATTTTAAAATATATAATTTGAAAAAACAAAAAGTATTATATAAAAAAATTAATATTGTGCTATGTGAACAACGTAATTCAAGTTTAAGAATTAAATTAATTTTTTTTTTAATTTTGAACTCAATAAATGGTTTCAATAAAAAAAAAGATGTTTTTCATTTTAGGGATTTCGGATTCGAGCGTCTGTGTGTGTAAAATGTATGCGTGCGTTGTTAAAAAATTAAAAAAATATGAATAAATACTATTATATAATCATATCAGTATATTCAAAAAAAAATTGTAATTTTTAAAACTAATATAAACTAAAAAAAATTAAATTGTTTGCTTTTTAAAATTAAATTTTATATTATTATTTAGTGTAATTATTTTATGTTTACTTCCCCAAATCCTTTCTTTCCCCGTTTTCCCCAAATCAAAAACCCATTCCTTTTGATAAATAAATAAAAAAACCATTCCTGATAATAAAGAAAGCCAATGTTTGCTGGTAGCATTTTCCTCCAAGATGCTGAAGTGGATTCTTAATGGATTGTGTCCTTATGCAATCTTAACCGGAAGGGGGTTTTTGGTTTTTATTTTTATTTTGTTTTGTTTATCTTTGTCATAATCTTCTTTGATTTTTTGGTATTTGTTTCTCTTGTGTTATGTGTACCATCAGGGGTTGTTTTCTCTACCCTAGTCAGTCGATTTGTGGCTTTTGTCAATTTGACTCCTGGATTATACCATCTGTGGCCTGTAAGGGGTGGGTTTTAGTTCATTACTTCCACGATTTCTTGATGTCTTGGGGATTGAAGACGCTAAAGGATCATATTCATTCGTCATCCAACCAGGTTCTTGTGTGTTTTCTCGATTATAGTGATACATTTTGTAGGATTAGATTCATATTTCCTTATGTTTGGGTCAAGCTGTGTTTAGATTACAATACTGTTAATACGTTTTCTTGTATTTTCCTCTATAATTTGGTTGCTTTAAATCTGGTTTTATCTCAGTGGATAATCACCTTCTTGGATATCTTGATTATCGTTTTGGTTTCTCTTTTATCCTTGGCTTTGGGTGTTAGTTTTGTTTTGTTTTAGGTTGGAGTTAATAAACTTTTCCAAAAAAAATAGAATTCCCTGGAATCTAGTCCTTTTAAGCAACATGACATTCCGCGCCATGAAGTTGAAAAGGTTTGTTTATATATATTGTGCTCCTTTGAAATGGCTTGTTTTATATGTCTAATAGTTATTCATGATGACAATGTGGAAGGGATAGCTGTAGAAATTAATTAATGAGATAAATCTGATATTACTCTGCTAAGATTTCCTTTTGTTTCCATATCTAAGGGAAAAATTAACACAAAAAAGGAAATGAGAAATAGGACAACAAATATGTAGTTATCATAATGAATTCTTGCCTATTTGGTTCTTTTTTATGCCCTTTTTGAGTGACAAAAAGCAAGTATATTTCTTTAGATTCTCATTTAAGATTTGTCTAACTTTGTTATTGTCAATTTCAGGTCATTTGCTCCCTATGTGACACAGAACAAGATGTGAGTGATCCCCTAAACATTGAGATTAAAGTAATGTCCTTTTCGATTAAAACCCGAAACACAAATCATTGTTGTTATAATCTTTTCTTTTATCGGTTCAGGTACAATAGTATTGCATCAATTGTGGAGTCTGTATGGGGAAGTACTTCTGTGGTAAATTCTAAATTCTTTGATGATGATGTAAGTCTTTTCTTTCATCTTTGATGACTTGTAACCTTGTGACTCTTGGCTTGAAAATCTTTAAATGATCGCTTATGTGATACTCTGTTGCATTGATCAGGTTTCTAAAAACCAATATCACTGTGTTGAATGTGGCATATGCAGGTATTTTTTTAGTTATTCTCAAACCTATAGTCTCCACGGAAACCATCTTCTGGGTCAGGTTCAGTCTATAACTTGATAATTTCTTGATGTATCTCATAATCTCTTCTGTGCCTGTTTTGCAGAACCGGAGGCGAGGAGAACTTCTTTCATTGCAACAAATGTGGTAAGTAAAAGTAGATAATGTGTAGATCAAAACAAATGAAATGCGTTCTCCCCTTCTTTTCTTCTCCAACTGTTATTTTGAAGACATTGAATCGCTGCTGCAGGATGTTGTTATTCAAATTTAATGAGGGAAGTACATCATTGCATTGAGAAGGCAATGCACCACGATTGCCCTATTTGCTTCGAGGTAAACAATAAAGCATCAATGCATTTGTTGGTTCACAATAAAGCATCATTGCATTTTTCTTTTGATAGCGAAAATGTTTAAGGCTTATAAATTTTTGAGAATGGTTGTATAAACTTCAGTGGAGTGGATGCTTGTATTAAATGATGCATGAGAGTTGACAGTTTTAAGCATTTTCTGGTTTGTGTTTTACATTTTCTTAGGAACCTTTGAAATAAGTCAATTAATTGCTACAGTTTTGAATATAGCTTTTGTTATTTTAGCTTGGCTTTCTTGTTGATTTTCTGAATTGAACTTGGATAAATGCAATGCCTTTGTGATATGATTATGTATGATATTTGAAGCAAAGGCACAGAGTGGAGAGAGAAGCAAACATTATACCGAAATTAGATGGTTGAAGATTCAGGAAGCTGCAAAGACTAATCCAAAGCTTGTAGCCATGAAGAAGAAATTTGGAATGATTCATGGGTTATCTTCACTTGCAAGAATTTTCAAACTCATTTGTTTACTTCTATACATTAGGTTGAATGCTAGTTGGTTAAATGTTAGTATATTTTGATTGTTGGATTGATTTTTGTAGTGAATATTTAATTTTTATTTTAATTTTATATTTTTTAGTTGTATTTAAAGCACAATTTCTATCATTATTCACCGTAAATATTTATGAAAATATACTAATATTGAAATAAAAAAATTGTTTTACACGGGTTTATTCCAACCTTTTTAAGGTTGTTTTAGACATGTTTATCTCAACCTTTTTTAAAGGTTGTCTTAGATTAGGTCTATCCCAACCATTTTAAGGTTGCTTTAGATTGGTCTATCTCAACTCTGTTTAAAGGTTGTTTTAGACAAGGTCTATTTCAACTTTTTTAAAAGGTTGCTTTACACTGGTTTATACTAATTTTTTTAAAAGGTTGCTTTAAATAAGGTCTTTTCCAACCTTTTTAAGGTTGTATTAGACAGCTTTATCCTAATCTTTTTTAAAAGTTTACCTTAGATCAAATCTATCTCAACCCTTTAAAGGTTGCTTTAGATATGTTTATCTTAACCTTTTTTAATTGCTTTAGACATGTTTATCTTAACCTTTTTTAAAGGTTCCCTTAGACAAGATATATCTTAATCTTTTTAAGGTTTCTTTAGAGAAGGTTTATTTCGACCTTTTTTAAAGGATGCTTTAGACAAGGTCTATTTCAACATTTTTAAGGTTGTCTTAGACGGATCTATCCCAATCTTTTTTAAAAGGTTCCCTTAGACAATACTTATTTCAACCTTTTTTAAAGGTCGGCCTTGACTAGATCTTTGCCAACCATTCAATAAAGGTCGCCTTATGTTGACTTATGCCAACAGTTTTTCAAAAGCGTTGTGATACCTAAACCAACTGTACTAAAGGCAACCTTTTCGAAAGCATCGCGATACTTATGCCAACTTTTTTTGCATCGTCTTAAGTAAAAAAAAAGTCCCGTGATAGAATTATTTTGTTGTAGTGTCTTTGTCGTGTCCTTTTGATACTTCTTGAAGGCTTCCTCATTGGATTGATAAAGTCTATCCAATTTGGCCTTATAGTACAATTTTTTTATATAGGATTTGCTCCTTTAGAGAGGACTCGCCCTCTTTCAATGACTCAACCTTTTTCTCCAACAGTTTGCACTTATCCTCCGTATCCTTATTTTTAAGCTTTCAAGCCATGACACATGAGTTGAGACATTCAACTTTACTATTAGATTGTTCCTTATTGCATTGCTCCTCTATTGCCTTAATTTTTAGATTTAATCGACTCTCTCAAGCTTGAAACCTTGGCCACTCATCAGCCCATACTTTATAGGTAGAGTTTGAGTAGATTTGGCCAATCGAGACATGAGAGATGAATCTAGAGTAGAGTCCAAATAAGTACGGAACACCTCTTTTAATTCGAAAGGTATCAAGTTGTATTGGCTTTTGAAAGAATTCATTACTCTCAATAGAGGAAGAAGGTTGTGGTTGAGGAATTGTAGGGATCACATGGGGATCCAATGGTAAAGTTTCTGATGGGATTTCAGCATGAGTAGGATCCCGTGTCTTGAGCAGAGAAGTCTGTTGTATAAGTGGATTCCATTGGGACTAATGGCGTAGCCAGCAATGATGGGATAGTAAAAGAAGGAACCTTTGGTCTTGGAAGTTCTTTCTTGAGTCTGCACCATTTAGGCTATAGTAGCCCACTCTCCCTAGCAACTAGAACATTTTCACTTGATCTTGGCCTCTTTTGGTACTTCTTAGTAACATGTTTCTTAGTATGAGCAATTGAAGCTCCTTCTTTATCATGAAACTTACCTAAAATGGCTTTGATGTCCATGCTTTATACTAGATTGGGTGAAGCATGAGATTTGGGAGTGGATCTTACATCATCAATGCGAGTGTCAGGTTCACTTGAAGAAGTAGGAGGATGATACTAAGAGTGATGAGCTAATTTTGAGAACGTATCCCACAGAACTCGTAGAAGTAAAATGGAGGTTCTCTTGCACCCCCGATTAGAATCTGTGCTAAGATAGTATTTGTTAGCTCAAAAGGATCAACTTTAGATTGCCAATAGGGAAGTTGAATAAGCCTTTGAGATGTTATGGTGGAAGCAATAGAAATTGTGCAACAAAGAACACAATAATTTATAGTGGTTCGACCCCAATTGTTTACTTCACTACCTTAGCTTTTTACAACTAAGGATTTTCCCAAATCCACTAGATTTGTAGAACCTTTGAGGACAAGGTTTAACTTTATAATGTCTCTTAAGACTTATACCCTAAAATCTTAAGATACAACTCCCTTAAGGTTTCTACCCAAACCTTAAGTATAAAACCTCTCTCAAAGAGATACAAATAAGCAAACAAAGAAACAATCCTTACAAGATCAGGATGTTTGCCAATTAAGCACAAATACAAAGAAGAACACTTGAGCTAAATGAACACAATGAAAGCTCACAAGTGTTTACAAGAAAAGGTATGAAAGAATTAAGCTCTAGGTTCTTTTGATTGATCTTTAAGCTTTGCATGTTTCTCTTCTTATTTCTGTACCTTTGGAAGATGGTATTTATACCCTCTAATTGATTTCCAACCGTTGTGATTGTTGGGAAAGTAAATATAACCGTTGGGGATGAAATACTAACTCATTAATAATTAATGTAGATTCAGTGACCGTTGGAGCAACGTATTGGTACCTGATAAAAGGTATCAATACTTTTTGTCATTGTTTAAAAAATATGAAAACAAAATGTCAATTTAGTATAGATTTTAGAATGGGTATCGATGTCTTGAAAAGGTATCGATACTTGGACAAAAAATATCGATACTTTTTGTCTTGGAGCAATTCTAACTTGTTTGAAAATGGTTAAAACATATTTGAAAAAGTTGACTCAATTGAAATCCCCTTCCCCATGGCATGTACTTATCATACATCTTTAGGAGGTTACTTGTTAGTACACGTAGAGGCACCCTCGTTTCCTCAACTCAACCTATTAGTTATAGGGCTCTCCATCATGCGGGTTATCATCTCGATGCCATCACCGGTACATGGCTTAAGAGTGATGCTTCGGCGAATCATGACAACAATGACTTTGACACTACGTTTGATGACGTCCCGGCACCCAAGCATGCTCCTCCACTGACCTCCTCTTCTCACGCTCAACCTTTATCGAAGGTCAACACCACATTGCTCGATGCCATTCACTCATTGAGCAATGATGTCTAGACTAACAATGCTGAAATTTGGGGTCTTAGAGAAGACATTAATACGAGGCTTTCTACCCTAGAAGTTTAAATGACGACTCTCCTTGCACGTTTTCCTACCACGCCTCTATTTTTCTCTCCTCATAACGAGTAGAGTAGCTTTATAACATGCATTTTCATGACATTTACATTTACATTTTTATGTTTTTGCCTTTTTTTTATCGAACTTAATTACTTTCTTGACCTTTATGGACACAATGTCTTATTGGTATTTTTAGATACAAGTTTTTTTAGTTCATTTCTCATTCAGTTTTCTCTATATATTATGATGAACTAACTTTCTTTTCTCCTTGAGCTTTATTTGAATTTTTTTATATAACAAAAAGGGGGAGAAAAAAAGGTAAAATGTTTGATTATTTTTTGATTTTTTAATGCTAAATGTAAGATTTTGTTACCAATTTGTCTTAAAACAAAAATGAATGCAACCAATTCAAAATGTCTTTTATTAAGGGGGAGTAATTATTCAAAAAAAAATTTCAAAAAGTTTTGTTATATCAACAAGGGGAGATTGTTAAACTAAGTTTTATTTGATACAGTATTTTGATATAACAAATTAAAATGATTTTGAATATAAGTTAAAATTGACAAAATAATTTCTCAATTTAAAGTTTAAGAGATAAAATTTAAATTATTATCTTCAACTCTTGGAAAAGTTTGAAACAATTTTAAAATCAAGTTAAAATGATTTTAAATAAGTCAAAATAATTTGAACCAAGTCAAAATCATTTTAGCACTTCAAAATGTTTTTCAAACAAGTCAAAATAGCTCCAGGCCAAAAAGTATCGATACCTTTTACCCAAGTATCGACAATTCTTGAAATATCAACACCTTTTAGAAAATCAAGATCAAACTTGCATTTAGTTTTGAAAAACCTTAAAAAATATCTATACCCTTTTATAGTATCGATAATTTCTAAAAAAAATCGATACTTTTGTTAAAAACGGATACCAAATAAGCATTCTATTTTTTTACAAACCCCAGAAAGTATCGATCCGGTATCGATACCTTTTGGAAAAGATACCAATAACTTATTTTGGTATTGGTTTTAAAGGTACCAACGATCACTGATTTAGCATTTATGACAAAAAAATATCGAAACCCTTTTGTACGATATCGATACTCGAAGTTGCAGGTGACATAAATGCTCTGATTTTTAATCTCTAACGGTTATAATTATTACATCAACAAGCACAACGGTTAGAAATAAATTTATGGTATAAATACTATCTTCCAAGGACCTACAATAGAAAACAAAGTACTTACAAGCAAATATCTTCAATCAAACAACCCAAGAGCTTAATTTTTCATATCTTTCTTTCATACACTTGTGAGTCTTATTTCCATTTCTTTGCTAAAGTGTATTCAATTGTCATTTGAACTTCTACAAGGATCTTCTCTTGATTGTTAAACCGTCTTTAGAGATTAGCTCTGATACAGATTGTTAGCTCAAAAAGATCAACTCGAGATTACCAATAGGGAAGTTGAATCAACTTTTGAGATGTTGTGGTGGAAGCAATAAAAGAATCAAAGGATCTCAACTCACTCTCCCTTGATGAGCTCAATTTTTCTTTGCTTACATATGAGATGAAGCTTAACAAAAAAGGGTGAAGAAGAAAGAATTATGAAGAAGAATGTTGGTAAATCTCTTAAATCCACCACCATTGATGAGAGTGAATCAAGTGAAAAGGTAGGTGAAGACAAAAAGATGGAGATGTTTGCTAGAAGATTCAAGAGATTTTAGAGGTCCAACAAAGGAAGAGAATTTCGAAAGAAGGAAAGACTCAAGCTTGAATCAACGAAGGAGAAAGATCTCATTATTTGCTATTAGTACAAGAAACCGAGACAAATCAAGTATGATTGTCCTAAATTTAAAAAGAAAGGGTCTAGCAAACAAAGGCTTGTGTTGCTGCTTAAAGTGATGAAGATTCATCCGATGATGAAGTAGTCAACTTATGTCTTATGGCTATCGATGATCCTAAGGTAACTTCTAACATATCTTTTCAAAACCAACTCATCATAGGCATCTTGGAACTCATTAAAAGAATAATCATTTAAAGTAGATGAGTTAGAAGTTACCTTAGGATTATCGATATCCATAAGGTATAAGTTGACTACTTCATCATTCGATGAATCTTCATCACTCCAAGCAGCAACATAGGCCTTTTGTTTGCTATACCCCTTCTTTTTAAATTTAAGACAATCATACTTGATGTGTCTAGGTTTCTTGCACTAATAGCAAATAATGAGATTTTTCTCCTTGGTTGATTCAAGCTTGAATCCTTCCTTCTTTAGAATTTCTCTTCCTTTGTTGGACCTTGATAGCATTAGAAAAGACAATTAATTTCTCCTAATTTAGAGTATAATTTGTTCCTATTATATCATGTTTAGTATGCATTTTTAGCATTTTATATTTAGTAATTGCATTTTCTAAGTTAGTGATGTTTGGTTTAATTTTCTTTTATTTTATCTTACTTTTGCTATTAATGTCGCCACATTTAGTGTTCAGTATTGTGTCTTGAGATGTCAATGCAGGGATTTGTCTTAAAAGATCAAAGCAAGAGAGTGTTCAAGGTTGTTGCCATAATTTAGAAACCAGAATTGCGCCCAAACCTGTCACCGTATAAGCATTTCCAGATTGCACCCAGGGATGTTGCTGTATGAACATATCCAGAAGTACCAATGCATGAGTATATCAAGGTTGTTGCAGCAAATTAAAATCTAAATTTACGTCCAGAAATGTTGCGACAACCTGTAACTACTTACTGCATATATCATATCTATGTGAGTTTACAGCTGGATTAACTAACTTGTACAGCTGCAAGGAAGTTAGATTTGAAGGAAAAAGGACACCTGTACTGGGCATTAAAGATAAATGCTAAGGAGAGAGAAAAAAAAAGAGGAGATCGAAAAGCTAGTAACAAATCAATTTTGTTCTACAATTTTCTCTAAGCTTGCTTCCATGGCAGCTTAATTTCCTGGAGGGTGAACTGACTACGACGAGAAGGCAACATCTGCTATAACAACCCATTTTTCAGTGGTGTTGGAAACAGTGGTTTTGGGAACCACAAAACCGACGGGAAAATTTCTATAATGAGTGTTTAAAGTAAATAAGTCATTAATAATTTTATATGGAATTTTTAATTGACGAATTTTAATTATTGAATTAAAATTTAGTAAGTGGTTTAGTTCAAAAGTCAAGTGGTTTTAGAAAATAAGATATCGGGACCTCGTTTCTAAAATTAAGGGTTGTAAATATTTTTATTAAATATTTACTGAGTCTTATTATATGTGAATTGAAGTTTGGTTGGGTAATTTTGATGATTAATTGTTTAATTAAGGAAAAAAGAGTAAATTGTAAAAGAGGTAAAAGTTAATTGCTATTGATTAAGATAAAAGAGACCAAAGTGATAATTATACCAAGGTCAAAAAGTCCAAGCGGTGGTAGATATGATTACCATCCACTTACTTTTGGGTTATTTATTCATTTAGTCTTTTTTAATTTAAGGCTAAATTGTAAACAAGTTGGTTTAATTGGAATTCAATATAATTGAAGAATCAAATAGGTAAATTAACCTATGGCATTTTAGTGGATGGATTATTATGGGGTAAATTGATCATAAGTAAAATTAATTAAGGCTAAATAAGTGATTAATTAAACTAATCATGAAAGACTAAATATTTAAAAAATTGCCATTAGGTATAAAAATGAAATTAAAGAAGAAATATCACATTTTTTTCTCCTAATTTCTTCTTCTTCTTATTTTTCACGACTAAGACAAGAAAACCTAGGGTTTTCCATTGATGAACTTTGAGCTTTGATTTGGGTAAGCAAACCTTGACCTTTTTTAGTAATTTTTATGTTTTTGAGTTCGTGTTAGCTTGATATAACTAATCTAAGGACTAATTTGCGAATCTGTCAAATGTTGTGAATTTTACCATCATTGAATATGCTTGTCTTTGAAATTTTTTGATAGCTTTGGATGCTTGATGATTAGGTTGGATCTTTTTGTAAAGTGATTTTTGATGAAATTAGGGTTTAAGGACTAAAATGTTAAATGATGAAATTTGATGCACTTTAGGTGAAATAAATGGATTATAAGGGCTTGTATGAGATCAAGGTATATTTGGCTGGTATGGGTTGAGGAAAAAATGAGTATATTGCATGTTTTGTGTTGAAAGGACTAGATTGAATAAAAATAATATATTAGGGGTAAAATTGTAATTTCCCAAAAAGGATCAAATTATGTTAAATGATTTGATTATGTGTTTTTAATGTGAAATTTGAATGAATTTTTGATTTAGATTACAATCATACCACGGATCGCGGAAAAGGGAAATTAGCAGAATAGTCCCTAAAGTTTAGCCAACTGCAATTTCATCTGGTAAGTTCGTAGTGTTAGTTTATATACATTGTTTATTTCTTGTGTTTCAATATTGTTACAACAAATGGAGGAAGGTTAAACATTCGTGATAATGGAAAGGCAAAAGAAAGAAATGAAATGTCAAGCTTGGGTTGGTTATCTGATTTGAAGTGATGGCTAGGATCTTACATATGTTGCAATATCCTGACAGCTTGTGTGAGCAGCATCGCAAGTTAACAAATTTTGAATGAATAGTGAATTATGGATCCCTCCGATGGTTGAGTCTTCGCGTATGTCGTGGATTCTTATCAGCTTGTGTGAGCAGCATTGGGAGTAGAAAATTCTGGGCCGTATCAATGGTTGAGTCTTCGTGTATGTCGCGAATTCTCATTAGCTTGTGTGAGTAGTATCGTATATTGGTTAAACCCTGTTTGGGCTCGAAAGAGCTAACCATTCTGGGCTCGTAAGAGCTAACCATTCTAGGCTCGTGTAGGCTAAATGTTGTCCGTGCTCGTAATGAGTTAAAGTCCGGAGAACTGAAAGGGATTAAGTTCGTTATTATATACATGATTACGAATACATACTCGTTATAATCTTTTAACTGATCTGTTTATTCTGTAAGAAAATGATATTCACGAACTTACTAAGCTTAATAAGCTCACTCGTGAATCTGTTATTGTTTTGTCGATACGTTTTGCTGTCTGAAGATCGGATCATCTCAAGGAAATCACACTATTGCGGAGCTCGTTAGGTAGAATTTACATCACTTGGTCTTATGGCATGTATTAGGATGATGTTACAATTTTGCTTATATATAGTGAGTTTGTGGAAACCTTGCTATGTTTGATGAAATGTTGAAAGTAGACTTTAAGTGCCTTGTATCGACATAAAAATCATGTATTTGTGTTGACTTAAATGCATAATTAAAGTTGTGTATGTCTGAACTTAATGAACTTGTGTTTGGTATAAATATTGAGATTTTGCATACTTGTTTCGGTAGAACTCATGTATGTTTCGGTAGAAGTACAGGGTAGGAGAGAAGTTGTTCACTGACTTGAGTTGTATCGATAGTTGAATTGTGAGTATCGGTAGTTATATGTATAGATGTATTGGTAGTTTGCATACTTGTGTCGGTAGAAGTTCCACGGTGAGAATTATAGCTCTATGGAGTTTTTAGCATCGATAGAAGCATGAATTGTTTCGGTAGTTGTATTACATGTATCGGTAGAATCATCTCGAGTATCGGTAAAACTCTACAATACTTATGAACTGTTTTCTGACTTGACAACTATCGATACTTGTTCAATAGGTACTGGTAAAAGTGTTCAAAAATTATGGAATGACCTGTTTGCCCTTGTTGAGTTGTGATTATAATCGATTGATGATTTATGATGTGTTGAATGCATATCTTTATTAAAAAAATGATGAACAGTGATAGATGAATAGAAGACACCGAGACTCTAATCGACGGAGGTTTCGGGTTTTGGGTGTTACATCTGCTCCTAACGAGGAGTGCTCTTAAGTTCGACACAAGAGGAGCATTAGGGAAGAGTACTAGTAGGCTAGGAATAATGTTTCAACTTGTTCTTTATTTCTTCTCAAACGCTGATAAATTCTGATGAAGTTAATTGTGTATGGAAGTACCTTTTAATTTTAGATCTAAATTGATTTTTGCTCAATTCCTCTTTTCTGTTTATCTTTGGATTTAATTGCTTGATCACGTAAGTGTTATTACAGTTGCTGACACTGGAAAGTGCAGTGACAAGTTAAATTAACAAGCAAGACAACGGAAGTTGCTTGGGGCATGAAGAAATTCTGATCACTTGTTCTCGAACACAAAGCATTGCCAGCTCTAGAAGGTGTGGTTAATATGAGTGTTTGGGTCTTTCATAAACAGAGAAGTCGAGGTTAGTAAGATCTAATTAAAGCTTAATTGCAGCGACAATATCTATTATTTACCTTGTAATCACATTTAGTGATTGCCGACTTATGAAGTCAGGGATCCCCTCCAATGCATTATCATTGTTCTACTTCTTTAATTTTCTTAAAATTGCATCGACAAATTATCTTCAAACTTTCATTACATTTTCTTATTAATTTGCTTTGACATACTGTATTACAGTCTCACAACATTTGCTCCGACAGTTTAAATTCATTTATTTTTGCAGTCTTTTATTTAATTGCATTGACATTATTCTTTACAAATTCTCTTATTCTAACTCTAATTGCTTCGACAATCATAGCATAAATAGCCATCTCTGTGGGATCGATATCTGATAGCTAAAACCTATTAACTATACTTGCATCGACAAGTGTTCGCTTGCACCATTGTTGTGACGTTCATAGCCCGATCAGACCTCATAAATCTCTTAAATCTTCCAATAAGCATCTCTATCTATTTATCTTCATCTACCTCTTCACTTGATTCACTCTCGTCAATGGTGGTGGATTTAAGAGCTTTACCAACATTCTTCTTCATAATTTTTTCTTCTTCACCCTTTTGTTAAGCTTCATCTCATATGTAAGTAAAGAACTAATGAGCTCATCAAGGGAGAATGAATTGAGATCCTTTGATTCTTCTATTTCCGTTACCTTTGGTTCCCAAGACGTTGGGAGACTGTTCAATATCTTCTTCACAATATCTTTGTTGGGATAGACATTCCCAAAGGCTTTGAGACCATTGATAATGTCGGTGAAGCGATCAGACATATGATTGATTCCTTCCTTTGGTTTTGCCTTAAATAACTCATAATCAAGGGTGAGAAGATTTGTCTTTGACTCCTTGACTCTATTTGTTCCTTCATGGGTGACCTTAAGCTTGTCCCATATTTATTTGGTATTGTTGCACAAGGAAACTCTATTGTACTCATTTGCACGAAGAGCACAAAATAGAGTGTGCATAGCTTTTGCATTTAGTTGCACCTTCTTGATATCAATAGGATCCCATTCATTCTCTTCCTTTGGAACACTAACACCTTCGACCCTTTTCATTGGAATGAATAACCCATTTGTGATTATCCTTGACACTTGATAATCGTTGGTTTGGATAAATAACTTCATTCTTGTTCTCTAATATGAGTAGTTGGTGTCATTGAATAGAGGAGGCCTTAGGGTGGAATACCTTTCTCCCAATATGATGGAATTGGACCCGGAAGTGGATGTCATATTATAAAATCAGTTGATGGTCGTTTGAGCTTCTCCAAGGATCCTCTCTTGGTTGTTAAATCGTATTTAGAGACTAGCTTTAATACCAATTGTTAGCTTAAAAGGATCAATTTGAGATTGCCAATAGGGAAGTTGAATCGACCTTTGAGATGTTGTGGTGGAAGCAATAAAAATTGTGCAACAAAGAACATAAGGATTTATAGTGGTTCGACCTCAATTGCTTAATCCACTACCTTAGCTTTCCATAACTAAAAATTTTCTCAAATCCACTAGATTTGTAGAACTTTTGAGGACAAGGTTTAACCTTACAATCTTTCTTAAGACTTATACCCCCAAATCTTAAGATACAACTCCTTTAAGGTTTCTACCCAAACCTTAAGTATAAACCCTCTCTCAAATAGATACAATTAAGCAAACAAAGAAACAATCTTTACAAGATCAGGATGTTTGCCAATTAAGCACAGATACAAAGAAGAACACTTAAGCTAAATGAACCCAATGAACACTTAAGCTAAATGAACCCAATGAAAGCTCACAAGTGTTTACAAGAAAATGTATGAAAAAATTAAGCTCTAAGTTGTTTTGATTGATCTTTAAGCTTTGCACATTGCTCTTCTTATTGCTAGACCTTTAGAAGATGATATTTATACTCTCTAATTAATTTTCAACTTTTATGGTTGTTGAAAAAGTAAATATAGTCGTTGGGGATGAAATACCAACTCATTAACTTCACTTCAACAACAAGTCTAGTAAGGATGAACTAGATTTGTTCATGAGCCGAGCTACCCGCCTAGACTCGAAGGCCAACCCGAAATTTGAGAGGGTTTGAACAAAAATATTTGACTCGAAAAATGAGCTTGAAAAAAAATTAGGTCCGTTTAAAATATGGGTTTGGCTCGGGCTTGAATGTTCAAGCCTGAACCCAACTCGACCCGACCTGTTTTAAGTTTATAATACTTAATATTATGTTATTTTTATATATTATATAATTTAGAACGTATTAAAAAAATAAACATATACTAAATATATAATTCTACTTAATGTAAATATTAAAATAATGTTAAGATGCTATATAAAAATTTTCAATAAATAAAAAATGTATAAAATTATTAAATATTAAAATAAAATAAAATAAAATAAATATTTTAAAAAAAATTAAAAATAATATATGTAGTCTTAAAATGAGTTTGAATTAATCTTTTATAAATATGAACGAATTTAAGTAAAATTTTAAATTTAAAATTCGAGCCAGATTGAACTTAGACAAATATAAAATATGTAAACATTATTCTTAAACTCAACTCGAACCCGACCCCAACCATGACTGCTTCTTTGATGAAAACAACTTATTGTAGTATCGTTGGTGGTATTGTTGTTATTTTTAGTCTGTTACCTTGGGATATGCAAAACTTGGAACCTTTTAAAATAAAATGTAAATACCATGAAGCATGAAGCATGAAGAATGCAGCGGGAAATGGCGTCAACATTCTCCTGCTTTTGATTCACTTTCTCTCTTGCCTATATTCGTTGACGCCATTGTTGATTTCTTATTTTCCGAAAGCAGTTGAGTAGCCACCATTCTCGTATGTAATGCAATTATATTGTTTTTTTTTTTTTTTTTTTTGGAATTTTTGTTGGCGTTGGAGAAAAGAGATCCAACGATAATAAAATGAAATAATTTTAAGATTATGAAAGTAATCCAAGAATTATTAATGGGTTGCAATGATTTAGAGGGATTTGTTATACAAAAATTAAAAATGGCAAGAAATCCTTTTCTCTCTCTCTCTCTCTCTCTTTTTGCAAGAACAATTTGCGGGGCATTGTTAAATTTCTTAATACAATTGTGGGGTTCTAATATTTTAATGTGATGATTCAATTCGTTCGCGGGGCAGGGAATAAAGGTGAAATGGGATTTTCTTGTATGTGAATCAGTGTGCACTACACTACTCAAAATGGCCATTCCCGAGACAGAAATTCATCACAGCTTTTTCAGAAACAGCATTTATTCTTCTTTTCCCCAATTCTTTGAGGTCTGTTTTTGTAATGATTTCATAATTTCCTCTTTTACCAATATTTGATCATTTTCTTCCCCTGTATGTATACAACAACATTCCTGTTTTTCTTCTTGGATGTATTCCTTTAATGTTATCGCTTTAAAAAATTAGCTTTTGGGCTTTCTTTTCTCGAACATATGAGAGGATTGGCATTTTATCAATAATTACATACTGCAGAAAGCTTTGGATGGTTGTTATGAGTCCCATTTTCATGTATCATTTCTCTTTGTGATTGATGTTTGACTCAATTAAGCGCAAAAACAACTAATTTGGTTTCCTTGAATGTTTTCTTTAGAACTTTTTCCTATGTGTTTCTTGAACAGGGAAAGTTTAAACATAGAAGTTAAGCTCAAACTTTTGAGATAATTTATTGCTTAGCTATCAAAGTAGATGTATGATTGCATCCTGGTAATTTCCCCTTAAATCCAGAACTTTTTGTAGACATATTAAATGAATATTGTTAAGCATCCAGCCTAAACTTAAAACTAACTGGCAAAATGATGAAATATCCCGACTTGAAGACCATAAGAAACCTAAGGTTGATTGATGTGGGATAAGGTCGCTTTAACAAAGATTAAATATTTTGCAGCAATCAATATGAGCATTGTCTATCAAATTTGGCTTTATTATGGATCCTAATAATCTCTAAGAGTTTTAGCTATTGAAATGGGTTTCCAGCAATATTTTCCTCTTTTTAGATGCTAAGAAGCCAAAAAAAAAAAAAAAAAAAAGTCTGATTTTTAATTTGAAAGTGTTACATCATAGAGTGATTGAATATCAGTACTCGTATGAAAAGAAAGAAACCAAACCAGAGAATTTAGTTGTTTTTACTTGATATGGTGACAAGAAAATTAAAAAGATGAATACTTAAAATACGAAGATAGAGAACATCTTTGAACAAAAAAAAAAAACATAAAGATGCAATCGTAATTATTTTTCCATCCATTAATTGGTAAAGCTGGAAAATGAGTTAAAAAAAATGAAAATTTTAAAAAATGCATAATCTTATAAATAAACACACTTGATTTATCTTTCTCATTTTCTTTTCTCTTATCATTCTAATTTGAAATAATTTATTTTTATACATTAAGATAGAAAATGTTTATCTTTCTAATTTATTTCCTCTCACTTTTTTTTTTTTACCAAGCACATTTCAAATTTATTTCATTCCATTTTTTCACTCTCCTCTTTCCATCCTTCCACTTTTCCACTGAACCAATCACACTCGTAATTCTTTTCCTATTTAGTTTTAGTTGTGAATTCTGTTGCTTCAGCCCCTAACCATGAATAAAAGTCCCCCTACCTGTTAAGTATCTTGTTCTTCACATTAAATACTATCTACTGTTGGCAATACATTATTTTAACATATAAACACTGTGAAGGATGTTTCCTCAGCTTCCATCCCTTATGTCTTGGTTTTCACTTTAATTTTCATCCTTGTGAACAGGAAATATCTGCTATTCTGAGTCATGGCTCAATTTCTTTCGGAAGATATGCTGATGACTCAATTGCATGGGAGAAAAGATCAGTTTTTACTTGCAATAGATGTGAAGAGGAACTTCAGAAGTTCCAGGCCCCAGGATTCGTTGCTCAAAAGACAGCCTATTTTAATGAATTCTACAAAAGAGTTGGAGTTGTGGAAGCATTACCAGCTCATCAGCAAAAAACCAGGCAGTATGGTCCTAGTCTTGAGACACAGGAGAATTCCAAACTAAGAGGAATTGGTTTTAATGTTTCTGTTATAGAAAAGGAAGATAAACTGAGCAATGCTAGTCAAATTCAGATTTCAGACAGCCAAGGCATTTCAAACAATATGGAACCAAGTTACAAAGAAGTAAAAAATTGCTCTACTGAAAATAATGATGCTACCATAAAGGAAGGAATGAATGTCTTTACAAATACTGTTGAAATGGAAAATTCTTTTGAAGAGGCTTCTGTCTCTCACCCTCCACTGTCTGAGGGAAATCCAAAATGTGCCCAGCGAAAAAGCATTGCCTCTAGCAAAGTGGAGCAAATTATTAACAAAACGATAAAGCATGGCAATAAAGTGAAGGATAAGGTAAAGAAGCCGAGTTTAGTCTTCAGTTAAAATCAACTATGTTTTGAAGTTGCATCTCTTCTATAATCTTTGTGCTTGTCCTAAATAAGTGGAAAGAACTGCAATGAGAATTAGGATATATAGGTGGACATGAAATGTTGTTTCATGGTCTTTAAACCAACATGGCTAATTAAAATGTGTTCTTTTACATTGTATTACTCTACATCTACATGTCACATGCTTTCATTTACATTTCTTCCCTGAAAGCACATAGCTCTAGATTGTACAATCAAATGCGCATATAGCTGATGTTCTTAATTTTGGTTTTTTTTTATATCTTAATCAGGGAACTGCTGCTTCTGCTATTACAAACAAAGCAAAGGTGTGCAGCATAACTACTAAAGTTGCTGTTATGAAATATAAGCCAAATCCATCTCTTCGTCAGCAAGCTAATGTCAAGGTCAATAGAAGTGACCCTTCAACGAAAGAAAGTACCCGAAATGCAGTAAGAAATATTAGCAGACAAACTACTGAACCACACTCTAAGTTACCTAGATTGTCCAGACTATCAAAAAGTGTCCCCTCAATGGAAGGAAGTACCCAAAATGCTGAAAGAAATTTTAGCAGACAAACTATTAAACAACATAGCTTACCTAGACTATCTGGACTATCGAAAAGCGTCCCTTCAACAAAAGAAAGTACCCAAAATGCTGTTCGAGATATTTGCAGACAAACTACCGAACCGCGCTCTAGCTTACCTAGGTTGTCTGGACTATGGAAAACTGTCTGTTCAATGAAAGAAAGTACCCCAAATGCTGTAAGAAATATTTGCAGACAAACTACTGAATGGCACTCTAGCTTACCTAGATCGTCCAAACTACTGAAAAGTGTCCCTTCAATTAAAGAAAGTACCCAAAATGCTGTAAGAAATATGAGCAGACAAACTACTGAAAGGCACTTTATCTTACCTAGATCGTCCAAACTATTGAAAAATGTCTCTTCAATGAAAGCAAGTACCCAAAATGCTGTAAGAAATATGAGCAGACAAACTACTGAAAGGCACTCTAGCTTACCTAGATCGTCCAAACTATTGAGAAGCGTCCCTTCAATGAAAGAAAGTACCCCAAATGCTGTAAGAAATTTTACCAGACAAAATACTAAACGGCACTCTAGCTTACCTATATCATCCAGATTATCGAAAAGTGTCCTTTCAATGAAAGAAAGTACCCCAGATGCTGTAAGAAATATTAGCAGACAAACTATTGAACCACACTCTAGCTTACGTAGATTGTCCGGACTACCGAAAAGTGGTAGCCTGGTGTCATCTTCTAGCTCCGGCATTAGAAAAGCTGAAGCCAAGCCATGTTCAGAAAGGACCAAACAAGAAACGAAGTTGTCAGTGCAAATTCCCAGCGCTCAAGTAACAAGGCTGGTTTCATCTGCTTTTAGCTCTAGCATCTGAAAAGCTAAAGCCAACCCAAGTTCAAATTTACAACGGTCAAAAACAAACTAGAAACTAGGTCCAAGGTGAATCAATTTTCTCATTTCTGTTTTTGTTGGGTAATTTACCTAAATAACCCACAAATTTTTATTATTTACGAAAATGACCCAAGTTCAAAAATATACATCAAAATAACCTGAAATGAACAGTAAAAATTGATATCGGCCATTGTATGGCCAACACAAAAAAATTGTATTTTCTATCCGACAAAAAAGGGGATGTCGGCCATTTTCATATCTTCGTATATCAATAAAATACCATATTAAAAAAAATATATAAGTGTCGGCCATTGCATGGTCAACACCAAAAAACACAAATTTTTATGTCTGACACTAATCATTGGATAGGTGGTGTCGTCTATTAGATGGTCAATATTAATTTTTACTGTTCATTTCAGGTCATTTTAGTGTATATTTTTTAACTTGGATCATTTTCGTAAATAATCAAAATTTTTGGGTTATTTAGGTAAATTACCCGTTTTTGTTTTTCCTTTTTACTTGTTCTTTCTCCTGAAGGTTTCCTGACTGGTACATGACATAAATTTGTAGAGCGCTTCCTAAAACATTGTTCTGACTGATGGGCCTAGAAATTTGGCACATTGCAGAAGGTCAACTGGTCAAGTTTCACACAAAGTTCACTTCCTCTTGCTTTAATAATTTTTAGCTTGCTAATTGATTAACATTTTGAGGGTAATCATATTCTCATAGGAACACATTTAGGAAAATTAAAATTTGAGAGTAATGGGGTTCTTGAGGAACACATTTAGGACAGTAATATTTTTGTGATCTTATCCCATACTTGCTGAGATGATATCTTTATCATTTCAGTGGAGAGGCATGAGGGAGCTATCTATTAAAGAGGAGGAAGAAAAAGAAAGCTTTTCATACCTAGCCATCAATAACCATGAGTTACTTTTTGGCTAAGCTAAGAATCATTTTGAATTCTATCCATCATGTTTTTAATTTATTTGGCTAAAGAATAAATAGAATTAATATTATGTGCAATTTTATATCAGATGAAGTTGTAGAAATAATTGACGAGCTTCTAATGAATTGCTTACAACATGAAATGGAACTATTTTGACGTGTTTGGTTCTGTGTATGGATGATACTGCAAGAAACCTCATGTATGTTTTTTTATCAGCATATACATTTTAGCCACTGAAGCTATGTTGGAGCATCTTTTGTTTCAAAAACATTGTGCTAGATTAAGCTAGTCAAACTTCGATTAATTGAAAGAGTTAATCAAAATACCACTGTGTATATGTTTGCCTCGAAGGGACAAGGTTCAAGCTGGACATAGAAGAGATGCAAAACACACCTCAATCTACTTGTCTAGTATTAACAGGGCTTTCAGTCCAATAGCATGTTGACAAGGTCACTCATAGCTTATTCTAAAGCTCAATATCTTCATAGATTTTCAGTATATGATTTGGTTCCATTTCTTGGAACATTTGAGTTGGTTGTATTTTGTATACCTGGAAACTATTTTGTGATATTGCCTTTATTCAAAATAAGGTACTTCAAACGGTCGATTTATTTCATCTTATTTTGTGTTCAGATTGTACCTCTGGTGTCTGCAGATTAAAGTGTGATGGAGCAGCCCAAAGGGGTGGGAAATTTGTTTCAGGGTAATCTGTTATTGCAATTATATATATATAAATTTATATCACTTATATCATCAATCATGTTTGTGCATTGTGAGTTTAAAGTAGCCAATATCATACAGGCAAAAGAAGGCAATCTAACCGGGAAAGTGGGTTTATTTTTATTCCGAGCATGTTTGAATCAATTGTTGTTTCCCGCGGCAGCAGGAGTTAGTTATCAACTGACATCACCACCTTGTTAGCAAGAGAATGAATTGAGAAGACCTAAATGTTTGGCTGATAATTTTGAGTACAGATTTGTTACCCTGTAAATACTGAGAATTCCATGTATTCCAGTGTAGATGTGCCTGCCTTCGGAATTAATCAGATATAAAGCATTCATGCTTGTTCACCATTTATGATGGATTATTTCAAGTGTTAGAAAATGATTGGTTTCAAGTTAAATGGCAACGTCAAAAAGTTTCTCGACCACCTTAAGTGCCATCCATCAGATATTGACAAGAGAACAAGGGGTGTCCATAGGTCTAGTTGGGTTAGGGTTTGTTGGGCTTAAGTATGATTTTAACATATTTTATGCTTATTCAAGTTAGCTCGATTTAAAATATGAGTTTAAAATTTTGTTTATTATTTAAAAAAAATATGTTTATATTATTTTAATTTAATATTTAATAATTTAATATTTTTTATTTATTTAAAAAATATATAATTATTTTAACATTTTTAATGTTTACATTATAGTAATATTATATATTATTATAGATTTAACATTTATGTGTTATAAATTATATAATATATATAAAAATAACATAATATAAAAAGTGCAACCTTAAAAATAGATCGGGTCATATTCGGGTTTTGAATGTTTAAGCTTAAGCTCGACTCATAATTTAAACAAGTTTATTTTTTTATCAAAATCCATTTTTCGAGCCTAATATTTTTTGTCAAAGTTTATAAAAGAACATTTTTTTTTTTTTGTGATTTTAGATATTGTATATACTATTCGCAACAAAAGACTACAATACATGGAAAAGAGGTAATAGGTATTTTGTTACTAAAAAAGGCATAATTGTAAAAAAAGCCCCTAAATTTTGGAAGCTTTTGGATATATGCCCCTAACTTTTTTTTCCTGATTGACACCCTTAATGTTACAATTTTTTAGAAATCAACTCAACTTTAACAATCAAACGTGAGTTGACTGTTAAAAAAATTGCAGGTTAATATAATAGTCCATGTGGCATGTTACATAAGTAGATGGCGTCATACATTTAATTTTTTTTTTCATTTTGTTTCATCTTCCTTCTTCTTCTCTCTTTCTCTCTTCCTCCCCTTTTTTTCTCTCATGCCAAACATCATTTTTTTTCAAACTTTTTCCACACTGTCGACGGCCATTTTTTCCTTATTTCTCGGACGATGGCGAACTTTCTTTCTTTTTTTTTTTTTTTTTTTTACTTTGGCTTCCGTACTTCTCCCTTGTAATAAATGATGGCAACCCACCTGAAGCATTCTTTTCAAATTAAATCTTCAACCCAAAATTAGGAGCTCTGTACCTTTCAAATAAAAACCATTAAACAAAATCCCCAATATGTACATTGCTTTCACTGCTATTTAGAAACAAAATCAAGAAGATAACCATTTTAATTTCTTTCCCATATTTTTTTTCCTCGATATGATCCTTCAAAAAAAAATCCATGATTTATCATGTTAATGTATATTTATTAACACAATCCAAAACATGATTAAAAACCAAGCTTAAAAAGGTTATTTTTTCCCTACTTCAGCTAAAAATGGTCTCTTATATTTTCCCAAATTTTCTCACCAACCAAACAGAACAAAAATTGCTATTTAAAGTTTTAACAAAATTAGGGGAATGTATCCAGATTTCGAAAGAGAGTACCTGAAATTGTAATGCCCAGATCTCAAGAAACTCGAAAGAATGAACTTTTTTTGTGTGTCGGTAAACAGTTATAGAGAAAGAACAAAAACAAATCTTGAGAAGGAGGAAAGATTATATTTTTCAGACAAATTTAAGAAGCAGCAGCTAGTTTAAGTGAACCCTAAGCTACTTTTAATTGAAAAGATTTGCCTCTTCTTACTCTGATTGGTTTTTATGTTTTTTTTAGATGATATTGTGTGGGTTGTTAATAGAGATTGGGAATGAAGTAAGGGAAGTGAAACGAAAATGGGTGTTTGGAAAGAGAGAAAATCTGGGAAAACAATTAAAATTGAGATGCTTTGGGGGTTTTAGGGTTTTTTTAATTTTATATTTATTAAATTTGTTTAATTGTAATTTTTTGCCACGTCAGCTTTATTATTTAAAGTCTGCACGTCATCCGTCAACTAGCACGCCACATAGACCCATATTTTTTACTGTCTGTTGACTAACGGTCGGCTGACGATTACTGTTTCAACAGGTCCATTCTACAAAATTTCGTTACGTGAGGACCGAAATCAGAAAAAATAGTAAGGGGCATATATCCAAAAGCCCCCAAAGTTTGGGGGCTTTTTTTTGAATTATGCCAAAAAAAGAGCACAAGAATCTTCCTCGCAATGATCTTTTCTACTCTATTCCTCTTTGTCTCTTTTGACCAAATCCAAGCCTCTTGTTTTTCTAGTCTTTAAAATTGTGTCACCAATAATGACGATTGACAAGCTTGATGTTGAAGAGGCTTTGATTCTTTTTTGTGGAACTACAATTATATCATCTTTTGCCGATCGATGTGGTAGAAACAACTGTATCGAAGAAGAAAATAAAGACTTAGAGATCAATCAAGGCTCTTAAGAATGCCATCGACATTACAACAAAAGGAAGAGCTTCATCCAATAAAGTATGAAATCCAAGAGAATGAAGAACTACTCTAAAATTTCTTCCATTTTAAACCTAAAGCAGAGGAAATATGTTATGTCATGAGCCGTAACTTAGTGAAGAAAAATTGAGTGACGAGAGAATTAAAGAGAAAAGAAGAGAATGTTTTCTAAATTTTTATTGATTGATTCCTCTGTACCATGACACTCTGCTATATAATTCTCTAAGGACAAAAATAGAAGAGAAAGAGAAAATAAGAATAATGACTAAGCATGACAGTTGTCTCGACAGTTAACTAAACAAAAATAATAAACGATCAAAATGACTATGCTTATTGCGTTTTAGTGGAATTCCAATTTGCCCCATTTCATTAAACATTGGGTTGTGGTCCGGATAGCTTCTAACCTATTCATCAGCCCACTAAACATTTCAAACTATAACAATATTCCCTCCTTCGAAGATCCTTGTCCTCAAATATCTATACTAGGGATGTATCCTTAAGTTTCTAAACTGACTCCCACGTGGCATCTTCTAGGAAAGAGTATGTCCACTCAACCAAAACTTCTGTGTCAGCACTGTTACCCCGTTTGACTACCTTTCTATCAATAATCCTAGTAGGTTCCTTGGCCCAAGCTCTTTGCTCATCAATTACTGGCAAGTTAGTGGCTATAAGAGCTGATCTCACATACTTTTCAGCTGGGATACATGGAAGGTAAGGTGTACATGGGACCCTTGAGGCAGCTGTAGTTTATAAGCGACCTTTCCAACCCTTCTTTCTACTCGAAATGGCCCAAAGAATTTGGAGCTAATTTTTTATTCAAAACCCTCCTCACTGTATGTTACCTGTAGGGTTATAGTTTTAGATAAATCCAACTTCCTTCTTCGAACTCCCGATCTGATCTGTGCTTATCAAATTATTGCTTTATCTTGTCTTATGCCCTTCTTAGGTCAAACTTAAGTAGTTTGATGTAGCTTCTCTATGCTGTGGACTTCTATCAACCACTGCTACTGCAAAAGATCTTGCTAGGTAAGAAAGATGGTTTGGTGGTGGTTGACCATAGAGAGCCTTGTAGGAAGTTGTACATATGGCTGTGTGATAGTTCAAATTGTACCACCACTCAGCTAGTTGCAACCATTTTACCCAATCATGAGGCCTTTCCCCAGTCATACATCTTAAGTAGCCCTCCAAACACTTGTTTAGAACCTCAATGTGTCAATCGGTTTCTAGGTGATAAGCAATAGAAAACTGTAATTTGGTTCCCACCTTCTTAAATAGCTCCTGCCAGAAGGTAGTAATGAATACCTTATCTTTATTTAAAATGATCGTTTTTGGCAGACCATGCAATTTAAAAATGTTGTCCAAAAAAAGTTGTGCTACAATGACTACTGAGAAGGGACGTGATAAAGTTACAAAATGTTCATACTTAGTTAACCTATCCACTACCACCAAGATAAAACATTCTTTCCCCTTGATCTTGGAAGACCTTCGATAAAATCCATAGATATGGAAGGCCAAACTCTTTTAGGAATAAGCAAATGTTACAGGAGGCCTAGGGTAGCCACATTCTCGACCTTATTAACCTGACATATGGAACACTCCTTGATCTAGTTTCTAATTTCATTTGACATTCCCTTCTAGTATAATAAGTTATTCACCCTTTTCTTAGTTGCTTGAACCCCTAAGTGACCACCAATAGACTCAATATGGTACAATTGAAACATCTCCTCTTTAAGGGTGTCAATATTTCTAATCACAATCTTGCCCATTCTCTTGAGAAATCTACCATCCCAGTGGTACTTAGGATGTTTGTGGCTTTTCTTTTGTACTTTTGAGCATAACTCCTGCATTTTTAGATCACCTTGATAGGATTTTCGAACCATGACCAATAAGCTGAAGGTGATAGAGCTGCTAGTAAGCTACAGTAGTTGACCGTCCTTGAGGGACTGTTCTCTAGACAAGGCAGCATCTGCAGAATTCCCTGATCCCTTTCAATATAGCACCTCATAATCATACCCTACCATCTTGGCCACCCATTTTTGTTGGAATGGGGTCAGTGCTAATTGGCTTGCTAAGAACCTAAGGCTTTGGTGGTATGTTCTTATCTTAAAGTGTCAGCCCACCAGGTATGAGTGCTACTTTTTTACAGTTAGAAAAACAACTAGCATCTCCTTCTCATAGATGGAGAGTGCTTGATGTTTGACCCCCAAACCTCTGTTGAAATAAGCCACAGGCCAACCTTGTTGTTATAATACTGCCTCAATTCCAAATCTAGAAGCATTTATGTCTACACAGAATTCAAGGCGAAAATCTTGTAGTACCAGCATAGGAGCTGAATATAAAGCTTTCTTGAGTTGTTCAAATGCTGTTGTAGATTGATCTATCCATTTTTAGGCTCCCTTCTTTACGAGGTCTATCAGTGGCCTAGCAAGTACCCAATAGTGCTTAATGAACCTCTTATAGTAGCCTAAAAGTCCTAAAAATCCTCTCAATTCCTTGAGGGACTTTGGTATAGGATAACCCTTAACACTCTTCACCTTGGATGGGTCCATGGAAACTGTTCCTTGAGCAATTATGTGGCCTAGGTACTTTACCTTGTCAATACCAAAACAATACTTGTTGTGTTTAAGGAACAACTTGTGCTACTATAGGATTGAAAAAACTTTCCTGAGGTGCTTCAAATGATCCTCCCAATTGGTTGAGTATATTAGGATGTCATAAAAAAAAGACCAGGACTGTCTTTCTCAATACTGGCTTGAAGATTGAATTTATCAGTGCTTGAAAAGTGGAAGGTGCATTAGTGAGGCCAAAGGGCATCACTAAAAATTCATAGTGGCCTTCGTGTGTTCTGAATGCTATTTTTGGAATGTCAGGTTTGTACATCCTTATTTGATGGTAACCATATCTCAAATCTAGTTTAGAGAACACTCTTGCCTTCCCAAGCTCATCAAGTAGCTCTTCAATCAGGGGAATAGGGAATCTATCCTTCACTGTCATATGGTTGAGTTGCCAATAATCAACACAGAGCCTCCATGATCCATCCTTTTTCTTAACCATTACTACAGGTGAAGCAAAAAGGTTGCAGCTATTTCTTATCACTCCTGTTAGAAGCATTTCCTTAGTCATTCTTTCCAACTCATTCTTTTGAACCATGGGATATTTGTAGGGTCTGACTTTGACCACTGGTCTGTCATCAACCAGTGGTATCTTGTGGTCTTGCAATCTATTTGGGGGTAGCTCAGCAGGTACTTGAAATAAATTATCAAACTCTTGCATCAGTGGCTATAAGTTTACATTAGAGTTGATTGTGGGCCGGGTCGGGCAAGGCTTCAACAAAATTTTAGGCCTAATTACTAGGTCCAAGCTCGGTTCGGCTAAAAAAATACGTCTAAAATTTTGTCCAAGCCCGAGCCAAAGTATGGAAGTCAAACACGAGCTTGTATTAATTTTTTAGATTATTTTATTATATACAATAAATTTAAAAATATATATAATATATCATATACACTAAAAAACATTAAAAAAATTAAAATATATTAAATTTTTTTATATTAAGATAGTTGCAAATAAAGTAGTAAAAAATTTAACAATAAAATATAAGTTCTACAATATTCAAATAATATTAAAAAAGATAGCGAAACAATAGTAAAAACACACAAAAATAACATCCAAACAACAAAAATAACAACCAAAACAGTAACAAAAATAACAGCAAGACAACAACAAAAATAATAGCAAAAACAACACTAAAACAGAAATAAAAAAAGTAAAAAAGAGTAAAAAAAGCAATCAAAACAGTAAAAAAATAGCACCAAAACAATAATATAATTTTTTTATTAAAAATGGTTAATTTATTCGGGCTGGGTCGGGCTCGGGTCAAAAAACTCTTACTCGAGGCCCGACTCGTTTATAAAATGGGCCTCATTTTTTGTCTAAGCCTATTTTTCTGGCCTTTATTTTTGTCCAAACCCTCCCATTTTTTGAGCGAGCCTTCGGGCCGGGTTAAGCGGCCCGGCCCATGATCAAGTCTAGTCCGAATGTTGGTTTTGCGGTACAGGTGTAGTGACTGCTAATTGCTGCTACTAGCTATCACTAATGCACAAGGATTACTTTCAGAGTCAGACATCGAGAAACACCTGGTGACCTCCTTATTGACTCTACATTTCCTGGCAGAATTTCTTGAATAGTGTAGGGTCCTCCCTAGTTAATAAACTTCATACTCATGGAATTAAAGTCCCATGTAATGGAACCTAATAATAGGAGCCATTAGATTCCTAGTACTGCATCGCATCCTTTCAAGGGTAGTACCATGAAGTCAGTTGCATAATGGTCCCCTTGTACCTCTCAACTCAGATTCTGACAAGTCGCACTAGTGAACAACTTTCTCCCATAAGCTATAGTTACTTTAAGTTGGTGCTGCTAGCTCATAGATATAGACAACTTAGAAACCAATGTAGTACTCAAGAAGTTATGAGTATTACAGGTATCAACCAGAAAAATTGCAGTGTAGGACTCCACTTGTGCTTGGAACCTCATTGTATGGGGTCCATGTGATCTTTTGATGACATGCAGACACAGAACTGGAAGAGGTTATTTTTCATCTATAGGTGGTTCCTCTACTGATTAGGTACATTATGGCAGTTCTTCAACCTCATCCTCATTAGGCGCCTCCAGTAACATCTGGTACAATTGACTTTTAACACATTTATAGCCTACTTGATACTTAGCCCCACACTAGTAACACAATCCTTTCTGTTTTCTCTCAGCCATGAGAGCTTGACTGATACCCTTCGATGCTCCTTTTGTCACTAAGGGCCTATTATTAGGTGGTTGAGTCTATTGCCCAACTGAGTAGCTATTTCCTAAGTTGTGCAATCTATGAGGATTGTATGGAGGTGTGTTATACCTAGGAGTAGTGTACCCTCATACCAAAAATCCTTTCCTAAGTGTTGTTTCCAGGATATCTTCTATTTACTTAGCAATATGGAAGGCCTATACTAAAGTTCTAGGCCTAAACAGTCGCAGGTACTTCCTAATTTCCACCTTCAGATTGCTCACAAATATGCTAAAGGCATAATGTTTAGGTAAACGTAGTTGAGTAAGAATACTTACAAATTGATCGTGATAGAATTCCATAGAGCCCTGCTGTCTCAAAAGTACCAGTTCAGCCATGGAATCTTGGAAGATGCTGGTTCTAATCCTCTCCCTCAATTCTTGAGCATAAAGGCCCCAATCCATCAATTCCGGGTCTCCATATTCTTGCATATAAAAGTGGTGTCAATCAAGGGCTCTTCCCTCTAAATGCAACATGAATTTCGAACTTTGTCCTTGTTAGAAACCCTTTCAGCTGCGAAAAATTACTCGAGCTTGGACCACCAACTTCTAAAGTTAGTCCCATCGAACGTTGGGCACTCATATCTATAAGAACGTTCTGGTAGGGCAAGTTGTCTTGAAGATTGAGGCTTGGTCATAGGAGGAGGGGTAACTCTAGAGTTTCCTTTGGAGCGAGTCTTGGTGAGGAAGCTCCCATGATCATTTCCCTTTTTTCGCTGCTGTGGATGAACTTTTTAAGAAATGTTCGAACAAAGATTTCATCTCCTTGCGGTTGTTCTCCTCAGATGCCTTCAATCGAGCCTCTAGTTTACTTTCCAGATATGCCTCCATTTGTGCCAATTCACCCTAAACCTTAGCTAACTCCTGTTGCAAGGCTTGTATATCCTTTGCTCGAGTGGTCACACCTTCTCCTGCCATGGATTTGAAGCTTTGATACCCTATTATGGCTTGAGCCGTAACTTAGTGAAGAAAAATTGAGTGACGAGAGAATTAGAGAGAAAAGAAGAGAATGTCAAAGAAGAATATAATGTTTTCTAAATTTTCATTGATTGATTCCTCTGTACCTTGATACTCTGCTATATAATTCTCCAAAGACAAAAGAAAAAGAGAAAGAGAAAATAAAAACAATGACCAAGCATGACAGCTGTCTCAGCAGTTAACTTAACAGAAATAATAAACGATCAAAACGATTATGCTTCTTATGTTTCAGTGGAATTCTAATTTCCCCCATTTCATTAAACATTAGGTTGTAGTCCGGATAGCTTCTGACCTAATTCATCAGCCCACTAAACATTTCAGACTATAACAAAAGAGTCTTTAATTCATATCTTGCAGTTGCAGCTCAAAACAATGGATACTAGAGATAGAGGTTTTGAATATGATGAATAAATTGTTGAGTTTATTGATGGATTAAAACTTTAGTATTTATACATCATTAAAAGCTAATGAATCTCAACTAATATAGTGAATTCTAATGAATCTCAACAAAAATCCTAATAGATAAAAGAATAATTTAAAACAAAACAAAGTTTTTTCAGTAATTAATGTTGGGAAATGTGTCTATATTACAGTAAACATGTAATTGTTTTTTATGTATTTAAACGACGAATAAATAAATAAAGTTAATTTCAAATTTCACTATTATATCTTTTGTGTTTCTGTTTTTCATGTTTTGTATACATAGCGGAATTGTGACAAACAAATATTAGCTCATTAATTGTCTAAGTTCAAACTGATAATAAGTGACATTTTAAGAATGTTTACATTACGAAAAAGATAACTTACTTCAGTAGATAATATAAACGAGCTCGTAATCCCGTAAAAGAATCAAATTGAGCATTTGATTCAAATACTTAGAAGGATTATTATGTCGTCTGTAATTCCAATAGGGGAGATGACTAGTCTTGGCTATCGGAGCAATTGACTCCACGAATAAAGACATCAATGTACTCATTGGAAGAATGATACATTGGATCAGACCCGAGTTGAATTAATTCTAAATCTGTTTATGAATTAATTCACTTGTGACGTTCATGGTGAATTACCTAAATCTTGAGTTAGTCACTGACTCTGTGTATGTAACTCATGTGTTTTGATATAAGTGGAGGTTTATGCTTTAAAGATGTTTGAGTAGATAGTCGGTATGTTAGGTATTTGACTTTTGTATAACATGACTTTACTAGCAACAATAGGATTCATAGCTTGATTAAAGATTGAACGATATCCTCTCATTGACATTGTGTGGATTGAAAAATATGAAATGTGACCACGAGTTGCTTGTTCTCGATCGAGCAATTTATCACAGTCATTAGTTAACAATGATCATATTAATGGTTAAAAAGACATAATTGTGACAATGAGATAAAATATGATTATATTGAGTAAACGAGTTTAACTCACAAGAATCAATGATATCATATGAGGATAACACACACATGGCGAGATCATTGGACAAAGCAATTGGATGAATTACTTTCGTAAAAAGTATACAGTAAGGAGTTTTCAATCATGGTATTTCTCGTGGACTGTTTCCATGATTAAGTAAATTGTGAAATATTGGAACGATGCTTTTGTACATAATTACAATTACTTGAGCCTAATTGTATATGTTCGATTGTTCCCTCTGCTAAATCAACAAAAGCTCGATCAGGCTGCATTTAAATTAAAAGAAAATTCTATGATTTGGGAAATAATTTAATTGAGTCAATTTATTTGATGTGGAATTAAATTAGGTGGTGTGTGAATTGTTCAATTAGAGAATTTGATTAAAGAATTTTCTTAAAAAAATTAATTTGGAAAATCTCAGTGATTTTTGGGAAAATTAATTTTCATCAAGTAAAATTAAATTAACCAAATTAATTAAAATAAATATTATACTTTTGGAAATTAATTTTGACCTAATGGTCAATTGAACCTGAAAATTGGATCTGAGATCGAAAGTAGAACCAGAGAACCAAAGCCTAAGACCGAAACCCAAAGTTGATTGAACCAGGCCCTATGTATGAAACAGGACCCACAATCCAACAATTGCCTGGAATAAACCGATCAGACCATCATTGGCCCAAATCAAATCAACAACAGCCGAATCAGCCAAAGCCCATTTGAGCAAAACAGCGATGGTTCAGGGTGTCGAAGGAGTCACTCCGATGATGGCACCGTCGGGCACGATGACTGTGACAACGATGATCTATCGGTTGACGGATGGTCAACAATGGTGGTTCCTCAATGGTAGAGCGGTGAAAAAATTAATCTCCTAGTAGGACTCTACCAGGTAACTTGATTTTATATTAACTTTTCCAAAGATAATATTGTTTTAATAAATTTAATATTAAATTTAATTAAATATTTATCTAGATGATATTTTATTAATTTAATATTAATGTGATTAATTCTACTCCTAATTAAACTCTTTATTAACTCTCCTTACATAAAAAGAGCATGTGTCGTTATTTGCATACACTTGAATTTCAGAAAATTTCTAAAGATGTTCTTATTATTTATAACTTGATTCAGAAGTTTAAAGAAATTATGAAATTTTCTCATTGGTAATTTTGTGAAAAATTTCTGGTTCGAAGTGAGCTCACACTTGACAAACGTGAGCTTGAGGATAGCAGAGAAGAATACTCGATTGAAACGTTCAACCTAGATGAATTATAAATGTATGATTTTGATCAAGTGTTTATTACTTTAGATAATACTACCAAATTCTTTTCTTTTTTGGGAAAAATTTTAAACTTTGGTCTTATTTTTCGATGTGTTTTTCGAACCCGTTTTTCCAACAACTAAAGGCTAAGTCAATACCAAAAGCTTGGGGTTGAATTTGAACACCTAACTTGGAAAAATTACGATGAAAGACTGTCTTAAGAAGTGCCTTGGTGAGTATATAGCAACTTGATCAACGACATGGACATGTTAGGCGTTCAGTTTCTTACTATTAACGTAGCAACGAACAAAGTGAACATAAACTTCTAAATGTTTCGTCTTGTTGTACAATGTAGGATGTTGACAACACAAAATGACACCCATATTATCACAAAATATTTTAGGTGGATTTAAAAGAGAAATCTTAATTGAGAAGATGTTTGACTTGAAGAGTTTCAAAAGCAACAGTTGCAAGAGCACGATACTTGATATCTGTAATACCCTAAACCTGATCAAATCATCGAGTTTTAGGTCCCAAGTGATACAAGACATGAATAATTGGCTGACATTTTAGAATTTAATATTGATCTTATTTTGACAGCTTAATGTACACATTATCCTGTATTATCGTATATATCTTTTACGACTGCGACCTTACAACTTTGATTCACGTTTTGAATATAAGACTTGATTATTCTATGACTTGTCTAGACCCCGAGGCGTGGCCTCTAAGAGTGCTCCTCTATGCACATGTTACGACTATTATCCCTTTTTTCCTTAAATTGGTGATGTTTGGCTCAGCCCTCCACTCTATTTTCCGGATGACAATTTTATCTTGCAATAAAGCAGATTATTGGTAAGTTCAATAAAACTTAGTGAAATTTTGTATAACGGACATATAACAAAATTCAATTCTAAGAGATTGAAGTTTTGAAAGAATTTTTCCACTCCCAAGATGGGTTCATCTTCTTCTCTTATTTTTTCTTCTTTTTCATTCTTATGAAATATCATAATTTGCAAGAGATGAAATTTCAGAACTGGGTTTAAAAACCCTAGGTTTGAGTTTAACAATTGTAATTCAAGATAGGTAAATTCAAACATTCAAAAACAAAAATCTAACTTGAAATTCTTTATCTACAACTGTTGGTAGAAACAATTTGAGTTGAATTATGGTAATATTCACCTGCATGATTATTCTATAAATTTTGAAGAAGAAATATGAATCGCTGAGTGGTGAATGATTTAGCCTAAAATAACTTTGATTTTTTTTTTTTTGCAAAAATTATTTTCATTTTAGCCAAAAAAAAATTCAGACATGCGTCCTAAACCCCAAGCTTTTGGAGAAGTTTTTAGTGTGGATGAAAACAAGTTTAGGCTTTTTTTGGTACAAGGACAAGAACAATTAAAGCCAAGTAATTTGCTAATGAAAGATTTAGAAGCGGTCTTAGCCCAATGGAAAGTCTCTCTCTCTCTTTTTTTTTTTTTTTTTTGTAAAGAAAATATTAGAAAAAATAAAAAAACATCAATTAGTTTAACTCTCTAAACGGGAATTTTTCAAACAATTACAGATATTAAATTATTGAATGAGTCAACTTAACAAAGCTATCAGCTTCCTGATTCGTTTCTCTAGGTATATAACAAATATTTCAGTGAGAAATTTGAGACAAAAGTTGAAGAATCCTCTTAATAAATATTGAATTAGATCTTTTTGTAAAATTCTCCTTACTGGCCAACACTACTTCAGGACTATCAGATTTAATCATCACATTATCCAAGCCACGATCAATTAACAGATGTAAACCATTTAGTATGCTCCACAATTCAACCTCAAATATTGAGCAACTTCTCAAAAACTTGTTATAGCCAATAAATCACTCCCCATTTTGATTTCTCACAATCCTTCTTGCTGCTGTAAAATAGTCCTCAAACCTAACAGAACCATATATATTTAAAGAAACCTAACTTTCAGATAGATTTGAGCACGAGTTCACAGTTTGCCCCAAATTCAATTGACTTTGATTGGTTTTCAAAACATGTTTGGCCCAACTATAATGGGAAGTCCCTCTTTAATTGACGTTTGTTCGGTAGTTGCAAAACAATGTTGGGAGAGATTTCATATCTTTAAAGGCAGGTTGAAGTTTCCATCCTACTTTAGAGCGTCTAGTGATGATGTTATTCTATTTCTTGTTAACACTCAACAGCCTACAAGATTTGACGTTATGAGTTCTGAAAAGCAAGAGTATAGTACAAAGGATGAGGATACGGGCAAGAAGCTTTTGTTGGCAAATATGAAACTATGAACAAATATGAGTTGAAATCCATTGTATTCTGAGCGATTGTTGATACTCCAATTAAATTATTTTGTCTGCTGTGAACAATGATAAGAGAAAGCAACCATTGAATGTTAATGACATCTAAAGGGTGGATCAATTGAAGTCTCTGCTATTGAAAATGGCTGACCTTCTGTGAAAAGGAATTGAGGATTGATTGAAACATATATGAAATTTTTTTGGTCACATCTAAGGCTCAAGGACTTGTACCTCAAAAGATGATGTGGTTTCTTGACTTGGACCAAAATGTATAACAGAGGCAAAGTTTGGATACTAATATAGGATAAAAAAAATTTAATACCAATATGAGAAAATATGTAAATTTTGAGGACCTAAATTGTGAATAGAGCTTTTTTTAATAAGTGCACATATGTAACTATGTTAATATCCAAAAATTAAATCAAAATCAAATTTCTATATCAAATTGCATATCCAAAATCCATGTGTAATTTCGGGATTTTCCCTAATAAAATTGAAGCATTAAGAAATTATCTTCATTCTCAAGCTTTAAATTATAAACCACGTAATGCAAAAGAGCACTCGCTTTTATCTATTAGTTAGAATATTAGAGAAAAACAAAAAATCAACTTGCAATTCAAATTGAAGCTTACTACTAGCCTGATAAGCCTAACTGTATAAAGAAGAAACTCAGTTTTGCAGAAAATCACCATGTTTAATACGATTATTTGTCGATCCAATCTTTGAACAACAACATCATGTATAGAGGAACGTTCACTGCAGCAATGAGAATAAGCATTCGGAATGTGCGAAGAAATCTCTGTATTACCATCTTCGCCTTTGATTTGCTTGCTCTAGGTGGTAGCTTCTTTGGATCAACCTCAGAATCTGCATTTGTTTCCATACTCAAGCAGACCTCTGTCAGCTGATTAACACTCTTTTTAGCAGTTGCTCTCATCACAGCATTGCCCCTGTAACAATGGAAACAAAAAGGAGAAGGAATCAGAAAGAATAAGAGTTCTGCAAATATCAACCTCAAAAGGGAATACGTAATAAATTTATGAATGGCGGTATGCAATGAGTAACAAATAACTAATTGAATAAAAGCCAAAATATACCAATACAGTAATGCTACACTTTTCATCTAAAGGCTACTTATTAATGGGACTGCGAAATATGGAAATATTGATCTGAAGCACCTCTCTACTGAGCATATATCATTTGTGCGTGTGACAGGTTGGGTTAAAACTTTTTTAACAAGATGCATCGATCCATCTGCACCCCAAATCATCTCATACTCGCAATTTTCGTCTTCATTTTTCTCTTTTGTCCCATCTCTATAGATGTTTATCAACTTTCTGACACATTCCACCATATCAAATCGATGATGACAAAAGCTCAGACCACTTGGCCACAAAAGGAGAGAAAGGATGGTCAAAACAAATAGTACTATATACCTGAAATTTGAGATTTTCAAAGAAATGTTACTAAGACCTATATTAAAGCTCATAAGTGGAAACTACAACTATTTATTCCTTATAAAATAGTTACCATATGTATACGTGTGTTTGCATTGGAAGAAAGCACAGACGAGTAAGTACAGCTTCTTCTGGCGACGATGTATTTGAGAGCGGAGAGTATCTAGCAGATAACAGCATGAAAGATGGATAGAGGTTCCCTTGCTGCCAGCTTATAGTTCCTAAAGTGTGCTGCATGTTATCAGCTAAACATGTCAAGTCCCGAAGAAAAGGTAAATATGTTGGACATCATACGCTCACCTCTGTTACAGGTCCACCCTTTGACTCATGAGTCACTGTACACTGATCATGATCATGACCAGATAAAACAAGAACCTGTCAAAACCACAAAAATGTCTCGGGCAAGTTGTTGGAAATGTCTTAAAACATCAGTTTTCTAATGCAAGTCCGACAAAATTCTCTCTATGTATATATGTATGCATATATGCTTGTAAGTGTGTGTGCATGCATACATATATGTATATGCGGACACATACATATATATGTACGTGCAAGCATTATGTACATACATGCAAGCATTCATACATACGAATGTATATCATGAATGAGTATGCCCACGTACAAGATCAGCTCAGGGAAAGGATTAAACATACTGGTCTGATTAAGTTTAGCAATCGGTTAGATGATTCCTCAGTGATGTAGTTCTGATAACTGCATTATGATTTCAACCGTCAAGAGAGTATAACCTTCAAAAGCCAGTAGATTCCTGTTATGGGAAGAAGAAAAGAGGAAGAGGCTTACCTTACTTCTTTATCATTAATATTATGCCGTATTCGCTGAGCATGAAAAGTGTAGGAATATGTAAGTTTTAATACCAATTAGATTCAAATTTGATAAACACTATAGAGGGACAAATAATACCTCTTGAATTGTATAAAACACATACAATAAAAAAAATGTTCATTCAACAAAACGCAGAGATGATGATGATAATAATAATAGTAATAGTAATAACAACAACAATAACAACAACAATAATAATAATAAACCTGAATACCTGATTGATAATTGGAGAGCCACGATGTGGTCCACAATCAGTCCAATCCCGCCGATATAATGGAATATGGCTCAACAAAACTCTTGGGTGTAATTGACTATCTAAAGAAATGTGATATGGATAAAAATCATTTATACAGTCGAGTCCAAACTTGACAAAACATGGGAATGCAAGTCAAATGTCAATGTCATAACCTGATGAGATGTTGCTAACAAAATCCCAAGTTGCTGAAGCAACACTTCCTTCTCGATTCGCTGCAAAGGGTGCAAAGTTAGAGAGCCTTTTTTAAACATGAGGGGACAATTAGAACGGAATATATTTGTATATAAATTTCATTTGAGACATTTGATGACATATTAATGACTCAATTATTTCATACGTGATAGCAACTAAAGACAACACACAAGACAATTTATAACAGACATACTAAGGCATAAAACATGCAATATTGCAGCAGCCTTACTTCTTGTCTTGAGAAACAGTCTCGTTCAATTTGGAAGATAAAACAACTTCCTAGTAGAATTACAGGCATTTGTACAGTTATATGTTAGGGAAAAAGGAGAAAGTAAAAATGAGGAGAAGATCAAAGAAATTCAAGTTTTATGCTATCAGATCCCTAGCGCAAAAAATTACATTAGATAGGAAAGAATTAGATGCCTTCTTGTTTACCATCCACAGTTTGAGCATCAACAGCTACGAACTCCACTTTTCCAACCATGAATCGATAATTTCTGCTCCCAAATTCTTTTTCATACCTTCTAACCACCTACATGGATGTAAAACTATGAGCTAATCAATTTCCGAAGAAAAAAGGACCAAAAGCATAAGGCAGTGGAGCAAACATATTTGTCAAAAAAGCAACATATAATTTTCATGAATAACATAAGAGTCACAGACAATGAATTTTACTCAACCTAACCCAAGAAATCCCTTAACCAAACAACTTGAAGCAAATTAGAACTACATATTCGCACATATTCAGAAAATTTCAAAGTGAAAAGTGTAAAGGTCACATCTATAACAATTTTAGTCTCCATTATACGTACATTTCCTATTAAATGCAACACTTAACTTAGCCCTGACCTAAGATCTCCATTCATTTTCAGTCCCTTCCACACTCCAATTCTCTCTTTATCATATTCTATCACAGCAGTAAGCTAGATACATTTAACATCAATCATATTTGGACCCTCTGAGCCATTCCTTTAACTTAAATGAATGCTGCCAAAATTACTCATCATTTTGGCCATCCTTTAATTTTAATCTTTTTCTTGCTTCAATTCTTTCTTTTCCATATCACAGTCATTCCATGCACATGATGCAAATAAAAGTGCTGGAACAAAATCATGCCTAGTTCTAAAAGCATAAACCTCATTTTTAATATTAACACGAGTAAATACCTCTGGTTTATGAGACTGAAGAGTTGCATAACCAATATCATGGTTTCCAGGAAGGTGGTAAACTTTAATAGTGGAATGTATTTCTTCAGTATTTAGACCAAACATATGCTTCAGACGGCTTAACGATTCCTGCCATCTGATCAACTAAACAATGTCAAGGGCACTCTAAATTAGAAAGGTAACTGAAGAGTTTCAAAGCAAAACCAGTTCCTTTAGACAAAGAAAATAGTGGAGCAAAGATACGAAGAGGTGATCTTGATGGTCTTAGAAGTAGTACTAGTAAAGCCTCATAATATGCATATAAAAGCACAAGCATGGTGGAAATATTCAAACTCCCAAACAGAAATTTGGGGGGGGAAAGAAGAAGAAAATTTTACTGTAAAGCATCCATGCGAGACAACATGATGTTACACGTAAAATTTTTTATTTACCAGAATGTGTTTAATGCCTTGAATTTCATTTTGAAATAAAGATGTTACGTAATTTCATCTGGCAAAGCTTGCTCGATCCAGAAAGGGTCCAAGATGATTTAACTTCAAACAAAGTAGCTAAAATGAAGTTTCAAGTAAAAACAGATAGTTACAAGCCTTACTCTTCATCTGATAAATAAGGACCTCCATCAAAATAATCACCCAAAAACAAAATCACTTCTGGTTTGAAAGGAAGGATGGATGAGAAAAAGGCTCTGCGCATAAACAAATCCGAATAGAATTGTACAAACTCCAAAGCAAGTGATTTAGGTGGCAGGCGAAGGGAGGTTTTATCCATGATCTGTTAAAGACAACAAATATATGTTAGAATGCAACAAGGATGAATAAGAGCACCAAGACAAGCACACCTGTGGATCAGAAATAACAGCAACTTTCACATAATCAGCCGCATATCCTTTTCCCTTCATCTAAACTTGCAAAACAAAAACTGTTAGTTCCTCTGCTGATTCGCTCATGAGCATGAGAAAATACGCAATAAACTGCATCAATGTGTTCTACTTGAGTTATACACTGTTATCATCCATAATCACACCAGAGAATCATTAATTGAGCACATTATAGTTTAAAGGAACTTAAACAGGTGCCAAGAATTCCTGAAATGTGTAATGAGTATAGTACAAACACTAGATTCCCTTGTACTTGGTGTAACAGATTAGCACTAAATAAGCATCATTCCAGTTTATCTAAGTAAATAACAAAACGAAAAATGATCTGATAACCAATGTTAATTTGATGCTTTTACTACTTTTTTTTTATTCAGAAAGATAAAAATGAGTAGAGCATTTCACACATAAATAAGTAATCTTTTAGGGTAATTAAAATTTAATCAAATATAGGGATTTAGCTTTGAATCATTAAAGTTTGGGTTTCACCATATCTTGTGAAAGCAAAAAGCCTCAGGAATCGACAGCACAATTGTTAATACCAACAATATCCCAATGCTGAAAATTAAAACATAAAATTTATCAAAAAGATACAAAGCCCCACCACTGATTGCTCTGTCTTCTTTTTTTGGCTAAATAGAACTCAAATTTCTGCATTTTTCAACCCTTTCAAAAGTAAATTTGCTTTTATAATTGCATCTTCTAAAATCAACATATTCTCAGCTTGGAACATGTTAATAATAGTAACGGAAATGAGATCAATTCAAATATTAATAAAACAAAAAGAAAAATGAAGAACAAATAAGTGAAAAGAGACGACAAGAAAATTACAGTGGGATTGGAAGAAAAGGATGAGGAAAGGTGAGGCCAAGAGCAAGAGAAGAGAAAGGGCATGTAAAAGGAGAACATCTCGCCGTAAAGGATGGTTGCAGTCCATATTAGGCATAGAAGCAGAGTCAATTTCTCGTGCCCTTTCATCTACTCTTTCTTTCTTGCTCGGATTCACTTAAGTAAACCTTTGGCGTTGAATGTTTGATCTACAACTGGATAATAAAAATAAGGGTTCCGGTTGGACGATGGAGAGAGAAAGAGGCTCGTCCACGAGATCTGGCGGATCAGTGCCGTAAAGCCCGAGCCTAACAATATCACCACAGAGTCAATACACAAACAAGCGCTCAAATACGTCGTTTTTTTTTTTTTTCCCTTTATTTTTGTTAGACACACAGTAGACTACGTTACGACTTGGGAAGGTATGCGGGATGCTCGTCAGCTATGGTAAGATTTCTCGGTTAAAACTTGAAACTAAATCAACCCCTCAGGCTTAGGATTTTTTTTTTTAATAAATAACATTAATAGATTAATTAAACATAGCTTTGGTGGGATCGTTCGATCTAATCGAAGTTAAAAAATTTTAAGTTAATCGAGTTTACGAATTTTATTTTATTATTTTAATTCAATTTAAAATATTTTCGAATCAAATTGAATAGAATCGAGTAAAATTATTCGAGTTAAATTAAAAAAATAAACATGTCAAATAAAAATATTGTTACACTATAACTAATTCCATGATAGAATATATAAATTTGAAATTATATATATTTGAAAATTTTAAAGCAAAATAATAAAAAAATAAAATACTTAAGTATGATAAATTTGAATCATTAATTAAATCCCAAAATTATTTTAGAAAAATTTTAAATTTTTATATATTTTTAAAAATATAAATTTTAATTTTTTTATAAATATCTTTAAATTTTGAAAACTATTTTGAATTTTTTTATAATATTTGTTGAGTGAGATCAATTTCTTTATTTTCAAAGATAACAAGACCAAAAATGTATTTACATAATTCTATTCTTCGAATTATTCGGGTTATTTGAATTTTGAAATTCAACTCGACTCGAACTCGAAACTCAAATCAATTTATTCGAGTTGACTCGAATAATTCAAATAATTCGAACAACTCAATTCAATTAACTCGAAATTCGAATTTTTTTTTTATTTTTTTAATAAAATCGAATTTTACTTACCCTATTTGTCACACACAATAAGTAATAAATAGTTGGGTGGTTGTCGACAACAAAAGTGAAAAGTCAACGATTAGAGGATATTAACTAGACTACTCTATAAGCTAACGTGTTTACCTTCATCAAGATGCTTAAGTTGAAATTGATGAAACCCATGAAGGAGAGTCGTACAATCATGAATAAGGGTATATAGAAAGGGGATGATCAAATTTTTGTTACGAACCGAAGCATCTACATTCTACAATAATATTAGCTATCTTCTTGTCCCTACCAAGCATTAGATTTTTTAAGAGTTTCATAATTCCACTTGAACACTCGTAGCATATGAGGTATGACTATAAACTTCAATAATCTAATTTATTGTATTATCTTGAATGATCATGTATGTCTTCACATTTTCAAGATTTGCAAGGATAAAATTATCCGCGTTTAGTTTAAATCATCATGAGTGAGATAGTTGTTATTTGTCACTTATGAATGTGGGTAGTTTGTACCTACGAATGAGTGTAGATAGAGCATGGAATTCCACAGCTTTGGAAAGAGTTCGAGTCTTCCATGAAAAACAATAACATTTTGAGACAATTAAATTTACCATTACATGGAAGTAAAAATCACTTTCTAAAAAATTTTATGAGCGTGATGTCAATTCCAGTCATTTAAGTGTTTATCAATGTGTTAAGCATAATCAAAACTTGTCTTCTATGTTTATTCTCATACTACTAAGGAATGCTTTGGTTGGGACAATTTCAAGGAAACATTCCCAAAGAAAGAATTGTATTTTAGGAAGGACTTTAGATTTCCCAATTAGCTTTCACTAGGGTGGAAAGTTCAAGTTGTTTGCAACACTAGGGTTCCTTCTCTTGATAGTAATATTGTAATAGTTGGAAAAAATGAATTTTTTTGAAAACTTTGAGGCTTTTTTCGATTGGTAAAGATGAATATTTGAATCATAAAATTATGGTTTTATATTATATTCTATGAGACCTTTACAACGGTATATCATATGCTCAAAATAGTTGAGTGATTAATGAAAAATTGATATTCAAAGTAAGCTACTTGTGAATTATGTTAAGGAAATAAAAAACTTAGATCCCACACTGGTTAGATATCAAGTGTGAGATATGTTTATATATGTAAACCAAATTGATTATTATTGAATGATTAAGTTAAAGTTTTCTCTTGTGAGTAAGATGGGAATCCTCTCAAAATTTTGGTGTTTTTTATTTGAAATTCTATTTAATCCAAAAATAATTTGTAGAAAAAGTTATTAAAATTATAACTGTCAAATCTATCTTAAAAAAACTATGAAAAGAGACTTCAATTACCAAATAATACAAAATATCAATATTGAACTATAGAGATCCTATTTATAGGATTTAGATTCAAACATAAAATGTCATTTTTTAACAATTATCCAGAGTTCCAATGAAAAGGTTAGCACTCCTCCCCTTTAGTTAAGGGGCCCTGGATTTGTGTTCTAAGAGCTCTATTCCCTAACCAAGTGTCAGGCTGCTCATTTTTCTCAATGCACTCCATCTTGGCTATGCATTTTGACTTGTTTAACAAATGTCTTACCCACAATTTGTGGCTTTTAGCAATGATTCACCAACCCGACTTTACAACAAAAGCTTCATTTTCAAAGCTCTAATCCCAAGTCCACCCACTTCTTTAGGTTTACTAACAATATCTCACCTAAGAAGATGCATTTTAGAGTTTTCCCTTGTATTGCCCTAGAAAAAATTTCAATTGATCCTATCTAGCTTTCTCCAGATACAGATAAAGAGTAATTTGCATTACATATGGTAGTTCAAAATCACGTCCATGATCGATTGAATGAAGATCATTTGATTCACTATTGAGAGTCACCTTCCAACCATTTAATTTGACACTCAATACACATGATAAATAGATAAAAAAATAACGGATCTCTTTGTCGTACGTTTCTAGATAGCTAAAACCTTGAAATTTCTCACTATTAAGCAACATCGCGAATGTGGATTTAGCAATGCAATGAAGGATAAGCTGATCTAACTATTAGGAAAATTAAAATAGGTAAGCTCCATTCAAGTTTAGCATAAGTTTTTTTCATATCGATTTTAATAATCATATCTCCTTTTTTATCTATCTTTTTTAAAGAGTGGATTGCTTCTTGAACAATAACGGTATTGTCTGTGATTTGTCTACTTGGCAAGGAACTCCTTTGAAAAGGGGAAATCAATTTCTAGACCTAATTCTATTTACTATCAGCTTAGTAATAATTTTGAATATTATGTTACAGAAGCTAATAGGTGCTTGCATATTAGGAATAAGTGTATTGAGGGTGTCATTATTACCCTCTGGCAGTTTAGCTTCCCTGAAGGCTTTATTAATCATTTGATGATTTTTTTTTTTCATAAGGAATTCAAGGACAACATGGGATGGAAATGAATAGTACAAATTCGTATACTTGCAAATTTCGATAATATTCGAATTTAAATATTCAAATTATTAGTAATAACGGATTTAAAGAAAATATGAATAGTAACCCTTGAATATCTATTATCTGAATCAATTTTTCTTTTGCGGATAACAAATGCAAATTTGAATAATTCATATAGAAAGCTGTTTGAATTTGAATATCTGAAACCATAACCCGCTTTACTTTTTAAATATTTAATGGATAGTAATATTTAGATTTAATGCGAAAATAAAATGGATTCAAATCTTAAAACAAATTTACAAATTCAAATATAAATTTTACAAAAATTACATATATTCCTTGCATTGTCATCCCGAAAAAACCTTCCAATCATACACTTATCTAAGATATGGTTAAAGGTTATAATAATGGCATTGAATATTAAAAAAAAAAAAGTGTAGTTAATAGCTTAATCAAATTTTCATCCACAATAGCAAATTTATCTTTGTTCTTATACACCAAAACGTCTTTCAAATAAAATAAACTACCCATTCAACAAATACCTCCAAAAGTCCTTCCAACTATTGTCCTCAGCAGGATTCGCATCGTTGCATACTCCTCAAAATCTAACCCTTTGACAAATACTTGGGAACCACATCTCTTGCAATGGTATAACTAATATCCTACAGAAAAAATTATAGCATTTGACATTTTCTATAGAAATTTCAGCACCAACCATTTTATGACAAAATCCTGGACTCCATAACCAGCATCAACTAATATAACAAATTTGTTAGCTTTCCCATTCCAAAATCATAGGAAATTAGTAACAGAAACATCAGCAGATAAGGAAAAAAAACAAACAGCAGCAATTCTACAAATTTTGCCTCTGTAGGAGGAAACTCCAAAATGGTGAGGATGGAACTCTGGATTTCAGTGATTTTGCAGACGGGCAAAAACAGAAAATATAACAAAGAGAACTCAAGTGAAAAGAACTTCACCACTCAACTGAACTGCATTTATGTTCTCCAATAACAAAATTTATCCTTAGATAAGGCAAATGGCAAAAGGAACTCAGTGTTGATCACGATTTAGGCAGATGAGGTCAAAATGTGAGCAGGAAAGGAAAACAGATAAGGGGAATGATAATTATTTTGAAACAAGTAACATATGATAGGAATTCTTCTTTTAAATTTTGTAAAATCTTTTTTGTTTATACTGGGTCACACTCCGAAAACAAGAAACTAAACAGCACATAAACTTATAAGCATAAGTAAAAGAAAGAGCCATTTTTAAACTTGATGCTTGTCATTCAAAGTTACCATCCTAGTCTGGTTGTTAAGCCATCTCTGCATTTAACATTGTCATTCACTAAACTCCAATCCTGGCATCCTTCCTGCAAGTGGTCTAAAGTCAGGTACCATAAGCTCAAACCTCCAGTTTGGTTTATTCATTGGTCTTAAAACCAAGCTAAGGGTCCACTTCCCCTCACCCCAGAATACACACAGATTCCTGGCAATTGTCTCCAATGGAATCTCCCTAATCATAAAAGGCTCAATGAAGTGCTTATCATCAGTAACAATTCTAGTGCACCTCGTGACAGTAATCCTGCCATCCGTTCTCTAAATTTTCCAAGCTATACTGCACCCATTCTCCCTCCTAAACCAACAAAACATGATGTCAAAATCAACTTGGTGATTAGGGAGGTCTTGCGAATCTGCTTGCGCTCTTCCCACTAGAGTGATGTCTTGTTGCCTCTCCCAGCACACCTTTCTGCATTGTTGAGTGAGGGTGCTTGCCTGTCCAATTACCATAATAGAACTTGGAGTAACCTTATCAAATAGGACTCACATACCATCTTTAAAGAAATTTTTTATCATCAAATTCAATGTCAAAAAGGGCCAGAGTCAACTTGGATAAAACGAATCCAGCTTCCATATATTTTGCAAGAAATATTGTTACTTCCACAACTCAGCATGTAGAGCAGATTGGTTCCTTGCCAGATTGTGGCAGAACAGATTGCAGTTTCATTATCATCCTGTTGAGCTCCATCAACTTCTCCATTTCATCATACTGCTTTAAAGTTCTCTGCATCATATGATAAACTGATTCACTCATATGCCTTCCTCTCTCCAAGATTTGTTTGCAGCATTGATATGCTTCTTGCCACCGTCCCCGAGAACACAATCCTGTTGCCAAAAGATCCAGTGCATGGCTATGAGGACAATGCCCTTTCTGTAATAAATAATCCCATAAATTTAAAGCAAAATGCAAATGCTGGTTTCCACAAAAAAATTTCATTAGCATCACCACTGTCCGGGTCCTAGGAATGAAATTTCTCTCAAGCATTTTATAGTAAAGCTCACTAACTCCCTCAATGCCACTCAACTTCATCATTCCTAAAAACATTGTATGATACGTCACACCATCATACTCAATATGCTTTCTCTCCATCTCATCCATCAATTCAATGGCAGAATGTATATCTTTGGACCTAATAAGGGAACTAATCATAGCATTATAAGCTCCAACATCAAGCTGTAAATTTCTTTTAGGAATTTCATCAAACAACTGCCTAGCCTTCGGAATATTTCGAGCAACACCAGCTCCATGAATCAAAGTAGTGATTGTTTCAAGTGTAGGCAAGCAGTGGACCCGTTCCATTTCTTCAAGAAGCCGCAGACCATCCCCCAAGCATCCCTTCTTACAGTAAGCATCGATTCGAATGTTATATGTCATACTGTTAGGCTTGAAACCTCTTCGAATCATCTCATGATAAAAAAGTTCCATTGCAGTAACATTGCCCGATTCTTTGAACCCTAAAAGCAGAATATTCATGGTCTTGGTATTAGTTGGAAATCGAGAATGCATCTTCAGGAATACTGATCTGGCCTCTTTCATCTCCCTCTGCAAGCAAAAAGCTCGAAGCAGAACATTGAACTCATCAGTACTAAAATTCCTCCCAGCAAAAACATCAGTCTCCATCCTTCTGAATGCTTCAAGGGTGTCTTCATAGGATTGAAATTTAGCAATTTTTGCTAACATGATGCTCATTGATTTAAGGCTAAGCAGGGAAGGGTGGGAACACTGCATATCCATCATCAATTCCCAAGCTTTATCAAAATAGCGCATACGTGTGAGGATATGGAGTGTCTTTTCAAAAGCATCCACACTTGGAGCATGCTGAGAATGGTGGATGGAGTACTTAAAGAACTCTAAGGCTTTCAATCCATTTGAGTGTGCCACAAAAAGTCGACCAAGAACACTCTCCAAAAAATATGCGGAAAGGGAAACGGGTGGGATATGCCGGAGAAGAGTCGGTTCAAGTGGTTCATCCGGAAACGGATGGTCATTGATGATTCTAGTGATTCTGTCAACTTCAGTTTTTATTTCAGAGGCTAAAGGAGATGGGCTGGAAGATTTGCAGGCAACAGAGAGAAAAAGGGATAGATTAGTTCTTGGAAGTTGAAGAAGTTGACTAGATTTCATCATTTGAAAAAATGAGATCATTTTCCTCTCCTAAATCAATTAGGGTAGGAAATTTTAACCCAATTCGACCTTTTCATTTTGTGCCAAAATGGTCACTTTTTTCATCCCTTTGCCTGCATAAACAAAACAAAGCACATCAGGTAATCAATATATTTTTGTTCAAAATTCTAATGACAAATCGATAAGACCAAGCTCACAAAGAGATATTTTTTAGGATACCCTACCCTAGTAACTTACTGCTTTCCTAATGGAATCAACTGTTGTGAATTCAAGTTTGAAACTACAGAATCATTGAAGCGTGAAGGCTATTCACTAGGATTTATCATAATCCCTTGCTAGCGAAACATTTACAAATAAAAAGGTCCAACTATAAGTGAAAGGGGATATATAATTTCAACTTCACAATTGACCAGTTGTCTAATAAGCACACTGCTAGAAACTACATAAACCGAATGGGCAAATGACCCATTTCTGTCATGATTTAAATCCAAAAGGAAAACCAAGATTGGCGAGTCAATCATACAACGATAAAGCGAAGCAAAATGCTGTTTCTGAAAGCACTACAATTACGCAGAATTGACAAAAGGGGAAACCAAGTTGTTTCTTCTTTTCTTTCAAGTAAATTGAAAAGTAACCCATATCTGAAATGTGAAGAAAATTTTAAACAGACTCAAGATGAGTAGCAAAAAAAGTGGAGTGCAGTGGGAAAGAAAAAGAAGAAAAAATAAAAAACAATAAAAGAGCAAGTAAGAAACCTGATAGGTCGTTAAAGTTCAGTGATGATTGATCTTCCATGAAAGAAGAAAAGGGATTCAATGTTGTAATGCAGGGCAGGCTGTTAATTGTTAAAGTGGAAAAGTGATTTGAAGGTACAGGAAAAAACGGAGAATGGAAGTAATTTTGGAGATTTTGAGTATGGGCGGTCGGTAGGGTTGGGTTGTGGGTCGGGTGGGTGCTGCATGAGAGTGATCTGGTCAGTTAGGAAATTGATTAGGTTTAAATTTACAGTACTTTGTATTTTTTGAAATTGATTAGGTTCCACTTGTTGGGATGTAAAATATTTTTAGTAAAATGTTATTGTGTTTGTTTGGTGAAAAATGAATTATAAAAGAAAATTATTAAAAAAATAACATTTTTTTATTTAAGGAAAATCTCTCATTAAATTTTTTTTTTGTAAGATATTTTATAAATTGATAATACTCTGTTCATTGTTTTTATTATCAAATAAATAAAAAGGGGAAATTTTCAAAGTAATAAAGGAGAAGCTCTCTTAACCGTCAAAGAAAACAATTTATTATATTCAAATTTTATATTTTTTTACAATTTAATCTCTAAAATCCAAATTTTTATTATTCTACAATTTAATTCCTAAAAACATATTTCTTATTTTACAGTCTAATCCTAAATCTCCTTTTGTAAAGTTTTGCAAAATAATTCATTTTCTAAATTTCCAGATTATCAAAATTTCCAAAAATTGGTCATTGATTTTTGAACAGTTGAACTTTCATATTCTATTTTTCAGAATTGTAAATTCTCAAATAATGTAAATTAGTCCTAAAACTTAAGTTTTGAAATCTTTACAATTTAACCCTTATAGTTTCAAACATTACTATTTTATGCTCAAATCCAAATTTCATATTTCATAATCATATAATTTAGTTACTACATCAATATTTCATATTTCACTACTCAAACCCTTAGAATTTGAAAATTTACAATTTGGTCCTTACTTCAATTTTTATTAAATTAAATCATTTTCAACTTACTCATCCAAATAATATTCAAAATAAATATGTACTACTTTCAACTTAATTAAACATAAATTTATATCTATAAATTTATATTCTCTAATTTACGAAATTAATATTTAAGCTTAATTAATTAAATTAAGATTTATTAAAACTAAAACATGATTAATTAAAATATAAATAAGTTTTACGAAATAAACTCAATTAAATAATGAAAAGATAATAAAATCTCAAATGTATGTTTGTTTTATTGAAAACATTTTTTATGAAATATTTTCAAGAAATCTACCAAACAACATAAAATATTTTACATTGATTCATCCAACCACCAGAAAATATTAGCTTTTCTAGAAAGTAATTCATTTTCCAAAAATCATTTTTCGAAAGTCATTTTCAGTGAAACAAACGGAGCCTTAAAATTTAGTTTTAGGAGTAATTTACTCAAAAATGCCAAAAAATAATTTTTTTTTTAACCTGAATTGGTCTATTTTTGAAAAAATTATGGGTATAGGTCGTTTTTACGAAAACGCTTCCAACTGAAAGTGTTTTCAAGTGAAATACAAGAAAATGCAAACACTTGCAATTGGAAGCGTTTTCCTCTTGTGTTTTTTAGGATTAGGGTTTTATTTTTTAAAGCTATTGTTTAAGGTTTTTAGAGTGGGATTTATTGGATTTAGGGTTATTAGATTTAGTTATATTTTGGGTTAAAATTTTAAGGGTAAACTACACTCATGATCACTTTTGCTTACTTCAAGTAACATTTTATTCACTTATTATTAAAATGTTATATTTTAGTCATTTACGTTATCGTGTTTTAATATTTTAGTTATTGAGCCTTTAATTGTCGTTAATGGTATAACGGAAAGTTGAAGTGGCACGTTAAATCATCGTTTCAAATAAAAATTTACGTTAAATTATACAATTGGTTTCCATAGTTTTTAATTTTGAGCAATTTATTTTTTTTCAACATTCCTTATTTTCCATTCTCTTATACTTCTCCCTCTATTTTCTTCAATTTTCCATTTCTTTTAACCTATCAGGAAGTTGAATTCACAGTAAAAAAAGAAGTAAGAAGTCAAAAGACATCATTGCCTATAACTAATAACATTTAAAAATGACATACTTTTGGGTATTAAATACATATATTTTAAGAGTATAATTCTATTAATTTGAGTTATTTATTATATTTTTATTTTGTAGGCACTCAAGTGATGACAGAAGATAAATTAGATACAAAAGGCATAATTTTGAAGAGAAAGAGAAGTTGTGTGAAGGTGAAATACTTAAAGAGAGAGTTTATAGGACAAAAAGACTTGGTTTTACTTTACTTTATTTTAAAATATATTTTTATTAGGATTTAATATTTAAGATATTATTTATTATTTAAATTTATAATTAATTTATGTTTATTTTTTGTATTTATCTTTTAGAATTTAAATTGGATCCAATTAGGGAATTAATGTTTAGATATAATTCTAATTATCTTTTAGAATTTAGATTTGATTCAACTAGGAATTGATTTGTACTATAAATAGGGGATGGAGTGATTGAATTATTCACTTCTCATTCATTGAAAAAATTCTCCATCTCCTAAAAAACCCTAGTTCAATAAAAAACTTTATTTTTATTATCTTGTGTTCTTCCCCAAAAACATGAGCAACTAAAAAATTTTCTAGCCGAAGGTTATCAAATATTCGTCCAAAGTTCATGAGGCTTAGAATCTGCGCTTAATTCTTCTCACCCAAGTATTCATCAATTCTCTAAATTACGGGATCAACGCTTCCGTCTAAAATCTCTACAAAGGTAATCTTTTTCATCTTGTGCAAAGCCGACCACTTTGTGTGTTTTGAGAAGGTTGCACAGTCGGTTCGCTAACTTATTGCGTCAGAGGTTGCCGAGCCAAAGAGACAAAACGACGTGTCATTCGTTGTTGGGAAAATGTGATCTAGTGTAAGACAGTCTCATTGGAGCAACGGTTGGCTAGAGTCAGGTTCCTTTAAAAAACGATATCTGGAGTTGGTGGTTGTAGGCATCCTCTTCCACTATAACTAGCTTATTCGGGCACGAGAAGAACCATCCAAAGTCTATGATTGAATCGAGGAAGAATCAAGATAACCGGAGGCTGAATCTTTGAATTTTGATAAAACTCTTCTTCTTTCGACTTATTTATTTTATGCTATTTATTTTTATTTCGACACTCCTATTTTCTATTTATTTTAATTCTGTTTTCTTTTATTTTTATTGTTCCTCAGATCACGCTGCTTTTCTTGGGCAAGATTTTGCCCACGATCTCGACATACAAGATTTTTTACGACTCTTCAGTCCCTGAGGATTAGACCCTACTTCCCTTTACTGTTATTTACTTTAATTTTCAGAATAGGTTATATTTGGTGTTCCCGACGACACTTCAATAACCAAAGCCCATAAACCCATAGCATCTGCTAACTATCAAAGCCCTCCACCACCACCCATCATCTTCATTTCATCCACTAACACCTTCGCCACTACCATGATCTTATTCATGACAAACCTAACAATATCATCCCCTCATCAAATAAACCCACATCCAAATCAATCAAGAATACAAGTAAACAATCATTTATAAGGCCCAAAAATTCACAGAAAGCCAAAGATTAAACTTGCAACAAAGAACAAAGAGTGTAAAAAAAGGGAGAGAAATGGAGAAAAAGAAAGGGATTAGTTTCAAGTTAAGGGGTTTGAGGTACTCCAACAACTTTCTTGTCTACCATAACATTCAGGATGGAGGTATTGGTGAGGAGGAGCACATATCAGAAAATCGAGTCGATCTAGTGACCGATGATGGAGATTCGATCTTGGGTAGTCTAAAAGTTGGGGATTTTTTAAAATGTTTTCGAAAGGAGGTTATGGTAGTGGTGAATGTGTTAGTGGATGAAATAAAGATGATGGGTGGTGGTGGAGAGTTTTGATAGTTAGCAGATGGTATGGGTTTATGGGTTTCGATTGTAGGCAATAATGACTTTGGACTTCTTGCTTCTTTCTTCACTGTCAATTCAACTTCCTAATATGTTAAAAGAAATGGAGAAAGTAGGAAAATAGAAGGAGAAGTAGATGAGAGTGAAAAATAAAAAAAATAAAAGAATATAAAAGGAAAAAAATTAAATTGCTCAAAACAAAAAAAATATGGAGAACAATTGTATAATTTAACCTAGATTTTTTGTTTGAAATGATGTTTAACGTCCCACGTCAGCTTACCGTTACACCATTAATGACAATTAACGACTTAGTGACTAAAATAGTACAACACGAAAATATAAATGACTAAAACGTAACATTTCAAACATAAGTGACTAAAATGTAACATGAGGTAAACAAAAGTGACCATGGGTGTAGTTTACCCAATTTTTAAAGTTGATTATATATTATATATTTTTTATAATTCTTTAAAATGTTAAATAATAATTATTGAATTCGAAATTTAAAAACATCATATTTACACCAATTGTATATTTGAATTTCATTTTGTAAATTGATTCATAATCAAAATTAGGAGTACTTGGTTGGGATGAAATATTTGTTATTAAATTTTTTGCGCTTTTTAAATCATAGTCTAATCCGATATTTCAGTAAATTATTTATCTTAGTGAATTATTTTTACGAGGTAGTTCTGAAAATACATCTTAGGAGTCTCGAGATATATGATGAGTTTTTTGTCTAAAGATTGGAGTTGAAATTTGTAGAGAGAAAAATGCTCTAAGCAAGACATACTGTCAACAAAATCATTGAAAGTGCATCCAGCTAGAAGCGCTTTCAGCTGACATGACACTAAAAACGCTTCCGCCTGGACACGCTTTCAATGCTTTTGCTAACAGTGCGTCCTACTTGGAATGTTTTCTCCTTACAAATTTCAACTCCCCACTAATCGGAGAAAATTTTCAAAATAAATTGTAAGCTCATCCCTTGGTCTATAAATGCAACCTATTTCAACATGAGTGACATAAGCCATTTACGAACAAATAAAATTTTAAGAAAATCAAAAGAAGATAAGTTCGCAGATAAGGCGTAAGTTGAAGCAACGACACTATTTGCATAAAGTAAACATTGATTTTTTGTTCATATTTAGTTACATCGTTAATTTTTTGCATAATATTTTTGTTTCGAACTTCTCTCGACAAATTATTAGTTGAAGATGAGTGGATGAATTAATGCAAGTCCAAAGATTATCACTGTTAAAATTATTTTATTATATTCAGATATTCATTACAACATTTTTTTTGAATATATTGATATGATTACATAGTAGTAATGTTCATACTTTCTTAACCTTTTGACAACACACACCTTGCACAGAAGGTGCTCGAACCCAAGTCTCCTAAGATGAACATCATCCTCTTTTCCACTGAAACCACTCGTTACGTTCTATTACAACATTTTTTAAATTGCATTAGGTGAGTACTTTTTTAATTTTAAAATATCACACAACAAAACTAATAAAAATAACACTATTAATAATTGGAATTTAACTTGCAAGTAAAAAAATTAGAGAAATTAATTTTTTTAAATAAAATAATAAATTAAATTCTAAAATTAGAATTTAGAAAGAGTAGAGGGAGGTGTGAAGTGATAAAAGAAAAGATATATTCTTAGGAAGAATAAAGTTAAGAACGGGTGGTCTAACGGAACGGCTACTAATGCGCCACGGAGAAAAGAAAAGGGAGGGTTGTTGGGGTTGGCATTGCCATTGCCATTGTTACGCTACTCTCTCCAATATTATTATATTCTCAAAGTAACCACTTTCGAGCTTTGCTGAATCAAACAACGTAACCCAAGGAAGAAGCGAAGATGGCATCCTTTGCTCAAGCACCGCCTGGTGACTCCAAGTCCGGCGAGAAGATTTTCAAGACCAAGTGTGCTCAGTGCCACACCGTCGAAAAAGCCGCCGGTCACAAACAAGGTTGCCCATGCCTCCTCTTTTCTTTTATTTCCATTTTCATTTTCATTTTGGAATGCCATCCAAATTTGGATTACTTAACTATGTGGCAGGACCCAATCTGAACGGTCTTTTCGGAAGGCAATCGGGTACCGCTCCTGGTTATTCATACTCCGCTGCTAACAAGAACATGGCTGTGATTTGGGGGGAGAATACTTTGTATGACTACCTTCTCAACCCTAAGAAGGTATTGCTGTACTCACTTCTTTTTTATCCTATCCTAGTTTGAATTACTGACATTGAAAACCTATGGCTGAGAATCCCACAGTGGTATACTCCATTCTTAAAATTTATTTTTTCATATATTTGGACAAGCAGTTCCCTTTTCTGGGATTCTGAAAAAGTTTTTTGGGTTAATAATAATTCATGTTAAATAGATTTTTAAGCATTGGTATATTCAGCTACTAATAATATTATTACTGACATGGGTGCAGTACATCCCTGGAACAAAAATGGTTTTCCCTGGATTGAAGAAGCCACAGGAACGTACTGATCTCATTGCATATTTGAAGGAATCTACGGCTTCCTAACTGGGTTTTCAGCATTCCCATTCCATTTTGTATCCTTTAGATAAATGATTCTTATAATAAAGTCGACATGCATGCTCTTTCTACAATGAGCATTCCTTCCCTTCCTGCCAATTTGCTATCCTTGCGAAGAGTTTGCCATTTCTGGCAAATCCAAGGCTTTTTCATTACTTACTGAATTTCTGGTGATTTACCACCGTGCTGATTGATTGTGTTTTTTCTTTTTCATTCTCGAACTTTTAAATTGATTTACCATTTGCTGCAAGCTCAATATACGAATTTTCAACATTTGGTTAAAGAATTAATGAACTTTTTCTTATAAAAAAGAAAGAATTAATGAAGTTTTAAATTAAATTAATGTTTTTAAAACTAAAGTGTTAATAAGTTTAAAATTAGGATTAAACTATTTAGTTAGTATAGTTGTAAATATATATTTATGTTAAATAATTACTAAATTTATATTTATGTTAAAACATGATTTTTTTTGGTAAATAAAATAATATAGCTTTAAGCTAAAGTTACATTAGTACTAATCTTCGTGCGATGCATATCATCATCCAATAAATCTCTCACAATATCCCGTGGTTCTTTTATGAATAATCAATTGTTCCATTTCGCCTTGAGTCTCTTTGGCGACACAATCTACCATCTTGTTACTTTCTCTCAGAATTTGTCAAAATTTCACTTATCAGTCCTTAAGACACCAGTCTTGGATAAACCTAACTTTGCTGTAATTATTGGCTACTGCTAACCCATTTTGTATAACGACAATCAATAGAGAATTATCACTCTCAATCTCCACTTAACGGTACCCTTGTTCCCAAGCATACTTTAAACCTTCAAATAATGCTCAAGCTTCAACCTGACAAATTTCTGACAATCCTACCAACGTTTCAAAACCCCCATCCAACTTCCATTAGGCCTTCTCACCACTCCACCTATGGCTGCTCTTGGTCTAGAATTCGATATCGAGCCATCAACGTTCACCTTAACCCATCCATGAGTAGGAAATTTCCACAAACCCTTAGTCATGAATCTACAAGCTCAATTTACAAACACTCCTTTAGTATATAAACCTTGTCTAAGCTCCAACTAAAGTTAAGAGAGCATGGCTGTTGTTACTCACCGCAGTGAAGATGAATTCATTTCAACTCTTCCAAAGAAACCAAGTAATAATAGAAAAGAAGTAAGCCATTCACCATATTGAGACTTTATATTACCTTCATTCCCAATATTCCAAATATTCCATCGAACAAGCAATAAGCTAAAAAAGACATTCCACGCACTTCCCGGTACAATAGATTTTCAAACTAAATTAGAAAACCCATAGTCCCTAACAACATGCATTATAGACTCTACATCCAATCCACATTGATCATAGAAAGGAAACGAAGTCATACCTCATCTAGTCTGTTCCTTGTTTGTCAAGAGTCTATCTCGAGCCAATAACCAGAAGAACACTTGAACCCTTTGTGGTGCCCTTATTCTCCAAGTAAGCTCATCACTTGCAATCCTATTTGGTGCATTTGTGGTAATCAAATGTTTATAAGATTCAGATAGAGAGAATTTACCCCCGAACAACCATTTGTAATTATTGGCTGCTGCTAACCCATTTTGTATAACGACAATCAGCAGAGAATTATCACTTTTAATCTCCACTTGACAGTACCTTTGTGCCCAAGCATACTTCAAACCTTCAAGTAATGCTCGAGCTTCAACCTAAAAAATATTTGACAATCCTACCACCATTTCAAAACCCCCATCCAACTTTCATTCAGCCTTCTCACCACTCCACCTATGGCCGCTCTTGGTCTAGAATTCGATACCGAGCCATCAACGTTCACCTTAACCCATCCATGAATAGGAAATTTCCACAAACCTTTAGTCATGAATCTACAAGCTCAATTTACAGACACTCCTTTAGTATATAAAGACCTTGTCTAAGCACCAACTAAAGTTAAGAGAGCATGACTATTGTTACTCACCGTAGTGGAGATGAATTCATTTCAACTCTTCAAAAGAAACCAAGTAATAATAGGAAAAAAGTAAGCCATTCACCATATTGAGACTCTATATTACCTTCATTCCCAATATTCCAAATATTCCATCGAACAAGCAGTAAGCTAAAAAAGGCATTCCACGCACTTCTCGGTACAATAGATTTTCAACTAAATTAGAAAACCCATAGTCCCTAACAACATGCATTATAGACTCTACATCCAGTCCACATCGATCATAGAAAGGAAATGAAGTCATGCCTCGCTTGGTCTGTTCCTCGTTTGTCAAGAGTTTATAACGAGCCAATAACCAGAAGAACACTCGAACCCTTTGCGGTGCCTTTATTCTCTAAGTAAGCTCATCACTTGCAATCTTATCCGGTGCATTTATGGTAATCAAATGTTTATAAGATTCAAGTAGAGAGAATTTACCCTAGACAACTAATACTGTCGTAAACCAACTAAAAATCTGACTAAGGCAAGTGCACCTATCAATTAATAGTATAACTACAGTAAGCAAAGATATCATTCCTACAAGGACTAAAAGTACTAGTCATTACTGTCTTTCTATTATTTAGCCGAATAATTGGAGTGATTGATTAAAACTAAAATTAACTAAAGAATACAACAAAGAACAAATCAAGAATATAAACGATTAGCAACCAAGAAGCGAGACAATACCCAAGACAAAATTTTTCATTATCAATCTATATTACACAATTTCTTAACTTAGTATCTTGATCCGTAGAAATATCTAAATTATGCTAATATCTCTCTTCAAGACTAAGAGCAATTGACTCTAGGTTGATTAATTGAATTTTTTTATTTAAAACCATATTGTCGCATTAACTCGATATATAGATCCCACTATTAGATTTGACTTTAACTCGGTAAATTTATGTCATCCTATTTCTAGAATTGCATGCAAGTCCACTCAATTATGCTAGATTTACTCTTAAATAAGGTCTATTCCTCCTTTGATTTAAACACATCAAACATGAATTAATAACCTAGAAATATTAAACCAAGAACTAAACACACATAATTGAGAACAATATTCAAATATGTTTTGCGTAAAAATAGAAATCAAATAACATAATTTATCCTAGGGTTCATCTCCCTAGGTATTTAGAAAATTAGTTCATGATAGTAAATAAAAACATCCCAAAGACAATATAACCATGAGAAACAAAAAAACTCATAATAATCTTCAAAGAAATCAAAAGGAGATCTGCTTCAGAATCGACTTCAATGGTGATTTTTGAGTTCTTTTCTTAAGTATTCTATGACGGCTCAATCCCATCTTCTTATCTTTGTCATATATAAGTCTTAAAATACCCGAAAAACCTAAAAAACACATTTTCCCGTAGGTTTGGAGTGCGATTCGTGATTTCCACACGGTCTGGCACATGACCGTGTGGCAGTCCGTGTGTCTCACACGACCGTGTATCCAGCTCATGTGTAATGGCCTAGTGTGGCTCTTGAAACTTGCTCCGATTTTTCGATTTTCGCTTGATTTTCGCTCATTTGGCTCCCAAATGCTTTCCTAAGTATGGAAACATGAATTTAAAGGATTAAAAGCATAAAGTTCACCATTTTAAATCGAATAATCATCCAAAAATGCATTAAGAATGATACTAAAACATGTTACTTTTGTCACTTATCAACAACCATCTCAATGCTAGGTGGTCCGCACCTACTTCCGACGAAGGAGTTATGCAAGTCAATATCCGTTCCACAATCACTTGCGAAAGAGCTGAGACTAACCATTGAACGTTTCACACCCTTTCCACCACAACATTATAGATGCAAAGAGAATCCTATAGGGTGCAAGACAAATGTAATGTTGTCGAAGAATACCCACTTCCCTTAGCAAATCATCATTCTAAAAATTAATCAATCTACCATTACCTACAGACCAATAGGTTCCCTTTGTAACCTTATCCCAAATATTGGCTATAGAATGCCAGATATACGAGTTGTTGCTTCGATGCATTACATTTGGTAACAACCCATGGATTTTTTACTTATTCCTCAAGATTTGAACCCATAACTCTTTTGTGTGAGCAACCAATTTATATCCCAACTTCATGAGAAAAGTCTATTCTAGTCTTGCAATCTCCAAATACCTAAACCCCAATTCACCTGAGGCTCACAACAATCCTCTCAATTTACAAGCGATAGTTTTCTACCAAACTGAATTGATCCCTACAGGAAACCACAAGCCAATTTCTCGATTTCATTACAAATCGAAATAGGGATTTTGGTCGTTGTCATAAAATAATTTGGGATAATGAGCAACACTGATTTGACCAACATAAGGCGACCCGCAAGTGATAGTTTCCTTGCCCTCCATCTATTAAGTCTATTATGAACCTTGTCCAAGACAAACTGAAATGTCCCAACACCAACACGAGTGTGGAAAAACACACTACAAGAAAACATGTTTTTAGCGGCGTTTTTTTGGGCATATAGCGGCGCTTATAAGTTCCGCTAAAACATTTAGCGGCGCTTAAAATACCGCTAAAGATAACACCGCTAAAAATCACGATGTTTATTTGGAAAAACGTTGCTAAAGAACATGGTCTTTAGCGGTGCTTTTTCCACAAACGCCGCTAAAGAACATGATCTTTAGCGGTGCTTTTTTCACAAACGCCGTTAAAGATCTCACAAACGCCGCTAAAGAACATGGTCTTTAGCGGCGCTTTTCCCATAAACGCTGCTAAAGAACCTGGTCTTTAGCGGCGGTTTTCCCACAAACGCCACTAAAATTAACAAATTTTACCAGCTCATTTTAATTAATATAAAACTCGAATTTTCAATATTTTTTTCTGTAAATTCATATTCATTTTCAATTAAATTTTTATTCAAACCTTCATAAATTTCTTAAAAGATGGAGCCTTTAAGTGTTAGTGATGAAGTCTTGCAAAACATGTAAATACATATAGATAATTTAAAACATGTGACAAGCTAAAATTGCATTTCACAAGCAACTAAATATCCAAAAATCTAATAATTCAATTCCACTCGAATTACCAAAAAAGAATAAATATTCTTAACAAAATTGAAACAAAAAGAAAAATAAAAAACATCAATTATTCCTAATGCTAAATTGCAAGGTCCCTCTTATAGCACAGAATTGAAGATCATCTCCACAAGTTCCTACAACAACATAAACAATATAATCATGATCTAAGAATATGTATACTATGATGATTGAGTTTTGTAGGACTAACTGTAGCATCATATGCTTGTCGGTTCAGTATCTAAGACAAGTCTACTTCACATCGAATAGAACGAATGATATTGGCAAGGGAGTTTATGCTATGTATCTCATTTTCCAGCTCCTCTAGAGCACCTTCAGATTGCTCTTGAGAAACCAAATCAACCTTATTAAGAATTACAACATCCTACAAGAGAGGACAAAACTTTTAGCGGATAAACACCGAGCACCTATGCAAGTAGCCAACGAATATCAGATAATAAATAAAATAATGGTCTAGCCATTTGTAAAAAAAGGCTGAAAAGGTTGTTCCCGTAGGATGTAATATGTAAGATGAGTGATCAGAAGTACCACAAATGCTATTTGAAGAAATGCTTCATGAAATGAGGAAGAGTCACAATGCCTTTTTAGCTAAAACCGCAAGTTTTTGGCATCTACAACCTATTCAAGCAGCAAAAAGGAAAGACGATGAAGAAATAGTGTTGATTGTTTCAAGTCATCCTTCTTCAACACAGAAAAATGTATATAAAAAACTTAGCTTCACGACATCTAACTATACATAAGTAAAACATAGATCTGTATATAGGCAACATGAATGAAAAAATTCATATAGACAAATACCTCAAAGTAATACGCAACAAATACTACTCAGTTTCTATAAAATTACTTGCATAATGTACATGTCTGCTATTCAATAAGCTAAGCTAAGACAACTATAGGAACATTGAAAATTCGCTATAGGAACATGAAAACCGGTAGTTCAATTCGATACACTGGTTTCATGTCATTCTCAGGAAGTAATCCACATTCAGCAAATTATACAAACACTTTTCATATAACCACATAAGCATATTGATTAAAGAGAACGATGACAGCAAGTTAAACACGAAAACCCCATAAAGAAAAAGGACAACAAGGAGTCTAAATGCCACACACACACAGTCTATCCGAAGTCGTTGAATTCATAATCGAGACCTTAAATGTACTTAGTCGCTTACAGTAACTATAGAATCAAGCTTGACTGAAGATTCCAGCTGATCATCTAGCCAAAGAACAAATGCCAGAGGAGCAGGGTTTGCTAACCCTGTGGTCTCTAACAGTATATGATCAAGTCTAACAAGAAAAAAAACAAAATATTCACTGGTCATCATTTATTGAAACTATTATAATTCATTTGTTAATTTTTTATAATTTTTTATGCTTTATGTATATATTTATGATTTTTTATTATTTTTATAAATTTCCCTATTGTATTGAAAATTAAAAGACTTTTATGTTGTGAACATCTCAAAGTAAGAATAACATATAAAATTTGTATCATGTAAAAACTATATGAGAGTAACATAAATTTTATTCAATTTTTATTAAAATATTTTTAAATATTTTTTATAAAAATTATTGTATTACTATATACAATTTTAATATCAAATTTTTAATATTTTAAATGTGGTTTAATATTTTAAACTTATATCCTATATTGTTTGGACATTAGTATGGAGGTACATGATCCTCCAAAAACATTAAATAACTTTAAAAAGATTGAAGATACTAAAAAGGCAGGAAAACTCAGCTTTACAGAGCCATTAAACCCAGCTGGATGGATGGCATATGAGTATGCACATGACATGCGAGAAAAGGATTTGACATTTTCATTGGATGATACGGCTCCTATCTCTCTCAAGAACTAACAGATAAGGAAATATAATGCCTGCAAGTGGTCCATAATATGTAGAAAATATGGCACTCAGTCGATTATTCTCCTAAATGTAGTTTAGTGCAAGTTATGGTCCCATGTTGTAGAATTAGCACCAACTATCTATTCACATGACAGCCAGCTAAACCTAAGTGCAACGAACACATGGAAACCATCATTAGCCAACTGAGGCAATTCTAATAAAGCTTCATCTTTATTCTTTTCGAGGGAACAAAAGAGAGAAAAACAATGGTACAGTCACCAAGTTCCAGGTCATATTTGTTTTTGAATGCTATAAAATCTCAGTGCACATGGTGAAGGATCTAAATCTAGTACTCAATAGACCAATAATCATTCCAAAGTCAGCATCCAGCTCCCCAGCAATTAGTAAGTCGAAAAAGGGCTCCTCATGCTGCATGCAACTGCACATGGTAGCTACAATTTCTTAGTTCGATAGTACCTGCAAAGCCTCAGGTTGATCATAAAACAAAGATATAGACAATGCTAAAGATAGATTCCATTTAAACAAGATATTGGTTATATATAGAGTTTTATATCTAATCTTTAATTAAAAGCAAAATACAAATCATGTCCAAGTGATTAATGTAGCCGTGAAGGATGAAACAAATCAAGTTTTGATGTAAATCTACAGGAAAAAGCAAGCATTGTTCATATAAAAAGTGAATGTCAACTGACAAAAACACTAATTTATCCATTAAGAGTGAACATGTTAGCCCTTACTGTAATTGGACTGATAAACATAACTCTAATGCTAAAACAAAAAAAGAAGGGTGCTGAAATTAATGAGAGAAAAAAGGCATGTTAATCACGAATAAGCCAACCAATGATAAAGGCAGAAACCAACCACAATCCCTTACCTTATAAAAGAATGGACTTTTAGCTGCTAAAATTGGAGAACTTATATGAATGATATTAACTCTTAGAACTGTCAAATGATCCTTATTCAAAGATGAATAATTGTCATGAGTTGTATCACTCCCTACAAAAATACCAAACCAGTATCAGGGTACATTCGTTGCAATCAGATGGTAACTAATATTTTTCTCTCAAATACAAAAAAGCTAAGGAAAAGTTCAAAATTAACTTTCTTGAATAACATAAACCATGATTTATTGCTACCCATTTGCTCATTTCCAGTCAAAAATCGACTTAGTGTGACACTTCCTTGTTTTGTTCTTTTAGCAACTTACGAATAAGCAGACCACAAACAACCACACACACATAGATGAAGAAACCGCAGTTGTTTGAGTTGCTAGAATAAAAAGATTAACTAAAAACAATGCCTTATTGAAATTTACTAGTTACCAATTTTATTGCAGTTCAATCCAACATCAAAAGGCGACCCTTCAATCATTACCACAGCATCTTCATCTCGATTTTCATATGTTAACCCATCCACAGTGTCGGGCACGTTACAATTCAAGACTTGCTCCTGACGTTGCACGACATCTACAAGAACGCCAGAAACCGTCAAAACATAAAAGAAACACAAGTAAAATTATATAAAATAATGTCAATAATAGAAAGAAGAACGAACCATTTTCTTTCTTGAAATCCTCCCTTCGTCTCTTCCTATTACATGCTTAATCAACGAATCTGGACCAGATTTCCTAAAACTCCCCTTTCTTGTCATCTAGGTTTTTCGTCGCCATAGAAGTCAGCAGTAAAATTAAAAGGAAACTGTACATTCCCTTAAAAGCCGAAAATTAAAAGAAACCCTAAGAGATGGAGAGAAAAGGAGTAGCTATGGTGAGTGAATTCAGTGCAGTGAAATGAAAAGGAGAAACAAGTGTCTGTTGGTGAAGGTGTATTGAATGGTGTGGTTGGAAATAAGAAATTTGGGGAGATGAGAAGAAGAGGGAGTAAGGAGCGGGTAATCAAAAATTATTTTTTAGGACTGAGCGGGATTTGAATTTCCCTTCTTTTTTTTTTTTTAGCAAAATCAAAAGTTAAAACGTTATCACATTGAGTTCCCTTCATTTGTGAGTCAATTCTTTTCTCCTTTCTAGAGTCCACACATTTTGTTATTTAAATATTAAGGTTAAACTAAAGCTACTGGCACTAAATTATCTTTAAGTTCACATTTTAATTTCTCAACATCAAAAAATTATAAATTGATCATTAAATTTTTTAAAATTTTTCATTTAAATCATTTATATGCTTAGCTTTTCTTTTAAGTAGGACTAGTAAACTCCAAATGATGACTCGATATTCGATACGATAGATAAATACGTGTTGATGTAATGTTCACATATTCTTGACGTTTATAGTTGATTCATGAAAAAAGAAAAGATAATAAGAGCTTTCGATTAGTGCATGTGGTGAGAATAGCGAATGTCATAAAAATTAATTAACTAACTTCCAATTTGTTTAATTACCTTAGATGTAGTTTATTCTATTATTTAAATGGTAGCTAATATTAATAATATTTAGAGTGTTTGGTTAATAAATCTATATAAATGGTATGAGTTCAAATCTCATCGCACATACAGATAAAGGAAAAAGCTCTTTAAAAAGTATATCAACCTTAAATCTCTTTCTCATTTGAGATGGCATCATTGATCTTAAAACCGATTTTAACTTAAAAATTATATATTGAAAAACCAAAAGCATAAAGTTTGCAATTTGCTAACATCTATATATGAGCTTAAGCAAACATCTCACTCGTGAAACTTAAAATTTGATCAAGCGATCCAAACATATGGTTTTAAGCAAAGCATTCATGATTCTTGTGTTTATAAATGAATTAAGGATGAAAAGGTAATATTCTTAATTTTGCATACCAAAAGTATTATACTAATTAGGAATTAATGAATAGATATTATCATTGATTAAATCATAGCTCACTCAATAGTTTAGCATGAATAACTTATGAGAAGTTAATTATGTCATTGATTTTGAAACGTTGCACAGCAAATGATATAAATAAATGTGGGCAATTTTTAGTATCAAAATTTCATCCAAAACGAGCATTTTTTGCCTTTAAATTTTGATTGTTTCGGTTTAAATTTGAATTTTGAAACAATATTCAAACTATTATTTTCCTTGCTTACTCGAAGCAAACACGAATTTTTTTTTACAGAATTATCGTATTATTTTTTCAGATATGACATGTGTACGGAATAGGTCCGATAAATATTTGAAACAAGTAATATAAGTAATATAATAATATTACTTCCTTAATATGTCAATTAATTAATTTGACTTTAATGGTTAAGATGCTTGCTTATTTTCCTTATGAAATTAGTTCAAATCTCATTGTTAACAAGTTATATTAATTTTTATACAATATTATCTAAATATAATTAAAAATAATTAAAATTTTCCCTTAATGTATCAATTATCCAAGTGGTCTTTAACCATAGATACATGTGATTATATATGTATTACCATAATGTAATAAGATAAAGAAGGAGGATTTTAAATGCGAGATCTAAAAACATATCTTTCCGTAGCACCGGTACTAAGTACTCTCTGGTTCGGTTCTTTAGCGGGTTTATTGATAGAGATCAACCGTTTCTTCCTGGATGCGTTAACATTCCCTTTTTTTTTAATTCTAGTTATTGCCGCAGGACGGGGCGAAAAATATTAGATTGAGATACAATCAAATATCTGTGACTACTCTCTCGCCCCCCCCCCCCTCCTTTTTATTTTAGTTTTTAGTTTTTTTTTAGAATTAGATAAGAATTAGATAAACTAAATAAGGAAGGTAGAACGAAAAAAGTGGACTCAACCTCATCGAAACTCGGGTTCAAGCTCCAATTAAATTACTAGTAGAGCAAAAAGAGAAATGTGGTTGGAACAACAGTATCCTACAAGATACAAAAGGATCAAAACCTTCCACGCCCCACTCCGGATTTACAGGTTGGACCCTGCCAGTTAGTCCATAAGGGTCCGACACCCATATTCCAGGACCATACAATTTTGTTACATGAAATGCGCCAAAGCCAAAGAAAGCCACTCTTGAGAGAAATAAATGAATTCCAAAAATCTTGGGCAAATCCAAAGAAGGTTTTCCTGTGCGCTCATCACAAAAAATTTCTAGATCCCAATATACCCAATGCCAGATAGCTGCCAAGAAGCACAAGCCAAAAAACACAATATGTGCTCCGACCACGCCTTTGTAACTCCAAATACCCGGATTTGTTATAGTCCCCCCTGTAATACTCCAACCGCCCCATGAATTGGTTATTCCTAAACGAGTCATGAAGGGTATAACGAACATACCTTGTCTCCACATTAGCGACACTTGCCCTTAAGCGCCGCTATTGCTTTGATCTTTAGCGGCGCTTGCCCATAAGCGCCGTTATTGCTCTGACAAGCGCCGCTATTACATTGACCTTTAGCGGCGCTTGCCCGTAAGCACCGTTATTGCTCTGACCTTTAGTGGCGCTTTTCAAAAAGCACCGCTATTGTTCTAACCTTTAGCAGCGCTTTTCCATAAGCACCGCTATTGCTCTGATCTTTACCGACGCTTTCCTATAAGCGCCGCTGTTGCTCTGACCTTTAGCGGCACTTTTCCATAAGCGCCGCTATTGCTCTACCTTTTGCGGTGTTTATGTAAAAACGCCGCTATTGCTTTATCTTTTGCGGTGTTTTCTATCCAAACGCCACTAAAAGTGCCGCTAATAACCTGTTTTGCTGTAGTGACAAAACCACCAAATATTTCCTCCGGTCATTCACTTTTGTGAAACCAAGTGTGACAGAAAATAAATGGGATACACTAGGTCCTCCGCGAGAGAAAAACAAAGGGTCCTAGTTATTCTCTTTAATGGTAACTTCAATCAGGTGACCTAGACACTCCATACCGAGAACAAAAAGATATGTGGATAGGGGATCCTTGTCTAACTCCTCTTGTCGGAGTGAAGCTATCCGTGAGAGCACCATTCCAAAGCAGCTGCATGGATGATGAAGTAACACAACCCACTATTGTACGAATAAGGGATACCAACAAGCCCGTCTCATACAAAGTGTCTTCTAAGAAATCCCATCGAACCCGATTATACGCCTTCTCTAAATCCACCTTTACTATCATAAATCCTTGTTTACTCTCTGTGTTTTTTATTGTGTGAATTGCTTCTTGAGAAATTATAATATTGTCCGAAATATTATAAGTAGGGACGACAATAGCTACGACCTTTATTAAAACCTCTCTTCCCCGAAAGACAAAGACTATTGTTTCCAACGCTGTAACTTTGCCATTAGCTTATCCCTTACAAACTTCATAACTTCAAATTTAGACCTTTCTCAAAAAGCTAGGACACCCAAATATAAACTAGGACTATATTGGAAAACTAATAACATTTCCTATCTCCTCCCTCTCACTCAACTGAATATTAGCACTCAACACCAAATTTGAATTTGACTTCTGCAGATTCATCTTCTGTCCAAAACCTCAATGATGCTCAACAACATCTTACAATCCTCAACATCAGCCTTAAAAAGAACAATGAATCATTTGCAAAAAAATAAAAACAAATGTGACACAATAGGACAAAACCTATTTAACCTAAAACATTTCAATAATTGTTCTCATGTTTCAGCAGAAATAATTGTAGACAATACATTCATTACAAACAAAAAAAAATATTTTATTGTTTAAAATATCTGTTTTTTTAAGAGTTCAATTTTTAAAATTTATCTTATGTCCTTTTGTTTTTGGTTTTTTCATAGTGTTTTAAATCTGTTTTTAGAAAATATTTCTAAATCTTGTTATAAATTCTTAACCCATATTATGTGTTCATATTATAGGTTGATTATAAGTTCTGAAATGATTATAGATTTTGTTTTTTAATTTGGTTTTCATTTTTCTATCAGTATTTATATCATTTTCTGAAAGCCGCATCATGAGAGTAATGATGTTTGTATTTTATGATTTAAGTACATGAAGTTAGACTTGGACTGGGTGGAATTTTAAGAAAGGATTTTGTAAGGTAAATATTAATAAATAAAACCTAATTATAACTTTCACAATAAAGGATTGAAAGAAAAAAAAAAACAGCAACTTTTTATTTTTACTTAATTATGTCAGGTGTTAAATATTTACGGGTGGAATTTATTCAAATATGATATCTCTAAAAGTCTTTAGAATTTTAACCTTATTATTTAGCCAAGATTTCATTAACTATTAAAGAAACAAAAAAAACTCTCTCAAATCACAATGTGGAGTGTTCCATACTTCCAAAAGGCAGTTGCATGTGGGTTTAAACTTCAAATCAAGACGAATATGGCCATCCAAGATAAACAGAAAACCAGTAATGGTATAAATAGAAAAATCCAGCAACACTAACAACTGTGTTTTTATTCAGTTCTCTCCAATAAAGTATTATTCTTTAGTTGTTTAATATTTAATCTATGGTAAATCCAGCAATATTAAACGAATCAGTCCAACTATCTTACATACTATTCTTTTAAGTGTATTTACTTTCAGCAATCTATATTGTTAAATAGTGTGTAAAAGAAATCAAATCGGAAGTCTTCTGCAAATGAACTGAACAAGAGATTGTAGGAAGGTTTGAGAAGTTTCCTCCTTGTTAGGCAGCTTTAAGAGGTGAGCCACTTTTGAAAATGCTAGATGTTGTTTTTGGTATAAACACTCATCAATCTCTCCGTATGGATGTTTGGTGTCCTCTGTGGAGAGTTTTGGGTTTGTCAATGCCCATTGCATCGCCCATATAGCTAATGGTCGCATGTAACACAGGGATCTATATTCTTCATCTGTATTCCACGCTTCTGGAGTCTGGAAAGAGTATCTGTAAAACAAAACACAATACTAATCATTAATTTAATTTAATCAAACTTCCAAATGGGAGACACACTTGGCTGGATTTTCCTACTATTGGAACCTATGTTTTCTTTTGTTATGTTTGACACATGAACATATCTGACACTCGCACACATAAGTATAGCCAAAATAAGGCTCTTCTATCATGTCATCTCATCTATTATGTTTTCACAATACCATGGTGCTCCTTGGGATTATTGGGAAAAAAAGGAACTTCCTGTTTTTGAGAAGCGAATCCAAGTGCCTTCACCTCACAAGATTGATGTACAAAACTTGAAAGGAAGAACAGAAACTTACCCGAGACCCTGCTGTGACCAAGCAGCTTCATGGGCACCAGCTGCTGTTTTAAATGCCGTTTCCACCATCCCCTCCTGAATCATCGTAGCTGCAAGAGCATATGTAACTCCAGCCCAAATTTCCCTTGATTGCATACCTGTCATATCAACTCTTCCATCCGGAAGCATCCCGTTTACCGCACCACGCGTACCTCCTTTCACCTTTAAGACATTGAAATCATATATCTTTTGAAGTGCAGTTCTCACTTTGTCATCATCAGCAATTGGAATGAGACCACTTGCTCCAGTATACCTATATCATCACTCAATTTAGTCCACATTTGCATGGCTTAAACAGATAAAGAGTCCTTACATAGAATAGGTAGCATGTTGGTACTTATAGTTCAAAAAATAATGTGATTATTGTATTCATAAGGACATTAGAATCCGAATTTGCATAAAAACTTGAACGGAAGTGCAACTTCAGGAATCATGCAAAAATTCTTTTTCATGTGCACTTTGTTGTACCAGACAGTTTTCAGGGATTGAAAAATCGCATTTTTGAAAGTCTTGGTGTACAAGTTCAGAAAAAAGAATTGCATAAATGCTTCCGAAGAAGACAGATTTATTACATTTCACATAATAATGCATGATGTCGTTCAACAGACATTCCAAGGTTAAAGAAGGGACATGTCTGACTAGAATTTCAACATTAAATTGCTCCCAATGGACTACATAACCAGGTAGTAACTAAAGAACTGATATAACTGCACTTAAACTAGCTCAACCTTCAACCAAAAAATGGGATAAGATCCACGAATCCTATTGCATTCCTTTATTAGAAGTAGTTAGAGTAATATGAGTATACAGCTTTTATGATTTTTCTGTACATAAAAGGAAGGTTCCAGTTCAACTGTGGTAAATTGGAATCAGAAAAGATAATTTATTATAGTAAAGCTGTGCTACTTAAAGATCTATTCTGTTTATAGTTTCCATTAGAAGGAAGCATGGGAACCAGAGATGCAAAGCCGGGTTTCAAGGATATAATCCAGGCTCAACTCCAAAACCATCTACATGAAGTAATCCTAGCTAAAATCCTTTTCATATGTGAGTTATAAGTTATGAAAGTAATCCTAGGAGTGCATAAAGGTTAACTTGATCAGCTAAAGAAGTAGAAAGTTCAGGAAATGCAAGATAAAGATATGAATGAGCTATTAATAACTACTTTACTTCCATAAATAATTAATGTCAAACATAAACAGACCAGTGAACAGGGTATGGACAGGGCCTGGGAAAGAAAAGAAACAGTTGTTATAAAGGCTCTTCTAACATATTCAGATTGTAGAAACTGCAATCTGTGTTTTCATAGGAAAACATAAAGGTCTTATACTAATTAGTGATATGTTGCCTAATGGCACTTGAGCTAGCGCAAGGGGAGTAATTGAAAGCATGAACATAATTATCAAATGTTAGTACTAATATGTCAAATTCTTTTCCGTATAAGCAGCATTTTAATGCAAGTTGAGGGGTGGAGTGGGGAAGAGTAACTATGTGCTCACCATTGTCCAGCCAATTGATCAGCTAGAATACACCTGCTGGAACTATTTTCCGTGTTGTCGTAGTTGAAGTAGGATCCATTCCATAATGTTGCAAATACAGATTTTGCCTTTTGATACTTGGTATGAAAGTAGGCAGCAGCTGCATCATCACCTACTTGATGAGCAATAGATGCAGTAGCTTGGAGGGCTGCCACCCATAGCCCACCACTGTATGCACTCACACCATCAACAGGCCATGCATCGTAAGTTTGATCAGGGAACCCTTCGTTCTCAATCATCCCATCCCTGTCTTTATCAAATTGATCCATAAAAGCCATTGCAGTATATACTGAAGGCCAAACAGCCTGTGCAAAACTTTTGTCTCCTGTAGCAACAATATCCCTATGTATTTGGAGAACAAACTTGGGATTCAAATCTTTCCAATTATCTGTATTAAATAGATTATAAGCATTTAATTCAAACCAAGGGTCATTAAGCCCAATATCGTGTGGAACGGAACCAAGAATCTTTCTTGGAACCCACTTTCCATCACCCATAATTTCCATCTTGCTTGGATCATGCATCATAACTGCTGCTGCAAAGTCTCTCTGGAAGCTCAGTTCAAGCTTTGGGAATAGCATGAGTAGTGCAAAAGATGAGTAGAAATGAACGTCATAAGTGTTAAACATGAGGTACTCTCTCCCTTCAAGATAGAGGAACTGACCAATGTTTTCTTCTCCATCCTGAAGCAACTGGGATCCCAAAGCAGAATTTGATGTCAGAGGAATATGTGCCTTCTCAAGTGTAGATGTCATCCTTTCTAGGATTTCAATGGCTATATTTTTATGATTTTCAGTGTTAATTGCATTATCCAGATGTGATCTCGACTTGTCAAGAGAAAATTTTCTCTCTCCCAAGGATGCTAAACTTTGCATTGGAGCAGATCCATCTGTAGAAAGTAAAAATTAGCCTTCAATAATCAGGTTAAATATTTCTAGTAAGCTCCATATAAATACCTGTCCATATCGTCCCCCCTGCATTAAGGTAGTAGAGCTCATTGAAGAGAGTGACAGGGTACCTGGTAAATTTTTCTTGCTTTTAGAACTTGTCCAACAAGTTGGATGATCACATATTTTCGGAGCATAAAATTCATTTAATCTTACCACTCAGGAAGCCTTTTGTCTTCAAGAATTGGTCTTTGCCATGATTCTATCTGCGATTCCCAGGTGGAATGATCTAGGTTCAAAATTATTGAAACACAAATATTCACCTAGTTAGCAATTTTGCTATTTAACCCAATGACATGTTCCAAATAAAACTATTTCCATAGTTATTTTATTTTTGTATTAGTGTTTCTGCTCTTAATATACAAGTATATGTCTGTCATTCAGACCGAAGACACTGTCTGGTACCAACTTAAACAAATTTAATATCACAAAGATGAAGATAAGTCAACATGTTACCTTTATAGAATACTTATAACTGTCAGGGAAAAGATTCAGAGACTTTTAGCTACCACGTATAAACATTGTGTTTCAGAAATTTTCTAGGCTAGTTTGTACATAAGTAAAAGATCAAAACAAGTTCTTTGTAGATATCTTTTAAGTTGCCTAAACTACATCGAATCGGATCTATTTTACCACTATAGTTTCTAATTTGATTAAAAAAAGGTAAAAGTTAGAATATTTTGTAAAATATTTCTTTATTTACTAACATGAATGTTCTTTTGCCATCGTATTTTGACCATCTTTGAGCTTAATTAAAATTAATAGTAGTAAAATTGCAGCCGTTCAAAGATGGCAAGTAAATATGATCCATTAGGGTTAAGTAGTGTCGTAAACTGAACCTCATCCCTAAGAAACATTTAGTAAAGCTAGATCATGTAAACATACCAAAAATAGCATCACTTGCAATTTTTCCAGCTGCATCGCCTAAGGTGCCATAATATTTTGAATAGCGCCTGTTATTCGAGAGATATTTTGATTAGCTCTCAGAAGTATAACAGTCACAAATTAGATGTAAAAAGTTCCCAAAAGAATGAAACTAACTTGTAGTATGTCTTGTCACCGAATCGGACTTCTGGACTGTCCCATGCAAGGGAGAGAGTGACTCTGCGATCAGAACTGGGAGGAACAGTCACGGAGGCTGCTACAGCTGCTCCAATGGATGATCCTGGCTCTGAAGGTGAACATTCTTCATAACCAAGGTTTTCAAATGATCCACTCTGTAACAATGAATTAAAGGAATCAAGGAATCATTAGATATGACAGAGATCAGCTGCTTCTTTTTTTTCTCTGGTTTACTAGGTGTGGAGAAAACTAAAATCATAAAATGACAACCATAATTCGCGTTGCGACTGTTACTAAAAGCCTTAGTTATAACTTCACTCACCAGATCAAGCACAATTTTATTTCTACAAATTCAATAAAGTGAAAAGAAGAAATACTGTGATTATGAAAAAAAAAAAAAAGTGTCAGGTGTTCATGCATGAGTGCTACAGTTACAATCTAACACAACTTAAAAATGATGGGAAAATGCAGAATTAATTTACCTAAAAAGTGAAAAATGTAATTAAAAAAAGTAAATAAAGATGAAGAATATCACCAACCTTTTTAATTTCTTGCCACATATCTTTGGCACTAATTCCTCTAGAATTGCCAGATATGAAAAAGCAAGGGCACTCTGAGACATGGACTTCATTAGTTTCTTTTGCAGCAATGGCAAAAGTAAGTGGAGGTTGTCCTTTAGCTGTTCTGCGAAAGATATACCTCCTATTAGTGATGTATGACTTTTTCTTCAAACTTAAAAATAATAATGTTTTTTTTTTCCTGTTAAGTTTTCAAAATAATTTGTCACCCAATTTAACATGATGGTATCAAAGCACTTGCATTCAAATCTTAACGATTATTTTCCTTTTTGCTTTATTGCTCTATTCTTTTCCTCAGCTTGCACCTTTCTTTTACTCTTGGATCCATATATATGCAAGATCATTACTGAAAGCAAGGAAAGAACTTACTTGTGGTGTAAAAGTACTCCACGAACCCCATTTTCCATTCTGGTAGCAAGAGAACATTGTTAATGGAATAAGATTATTTGGTACGATGAAGGGCTGAATTAATATAAGTAGAAGAATAGCAGGCAATAAACTAATCTGAATATAATTTGATTAAAGACCACTGGTTACTATCTTACTTCATCTTTGAGTTGAAGTGATCACCAGAAAATCCAGAGGTTCCACCGACTGAGTTCTAAAAAAGTGATAGAAATATGCTTCAAAATTGTTGATTACAAGAGAAAATGATGAACAAAGCAACGAGCAACGAAGGATAAGATTTTAACTTACAGCCCACGTGAAAAGCAAGGTGACATCAGCCGAGGTTCTTCCGGTATTAGAGAGCTGAAGCAGGCATAAAACAATTCAATAAGAACTATAACTATCTATTCTGTAGATGAAAAGGTAGTGATTATACTTTAAGTCCCTAAGCCAGCATTTTCTATATCCTACCGTGAATGTAAACACGGATACAGGTAAACTGCTCTCTTTGTAGTTGTGGGGAATAAATGGTGAAATTTGACGACAACTGATTCTAAGCTCCGGGTCAGGTTCACCTGCGTTGCAAGAAACTATATAAGATTCCACTGTACTGGTATAACAAAACAGAACTATCTATAGCAGAGATTTAAATAGCGGTTGCAAGGTGATGTTATGATCAGAACCACGAAAAAGGGGAATAACAAGTCCGCACTGACAAGTCAAATCCCTGATCCACAGTGTTTGATGTTGTCATACCTTCATAAATAGTCCATGACCTTGGAAACAAACCATGGTATGTACATTTCTCCCCTTCCAAATTCCAGTCCCAAGATTCAATGCCCGAACCTGTACTTCCTCTGCAGATATTGCGGTTAGTTATATTCATCAATAGTGCATCTATTAACTCATATAAGTTTCAAAATATTAAAAGAATCAAGGTTATCAACTATTGCTGGCTTACTTGGTAACTTCTGGACTTCTTGCACATAATACGGTTGAATATTTGTGTCCATTCGTACGAGATACAAATGCCTGATGAGAAAGTAGTACAGAAGTTTCCAGTTAAATCAAGGGAGATATCAAAGGTGTATATATATAGGAAAATTATTTGGAACACTGTCAGAGCATTTTAGGTACAAGTAATTTTGGATTTAAATAATTTTGATCTTGACCATTTGTTTTTTTTTTTTTTTGAAAAGTGATCTTGGACCATTTCATGTTCATGGGTTTGGCTTTTGATCTTATGTTTTCCTTAATGGGTACAGTAGCCATATCAGATCAAGTATTAAGCCAGCTATGGCTTTAAACTATGAGAAGAAAACTTACAGAGAACTGATTTGCCAGGATCGGACCCTCTTCACATACTGTAGGAAACAGGTTGAAATATTGAAACTCACCTCTGTAACCTCTTCCAATGCTTCCTGCCCTAAATTGATGCTTTAAAATGTAAGAGATATTTGTAAAGCAACAGTACGAACATTCTCAAGACTTTTATTGTATGAACTAGAAAGGTTAAAAAAGCAGAATTATGGATTAAACGAAGCTTCATTGAAATTGTCAAGACTCATAATCGAATTATACTTCCAGTGTAGTCTTTATTTAACCAATAATTTCTTATCATTCTTCATAGTATGATCTTAGTCAAACGGAACAAATATGTTACAAAACCAGCTGCTTGTCAAGAAAATGGAATAATTAGGCTAGAATTAAGCTCTGAACCCTAAACTGAGTCCTGGTCCTTTCCATGCCAAGCAAAAACTTTGAACACTCTAGTTTGGGGTTCAAGGTTTCAGTACCATCAGTAAACTTATTCACCAAAATCCTAGAATTCGAATTCAACAGAAATCCATTTGCTATTTGGTTACCTTTATGTTTTTCTCTTAAACCGAAAGTAACGAGAAATTTTCGTTATCCATGAGATGGGCAAATTTATCTGAAAATATTTGGTATGATACTCATTCCAGGGAGTAGAAACATATTAGTATTACAATTGCCATAACCTGGGTAAATACTAACTTAATTTGTTAGTTTCAAAACATAGTGCTAAGGTGTTCAATCTGGTTTTTGTCGAGCAATAATTGGAGGAACTTCTCTATAACAAGGTTTACAAACAACATAAATTCACAGGCTTACTTTATCAATAATAGTAGAAGAGAAAACATACCCTATACCACCCAAAGGAACGCCATGATCACATGTAACAATGTGCTTTCTGAAAAAATCAAATATTGGTCTCTGAAATGAAAGGAAGATGTTGCGGTTATTGCCTTAAAAAATCATGAAATGGAAAGCGTTTGAAAGAGCAGGATATACGGAAGAGTGAAGACAGGTTTAGACATTAAAAGATAAGATGTATTACTCTTCCTGTTGCTTCTTCTTCTCTCGTGTAACGCCACAGCCGGAAACCAATAGATGCCTTCCAGAAAATAAAGCAGCCAAGTGAGGTATTCTTATTAGCATCTATAACATCAAGTAGGTTTTGTCTCAACAATCTTATCTTCTGCTGGAAGACTAGTTATCAGCTTACAATATTAGCTATGCAAATTTTAGGAAGCTACAGACATACCAAAAACATTATCTCTTTGAAACTTAGGCCAAAACTAGCAGGGGGTTTTCCAATGCTGTTCAATTGCCGTTGCCATGTGAGTGAAGCAGGTTTCGCTGGATCAACCTAGTAATTTGCAGAACAAATATGGCCAGTTCAAAAGGAAGCATGAAACATGAATACGAGACTTTATGGATGAAAGTAAGTGAATTGCTCAATATACATCATTCAATGATCTCTCATGCTTTGCTCTTATTCAGTGCCTTCAACCTAATTGTGTAATCATATCTGTTCATGTTGACCACGTTGAGACAACTATATTTGAAAATGAATTTGACATTAGCATTTTATTAGTCAGTAAGTAAGCATCTATGTTGATTTCATCAACTTAAAACCAAGAAACATGCCAGTGCTAAGACCCAACGTTGCATTACCCATCAAAGCAACTGCAAATAATCTGCTTAGAGAGGATATAATAACAGAAACGCTCCATGAAGATATTTGAGTCAGCTACAGCTACAGCATCTTGAAGAAATATAAAGTGATTAAGAAGATTTAGCTTTAGAAGTAGGGGATCGGGCAAGAATTTTATCCAACATTTTGCAGGCAGTGGGACTAAGCTTTTTCTGGTTTAACCCGCAGCTTCTCTATGGAACCATAATTCATAGTTTACGACAGAAACGATAGACGATGAAAACTACTGAGATTCCAGGAAATTCGGGCTTTTATCCAAGAAATCTCAAAACAAAATGCAGTTATTATTTACCAATACAATGTGGAAACCAGGCTAGAAATGTAAGTTCTCATCAATATATCCACAAAAATGTCATTTGCTAATCAATCTATGTTTATGATTACTTCGAGGTTGAGCTTGATCCTTGAAAGAACAACCATTGTTTGTAGCTTTACTCACAAAACAACATTAGCTCAAATTGAAGGTATGAAAACATGAATTCTTTTTATATTGCTAGAATCTAACATCTTTGAGATTCTTCCTTTATGAAGCAACAGAAAAGAACATGTAAGGTTTGTTTTGCAGTGGAATTATGGGATTTTGGAGAAAAAAAAAATTGTATTTCTATTTATCAATAAGGATATATAGAAAAAGGGGCTTCTTTTCTTTTCTTCCTTGAATACTTGTGTTTGATAAATGTGTTCTAATCTATGTTGGAATAAATGATTTGGCTAACTGACCTCTAGCGAAGCAGAATAGCTAGTGAAATCGTTCTCAAGTGTTTCTTTGACTCCATTCTCCATATTACCTGCAAAGTTTTAAAGATATACAAGGTATAATGAGTTTTGGCTCATTAGCGTACACTTAAATCTCTACACATTATAGCAGATTCTCAAAGTTCATTGATGTGGGATTGAGTGTTGTAGAGAGAAAAAAAGTGATATTATTGTTTTTTTAAGTATATTCCATGTGGCTGTACTTCCATATAATATTATTTACAAAATTCAAATTTATGTGAACTCAACAAGTGATTCCAGTGGAAAAAAAGATGTTGTTCATATTAGGGGTCTCAACTTCGAACACTTGTGTGTGCAAAGTGTGTGTGCCTTGTGAAAGAGTTAAGAAAGTATGAAAACACACTACTATGTAATCACACCAATATATTAAAAAAATTTCAAACTTATGTTTTTTTGTCAGATAATCTAGTATAAGTTACTAATAACACAGATATGTAAAAATATATGATTATCGTTTTCATTTTTATATCAAGTATGAGAGAGATGTTATAATCATATAATCATTAATCTATCATTACATTCATAAATAAATAAATACACTGTTAGAGTCAGAAAATTTTTGTTGGGGGTCAGAATTAAATTGTATATTTTACGATAATAAACATATATTTTCATCATTTTAATAGTTTATATCTTTATAATTTTTAAAGAATTAAATCAAATTTTTATTATTTTTAAAAAATTAAAATATAATTTTATTATTACTAATTTAAAATTTTATAAATTATAAAAATTTATATTAAAAATTTACTATTTTAAGAGAATCTAAACTCTTAATATCTCCGCAACTCAATAAATAGCTAAACTATCAAAACTAACAAATTAGAATACATTTAGACAATTTCAATAAATACACTAAACCGTGAAACACATGAATATGAGATTTCAAAATTGTAGTATCTTTTTTCCTTACTTATAGCTTCGTCAACAAATTTATAGATTTGTGAAGGTTATTTAATGATGAGAATGAAATCCTTATGAACATTTTGTGATTTTGAAATGTATTTTTATTTTTAAATATATAATCATACTTTCTAAGAAAATATATAATCATATATTAAATTGTAAATTATAGAAAATAAAATTCAATGCAGACTGTCACATTCATGTTTTTAAACGTTGCGTTAAATTAACAAAATAAAAAAGCAAATACTGAGTTTAGTTTCAAGCCATTGGAAAAAAGAAACTGTAAAGCACATGTGTTCAGACTTCAGCGTTCTTTTTATTTTCTCATGTCATGCTTCTGTCATATCATACTTTGTGCATTGCTATATTTATTCTGTTTTCGTGTTAATATATTTATTAATTAAAAACATATATTGAAAATTTGAAACAATATAAAATATGAAATATAATATACAAATATATTTATAAGAAGAATCAAACGTGGGATTCAATGATAAAATTGTTAGTTTTTAATCATCTAATCAGAAAAATTAATATATTTAAAATAATAATTAAAAATAAAAGTGAAACTTAAAATAACATAAAATAAAAATAAAAATATGAAAAGAAATCAAACTCATGAATTAAGGACAAAATCATAAACATTTAATCATCTCACCAAAAAAACTAATATGTCAAAAAAATTAAAAAATACACCCTATAACTGAAAACGTGTCTAACAAAATATGTTTTTATTTTCTCTTTTTAAAATCGATTTATTTTTTTAAATATCACAAAAACTTATCTATTTTTTAATTTTTCTTTAAAATTGGGCTTTTCATCGAATTTGGCCGTAATTAAATTGTAATAAAGACTTATTTTATTTCCGTATGTACAAAAAAGTATGACAAGTCATATATTTCAATAAAAAATATAACATGCCAATTTTTATATAAAATATATAATATTTTAAATATATGAATACTTTTAATAATAATACGAATAAACATTATTTTCAAATTGCCAAATCATTGCAATCGGAATTCCAATTATAATAGTTAGTATCATAACTATAACAATCGGTCTGAAGTCATCAGTCAGTACAATTGATCAAATATATAGCCCATAACGATATTATTCATCTAGGGTAAAGTTATTTTTAAAGAAATTAAATTATATATTTTTATAAAAATTAAAACACAATTTCATATTTTTTAGTTTATAATTTTTTAGAATATAGAAATATAGTTTTATAATTTATTAATTTATAATTTTATTAAAGGGTCAAGCGTACAATTTTTATTATTTTAGTGGCGGCCTGCTTGAGCCACCCACAGGACCACATCTACCTTATTCGTTGTTATTGATAAAATATTTTATTTTTAATATAATGTTTTATTTGGTCATCAAATTTTATTCAATTTTAATTTTTTTATCTCTTAAATTTATATTGTTTATCAAATTATTCTAAAATGAATAAAAAATTAATAAATTAAATTCATTAATTACGATAATTATTTAAATGTGTTCCAGAAATATAATTACAAATATTTACACTAAAATCTAATCACTAATAATTTTTCAAGCGTATCCTAAATTAACTTATAATTAGCGCCAAAAAAATGTTTGAATATTAAACATTTATAATTTTAAAACTTATAATTACATATAAATAGTTTTATGTTTACAATTGAACTATATTTATGTGTATATAAAATTAGACGTACAATCATATATAAAATTTGTATTTTATAAAATGATAAATTAATATTTAAATTATACATACTTTTTTATATCAGTACTTAATTTATTTTTTGTGGAAAGTAATCTTAAACTATATTTTTATTACTTAAATGACTCCAAACTTTATATTATAAAAAAATTTATTCCAATTAAAAGTTGTCTCATGACATAAAAATCATAATCATTATCATGCATTTATTTATTTATATCAAACAATTTCAAAAATAAAAATAATATATTTTTAAAAATATATAAATTCAAAAATATATATTTATGAAGTTTTTTATAATATCATATAAATTTAAAATACATACATAAAAAATTCAAAATTATCCAAATATTTAAAATAAAATTTTAAAATTATATATTTTCATAATATATAAATTATATACAAATAATTTTACATATAATTATATAAACATAAATAATTAAAATCTAATAAATTTTTAAAAAATTCAAAAAATCAAATTAAATGTTTATCGAGATTGACCGATCAATGATGGTCAACACCAGGTCAACGACCAATGCTTATATGACATTTTTTATGCATGTGTCACTATTTGATTGAACCACATTATCATTGATCATCACTAATTACAGAGTATCATGGAGAAAAATCATTTACGTATCACTTTTAATTAAAAAAAAAGTTTTAAGTACCAAAATGAGAGAACATGTATAATTTAAGTATCAATTTATCATATAAATCTTAATCTAAATATTATTTCATTTTTAATAGAAATTTCATGCTATGTTTGATTACTAATGTAATATAATGAGAAAAATTTTTATTTAATACATATGCTTTAAAATGGTTGGACGTAAATTAAAAAATAATTAAAATAATTTGAAATTAAAATTAAAAGAATAGTAAAAGAATCTTGAAAAAAATAAAACTTGTTTAAAATAAACAAGAACTCTTTTCACTTTATAAAAAATAAGTCATAAAAATAATTAAATATTAGCAATTGAAATTAACTTATTATTAATTCATATATTAAAAAAATAAATGATAGTAATTTCAAGTTAGACTTAAAAATGCGTGAATTATTTTTTTTCCCCAAATTCAGGTCCATCTTTTGAATAGATTTCTCTTTAAAGAAAAAAAACAAACAAACAAAAAGAAGGTTACACCTAATATTCTCACCTTTCAATGGATCCACTTCTAGATTCAATCATTTCATTCATACATTTTCTGCGCTAATCTTATACCAAAAAACAAAACCCTAAAAGGCAACTAATAGGTTGAGGATTGTTCAATAAAAAATAATTATTTTATAATTATAATATTAAATATTATAATTAATAATTGAAATATATATTAAGTTGCTTGTATAGTCTTTTATATAAATTAAAATGGGTTAATGTGATTTTTGACTTTCTTATCCACTTTTACTACTAAATTTATTTTGATATCTTGTAAAAATGAAATCACATAATACTTTAAGATTGTAAAAAAGAAAATTAAGTATCAAAATTTAGTTTCCAAAAAAGAACTGGAAAAAAAAAATGTGTTTGTTTATTAGGCTAACTTATTTTAAAAGGCAGTTAAATCTTACCATTTATTCAAACAAATTTTTATATTTAAATATTTTTTATAATTAAATTCTAATAAAAAAGGTTAAATGTTGTTCATACTAAAAATTTTGAGTTTAAGTGTCTATCCGTCTAAAATACGTACGTTATCAAAAAATTAATAAAATATGAATAAATATTACCTTATAATCACATTAATATATTCTTATAATTGAGGTAAAAGTTGCTTCATAAATGATTGTTTGTACATAAAAACCAACCTTCCATATTTGCAAACATAAAAACTCCAATCGTTAAGAGCAAGGTTTTTTGGAGACTCGCAGTATTCGTCAGAGCCATTCTTCAATATTCATAGTTATTTAAATAATACATATATAATAAGCTTAAAACTAGAACAAAGAATCTATTTATCTATCATCTTTTTTCTGTTAACTTTGAATATTGGGAATGAAAGTAAGTAGAACTCATGGTGCAGAAGACAAAATAAAGGAAGAAAGGAAGGAAGATGATGGTGAGAAGATACATGTCTAACCTGGAAAAACAGCGTTCCTTCGTATTTGTATGAAGTTGATGATGAATGATCGGAATCAGATAAATTTATAGGAATTTTGGTCTTGGGTTGGCTTGATCTGCGTTTCAATTCATTTTGCTTTTGGTTGAATTTGTTGTGGTTTGAACATTTGAGGAGCACGCGAAAGGGAAAGAATGGCAGAAAAAAGGGAGTAAAAATAAAAAAGAGAACAAGTTGGTTAATAATTGAATGTTTTATTTGTTCTGGTGTGATTTGTCCTATTTAGGGGCCCACTTTTATTTTTTATAAATTAATATATATTTATACTCTATTTAGTTCTTTACTTAGGTTTACGAGTAAGTGGGAAATCAATTCACTTTGGAAAAGATTAATTAAAAAAAGAAACGAATAATGTTTTTATTTTATATTTTTATATAAAATTTAAAAAATTAATTTAAATTTAAAATAAATCTAGAAAGTATGTCTTTAAGATACGTGATTTTAAAATTTTAATTTTATCATTTCAATTATATTATTATTAAAGTAGAAGTGAAGATTACACGTATTGAATTTATGTTAAATTGATGTCTAACAAAAATTTTAATCATTGTTTCATATAAATCAAGATGATATTTACATTTGTAGGAACTTACTTATAAGCAGTGACGTGTCTAGGAGGTTGGTAGAGGTTCGGTCTCTTAAAATGAAAATTTTTATATTTAGGGTCTTTAAAATTTTTAATAATTTAAATTAGTAAAGATAAAATTGTATTATGACCCTTCTAAAATTGATAAAATTTTGATTTAATCCTTTAAAAACTATAAAAATATAGGTTATTCAAATAGTAAATTTATATTTTTACTATTGTAAAAATTATAATTTAATTTCGACCCCTAAAATTTTTTTTCGACTTCACCCTTACTAATGAGACGAAAGAATAGGGATAACCGAACCACCTGGGATGTGCTTTTTTGCGTGGTTTGTTGGTATGCTTGGCAGAGCCAAAATAGTTTGATTATTGATACTGATATAAATCCCAATGTATGGTATTGTGTCAGAGTATGACTTGGGCAAGACATATATCAGTGACCAACTTGAGTAATGGTAGGATGGTGAGTGCTCCTATGCGTCTTATTGGATGGGAGAAACTTGATGTTGGTTGGATAGAGCAGTGGTAACGGATGAAAATGTCGATTGTCTTGAGTATTACCGAAACGTTGGTGTGTCCAATGTGTTTATTGTCGAGTTATGGGCAATTGTCGACGGTTTAGAGCTCGCATGGAGGAAGGGATATAGGCGACTTGTGGTAGAAGTGGATTTTTTACAATCCATTATGTAACAAATCGATTTCAATGTCATCGGAAATTGTGGTTTGGGCCCACACATTCTAACGAAAAGGATAATAAATATTATTAAATTAAAATTTATGGACAATAAGTAACGTCATATTAAAATTAGTATAAGGATAAATAAATGAATTTCTTTAATTGTTAATTAAATAATAAGGGTATCACTCAATGTTAGTAACAATTAGTAGTTAGAGTCAGTTATTAACTGCTAACTGATGGTAGTTAGTTAAGGTGGTTGTAGTCTGTTGAGACTAAAGCTTGTATAAAAGAATGTACAGTTGATGCAAATGGTTAGGTGAAATATTATCAAGATTATTTCTGGTATGGTATCAGAGTGAGTTGTGTGTGTGTTGAAATGGGGTTAAAAGTTGCTGAAAAAGGGTTTAATCCCCTCATCCTTGCTTCTCAAAAAGATGTAGTTCTTGTTGATTAAGGCAACTTTCTTGCTTGGAAGTTATTGATGGTACAGTGTTCATTCCTACTCGAGTTCTTGCTGGATAAGGTGACATATCAGTTGAGAATCCTACTTATGTGTTGTATGAGCAACAAGATTCAACTTCGGTTGTTTGGTTGCTTTCGATTGTGAGTCTAGTGCTTCAGGTGAATTATGTTTTTGGAAAAGATCAGGTTGCTGATATCTTCACCAAGCCATTGGCTTTCAGTAGTTTTGCTCGTTGTTGTGATAAGCTGAATGTAGTTTCTCTAACTCTTTCTTGGGATACGCAAGGGGAATATCAGTCAATGTTAGTAACAGTTAGTAGTTAGAGTCAGTTATTAACTACTAACTGATGGTAGTTAGCTAAGGTGGTTGTAGTCTGTTGAGACTAAAGCTTGTATAAAAGAATGTACAACTGATGTAAATGGTTAAGTGAAATATTATCAAGATTATTTCTGATAAAGGGCTAGATTGAAAAACTTTGGAAATTGAATACTATAAGCAAATGTGACTACGAGCCAAGGAAAGAGGACTAGGTGGATCTAAGTGGCAATTAAACCCTAGTAATGATTAAAGCATGGTGGAAGGCACCAACTCTTGATATTTGTGACTTAAATTGAATTTGATGAAATAAATTATTGACATTAGTATATATTAGGTAGAAAGAGTTGTGAAATTTAGTGAATAAAAGAAAAAGGAAAAGAAAAGAATTTGGGTTGTTTTCTTCTCTCCCAAACATGAGAAGCCATTGTTGGTAGAAGAAAATTTCAGCCAAGCTATTTGGGGCAAAAAGGGGTAAATTTTGAAGTTAGTTTTTTTAGTTAGTCTTAACTCAATTTTGTCAAATCGGGGGTTGATTTGTGCAATCTTTAGAAGTATAGGGACTTGCCATGAATGATTTTAATGTATTTGTGAACTTGGTTGTTAGATATTTAAAGTTAATGGTCAAACGTGGGTGTTTTGCTAAATGATTTGATGATTAGGTGTTTAAGGACTCATTTGAGAAAAATAGAAAATGCTATGTATATGTTATGCAATGCTGGAAATGTTGGGTTTGAAATGAATAGATGAAAGGACTTGATTTGCTTGTTCTTGCATGGATTGTGGTTAAATTAATGAATGTTGGTGTAAGGACTCACTTGTATAAATGCTAAAGTATTGAGGGTAAATTAGTAAAATTACCATCAAATGTTGCATGAACTCAAATTAATTATTTTGAGTATTGTGAATTGTAAATTTAATGGAATTGCATTGTCGATCATGTTGCACAACAACCGAACTTAAACCAAGGAAAGGCGAAAGTCACAGAGTAATCATCGGCATCTTTGAACGAACATGTGAGTCAAGGTAAGTTCGTATTGAGTTATTTCCTATACTACACCGTTTAAGGAATTTATTACTATTTACTTTGTAATGCTTATATATATATATATATATATATATATTGGTAAGTGAATGATGCGTATGTGGTTGTTATTTGCACTTTGGTGCCCCTGCTCACACTTCGGTGCCTCTGTTAGTAAAAAAGTACTCCTGCTTGAATCTAAAATGTTTTGATAGAAAGTAAAGAATGAATACAGAACTTGAGAGTTGTATAATTATTAACTTTACGTGTTCAGTATTAACTTTACGTTCTTACTACGCTATGTAAGCTTATTGAATTTTTTTTCATGTTGTTTTCTGGAGATCAGTTAGACCGGTTGGAAAGATCATTGGCAGAGCTCACACTATCTGTCTTTTGGTAGTTCTTTTATATCTCTTTTGGGTCATGGCATGTATCTAAGATGTTAGTTTCTTGAAGTTATGATATTGTTTTGGAACTTATTTTGTGTAAATCTCTAATTCAAATTCTTGAGTATAGTTCAACATTCTTGGTTAAATCTTTTGCTTGTAAAAATATGATATAATCTATGGTGCATTTACTTTGAGGAATTTTAGGTTTAGTGACATGAGTTAAAGAGATTTTATTGTGTTTTAGTCATAGGAATACATGTGGGTAGGTGTTGATTTAAGTCCCTAAACATATAGGTAAAGTTAAGCATGGTCTTGGTCAAATTTGGGCACACACGACCTACACACGGGCGTGTGCCCTAGGTGTGTTAGATGAAGGGTTCACATGGGCAGACACACGGGCGTGTGGTCAAAGTCCATATAGACACAAAGGCTGGCACACGGGCATGTAGCCCAAGTCAATATAGACACACGGTCTAGTACACGGTCGTGTACAAATTAGGTGCAGTACTCGCACAGCTTGGTACATAGCTGTGTGACCCATTTTCGAACCCACACACGGTCTGTGACACGATTTTGTGTCCCTTTTCGAGTGCATACACGGGCAAGTACACGGGTTGGCACACGGTCGTGTGCCCCTGTTTCACCAATTTTTTTAACTTTTTCCTGATCATTCTGATTTGTTTCAAATTAGTCTTGAATTGTTTTAAAGTTATTTTTAAGGTCTCAAAGGCACGATTTAAGGACAAATGAATAAGCTTGATTCGAAATTATATAGATGTATGATTGAGGTGATTCATTGTAACACCCCTTACCCGGTCCGATTTTCGAACCCAAGCAGATAGAAATTACCTTGAAATTCTTCCCAATTGACTGCTTAAAAATCCTTGTATTCCTCTTAAAATAGTGTTTCGTAGACATACTAAAAGAAGTTCTCGAGTTTTGAAGTCAATCGTATTTATCTTAGCTTAAAATAAACATTTTTAAGAATTTGATGGACTTCTATTGATACCTGATTGGGCAAGTATCAGTTGAAGTTAAGTTAGAAAACAAGTGAAAATATCTGCAAACTTCTACCGATAGTAGTGAGAATTCTTCCTATACAAGTATAGGTACTACTGAAACAACTTATACTTCTACCGGTAGTAAAAACTCCAGAGAGCATAGTAAATTCTTACTGCAGTTTCTACTGATACAAGTCAAAGCAAATACCGACACTTCTACAACTAGTGATACTTAAAGATACAACTACCGATACTAAAAAGTCCAGCAGCCAAACTATAAATTTGCCCTGTACTTTTACCGGTATTCATAAAAGTACTATCAATACAAGTACACTGGTTTTAAAAAGTCATTATTTCTTCAAGTTTTCATTTCCAAAACATTATTCTTCATTTCTTATAAATCATTTAATGGAAACAAAACATACAATGGACTTTTCACCTAAGTGATTACAAAGGTAACAAAATATCCAATCCTATACATGCCATTTAAAACCTAAGATAAGTAACCAAGAACTACCAATAAGTGGTCGGATAGTGTGATGACACTCTTACGATCCAGACGATCAGGCTTTCCAATGATATACAAGAACATAGAAAGTAATAACGTAAGCATGAATTGCTTAGTAAATTCATTTTAAGAAATTCAACTTACCAAAATGCATATTTCATAAGATATGTATTTCCATTCTTTTTCATATCTTCCATATACATATATAAAATTTCTTCTCAAGATTTACATGATTTCTATTTTGAGTTTCACTTCATATTTCAACTGTATTTTATCACATTTCTTGTATGTATTGCTACTTGTGAACCCGTGGGACCTTTGGAAGAATACATGAGTCAAAATTGTATCATTCTCACACTAAGTGTGCCTGTAATTTCCTGTATCATGTAGTGCTCACACGAGTTGTGAAATAAACCTGCTCACATGAGCTTTGGGTCGAGATGTTAAGCTACACGATGCTACTCACACGAGATGTGGAGAATCCTCAACATATGCCAGATCTCAACCATCGGTAAGACATCTAAGACCAGCACCCATATAACATGTAATGCTCGCACGAGCTGTGAAATGGGCCTGCTCACACGAGCTGTAGGTCGAGATGTTAAGCTACACAATGCTGCTCACACGAGCTGTGGAGAATCCGTAACATATGTCGGATCTCAACCATCGGTAGGACATCTAAGACCAGCACCCATATAACATGTAATTCCCGAATTCAGGTCATGTAACTCCCAGTATTCCTCCGAATCCAACGACATATATTCATGTCATTTCATATAATTCTATCATAATATTTTGTATCTCCTCAAAAAAATATAAACAATATAACCAAGTATGACAATTCAAGTTATATATATACATGAGAATAAACAACTTAAATTCAAGTTACAAACTTACCTCGGTTGTACAAAATGCACAAAAGAGCTGGCTATTATTTAATATTGAGATTTTACTTAAAAAATCACACAATTTGTGTGGCATTGCCATCCACTACACCAAGCATGGTGTAATTACTATATCACACCCTTAAGGTTCCTCCTTTGATTTGTTGTATCATTCCAATTATGAAACCTAAATTTTAAAACTTCTATCATATAGTCCTTTTTAATTTAATTCATCCTAAATATTAAGTTTTTTTTTCCATCTAAAATTTAATACAATTTTACATTCTTATTTAAACCTTAAATTAATACTATTTTATTGACGTCATTAGGAACGGGCCATTACATTTATAGTTGTCTTTTCGATGTTATTTGCTTGTACTATATGGTAATGCTTCGTAACCTTAATCCGACGATGAATGCGGGTTAGGAGTGTTACACATTAGGCTAATTTCTTCAATGGATGCGTGTGGGAGTGCTTATGCTCTGGTAAGGAAGATCAAATTGGAATATCACCATAAACCATGTCTATCGCAAGGCTAAAAAAGTTGGGAAAATGAGATCCCAGAATCCGAGTAGGCTGCAAGTTTTCACAGCAAGAGAAAGTTGCTGGAGATTTTGCGCCAACATGCTCCTAAGTGCTTTGTGTTGATAATATTAGGGTTTGTCGTCCCTCCCTTTAACATTAAGAGTTTTTGGGTCTCTCTCATATCGGGCCCAATCATAAGTATTTATTGGACTTTTAACTAGTACTTTATAATTCGATCCAACTCGATATTTGTTTTTCTATTTCTCAAAATAAACATCTCAATTAAATTCCAATTAAATAATCTTCTCAACCCAATTATAATTTCGTTAAAATCATGATGATTTTAATATAAAAATATATATGAGAAAATATATTTAATATTTCTAAATTCAACGAACCACTGTGATCAAATAATTTATTTTCATTTTCGAACTTCATTTTATTCAAAAAAACATAAATTCATTTTCAGGTCATTTTCATTTTGGAGAAAACCACATTCATTTCCAAATGATTCCATTTTCCATTTTCATTTCGTAGAAAACCGTAATCATTTTCAAATATTTCTCATTTCTCTATTTTCACCATATTTATTCATTTTTGTTCATTTGATTCAACATACAATTCATTTATAGTTTCAATGAACTAGTGGAAAGACCGATTAGACATATGCGATTATGATTCAAATGATTTATGATTAAGTTCCTTAAAGGGTTAAGAGTATACAAAACTATTGAACTTCTTCGAAAAATCAATTAATTCCCTACTTTTTTGTACTCAATTGCACCCTTGAACTATAAAGCTACAACTAATTAGGACCTTTAATTATTCGCTTTAACAGTTGATCGATAAAGTCTAACAATTCCATATTTTTCTACTTTTAAGATTATGTTTGCCAAATGACATACTATGATTGTGCCACATTGCAAAATTGATATTTTCTTTATAAATTTATTAAAAATATGACAAATATAAAAGTTAATAAGAATCATAAGAACTTAAAAAAATAGATTTTTAAAAAATATAGAAAATAATAAAAAGATTATTAAAAATTTAATACAAAATCATAAAAAATTATAGGAAATTATATAAAAAAGTAAAAAAATAAATAAATAATGATAATAATTGAAAATATCGAAATTGAAAAAAATTATAAACTTTTTTTCATTTTCCCGAAAAAAACAAATTTATATTAGAAAATTATAAATTATAAATTTTTTTATAGAAAATTTAAATATAATATAAAAAAGTACAAAAAATATAAATTTAATAGCCTACTTCGTTCACCACTTTGACATAAAAAAAAAGTTTAAATGAAATAAAAAACATGGTTTATTTTTTATCAGGAACAAATTCAAGAGGGTTGACAGGGTTTCAGTCTCACTTAAAATGAAAAAAATTTCATTTAGATCTTTGAATTTTTTTAAAAATTTTAATGAATAAAATTTAAATTATATTTTGACTCTTCAAAATAATAAAATTTTAATTTAATTTTTTAAAATTATATTTTTATTATCATAAAAATTTAATTTCGCCATCTTTAAAAAAAACTTTCTGATTTTGTCCCTGTTTCCAATGCTCTCAAGATAGTGAATGGTGACGCTGATAAGTTGGTAAATGCTACGCCAGAATGTTCTTTCAATTTTGTAATTCTTCATCTGTTGCTTCTTGCATTTGGGAGAAACTTGAGAGTAAAAAGTTGCTTTGAATCATTATGTTTGATTCCATCGAGCTTTAATTGAATTCAATAATTTTTTTTTTTGTTGGAAAAATGGCAAAAACATTTTTACAATTTTTATATTTTTCGTAACTTTCTACGTTTTCTAGATTTTTCGTATTTTTATCATTTAATAATTATTCACAATTATTTATTACTAATTTTATTTTTATAATTTTCTATAATTTTTAATGTAAATTTATATAATTATTTAGCATTTTCTATATTTTTAAAAACTATATTTTTATATTTTATGAAATTTATTAATTTTTATTGATTTTTAAGTTATTCTATTATATTTTTAAAACATATTTATGAAGAAAATAATCATTTGGCCAAATGGCACAATTGTAGCGTTGTACATGACAAACATAACCCACAAGACAGAAAAATCAAAACTATTAATTGAATATAATTCTACAGTTTAAAGGTGTAAAAAAAGTTTAGGGCTTAATTAAATTTTCAAAAAAGTTCAAGAGAGTTGAATTACATTTACAAATGAAGCCTTATCATTGTTGACAAACATTATGTTTATGAGACCTTAAGAATCAAGTTCGAGTCACATCATGCATAAGTATTAAGCGTGAATTTTTAATTTAAATAATTTTAATTGCCAAAATTGATAATGCATATTAATAATATTAATTTGATAAATTCAAAAATAAAAAATATAAATTAAATTAAAGATTAAATCTTAACTCGATTGACATGAATATTATTATCAATGTAAAAAAACGTAAATTCGAATGTGTTGAAATACATTATTATCTTATTTATTGATTAGAGAGAGAGAACATAAATAATTTTAAGTATTGTATAAAAAATTAATACAAATAAAATTATTATATATATATATATAAAGTAAAAAGTAAATTGTAGAATCGGAATCCGAATAATTCACCTTTGTTTATTTCCCCATAAATTTGTCTTGTTTAGGTGGCGGTCCTTTTTTTCCGTTTTATATAATTATTGGAATAATATAGCCTATGTATGACCAAATCAAACAAACGCAAATGATGATGACTGGGATGATGGCTGGGATGTTGAATAGTTTATTCTTACCACAAAATTCAAGCCTCCGCGTTTTACTAGAAACAATAACTGCAAACTTAGTATCAATTTGAATACTTCAAAGTTTGAATTAAGGTTTCACTATCAACTTTTTATTCGCATAACAGCGGAGGTAGAAAATTATTTTTGAAGGATCGAAATTAAATTATATATTTTTATAATAAAAAAATATAATTTTATTATTTTAATAGTTTGTATTTTTATAATTTTTAAAAGATTAAATCAAATTTTAATTATTTTTAAAGGGATCAAAATATAATTTTATTATTATTAATTTAAAATTTTATAAATTATATAAAATCTAAATAAAAAACTTTTGTTTTAAGAGAGGTCAGGATCTCTTCCTTCTCCACTAACCCCATATTTTTTTTTACTTTTTTTCATTTCATTTGATTTTATAACGTTCATCATAATAGATAAAATAATAATAAGAAACAACCAATTAAAATAATGCATAATGATTTATTTGATTCTCTAATTTTATAAAAAAATTATTTTAATCATTTATTTAATTTTTTACCATTTTAATTATTAGAATTACATTTTTATCAAATCATCTTTAAATAAAAAATTAACATTTTTTAATTTTATTGATATTTCATACAAATGAATTATCATGTAAATTCGTAAATTTACTAAAAAAAATAAACCATTTCAATTATCATCTCCATGCAATAATTCTTTTGAATTTTAAAATTTGCTTCATTTTGGCCTTTTATCTGCCTTCAATCATTTTTTACTTACTAATTAAATCAATTTGATTTCATTCTTTATAAAATTATAAAGACATTATATATTCTAAATACATTAAAATTTAAACTTTATTACTATTTATTTTAGTCATACCTACATTATATGTTCTATAGTAATATGAGGTTTTAAAAAGAAAAATAAATACATATGGAGACTTTGTCGACGGTGGATTTAGTAGCTGGTGCAAACAGTGTTGGGTCAAACCTAGGTATTGGGAAAGCAATGAAAAGGTCCACACTCGGACTAATCTGCACTTGGATTTTGATGAACCAATAGTGGATGCCAATGGGCAGAAACTTGCAACGGTGGTCACCAAAGCATCTTACAAATCAACACTTTTAGGATTTACATCGAAATCTCTAGACGGTGGGTTTTGGGAGGAGGCTTTCCCTCTGCGGGAGGGAGATATAGTCACAAGATTGATTGAAGGTGTGCCATCGATCAAGTTCTCGGATCGAGTTATAGATTTCATCCAAAGGCAAATGGCTAAATCGGTTGTGGTTAAACTTTTGGGGGGCTGAATCGGTTTTAATGTACTAATGAACAATATCACCTCCCTATGGAACCCTCAAGGTCAGTTTCAATTGATAGATTTAGAAAATGATTTCCATCTAATTCGACTATAGGAGGAGACAGATTACAGTAAGGTGCTGACTGAGGGGCCATGGGTGGTTTTTGGGAAATACTTATCAGTCCGACCATGGTTTACTGACTTTTCGACATCCCAAAGCGGATTCGAATTCCAGGTGGTATGGATCTGTCTTCTAGGGTTACTAGAAGGCTACTATACGGAGTGCTTGCTGAGGGTCATCGGGCAACTTGTTGGCTCTGTTATCAACTTGATGCTCATACTGATGGTGGATAATGGGGACATTTTGCACGTCTAGCGGTGAGCATCGATTTGCGGCGTCCTTTGGTGTCCAAAATTTGGGTTAATGGAAAACTACAAAGAATTGAGTATGAGGGACTCCCTAACATTTGTTTCTCTTGTGGTATGATCAGCCATGGATCTGATGGTTGTGCTGGGATGATAGTGGCTTCCTCCATGGATACGATGGATGAGCAACTATTATCGAAGGAAGTTTTTGGATTAGATAAGAAAGTTGCGGAGGAAAACTATGGGTCTTGGATGGTGGCTGAGTGAAGAAAGGGTAGGGGTTGATTTTTTGGTGACGAAAGGAATACCGGAGATGGGATTACCGTAGGTGATTTGAGACTTTCGACATTGATTGAGGAAAATGGAAAGGAAATCAAAGGGAATATAAGGGACATTAATGATGGATTATCTAAATCTGTGGAATTTATGGAAAATCTAGACAGTGACGGCAAACAAGTAGATATTTCAAGGGCTGGGGAGTCTAAGGTCAAGCAACCAAAGATTAAAAACATAAAGCAAATTAGTGGACCCAAAACGACTTTTAAAGTATTGAAGCCCAATGTGGGCAGACTGGGCCTAATGCAAAACAACAAGGTGGGATTAGCAAGTGGGCTGGTGAATTCAAACAATAATGGCAGACTCGAACGGGAGAAAGCATTGGCTTTTGAGCAAATCATAATTTCGAACAAATTGCATTATGAGACCCATTCAGCAATTAAGTTCATAGAGGAAAATAAAACTACTACTAAATATGACAAGGAGAATTTGGTTTTCTTCTTAGGGAACACGAATACTCCTTAGATCTTCAAGAATGGTGATAGCTCGAGTAAAAAACAAGGGAGACCACCAGATAAGACGATAGATCTTGATGTGGCAATGGAAGGGTTAGTTAGTGGAATTGAGAAGGAGACTAATGAAGCTCACCTTTTGGCTAAGGCTACAATTGTGAAGGAGAATACGATTATGGAAGTAACTAGTAGAGCTACGATATCAACCTAAGCTTTCTTTGGGTTCTATTCCGTTACTTTATTTATATTATTTTTTATGAATACTAAAATTCTATGTTGGAATTTCTACGGGACTGATCACCCTCGATTTCATAGTATGATTAAAGAATACTAGAAGAAATTTGCTTCTGACATTATCTGCTTACTTGAGACTCGGATCAGTGGTAGTAAAATGGATGGGATTATTATGAAGCTAGGTTATTGTAACTCATTCAGGGTGAAGCCAACAGTTTTTCTCGGGGAATTTGGCTCTGCTGGAATAATGATGTCTTGGTTGATATTATCAGTACACACCCGCAGGTGGTTCATGTTAAGGTTTGGTCAACTCTTCAAACCAATCAATTTTTTACTTTCTTTGTATATGCAAGTCCTCACTGTACAATAAGGAAGGAGCTATGACTTTATCTTAACTCGATAACTAAGATGATGGATGGTCCCTGGATCATCATGGGAGACTTTAATTTTATTTGGGATGGGTCAAAACGGGTTGGGAGAGCAGACATTACTCATGCTAGCTATCGTCGATTCTGATAATTTCTCTTTAATAATGCTTTGAAGGATTTGGAGGCCACTTGTGCTAAATTTACGTGGTATACGGGAGGGCTTTCTCAAAGATTACACATGGCAATTTGTAATCTGGATTGGGAATCGTTTGCTCCTAAATGTATAGTCAGGATTCTTCATCGTTTGAAATCAGATTATCGTCCGATCCTTATTTCTCTACAGTCACCTAAAGATCAAGGAGATCATCCCTTTTGTTGTTTGGCCAATTGGTTTAGTCATGCATATTTTGGCAACATTGTACGAAGTAATTGGAAAAATGACTTACCAGCCTTGGAGAACTTAAATCATTTCCAAGAGGTGGGTTAAAATTTTGAACAAAAGTTCTATGGGAAAATGTTTGCTAAGAAGAGAAGTCTAACCAATGAGATAAAAAGAGTACAAAGAGTTTTAGATTTGAGACACTCGCATACACTCCAACAACAGGAAGCTAGCTTGCGATATGAGCTTCAGGAAGTGCTGTCGCATGAAGAGCTTCTATGGTTTTAGAAATTTAGGGCGGAATGGTTAAAGCATGGAGATAGGAACACTAAGTGCTTTTACAGTCGCACTTTGACTAGACATTGAAGGAACAATATTGAGGGACTCGTAATTAACACAAAATGGTATTTTGAGGAGGATGTTTTAAAACGAGTGTGGGACTTCTTCAATGAACTCTACATTATGGATTATCGGGTTAGTGGTGAATTATCATCTTTCAATAATTTCCTTGCTTTAGCTAATGATGAGTTGCAAAATTTATTATGTATGGTTTCTAATGAGGAAGTTCGCTAAGCTGTCTTTAGCATGGCTCCTCTTAAGGCTCTTGGGGTGAATGGTTTTCATGCTAGCTTTTTCCAAACTTAGTGGGAAATGTTAAGACCTTCTGTCTGTGAATTTGTATGAAGTAGTTTGAATGGGCGGTGTTTGGATCCTATTCTGAATAGAACCTTGGTTGTTCTAATTCCGAAGGTTCAAAGTCCGAAGAGGATTAATCAATTTAGACCTATAAGTCTCTGCACTGTTCTATACAAAGTTCTCACTAAGATATTAGTCAATAAATTGAGGCCCCTCATGGTGAAATTGATAGGCCAGAATTAGTCGAGCTTTACCCTAGGAAGAGACATCACGGATAATATCATTGTTGCTCAAGAGGTAGTCCATTCTCTAAGGAATTTTCGTGGGAATAAGAGAGGTATGATTTTAAAGATTGATCTTGAGAAGGCATATGACAAACTATGTTAGGATTTCCTTAGAATACGTTAGCAAAGGCATGTTTTCCTGAGCAGTTGATTAACGTTATTATGCAATGTGTTTATTGTGCTTCGTTTCAAGTCTTATGGAATGGAAATACTATTGATGCTTTCCAACCTTCGCATAGGTTAAGACAGGGAGATCCACTATCTCCATACCTGTTTGTTCTCAATATGGAATGATTAGGGTACCTTATTAAAGATGTGGTTAGGGATGGACAATGGAAACCGTTAACTTTATCTAGGAGGGGCCCTGCGATTTCACACTTTTTTTTTGCTGATGATCTTATGCTATTCTGTGAGGCTAGCATGGAGCAAGCGATCGTGGTGGATAACATCCTGAATTCTTTTTGCTACTTCTCTGGGCAAAGGGTGAACGTGTCTAAATCCTAAGTTTTTGTTTCTCCTTCTACACCACAACACATTATTGAAGGTATCTGTAATTATTTAGGATTTAGTTCGGTGGGGAACCTTGGGTTTTATCATGGAGTGCCTTTACTCTATAACAGAGCGACATATAGTTTTTTGACATAATTGTCAGTAAGATTCGGGAAAAATTATCTAGTTGGAATGCACAAACTCTATCCATGGCTGGGAGTATAACTTTGGCTAAATATGTTCTCTTTTCCATCCTAAATTATTTTATGTACACTGTTAGAATCCCAATTTCGATATGTTTGAAGATAGAAAAAATTGCTCGAAACTTTATTTTGGGTTCATCTCTTGAGAACCGTAAGACAGCTTTAGTGGCTTGGGATGATATTTGCAGACCTGTTGATAATGGAGGTTTGGGAGTGCTAAAGTTATGTGATCAGAATATAATATGCGTGAGTTATTTCCATCTTCGATAGCTCATAGCAATTTCTCCTACATTTGGAATACTTTACCACGAGTTTGGTCTGAAGTTATTGATAATGTATATTAGGCTATTGGGGATGGTTGCACCACCAATTTTTGGAATGATAACTAGGTCAAGGACCTTGGCCCTTTACGTGACTTTCATTTGGGATCGAATCCAATGGATAACACTTTAAGGGTGTGTGACTTTGTGACAAGGAATGGCTTGTGGAATTGGGATCATCTCAAGTTGCTAGTCCTTAGCTATGTGTTATTTCACATAGCAGCTATTATGCTGCCTAATGGGGAGATGGGTTCGGATTTTTTGCTTGGAAATGGAGTGAAAATGATAACTTTTCTTCCTCTCTGACTTATAAAAATTTATTCTCTGTTTCTAACATGGATTCGAGTATTTGGAGGTTGATTTGGGCAACTAAAGTATCGCAGCGCATATGGGTTTTTCTTTGGATACTATGGTGAGGGCGATTGCTAACAAACTTTGAAAGAAGACTGCATCACATGTCCATTGATGCCTCGTTCCGTGCGTGTGAAGACTGTTTAGAGACAGTAATTTATGCACTAAGGGATTTCCCCTTTGTGAAGAATATTTGGTGCACTATCCTCTCACGGCAAGTACACAATACTTTCTTCTCCCTATCTTGTTTAGATTGGTTGTCGTAGAACATACAAGAAAGGGGTAAGCTATAAAATGATGATGTGGAATGGCAATCTATTTTTACAATCCTTTGTTAGTTAATTTGGAAGTCTAGAAATGAAGCTATTTTTTTGAATAGCAATAGAAGCTCTCATTTGGTTATTGATACAGGTCGTGCATAGGCTCGAAGTTATTCATGATTTGGATGTTAAGCTGAAACTCTTTATGGCACATACCCATTATTCGAAGTGGGTCTATCCAAAAATAGGATAGGTGAAACTCAATACGGATGGGGCAGTTTCTACTAATGGAGAGGTCATAAGAGGGGTTATACGAGATTCCAATGGTGGTTGGCAATGGGGATATAATCTGACTTTTAGGAGTGATTCAATCTTCAAGGTAGAGGCGAGAGCTTTGTTAGAAGGACTCATCTTGGCATGGGATAAAGGTTACCGGAAAATTGAAGTTAAATGTGACAGTGCTTTATTGATCAGTGTGCTCTTAACGGATGGGGGGATGAGTAGCAGTTTTGTTGAAATACAATTAATTCAGCAGCTTTTGCAACGTAAATGGGAAATTCAACTTCGACATATTCCAAGGAGAATTAACAAAGTTGCAAACCATATGGCTAAGGTTTCTCATTCAAGAGATGCTTTGCTTCGACTATTTACATCGCCACCAACATCAATTCTTTGTCTACTTGAGGAAGATCGGCAAGTATTTGTTTCGTCTTAATTTAGTATTTATTATGTAATCGCTTAATACTTTTTTTTTACCAAAAAAAGAAAAAGAAATACTAATATTTACATCACGGTTTTTTAACACATGACACTATTCATCTAAAGCACTTATTTACAATTCGAATAAATTACTCTTTTACTCTTTAACTTTTAATTTTATAAATTATTACTTGCCTTTTGTTTAAAATTTTTCTCTATAATTTTTTAAATATTAAATATAAAATTGATTTTAAATAAGTTACCTCTTTACTTTAAGATTTTACTTAATTGAATTAATTTTTAATATTATAATATTAAAATTAATGAATATTAAAATTTTAAGTTTAAAATATAGTTTTTAAAAAAAAAGAAGCATATTAATAACATTTATCAAACTAAATTTATATTTTTCAATTATAATAAAAGTTAGTTATATTCATTGATTAAAATAAAACAAAAAATAACTATAAAATTACTGTTGAAACCATCCTTTTTTGGAAAACGACGTGTCTCGAAAAAAAATCATTTTCAAAATTGATAAATAATGGGAGTCGCCACCAATCCTTTATTCGGTGTGATTGAATCACCACAAAACGTCTTAAAAGCCGTTTTGAAAACATGTAGGTCTTTGAAATCCAGAAAAATGGATTCGGGAGTCGGTTACGCATGAGGAAGGATTAGCACCCTCATGCGCCCAAATTGGTACTGTATTGATTATTTTCGGGTCTTAATTCGTGACATTTAAAAGTTCAAATAAAGCTTAAAATACGATCCTTGAATGCACGAATTAAGTTTAAAAGAAATTGAGTTTGTTTGAAAATCCCGCTATTTCAGAGTGATCGAGGAAGAAAAGCTACGTCCAGTGAGTTAGGGCACGACATTTCAAGATCCAAAAATAATGAGCTTTCCTTTGTAAAACCTTTTGAAACTTTTGCGAAAAGGATGTTTGATTATCTTGATTTGAAGAAAGGGTGCACCTAGTAAGTTAAGGCGCAATATTTCGAAATCGAAGATAAGGAAACATTGCCTCGATTAAGGGTATTTGATTATTTCTATTTGAAGGAAAATTGCGCCTAGTGAGTTAAGGCGCAAATTTTCGAAACCCGAAATAAAAGAATATTGCCTCGATTTTAAAGTTTTTATGAAAAAAGGACAATTTCGAAGACAAGAAGTTTAACAAGAATAAGCAGCTAATGATGGATACTAAATAACGCGAAGCAAGATAAATAAGAAGATAAGTTATTCACGAAAGAAATCAAGGATACGAAATACGAGTGCATAATAAAAAATGCAAATATTGATGAGAAAGAAGAAAAGGTGCAATCGGAGTTCGAAATGAGACCTTCCGGATGCACGGGGGCAAAATGGTAGTTATGGGGAAGGTTTAGAGTCAAAAATGGGATTTTTGGAAGTTCGAGGGTAAAATGGTAATTTTTGGAAGGTTTAGGGTAAAAAATGGGACTTTTTAGAAGTTTAGGGGTAAAATGGTAATTTTTGGAAGGTTTAAGGTTAAAAATGGGATTTTGGAAGTTCGGGGGTAAAATGGTAATTTTTGGAAGGTTCGGGGTTAAAAATGGGATTTTTGGAAGTTCGGGGGTAAAATGGTAATTTTTGGAAATTTAGGGTTAAAAATGAGATTTTTGGAAGTTCGGGGGTAAAATGGTAATTTTTGGAAGGTTTAGGGTTAAAATGAGATTTTTGGAAGTTCGAGGGTAAAATGGTAATTTTTGGAAGGTTCGAGGTTAAAAATGGGATTTTTGGAAGTTTAGGGACCTTCGGGGTAATAAAACCAAAAAACAGGTGACACGTGGCAGCCCCTGAGGCGTCCAAAAGTCAGAGGACCCTTTTGAAAACCAGTGAAAATTTTCGGGGCAATTTTGTAATTAAAAGGAACTTGATTTGACGATTAAATTAAAACAAACTAAAAATAAAAGGGACCGTTTGTAGAAATAAACCTAAATAATGACATGTGGTAGCCTCTGGTGCTTTTAAAGGGTTGAAGGACTTAATTGAAAAACCATGAAAATCATTGGGCCAGTTTAAAAGTAATTAAAAGTACGAGAAGAACCTGATTGAAAATTTGGGAAAAAAAGCGGAATGACTAAATGCAGAAATATACCATTAATCAAAAACACGCGGATCCTGAGTCGGGTCGAATCAGATCCGGGTCGATTATGGATGTTTTAGAGGAACTACGTCATTTTTATGCCGAATACCCTCTCCAAAACGCTGCCGTTTCGGCGAGGGTATTTAAGGCCTAGACCCTTTGAAAAAAATAGCCTTTCTTTCATTTTCTTCAAATTTCAGAAAAAAAATTGAAAACCCCCCCATTTCCTCTCAAGTCCCCTCCGTGGCCAGCCATGTCCGGCTGGTCGGGCTGGTCGGCGTCCGACGCGCTTAGGCCGCACGCGCACTGCCGACCCCCCCGCGCGTGGTCATCGCGCACCGCCGGTGATCTTCCGGTACATGCCCCGTCTTTCCACGCGCCACGCGCCTCCTTTGAAGGTAAACCGTCATTTTTTCCTGCTTTTCCTTTTTACACCCTTTTAAAACGGAGATCGGGTTCAGATCTGGTGAGATCGAACCCCGATCTTTATTTTTAACAGTTTTTTTTAAAGAAAACCCTTTTCTTTTCTCTTTTGTTACTATTTTTATTATTAACCGCCTTGATTCTAACTTTGTTTTTTTTTTTTTGCAGATTCAAGCGTGATGCGGTGTTGGCGCGATTCTAGGTTTCAGCTGAGGCTCCGTCGATGGCGACACAGATCAGGGAAGTACCCTCTGACCGTTCGAATGCCTTTTTTATTATTAATTATTATTTTTTTAAAAGATATTATTATTATTATTATTGTTTAAAAAAATTATTATTAATAAATATTTTGAAAAACCGCCCACTTGTCATTAATGCCATTATTATTCTTGTTATTAACCAATTATTATTAATGATCATTAAGAAACGTTTTGAAAATAACGTAAATAAATAACAATGAGGTATTGAATGCATGCATCGAAACTGAATGTGATTTTGAATAGTGGTAAATATTTATTGAGTATACCTGGCTTTTATAGCCTGCTTACAATAATTCCTTTTTGTCCTATGCAACTAAATATTCATCTAATATGTTTTTTCTTTCTTCAAAGGTTCGGCGGTGGCAGTGGCGGTAGAAGCAATCGGTGGCAGTGACGATAGAAGTAGTCAGTGGCAGGGCAAGTTGGAACTGAAGAAGAAACTGCTTAGGCTGACGTGGCGCACTCTGAGTGGCTGGAGAAGAGGTGGCTGGTGCAAGTTGCCCAGCAGGTTAGGAATAGGCTAAAGTTTGGGCCTATTTGGGCCATTTTAGTTTAAGTAAATTTTGGTCCGGAATTTGGGCCATTTGTAATTGGGCCATTTAGGTCTGTACTTTGCTTTGGACTATTTTAATTGGACTTTTCTAAATTTAATTTTATAATAAATTTAAATTTCAAATAAAATTAAATTTAAAATAAACTTAAATTTCAAATAAATTCAATTTCCAACGGGCCCAGACAAATGTGGGCTTCAACAACTGCCCCTCTTTGCTTGTTGTTGTGTAACAAGAACGGAGCAAAGACTCAAAAGGATGCTCAATTTGTCTGGTCTTATCTCTTCGACGATCTTCCTTCAATTGGTCCACTTCCTGCTTTGTTTAATTGTTTGATTTTTCCACATCTACCTCTGCATCAGGACTTCATCTTGCCTGTAGTCTTTGAGTTCGGTTTTATTGATTTGGTCTTCTTCTCAATATCTCATCAGGAAGATGACTGTATCGTTTGTTTCAATTCGCTTCTCTATACCTCATTAGGAATACGAGTTTGGTTCACTTCTCAATATCTCATCAGGAAGCTAACCTTGTATTGTTTCGACTTGCTTTTCAGTGTCTTCTCAGGCAGCTGGGGGTTCGAAGATTTTGTTTGCTTTGAGCGTGAGTTTGATTTGGTCTTCTTCTCAATATCTCATTAGGAAGATGACCGCGTCGTTTGTTTTATCCGCTTCTCTGTATCTCATCAGGAAGACGAATTTGGTCTAATTCTCTGTATCTCATCAGGAAGCTAATTACTTCAACACGCTTCTCAGTATCTCATCAGGGAGCTGTGGTTCGAAGATTTGCTCATGTCGAGCATGGGTTTGGTTTGGTCTTCTTCTCAGTATCTCATCAGGAAGATGACCGCGTTGTTCGTTTCAATCCGCTTCTCTGTATCTCATCAGGAAGACGAATTTGGTCTACTTCTCCGTATCTCATCAGGAAGCTAACCGTTTATTACTCCGATCTGCTTCTCGGTGTGTCATCAGGAAGCTGGGATTCGAAGACTTGCTCACATCGTGCGCGGGCTTGGTTTGGTCTTGTTCTCAATATCTCATCAGGAAGATGACCGCGTTGTTTTGTGGGTATCGCAATTTGCCCTGTGATTGGGGTAAAGTTTTGGATTCCCGTATCTCCTCAACTTTTCCCTTGATGGTCTTAATGATTCATCCCATCATGTGGCGGGGATGTGACCTGGGAAATATGCTTCCATGGGCCTCTATGAGAACGTCATGATTTAGAATGAATTAAATGCTCCTAACTTGCATGAATGTGTATGATGAATGTCAGATTTGTTTATTATTAATCAGGTCAGCATGGTTTGTCGCCTGTCCCAAATTCTACTTTTGATGTGTTGCTCCGTCATTTCTGGGTTGTTCCGGAAGTGTTTGTTTTCAAGCTTGTCTTCCAGTTGATAGTCTTATTTCGGGCTTCTAGTAATTTTTGAAAACTCCAGAATAATGCTCGTAACTTTTTGTATGATTTTTTAGTTCATTACCCATTATTTAGATGCAAAAATGCTTGGAAGTCGTATTTCAAAAATTTAAAGGAGACAAAATTAAGAAAAAGAATCCAAGGAAACGATCATTAGTTTGAAAGTTGCCGAGTATACAAGGAAGAATAATTGGTTGCCCCAACTATCACAAAATGCACTAACTTATTTGAGAATCACTCCTAATTTCTGATGTGTGCCTAGAAGATCTAGAGTGCTTTGTTGATATTTCAAGTTGTAACCTTCCTTTCTCTCGTCGACCCGTTCTTTGGTCCTGAGCCACCTTTTGCAGGTTTTCAACTCGAAGTCCCCTTGGTTCCAGGATGCCTTTTGCGAGTTTTCATCCTGGATTTTTTTTAGACGCCCTTTGCGGGTTTTCACCTCAACTTCCATTTTGTTTTAGGCGAAGTATTTTTTTACTGAGTCTGAATTGACGGGGTTGTACAGTTCCTTGCCATCCATCTTTGTTAAGATGAGAGCTCCTCTTGAGAAAACCTTTTTTACCACATAAGGCTCTTTCCAATTGGGCATCCATTTCCCACGGAAATCTTTGTGTATGGGAAGTATCTTTTTCAAAACTAGATCTTCCTCATAGAATTCCCTGGGACGAACCTTTTTGTCGTAAGCTCGCATAATTCTTTTCTGGTACATCCGACCATGTCGAATGACTTTTAATCTCTTTTCCTTGATGAAATTCAATTGGTCATATCAAGCTTGGACCCATTCAGCCTCGTCAAGTTGAAGCTCCGTTAAGACTCGAAGGGAAGGTATTTCAACCTCAATAGGTAAGACTGCTTCCATACTGTATGCCAACGCGAATGGTGTTGCCCCAGTAGAAGTTCTGACTAAAGTTCTGTAGGCAGAGAGGGCAAATGGTAGTTTTTTGTGCCATTCCGTGTAAGTCTCAATCATTTTGGCCACAATCTTTTTGATATTCTTATTAGCTGCCTCCACAGCTCCATTCATTTTTGGGCGATAGGGAGAAGAATTATGATGCTTAATTTGGAACTGTTCACAAACTTCTACTATCGTGCTGTTGTTCAAATTGAGGGCATTGTCGGATATGATCCTTTCGGGCATTCCATATCGGCAAATGATTTCCTTTTTCAAGAACTTGCTAACCGCAGACTTGGTAACATTTGCATATGAGGTTGCCTCTACCCATTTAGTGAAGTAGTCGATCACCACAAAGATGAATCTATGGCCATTGGAAGCTTTTGGAGAAATCGGCCTGATGACGTCCATGCCCCACATAGAAAAAGGCCAGGGAGAGGTCATGACATGAAGATGTGATGGAGGTACATGGATCTTGTCTCCATATATCTGGCATTTATGGCACTTCTTGGCATAATTGATGCAATCTCCCTCCATACTAGACCAGTAATACCCAAATCTCATTATTTGTCGGGCCATCGTGAAACTATTGGCGTGTGTCCCACAAATGCCTTCGTGAACCTCTTCTAAAATCTTTTTAGCTTCAATTGCATCGACACACCTTAGCAACACTTGATCTTTTCTCCTTTTGTACAAGATTTCCCCATCCAGGACATATTCACTAGCTAGTCTTCGTAGTGTTCTTTTTTCATTTTCTAAGGCTTGCTCGGGATACTTTTGATCTCTCACAAACTGAAGAACATTCTAGTACCAAGGGTGATCATCTTTTTCCTCTCCATCCTCTGTCTCAATATCGCAACAATGAGCAGGAGCTTCATTGACACTCATCTGAATGTGCTTTACATTTTCCGTTCTACTCACCTTAATCATTGAGGCTAGAGTGGCAAGAGCATCCACCATCTGATTCTCTTCCCGTGGGAGGTAATGGAATGTGACGTCATCGAATTCTGTGATCAACTCGAGGACCAATTTGCGATAATCCATTAACTTGGAATCCCTTGTTTCCCATTCTCCTTTTAGTTGATAAATTACCAGTGCCGAGTCTCCATAAATCTCCAAAACTTTGATTCCCTGTTCTATAGCCGCACGGAGTCCCAATATACATACTTCGTATTCAGCCATATTATTCGTGTAATCAAAATCAAACTTGCTGATGAAAGGGTAATGATCTCCCTCTGGTGGTACCAAGACTGCTTCGACCCCATTGCCTGTGGCGTTTGACGCTTCATCGAAATTCATCCTCCGAGGTCGTTCTTTCGTGTCTTCCTCTTCAGTAGTCGCAACATACATTAAATCCTCATTCGGGAAATCGAAGTCTATAGGCTCATAGTCTTCTAAAGCCCTACTTGCTAGGAAATCTGCTATCGCACTTCCTTTTATTGCTTTCTGATTGACATAGACTATATCAAATTCAGAGAGCAAGATCTGCCATCGAGCTAACCTCCCATTTAATGCTGCTGATTCCATCAAATACTTCAGAGGATCCAATTTCGAAATCAACCAAGTGGTATGATATAGCACGTATTGTCTTAATCTGCGTGTAGTCCAGACGAGTGCACAACATAATTTCTTAATAGGTGAATATCGTGTCTCGTAATACATGAATTTCTTGCTGAGATAATATATCGCCTTTCTTTCTTTCCGAATTCATCATGTTGGCCTAGTACACATCCCATGGAATTTTCAAAGACTGTTAAGTACATGATCAATGACTTATTAGGAATCGGAGGTACCAAGATGGGAGCCTTGGATAAATAGTCTTTGACCTTATTAAAGGTTTCCTGACATTCATCATCCCATACACCCGGGTTGCACTTTCTAAGCAGGCGGAAGATAGGATCACATTTCTTAGTTAACTGCGAGATGAACAGAGCAATGTAGTTTAGTCTTCCTAAGAACCCTCGAACTTCTTTTTGAGTGTTGGGCAGTGGTAATTCCTGTATAACTTTGACTTTTTCCGGGTCAATTTCAATTCCTTTTTTGCTGACCACAAAACCTAACAATTTTCCTGATGTGGCCCCGAAAGTGCATTTGGCTAGATTCAACTTTAGTTGATATTTTCTTAGCCTTCCAAATAACTTTCATAGGATTCTTACATGTTCCTCCTCCGTTTGAGACTTCGCAATCATGTCATCGACATAAACCTCAATCTCTTTGTGCATCATGTCATGGAACAGGGTCACCATAGCCCTCTGATAAGTTGCCCCTGCATTCTTGAGTCCGAAGGGCGTCACTTTGTAACAAAATGTTCCCCATAGCGTGACAAAAGTGGTTTTGGTCATATCCTTAGGGTCCATCCTTATCTGGTTATACCTAGAAAAGCCATCCATGAAGGAAAACAGGGAATGTCCTGTCGTATTGTCGACTAGAGTGCCGATGTGGGGCAAAGGAAAATTATCCTTTGGGCTAGCTTTATTTAAATCTCAATAGTCCACGCACATACGCAGCTTTCCATCTTTTTTGGGAACGGGGACTATATTAGCTACCCATTCAGAGTATTTAACCACCTGAAGGAAACCGACGTCAAATTGTTTCCTGACTTATTTTTTTATTTTTAACAACACATCCGGCCTCATCCTTCGAAGTTTTTGCTGCACAGGCTTGTTTTCTTCCTTTATAGGGAGTTTATGCACCACAATGTCAGTACTTAAGCCGGGTATATCTTGGTAAGACCATGCAAAAATATCTTAGAACTCTTGAAGCAGCTCGATCAGATTCCTTCTGGTTTCTACGGAGATACTTGTCCCGATTTTCACCTCCTTCTCTTCGTCTTTATGCCCCAGATTAATAACTTCCACTGGGTCAGAATAAGGCAGGATCTGTTTTTCTTCTTATTCCATCATTCTTAACAAATCCGAAAGTAAATCACAATTTTTCTTATCTTCAAAGTCCTGAAGTTCTTCCCAACACATTTCTTGCTCGAAGTGGGTTCCAGGTTAGCGTCAGGATTGCCCATATTATTGATATCCGAGGATCTGTCAAAGAATGAAAGGAAGGTCCAAAGAGAGAAATGAATTCGTGAAAGAATGGCTATATGGTATATGTATGTGTATGCATGTATTGAACCTTGTTTATTAGATACGTACGAATGGTTTATTAGGCCGAATTTAAGAAATGAAAGAGTAGTTATGGAAAGAGTATAAAATGAAAAAGTGCGCTTCATTCAAAATAACCGAGCAATGATCACGGGCCCTTTTACAAAAAAGATCCATATTGCTTTCGAGCCTAAAGCAATAGGTGTTTTCGAGCATTACTCTGAGGAAATCTTAAAAATTACAGGAAGTTCCTCCATGGTCCAATTATTCAAAGTGCTTCCTAGTGTACACAGACCAAATTTCGATGGATTCCCTTTCTTTCCTTCATCGGATATAGCATTAATGCCTAGGTCTTTTATGATGCCTTCCTTGGTTCCGATTGTCACTTGCTTCTTTTCCTGCTGGTTGATCACTTCTCCTAAGACGAAAGTCTCATAGATGTGCGAGAAAACCATGGGTTCCCACGAGATATCCCTTCCAACCAGCCTAGCCCTCCTTCTTTCTTGCCTCTTCTCCAACTCTTTTCTCTTTTGTTTTGTGTCTGGCTTGTATCCCAGGCCATAACGATCCCGTTTTTCTATTAGCATCGGCACATCAACTATTCCTTGGAGGTATTTTCCCAGTCCTTTCCCAGGTCTCTTTCCTTTTCCAACTGTCAATTTCAAAACCATCCTGGTGGTTGATGATATTGTAGGCACCGGTATTTTCCTCCCTTCCGAAATGAAGGTTGCATTGACAAACTCCAATGAGCGGAAAGAGCATTCCATAGCCTCCTCGTCTATTCTCACATAGGGTGAATCGCTTGTTATGGACGCGATTATTTCCTCCTCAGCATTAATCGTGATCGGCAGCCCTTCATTTTTCAGCTTCACTTTCTGGTGCAAAAAGGAAGGTACTGCCCCAGCTGATTGGATCCATGGTCTTCCTAGCAAACAGTTATAAGTGGGCTTAATATCCATTACTAGGAAATCTACTTCATACGTGTTTAGCCCAATTTGAAGGGGTATTTCAATCTTCCCCATTTCCTTCCTTTCTGTCCCATCAAATGCTCTTACTATGTTATTACACCCTTTCATGTGAGAGCTATCGATTGACAATCTTTGTAGTGTAGCTAGTGGTAACACATTCAGGGCTGAACCGTTGTCTATGAGTACTCCTGGTAGCGTATACCCTTTACAGCGGGTAGTGATGTGTAAAGTCTTGGTGGATCCTATTCCTTCCGTTGGTATTTCATCATCGCTAAAAGAAATGAAGTTTTCAGCACTCACATTATTGACCAATCGATCTAGTTTGTTGACGGAGATGTCATTTGCTACATAGGTTTCGTTTAGCACCTTCATTAGTGCGCTTCGATGAGCTTCTGAGCTTAAGAGCAATGACAAGATTGATATACGAGCAAGCTATTTGTGTAGTTGCTCTACCACATTGTATTCACTATGTCTTAAGAACTTTAAAAACTCATTTGCCTCATTCTCAGTCACAAGCTCGGTGATGGGTGCTTCCGGCTTGTTGGTCGTTCCTTTCTCAGGCTCACACATTCTAGCTTTCTCTTTATTGACCTCTTTTTCTTCATTCTCAAGGTCATAATTCTTACCGCTTCGGGTAACAAGGTTAACGTCCTTCCTATGTTCCCCCTCCTTTGGTACGGTCACATTGCAATTGTAACTCCATGGGACCCTTCTGCTGTCTTTGTAATGAAACGTTGTGGGCTTTTGTATAATAATGCGGGGGGTTGTTGGTTCTCTTGTCATGCCACGGATAATCACCTTGGGACGATTGCTTCCATAAGTCTTAGATGTCCCGTTTTCAAAGGCGCAAACATCACTAGCTTCCACTCCCTCTTCAAAGAATTCCAGCTCTCAGTTATCCATCATCCTTTGGACCACAGCTTTGAACTCGATGCAACTTTGAATTTTATGCCCTTTGACGGCATGAAATTCGCAATGGTCATCATCTCCGATTATCACACTCTCTTTATTGCTCAAGATTATCCCTTCTTTAACCAGCTTCTGTCTTACCCATCGAAGTGGAGACTAGATTTCTTCAATATTTCTCTTAATTTTCCGGGCTCCTTCTTCCAGCAAGGCGTTCACCCCTTGCTCTAGGTGATTAGGCATAAGATTTCCAGCTATATTGGGTTTTACTGACTCTTCTAACTTCACGATCTCATGTTCTATGAGTCCTTCGACTCGTCTTTTAAAAGCGGGGCAGTTTTCAATCGAATATCCTTCTGCCCCTGCATGGTATTCGCAGTGAGCTTTTGCATCATACCAAGCTGGAAATGGGGGTTTGTATGGTCTTACATGCTGAGGAGCTACCTCATGTGCATCGTATAATATTTTGTAGAGTTCCCCATATGACATTGGAAGGGGAGTATATTGGATTTTTTCCCTATTCAACCTAGTGCCTGTCTCCTGCCGCGGGGCATTTTGATAATTGCCTATTGAAGTCTTTGGCTGACTTGTCACGAAGGGTCTGGTGTAACCAGGTTTGTATATGCTTGCATTGTTGACCTCATTATCCCTTCTCGTAGGGGCAGGGCTTTTGGGGCTTTCTCCGGTCTTAATCTTACCAGCTTTGATCGTATTTTCAATCATTTTCCCCGACATGACCATATCGGAGAAACTCTTGGTAGCATTTCCTAGCAGATGATTTAGGTAAGGAGCATTGAGTGTATTGACGAACAACATTGTCGTCTCTTTTTCTATTAACGGTGGCTGTACTTGTGTTGCCACCTCGCGCCACCTCTGCGCATATGTTCTAAAGCTCTCATTTGACTTCTTTTCCATGTTCTGCAGTGTAAGCCGGTCAGGGGCTATTTCTATTACATGGCCGTATTGTTTTAAGAAAGCTTGTGCCAAGTCTTTCGACGAATGGGTTTTTGATCGGCTCAACTGATTATACCATCTGATCGCCGACCCGGCCAAGCTGTCTTGAAAATAATGAATTAACAGTTAGTCATTATGTACATGCCCTACCATCTTTCTGCAGAATATGGTTAGGTGAGCTTCAGGGCAACTCGTCCCACTATATTTTTCAAATTTCGGAGCTTTGAATTTGGGAGGGAGCACTAATTCTGGAACCAAACTTAGCTCTTTGGCATCCACCCCATAGGCAATTTCAATCCCTTGCATCGCGTCAATTTTCTCTTCTAAACGCCTGTATTTTTCTTCTATTTGCCTGGGAAGATCTTCTTTTATCATTTCGTCAAAGTTCGGAACACCCAGATTTACGGCATTATCCTCTAGGTTTGACCCCGATCTAGTTGGATAATTAGCCGGTCGTGACATGCCTGTGGCTGGCTGCTGTGCCCTTATGGTAATAGTGGGCTCTCGTGCCGGCATTTCTTGCGACTCTGAGTTATGAAGGGGAGCAAAGCTTGGGGGGACCATAGGGTCCTCTTCTTCCTCAATGGCTGGGCTTTTCCCTTTGTCAGCCATGCTTTGTTTTACTTGTGATAATTCGTTCATCAGACTCTTTTGTACTTCCATGAATTGATTCTTCATTTCTCTACACATCATGCTCATTTGCTCTTGGATGTGTTCTTGCATTTGGTCTTGTAATTCCTTTTGAATTTGTTCAAGTCTCTGTTCCATGGCTTTAGTTTTCTTTTGAGTATTATAACGGTGTGAGTTTTCAATGGTTACTGATGTAGCTCTGGATCGTGAATTTTAATGAGTTAGGATTGTTATGCAAAAGTATACAAAATTGTGACGTAAATATGATGCATGCATGCAAGAGAAAGGTATTGACTTATAATTCACTTTTCATTTAGAAAACTTCATTTGGATAACAAGTTCCTTAACATAAAGTAAATTACATAAACGATTTTGCTTTGATGCTTAGTGCCTTGACTTTTTAAGGAGTTTTGACAGCTTCTTCCCTCGTTCAGTCTTCATCTCGTACTATATGCTTAACTCTTCTGCTTCAACTGCCAGGGTCTGCACGTGGTCAGTTACTCCGTGGATTTGATTTAAAGCTTTACCCATGACATAATCCTTTTCTCTGACTTCCTTTTGAGTTTGCTGAAGATGCCAATCATTTGTATCCAACGTTCTTTCCAGAATCTCAATTCGTATTTCACTATTCTGCAAAGAGGCCTCTAACTCTTCCACCCTCTCATTTAGTCTCTTAATCTCGGCTCGGCCTGCCTTTAACTCCATTACTGAATTTCGGCTACGATGCCTATACAAGGACTCCTCCAACTCTTCTACTCGAGCTTTTAATTCAGCTACTTCGGCTTGGCTTTCCAGAAGGCTGCTCTTCATAGCATTTTCCTAGACTTGGGCGTCTTGGAATTTGGTGTTCCAGTGACTTGTTTTATTTTTCTCTTCGTGGATTTCCTGCTGCCATTGCTCTGATGTCTTACCCAAACCGGCGGTTCTCATTGATAATCAAAGTTTTTTATAGTCCTTCTTTAGGCTGCTCAGATCTTCTTCAGCCTTATTCTTCCCTTTCCTTAATTTTTCCGCCTCCAACTTCTGAACATCAATGTCTAGTCCTAAGAGCACCTTCTCTTCTTCCAGTTTTTCTATCACTTTTCCCATCTTAGCATTTTTCCTTTCAAAATCCTGTTTAATTATCTCTAATTCAGTCGGAACTACCTGCAAGTGTTCTTCAATTGGGCGGACAATCTCCGGGTTCGACATGGGAATGTTATCATTGATCCTTCTGTTTCTCCACCAATCATTTTCTTCAGTCATCATGGGATTGGTGCCGAATGCTTTCATTTTTCGGACCTAGTTCCACGCATTTGAGATTTCCCGAGTCCTTTTCTTATTGTTTTCTCCCCGGTACACGAATTCACATTGAGCTATCCCCTACGTCGTGGGTATGAACTGTCTTGATATGTATTGTCTTGAAACTAACAACGATGCATATCTAGTTGCTCCCCATATCCCGGCTAATGGGACCCAGTCAAGATCTCCGCATCGATATAATATTTCATCAAGAATAAACCATGGTGCTCGCCACTATATGTCTTCGTCTTTGAGGCTTTGAAGTATGGCCATCCATTTTTCTTCTGAGAAGCTTTCTTGTCTTTGTGTGGCCACGAACTCTTTCAAAGGGGAGTAATCTTTAGACAAGTACTGATAGGAGACTTTTTTTGTTTTCCAAAAGTGACTATGAAACCGTACCATCAGTAGCGGTGCGCAGGCGATAAATCGACCTTCGCCCTCCTTTCTGCATGCATTCAGGGATCTGAAAGTTTCAGCTGGTATAGCCGGGACAGGTGTCACTCTTTTACTTAATATATCAAACAAATCTATCACCGCATCCTTTATATGTCCCAAGGCTTTGGAAAAATGACCAACCTATAAATACTTAGAGCTAAAATGTCGATCTTCTTCTTCGCATCTGGATGGGCCTATATTGAATCTCGCAGGCTCTTCCATGTGATGCACTTGTTATCGCCCTTGACCTTATCTCAAGCTGCAACCCACTGCTCGCTCATGCCCGTGATGTTTATTAATCTTTTAACCATGGTCGGGAGATTTGGAGCTCTAGGGTAGGCCTTATTTACAGACATTTTCAGACAACTGAGCAAAGTGATGTATTATTCTATCGTCGGTGTCATGTTTATATTCCCGAAGGTGAAGCAATTATAGGCCAAATTCCAATACTGTGTTAAGGCTCTAAAGAGGGATTTGTCCACTTTAATTTCGCACAAGTATGACAAATCTTCGTATTCTTGGTAAAAGGTTTGCTTCATGTTATTGTCCAAACTGTCCCAGATCTCCTTCAATTCGAGCACATTGTTTTGAGCCATGCTGATCCTGGTGTAATCCCAAAGCTCGGACTCATATCCTTCCACTAAGCTGTCTCCTTTTTGGCGTTGAGTCTCCTCCGACCACATGCGCACGACCATATTGTCCTCCACTTTATCAAAATACTTGTTTTCCATGATTAATTCTCTTATCGGTAACTGAACTTTTGAGTCTTATACCTTCTCTATGTATGATGATGAAATGTGATGCAGAGAGAGACAAAATACCAGTTAGCGAAATACAACAATATCAAAATACAAGTAAAGCATAGAACCTAAGAGTCTAATTTGGAAGGTTGCTAGCAGGTTTCTACGTCTTACTACATGTGGTTTTAGGCCCTAAAGTAAAGGTACCCAAACCAGCAGATTCCTTAATCCATCACCCATTACAGGATCATACGGATGAGTTCGGTTTAGGGGGACGCATTTCCCACATGTTTGCACGGAAGTGAAAACTTCACGAAAACAAGGGTACTTTGTAATCCCGAAAGCAATCCACTATCCTGCACGGAGGTGAAGACCTCACGAAAGAGTAGTTTCAGGCTTCCACTTATTAGGGTAATATCATATGCAGATGTATGCAAGTTTATACTAGCAATATCATGTCACAAAAGATGTTAGGGATCGCATATTACACAAAACTAAAGCTTTTAAAAGTTTCTAAAGAATACCCGAAAATAATCAATTTTGGCTTGACTCTCGTTTATTTTAAAGTCCCCAGTGGAGTCGCCAGCTGTCGAAACCATCCTTTTTTGGAAAACGACGTGTCTCGAAAAAAAATCATTTTCAAAATTGATAAATAATGGGAGTCGCCACCAATCCTTTATTCGATGTGATTGGATCACCACAAAACGTCTTAAAAGCCGTTTTGAAAGCATGTAGGTCTTTAAAATCCAGAAAAATAGGTTCGGGAGTCGGTTACGCATGAAGAAGGATTAGCACCCTCATGCGCCCAAATTGGTACCGTTTTGATTATTTTCGGGTATTAATTCGTGACATTTAAAAGTTTAAATAAAGCTTAAAATACAATCCTTGAATGCACGAGTTAAGTTTAAAAGAAATTAAGTTTGTTTGAAAATCCCGCTATTTCAGAGTGATAGAGGAAGAAAAGCTACATCCAATGAGTTAGGGCACGACATTTCAAGATCCAGAAATAATGAGCTTTCCTTTGTAAAACCTTTTGAAACTTTTGCGAAAAGGATGTTTGATTATCTTGATTTGAAAAAAGGGTACACCTAGTAAGTTAAGGCGCAATATTTCGGAATCGAAGATAAGGAAACATTGCCTCGATTAAGGGTATTCGATTATTTCGATTTGAAGGAAAATTGCACCTAGTGAGTTAAGGCGTAAATTTTCGAAACCCGAAATAAAAGAATATTGCCTCGATTTTAAAGTTTTTATGAAAAAAGGACAAATTCGAAGACAAGCATGCAAGTTTAACAAGAATAAGCAGCTAATGATGGATACTAAATAACGCGAAGCAAGATAAATAAGAAGATAGGTTATTCACGAAAGAAATCAAGGATACGAAATACGAGTGCATAATAAAAAATGCAAATGTTGATGAGAAAGAAGAAAAGGTGCAATCGGAGTTCGAAATGAGACCTTTCGGATGCACGGGGGCAAAATGGTAATTTTGGGGAAGGTTTGGAGTCAAAAATGGGATTTTTGGAAGTTCGGGGGTAAAATGGTAATTTTTGGATGGTTCGGGGTAAAAAATGGGACTTTTTGGAAGTTTGGGGGTAAAATGGTAATTTTTGGAAGGTTCAGGGTTAAAAATGGAACTTTTGGAAGTTCGAGGGTAAAATGGTAATTTTTGGAAATTTAGGGTTAAAAATGGGATTTTTTGAAGTTTAGGGGTAAAATGGTAATTTTTGGAAATTCGGGGTTAAAAATGGGATTTTTGGAAGTTCGAGGGTAAAATGGTAATTTTTGGAAGTTAAGGGATTAAAAATGGGATTTTTGGAAGTTCGGGGGTAAAATGGTAATTTTTGGAAGGTTTAGGGTTAAAAATGGGATTTTTGGAAGTTCGGTGAGGGTATTTAAGGCCTAGACCCTTTGAAAAAAATAGCCTTTCTTTCATTTTCTTCAAATTTCAGAAAAAAATCTGAAAACCCCCCCATTTCCTCTCAAGTCCCCTCCGTGACCAGCCATGCTCCAGCTGGTCGGGCTGGTCGGCGTCCGACGCACATAGGCCGCACGCGCACCGCCGACCCACCTCGCTCGTGGTCATCGCGCGTCACCGCCGGGGATCTTCCGGTACACGCGTTGTCTTTCCACGCGCCACGCACCTCCTTTGAAGGTAAGCCATCATTTTTTCCTGCCTTTCTTTTTACACCCTTTTAAAACGGAGATCGGGTTCAGATCTGGTGAGATCGAACCTCGATCTTTATTTTTAACAGTTTTTTTTAAAGAAAACCTTTTTTTTTTTCTCTTTTGTTATTATTTTTATTATTAACCGCCTTGATTCTAACTTTGTTTTTTTTTTTGCAAATCCAAGCGTGATGCGGTGTCGGCGATATTCTAGGTTTCAGCGGGGGCTCCGTCGACGGCGACACAGATCAGGGAAGTACCCTTTGACAGTTCGAATGCCTTTTTTATTATTAATTATTATTATTTTTAAAAGATATTATTATTATTATTATTATTGTTTAAAAAAATTTATTATTAATAAATATTTTGAAAAACCGCTCACTTATCATTAATGCCATTATTATTATTGTTATTAACCAATTATTATTAATGATCATTAAGAAACGTTTTGAAAATAACGTAAATAAATAACAATGGGGTATTGAATGCATGCATCGAAACTGAATGTGATTTTGAATAGTGGTAAATATTTATTGAGTATACCTGGATACTTTAATGCCTAACCGCTGTGAATCCGGTTTGCCTCTTGTTGCCTTTGAGATTATTAACTTGCTGTATTTTGATTTTCGGATATTCCAAATCCAACCCCTACAATTAAGAATCAATTTGGCTTTTATAGCCTGCTTACAATAATTTCTTTTTGTCCTATGCAACTAAATATACATCTAATCTACTTTTTCTTTCTTCAAGGGTTCAACGGTGGCAGTGGCGGTAGAAGCAGTCGGTGGCAGGGCAAGTTGGAATTGAAGAAGAAATTGCTTAGGTTGACGTGGCGCACTCTAAGTGGTTGGAGAAGAGGTGGCTGGTGCAAGTTGCCCAGCAGATTAGGAATAGGCTAAAGTTTGGGCCTATTTGGGCCATTTTAGTTTAAGTAAATTTTGGTCCGGAATTTGGTCCATTTGGGTTTGTACTTTGCTTTGGACTATTTTAATTGGACTTTTCTAAATTTAATTTTATAATAAATTTAAATTTCAAATTAACTTAAATTTAAAATAAATTCAATTTCCAACGGGCCCAGACAAATGTGGGCTTCAACAATTACAAAAAATCAAATATTAACAATCTCAACCTTAAAACAAATTAGTTTAACAATATATATAAATGTATTTATATTCCCAATATAGAAATTAAGTCCAGAAATAAACTTAATTAACACTAGAAATTAAAAAAACACTAAATTAAAAATGTTTTATATGGAATCATGTATTAAATAATATGATATTTGTTTATTATTAAACAAAGAAAATTATATTTTTTGAACAAAAAAAATTAATTTAAAAAATTAGTTGACATAAATTAATATTTTCGTTGATATAAATTAAGATTTGTATGTTAAAAAATATTAACTGATAAAAATAATAGGGTTTAGTTTCTTATTTTGTGGAATTATGGTATTTTTATGTCTGTTTTATATTTCATAGAAATTAATCCTTTCAAAATTCATGAATGCACATAGAGTTCAAATTTTCAACATTTATAACTTATTGATTTCATTGATGTAATTTTTGAAAATAAAATTAAAGATTTTATAATTAACAATAATATCAAATAAATAATTTTATTGATGTGATTTGATTTATAACACTGTGACGAAAATATCAATTAATTAATACAATTTTAATTAAAGTTATGATATATGTTCATTAACTTTTTATTTTAAAAGTGAAATCATTTTTAAACACTAAAGAAGTTGAAAATTTTCTTTTAGATAATATATATATATAAAACGATATGATAATTGTTTGTCCCATTCCATCCCAATATATAAAATTATTATTTTATTCTTGTATATATAATTATTAAAAAGGTAAAAAGGTAATAATGTAATAATGTATTATAGAAACTTTATTATATTTTATATTCAAATATTTTTCTGAAAAATTATGTTTAATTATTTACTTGGTTTTAAAAATATTGAAAAAATTGTTTGCAGAATAAATATTTAAAAACGTAAATAAAAAATATGTAATTAGAATAATTAAAACATAATCAGTTGAAAATATATAATTTAAAAATTATTTAAAATATATTTGAATATATTGTTAAAAATAAAGAAATAAATTTATAAATTATTTATAAATACTTTTAAAAATTTTAGGGTAAATTGCACACATAGTTATCCAAAATAAAAAGTTTATAATTTAAGCACTCACGTTACACATTTTGATCATTTTGAAGGTGTCTAAAATGAACGTTTTTTATAGTTGAATGACTATACGTGTAGTTTACCAAAAATTTTAAAACAACATAATTTATAAATATTTTAAAATATTAAATTAGTTCATTCTTTTAAACTTATTTTAAATATTTTGTTAGGCTAAAAATTCTAAAAATATATCAAAATTTTAATTACATATTTAAACAATATTCGTTTCTAAAACATATGGAGATGCACATGAGGAAAATACAATTATTATATGTTGGTTAGAGAAATTTTAAGTTATTGTGTTTAATTTTAGGGTAAATTACACCAACAGTCACTCAACTTTGATATGGGGAAACAAACAGTCACCTGATTAACGTTTCAGTCACTTAACTTTGAAAATGTGACAAAACAGTCTTTTTCACGTTTTTCGTCACAGACGTCATAGAACAGTGACATGGCAGTTGACGGGGTCGATGGAGTGTGGAAAACGTCCAGCTGGTTGGTTACATTTAACACAACAGTCACTCAACTTTGAAAATGTGACAAAACAGTCACCAATATTATCGAAAAGTGACAAAACAATCACTGAAATCAGATGGGTTATGTTGTTTAACCCTAAAATCAGATTGTTTAGAATCTGATTAAGAAATAAGGAGAAAGGTTTGGTTCTCTCACTGATTTCATTTCGATTTAGAGTTAGAAAATAGGTTTTTAAATCGATCTAGGTTAGAAATTGATTGAAATCAGTGATTATTTAGGGATTAAAGGCAAACCATTCTCAACGACGATGGTGAATGGACAAGAAGATGGTAATGTTGATACAGTAGATGTAACAGGTATGTTTCTATTGTTTTTTTGGGTTATGGGATATTTGTATTTAGGGTTGTTTTGTGTTTATTCGAATTTGATGTTGATATTGATTGTGATTTTTTATTTAGGGTTGTTTTGTGTTTATTCGAATTTGATGTTGATATTGATTGTGATTTTTTATTTAGGGTTGTTTTGTGTTTATTCGAATTTGATATTGATATTGATTGTGATTTTTGATTTAGGGTTTACTTGATTTTGATTTGGATTTGGATTTTTATTTTAAATTTAGGGTTATTTCGATTTTGATTGGATTCTAATTGCTACTTTTGGGATTTAAGGTTATTTAAATTTTTGTTTGATTTGTTATTCACATATTTTGGTTAATATATTTTGGTTTAGGGTTATTTTGGTTAACATCATCTTCCCCGTTAAGCCCCTAACAGAAACTGTTAATTAGTGATTGTTTTGTCACTTTTCGATAATGTTAGTGACTGTTTTGTCACATTTTCAAAGTTGAGTGACTGTTGTGTTAAATGTAAACGATCAGCTGAACGTTTCCCACACTCCACTGACACCGTCAACTGCCATGTCACTGTTCCGTGACGTCTGTAACGAAAAACGTGATAAAGGATTGTATTGTCACATTTTCAAAGTTGAGTGACTGAAATGTAAACCAAGTGACTATTTGTTTCCCCATATCAAAGTTGAATAATTGTTGGTGTAATTTACCTTTAATTTTATACAGAACATATTATATAAATATTCGATTAAATGAAAAATTAATTAGATAATGTTTATAGTTTTTTTATCAAGATAATTTATATAGTTTTTTAATAAGATAAGTATTTAAATAAATAAAAAATAATTAGATAACTTATTCATTTGATTTAGCTTAAATATTCAATTGAATTCCTTGTATTGGTGGTTGTTGGCTGTCATAAGGGAAATAGTCATGGCATGGGTCCCTTTCCTTGGTAACGTGTTGAACACTTGGAGCATAAGGGTGAATCTAGGGGGCTGGTAGGGGCCCTGGCTCCCCCTAAAATAGAAAATTTTTCATTTCGGTTCTTAAATTTTTTTAAAAATTTAAATTAATAAAGATAAAATTATACTTTGGCCCCCTCCTAAAAATGATAAAATTTTGATTTAATCCTTTAAAAATTAAATTTTTACTATCGTAAAAATTACAATTTAACTTCGAACCCCCTTAAAAATTTTTTGGCTTCACCCATGCTTGGACATCGCCTAAATTAGTACCATTTGGGACCAATGTCACCCAATCTTTCAAATCCCAATTGAATGCTTTCTTGCCATGAACCATGATAGGTGGTTTAAGTTTTTCTACAATTTACACCCTTCTTTTTAATTCAAATTTTCTTATCTCATTCATTCTTACACTGTCAATAATTTTGTGTAACACCCCTCGCTCGACTCGATCGTCGGGTCTGAGTTACAGGATGCTACATTCGTTGTCGAAGCAACTACAATCAATTTATAGTAAAATATTCACATGCATATGTAATTCAATACCGAACATAATCATTTATGGTTAAACAATCAAAATTGAATCTTAATCGAGCTTACGAAAGCTCTTTTAACAACTCAAGCATAAATAGGACCAAATTGCAAAGTTTTAAGATTTCAGGGCCAACGTCATGACGTCACTAAACAGTTTGTCACATTGTGACCTCAAGCCACTCGATGTCGCGACGTGACTCACTGTTGGCCAATGTTGTGATGAGATAGGTTTCTCATCGGGACATGGACTCTATTTCTGGTAAATATGAACCATTTGGTACCTATTTCAAGCTTTCCACCAAGCCTAATCAATTCAACACGCTAAATTATTGATCACATTGTCATTCAATATGACTTTCCTTGACATACATTGATGCAGCTAATTCATATCATCGTATACAATTAAATATGTTAGTCCTTTTGCATAAAAATATCATTAAGTAAGAAATCACATATCACACTTCAAATTGAATGTATACTTAATCTAAATCAAAACCATTTCTGCAGCAACCCGAATAGAATGGTAACAGAAATAGTAGTTTCGCGACAACTATTCCGGTAAGTAAATTGTTAATTTATATTTAAATTAAATGTTTGTTAGAACAATTAATTACATAATATAAATAAAACTAGGTAGAAGATTTGATATTTGATGTTTTATGAGTGAAATAGGAGAAGGGGATCAAATCGAAGAAGGTATAAAATATAGTTGTAAATGTCAAGTTACTAAATATAAAATTTAAGGAAAGAATGGGATGTGCATGTCAAATTAACCAAAAATTTTATAGTGGGATTTGATGAGATGTAAGTGACAATTAAGTTAATATATTGGTAATTTTATAAATGACTTGTTTTTGTTAAAAATGAAAATATATTAACAAAGAAAAAAAAAAAGAAGAAGACTTTTTCATTCTCTTCTCTCTTGCTATTGAAAAATAACTCAAAAACCTCCATTGTTGAAGCTTCAAATTCGTCTAGGGAGGAAGATTTGCATGTAAGTGTAGTTGAAGTTGTTAATTTATTGTGTTGTTGAACTTGGCATAGCTTAATCTAGGTATGTTGTGAGTTAGATTTTAAGTTTGATAAAATGGTGTAATTCATTTGAAAGGGATTTCTTTTATTTTTAGTAATATTTTATAAGTGAAGTAAAGAACCCATGTGATAGTTGGTTTGGAATTTTTTATTAAGTGGAGTAATTTTGAGTAGAGTGTGGTTTTACTTAAACTATTGAACTTTGGGTGAATTATGGAGAAAAAAAAAGAAACGAAAGGGTAGGTTATTTGAGTAAAGAGATTATTCGGTCTAAGCATTGTAGTGGGGAAATCATCAAATTCAAGTTAAACATATTAAGGAGTAATTTGTTAGAAGATTAATTGTTCAGGGGAAAAGGTGCAATTTAATTAAATTATCAATTCGTGACTGAATTGGAGTAATTCAATCTAAGTGTGATTATTAATTAATTTAAACTGTATCATTGTATCATAGATCAAGAAAAAGATCCACCAAGTTAAGATCGAGGAAAAGCTAAGGTTGTGGAGCAGTAGCCAATCTTTTTTTTCAACTCTACGATCAAGGTAAGTTCGTATGAACTTCTAAGTTATGTTTATTATGTTTTAAGTATGTATTTGTATATATATTTTTGGATATAGTTAGATTGATTTTGTGGTATGTTGATGCAATTGGTTGATATTAGAATAGAGGTGATTTAATAGTTGGCTTCGAGGCAATGACTATATGGCAGGACTTAAGCCGGTGATTATATTGCAGGCCTTAGCCGGTAATTAAATAGCAAACTTCGAGTCGGTGATTAAATAGCTGGCCTTGACCTAGTGATTAAATAGCAGGCTTTAAGCCGGTGATCATATAGCAAGCCTTGCTGGTGATTAAATAGCAAGCTTTGAGCCAGTGAATAGCTAGTGAAATTGGTAATGTAAAATTTAACATACAAGTGAGGTGGTTTTTCGAGCCTATTAAGTTATTTCCATACTTATCTTATGTTTATGTTTCTTGTAGGTTGTCTTACAATTGTGCTTGATCGGGAAATCGAGGAAGATCAGACTATCAATGTTTTACGGTAGTTACTACTAGTCTTTTGAAGTTTGTATATAATCGCATGTATTAGGGTGGGTCATATTTTGAAAAGTAGGGAACTAAGTCTTACCTTGACTTTGGCAAGTGTACGTTTTGTATAGTTAGCAATATGGTTGAACATGCTATTTTGTAATAGAATGCCTATGAATGCTAAATTTGAACTATATATATGAAATGAAATTATGAACTCTTTGGCCTTATTGTCTTAAGTTTTTCTTGAATGGTATATATTGTGGTGCCTTTGGTGGACATATTGGTTGAATGCTTACATGATTTGATTTCGCACTTTGTAGTGTGTTAATTGTAACTTTTAAGTCATTTTGGTATAAGTTAGGTTATGGTAACTTGCTATGCACTACTTGATGGTATTATGTCTTTTTTGGAAAGGAATTTTGAGCTTACACGGCCTATGACACGAGCTGTCACACAGCAGTGTGTTGTATTTTGAATCCAGAGCAGGGTACACAGGTTGGGACACGACCATGTGGCCCAATTTTGTATAGACACATGGTCTAGTACAAGGTCTCTCCCACGGGCGTGTGTTGCAAGTCAGTAGGGATAATTCGTATAGACACACGGTTTGGTACACGGCCTAGCACACGGGTGTGGGTTGTAAAACAGTTGGTTTTTTTTACGCGTGTGGACACAAGTGGGTACACGGGCTATACATAACCATGTGACCCTTTTCGTAGGCACACACGAGCTAGCAAATAGGTAAGCACATGGGCGTGTGCCTTGTTTCAACAATTCTTCCCAGCTTTATTTTTGGCTTTCAAATTTGTTTTAGGTTCGATTCTTTTATTCTTTAGGATATCTTATTAGTTGTTAAAGCTTGTTTCTTGTATGAATGTGAGAATTACGTACATGTATGAATATGTTTGTTGTCATGATTTAATGGTACTATTGTATGATTGCATGTGTGACAGGTTGGTAATGCTTCATAACCCTGGTCCGGTGACGGATACTAGTTAGGGGTGTTACAATTTCAAGGTTTCCACTTTCATTATATCAAAGTTTTGCATGAGGAAACTATAGTAAAATGAACTCAGATACACGAGAATATTTTTCTCACACAAGCTTGCATAGATCGAAGTTGCTCACACAAGCTAACATCATATCGAGGTTACTAGTTTAGGATAAACCAACGATATGTATAACTCAAGAATCTGCAAAAATGCTAGATCTCGTATCATGATCCTTGATTGATCACGTGTATAACCCTAATGCCATGTCATACGTATCTTAATCTTTTACTAAGTTCACACGTGTATCATTTTTGTATTCATGTCATTAACTGACCATGTATCATTTTACATATTTCATACAAGTCCTGTAAACATTCAACATTCGTATTGGTACTTCGTTCCCTTTCATAATAGCCAATATTTTCATGTTTTTCAATTCAATCCATTTAAAGCCAAATATGCTAATTTCACCAATTTCACTTTAATCTAAACATATAAATGAAATAAGCACAATTCAAAATAACATCAAATAAAATAGTAAGTTTCATACGAACTTACCTGGCAAAAACAACAAATAAGTTGAAACTTTAAGGACTAATTTATAATTTTGCTTTTCCCTAATTATCTTCGATTTGATCTGATTCCCTATCTAAACAATCATTCCATTCAATTCATCAATATTTAAAATTTATACATCATATGATGATATGAATGAACCTATGAGATTTTATTTTTTGGTACCCCTAGAGTTTTACATTCTATTCAATTTAGTCTCGAAAACCCATATAGCCGTAACTTTTAATTTTTAGCTTCGATTTTATAACCAATTTCAGTTACATCCCTTACGGGTAGGGTTGAGCAAAACTCGATTCGACTCAAAAAAATCGAAAAAAAATTCGAATTTCGAGTTAAACAAATCGAGCTATTCGAGTCAACTCTAATTTTTTTTGAATTTCGAGTTCGAATCAAGTTGAATTTTTGAATTCAAATAACTCGAATAATTCGAATAAACCGAATACCAAACTTTTACTCTAATCCCACCCCCATCTACCCCAAACCCATTTCCCCTACCCTCTTTTTTTTAATATTTTCTCTCCAAAATTTTACTCCTCCATTTACTTTCCCTCAAAATTTTACTCCCCTAAACTCTCAACTTTTTAATTTTCCCAAAACTTTTACTTCCTCTCACTTTCTCCTTAAAACTTTTACTCCCATCCCATCACACCCCGATCTACCCCAAACCCATTCCACCCCATTTTTTTAAATATTTTTCCTCAAAAAATTTACTCCCCCTATTTACTTTCTCTAAAAATTGTATTCCTCCAAAACCTCCCAAAACTTTTTATCTCCCCCTTAAACTTTTACTTCTCACTCTTTCCCCCAAATAAAAAATCAAAATCATTTAAAAAATCCCTAAACCTAAATAGTAATAATTTTATTTATATATACTATTTATATTATTAAATTAAATGTCACATTTTGTATTATTTATATTATTAAAATTTTTAATCATATTGAATATTTATATTAAAATTGAATTATTAATGATGTCATAAAATATTAGTCTTAAAATTTTATATTGGTATCAATTTCACATTTTATCTTAAAAATAAATTTTTAATCATTTTACAAAAATTAATAAAATTTTCTAAAGCTTCATCTTTTGAAAACAAAAAGAAAATCCATGTATATCTAGAATAGTCATCAAGAATAACAAATTCATATTGTTTACCTCCTAAACTCATAGTTCTAGTGGATCCAAAAAAGTCAATATGAATAAGTTGGACTACTCTAGATGTAGAAACTATATCTTTAGATTTAAAAGATGTTCTCTTATGTTTACATTTAGCACATGCATCACATATTTTATCAAAGTCAATAGAAAATTTAGGCATGCCAACAACAAGTTCATTTTTATTAAGCTTTGAAATAACACTCATGCTTGCATCACCTAATCTTTTATGCCATAGCCAACAAATATTTTCATTATTAGCCATGTAACACCTAAAACCTGAAACCGTCGCCGATTAAGGTCCCAGTGTCCTTCCGATTTTCTATTTCATTTTATCTCATGTTACTGTTTTGCTTAATCATTTATTTAGTAGAGTGATGCAAGGTTCACAACATGAATCATCAATCATATGTCAACATAACTCAGAGAGATAAGAAGTCTAACCCTTCAGCTTCTACTGATATAAGTATCCCAACTACCGATACCTTAGTAAGCAGAACTACTGACACTTCTACTGATACTATCGATACAATGCAAGTCAAAACCTAACCTCTCTCCTACCCTGTGCTTCTACCGATATATGCATAAGTTCTACCGAAACAAGTATACAGAATTCAACGAATCATGCATAAACTCAAATGATAATATTAGAAAGAACCATTGATTTCTCCCTACTTTTTGTTTAAGTTGTTCCCATTTGGTCATCCTTAGCACATATTTTTAGCATTTTTAATTTAGTTATTGCATTTTCTAACTTAATAGACCTTAGCTTAGTTACCTTTGATTTTATAATATTTTTACTACTGATGTCGTTGCATGAGTCTATTCAGCATTGCGCCCTGAATTGTCGCTGCAGGAACTTGTTTAGAATTATTGTTGCGTGAATATTTTCCAGAGTTGTCGCTGCATGAGTAGGTCCAAAATTGCACCCAAAATTTGTCACAGCATCTGACAGCTATTTGGTTAAAAAGACCAGAAATGCGTGAGCTGTACAACTGGTGTAACCAACTGGTACGGCCAGAGATTATTAGATTTGGAAGAAAGGACACTTGTACTATTGTTCTGAGGATAAATACTCATGAGGAGAGAGAAAAAGAGTTTCTTTTTTCGGATATTTTTCTTCTTGAATCCATCATCGAAGCTTGCATCCATGACAACTTAAACTTCTTAAGGGCGACCTGAAGTGAAGAAGGAGGTAGATATGCTCTTGACGAGGAATCCCTAAGTGTGACACAAGAGGAGAGTAGGAGAGCAAGTCGAGTAACCTAGGAATAATATTCTCCATTTGTTCTTTTACATTTCATTCTTAAACGTTGGTGATTCATGTTTATTTCAAGATTGTATGGAAGTACACTTGATTTTTAGACTAAATGAAATTTTATCCAAGCTTGCATTTACTGTTTAATCTTTGGGTTTGAATGTTTTTACCACGGAAGTGTTATTGCAGTCACTGTCACTAAGAGGTGCAGCGATAATTTAAACTAACAAGCAAGACAACGGAAGTTGCATGGGGATTGAAGGAATTTAATCCACTTGTTCTTGAATTTGCTACATTGCCAACACTGGAAGGTGTGGTTAGTGTGCATGTTTAAGTCTTAGATCTAATAGAGAAGCCAAGTTCGGTAAGATATTCATTGTGCCTTATTGCAGCGACAATCACCCGTTATTTTAAACCTTGTGAGCCGTACTTAGTATTCTGCTGACTATTCACGTTGGGGACCCTATTTCATTATTATTGCATTTTATCTTTAATTTTACATTATTGCTTTGACAATCACTCCCACAATTTTATTGCATTTACTTATTCTTTGCATCGAAAATTATAGACAACAAACATCCATCCTCGTGAGATCGATATCCGACGGATTCACATTTGCACATATTTGCTGTGACATTCATTGCGTGATCAACGAATCAAAATTTATCAAACATTCATAAGTTCATGACTTCAAAATGCATTTTGCTAATACATTGTACAAAGTTTCAAGACATTGCATACATCTACTAAGGTAAGTGTAACACATTGGGCTAGCATACTAAATGTTCAACATTTCAAATAACATTCACAACAAGGAGTTCAATAATCCATACAAGTAAAACAAACACAATTTCATCCTAGTACATGTCATATAACCGAGTGATGTAATTACTACCGAACGAGCTCTCAAAATAGTGTGATATCTTCAAGATGGTCCGATCTTCAAGCAGCAAAACCAAATCTACAAAACAACAACAAATTCACTGGTAAGATTTCATAGCTTAATAAGTTCGTAAGGTTTATCGATTTACCAAATAACATGTGTTGTTCAAATCTGTAAATCCGTAGATTAGAATGAAACTGTACTTCTCTTATTGATATGTGGTTTACTCCTTATTGACCAAAAGGTCATGCTTGTTACCAGTATATGATGTTGCTCACACTAAGCTAACAAGGACTCGTATCATATGTGGTACCTCAGCCATCAATACGGTATAAATGTTCCCTACGATGCTGCTCACACTAAGCTGACGAGATTATGTGAACTGACATAAATCTCTGCATCGTAGCGCCTATAATCCAATCTTGGATTCTATTCACTTTACAGTAACTCACGATGTTGTAAAGAATCCGCAACAACTGCAGGATCTCAGCCATCGAACCATTTTTCTATCTTTGGCATAAGGCCGTGAAAATCTCATCTTGTTGTTCCTTTCTTTCACATTTCCAACCATCATTGCTCAATTCAAAAAACATAAGAAGGACAGTTATAAGTAGTTATCAATAAGAATTTAACATTACAAACTTATCAGACTTGATTAGAGTTGTGGATAGGCTCTAGGGACTTTTTTGCTAATTTCCCTTTTTCGCAATCAGTGGCACAATCGTAGTCTACGTCCACAAATCATCTAATTTCTCACATCAAATCACTCAATCAGATCGTTTAACACAATTGGGTCCTTTTTTGAAAAATTACGATTTTATTCCTAATACTTTCATTTTTTTCAATCCTATCATTTCAACATAAAACATGCAGAATACTCATTGTTTCCTAAACACACTCCAACCAAATGCTCATAGTTCTTATAAAAATCTTTACAAGCAATTTATTTCCACCAAAGACACACAATCTCATCACTTTTACATTTTAGTCCTTAAACCCTAATTTCATAAAAAATCCTTTACTAAAAGATCTAACCCAATCATCAAGCATTCAAAACTATCAAAAACTTTCATGAACAAGCATATTCAACAATGGTAAGATTTACAACATTTTACAGATTCACAAATTGGTCCCTAGATTAGCTAAATTAAGCTAATATGAACTGAAAAACATAGAAATTACTAAAAACGACCAAGGTTTGCTTAACTAAATCAAGCTCACATGCTCAACAATGAAAACCTCAACAATGGAAACCCTATTTTTTCTTTGTCTTTGCCATGGAGAAGATGAAGAGTAGGTGAAAATGTCATTTTTCTATTTTAATTTCATATATATAGTCACTGACAATTTTGTAAATAATTGGACTTTCATCATTAACTTATTTAATCACTCATTAACCTTAATTAATCCTATTTATAAACAATATATGTCATAATGATCCAATCACTTAACTATTTGGGTCAATTTGCTTATTTGACCATTCAAACTAACCAACTCTACTTTTGCACCTTTTATAGTTTAATACTTCCTATTCAATTAATCACCTAACCATTACAATTTCACAACCAAATTTTAATACGATGTCAATGATGTCATAAATGTTAAAATAAATAAATTTATGACTCGATTCGTCAACGTTATGACCCTGAAATCACTGTTTCTGACACTACTAAAAACTGGGCTGTTACAAGCCACAAAACAAATATTAGAGGAAGACATGTCATAAAAATGCACCATAAATATATTACCTACCCTATTTCCTACAAAAAGAATTATATTATTTGCAATATCTATAACTTTGCACCCATTAGACTCAAATATTGCTTTGAATCCCTTGTCACAAAGTTGACTAATGCTAAGGAGATTATGCTTGAGACCATTAACATAAATCACATTTTTAATACTATAGAACTAATATCTTCAATAAGCCCTTTGGAGTTTTCACCAGATGAAACTTCTCCTCCATACTTTGGCATTAGTTCCATTAATTGGCTTTTGTCACCGGTTATGTGTCTAAAGCATCCACTATCAAGGTATCATGAGTTCTTCTTAGAGTTGCTTGTATTGAAGCAGTGCTCTTTCTCCTACAAACATAAAGTTAAACCTTGGATTTTTGTATCCATACTTTCTTGGGTCCATTATCATTAGTCCTAATAATTTTTGTTCCCTTAGGAATCCACTTCTTTAAAGTTTCCTCATTTTGAGGTGTGTTTAATCCTTTTGATATCCACACACTTTTAGTGAGTTTGCTTCTTGATGTGAGCTTCCATAAAGAATAAACTTAACTATCATTCCCTTTTTTATGACAATGAGTGCATACGAGTGAGGCATCATAAATGTAGTTTGGTTTCTCAAAAAATTTTACAAAACCTAAGCCACTCTTGTCAAATAAGGCTCTTTGAGATTCAAGCATGTCATTTAACTTTTGTTACCCCATTTGAAACATAGAAAATGAATTATGCAAATTTTCATTCTTTGAAACATAGTTAGGCAACTTCATTGTCCTCACCACCATCAGATGAATCACCATCGCCCTAAGTTGCCATCATGACTTTCTTCTTTTGTTTTGATGCCTCTTTCTTCTTCAATTATGGGAAATCAAATTTGATGTGACTCAACTTTTTGCACTCATAAAGATGATTGGATCCTTTTCCTTTTGCTTGATTCACCCTTGATGATATATTTTCTTGGAAATATTTTGGCTTTGTTGAATTTCATGATTTTTTTGAATTTTCTTACCAATATAACAATCTTTTTCTCATCATCCTTATCATCATTGGAATCTTCATCCTTCTTACTAGTTGTCGATTTGAAGGCAACTCCTACTTTCTTTGGCAGTTCCTTGATTACTTTGCATGGTGGTTGATCTTCATTTCGTATGTCAACAAGGAACCAATGAGCTCATCAAGGGAGAGTAAATTGAGATCCTTTGGCTATTCTATTTTTGTCACCTTTGGTTCGCAATATGTTGGAAGACTAATTAACATCTTCTTCACCATCTCTTTGTTGGGATAGATCCTCCTATGGGCTTTGATACCATTGATGATATTGGTGAAGCGATCAGACATCTCCTTGATTCCTTCCTCCGATTTTGCCTTAAATAATTCATAATCAAAGGTGAGAAGACTTATCTTGGATTCCTTGACTCTACTTGTTCCTTCATGGGTGACCTTAAACATGTCTCATATTTTTTTGGCATTGTTGTACAAGGAGACTCTATTGTACTCATTTGCACAAAGAGCACAAAATAGAGTGTGCATAGCCTTTGCATTCAATTGTATCATCTTGATATCGTGATCATTCCATTCACTCTCTTCTTTTAAGATAATAACACCTTCAACCCTCTTCATTAGAGTGGATGACCCATTTGTGATTATCCTCTAAACTTCATAACTGTTCGTTGGGATGAATACTCTTATTCTTGTTCTCCAATAAAAGTTGTTTATGCCATTGAATAAAGGAGGTTTCATGGTGGAATGCCCTTCTCCAACACAGTGGAATTCTTCTCCGATGCCATAAAACACATCTCTTGACTTGTGATCTCCATCTTGGATCTTTTCTCTTGGTTATAAGTCCATCTCTAGTGTTCTAGCTCTCATACCAATTGTTGAGATCGAAATACACCAAGAGAGGGTAAATTGGTGTTTTAAGAAGTTTTCAATAATATTAAGAAAAATAAATGACTCAATAATTTATGGTGGTTCGACCTCAATTGCCTATGTTCACTTCCTTAGCTTTTCTCAACTAAGGATTTTCCAAATCCACTAGATTTGAACCTTTAAGGACAAGATTTAACCTTACAAATCCCTATCTTTTCAAAGGTAAGATAGAATCACTTTCGCTTAAGGTTTTCTACCCAAAACCTTAAGTAACACCTCAAAAAATGAGAGAAAATAAGAACGAATGAGAATATACCTCTAAAAGGTAGATGATCAACAATTAAGCACTTTCACACAAAGTTACAACACTTAAAAGAATGATTGAAAACTTAACCCACAAGTGTGTACAAGAAATATTTGGTAAAAGATTGAGAAAAGATTGAAAAATGAGTTCTTAGAAGTTAAGCACTTGTTTCTTGTCTTCTTGATTTCAATGAGGAGCCTTGACCTTGTATTTAAGTCCTCTAACAACCTTGTGGACGTTTGTAACCGTTAGAAATAAAATAGAGTCGTTACAACCATTAAAACAAACATTAAATGTAGTCTGCAGCTTCGTTGTTCCAGTAGAAGCAAACTTGAATCGGTAGAAGACTTTACAAAATATGATCGTTGGAGTCGTTCTATCGGTAGAAGCTTCATTGTATTTGGTAGAACTCTGAGGGTTTAATTTGGTATTAGTAGAACCTATTAGAGTGTCGATAGAAGTGCAAGGGATGCTGAACTTTGGCTACTGACTTGACTTGTTTCGGTAGAAGTCATCTAGGTAGCGGTAGAACTAAAGTTGTATTGGTAGACTTGACCAGGGAATCGGTAAAAGTCCCAAGCCAAAACTTCCTTGCTCACTGGAGTTTGTTCTACCAAAAGAAGTCTGGGTTGTATCGATAGAACTTAGAGTTGTATTGGTAGAAGCCATAGGTCTACTTGTAGAATTCTGAAGCTATCTTAATGTCTTACCACCTTGCGTTCTACCGATACTTCTCCTACTAAGTATCGGTAAAAGTCCTTTAGACTTCCAAAATTTTTCAAAAACTAAGTTATTTCAAGGTTTTTTAAGTGTTTATTTTGTCCAACACTTTGAAAACAATTTTAAGGACTTATAAACAATTTTCACAAATTTAAGTATTTTTAATATACTTTTTGATATATCAAAAGACTTGAAAAACTAGAACTAACAATACATTAAACCAATCAAAACGTGAATATATTGTAACAAACCTATTTTTCAATTGTGTCGAAAATAGTGGTTTCGGGACCACAAATATGATGAGTAAGTTCGTATAATTAGTAATTAAATTATACGAGTCAATAACAATTTTATATTAAATTTTAATTAAATGAACTAAAAGTTAGTATAAGTGGTTCGGTTCAAAGGTCAAGTGGTTTTTGAAAAAGAGGTATTGAGACCTCGTTTTTTATAAATTAGAGCTGTAAATATTTTTATTAAATATTTACAGAATCTTATTATGGATGAATTTAAGTTTGGTTCGGTAGTTTCGATGATTAATTGCTTAATTAAGGTAAAAGGATTAAATTGTAAAAGAGGTAAAAGTTAATTGCTATAGATTTAAAATATTAAAGGGACCAAAATGGTAATTAAACCATCATCAAAAAGTAAAAGCGTAGTGGATATGATTATCATCCACTAACTCTTGGGTTATTTATTCATTTAGTCCTAATTAGTTTAGGACTAATTTAGAATTAAGATAGTTTAGTTAAAATTAAAGATAATTGAAGGACAAATTATGCAATTAAACCTTCCTTAGATGGTAAATATACCATATACTTATATTATGGACATTTATGGCCATGTTTTAATGATTTTATATGTTAAAATTAAAAGGTTAATTTGATAAAAGAATAAATAATAAATTAAAGGTAATATCATCATTTTTTTCCTTTCTTTTTCTTGTGAAAGAGCCAAATAACCATGGATGAACAAGGGAGATTTCAAACAAGCTAGCACATCTTGATTGGATAGGTAAATCTTTTTCGTTTTTAGTAATTTTTATGTTTTTTAACTCATATTAGCTTAATCTAGTTAACCCAGGGACTATTTGTAAAAATGTAAAATGTTTTGGATTATGCCATTGATGAGTTTTGGATATTCTTGAACTTTTATGATGGATTATTAAGTTTGGTTGTAAAATAAGATTATTTTGTAAAGTAGTTTTTGTTAATTTTAATGTTTAAGGACTAAAATGTTAAAGTGATAAAATTAAGAGGACTTAGTGTGAAATAATATCATGTATGGGCTGTAGAGAACTATAGTTTAATTCTATTGAACTTAGTTTTGCTTGGAATTGGTTAAATTGCAAGTTTTGAGCTTAGGGACTAAATTGTATAAAAGTTAAATATTAGGGTAATTTTATAAAAATTTCAAAAAGGACTTAATTGCATAAAATGAGTATATTTTACTGTTGGAAGTAGTTAATTGAATAAAATTATTATTTAGATCAAGAATGGGTTGAAAATCAAGGCAATGAGAAAATTATGGAATAGTCCCTATACTATGTACTGCTGTAGTTTAGTTAGGTAAGTTCGTACTGTTATTTCTATATGTCAATAACTCTTAAGTGTATCTTAAGTGTACCTTAAGTGTGTTAGGTGCAGGGTTCACACGAGCTGACGCACGAGATAACACACGGACGTGTAGCCCAAGTCAGTGAGTTACACGGTCTAGCACACGAGCTGAGACATGGACGTGTGGGACACACGGGTGTGTGGAAGAGCCACACAGCCGTGTGACCCTTGTAAGGAAAATTTTTTAGTTTTTTCTAAAATGTTCTAATCTGTTTCAAATTGGTCCCTAGTTGTTCGTAAACTGTTTGTAGGGCCTCGAGGACCCAATTTAAATCCGTAAATGTATGTCTAATATTATTTTGAATTATATCTTAATTAAAAGAAATTAAATTGATATTTAAATATTGTATGTTATGAAAATGTTTTGATGTGTGCAATAACTCTTCGTAACCCTATTTCGGTAACGAAATATGGGATATGGGTGTTACACATATATATATAAGAACTAAGCCATGAGGATATACGAAATATATGTATGAATCAATCAAAACATGCCAATATGTATGAATCAATTTCTATATTGTCAACCTCTTTGTTATTAAACTAAATGTTGTATAGGATTTAAAAAATAATTAAATAACACGACTTGCAAATACACAAGAACTAAAAATTGAAACACAAGTCATGCAAATAGAAATTGTATGAAGAAAAATAAAACTCACAATTAATATATATATACATATATTCATATTTCCACAATAGCAAGCAAACATCAAGAGAACTTAAACCTTCGATTTTTAAACCAAATATTTGTACAATTTCTATTTCAATCCCTAAGAACTAAATCCATTGATTCAAAAAACACCCAAAATAAAAATTAAAATCAAAACTTTAAAATTTCATGAATCAATCATTTAATGAAGAAAGAACTTTAATCAATTCCCAATGATTTGACATGACAAGACTCTGATACCACTCGTTAGAATTGTAAAACAAAATCTTGATAGAAAAACTTAATAAAACCAAGATCTATCATATTAGATCATCAAGAACAAGACTATATGCGGAAGTGTACATGAATCCATTATTGGAGATTGCGTAGAAGGTTTTAATCTTCCAAGAAAATAGTTTTTCTCCTTGTATAACTCTTTAATGGGGATGAAAAAGATATACGAGATAACCCCAGTTCTTGGGGACCACTACCTCTTTAAATAAATTATTATTGAATCAATATTGGGTATTTATAATTTGGCCCCTCATTAAATTATAAATACAACTTATGGTATCTACACGTTATTTTCATAACATTTCAATACCTATTATAACATAATTGGAAACTTAATTTTGTATCACATTTTATAATAGCATTATACATTATACATATGTCACTTAAGCAATTAGCATCCTTTAATGAATTTGCACATAAAAAGAACTATATTTGCCTTTAATAAATGTTCCAAATTGACTTGAATTAGGGAATATAAAGTTATGATGAACATCCTCCACAATCTTGAAGCATTGAAACAAAAGTTATATTAAGAAAAACATAAGAAACTAGTCTTGAGGAAAAAACTGACTTGGAACAATTTTACTAATCAAAGATACAATACATGTTGTCTATAGAAAACATAATGTCATATATATATATACACATATAAACTACTTGCAAACAAGGAAACAACCCTACCTTTGTCTCTAAGAAATTGACCTACTTATAATCTTACTCTTTAAGGTAAATTAGTAAACAACACTAGGGGTGTTTAAATTTAGATTAAAACCGAATTAACCAAACGTATTGAACTAATTCGGTTAATCGATTGGTTAACCGATCTAATTCTGTCGGAGGTCGGTTAATGATTTTTTGAAAGTTTGATTATCGATTAACTCAGTTCGAAATCGGGTAATTAACTGAATTAACCGAACTTTCAAAAAATCAATATTATATATTACCAATTCGATTAATTTTAATTTAGTTAATTCAGTTAAATAAACCTTACCAATTTTTTTTTAATATGTTTTATGCTTGTTTTAACAAAAAAAAAACATAAAAATTTCGGTTACTTCTGTTAATTGACCGAATTAACCGAAATAGTTTGGTTCGATTAATTTGTTTTGAAAAAAATTCAATTCGATTCACAGTTAAGGGTTTAAAAAGTTTGATTAATTCGGTTAATACTAGTTTGGTTTGGTTAACCAATTGAACACCCCTAAACAACACTACCTTTGTCTCCAAGCAATTGACCTAAACTACTCTTTAGGTATATATAATTTCATATATATTTCTTAAACTACTCCAAAAATAAGGAAACAACTTTGCCATTGTAACAGCGTATCGAAAGTCGAGTGATTTTGAAAAATGAGGTTTCGAGACCTTATTTCTGTAAACCGAGCTCGTGAATATTTTATTAAATATTTATAAAGTTGTTGTAACATCCGTGTGTTTGAACCGGATTTGGAATAGTGATAAAATAGAATAGAGAATTAGAAATGTTTAGTTGAAGTAAGGAAGGTTAGAAAAATTTAAGGATTAAATAGTAAAGGAGAGAAAATATAAGGGACTAAATAGCGAATTATCCTAATTGAATTTTGAGTCATCATGGGAATTAGATTGATTGAGGAGGGGCAAAAGAGTAATTTGGTGGAAGATATTTTTGGAGGCAAAGTTTTGGGCCAAAGTGTAAAGTTGGAAGGCTCAAGGATTAAGAGTGCAATTTTACCATTTTTATTAAGTGAGATATTTTAAGTGAGATTTCTAGAGAATTTGAGAAAGGTTAAAAATCAATTAAAAGTCAAAAATATCAGCTCTTTTCATAATTCAGCCGTCCATGGCCTTTTCTTCTATTTCCAACTTTTGATTTTATTCCAAGTATGTCTTTCCATCATTTTTAGGCCCTCTAAGCTTCAAAATCTCCTATTTTCTTTGAAATTTCTGAAAGAAAAGTATAGAAGGGGGTTAGTAGACACCTCAAACTTCTTATAGAATTCATTTTGAAGTGTTAGAGAGCATAGGGATTAAATTGAGAAATTTTGAATTCAAGGGTTAAGGTAAGAAATGGTTAAATTCTCATGAGATACATGTATTTTACTGTTATTTAGCATGAAAATTATTGAATTATAGTTTATAGCTTATATGTGTTTATGCGAAATTGAAGAGAAAGAGAAGAGAGGCAAGGATCAAATTGAAGGGAAAGAAAAAGAGAAGAGCAAAGAGTGAAAAGAGAAGGAAATCAGCCTTTTTGTTGTAAGTACTACAATAATTTTAGTTTATAGTCTATATTCCATAATATATTTGAATTGTTAGCATGGAAATTGTTGTTTAATTATGTGTTATAAAGATGATTAAGTGAGGTTAGTGTAACGAAACATGAGAAAGAAAATGTTTTTATTGAAACAGATTAGACAGAATCAGAGGATTAACTTAGAAAATTCACTAAAAATGGTATATAAATATTTAAGAGTCATATTATATATGTAATTAAATCTTATTGAGTTTAGTTTCATATGGAAGAAACAGTGAAAGAAAAGGATCTGTATATTTCGAGATATACTAGTTTTAGTGTAATAAGGTCAGAGTAGATTCGAGTTTCCCTGTTCTGACTTTGAAAAATCATATAAAAATATAGAAAAATTATTAGAGACTGAAATTTATATGGCTGAATTCTTAATGAGTCTATTTTCAATAGAAACAAACAGGGACATTATTTGATTTATTTACTAAAAGATAGATAATTTTTAGTGAAGAAAGGTCGAAACTGTCAGGCAGCAGCGAAGGGGTAAATTGAAAGAATTTACTGTACAAATTTGCTAAAGAAAAAATTCTGGAAATTTTATGGTAAAAAGATTATTGAGTCTAGTTTCAGAAAAATCAAGCGTATTATGATTTCGAATTCTGTAGCTCAAGATATAAATAATTTAGTAACTGTGACACAAGTGAACAGCTTTGAAAATATATATGTGAAGTATTTGATGATGTATTTATGTGAGATATATTATTTATGAGAAATGATGCTAATTGAGATTGCGCCTAAGTAGACAAATTAGAACCATTGTGATATTAGTGGCATTCCATTAAGGAACACTAGCGCGCTCTCTGTTTAGCACATCTCGTGCTCTCTGTTATTAGCACTGTGTGTGCTCTCTGATTAGCACTTTGTGTGCTCTCTGATTAGTACTTTGTGTACTCTCTGTTTAGCACTGTGTGTGCTCTCTGTTGCCCAGCACTTATGTGCTCTTTGTTAGTACTTTGGTACTATATGTTTGTTCCGTATATCCTAACGGTTCTATGAAAGTCTACTATGGGCTAAACTACAAAAAGTGAATAAAAGTGTAAGTTGTGCCATTGTGGTAAGTTACAGGTTACATGTAAGTAAAGCAAGAAGTTTATATGCATGAGTACTTAAATGATCATTCATTACTTTTGTAGTGCTTACTAAGCCTTCACCGGCTTAACGCGTTTATTTTAACGCATAGGTACAAAAGCTACGAGAAGTGGAAGTCAAGTTAGGGGACCTCTCATCACATCACATCACTATTGGAAGACTTCAGTTTAGGTACATTACTTTTGGTAAAAATGACATGTACAAATGATACTATTATGTGTCTTCAGTGAATGGTTATAAATTTTGTTTTGGATTACTACGAGTTGATGATTTAAAATGATGTATTTTGAATAGAATAACTTAAAACAAGTCGTTTGAAAAAAAAATTTGCTATACTCGTGTTAAAATCTCCGATACTGCATGTAATACTTCTATATCGGGTTTATACGTGTGAACCGGGTATAGGGGTGTTACAGTTGTTATATTGGTTAATTGAAGTTTGGTTAAAAAAATATTTGTGATTGAATAGTTAATTAAGGAAAAAAGATTAAATCGTAAAAGATGTAAAACCTAATCGCTATTTAATTTTATTAATAATTGGTTTAAAAGTAAAAGTGGGAGGTTTTATGTTGAAAATAGACAATAATAAAGTTAATGGAAGGTTGAATATTAGTTTATATTATATTTTATATGTTGTATGTTTTAATTTAATTATTAAAGTAATAATATTAATAAAACAAATGTAAAACATGTTTCATCTTCTTCATTCTTTCATTTTTCACAACTGAACCGCCATTTTTATACGTTCAAAGCTTCGGTCAAGCTAAGTCCCTTGCATGTAAGCTAATTTTCCACCCATTTCTTATAAATCTAATGTTTTTGAGATCGTTGTAGCTTAATCTAGCTAGCCCAGTAACTAATTTGTGATACTTTTAAAGTTTTTAAAACTTTTCATTGATGTTATTGAAGCTTTTTAGTTGATAAGGGTTTAGTTTTAAGCTTGATGTTTAAATAGGGCTATTTTGTGAAGTGATTTTGTATAGTTTTTAAGTTTAAGGACTAAATTGAAAATATGTTAAGTTTGGCATGGTTTTTTGTAAAATTTCAGTATTAAAGGGGCTTTATAAATGTTTTAGAATTTGATAATATGGGTTTATGAGTTAATTGTGAAAATAAGTTAGTTTTGGTTTTAGGGATTAAATCGAATAAAATAAAAAGTTTTAGTGTAATTTTGAAAATTTATAAAAAATCTTCATAAGCATTAAATAAATTATTGAAAAGTATATGGAACTAATAATTGAAATAAAATTACTTTATAGATCAAGAATCGATAGATAATTGAGGAAAAAAAAGGAAAATTGTTGATTAGTCCCTGATATTACTATCCTTGCAATTTTTTATGTTTGATTTTTGAATTTGTAATTGTTTATAATAGTTTGAATTGTGCACAAATTGGTACAGAAGGTGAGTTATGAATTAAAACATATGAAAAGGATAAGTTGATGGTTAAATCTTAAAATGATGAAATGATATCTGAAATAAAAATGAATTGGTAACTGATTATAATTTATCGAATTGTGATGGTATGAAATTGATCGATTGTTTATGGCAAGGATTAAATTGAATTGATATGAGATTATTGTATATTGATTTAAATGTAAAATTTATTTTGTAATAAGAAGAATTACGTTGGTATATTGATATTTATTGATGAATTACTATTGCACATATATAATTGAATTGAGAAATTGGCTTATAATGCAAGTTGAAAATGGTTTCCTTATTAACTGTTCGGGCAAAGTCGGATATAGTTGACATGCTATAGGATAGGATGAGTTCAGGGATTACTTTGACTACGAGTCAATAAGGCATTGGGTGTCAATTCGCTTCAGTTTAATCGATGAGACACTAGGTGTCAAACTTATTAATAGCGTTGGGCGCAACTATTTACTTCAAATTTATTTGATGAGGCACTGGGTGCCAAACTAATGTGTTGGTTGGATCCATATACTCGTCTAAGTCGAGTTAATAGGGGGAATAAATGGTAAAAGTGCGATAAGTATAATTCAACAACAATGATAGAGTTCTAGAAATTACGAGATTGGGAATCGAAAATGAAAAGTGTTATTTGATAATTGAGATTGCAAATAAATATGAAATGGAAAGTAATGTGATATTTGACTTGTGAGATATAAACTGGATTGATAATTGTGATATAGTAATACAAAATTGATTAGCAAAATATATATGAATATCAAAAGTATTAAATACTCATACATATTGGATGTACGAGCTGGAGAGCCATTATGGAAATGTGATAAATCTGTGAATTTGACACAAAATTTGAACAATAAAATGAAATAGTGATTGCTTCTACATTGAAATTGGATGTTACGTTGATAACAAAATGAAATGATACAATATAATATTTAGATTGATTAATTGGAGCAATTATTCATTGATTCATGTGATATCATTGAGGTTTTAGTTGCTTTTGTAAATTGAAATGTTGATTGAATTTTGTCAATGATATTGACTGTTTATTTCATGAGATTTTGAATTTTGTCAATGATATTGACTGTTTATTTCATGAGATTGATGTTAAATTTAATTGAGGTGCTAAATGTTCGAATTATATATGAACTAATTATGGGATGAACTCACCTTGTCGATTTACGGCTACCGTGTTTAATCAAAATCGTCAAGTTAAATAACTTCTATATAAATTCGTAAATTGAGGTAAGTCGTTGTTTTAATTCCTATGAACTTACTAAGCATTGAAAATGCTTACTCCCTTCTTCTTTTTTCCTGTAGATTTTCAACTTGCGGAACAAGTTAAGCAGATCATTTGAAGCTGATGCTATCCTGGTAATGGTTCAACAAACTTTTGACCGTATTAAGGCTTGGTTATGTGTGGCATGTATTTAGGGAGTCTTATGTTTGGGAAAATATTATATTTTGAGTTAGTTTGGTATTTGAATACCATTAGTATATGTATATATAGGTGTGTAAATGTAATAAATGTGGTTAAGTTATGCTTTAAATGATTTTGATAATAATGATGCATACGAAGTTAATGATTACTTGATTTTGGTTAGATTTGCATTCTTTTGAATTGGTTGTATGTTTGTACTGTATTGAATGAGTTTTTTCCAAGTTATTTGTGTGCCTATATGTATCAATGAGCTAAGATATAGATTTGGGAATGAAATGAACTTCTAAAATTTGTGATTTTGAAAATGGTAGAATGCCAAAGTGGCATCGATACTTATTTTTGGTATCAATACCTTTGATAAAAATATCAATACTTGTTCCTAGTTCCAAGTTTTGAAAATTTTTCAGATTGGTCCAAAATCTTGATTGAATTTATTAAACTATGTTTGTATACTCGATTTACTCCCTACTTTACTAATAACTTCTATCATGCATGAATATGGATTAATTTGATGAATTTTAATTAAATTGAAGGTTATAATTTGTGTGTGAATATTCTGATTTTTTTTTGCAGCATTCTGTAACTCGGATCCGATAACAGGGACGGGTGAGGGGTGTTGCAACCTTTGTCTCCAAGCAATTGACCTAGTTATAATCTTACTCGAAATCTATGGGTATTGTGTTCAGTTTCATGTAATTTTCGTTGCCTAAAAAAGCCTTAAATGGGATTCATGAACATAAAATAATTACATTGAAATCAACTCCCATGGATGTCAAGTTTAGTACAAATGGATGTCAAGGGTTGCTTTAGCAGAGATTCCTGATAAGGTTATTCTTTGAGAAGACAATGCATTATACTAACCTTGACACCTATGGATATCAAGTTTAGGCCTGTAACAACCCAAATTTGAGAATAAGGATTAAGTTATGATTTTAAAAAATTTAGGGATATAACTTGTAATTTCAATAAAGTTTGGGGATTAATTTGAGTTTAATTAAAATTCTGTGATCAAATTGGGAATTTTTGGAACTTATTTGTAAAAACTTTTTTTAGGTATTTAATCTCTTTTTCTTTGTTTCAAAACCTTTTATCTCCCATTTTAATTTTTCTTTCTTTTTCTCTCAAACAAAAACTCTTTCAAACTCTCTCTTTCTTTCTTCTCCGGCCACCCTCCGATGACCCACCCACATTCGTCCGTGCATCACACCGTCGACACCTTCGAGTTCCTCATCTCATCGCGAGCCGAGCCCCCATCCTTTTGCCTCTCATTGTCGACCTTTTACGAGATCGGTGTAAAATCGATTTGAAACTCCCTTTTAAGTCGCCCTCCATCGCGAGCTCTGCCACTTTTGTTCCCAATCTTGATGTGGGTATACCAAAAGAGCCTTTTTCTTCCTTTTGTGTCATTCCGGTGAGATTTTGCGCCGTCATTCGTGGAGGATCTACGATCGACGCCGTCAAGGGTCTTGCAAACACTAATCTTTGCTTTGCTTAAGTGTGATGAGACTTGAGCCATTGATACAAACCCAAATCCAATGCTAAGTCTAATGACCTAAACCAATACCCAACCTTAGCCAAACCAAAGCATGACCCAACTTGTGACTTTAGTGTGAAACCAAGCCCAATGTTAGTGACCCAATGTTTAAAACCTAAACCCAAATTAAACTCAATACCCAAACCCGTGTGACCCGACCCGAACCCACTTTGACCCGTTTTGACCGTTAACCCGTTGACCGTTGATCGTTGACTTTTTAGGTTGATTGTTGACTTTTTTCAAGGAACCCTACCCTATCATTTTTCGACGTCCTGAGTTCGTTTCCGCTGTCCTTTTTGTCAAATTTGAACCCAAAGGCCTCATTTTGACTGTTTTATTCTTAATTTTGTACTTAGAGATATTTAGACTTTTAATTTGGGAAAATATGAGATATTCGTGTTTAGGTGATCATGACTCCGAGGCTAACGATTTACCTCCTCCTCCTGTGCAACCTGCTCCTGCACCAATTCTGAGAGCTACATGTGAGTTATTTTAGTTAGTGTTGTGTTTAGTTGGTGGCATAGGAATAGTATTAATATTAAGTTTGTGTTTGTAGGATCTAATCCCGTTAGACGGGGTACTCGACCAGTACGTGGTGAATGACCTCCTTGTCGTTAGAGTTCAGCTTCTTAGAAGTGTATTTCTATCTATGTTACATCTCTTTGTGTGATATTGTTTGTGTTGAATTAATTGGGTGATATTAATCTGTGATGTAAAATGGCATGATCTTTTGATGTATTATGTGATCACATGATGATTTTGCCTGCATACTTATAAGTTTTTGGAATACTTGGATACTGTGAATAAAAATATTGTGTGCTCTGAGATACATATATCGTATCATGAGCTTAAGATTGAGACTGTGATAAATGTGACATCATGCCATTGTGTGTTCATGGGTTGGGATTGTACGGTGGAAGACGTGGTAATCACCCCTTTAAATGGCTGATATAAAACCACACTGCGATTTGTGATGATTGGTTGGGGAGGGGTTCTAAGGAACCCCTCTACTGTGTTGGTGTACGGGAGAATGGGTGCATTGCACTATGCTTGTGTTTTCATAGTATTTATCTATAAAATTTTGTGTGGTTACTTTTAATGCTATGAATGATTGAGATATTGTGATTGTGGATGTATACACTTTAGAGACACACTAGGCTCTTTAGCTCATTAACCAATAGTTTCTTTTTCAAATACAGTGGATTTAGGTGACTTGGTACTCAGATGATCTCACGTTTTTATATTTTATTATTATTATTATTATTCGGACTAGTATATTATTAAATTATTTTGGGATTATAATGTTAATTTTAAGTTGGGATATTGGTTATTTTTTTGAGGTGTTTGATTGATAATTTTAAGTTGGGAAATTATTCAGAAACGCCGAAAATTAGTTGTTTTATTATTACTTAGTTTATTTACAAATTAAATTATAAATTTGTTTTAAATGTTTTCTAAGGGCGAAATTATGATTGTGACCTTCTAGATTCAGCAATATCTTCTAGACTATCAGAGTAAGGTTTAAACATCGGACTGTGAGGCTTAAAACAATTGATTTTCATAGTTTTAAAATTTTTGGGGTAATCGGGTATTTTTAATATATTTATATTTATATATATATATATATATATATATATTATTTTATAAATTATTATCTTACTTTGAAAATTCTAAAGTTGTGATTTAATCCGAGACTACAGTACCAAATCTTAGTTTAGTGATTATTGCTCTCTGTATATAGTTTACTATGCCACCACGTAAGAACTCTAGATTTATGATTAGTCATGGTCGAGGTTGTACTGTTAGGGTTGTCAGTGATCTTGCGCCTCTAGTGAAATTAAAGGAAGATCTGAATGAAATATCTAATATTGAGGAGAAAGATAAATAGGATCTCATGTTATTTCTAAGGCAAGTATGGAATGTTTAAGGATAAGACTTATTTAATCTTGTGAAAAATGCGAAAAAAAAAAATCTCACTATGGTGAATATTAGATTTTAAAAAAAAATACTTTAAGTAAGGCTCTAGGAGGCATTAAATAAAGGATTTTCTAGAAATTATTGAGAAAAGCAAATAATAGCCTGTAAGGAGTACTAATGAGAGAGTAAATTGAGAAAAAATAGAGAGGAAAATTTGTGGAATAATTATACTTGAAAAGAAGAAGAATGGCGATTAAAAAACTTAAATTAATTAAAAGTTAATTAAATCAAGAAAAGAAATATAAGTTAGTAGTAATAAAAAAACTTATTATTGGGGAAATAAGAAAAGTTGAAGTGATGTTAATGATTGAGGAGAGAAAAATGTTTATAAGGAATAAAAATAGTAAAGAGTTGGAAAATCCAAGAAAGATATTAAAATCTAATGGTAAATTAGTATAAAGGTAAATAAGTTACAAGTTGTGAAGAGATAAAAGAAGTTGCAGTATAAATTAAAGAGTGAAAGTAAATGTTATTTAGTCTTATATAGAGATTTAAAAAATGGTTCGTAATCTTTATAGATAAAAATGAGAAGATCCATTAAGAATATAATAAGTATTCTTTAGGAACCTAAAGTCATGAAATAATAATAAGATTTATGATCTGGGTAAGTAGGGGAGAAAAAAATATAATAATAGTAATAATAATAATAATAATAATAATAATAATAATAATAATAATAAATAAAGGGCAAACTTTGGTAGGAACAGTTATCTCGGGGACACTATTGGCAACGGCCGGGCCAATAAAATTCTAAGATGTTTAGAATAAGAGGATTAACTCTGATCCATAACTGGGATAATCATTGTTTGCCTTGAAAAGAGAAAGAAAAGAAAGAAAGTGAATGAATTATATGAAAACGTAGATAATAATTTAATGGTATAAGAAAATAAAGTCTAGAAGAGTGTTAAAAGAACAGTGTTGTAATTACTATGTGATAGTTATGGTAATAAAATAAAATAAAATAATAGATAATGAAGATAAATGATAAGTTATGTGAATGTGTAAGAAAGGAATTAAAGATACAGTTGCAAGAGTTGTTGGATAGGGGTTTTACTCGACCTAGTGTTTCACCTTTGGATGCTCTAGTTCTGTTTGTAAAGAAGAAAGATGGAACCCTTCGACTGTGCATCGATTATCGAAAGTTGAATAGCTGACAATTAAGAACAAATACCCTTTGCCTCGTATTGACGACTTATTCGACCAGTTTCGAGGAGCTACTATGTTCTTTAAGATAGATTTGAGATCTAGTATTATCAGCTTAAGGTCAAAGATTCTGATGTGTTCAAGACAGCATTTCGAACTCGATATGGGCACTTTGAGTTTCTAAAGATGTCATTCGGGTTAACTAATGCTTTTGCTACATTTATGGACATGATGAATAGGGTGTTTCAACCTTACTTGGATCAATTTGTGGTGGTGTTCATAGATGATATTTTAGAATACTTTAAAACTGAGGTGAAGCATCCATCTCAGAATTTGTTTTGCAAACCTTGAGAGAGAAGCAACTTTATGCTAAGTTCAGCAAGTGTGAATTTTGGCTCTCAGAGGTTATGTTTTTGGGGCATATTGTTTCTGTTGAGGGAATTCGTGTGGATCCCAAAAAGATTGAGGCTATTATGGGTTAGAAGCAACCTAAGAATGTTCCTACGATTCATAGTTTCTTGGGTTTGGCCAGCTATTATCGAAGGTTTGTCGAGGGTTTCTCGATTATTGCAGCTCCTTTAACTAAGCTTCTCAGGAAGAATGTCCTATTTGTTTAGACTGAGGCTTAAGAGTTTAGTTTTGAAAAGTTGAAGTCTGTGTTGACTCAAGCATCGGTTTTGATCTAACCTGAGCCTGGGAAAGCTTATACTGTTTACAGTGATGATTCTCACACGGGATTGAGTGTGTGCTAATGCAAGAGGGAAAGGTTATGGCTTATGCATTTCATCAATTGAAACCACATGAGATTAACTACCCTACTCATGACTTAGAGTCTGTTGCGATGATCTTTGCTCTTAAAATTTAAAGACACTATCTCTATGGGGAGAAGTGTTACATCTTCACGGATAATAAGAGCTTGAAGTATTTGCTTACCCAGAAAGAGCTTAAGATGAGGCAACGTCGTTGGGTGGAACTTCTTAAGGATTACGACTGTGAAATTGAGTATCACCCTAGTAAGGCTAATGTGGTTGTCGACACTTTGAGTTGTAATGTTATAACTGAGTTGAGGGCTATGTTTGCTAGAATGACTCTGTTTGGGGATGGCAGTCTTTTAGCTGAACTTCAACTTATTCCCATTTTAATCTCGAAGATTAAGGCTTAGTAGTCTAATGATTCGTATTTAGTGCATCATATGAGGGAGGTTGAAGAGGGTACATCTGTGGGCTTCTCCTTTGATCAGAATGGTATTTTATGTTTCCGACGTCGGTACTATGTTTCGAAAGATTCTGGTTGAAACAAACTATTCTCCGTGAGATACATGATAGCCCTTATTTCATACATCCTGGCGGAGATAAGATGTATAAGAATCTTCGTGAGAGGTACTAGTAGAAGGGTTTAAAGACGGATGTTGTTGAATTTGTGTCAAAGTGTTGACTTAAAAAGTCAAAGCTGAGCATCAATGTCCTTCTTGGTTATTTCAACCAATTGAGATTCCGTAGTGGAAGTGGGAGCATGTGACAATGGATTTTGTGAGTGGTCTTCCTTTAACGCCGTCCAAAAAAAAAGGAAAAGATTATGTTTGGGTAATTATAGATCAGCTCACTAAGTCTACTCACTTTATTTTAGTTAGGGTCAACTATCCTTTAAACAAGTTAGATCGACTCTACATTTCTGAGATAGTTCGTCTTCATGGGGTGCCTTTGTCTATCATTTTTATCGAGATTCGAGGTTTACTTCGAGGTTTTGAGAATCTTTGCACCATGCTTTGGGTACTCGGTTGAACTTTCGTACTGCTTACATCTACAAACTGATGGTCAATCTGAGCGTGTGATTTAGGTTTTGGAAGACATGTTGAGGGGTTGTGTGATTGAGTATCAAGGTAGTTGGGAGGATTTTTTTTACCACTTGCAAAGTTCATCTACAATAACAGTTATCAAGCCAGTAGTAAGATGGCTCCTTATGAGGTTTTGTATGGGTGCAAATGTCGCACTCCTATCAGTTGGAATGAATTGACTAAGCATCAGTTTTTAGGACCAGATATTGTTCAAGAGTCTGAGGAGATTGTTAGATTGATTCGAGAGAGACTTAAGACTTCTTTTGACAAGCAGAAGTCTTATGTCGATCTGAAGCATCAAGATATTGAGTTTAATGTGGGTGATGAGGTCTTCTTAAAAGTATCTCCGTGGAAGAAGGTGCTTAGAATTGGGCGGTAAGGGCAAGCTGAGTCCTCGTTTTATTGATCCTTATCGAGTTATTCGTCGAGTGAGACTAGTTGCCTATCAGCTTGAGTTACCGCCTAAGCTGGAGCGAATTCATGATGTCTTTCATGTCTTTTTGTTGAGACGTTATCGATCGGACCCATCTCATATTGTGCCTATTGAGGAGATCGAGGTTCGTCCTAACTTGAGTTTTGAGGAAGAACTGATTAAAATCATTGCTCTGGATGAGTAAGTTCTTAGGAGAAAGACCATTAAGATGGTTAAGGTCATGTGGTGCAATCATGGTTATGAGGAGGCTACTTGGGAGGGCAAAGCTATCATCAAGTCCTAATATCCACATCTTTTAGTTCAGGTAAATTTTGAGGACAAAATTTCTTTTAAGGGGGGAAGAATTGTAAAAACCCAAATTTGAGAATACGGACTAAGTTATGATTTTATCAAATTTAGGGATCTAACTTGTAATTTCAGTAAAGTTTAGGGATTAATTTGAGTTTAATTAAAATTCTGTGATCAAATTGGGAAATTTTGGAACTTATTTGTAAAGTGATTCAAGTTTGGGGATATTTTGAAAACCCTAGTTAAGTTTGGTCCTTTTGGGAAATTTATCCTTTTTTGTTGGGTATTTAATCTCTTTTTCTTTGTTTCAAAACCTTTTATCTCCCATTTTAATTTTTCTTTCTTTTTCTCTCAAACAAAAACTCTCTCAAACTCTCTCTTTCTCTCTTCTCCAGCCACCTTCCGACGACCCACCCACGACCGTCCATGCACCACATCGCCGGCACCTTCGAGTTCCTCATCTCATCGCGAGTCGAGCCCCCATCCTTTTCCCTCTTATAATCGATCGTTTACGAGATCAGTGTAAAATCGATTTGAAACTCCCTTTTATGCCGCCCTCCATCACGAGCTCCGCCCCTTTTGTTCCCGATCTTGATGTAGGTATGTGAAAGGGAGTCTTTTTCTTCCTTTTGTGTCATTCCGGTGAGATTTTATGTCGCCATTCGTGGAGGATCTATGATCAGCACCGTTAAGGGTCTTGCAAACCTTGATCTTTGCTTTGCTTAAGTGTGATGAGAGTTGGGCCTTTGATACAAACCCAAATCCAATGCTAAGTCTAATAACCCAAAACAATACCCAACCTTAGTCAAACCAAAGCATGACCCAACTTGTGACTTTAGTGTGGAACCAAGCCCAATGTTAGTAACCCAATGTTTAAAACTTAAACCCAAATTAAACTCAATACCCAAACCCTAAAATTAGATAACCAAACCAGTGTGACCCGACCCGAACTCGTTTTGATCGTTAACCCGTTAACCATTGGTTGTTGACTTTTTGGGTTGACCGTTGACTTTTTTTCGAGAAATCCTACCCTATTATTTTTCGACGTCCTGAGTCAGTTTCCGCTATCCGTTTTGTCAAATTCAAACCCGAAGGCCTCATTTTGGCTGTTTTATTCTTAATTTTGTACTTAGAGATATTTAAACTTTTAATTTGGGAAATCTAATGTGAGATATTCATGTTTAGGTGATCACGACTCCGAGACAGACGATTTACCTCCTTCTATGCAACTTACTCCTACACTAGTTCTGAGAGCTACACGTGCGTTATTTTAGTTAGTGTTGTGTTTAGTTGGTGGCATATGAAAATATTAATATTAAGTTTGTGTTTGTAGGATCTAATCCCGTTAGACCGAGTACCCGACCAGTACGTGGTGGATGGTGTGTTTCTATCTGTGTTACATCTCTTTGTGTGATATTGTTTGTGTTGAATTAATTGGGTGATATTAATCTGTGATGTAAAATGGCTTGATCTTATGATGTATTATGTGATCGCATGATGATTTTGCCTACATACTTATCAATTTGTGGAATACTTGGATAGTGTGAATAAAAATATTGTGTGCTCTGAGATACATATATCGTATCATGAGCTTAAGATTGAAACTGTGATAAACGTGACATCATGCCATTGTGTGTTCACGGGTTGGGATTGTACGGTGGAAGACATGGTAATCACCCCTTTAAACGGCTAATATAAAACCACACTACAATTGGTGACGATTGGTTGGGGAGGGATTATGGGGAACCTCTCCACTGTGTTGGTGTGCGAGAGAATGGGTGCATTGCATTATGCTTGTGTTTTCATAGTATTTCTCTATTAAATGTTGTGTGGTTCCTTTTAATGCTATGAATGACTGTGATATTGTGATTGTGGATGTTTAGAGATATATTGGGCTCTTTAGCTCATTCCCCAAGAATTTCTTTTTCAGATACGGTGAATTTAGGTGACTTGATACTCGGAGGATTTCACGTTTTTATATTTTTATTATTCGGACTGGTATATTATTAAATTATTTTGAGATTGTAATGTTAATTTTAAGTTGGGATTTTGGATATTTGTTTAAGGTGTTTGATTAATAATTTTAAGTTGGGAAATTATTCAGAAACGCTGAAAATTAACTGTTTTATTATGACTTAATTTATTTACAAATTAAATTATAAATCTATTTTAAATGTTTTCTAAAAGAGAAATTATGATAGTGACCTTCTAGATTCGACAATATCTTTTATACCGGATTTAGAGGGTTACAAGGCCATTGTATATCATGACCCATAGTTGGCGAGTTTAGCAATGGTTTTACCCTATAAATATTTAACACAACCTCCTTCATCTTGCATTTGTTTCCAATGTTTAATTTTTAAGGTTGAGGAAATTTTGTTAAGGTTTCTAAGTTTTTTAAATAGTTGTTGAGTAAAAAACTAATTATAATTTACCAATGCTAAACGTCGCCAAGTCACTCATTCAAGGGATAAAGTAAATGAGTTAATGATTTTTTCTACGGAAGAAAGTTTTTGTGGGTATACGAAAGGGCTTCTATAAAAGTTGTTCGCTTTTGAAAAATGATACCTAGTGGTTGAGGCATATAGGTCATGGGTTTCATTTTTTGTGGGTGCGCATGGCTTCCAAGAACATAAAAAAGTCTCCGAGCAATCAAATGTTAGGTTATGACTTTCCAAACACTTATGCTCCAAAATTTGAAACCATGGTGGCATGGACAACCCTTGACGAACATGGATGGTTATGTTATTCGCTCGAATAAATCGATGAGGTTGATCGTTTCTATGAACTTAAGGAAATAGGTTACGCTATTTTTTTCATTGCATAATAATATATTATTAACTAATTGGTTAGATTAACGTGTAATGTGACGTAAATTTTGCTATTCTCAAATAATTTTTATTTAATTGGAAGTCTTATATAAATGTGGTCTTAGTAAAACTTTGTTACTCACTGTTTCTCCAATGTTTTATCTGCATAAAAACTAAACCTAATGTAACATCCCAAAATTGCTGATTAGACAATAGCACTATTTTGATAATTGATATAATGAATTGACGAATAAATTGAAAATCGAGTTAGATAAAATATTCTTATAAAAGCAAAGTTAGTTTTTAGATGGAAAGTGATGAAAAGAATCTTAGAAATGAGAATGTGATGAAAGGAGGAAATCATAAGTTTTGAAAAGATTGAGAACTAAAGTGCAATTTGACCAAAAATGTGAGAAGTAAATATTGATTAATAGGCTTAAGGATAAGTTGGATTGTGTATTGGTAAATGAGAATTTCATATGGGACCAAATTGGAAAGATTTGATTGTACAAGGACTAAATTACAAATTTACCAATGTGTTAGGTATTGACCGCCTCCAAACGTGCGAACGTTTAGAGTAAAAATCGTGCAAATAAAATATATAATTAAAGAGTGGTATTTGCAAGCGAACAAATAAAATTGTAATATAGTTTTGTGTTACAACGAAACACTAATAAGTATTTCGAGAATCATACCCAAATGATTGCAGAATGGAGAATCTTATTATTAAATTAATTACTAAAAAATAAGTATTAATCTAATCGAGTCACAAATTAGTAGTGTGAATCCAAATTAAAGTATTTATTAAACTAATTAAATTAATTAACCTAAATTAACCTAATGAAATTTCCTATTCCTAGTGTCAACGATGCGACCTCCTAGCCTATGCTTGATTAACAGATAGAAGATTAACTTGCTTCAATAATTGTAATTAATAGAAAGAATCGAGTTTTATTAGGGACTTAATTATTAACTAACTAGTATTACCCCTCGGTCTCTACTAATTAATTAATTAACCAGTACACACTTATCTTTTGACCTCACTTTCCTGACTGGGATAAATCCACGATTTACTCGATAAACTTATCGCTCAACCTCGTTTATCCTAAATTACCTCTTGGGGTTATCAATTATAGGGTTTAAAAACACATGAATTTATACCAACTAACTTCTATGAGAAACCATCATTATTTTACTAATTACTTTTACATCCACTCGTTAAACTACTTAATCAACTAATTAGTTCCATAACCTAAACATGTCAAATATGAATAAAGAAGTTAACGAAAAAATATAAATAAAAGAATAAATGAAAAAGGATAAAGAAATTACTCATGAATAAATATAAGCGTAATTCCGAGGCAATCTCTGCTTGTGATCATCTTCACATCTGAATAAAACAATCTCGTTTAAGTGAACATAAGAGAAACAAAAATAAAAACTAAAGAAAATTGTAAACTAAAATTAAAATTATGAAAAGTTGTTCGACGACTTCCTTAGGTTGACTCCCTTATAATGAGGTTATAAGGTTGTTTATATAGGCAAAAACTAGGTAAAAATCAAATAGACTAAAGTGCCCCTTCAATTATAATGTTAATTAGGGTTTTAGGTTTGAAAACACCCTTAATACCCCTAAATATTGCAATCATCACACACAAGAATTTTTGAGCCACGCAGAAGTTATGTCACAACATGCAAATCCTATTTCGTCTCGGGATTTCATTTTTTGCTTCAAAGTTTTGTGTTACAACACGACATGTTTGTGTCGTTACACGACATGTTTGTGTCGTTACACGACTGTCTTTGCATTCTTACCCTTGAAATGGTATCCTACACACTCAAATAATCTGTTAGTCATTCTCGAGGCCCAAGTTAGCCTAACGGGTCGTTGAAACACTTAAAAACATGCATAATAACACTTATTTTGTAATAATTGGAATCAAAGCTACAAAATATGAAAATACAATAAAAGACATTAAAATGACTAGAAAACAAACTTGTTAAGTGTAGAAAAGTACTTAAATTGCCACTATAATTTGTGGCAAATCAAGTATTAAATGAGAGTTATGAAATTTGAGTTGATTAATAACTATTTGTTATGAAAAATTATGCTTTAAGTCTTAAAGGGGTAAAAAAGTAATTTGACCCAAAAGGGTATTTTGGTCATGTCCTAATTTTTTACATTGGAAATATTAATTTGATGATATAAATGATATATGAAAATTTATTGGTCCATTGGATTATGATTTAAGGAAGTAAACCATAATTGTTTTAAAACTTTAGGTTTGAATGGTGGATTTGGGGCCCTTGGCCCATGTGGTTATTTTAAAGGATGAGAAAGGAGGTAGAGCCCCATCTCCCTTTATTTTCCACACGAAAGCAACTGTAAGAGGGGAGCAAATTTTCTCCCTCGTCTACTCCTCTCTTCCTTTTTCAAGTTTTGACTGATTTTTCAACCCATTTGCTTCCTTTATTGAAGACACCTAGAGATCAACTTTCTTGCATGGATTCCATCATCATCTTCACCAAATTTCAGCCTAAGGTTTCTTAGTTTTTGATAGAGCAAATGGAAGCTTGAGAGAGAAAGCTTCATAAAGGTCAATAATGGTGTTTTCTACTTATCTAAGTTTAATATTTGATAATTTTCACTTGAGAAAGATTTAGAAGCTTACATATTAATTTTTGGTTATTTTCATGAATATGGAAAAATGGGGTAATTGTGAAGAATGAATTTCAAAGAAAATTTGAGAGTGGAATCAAGTTTATGGAAGCATAATTTTGTATTTTAGAGCATCCAAAAGGTAAGTACCTCAAATGCTCTTATTTACCTTATCGTAAAGTTTATGAAATAGGTAATATTTAGGTGATAAATGCGGGATGAGATTATATAAAAAATGTACAAACTCCATTGCTTAAAATATATGTAATAAGTCAATAATGGGTTATATTGAAAATTTTAGTCATGAAATGCTAAGTTAACCAAATACTATGTGAGTTAACCAAATACTATGTGATATACAGATATTAATTGTTATGGAAGTGTTAATAAGTATGTTTTGACATGCAGTAATTATATTATTAAAGTAAAGATGTGAATAATTGTCAATTTGGCCATGAAGGAAACTTATTGGTTAATTCCTACTTTTAGTCAATGGAGTCGACATTATGTTAAAACACGAGATTTACTAAAGAATAAATGAAAATATGACTTCCCTCTATATGAGACTAATACGTGACAATGAAAATGTGTATAAGGCCTAAAGAAACGTGAAAATGTGCATTTAAATGTAAAAAAACCTATGATGCCTACATGTGAAAAATGAACATATTCATAAAGCCTTTATTAATAATTATTTGAACATATGTGAAAACACTTAATGTGCCATATATGATATGAGTAAATGTATGTGTAAATGGCCTTAAAGATGATATGAAAATGTGTTCGTAATGTACTTTAGTAGACTTAATGAAATGTTAGGATATAGTTGGCATGCCAATTAGGGTCTATTGTGTGTTTGGAGTTTTTTCGAAGGTTCCACACTTATGTGTGTCTTATATCACCTTCGAGCCTTGCACTTATGTGCATCTTGGTGTGGTGGAGTTTTTGCTCTCATAAGCTCTTTGGTGTGGTGGAGGGATGTGTTACGTTATCTTATAGTTTAGCATTTCGATGCTCATTGATGTGGTGAAAGAGTCTCGTGTATCCGATTCGATTTACTAGATTTTAATATGGACAAAAAGAATTAAAATGTTGATAATGAACTTTAAATTTGAATATAGATTGCTTAAAGCAAAACGAAATGTTGTGTACCAAAGGACTTATAACTAAATGAGACGAAAAAGAAAGTAAATGAATAGGTAAGCTAAAAGAGAAGTTAATATGATAGTGTGATTTTAAAGTGTGTGGCCTAGTGTATTGGATCTAGTGCCCTAAGTGTAGTATTTTCATCTATGTACACTTGTAATTTTTTCGAAAAATTAATTAATAAAATTATTCATGAATTACATTATTATCCTTTGTATATTGTCTCATGTGGTTTTTGCATGTAAAGTAAAATATAAGCAAATATTAGCTCACTAGTTGTCTAAGGTTTAATTAATATTGAGTGGTACTATGTGGTCGGATCGTTATATGGAAAGACAACTTATATTAGTAAACAAACCTAAACGTGCCCTTAGTCTAATTGGAAATGAGCAAACCTAAAAATGGTCGTGTGGCATGTCGTGTAACTCATTATTTATGAATTAAAGACACATGGACTAAGGACATGAGCGTGTGACCAAGCCATGTGTGGGAATGTTTGGTGCAGGGTTCACACGGGCTAGAGACACGACAGCGTGTCTAGGTCGTGTAACTAACTGTTTGTGAATTAGGGTCACACGGGCAGGTGAGACGAGCGTGTGTCAGGCCGTGTGAGTCATACAAGTTAATACATGGGCGTGTGTTGGACCGTGTGGAGCCATACGAGCCAGCTATCCAAATCATGTGAAACCACATAAGTGTGTGGACCAAGAAACGAGATTTTTCCTTAAGGTCGTAAGCGTCGTTCGAAACGAATTTATGCCTTTTATAGGTGATCACCTCCGAACGTACTCCCATTCGGTGTGTATTTTAAGGCTTCTGTAAATATACGGGTCAAGTTGTAATATAATGTGTTATAACGAAACACTTTGTAGTATTTTGAGGATCGTACCCAAAGGAGGCTTAAAGCAATAGTGATTTAAATCCCTACAGAGAAAAGAAGTAATTAGTACTCTTTTGGGGTTTATAGTAGGACAATGAAATAGAGGGGTTGTGATTGTAACATATAAAAATAAAGTAAAGTAAATGAAAGAGATATGTAGATCCAATAAATGGTTTTGGGGAAATGAAAGAGGTATGTAGATTCGATAAACGGTTTTGGGGAGATTAGGTCGCTTCAGTATGCTTTCTTTAACTGTTGGTTTTGGGGATTTTACTTTAATCAACTAGTCACTATCCTAGTTGGATCTTTCGATCTTTCGCCAGCATAGCAAGTCGATAGAGATTACTTATTGCTAGATGTCACATTTTAAACTGGTTTGGGGAAAAGGTCTTCACGGATAGGCAATACTAATTTTGGGTTTATTCTCACCTAAATGACATTCTAGGGGTGTCAAGCCTACTGTTTGCTTCACGTTCTTCCTTTCCCAAATAATTGACCTAGTTGAAAATCCCTGTACATACAAAAATTAAATATTCATACTTCCACTCCCTAATTCCCTAAAATGGAATTTAGTTCCTCATGGTTTTCTTGATCATCATCAAAACAAATGAAAACATATAATTGAATAAATTGAATGAAAAAGAAACTTCAATTGTATTGGCAATCTATTGGGAAAGAATTTCACGATCGTTATGCGAAAATTACAATCTCGTTTCTAAAACAGAAATACAAAGTAAAAACTAAGAAAAGGTATGTAAAACCTTAGTGCTGGAAGCCTTATTTATAGCCTTGAATGGTCGTTTTCCTCAACCCTAGGTCAGTTGCCGTTCTTTGTGTTTAAGTGACATTGTAAAGATCGAAACTCCCTTCACTCGTTGTAGAAATCGCGTCCAAGGGTCGATGTCATGACACACCAGGACTTGTGTCGTGACAAAGAAGTTAGTCCCCTTATTTAGTTTCATCGTGCAGGCGTTGTCGCGACATAGCCTATGTATGTTGCAACAAAGAAGTCAGTTCCTTAATTCTTCAAGTCTGATCCCTTTGTTGCAAGGTAGAGCATCTTATGTTGTGACATAGTGATCAGTTTCACATTTGTTCAATTTCTAATGGTCTCATACATACTCACGAAGTATGTTAGCCAACCTTTAGGCCTCAATCGGCCTTAAAGATAATAAAGTAACCTTTTAGCATTTGGTTTACACAATTTATTTAAAGATAAAAACTAAGTTAAATCCTATAGAAACATAAAGAAAATGCTTAATTTCAAGCTCTTCAAGTGTGGAAACTAGTTCAATCTGCTACGTATAAAATCGAAAGATCAGTTAGGTCCGTATGATCTGAATTAAACTGTATAAATTGTTATCCCATGATCTGAGACTGAGTATTGAATATTTTTATGTGTACTAAATGTGATAATTGTAATTGATATTAATATGTTTTGTCTTATTATAAACTGTATCTGAAATTTGCATCTGCATTGGGTGGGAATTGTGTAAAGGAGGAAGTGTTCTGTTCTGAATTAGTGGCTAAGCTACCAATATCTGTTATCTGAATCTAGCAAATTATCACAATCTGATCTGGCAGCTAGTATGCAATTATTGAAACAGGTCATACCGACACTATGTGGTGTGTAAGGCTGGATTGGTATTAAATATCGTATTTGGTGTGTTGGGTTGGTCAGAGCTAGTGTGTAGCGGATGGGGGTAAAAAAACTACATTTGTTCTGATTTTTTCTGTATCTGAAATTGAAATGATCTATTTTCAATCTGATATTTTAAAATTGAATAAAATATCAATTGAAATTGATTCTGAATCTAACACTAAAAAGTCATTGAGTTATTTATAATTATGTTTGAGCATTCTTCTGTTACGCTTATTGAATTATTCACTCACTTTGATTATTGATTGAATTATAGGTAATCCTCATATTTGATCGAGTCGATGTGGTGGGAGCTCGGTCATCTTACTTAAAAGACTTTTATATTAACAGTATTTTCTCCGTTTTATGTTTTGTTTCCTAAGATTTATGTTTTATTAACTGGATTTAAGCTTTTGTTATCAATACTTGGTTTTGGATTATTTTGACATTGTGGTTATGAAGTAGTATTTTTTTGGAAATGTTAATATAACTCTCCAGACTTGATCTTAGCATCTAGGTCGGGTATGAAGTGTTACAATTGTAGACATTAAATTGAAATTAGTCCTTAAATCGTAACTTAGTCCTTAAATCGTAACCAAAATAAGTTCATAAAATTATACCAAAAAGATAAATTTAAATTACTCAACTTCTTGCATCCTTTTTCAAATAAGAAATATTTGCATTTGTCTGAATAAAATACATGATTTAATATTCACTTCATAAGCCCTAGTCTTTGGAAAGTGTAAATAAAACCTAAAACTATCAACAAACCATATTATTTATTCATACAATTATCAAGTTGAAGTATTTGAATAGAATAGCAAAAAAAAAAAAAAATCATTCTTCATCTAGTTGGTGCATTATCATAATCTAAGCATGTTTTAGGTTAACCTCTATATCTACAAAGTTGGGACCATCAAGTTCAAAAGTTATGAGAGTGGATGCAACTTTTACCGGAACGCCTAGACCTCAACCTCAGCTATGTTGCCTAGCTTCAACAAATTCATTAATGACTCCACCTCTGTCACGATAATGTTGTAGATTTCTACTTTCTTTGACTTAACCTCTTGTGACAAGTTGGCCTTACACTTCCACTTCCTCATTCGACAATGCAAAATTAGATGTTGAATTCAATTTATAGAAGCCTGTCTTGGCGGATAAAGGTATGGTTTATATTTCCCCCAAACTATTTCACATAAATCATGAATGATACAAAATTAACATCCTTGATCAATGCAACTTATGACCTATGATGAAGATGATCGGTCCAATGTGTGATGTACCTGACATTTCTAATTGTTCAATTAGTAGCGCTATATCTTCTAACATTATTATCTCTTCGTCGGAACTAAAATGTATGAGATGAATACTAACATGGAAGTAGCATTCTCAATGTGACTAGCTTATTAACTTATTTTAAATAACATGTCTTTTTTTTATCTCAATAAATAATCAGTCATTTTGATATTATTTAAAATTCAAATATTGAAAATCTTAAATATATAAAACAATGTAACGTAGAGAAGGAAAGTTTTGAAAACTAACAAGTTTTAAGAGTTATTTATAAGTTATTTTCAAATACAAAAACACATAAACTTAAACTAGAATTAATTAAGAAAAATAACGAAAAATAAGGTTGCAGGAAACGAATGAGCTTCAACAGTCTCCTCAGTGACTGAACCCCCCAGGTTCGACGTTTCTTTTTAACTTTCATACCAAACATGGGAATCTCTTGTTAGAATCTTCCATTGATGCTTATTCATTTCATTTCAATTTATTCTTGAACATCCCAAGGCAAATTCCCCAGTTAACGAACAAGACTAGCCATCAAAATGGAGCAAACCACGCTTTTCACACTTGGGCAACGCGTCCACTCATCCACCGATCCCCGCCGCGTGGGTACTGTCAAGTTCGTTGGCAACGTGGAAGGGTACTCTGGCACTTGGGTCGGGGTCGACTGGGACAATGAAGGAGATGGCAAACATGATGGCTCCATCAATGGTGTCCGATACTTCCAAGGTCGATCCCAAAACTCCGCCTCTTTCCTGAGACCTCAGAACCTCAGCCCCGGCATTTCACTCCTTCAAGCTCTTAAGCTCAGATATCAATCGCACTCCACCGAACAAGATGAGGGTAAGGGTTTATTCTACTCTTTGATTTGAGATTTCCTTAGGAAACAACGGCAAAACAAAATATATTTGGGATTTTACCTTTTCCTTGTAACCGTGGTTAAATTTTCCATCGTCTGTTAGTTTTATTCAATCATGATTGCATTTTTTCCTAGTAATACGTAAAACTGAATTAAAGGAAATTTTGCTTTTGCAGATGAAATGTATGTGCTTTCAGCCAGCAACAAGCGTGTATCAGTTCAACTATTGGGTAAAGACAAGATCCAAGATAAGCTAAGTCGATTTGAAGAGTTGACAAGTGCATCAATATCGTATTTGGGTGTCAGCACTCCTGGAGATCCGGCTGAAATTAGTGCTTCTGTGCCAAGTGAACTGCTCTTTCATTTTTATCTATAAAAAATCTAGTATATAGACTTTCGAAGTTCTTACTTGAGTGCTCAGAGAATTATTTAATGTTTTAGCTGTATGTATATTTGTGTAATCCTGATAGGCAAATAGTGAAATTTGAATTTTGTTGCTTCATTCCCTTGGAAGTTCCTAAAATATGACAATAACCGATTGCAAATGCTAAATGATATTGTTTTGCAATGCATGTCTGAATGATAGATAAATAAATCAAGCTTATCTTTTCTAATTTATTTCTTTTCACTTTTGAATTTTAGTTCTTGTGGTAAACTTTTTCTTCATTGTAAAATAATGTTGAATTTACTTTTGGCATAGAGTAAAAGTGATAAAAAAAGTTAGGTTTGTAATTGTTCCGTAAGCTTAGATAAGTTTCTTGCACCATACAGAGAAAATTTGTACAAGCATGAGTGTGATGATTGAACCTGCACTTCATGTGAAAGTAGTTTTATGATCTTGTCTCTGCTAGCTTAAGCATGTTAGAAAGGCTGGTTTAAAGATGCATTGCTTAGCTTTGTTACATTCTTTATCTTATTTTCTTATTTCTTCACTTTTTAAGGCACCTTAAACCAATTGATGTGATCTTTTTATTTTTGGAGTTTTGGCATATATTTGTTTCATTTTGCTGATTATGTAACTGGTACAACTGTACTTATTGCTTTTTTTTCTTTCTACTTGTTATGTTCTTGTTGCAGATTTAAAGGAGCTTGACTTGATGGGAAATTTGATTACGGATTGGAAGGTACATGTCCTTGTTGGTGCTACTTTCGATGAAGTTATTCTTTGATTGAATACTTGATATAGCATTTTCATGCTTTCTGAATTCATGTCATCCTCTACTATTTGCATCGAGAGCACTCTTTCTAGATACTTTCTGGCTTATACTTGTTGTATGAGTTGTTTTAGGATTTTAACTGCTCTTTCTGGATGTGTTAATTCATGGTTCGTTTTAGAGAAACTTTCATTTAGGAATGTAGCTGGAGTTGCTAATTTTAGTTTCATTGAGGGAAATGAATTAACTGAGATAATTGTTGGCTGTAAATAGATTGGATTTAAGCAACATTTTCTGAATTTACCAGACATTGCTTATTCTGTATATTTTGGAGTTGCAACTTTAGTGATTAGAGTATGTCTTATATGCAATAAATTATGCCTTTTTGCCTATCCTTTTGTATCGATAAAATTAGCATCCTTTCCAATAAGGATGAAAAAAACCTAATGCACCCCATGGATTTCACACCGATCTGCTTTGAATGGGGAGGTTATTTAAAAAAAAAGTGGAAGTGAGTGGTGCAGTGTGCAGTGATTTTGATAAATGCTTGCTTGGCTTCACCTTACCCAATTTTTTAAAATTACAATTTACTCCTTAAGGTATTCTAGGTATCCTTTTTATACTCTTATATGTATACTAAAATCATATATATACATGAACATATATATTTTATGTATATGTATATTATATGTATGAAAGAATTACATATACTGAAATTATATTCACGAGTAAATTATATATATGCTTTACAATATTTAATTAAAAATTATTAAGAAAAAAATGGAGTGGCGTGGAGCTGTGTGGAGTGACTATGGATGTAACTGCCATCATGGAGGTGGATGCTTTCAACATCCATGCCAGAGTTGGGTGGATGTGGATAAGAAAATCCTACCCTCACTCTATTACCAGGCCATTTTCCACTTGGTGTGATTTATCGTGGGTCTTTTATTTGATTTTTCTGATTGTTTTATTCATGGTATACTTTTGCTTTATGCTTGCATTTGTGCTCCAAGGTGCAAACAAATTTTAAAAGAATAATGCAAAGTTACTAGTGACATGTAAGATTGTCATAGAAGTATTTTTATAAATGTTTAATTGCCTGTAGGTTTTTAGTTTAACTTAATGCTTGTGAATGTTTTTACATCTAAAAGTTATGTACCTATATGGGTCATGTATGTCATTTATATCAATTAATGGGAATAGTATTTCCTTTAGGGAGATCAACATTTGAGTTTTTTCATAGATGTAATCGTTTTTCTATTATATATGCAATTTTTCTGCTTTAACCTTTAAGAGACTGGTTATATGTTAATGATGAAATTCACTTGCTTGTGATTCTAGAACTGCCGTACTAGTCAATTACTGCTTGGCACTGTCTGTGTTGCTTACACCTGTTTGAATCAATCGTTTAATGCAGGATGTTGGCACCATATGTGAACAGTTACCGCATCTTGTTGCACTTAATCTGTCTAATAATTTAATGACACAGAACATGACAGGGTTGCCCCTACTAAAAGCCATCCGTGTTTTAGTTTTGAACAGTACGGGCATAAACTGGTCACAGGTGGGCCATTCTTGATTCATTGATCTTCTTGCAAGTTATGTGAAGAGTTGTGCTTTATAAAAGTAGTGAGTCGTAGTTGGAACTGATATAATCATGGAAGTGGTATTATGTGCAATTAAGATTTGCTGAGGATGAGGAAGTTTAGAGAAAGTAAAGAATTTATAGCTGCAAGTTTCCATTAATTAAAGATATTTGGTATCTTTTTGTCATGGCAGGTTGAAATCCTTGAACATTCATTACCAGTGATTGAGGAGTTACACCTGATGGGGAATAACATAAGCAGCATAAAGGTATCACTTTTTTATTTTTGTGAATCTTCAATCAAATTATGTGTAGAAAATACTATCAGTCAAGCTTTCTCCCACAAAATGAAAGTAATAAGGGAACTAAATCCCTCTTTGATCAGCACATTAGTTATAATTACGAGACTGGATAGATGATTTGAATTCTTAATTTCTTGAACAACATGTGCCAGTCTTTCTACTTTTCATGAACTGATCTAGGGTTTATATACAAACTTTTGTTTTTACTGTATATAAGTTCTCAGATTAAGTATGCTCTTGCTCTTGTCAATGTCCTTATCTCTCCTGAAATTTCTTCTGGTTTCATATTACAGAAAGTGTAACTTTAGTTAGCAGAGAATAAGAATGGAAAATAAATCTCACTTGGCATCTATCAAATCTGAGTTAAGAAACCTTAAAATATTTTCATGCTCAGTCAAATTTCGATTTTTTTTTAAGCTTGTACCTAATAAAGGGTAAAGGAGCCTGCCATTTATTTCTTCACCATTTGTGGGATTTGATACTTTTGTAGTTACCATTGACATAAAGGACTTCATACAATATTTCAATTAGGAATCATTGGAGGTCTTGTAATAGTGTTTCTCTTATTTATTATTTTTTTTTTTGGGGGGGGGGGGTGTTGCTATGTTTATAAAATCAGAGTTCTAGATCGTGCAAATCATAGTGAAAAGAGGGGTTGGATTGGCAGCTTGATCTGTTGTATGGTCAATTTTGTTCATGTATAAATTTGGACAAGTGAAGGAATGATGTCAATAAGATGATGAAATGAAGAAATTTACACTTGAAAGTGGATGCATCGGTAAGCAAATAACTTGATTCCCTCATAAAGCCTTGTGTTCTCTGATCTACTAGTGCCCTTATATAAATTTAAAAGATTACAGTTTTGTGCATGAAAACTTCAAAACTCTAATAAAGAACTGAGCTAATTCTTTCCTTGAGAGGAGTTGAGCTTCGGAATCAAGCAAGTCTCATGTCCATTCATCATTAAAGAAATGGCCCTCATAATAAAATGCAACATGCATTACATTGCATTGATAGCTTGTCTAGCTAGTCATGCGTAGGTCTGGGGGTTCTTTCATCATGCCTTAATTACTTCAACAGAGATTTAAACGGGAAAGTAATTATATGTTAATAAAAGCTTTGAATGAATAGATAGTAGCTCTCCCACAAAATAATCCCCCTATCCTTTGTATGTACATATCTGTGAGATTCTGTACGTTTATGTGGATTCCTTAGCTGCTATTAAATTGTTTGGGGACTTGTAAATTGGTGTTAGACAAAAATAGAAGATATGCCCTTATTAATTTTCCCATCTAAGCCCCTATATTTTTATTACAATCAAATTAGACCTTCAACATTTGTTTATAACCAATTTGAGTAATTATTTTACTGAGAAATGCTTTTTGTTTAACAAACTTAACATTCTTTGTGGCACAAATTAATGGAAAAGAGAGAAACGATACAAGCACACGCACTCATGTTAGTGCCATATGCAAAATTCGTTCATGACAACACTTACCCACTACATTTTCATCATAGCTGGCATAAACAATTAATGGTGTTAATACACATGGCACTTTTCATCTAAACAAGGACCTTAATTGAGTGTGAGAAAATTGGTGCAGGAAAAAAATTCTTATTTCATCCAGCAATTACAGCCTAACTTATATTAAGATGACTGACATTTCAGTCCATACTTCTAGGAAATGTAATAGGATAATCCCACAAATTTAGGAATCTTAATAAACTAGGAAAACAACTAAGTAGGAATTAATAATGACTGATCCTATGTTTCTTAGGAAACTAAATAATAAATCCTAATCTACCAGATCACAACATTTTAGTAAATTCCTAATATATACAAATTAATTTGGCTCCTTTCTACACTCCCCCTCAAGCTAGGGTGTATATGTTATACATTCCCAGCTTGGAGTTGAATTCATCAAAGTTGATACTTGGAAGAGCTTTGGTGAGAATGTTAGCAAGTTGCAGCTGAGTAGGGATGTAGCTCAGTTGGACTATTCCATTGTTGACCTTCTTTGAAATGAAATGTCTGTCAATTTTCACATGCTTGGTCTTGTCATGGTGTACTGGATTTTTAACAATGCTATGGTGGATTGACTGTCACTATGTATTTTTATTTGGTCCTTAAAATCAACTTTTAATTCCCTTAGTAATCTTTGAATACACATTCCTCCACAAATGCCCAAAGCAAGAGCATGATATTCTGACTCTGCAGTACTTCTTGACACCACTGATTGTTTTTTGCTTCTCCATGTAACAAGATTGCCCCAAACAAAGGAGCAATAACTATTTGTGGATCTTCTTTCAGTTAATTTTTCAGCCCAACTTACGTCGGTGTAAACCTCTATCTCACGACTTTCACTCTTTTTGAAGAGTAAACCTTGGCTTGGTGCCATCTTTAGGTCTCTGAGAATTCGATTCACAGCCTCTAAATGTTCCTCATGCGGATCATTCATGTGTTGGCTAACAATACTTGGTGAGAATGCAATGTCTGGCCTTTTATGTGAGAGATAGATCAACTTGCCCACTAGTCTTTGATACTGCTCTTTATCCATTGGTACACTTTCCTCATTTTTCCTTAACTTTAGATTGGGGTCTATAGGCGTCTTTGTAGGTTTACACCCAAGCATGTCAGTCTCAGTTAGCAAATCTAAGATGTACTTTCTTTGGGATATAACAATCCTTGCCTTTGATTGAGCAACCTCCATGCCTAGGAAATATCTGAGAGTGCCAAGATCTTTAATTTCAAACTCAGTTGCAAGTAATCTTTTGAGTTTGGTAATTTCCTCTGAGTCATCTCCAGTTAGAATGATGTCGTCGACGTAGACAATGAGAGGGTAAGGATGCCGGATTGACACCTTGGAGGTGAAACATACACAGATTGAGTGTCTTGAAGAATGTCCCAAAGCTAAAATTCCCTCGAGTTCTCCCCTTGAATTTCAAATTTAGAAAAATAGGATTGGTGTTCAAAAAAGGTGACATCCATGGAATTGTACATCTTTCGAGTAACATGGGAGTAACACTTGTACCATTTTTTATTAGAGGAATATCCTAGGAAAATGCATTTTACTGATTTGGGATCAAGTTTGGTTCGATATTGTTGGTGTATGTGAACAAATGTTGAACAACCAAAGACTTTGAGTGGAAGATCAGAAGAAAAAGATTTAGCATGAGGGAAGGCTTGTAGGAAGACTTAACGAGGTCTCTGAAATTTTAGCACTCGACTAGGCATTCTATTGATGAGATAGGTGGAAGTAAGGATGGTTTCACCCCAGAAGTGTTTAGGTACATGATTGGTAAACATGAGTGATCTAGCTACCTCAAATAAGTGTCTATTTTTTCTCTCGGCTATCCCATTTTGTTGAGAGGTGTCAACACAAGAACTCACATGAATAATTCCTTGTGTTGTGAAATAGGAACTCAAGGTTGATGTAAAATACTCCCTACCATTATCGGTCTTAAGAATCTGAATTTTGCTTTTGAACTGGTAGTGAATCATGGAATAAAAAGACCTGAAATTTCCCTAGTTTCAGATTTTTCTTTCATAAGGAATACCCAAGTGGTTCTAGTATGGTCGTCTAGGAAAAATATGAACCAACGAGCCCCATTAATATTTTTCAATCGTGAGGGTCCCCAAATGTCACTATAAATTTTAGAGAATGGATGTGAAGGCTTATATTGAATGCTAGGATAAACATGCCTTGTGTGTTTTGCAAGTCGACATATTTCACAATGAAAAAACTTTAGAGTTTTTATTGATAAACAAATGAGGGAGCAATTTTTCAAGGTACACAAAATTTGGGTGACCAAAGCAAAAGTGCCATAACACGACTTGATTTTCATTTAAAACAGAAACAAAATTAGAGAAAGAGTTAGAAACAAACTCACAAACACAACTTGAATGAATTTGTCCACGTACAGGAGAGTTCCTTTTGAGAAAGTAGAGACCACCACGCATTTCAGCACTGCCAATCACTTTCCCTGAATTCGTTGCCTGAATTTCACAAAGATTTAGATAAAATTTAGTCACACAGTTCAAGTCATGGGTGAGTTTACTAATAGAAATCAGATTGCAATCTAATTTTGAAACATAAAGGACAGATGAGAAAAGAAGGTCTTTTGTCAATTTGATTGATCCAATTCCTACCACTTTTGAGAGTGATCCATTTGCTATTTGTACTGTAGAGGGGCTTGAATCTTGACTGAACTTGTGGAATACATTGATGTCTCTGGTCATGTGATCCGAAGCTCCAGAATCAACTATCCATGGTCTTAATTTTCTGGTTGTTGCAATATGAGCAGAAGAAATGTACCTTGATGTATTTCAATGGTATTTGCTGAGGAATTTTCATAGTTTTTGGCTGAGGGATTTTGCTCGGGTCTGAAATTGACTTCCAAGGAGGAGATGGTTTGTGTATCCATGTTGTATTAGGGTTTAGAGCCTAACTTTGATACCATGAGAAAGTTGCAGGAAAAAAATTCTTATTTCATCCAGCAATTACAGCCTAACTTATATTAAGATGATTGACATTTCAATCCATAATTTTAGGACATGTAATTGGATAATCCCACAAATTAAGGAATCTTAATAAACTAGGAAAACAACTAATTAGGAATTAATAATGACTAATCCTATATTTCTTAGGAAACTAAATAATAAATCTTAATCTACCAGATTACAGCGTATCAGTAAATTCCTAATATACAAACTAAATTGGCTCCTGGTTCAATTGAATGCAACAAGTATAGGAGCTTAGATGATACCTTTGATTAATTGTTTTTTTTTTTTTTTTTGGGGGGGGGGGGGGTGTTGGTATTTTAGCCTTTGTTTTAATTACTTAGGAAGTTGGTGTCCTAAAGAAGAGTCCTACCTTGTAAGGACGTCCTGAAGCCAGGATTTCTACTTTAAAATTTCAATTGGTTCTTTCTTTTACTCTTCTGTACTTATATTCTTCACTTCCCAAAGGAAGCTTAATGATGTTAATGTGCCTTTTTGAGCATATAAACTGGAACATTCTAGTGGATGGAAAATTATAAAAATGAGTTATTGGAAGGCTTTATTATTATTATTTTATTCACCACCATATGGCTGATCGGCGATTACTAGTGGTTCCTGCTTCTTGCAGGCGAGTTGCAGATAAGTTGCCAGCTAGCTTGCCCGCCATTCTGTAATATGACTGGACCAAAATCTCTCTAGTTTTGCTTTGTATCTTTAGTTTAATTAGGCCTTTTGTTGACGTTGGATTTTCTTTTCTCTGTATTCTTTGTCTGAAGAGGATTAATTATTTATTCCCTTCTCTTTTCTTTTCTTTTGCATTACTGGTTAATTAAAGATATGGTAGGCAGTTCCAAATTTGGATTTACTTGGTTAATAGATCTAAGAAGAATTCTGTTACCTTTTACTGGACTGTCACGACTAGATCAGCAGAAATCCATAAAAAAGAGGACTTTTTAAGTTCCTAATTGAAGCATTGGGTTGAAAGAATGCTGGGTTAAATTTGTAATAGTGTCAGCAAAAATGATTTGAAAAACTATTACACACAAATTCTGCGGGCTGCATGGAAAACTGTGGGAAACTAGTTGAACTAGCATGAACAATCAGTGGTGAAATTGGAGAAATACTATACAGCTTTCAAAGAAGAAGAATTTTTTTTTTATATCTAATTATTTCAAACACTAAGTGTTACTAGTTCTCTGATTCATGTCTATGTTTTTTATTTTTATTTTTGTTATCAGCCAACATCTTCCTCCACCGTTCAGGGATTTGATTCTTTGCGGCTTCTGAATTTGGAAGATAATTGCTTAGCTGAATGGGATGAAATCTTGAAACTTTCTCAACTGAAAAGGTCAGAATGAAATTATTGCTCCTTTACAGGAATGTGTCCCCATATTTTTTAGTCACTGAATTCTCTTGATAACTCATTAACTCTCAGTATTCTCTGTCAGTTTGGAGCAGCTTTATTTGAACAAGAACAAGTTGACTGGCATCTTTTACCCAGATAAGAATAAGATACAAGAATTTCTCAGTAATCATGAGTCATGTGAGGAAAGCTACTTTCCATTTCAAAATCTACGATGCCTTCTTCTTGGTAATCTGTTAACTCCTTATTTTACATGTTATTTGGGCTGTTTCCCTCGTTAATCAATTGCCTTTTCTAATTTTTTTTTGCTTCAGGAAGTAACGAAATTAACGATTTGGCTTCAATTGACTCATTGAACTCTTTCCCAAAACTGATTGTAAGGTTTCTTCATCTGAAGCATCTTATCCATGTGCTTGGTAGTAGCTCTGGAGTGTAGAAAATGCTGCTACTTATGTAATTAATTCTGTGGGGTAAAATCAAATATTTATGGTTGAGGGTGACATTATGCTTTTGTGAACATAGTTACCCACTAGATTGGGATGTATCGTGAGATGCTTTTGTGAATTTTTAATTTTGGTGTTTATCTACCTGATCAAGTAAGTTTTATGATAATCATACCCACTAAACTAGACCTTGAGTGGAGGGACTAAGCTAACATGGCTAAATTAGCAAGATCTTGATGATAGTTGACTCCGGTATGCACTAGATTCTTTCTGTTGGACCGAATGTTTTGTGGTACTCTTTTTCTCTCTTTCCCTTGGCTACACCTGAAATATTTAACTTCTTGTCTTCTTTTTTTTTTTTTTAATTACGCTAAGGACATCAGGCTTTCTGATAATCCGATAGCTGATCCTGGAAGAGGTGGTCTCCCAAGATTTGTTTTAATTGCACGATTAGCAAAAGTTGAAATGCTAAATGGGAGTGAGGTAAACTCTAGACACTGCATAAAAAGCCCACCCTGTTTTTATTCTGTTATGAGGTTCAAATGAATCTGATGTATTCTTACCCAACAATCTTTCAGATAAGTGCTCGTGAAAGAAAGGAGTCAGAAATCCGGTATTTGTTTCTTTGAGAAATATGATTACTCTGTTCTTTTTCTGAAATGAAATCGTGATTTGCCTTTTGTTTCATTCTCTTTTCTTCGTTTCACTTATCCTTGATATTTTTTACATTGTATTTCTGTTTTCTATTTTCTGCCTCAAACCTTTGATTTTTAGGGAGATAAGGCATAATGGTTGATGATTCATGGTCCCACTTGCCAAAGTTAGCAGTCCATACTAACAAAGTTCCTAGGCAGATATATCTTGAGAAACTATTAATATTGGTATATAATTTCTGGTGTCACACTTTATCTGTAAAGCATTCAAGTAACTTGTCTGTCATGCCAGGGAAGTTATTTTAGTAAATCTTGTTAGTTTCTAATTACTGTTTGTCTTCTATCATACTGTAATTTAAATAAATGGTAGCTGGATGATGATAACTTATCATGATGTCTAGTAACCTTCATTTGAAATAATTACATGAAAATGATTTAACACCTTTAGTACTGAGGGCTTAGATTTAAAACCTTCTTTAGCCTCTATTGCTACCACTCAGATGAAAATCAGTGATCCTCAACCACTTTTGTATCTTTGTTATACCAAGAGAGAAATTAACGTTCATATTGAGCTGTAAATACTTGATGTTTCTTGCAGATATGTGCGCTTAGTAATGTCGAAGTTGCTTGATAATCCAGAAGAGATTAACCGCCTTCATCCCCGGTAAATTTACTCCTATGAACTATGTGCATGACTGAAATTTTTACAGCTATTTCTGTACTTAACTTCAATCCCAGGTTTGTTGAGTTGAAGAACTTTTATGGGATTGAGGATGAAAGGCCATCAGTGGGAGCAGCAGGCCCTCAGAAGATGGCCTCCAGACTACTGTGTATGAATCTTAGATTTATTCTTTTTCTTTTCATCAACTTCTGTTTATATGCTCAAAGTTTTCTACTGCGTATATAACAAGCAGCTATCACTCTGAAATGTGTGGCCTCATCAGTCGGTGAGAAGGTTCCGTTGACAAAGAAATTGCCAGCCACTACCACAGTTAATATTCTTGACCATTTCCACCGACCATATTTAGTTGGACATGCGAATGAAGATTCACTCACAATAGTTTCCTTTATTTTAGGTTGGAAAACTGAAGGCTCTTTGTGAAAACTTTTTTAAACTAAAGTCGTTGAAGCTGAAATTGTTTCTTCAAGAAGAGGTTTATATTCTATCAAATTCATGATTATGTGTTTTATGTTTTATTCTTCCTTATCCTAATTTGTTTTCCTTTCTAGTTGTAGCAATTATGTCTGTGAACCGTGATAGTGATGGCTCACTTTTATTGGCTTTGGAGTATCATTTTTTATTATTGTTTAAACTTGCAGGGTTCTCCTTTGCCAATGTTGCTTGATGATGAAATGGCAACATTAATGGACATCGGGATTGGGAATGAATCTACTATTATCGTGGATGAAGAGAGTTGACCAACAATCTGATAGGGCTGATTGAGGTATCCAAGAAAGCTTGTGTGTACCTTCCTGTTTCTACAAGGGATAACATCGTCCATTTTCAGATGTTTGGAACTGTACTTCTAAAATCAAATGTTCTTTAGTAGGATGATACCTGCTGAGGCTGAGATAGAGTTGTGCTTTTGGAGTTTCCAGAAGAAAGATACAAATAATGAAGGTTTGAGTAGTTGTTGAAATGGCTGTTAAAAGAGAGCATCAGAGTTTGTGTTATATAGGGTAAACTAAGGAATAGATGTTGAGCTGCTTGTGTGAAATTCTGGCATTGGCATCAACATCTGCATACAATCTTCTTAACGCCCAGTACTTTTGGTGAACGTACAAATTTTCGACGTGCGGTTATATTTTTACTAGATTCAGTGTCTGATTTATTAAAACATCAATAGTAGATAAAACTAAACAAATATAGGTATATGTATTTTGTTTAAACTATTCAGTTTTTAATATCATGGCAATTTAGATGATACATCCAACATTTTGACAAGCCTGCGGTCAACCTTCATCTTATCTTTGCTTCAACGGTGATAAAATTTTGAAATTTGCATTTATTATAAAGATTAGGGGTAATTTCATGTCCTTTGTGGTGTAAGCATGAATTAACCGAAACGTATAACACAAATATATAAATAATTCATTAGTTAAATAACATGAATTAACACATTAAAACTTAATAAAACAAACACGAAGAAACCAACATCATTAGTCACAAAGTTAGCTAGCATTTGGTTGGCAATCTTTGTCGGGAAGGGCTTAAGAACGAAACTAAAAAGGAAAAGAGAAACTAGTTTCAGTAGCGCCAAAAGTAGACAATAGCTATAAGGCCTCAAAAACAAAATAAAGAAACACTACCTACAGAATGTCGGGTACAGTCATGACTACATTAACCAAACAACGAGACATACAGGAAGACAGCCATGTCAACGCGGTGCAGCATACATCTGGGTGGAATCATACTGCGCATATCCAGGTTGGGGGGATACTGTTTTTCCATACCCAGCAGGTGCACTACCTGGCGCTGCAGCATAACTACCAGATTGAGGAACAGACTGATCATAGGTAGGCTGAGCTGCTGTCGTTTGAGCATAAGTTGCTTGGCCACTGGCTGGGGGTACACCATATGTTGCTGCAGGCGCACCACCATAACCAGAATCCTGCGCCCCTTGATACCCATAACCTGCACTATTAGGAGCTTGTGTCTGTTCAGAGTAACCTTGCTGTGATGGTGGGTATTGACCATACCCAGCAGCACTGCTTGCTTGTGCATAAGCAGTTGGTTGACTGTAACCAGTAACAGGCTGGCTACCTTGCTGCTGATAAGCCTGGCCACCCACAGCTGGAGGCTGACTGTACCCATCACTAGGTGGTGCAGAGCCATATGGAGGATAGCTTTGTTGCGTTGGCCCACTTGATGCATATGGATACTGCTGCTGTGGAGCCACATTTGAACCATATGACTGAGCAGTTGGACCGTGATATGGTACTTCTCCAGGTTGATTGGCTGGAGGACCATATGTTTGGGGTCCTTGTGACTGCATGCCATATGATGGTGGCTTGCCATATTGCTGCTGAGGGGCATACCCAGGTTGAGGACCTGGCTGTGCATATCCTGGCTGAGCAGATCCATGCCCTCCATAAGGATGCTGAACTGGGGTATGATTCTCATACTTCTCTTCATATCCATGTCCATAGCCATGCTGGGGAGCAGCTTGCGAATAGGATGGTGGATGCGCATAATCTGCTGCACCACGAGGCTGTCCATAATTATAAGTTGATTGAGATGGAGGCGGCCCCATAGCTGTAGCAGGTGAGGGACCAGGTCCATGACCAGGAATTGAAGTCAAATGTGGGTTAGAGACCCCCCCTTGCCTGTTGTAGTAATCATAACCTCCACTCTGTGGAGGTCCCTGCATGCTATGAGGCCTCTGCTCCCAACTAGAACCAAAGTTGCTCCTTGGAGCCATTTGGTGAGAAGGGTAGCCACCATAAGGAGGTTGATAATGAGAGTTGTGAGATGGATATGGTCCTCGTTGCTGATAATCATATGATGTCTGAGGAGGATGCCCCCGGGGACCCCACTGAGGTGGACCACTGTTTCCCCGAGGTCGATAGCCTTGCTGATTGAAACCACCAGAAAGAGGTGATGGCCTGACAGTCTATCCATTAAACAAAATGATAAGTTAGATGAGAAGGAATATCTTTCACCAATTTCGAAGTGAAAAAAACAGGGTAGAAAGTAAGCCTCAATATCGTGCTTAACCATGTTAAACTAAACAAAACAGGAAAACAGGTTGCTAGAATGCTAGGACACCTATTGGTTAAAAATAAAAGCATATGCCAAACACAGCATTAATGATGAAACCAATGATAATTTGAACTAAAATAAGAAAAAAGCAAGCTGAGAGGTCATTCTGTTAAACCATATCCTCATTCAAACTTTTTACAAAGCAAGGAGATAAAAGGAAATAAATATCATCATCTATTTGACATACTAAATTTCTAGGCAGACAAATCTCACCAACCTGTATTGCCCTCCAAAACATGGCACCAAAAGAACATCAAAGCTACCAATAAACAGAATCTAAAGTGAAGAGATTAAATGCTAGTTAATAATTATAGACAAGAATATGGGATTTCATGAGCTAACCAAGATTAAACTGAACCTCATATCTTTCAGGCATCTTGAACTACAACAAGGATATGCCAAGACTTTCACATAAGATCATGTCATCCAAGTGATGTAGCACGATATAAACGTAACATCATGTCAATTCTTCTTCTGACCTTAGGACTTACAACTACAGTACATCATCTCTATATACATTAGAGGACAAGTATCATATTTTCAGCATAGCACAAACAACATTCAAGATGGTACTGATCCCATATACATTGCAGACATGATCACTTCACCAGGTGTACTTCTTCCAACACATCTCATGCATAGAACATGAAGGCCGCTCATGCAGTCTCACTACATTATTAGTTTTAATTTTCAAGTCTCAAAGCAATCTTACCAACTATTAACATCTTGCAATGTGAGTTTAATGCCAGATACCTCTCTTCAGTGGATGAAAGGAAATAGTGGTTGTTTATTGCTACACCAAGAAAGCAATGCTGATCCCAGGGAAAAGGTACCCAAAATCTGCAGATTTTAAAGCCAACGAATTCGAAATCGGCACCTTCAACATAAATAAAGCATGGCAACCGGCATCTTGGATTGAATATATTATCCTCCTAATAGCATTCAAGTGATGTTGGCATGGATCATTCACACTCTTGTTCAAGGAAAAAAACTCACTCCCAGAAAGAAAATCCTCATCCGGATTACAATGTGTCATAGAAGAAAATGAAGTTAACTACAACTGATTGTTTGCTTTGGCAAAGCCATATGAGATAGATTTGTACCCACTCAATTATATACAATATGAGACGTGCTGTTTGATGCTTGTTAAAAGAGAATTGTCTATACACCAGTACAGAAGTTCATAAACTCCACAAGCAAAGTTAGAGGGTTGCCACGTTTCTTACAAGGATATATTTAAGAAAGTTAATTAATGCCTATAATAATTAAATAGATACATGACAACATTCTAGCCCTACTTCTGGAGTTTAAAAGCTTCACTAGCAGTATATGTAGTCCTCAGCTAAAATCCTATCTCATAAAGGGCATATTTTATTTGTAAAGAGAATGAAAAGGATCACACACATCCAATTTTATATGCATATGTTCTTAAAAGAATATCATTTAATCAAAATGCCTGTGATCCTATCAACTGTATCTTGCACATGCTGAGAATAACCGTATATTTTTAAGTTACAAGCACAACCAAGCCTCTAGATAACAATCTAAGCAATTCCACCAATTCACGTCTATTAAATCTGCAAGGAAAGCATGCAAGAAAAATCCCAACCTACACAACAGCAATATTTTGCTCGTGACATGTTCTTAAACAGCCTCATTCATATCTTAGATGCTTTTAAGCCATCAGCACAGAAATATAATTAAAATTGGATGCTCCAAAATAAAACTCAACATATGATCAGACTGGGAGATCAAAGATCACCTAAATTTATACCAATTCCCACTCCAGTAACACTGCCTGCCAAACCTACCAGGAAAGCATGCAAAAAAAAAAAAAAACCTGGAACTACGCAAGCAATAGTATTTTGACCGTAACATGTTCCTAGCTAGCCTCAAATGTATCCTGAATGCTTTTATGCCATCAGCACAACAATGTAATTATACTTGGATGCACCAAAACAGAACTCAACAAATGAGAGGATTCAGAGATCAAAGATAACATAAACTTAGTTCATTGATAGCAATTCAATAACAAAGTCAATCTAGATACTTTAGCTCTAGTAACAAAATATTCAAAATAGATAAACTCACAAAGGATGCGATTAAAATACCATTAGAAAATTACTTATGCAGAAAAAGAGGCAAGGTAAAAAAGCAAACCTGATTCATAACATCTTTTATCATTTCTCTGGCAATCTCAATTTGCTTCTTATCCCCAGTTACCCTCACTGTCCTTTCTTTTGATCCATCCCCTTCTGGGAGATGTTGAGGTATCAACTAAAAAGATAGTAAATTGTCAGTACCGGCAGGACCAGTTTTGCAAGAACTCCAACCCTGAAAAAGACAAATAAACATCAACTACCTGAATTCGAGCCCCTGACCTCGTCTGCAGTCCTTTTATAGTTTCCCCACCTCTACCAATGATTAAACCAACCTGAAACAGGTAACATACACCAGTAGGAATAAGACTAATGCATCTTTGAACAAGAATTATGATGCCTGAACAAAAAAAAATGATTAACCTTCTCATTTGGAACTTGTATCTCAATTTGATCAGCAGCGCCAGCAGCCTGTGTGGTAGCAAGGCCCCTAGCTACTAGGGAAGGAGAACCCCCAGCATCAGCCTGAAGCAAATACAAACATTAAGTTAATGCAAGAAATGAAGGATATTAATTTTGACAGTGGAGGGGGAAGGGGAGGGACTGGGTAAATAATGAAAGCATGGAGCTAGATATTAATTAACAGATTTCAGAAACAGCATATAACCTCTGCTATGACAGCATTTATAAGCTTCTCAGCCTTGATTATGCTACTCAAAGTCCCGATTATTTCTACAGGTCTTGTAGGGGCATCCCGATCAGCATCTGCATCCCTCATGATTTGAATTTTTGCCCCAGAGTTGTATTGCAGGTATCTTATAGTATCCCCTGCCTTGCCAATGAGAACACCAACCTATACAAGCATGCACAAAAAAAATCACAGAATATACTTTCCAAACAAATTCAACTTGAGTTTTTTATTAAAATATGCAAGCTAAGTAATGAGCATTAATGAGGTGACAATGCAATAATGAAGAGGGAGTAACATTTTTTGGAAAACAAGATGTTCCACAATTATGAAGAGGCAGTAAGGCATTGCTTGGATAACAAGATATTTTTGGAATGCGTGTACACTGAAAATGGAAGATGTCACCAAAGATATAACAATAAAATGCAGATAAAACATTAAAGGTAGTTTAGACACATAGTGAGGAGATAGCTGTTAAAAAATGTAATTTAATAGATGACATCCACCTTAAGAGAGAAGAATAAAAAGATCTAACATTATTGGGAAAAAAAATTAAAAAAAAGATTGTCTATTTGACATGGGATCAAACAGATTATAGTGCAAAAAGGGATTTTTGAAATGTTTGTTGAAGTAACCATGAAAAAATCAACTTCAGCTTACACCCAGATCAAACAATTCACAATGAGACAGCTTAAAAATTTGGCCAGCATACCTTAGCATTAGGAACCTCCATTTTGCGAGTAATAGTTGTACCATCATCAACCTCCTGCTGAGGCAAGTCATCAGAAGGTTGCTCATTATCCTCTTTAGCAGGTTCTTGACCGTTATCTGCCTCAAAACTCTCAACTTTACCTAACTCAGCATCAGCAGTTCCAGGATTATCTGCTGACTGCCCATCTGTTTCCTCTGCAGTTCCTTCATATTGTTCAGGTTTTACAGTTTCTTCAGCCTCTTTTGCAGGAGAATCATCATTCTCTGCTTGCTTGTTAACCTCATTTTGCTGCAAACCCTCCTCTTCCTCCTTTGCAGGTTCATGTGATTTCTCAGCTTCAAATCCATTCTCACTGGCTGTTATTTTAAGCATAAACACCATGGAATTAGAATAGTTAGATATGCAAAGCAATAGAGAGATGAACTAGCCATAAACCATGTTTTGTTTTTATCACTGTTGCTATTTCTTTTTGCTTTCTGCACAAAATCGGAAAGGAAAAAAAATATGGTGTTCAATACCATATTTTGAATTATTAAAAATTAACATCGAACTGCCCTAAATAATGTTACATTTCACTCATAGGCTCCATCAAATATTGGGGCTTGCTTTTAGCAATTTTTAAACATGTAAAAATAAATGACAGAGAAAGAAAAATTAGTAAAGTAACAACCAACCGAGCCTTAATCTTCTCGCTTCGTATTCACCTAGCACATAAAACTCACAATTCCTGAACATATTCAGTTTTCCAAAAAAGCTGTTTTACCATAGACAACTTTCAATTAACCCTAGAGCTACTATCATTTAACCCCTCAAATCATTCCTAAAATAGTACATAAACCCCAAAAAAGGGAACATGTTCATTACCCAAGCCATCGGTTTTATCGTCATCGAGCCTAGGGCGTTTGGCCTCGGACGAATCAGATGCTGCAGCATCGTTATCTCGGGCATCAGGGTCTACAGCAGAGTCGCGAGGCATGTTGTCGGCATGGGGGTCGTGGGGCTCGACATCCTCGAGTTTTCGCTTAAGATCGGAAGGGACGGGGCTGGGTGCAGCGGCTACGGCCTCTTCCTCCGCCATCAAAATGTACAGAAAAGGAGAAGTAATCTAGGGTTTGCAGAAGAGAGCAGAATAGCGAGGCAATGGAAGTGTTGGATGAGGATGGTAGTATCTAAGAGATAAAAGATCGTGTTTGTATGTAATGTATTGTATTAGGGTTTAAGGCCGATTTATAGCTGCAAAATATCACATTTCGCAATTTCTTCTCTCCTTGGCCCACTCTTCAGGCTTTTTTTTTTTCTTGAAAAAAAAATCTTTAGCTGTGAGAAAATATTTGTGTTTTTTTTTTCCCAAAATTTGATTTTTTTTAGGTGAGTATTATTGATTTATATTTCTTATTAAGTTTACTGATAAATTTGATCACTAACATTTATATGTTTTGTCAAAGTGATTTTAATTGTATTGTTGAAGCTTTTTCAGTCATAAATTTTTATTCTTTTTTTAAATTGCTTTTTTTTTTAATAAATTTGATGAAAATACTATTAAAAAAGTTAACAACATACTTTTTTTAATGGTAATTTCATCAAATATATTAAAAAAATAATTTGAAAAAATAAAAGTTGATGATTAAAAAAAATTTAAAAATATAATTAAGGTCATTTTGACAAAACATGTAAATATTAATGACCAAATTTATTATTAAACCTTTTTATTATTATAAGTATGTGAAAAAATTGGCTTTTTTACTTAAATAATATAAAAAATAATTAATTATGAAAAAAGTATGAAAAACAAATTGATTATGAAAATAGGCATTTGTTACAATATTTTGACGGTGTCGCTTGATAGATTGGCGATACCAAATTAAAATGTAATGACTTAAAATATTCAAGGATTTGATATGTAAATTTATCATTTTGATTAGCCGATGAAAAAAACTTTAAGGGTTGCGCCTAATAATGTAGCGACACCAAACTTTAAATGTAAATTGTTTCATAAACCTTCCCTTATTTATTGTTTTCTTTTATTCCTTTTTAACACCAAAAATAGAAAGAGTTATTTCCAATTAGTCCAAAATGTATTTTTATAAAGGCATAATGATAAAATTAACCTTTAACGTTTGGGTATTTGGTCACTTTGGTCCTTAAAGTTATTTTTGCTCACTTTCATACATAAGTTTTGTTTTTTTTGGTCAAAATTGTCATTTTTTAACGGTCTTGCTGATGTGTCATTAATTGACTAACAGTGTTGACATAGCAAAAAAAATTTTCCACTTAGGTAAGTCCACATATGCAACTGCTGACGTGGTAGTATCTTACCTTATATGCCACATCAGCAAATTATTTTAAAAATATAAAATTATTAAAATTAATTTAAAATTATTAACATTATTTTAACATTTTAATCATCATCATCATCATCATCATTCGGTTCTTCTTTATTTTTCTAGGTTTTTCTATCTGTTCCCCTTCCATTTATTTTCCTTCTTTGGTGGTCGTTTATCGAAGTTGTTCCGGTGGGTTGCTCCCCTATGAACTCCAATCTGTTTTGGACAAATTGATTAAAAGAAAAAAAATTTCTTCTATTTCCCAACAGTTTCCAAGCAACTAAATATATAAATCATACCAAATAATCCATAAAAATAACATGAGAAAACAAGAAAGAAGCAATGAATAAGAGATTTTCAAGTGTGAGTCTAGTTACTCTTTTCCTTGTTCTTATTTTTCCATTTTCCAGCAGTTTCCAATCAACCAAACATATAAACACTACCAAATAATCCATAAAAATAAGATGAGAAATTGATTGCTTCTCCAGTGGGTTTTCCTCAATGAACTTTTTCAATCCCTTTTCACCACTTGGAAACCCTACCTCCCAAGATTTCAAATAGATCAAACTTGACATAAAAAGGTTTTTTAAGTTGTTTAGCAGTCGAGAAAATGATTTATGAGAACGATGGGTGATGGGGCTTTTTACATTAAACAAGACAGCAAAAAGGGGAAAGAAAATGAATATTGGAACTTGAAGAACAAAGAAGTATCAATTTGTAACTAAAAGAAATGTAAATAAGAGAGGGAAAGGAAAGAGCTTTTCGTCTTTCACATATCAAAACCCAAGAATAGAGAAAAGCTTTTGTTATGAAAACGAACAAGGAAAAAACATATTCAAAAATGAAAAGAGAGACAGAGAGGTTAGAAAATCGATAGGGATAGACATAAAAACCTTAAACATAAGGGAAATGGGAAAGAGAAAGGGAAAGGGAAGAGGGAAGGGGAAAGATAACAGAAAAAAAAATTCAGAAACTTAAAATGATGATGATTTTAATAATTTTATATTTTAAAATAATTTTAATAATTTTATATTTTAAAAAAATAATTTTAATAATTTTAAAATCATTTACTGACGTGGCATATAAGACAAAATAGTGTCACGTCAGCAGTTGCATATGTAGACTTGTCTAGGTGGAAAAAATTTTTTTGCCACGTCACTACCATTAGTCAACTAACGGTCACGTTAATAAGACCGTTAAAAAATTACCAATTTGACAAAAAAAAGCTTATGTATGAAAGTGAGCCAAAAAAACTTAAGGGCCAAAGTGATCAAACACCTAAATATTAGGAGTTAATTTTGTTATAATGCCTTTTATAAAAAAAAGTCGATTCCAACTGAAAATGAATTTTTTTATTGTTCAAATATATATATATATTATTTAAATTATATCTGACATACAAATACTAAAGAACAAAAAAAAACGAAAAACAAATAAATCTCACAAACTTTTAGAATTAAACTTTGAAATCCCTTTAACTAATATAAGAGTTTAAAAATTCATGGAGAAAATAAAACTAAGGTCGCCATGTTTAGATATTAGCCTAATAATGTTTATTTTTATTGGAAAACAATCACATAATGGAGAAAATACAAAAAGCTCCCTTAGTTAATCAAAGCAAAAATTTCTTAGTTTGTTGGGAGATTTTCGCGTCAAACTTCCAAGTTATTTTTAGACACCTTCTTGATGTTTTCTTTTGGCTCAAGTTGTAAAATAACTTTGGTTAGATTATTCAATTCCCTTTGAAACGGTACATTATGAGCCCAGAACGGAGCTTTGTAGCTCAAGTTATGGAAAAATACTTAAATAGTAGAATTTACACAATTATCATTCGCATTGCTTTCACTAATCGTAAGTTCTCTTTTTCTTTCTCTTCTGCATTTTATTGTTTTCATGAAATAACTTTGAATGTCGGAAATTTGTGAACCAAAATCCAAACACCTTTCTTCTCCGGTCTTTGATACTAACCGTCAAATCGACTTGGATTTAATTTATATTTTTCTACTTGTCGATGGGTACTGATCCACTGTATTGATTGTTGAATTGTCGCTTGGACTTTGGAACTTACTAGTTGGACCTTTTTTTTCTTTTAAATAACAAGTTAACAACCCAATGACTCAAATAAAAGCTTTTGAATAGTTCAGTGACTTAAATAAAAACTTTCAAATAATTAAATGACTATTTTGTAACTTTTTAAAGCTGAGTAACCAAAATGTAAACTTAATTTAATGACCTTAAATGTAGTTTTCCCTTTATGTTGTCACAATGATATTCTATTTATTTTTATTTTATCAGTCATTTTTTATACTAATTAATAATTTTAAGCTTACTTGAAATAAATTATTTTTTAATATTGTTTTTTTATTTAATTAAGAATGTTTCCAAACATTTAAACAATTTTTAAAAAATACATATTATGGTAAGCTAGGTTATATTAATACATTATCGCAGCTAACTACGTATACAATATCAGTTGTAAGAGTTTAACTTCCCTTCAAAATATAAATTAATACACTGAAAATATATTAAATACAAACCAATATATATAAAATTTACCCTTTTTTTTTAAACTCAGCCAAAAAAAGTCAGATTCGTATTATCACAGCAACAAAATTAGAAAAAGGCAAAGAACATATCTGTTCTTACACCACCTAATTTAGCTACACAAACAAGTTTAACTATAACAAAGTCACCATCATCATGCATCATTGGTTGGAGCAAATCACTATGGCACACATCATTAGCAGATAATCCTTGCAATTCAATCACATGACACGAGTATAAAATGAATGTTGGAGCTCAACACGTTAAATACAATCATCTACATCATCATCATCATCTAAAATATTCCAACATCTCCATGCTGTCTTTGTGTTCTTCGCATCTGACTCCATTACCCCAGCTGTCTTGTTAAACCAAGGAAGACCTAATGAAGGATTTCAAAGCAAATTTTATAGCCTCCAAACCATATTTTCCCAAAGTCCACAGCCTGCAGGGCACCAAAAATGATTCCCACAAACAATACTTTTGATTTCTCCCTCTCATCTCCCCACCACAGGCAACACTCTCGGCAGCCAAGCCAACATCACTGCTACATTCATTTTCAATACGTAGTTAGCGCCTGCCATCTCCACCTTTCACCTGATCATTACAACATAGCTATCATCCAGTAAAAACCTCTTAGCTTAGACAGAAAAGGGTCATTCCAATTTTTACCATTAATCATTCCTTGCCATCCATCGTCTCTTGGTTTGTTTCAACCTAAAGATATGTTGACACTGCAAAAGAAAACCATCCACTATGTCCTACATCACCCAAAAGAACACCCCACCATTGAAAAATCGGACTCTAAACAAACCATGCACACTCACAGCCTATCAAGATATGATCAATACTTTCCTCACAAATCTGATACCAATTACATAAACACGAATCATCCCATGACAGCATACCTCTACTTCAGCACAAGAATCCTTTACTTGGGATACTTTTACCACCCAATAACCCTAAAAAAACACATCTTAAATTTTAACAAATGTATAACAATATAAATACCCACCGAAACAGAAAAGATCGGACAATGAACTGAAGGTCCGATTGATGAACAAATGACAAAAGGAAAAAAAACAGACCTGAAACAATAGGGCAGTAATTGGGGAAGGAAAGGAAAAAAAAAGTTGAATCAGATAAATAAATAAAAGATCACTTGAATTTCAAGCGAACACTTATCTTAATCTCAAATTACAGCCTTTTTCTTAGCCAGTATCAAGTAAAACAAAGTAGTAAGAGTTTCGACATGTTAAAAACATCAATATCATTGTAATACAGTTTCTTTTTCACTGACGATCAATAAAAAGCATCCTTTTTTTTTTCTTCTTCTTCCAGAAAAAAATATGATAACAAATGTATATTGTCGTTCAAGTTTCAGCATTTTTCTTAGATGAACTGACATTGCAAGATGATAACCCTATTGTATCAGGACTCTTTAACTGATCAAGTTGCTTCTTACCACGTCGAAGCAAATATTCAATATAGAGGAAATTTTTGCGATCTACTTGCTTGGAATTCCGACGGAACTCAGCCGAGACAATTGATTCAATCTGGCATCGGTCTTCTGTAGGCTTTGAACGAGCTGCTCGCAAAAATCCTCTGTATAAACTAAGTACTTGCCTTTGCATCCCAGAAAGTTTTTGCCCTTTGGATGCACCCATTGCAACTAATCAATATATTCTGCACTGGATGTCCCTAAAAGCTGCTTACAATGTATTTTAAATGGTATTCAAGTCAATACCAATTGCAACTGTGCTACCAAAATCAGCAGTACTACACAAGCATACCTATAGAAAGAATAACACCAATCCCCAGTTTTGTAAATGAGCTGAACATGTAAAACAATAGACAAAGAAACTGAAAAGAAAGACAAAATTTTCACATTCAAAAACATGACAATCAAACAAATAAAAAGGGCGCATAAACAAGCAAGAGCATCAAATAATATCAGTGGATATTAAAAAAGAAAACATCAACTTGAAGTCCCAGATCACATAATAGAAAACAAAAGTGCAAATAATTTTAAATTAGAAGTACCAGCAAAAACTGGACTCGGATTCAGGTACGAGTATTGTCAGAGGTATGATCAAAATTTTTTTTTTCATGTACTTAGAGGAACATTGGAGATCATATATATACTGGCTTTAGAAAAATGAAGAGTCTAGCAATATAGTGATGGTTATTGTCTCAAGTCAACAGGCTTGAGCACCATCATTAGGCCACCTAGACGATAGAGGAAGAGTGTGCTTGCTATGGGAAGTTTGGGTATATTAACTTTATCATTATTTAAAAAAAACTATAGCTTCTTTATCTTCAGAAGATCACCAGCACCAACACATTATCATATCAACTTATAGAAACCCAATAAGTTTGGATTCAGCGTACATTCTAAAGCAACCAGTTATTGCAGATGACAAAAACTGGAAGAATGAGAAGCACAGCAGCCAAGTTGGCAAAGCAAACAGTGCACAGCTACAATCATTAAATAGGGTTGATTGGCCAATTGATGCAACGATAGTGCCTAGTTATTTTAATTTTCGTGTTGTTTCATGTCATCTAAGAGACATTTGTTAAGAAACTCATGCATGAAACCCTAAGAAAAAGAATAATAAAATAAGAAGCAATAACCCAAAGAAGACTTTTATCGAACATATGGTGAGTTGCTTATGAAATGACCCAAGCTAGCACCAACTAGCAAAAATGATCCCAGAAGTCATCCAATAAATAGATTTATAGCAAATAATTTGGAAGTTTTCAAAAGTAATAAGAAGAAAAGATTCGAAAATTTTCAAGGATAAAGCATAGAGCTAACATTCCTGTTTTGTTAATGCGGGTAAATCTATTCTGTTTGCAGATGGAATTAAGAAAAAAGGATTAACAATGAATACCTGGAACAAGTCTTGATAATTGCAAATTGGAAAATAAGAAAGTTCAAATGTTCCTATCCCTTACTTTCCTGCCCTCTTAATTGACACAAATCAGATCCACTTTTCCTCTTCCATTTCCAGTATCACCGACCCCAAAAACACACAATTCAAATGTTTGTTTAGTTTAAAATAGTTGTTTTTGAAATATTTTCAGTAAATTTATCAATCAACAGAATATATTTTACACAAAACATCAAAAAAAAATATTAATATTTAAAAAAAAAAAAATCATTTTTTAAAAATCATTTTACAAAAACAATTTTTAATCAAACAAATAGAGCCTATCGATCTAATTCTTTTAATTTCACCAAAAAAAACTTAATATTTTGTGCTAAAATATTTTTTTAATATAACTTAATAACATATGCTAAAATTTCATTTCAACTATAATGCACTAAATAATTATATATATAAATATAGCAGATTTTCTCTCTCTTTATAAATAAACTTAATACTCACTTTAGCCTCCTACTATATTTGTTTTCTATTTTTGTAATTTTTTTTGTTTTGTTGTAGTTTTTAAACTATTATTTTATTATTTAGTTCAATTCAATTTTTATAATGGCGTCAAAAAATCTGTTGACATGTAATGTCAATCAAAATATGGTATGTAACATATCTGGTCAATTAGAATGTGTTGCATAGCATGGGGTTTGTCAAAATTTAAAAGTTTAGATTTAAATTCAAAACTAGGAAAAATATTTAAAAATTAAATATTTTTAAAATATTTTGACTTTGATCAACTGTCACTATTGGTTGGCATTGATCGATCTTTGATTGGGCGTTAATTGGTGTTTTCTTTGAATTTTAAATAATTTGTAATTTTTTTAAAAAGTATTAAAATTTTTATATATTTTAATTTTTTTCAATGATTTAAGTTAAAATATTCAATTTTTTAATTTCTAGATTATATTTTTTAAGTTAATTTTTTTCTATTTTTTATTTTTAGAATTTTAAATATTTGGAAAAAAAATTAAAATTTATCATAACGTTTCTAGAATACGTTTTTTAAATTTGTATATTTTTAATTTTTAATTTTTGAACATTATTTTTATTTTTTATAAAATTTTCAATATTGACATATTATTATGACTTCAAAATTTATATTTATATTTTATAGAACTTTATAAAATTTAATTTTTAAATTTTTTGAAATTTTGAATTATATATCCGAGATTGTACTTCGTTAGTCACAATGCAATAGTTACAGGAAATATGCTTCCATCTATCTTTCAAACAATACCTAGTTAACATAATTCAGGGTACACAGTGGCCTGCCTCAATCCAACTTAAAGTCATTGCTACTGCTTCGCGTAAAAAAAAGGATGGTACATTCACTAAAAGGTAAAATTCAGAGTAGTAGATACAAATTGATTTTGATGTACATGCTTACAAATTTCAACTATATTGTCATCAACTTAACTGGACCAAAATCAACTCCTGATGCTTACTCAATATCGTTTACAGCATCCTGCACCATCACAATCCAGGCAACAGATATCAGATAATTAACTCCAATGGAGCCACAACATGATTCATTTTCAATTCCGATTATCCATAAAATTATTTAAGCAACCGCTAATCCTAACTGTCCCCATACCTCACGGAATTGGAAGTAAGTTGTCAAATGAAATTTGGACTGATAATATGAACATAGGCAATACAAAGGTCAACAGTCTGAAAAGGTAACCAAATGACATTACCTTTGCAAGCTGCGTTACGTAAGCTGCAGCTATAGCAGTGACCAACAATCCGAGTCCAAGTGTCAATATACCATTTCCTCCACCAATCCCAAAATCTGATTCCTCTTGCTGAAAGTTTTCACAAATGGAGAAAAGAAAATCAATTTGATAAAACATAACGCCGGCAATTGTATGAGGGGCTAATCATAACAAAAAAACCACCACTCAATGAAAAATTTAAGACCTCATAGGACCTAAAATGAATGTAGGGATGAAAACCCAAATTGGTATTGACTCAAAGAATCAGCAGCACAACTGAAGTTGTTGGGTAACAAAAATATTTTTCATCTGTGTAGCCATTAAAATAGAAAGAAGAGTGAGAACTTATATGAAGATGCTGTAATTGTTATAAGATAGACCATAAATTGAGAAGGGATGGTCTGGCCATCAAAACATAGACCAAGGAATGCTCATACAAAGCATTGTTTTTAGTCAAGTAGGAAAGCTAGCAGTGGATAAAAATACATTGGTTTAGGCCATATAAACAGATCAGGGTTTCTTAGATGTTTCAGAAAATAAAAGCCTTTTAACTGGTCTTAAAGACAAAATAAATTCATATAGCAAATACCAATTAGTTTCAGATTATGGCTTTGGACGAGCTGAGCAATACACAACTTCCAGTGCCACTGTTGGAGAACCTCATAAATGACAAACAACAATTTTCTAGCTCAAAATTGTTCTCATCCTAACAGAAATGATACTCTTGCTTGATGTTTAGGTAGTCATAATATGCTAGGACATAGTATTGGTTAAATGAGATCAGGTAAATTTAAGATGATAAAATTAGAAAAGGGAAAATACGTGCAAGGACTTGGAAGAAGATTTGGAGTTTGAATGACTAAGAACTTGATCATGTAGGTAAATAGCAAAGGAATAAAAATGAAAACTTACAATAATTGCTCGACCAAATGCACCAGCACTGACATAAGCCCATGTTCCTGGAAGCATCCCGAGCCAACTGCATGACAAATATTAGTTCAGTTTGCAGCAAAAATTGGATAGCATGTAGAGTTTTAGAAAACTACTATTCTCAGGAGTTCTACCAAACATCAAATAGGCATTTACATCATAATCCAGCCGTTAAATCATAGAAAGCCATAGGCTAAACGATTATTCTTTTAGGTCCCTTTCTCCTCTCATGATTGAAAACCAGGGACCCCTTTTCAAAACTCCATCCACTTGAGGCAAACATCATGTAAAGCTATTTGGAATTCTATAATTAATGATAATGCAAATATACCACATTTTGATGATTCCAAAGAGTTCTTTAAATGGAAAACTAAATCTTTTCAGGACTACTGTAATTTATAGAGGAAAATGCCATGCAGTAGTCAATCATACCAGCAGAAACCTATATTCTGCAACATGAATTTCAGTCAAATAGAGGGAGGGAGAATTTTTTAGAACTGTAGTTGCAAAAAGAGCATTGCTAGAAACATTTAGAATAATCCTAGCCCTTCTTTTTCATGTTAATAAATATAGATTTTCTTTAACAACAAAAATTTGCAAAAAGCTTATGTAAGTTAGAGGTAGATGCAATTAATTATAAAATTAATGAATAATGAAAATCTCTTTAATGGTATTCAATCATCACAACAAATATCAAAAGCAAGCACACATATCAGTTGGAAGATGAAGCAAACCTTCCCAAAACATATGGCACAAACTTCACAGATGTTAATCCATAGAGATAATTCCCCAGTGAAAATGGGAGCAAAGGACTCAATCGAAGGAGGGTAACCACTCTGAAGCCATTTTCTCCAATTGCTTTATCAATTGCAAGGAACTTTTTGTTCCCCTCTACCAGTTTTAGTATACGCTCACGAGCAAAATATCTAGCAATCAGAAAGGCAATACTTGCGGCCACCTAAAAGATTAAAAGAATATTAGTACATAAATTTCAGTGCACTCACATTGTCTCCTCTTTTGTGTTTGGAAGAGAACTAACTTACAGTTCCACTGATAGAGACTATAATGGTGCCAATGAGAGAGCCAAAAAGAAGACCAGCAGACATGGTCAATGGAATGGCAGGAATAGCAAGGACCTACAACATTACAAGGGTTGCTCTCAGAAACAGCAACTTACAAATATATTTAAGTAGAAGTCCAAAAAGAAAACACAATGAAGGCAGACAGAAAAAGAGGTTTGTGATGACACAAAAATTGTACATATTTCAGGAGACAATGCAAATTACAAGCAAGAGAAGAGAAAACACCTAAATTATCAACTCTATTACCTCTAACAAAAATGTACACTCATCATTAGCTTGCATAAAAGTCTAGAAAACAAAATAGCTCAATGCTGGGCTTCAAATAGAACCAAATAAAAGAGGTAACCGCTAAAGGTGGTAATAAACACTTACTTCCAATCCTGCATAAACTGCTACAAACAAAGCATATCCAGCAGGGCCATAACCTGTTAATTGAAGGAACCTCAACCATTAAAATTCTAGAGCTTGTTCATTAAATAAAAGAAAGAAAGCATCAGGCCCCATTAATAAGCATGTTTTTACTAGTCTAATCTGAAATTCATTCCAGAAAAAAAAAACAAATGAAGTTAAAGGACACCCTGTAAGCACACCATATGCCAGTTAAGGAGTTTCCACAAAGCAGGTAAACTTCGAAGGCAAAACTGTAAATGCCTTAGTATCACAGAATTACAGTGTCAATATTTTTTTGGCGGTTAAGAAGCTACATGTAAAATATAAATTTACCTGCAGCATTGACCACAAAATGAACTTATATTACAAATAATCTTTAACCACATATTACCTCACATAGCCAAGGAGACAAGTCTCTCCAACATAAGGAAGAAATGACAAAATATCACCTCAATTAACCGTCCAAAAAAAATAATAATAATAACAAGCAACACTCGTTCCTTGATTATTTTAGTCTAGCTCGGCTGAGAAACTACTGAAAGCAAAGAAGGTTTAAAGACATAAATGGATGAACATGAACCAGAAAATGTTCTTTTAACAGTGAGATGAGGCATAGCAAGGGCCAGCGCTCAATATTGACAACATTCATTTCTTGTAAACCAGAAGTGCCGAGTTAATTTATGTATTTGGATGAAGTTATCTGATGATGGGGTCATGGGGAAGAGCAAGGATAAGGGGGTGTCTAGCGCAAGCTATTTCAGCCGCATCATTTGGAAGAAATTCCTTTTTTATGTAATTCCAAATCATTGAAAGCCTAGAATGGTTAGACCTTCAAAAGCTAAAGCAAACTTATTAGGCAAATCTACATAATTATCAAAATGAACCGACCCCAATTCCAAAGTTAAATTATCAAAGAGCTCAATTAACAAAAAATAATAATAATAAGATCAAACAGATGAATTCTGAAAAAGGGTATGGGTACGATGAAGACACACCTTCAATGAAAGTGGAGAACTGGTTCAAGAAAACATTAATCTGGTCCTTGTAGACATACCCGACAGTAGCAAATCCACCAACAACACCCACAAGTAAAACTCCAGCCAAAAGGGTACCTTTAAGTGCAGTGTCGCCTTCCATTTCTCCATTATTACCATCACCGTCACCATCCCCTTTAAGCTTCTCGTCATCATCACCTTTAGGGTTGAGGAACCATCTCAGACTCTGTGGAGCATTGGATGGAGTCTTCTGAAGGGACTGCTGCTTCTTAGATTGTCTGAGAGAAGAACAAGTCTTGAATAAGTGGAAACGTTTGTTGGATCTAAAGCAGCTATAGAGAAAAGAATTGGAAGAAGAAGGAGGAAAATAACAAGAAGAAATGGAAGGAGGTCTCAAGGTAAGGAGAGTGCGCATTTTAAGGAGAGCGTGGTATATAACAAGGCCAACGCAACACAAGTTAAGGCGCTAATGCCTCAGCTCAAGTCTGAAGCTGGTTTTGTTTTGTTGGAGGAAGTGAAAAACAATGGCGTAGGCATGAAATTGTGGTTCCGTAATTGTCTGCCTCACATCATGCCACGTCTTTCTCTTTATGCCAAAAGCGATCATTTTAGAAGATTAGATTTTTCCCTCATTATTAATATTACAATTACTTTCCACTTTTTTTTCCTTTCCATTATTTTTTATCATGATTATTTTTAATAGATGAAGACTCTATGAATATATTACCGTTTAGTTTTTCTTTCGAAATTAATATTAGATTTAGCTGAACAGAATCAATTATATTGTTGAGGATTCTATTATGCTATTAGCAGCAGTTTATTATCTCTTTAGTTGTGTATAAATTCATTCATGTGGATCACAAGTAATCAAGCTATTTTCTCATTCTGTTAATGAGAAATTAGAGTATTTTGTTTCAAGGTTTTGTGTTTGTTTGTGATATTCTTTCATGGTATCAAGAATTTTTTTTGGGGGTTATTCATTGTGCTAAATCACTATAGTTCATCCCGAAACCTCCACAAATGAATATGTGTCTCATCGAAATTCAACTTGTGATAACAGATCAATGTCACCATGTTTTTCTAATGGAGATTGTGCTTATCAAGTTGTGCATTTGTTTCCCCGGCATGACACGATCAATCTTCAAGAGGACACATTTGTCTAGTGGCAGCATCAAGTCATTCTTGTTGGACTTTTGGTGGAGTTTGAGTCCGTTCTAACCGTTGTCTCATTTACGTCTAAGTCGTTGCATTTGGATTGGCTTGTTAACATGCTTCTTGAGTGTGAAAGTAGACAAAAACAATTCACCTTTGAGGTTCCCATTCAGGCGAATCTGGTTTAACAACCTCCTACTCAGTTCGCATCATCTTCTACTAACCTGAATGTTGTTGTCGCTGATTCTCATTCGACTAATTTTTCTCATTGTGGTGGTCGTGGTTCTCACCAGGGTCGTGGTTATCCACAGTGTCAGTTTTGTGGTCGTATAGGGCATGTTGCTTAATGGTGCTACTATTGATTTGATAAATCATTTGAAGGTTTTTCAATGGCAGATAGGATTTCGATGGGAAACTATAACTCTATTCCAAACTCTTCTTTCTATGTTAGGTCACAACCATAACCAAGTTTCTCTAGCCCACTTATTTTTCCACTCAGCTTGATGTCTCATTTCAGATCCTTGGTCCAAGCAAATCAAGTCTCCTAGCAGCTAGCATATGGGCCAATATCATACGGGCCTGCATTCTTTGGTCCTCTTGATGGAGCATGTCATGTGGGCCTACCTCTGCCTAATTCCTATGGTTCATTTTCGTCTCCTCTTTCTGGGCTGTCCATTGCTTCCTCTAGCCTAACAGTTTTAGCCTCGCTTGCTTTTATCGAGACTACTACTTGGTATCCTGATTCTAGTGTTACAAACCATGTTTGCCACAATGCCTCCTTGTTGCATGACTCAAGTGAGTATTTAGGTATAACACCTCTATTTATGGGTGATGATACATGTGCAAATATTACTCGTTTAGGCTATAGTGTCATATTTACTTCACGCAAACTTTTGCATTTGACAATGTGTTACATGTTCCTACTGTTCGCAAGAATTTGATATTGGTTTCTCAGTTTTCTCGGGGTAATAATGTTTTTTTTCTAGTTTCTCCCTTTTCATTATCTTGTAAAGGATATTCAGACCAATGAAGTTATACTTCGAGGCAACACGCATGATGGGTTGTATTGATTTTCCCCAGTGCCTTCCTCTGCTATTTTGGATTCCGTTCATAGTTTCGATTTATCCATAAACAACACCGAGTTGGGTGATAGTTCTTGCTCATGTACTAAATGTAATTCATTTGAATTGTGGCATTGCCGACTTGGGTACCCGTCTTCTAGTGTACTAAGTTTGGTTTTAAAATCCTATAATGTTCTTATTAATGCTAATAAAGTGCAGCATGTATGTTCTATGTGTCAATAAGGGAAGTGACATAAGCTTCTGTTTTCGGCTTCTACATCCATCTATCATAATCCGTTCAACCATATTGTCTCTGATTTATTGGGTTCAACTCCTATTAATTCCAGGTCTAATTAGTGTTATGTTTCATTTGTCGATGTTCATAGTCGATTTACTTGGTTGTATCTCATTCAAAAAAAATCTCAAGCTCTTTATTGTTTAATGCATTTTAAGAATTCAATTTGATCAAGACATAAAGTAGTTTCAAAGTGATTAGGGTAATGAATTTCATCCGTTCACTTCTTACTTGACTAAGCATGGCATCATTCATTGTGTTACATGTCCACACACACCAAGCAAAATGGGATTATTGAAAGAAAGCATCATCATGTGGTGGGAGTTGGGCTTACATTACTTGCTCAAACACATTTATCAACGAAGTATTGAGGGTATACTTTTTCGTGTGCTATCCATTTGATCAATTGATTGCCTACTTCGATTCTCCAAGATCGGGCCCCATATTTAGTTCTTTATGGCATTCCTCTAGATTATGATCATCTTCGTGTTTTAGGTGTTGTTATCCGTATCTTCGCTCGTTCAATCGGCATAAGTTGGAGTTTCGGTCTCAACCTTGCACTTTTGTTGTATATAGCCCACAACATAAAGGTTATCAATGTCTTGCTCTGGATGGTCATATGTTTGTTTCTTGTCACGTAGTGTTTGATGAGGATCGATTTTTATTTGCAGCTTCATCAATTATTCAGTGTGTGCCCTCGGAATTGGATCGTACCATCACCTTCGTTACTATCCTTCATTCTTGTTCGACACACAAATCATCTTATGTCTCAATAGTTGCTCCCTTGATCACCTTGAAAGCTTACTCTTCTATGCCTACTAATGTTCCGGTGTCTCCTATTTCTTACCGTACTCCTTCTTTATGGTGTTTGTTTGCATCTCCATTTCATGACTTCAATTTAGTTGAAGGGAGTGATAGTGTGTGTTTTGATAATGGCTTCAGTGCTCCCTCTCCTGCACTAGAAGTTTTAGTTTTTTTTAATAATGCTCTTCTATCGATTCGTCCTCATTCTACTAATACTCATTCTATGGTTACTTGATCGAAAGCTAGTATTTTTATATTGAAAGTCTTGATGGTTAAACTTGCTGAATGAGAACGGAACCCTACAACATTGAAGAAGCTTTTGCTAATGCTAAGTGGAAGACGAATGCTCAAGAAGAGTATGATGCCTTGCTTTGTAACAACATTTGGACTTTGGTTCCCTTACCTTCGAGTTGAAAAATGATTGGTTGCAAGTGGATTTTCAAGATAAAACAGAATCATGATGGTACATTGGCTCGTCAAAAAGGGACATTGGTTGGAAAAGGATGTTTGTAGGTTCTTGAGTGTGATTTTCGTGGAACGTTCAGTCCAGTGGTCAAACTTGCTACAATTCGTATAGTTCTTTCTGTTACAGTCACTAAATGTTGGCAGTTACGACAAGTAGATGTCAACAAGACATTCCTGAAATGGTGATTTAACTAAGGAAGTGTACATGCACTTAAAGCCTTGTATGGTTTGCGACAAGCTCCAAGAGCTTGGTTTGATAAGTTGATGGCGTTTCTCATTTCCATTGGTTTTGAGCTTTCCAAATCCGATGCCTCTTTATTTGTTCACATTACCAATATATTTCATATGTATGTGTTGGTTTATGTAGATGACATAATTAATACCGGAGAGTCAAGTACAAAGACTAAATGCATTTTTCAATAGATTACGCACTGAGTTTTCACTCAAGGATATGTGTTTCCTTCATTATTTCTTAGGCATTGAGGTGACTCAACTCAAGAATGGTGGTCTCTATCTTTTTCAATGAAAATATGTTCTTGATTTATTGGAATGATATCATATGGACAAAGATAAAGGAGTACCTATACCTATGATTATTTCTTATCAGTTGTCCAAACATATGAGTGGACCACTTACCGATCCACATGAGTATCGTAGCATTGCCGGAGCATTACAATACGTGGTTCTTACTCGACTTAACATTGCTTATGTCGTTAATCATATATATCAATTTATGCACGCCTCGACTAATGTTCATTTTGTTGCGGTCAAGCAGGTTTTACGCAATCTGTGTGACACTATTAACTATGGGTTACAGATTTAACCATCCAAACGACTATCTCTAATTGGGTATGCAGGTACAAATTGAGGTCTTGATTTTGACGATCGTCATTCAACCATTGGGTATTGTGTCTACTTTGGTGGGAATCCAATCTCTTAATGTTCTAAGAAACAACAAGTTGTCTCTCGTTCAACGGTTGAAGCAGAATATCAAGGTATAGCAGCTACTATAGTAGATATTACTTGGCTTGAGTCTTTTTTAGGTGAACTTCACTTAGCCTCGGATGATAAAACCACTATTTAGTGTGATAATTCTAGTGTGCTTGATGTTGTTGCCAACCCGATTCTCCACTCAAAGTTCAAACATGTTGAACTTGACCTCTCTTTGTTCGTGAGAAAGTTGCAGATGGAAAGTTGACTGTGGGTAAAGTTTCAGCATATGATCAAGTGGTTGATGATCTTGCCAAATCTTTATCATCATTTCATTTTTTTGGTTAAGGGATGGACTCCGACACAAAAGCTGCAAATGATGGGTGAATATTAGAGTTAGTTGAACATAATTAGATATATTGTTGAGGATTCTATTATGTTGTTAGTAGTAGTTTATCATCTCTTTAGTTGCGTATAAATTCATTCATCTATATCAAAAGTAAACAAGCTATTTTCTCAATCTATTAATGAGAAATCAAAGTATTTTGTTTCAAGGTTCTTGTGTTTGTTTGTGATATTCTTTCGATTAATATTATGATTTTGATCATCGAATGAAATAAAGTAGAATAGTTGTAAAACTTTTTGTTGGAGCGAAATTACCGATTAAGAATTTCATCGTTCACAAAGTCTTTTGAAGGCTTAACTCAAAATTTGGCCTTTAAGCTATATTCAATTTTTCGCTTTGTTATTTAAACTATTTTTTACCCAATTTGATAGTTAAATTATCATTTCATTATAGATTTTGGTCTAAAACTTAATTGACATTTAAAAATAATTTGACCAATGTCATTTAATTCTAAATGAGTTGATTCTCCTACAAATCTAACCAAAATGCTTTCTTCAGATTGTACTAAATTAAAAATCTTGATTTCCTTTTCTTTTCCCTCTATCTTGTTAATGCAGAACTTTGGTAAGGAAAATTCTGAAAACATGAACAAAAACTGGAATAGAAAAACGAAGCAATAGAACAAAACTCCAAGGCGTGTATCAAGCCACTATCTTAAAGGCTCTAATCCCCCACATGTACTCAGTGTGCAAATGAGTTTCAAGTAAATGAACCTCGAAGATATAATGAAGCTCGGTGACTATTTGTGTTTTGCACTGATGAAAATAGTTCACTAAGCACTGAACAAATTATTATAAGAAAATCAATTTTTATAAAGAATTTCTACAGTAATTCTTTATAGAAGAATCTAATAATAGTAGAAGATGGACTTATCTCGTACGCCTAGCCTTAATACTCTCCTATTCTCCATTCTTTGTTACATTTGACTCTCCGTCTCGACTAAGTGAATCGATCTCCGTGACAACCATCATATCCTATTCCTTATCTCTTTCTATATATATATATATATATATATATATATATATGGATTGTTAAAGTTTCTTATGCAATCTTAATTATTCTATTATCTATATTTATGAGAATTACATAATATTTTCAAATAGCTCGATAAAATAACTAATATATAGTAAAAATGATATAAAACTTATAAAGTTAAATGCCTAATGATAAAAATATAATATATATATATATATATACTCAACTAACTTCCCGAAAATAAATTGTAATTTACAGTTTGAGAATGTACATATATAATATTGCAATACATAAATGATAATTAAAAAGTGATTTTAAAAAATTTATGTATTCAAATGAAAATTTAAAACAAAAAATGATATAACTAAATTATTTGAATAAATTATCAATTACATTACATAATTAGAGTTTCAGTTAATTTAGTTAAAATAAAATGAGTGAGGCTTCTCTAGGTCAAGAGTGCTCTCTTTGAGTATTCCAAAGAAACAAGGTTTTTGCTGTGATAGGAATGAAGAAAGGCGATGATGTAGGAAGCACAGAAGGGAGAGATGATATCGGTCTGTTATAAGAAGAATTGACTCAGTTAACAGTTAAAAGTTCAAGGATTGTTCCACTTGATAAACCAACACTTTTATGTTCGACCAGGACTCGAAAATCATATAATCCTAATAGTTTTCATGCTCAGATGAAGAGTTTATGGAAGTCTAAAAAAAGGTTCGATTGTAACATCCAAATTCTTTGAAGATGATTGAGAACAGTAGTTCAAGGCTACGTGTTCCGATGAATAGGTTAGTAAATACTAAAATTTAATATCGAAGGTTAGCTAGATATATGTCTAATTGGTGGCTTGATTTGGATAAAATAGAGAATGAATATTATTAAGATGCTTGATAGGTGGAAATATTATAAAAGAGAAGTTGGGAGGACCAAAGTAACAATTAAACCATGATTATATGTGAGTGGAGGAGTTAGTAGATCATCACGAAAAATATGTGGTGAAAAAATATTTAGAGATTATAAAAATGTTAAGAAAGGAATTAAAATAATAAAAAAAGAAAGGAAAGGAAGGAGAATTGGCACTTAGTAGATCATCACGAAAAATATGTGGTGAAAAAATATTTAGAGATTATAAAAATGTTAAGAAAGGAATTAAAATAATAAAAAAAGAAAGGAAAGGAAGGAGAATTGGCACTTTACCTTTTCTTCTTCATCCTCACTCACGAGAGAGAGAGAAAGTGAGCTTAGGAAGGATTGAAGTAAATTTGGCTAGGGTACCTCATTCAAGTAAGGGTTTTCATTGCAATTTCCCATTTATTTTTATGGTAAATGCACATGTATTACTTTGATTTATCAAAAAAGGGTAATTACTTGGATGGTCATTGGAGTCTCGGGTTTTACCATTTGGGAAGTAGATGGATTTTGTTGCCAAGAATGATTGAGCATAGTGGGTATTTGATTTGTAGTTGATTTTGACCTTGAAGAGTAATGAAATTGATGAGTGAACAGAAGTGATAGTGAAATAAATGAGATTAGACTACCTAACTATGTAATTGTGAATATGAATTAACATGAGCTAATTTGGTTAATCTTGAGTTGAAATTAAATTCAAGTGTTAATGGATAAAATTTGTTATCCAAATCAAGATTCACATCGAGCGAAGGACGTACGAGGTAAGGGCAAAGTGGTCAATTAAACTTGATGGTTATGCCAAATCAACATGTAAGTTATGCTTATAACTTATTCTATTTTAAATTGAATATTGGTGGTTATACCAAATATGAAATGTTGTAGATATATACATCTTTCTTTGTATAAATTATATGCATGCAATGTGAGTTTATTGAACTGCGTAAACGTATATAAGTTGACGAGCGTAAACATGTGCAAGTTGACGAGTGTAAACGTGTGCAAGCTGATGAGCATAAACGTACACAAGCTGACAAGCTTAAATGTGTGCAAGCTAACGAGCGTAAACGTATATAAGCTTACGAGCGTAAATGTGTACAAGCTGGTGAGTGTAAATGTACATAAGCTGACGAGCGTAAACGTGTGCAAGTTAACGAGCGTAAACGTATATAAACTGACGAGCATAAATGTACATGAGATGTTGTGCATTAGGAAAGATAAAAATTTATTTTAAAATTTTGTTATCATAATGATATTGAAGAGGTTTTGTTGATAGTTTTGATGATGGTGAATGTATGGAAGATGGAAGTATTTGAGAAATACTTACTCTGTGTTTAAGCCTTAGAAGTGTAAGTATTAATTCCTCATTCTTACTTACTTTCCTTGTTTTGTAGATTTTGACTTTTGGTTCCCTCAAGATTTGGATCATCGGAGCAATCACATTTCTTCACATCCATCTTTCGTAGTTTGCTGCCTAACTCCTTTTGGTTTATAATGGCATGTATAGGGATTAAATGTTATTTTGTATAGGGTTGTATTAAAGGATGTAGTCTTAGTACTTCGTTGGTTAGGATGGTGTTTTTTTTGAAAGAATGATGTTATTGATTGTTCTTGGATGGTTATGACATAAATGTTATTTTAAAGCCAGTGTACTTTTACTGGTAGAACTCAAGTGACTATCGGTAGATGTACAGGGCATGTGGAGTTTTAGCTACTGAGTTATTTGGTATCAATAGAAGTTCTTCAAGTATCAATAATACCTAAAAGTATCAATAGAATATTCGTTGTATTGATAGAAGTGGTATGACAGATTTACCTTGCTCTTTGGAGTTTTTTTGTATCGATAGAAGTATGGGTAGTATCGTTAATACCTATACTTGTATCGGTAGAACTCTCACTTCTACCGGTAGTAAACTTTAGTTGTTTTTACTCGAGTACTGGCTAGACATCTACCAATACCTGCAAAATCAAGTATCGGTAGAAGTCCATTAAATCTTTAAAATTTTATTATTTCGGTTCGAATCAAAATGATTCTAAACTTGAGAATTTTTTTAACAATTATAATCTTTAATTTAAGGCCGAAACAAAGAAATTAAGTAACAAGAAATGAGGTATTAGAATTGTATAAACTTCCTACTAGGGTTCAATAACCGGACAGGGTAAGGAGTGTTATATCGACATTCAATTTATGGGGCAAAATTTGTTTTTAATATCGTTTGAAGATGAAAATTACATGGAATTTATTCTGAAATGTATACCATGGTTGTTTCGAAAGCAATTGGTTTTATTTGATCGAATGACCGAACCTATTTATCGTTCTTAGATTCGTTTAGTGTTGTCTCCTTTCTGGTTAAAAGCGGGGCCCTGTCTGCTAGACTGTGATAAGAAGAACCTTTTGCATGCGATTGGTTCAACTTTTGGGGGGTTATGCGAGTTGAGTTTCAAGGTGATTTATGTCGAATTCGAGTTCAATTAAACATTCAAAAGCCTTTGCGGAGGGGAATCTTTGTGGCAGTCGAAGATTAGGAAAAGATTTAGGTGCCGTTGAAGTTTGAAAACCTCACTATTTTTTGTTTTGGGTGTGGTAAGATGGGGCATGGGGTAAAAGAATGTGTGAACTTATCGGAAGAGGAGAAAAAAACTGGAGGATGATTTCCCATATTCGGTGGCTTTAAAAGTAGAGACACATATGATGGGAAAAGAGAATTTTCAAATTGGGTGTTTACGAAGATAATCCATGAAGTAATCTTGATATACGGGTGATCCAAAGAAGGGGGACGAAAGATAAATGAGGGCCTCTATAGACGGGGAAGATACGATGTTTTCGGTATATTTCGAGGAAGGGATAAGAGTTTGTGAAGTGGTGGACTTAGTATCCAATTCAAAAATATGTTGTTTGAAGGAAAAGTTACGTGAATTGGATTTATCTTTATCTCCGAATCTAGACACGTGTCCCTTAATCAATGTTTTGAGGGATTCAGATTTTGTAAAATCGTGGTATTCTTCGTTGATAATCAAGGAGCAGGTTTGTTTGAGTGGAAAAGTTCGACTTAGTTTTCGGATTGTTGCCCTACTAGAGCTTCAAGGGCTATTTCAAATTTTCAAAATAGTTCAAAACGGTCGAGCTGGGAGAGACTTGCTCGTAAAGTTACGCGGGAAAGATTTGAATTAGGCGATGTATTGGGTAAGCAGAAGAATAACTCGGATGGGAGTGTAGCTATGAATCTTAGACCGGATGTCATTTTATTTTCCAAAAAGCTTCGTTGTGATGAGGAGATAAATGAAAATAGTGATCATCTTGAGGAAGATTGGGGAGTATGTGTTTTGAAGTCTAATGAGGAAGAGAATGTGTTTCCAAACCAACTAATATTGGCGGCTGTGAAGAGGAAAGTCGACCGGTCATAATGAAAATCTTAAGTTGGTATGTCCGTGGTTTGGGGAGGCCATGGGTAGTACGTAGACTTCAGCATGTGCTGAAGTTGTATAATCCCAAATTGATCTTCTTAATGGAGAAAAAGCTCAATGATAAAGTATGGAAGGGGAAAGAAGACGATGTAGTTTCAATAATGGTTTTGATATTAATGTAAAAAGGTCTAAAGGCGATCTCTGTTTAGCATAGAAGGATGATATTTATGTGATTTTGCGTAGTTTTTCAAAAAATCATGTGGATATGACTTTGTAGATAGTCAAGATAGTGAGAAATGGAGATTCACGGGATTTTTTGGTAACCTATTTGCAAACACAAGAAGTGAATCATGGTAGCTTTCAAGAACTCTTGGTGTGGATCAAAATCTCTCATGGCTAGTATATGGAGATTTTAATAAGATAACGTATTCTTTTGAAAAATCAGGAGGTGATTTGAGAGGTTAACGAATAATGGAAGTATTTAGAAGCACGTTACAAGAATGCTATTTGTTTGATGTAGGGCACTCCAGACCATGGTTTATTTGGAAGAGGGGAATTTACTAACGACGAATATAAGAGAGCGCCTTCATAGAAGTGTGTCAAATGAAGGTTGGTTTAACAAGTTCCCAGAGGTAGTTATTAAACACTTACCTTACTCTTTTTCTGATCATTTGACCACCTCTGAATGATCTCCTGTTTGATGTAGATTTCGGCTTTCTGCAAGTATACGAGTTAGGTTGTAAATATAGTGTGTTACAACGGAACACTTGATAGTATTCCGAGGACTGTACCCAAAAGAGGCTCAAGGCGATAGTAAATAAAATCCCTACAAAGAATAAAATTAATTAGTAATTATTTTAGGGTTTATAGCACGAGAGAAAATAAAAGAGTTGTTTGAATGCATAAAAATAAAAGATAAAGATAAAATAAAGTAAAATTTGAGTTGTAGAAATTCTTATAAATGACTTTGGGGAGATTAGGTCATTTCAATATGATTTCTTCAATTGTTGGGTTTTGGGGATTTTCCTTCAATCAACTAGTCACTACCCCAATTGGATCTCTCGATCTTCCACTAACATAGCAAGTCGATAGAGATTACTTATCGCTAGATGTCACCATCTAAACTGGTTTGGGGAAAAGGTGTTCACGAATGGGTAATACCAATTTTAGGTTCATTCCCACCTAAATGACTTTCTAGGGTTGTCAGGCTTACTGTTTGTTCGATGTTCTTCCTTTCTCAAATAGTTGATCCGAAGGGTAAAATCCCTGTAAAATAATAATTAATTATTCATACTTTCACTCCTTAACTCCCTAAAAAGGAATTAGTTCATTACGGTTTCTTTATTCATCAATGAAACAATAATTATGGGCGCTTAAGTTTCGATTAAACAGAGAGCTGTAATTGGTAAGATTTCATTGGAGCCTTATTGCTGCGACAATTCGTCTATACGATACCTTTTCGACGCATCTAGCATTGCTACTTAGTAAAATCAGTGATCCACTCCAATTCTTCACACTTGATCACACTTTTACTTTCATGCATTTAAATTCTCAACATTTCAACAACACTTTAATTTACTTTCAGTTGCTTTAACAATTAACTTTTATAATTACATTGATAATTTTGACTGTCTTAGTGTGCAGATCTAATTTAGTTGCATTGACATCCTTACTAGCATTTTCTCTAATCTTAGTTTTAGTTGCTTCGACATTTAACACCAAGAACCCATTCCTCGTGGGATCGATATCCAATAGAATCGATCTATCAACTATACTTACATCGACGTGTGTCCGATTGCACAACTACTGTGACGTTACAGGCCGATCAGTTTCCTAATTTTATTTTGTAACCTCCATCTTAATGTGTCTACTTACCCTCAATACCAATGGTCATACGTCTATTTCCATGCAAAACAGGACCAAAGAAATGACTATAGACAAATTTTTCATTTTAAGGCTAAAGAGGCTTATAGTGTGGTTTATCAAGAAGGGTCATAAGGCTCAAAGATGGGTACTAATTGAAAATTCAGAATAATGTTTGACTTTTTAGCTCTAGGTGTGTCTAAACAATGCCTTAGATTATCTCTAAACATCTTAATATGCACAAATATCAATTTCATGACATGATTTCAAAATTATCATCTATCATATATACTAGCATGCTTGTTTCCTCGTATCTTGCAGATCACTTGGTATTAATAATACCTTTCTATGTATACTTTAGTATAACCTATAGAACTTAAAAGTTTCATGCTCAAAAATTAAAAATTCCTTATCATCATGCCAAATTTGCCAATTAACACAATCAGCCTATTATACGTGCTCCTAACCAATCACTTGTATCTCTACAAGCTCAAGCACACATAAAAATTTTAGAAATAAAAACTATATGCCAAAATTCCTATGTTACCCCCCACACTTGAGAAATAACATTTTTCCCAATATGTAGTCCCCCTAAATAATAAAGGAAAGAAGTTACCCAATTTATCGTGAAGGTTCTTTTCTTCTTATGGTAGTTGTCCTCCTTTTGGCGTTAATATTCGAAATTATTGTGCCTTCCATAATGTGGGGTTCCTAAAAAAAGAATTCTAATCCTACTCCTACGAATAAAAAAATTTATCCAAAATTTACCAAATTAAATTGTTTTAAACAATGAATAAAACTAATAAGAAGAATAAAAAAAAATAAAGAAAACCTAATTCTAAACATAAGTCATATTATAAGTCCCTATTCTTTTTTGTCATTCAATCATCTTTTCCTCTGTTCTTCACTTTGACTTTTCTGTAGTAATGTGAATTGTGCGAACAAGTCATCACCTAAGAGTTTTCTTGGTGGATTCATTATTTGATCAAATCTCCCAATTGGTACTCCTGCTTTTGTACACATATCAGAAAGTAGTATAAATTCTTTGCATATTCCACCATGCTTCGGTGAGTCCACTTTCCTACACAAATCCATTTCTTCTCGAAAATTTCGTATGTTATTATGGCATGAATTGGACGTACCTTAGTCATATCAGAAGTGGGAAGTATTAGGGAACAAATGAACTTCATTCACATCTTGGCTTTAGGGGTCATAAGTTCTTGGTTGAAAGTTTCTGGAATTACCGTACCTTCGTGATAGGTCCATACATCTTTTCCTATTATTAGAAAAATTAAGATCTCCTTGATGTCGATATTCTTAAATTCCTTTAAATCGACTCTATGGAGATAATCTTGGTAATAATATGGAACATTGTAAAATTTACAAATTTGAATCTCATTCAGGTATATTTCTACTTCTAGAATTTTTATTGGACTTTGAATCTACCCACAATCTCTCCCGACTTCGCATTTCTTCAGGGCTAAATAAAATTCTTGAACTATTGAAATATTTACCAGTTCTTTGCAGGGCAGACAAACTTTAGCCCATACATGATGGACTACTATTTCCAAAATACCTCGTCAAACTCGCATTAAAGGATCAAACCCTTGTTCTTGAATGAAAGTATGCAAATGTAGTTACTGAAGATACCTGTCTAGATCGTCTTCTGGGAGTTCAAAAATAGGGTTAGCAGTACTTTCACTTAAATCAGCCATTTAACTTTATGAATGGAGTCGTTTGATTATGGAATGGAAAAGTAATCATGGGAGAGGTGTTTATTTATAGAGACTGATTAGTAGGAAATTTAGTAAATTTAGAAGTTAAGTGTTATTAAAAAATTACAGTATCTAATTCTAATTAAAATTGTTAGGAGTTAGAGTCTTCCCTATACTGTTACTGTTATGTCGGTGTGTCGCGACATATACTAGGTATGTCGTGACATCGGCCCCAAGATTGTTGTTCTGTGAAGTAGTGTTCGTCGCGACATAAGGGTGTCATGTCGCGACATCGAGTCCAATAATCATGTTGCTCAGATATGTGGTTATCACGACATTGGGTATGATTGTCGCGAAATCAAAACCAGCTTGTCTCTGATTCTTAATCAGAGCTATTTTCTATTCCTTGGGTACTCTTGATGTTCGAGTCTAGCTCTGGCTTTTTATCCCATATCATTTTGTAGTGTAAAAGTTGCTCCTCAATAAGTATATTTGTAGTTCCCCCGTTATATGGTTTTATCCTTTGCCTATTAACTAGGAAAGTTTCACCACTCTTTACTATTAACTCGACTGTTCCATATGTTTTAACCTGATTAATGATATACAGCCCTATCCATCGTGATTTAAGTTTTCCAGGAAATAGTTTGAGTTTGGAATTAAACAAGAGTACTTTCTGTCCTAGCTCAAAGTTTCGTTTTCGAGTCTTAGCATTATGGCGCAACCTACTTTTTTCTTTATTAAGTTTTGTGTTCTCATAAGCCAAAAATCGAAATTCCTCTAATTCCTGCAACTGGAACAATATCTCTTTTAGCTAATTCAGAATCTAAATTCAATTATTTAATAGCCCAATATGCTTTTCTCTCTAATTCAATAGGCAGGTGACAATATTTTCCATACACGAGTTTATAAAGAGACATACCAAGGGGTGTTTTCTCTAGGATCTATTTAATTTCTCTATTAAAAACTTCAACTTGGCCATTCGTCTGAGGGTGATACGTGGTTGCCATCTTGAGCCGGATACTGTATTTTGCCAGAGTTACTTCAAATTGTTTGCAGCAAAAATGTGATCCTTCATCACTGATCAATACGGGTGAGTATTCGATCAAGTCGAGTCGAATCGAGTCAAAAAATTTTGAGTTACTCTAGTCGATGAATCCTATTTTTGCAATCGAATCCTATTTCGAGTTAGATTTCGCCTTTCCTTAAGTATACGGGTCAAGTTGTAAATATAGTGTGTTACAATGGAACACTTGCTAGTATTTCAAGGATCGTACCCAAAGGAGACTTAAGACAATAGTAAATAAAATCCTTACAAATAATAAAATTAATTTGTACTAATTTTAGGGTTTATAGTACGAGGGAAAATAAAAGAGTTATTTGAAAGCATAAAAATAAAATATAAAGATAAAATAAAGTAAAGTAAAGTTTGAGTTGTAGAAATTTCTTATAAACAGCTTCGAGGGGATTAGGTCGTTTCCGTATGATTTCTTCAATTTTTAGGTTTTGGGGATTTTCCTCCAATTAACTAGTCACTACCCAGTTGGATCTCTCAATCTTCCGTCTACATAGCAAGTCGATAAAGATTACTTATCACTAGATGTCACAATCTAAATCGGTTTGGGGAAAAGGTATTCACGGATGGGCAATACCAATTTTGGTTTATTCCCACCTAAATGACTTTCTAGGGTTGTTAGGCCTAGTGTTTGTTTGATATTCTTCCTCTCCCAAACAGCTGATCCAAAAGGTAAAATCCATGTAAAACAATAATTAATTATTCATACTTCCACTCCCTAATTCCCCAAAATGGAATTATTTGCTCATGGTTTCTTTATTCATCAATGAAACAATATATGAAAACATATAAGTGCAAAAGAGAATGAAAAAGAAACTAAATTGTATTAAGTGATCGATCGGGAAAAACTCCTTGATCGTTTACGCGAGTTTTTACAATCTCGTTTCAAAAGCTGAAAATAAATAAATAAAACTAACACTGAAAAGTAAAGCCTACGTAATGGTGTGTAAAACCCTAGTGCTAAAGGTTCTATTTATAGTTTTAGATGGTCATTTTTCCTCAACCCTTTGTCAGCAATCGTCCCTCGTGTTTAATGGCATTGTAAAGACCAAAACACCCTTCATTAAGTGTAAGATCTGCGTCTAGGGGTCGATATCGTGACACACCAAGTCTCGTGCATCAGTCTCCATGTGAAGCATTATCCTACAGGGGTTGTCGCTGCATAGCTCATGTATGTCGCGACAAAGAAGTTAGTCTTCGAGTTCCTTTAAGTCTGGTCCCTTGGTTGTGACATAACTCAACTTATGTTGTGATAAAGTGATCAATATCCTATTAGTACACTTGTGGTCTTCTACACAATTTATTTAAATAAGAAATCTAAATTAAATCCTATGAAAATATAATGAAAATACTTGATTTCAAGCTCTTTAAGTTTGAAAAATAGTTCAATCTGTTAGGTATGAAACCGACAAATCATCATTGCTTATTATTAGTTCATACCAACAGAATAGGAGGTGGTAGAGGTTGTAGGAGATTTCGATTTGAAGCTTGGTGAACTATGGAAGACTCTTTTGAAGCCAATGTTCAACAATTATTGGGTAATTGTAATGGAGATATTTTTGTAAAACTGGATTATTTATATCGTGGTTTGGAGAGTTGGGCGAAAAAGACAAGGATCCATCAGAAAGGCTTACAACAAGTTTTAACTTAGACGTTGGAAGATTTATTAGAGCTTGAACCTAATGATACTCTTTTAGCTTAAATTATTGATACCAAGGTTCAGTTAAATTGGGAGATAAACAAAGATGAGGCTTTTGGGAGTAATGAGCACGTATTAATTGGTTGAGTTTAGGTGACAGAAATACAACATTCTTTCATAAATATGCATCTTAACGAAAAAAGAACGTAATTTCTGGTTTAAAGCATATGAATGGTCGAATCACTCGCAATGAGGTGGAGATGGAGATTATTGCGCGCTCTTTCTTTGAAGATCTATTTGCAACCATAGAGGTCGGTAATTTATCCCATATTCTTTTTGGGGTGGATCGTTTTATCTTTGAGGAAACAAATGTAATGTTAATGAGTCAGTTTTCTAGGGAGGAGATATATTCGGCTCTCAAAGATATGGGGCCAACAAAGGCGCCAAGGTTGGATGGTTTTCTTGCATTTTTTCTAAAGGTATTGGCATATCGTAGGTCAGGATGTATGTAATTTTTGTTTGGAAGTTTTAAACGAAAGCAAGGATCTTAGCCCAATGAATGTCACCAACATAATGTTAATTCCAAAAACTCCATACCTTACATGTATGAAGAATTTTTGTCTAATCAGTTTGTGTAATGTTATATATAAAGTGTTTGGCAAAATGATGGCCAATAGATTACAAAGAACACTTGAGAGTTGTATAGATTGGGCGCAAAACTCTTTTGTCCCAAGAAGGTTGATCTCCAATAACATCTTACTTGCTTATGAGATACTACATACTTTACGCAACAAGGGATCGAGAAGAAAGGGTTTTATGGCATTGAAGTTAGATATGGGTAAAGCCTACGACAGGGTTGAATGAGGCTTTATCCTCGCTATGATGGAACAAATGGCCTTCGCTAATAAATGGGTTAGCACATTATGCATCGTGTCTCATCTATTTCTTATTCGGTCAGTATTAATGGAAAATTGGGAAGATTGTTTAAACCTTCGAGAGGGTTAAGACAAAGGGATCCATTGAGCCCTTTCTTGTTTTTAATTTGTAGTGAAGGATTGTCTTCTCTTTTACGTATGACAACTCGAGAAGGGAGTATTAAAGGAGTGAGGGCTAGTAGGAATGAGCCTCAAATTTCCCATCTTTTATTTGCTAATGATTGTGTTTTTGTTTGGGGAAGCAACAGAGAGAGGTGCACAAGGCATTAAAAGTATTTTGGCAGAATATGAGGTATGTTCTGGGCAATGTTAATTTTGATAAGTCAACGGTATTTTTTAATACAAACATTCCTGTTAACGGGCGTATGCATTTATCAAGTAACATGGGAGTTCGGCATTCCAACAATGCAGAGAGGTATTTAGGTCTTCCCAATTTGGTTAGTAGAAACAAAAAAGCTTCTTTCCATGTGTTAAAGATCTTATGCGATGCAAGATTTATAGTTGGAGTACCCGTTTTCTGTCACAAGGAAGCAAAAAGGCATTTATAAAGGCACCGGTGAAAAGATCTTGATTGTTAGTAATGCGTGGATTTTGGGATCATATTATCATTCCTTGTTAGATGAGTTGCGACATAATAATTTCATAATGGTTGCAAATTTAATAGATCGGAATACTAGGGAATTTAGAAGGGACAAAAATTTCAATACCTTCTCAAATGCTGATGCGGAAAGGATCCTTAAAATCCCTTTGGCAATCGAACCACACGATGACATCTTGATTTGAAGAGGAGATCCGACAAGAGAATTCACCGTCCGTAACGCCTACAAACTATTACAGAAAGGTACACCCTAAACTAAACCTACAAATATACATACTGTAACACTCGAAACTCGAAAATCGTCGTCAATTAAGGCCCCAATCTCACTCTATTCATCAATTATTGTTCTTTTCAATCATGTCATCTAATCTCATATTATCAAAAAAAATACAACCATTACGTCAGAAATTAACAATTAGTTATAATCACTATTCAACAAGGGTAGAAAGATCATTTTCAAGATTTTTGGAGACTTCTACCAGTACTTGTTGCACAAGTATCGGTAGTTGTCAATTCAGTAACCAATTTAAGAATAGTGCAATTTTCTACTGATACAAGTGTAAATTATAACGGAACAAGTCTCACTTCTATCGATACAAGTCAGTCTTCTACCGACACCAAAAATTTCAGAGAGCTAAGAAATCTAACCCTACAATTTCTACCGATACAAGTATCCCAACTACTAATATCTTAGTAAGCAGAACTACCAATACTTTAATTGGTACTACTAATAGAATACAAGTTAGAATATAACCTCTCTCCTACCCTATACTTCTACCGATACATGTATGAAATCTACCGAAACAAGTATACAGAATTCAAATAATCATGCATAAACTCAAGTTTACCAACCATTCATCATTTCATAACCTCATAATTCAACATGATAATACATCAAACATATTTCAACGTATTTCATACATCTTATAGAGTGGGTAGATCACATTGAACTAACTTAAAAACTTGTTAAACATTTATCTAAAGTTCATAACATGGGACTTAAATAATTTATACAAAAAGTACGAAATGATTTCATCCTAGTACATGTCATAAAATTGAGTGATGTAAAAACTACCGAACAAGCTCTCGGGATAGTGTGATGTCTTCAAGATGGTCCGATCTTCAAGTTGAAAAATGGAATCTACAAAACAAAAACAATTTCACTGGTAAGCTTCATAACTTAATAAGTTAGCAAGATACATCAATTTATCGAATAACATGTGGTGAACGGATCTGTAAATCCGTCAAGCCAATACAAGACTGTACTTCAACGTTCGTTATTCGTTTTACTCCTTGATGATCCAAAAGTCATAATGCTCGTTTTACTCCCTATTGACCCAGAGGTCATGATGCTCGTTTTACTCCCTATTGACCCAAAGGTCATGCTCGTTACCAGTATATGATGTTACTCACAGTCATTAATACAGTATAATTGTTCCCTACGATGCTGCTCACACCAAGCTGACGAGAATATGCAATCAGACATAAATCTCACTCATCGTAGAGCTTGTAAACCATTCTTGGATTCTATTCACTTTATAGTGACTCACGATACTGTAAGGAATCCGCAATAAATGCAGGACCTCGACCATGGGACCATTAACTTTAGCATAAGGCCGGTAACTCTTTTTTTGTCGTTTCTATCTTTCATATCTTCAAAATCTCACTTCAATCATCAACAACCATACAAAAGGTAATTATAAGCAGTTACAAGTAAGAATTAAACATTATGAACTTACCAGATTGGAATGCAGTTGTGATTGGACTTCAAAGAATTAAACATTTTAGTCCTTAAACCTTAATTTCATAAAAATTTACTATACAAAATCAATGAATCTATTCACCAAACATACAATCTATCCATATCTTTCAAGACCAAGCATATTCAACAATGTAAAGTTTTTTAACATTTGACAAATTTACAAATTAGTCCTTAAATTAGCTAGATTAAGCTAACACGGACTCAAAAACATAAAAATTACTAAAAACGAGCATCGCTTGCTTACCCAAATTAAGGCTCAAAGATTTGAACTACAAACCCTAGTTTCCTAATTCTTGCCGTGGAAGAAGAAGATGAAAAAGATGATGAAGATGAAAAATATGAGAATTTCATCTTTTCTTCTTAATTTTCACTTAAATACTTAATGGCAAAATGATAAATTTTAAGACTTTCTTAATTAACTTTGTTAATCACTTGTTTAGCTTTAATTAATCATATTTACTTCTAATATTTCTCATGATAAATCACCACTAAAATCATTTAGGGTAATATTACCATTTAGTCCTTCTAACTTATCAAATCTACTTTTGTACCTTTTACGATTCAGTCCTTCCTATTCAATTCACTATCTAGACATTAAAATTTCTTATCCAAATTTTTAATGCAATGCTAATGACATCATAAAAATTAAAATAAATAAAATTTTAGGTCGACTCATCGGAGTTGTGGTCCCGAAACCATTATTTTCGACACCACTGAAAATCGAACTGTTACACAGACTGCTGAAAAACTATTCTACCGAAAATTATGGAGCTTATAGATCCCAGAAAAAATAAATACAATTATTTGGAGGATTTTTAGAAGCTAGCTACTAACATTAGCCAATCTTCACTATAAACTGCTAATAGCTAACCCTATTTGTCCAAGATGTGGATGAGATGTAGAATCCCTAAATCATTTTTTCAAGACTGCCATTTATCAAAAGAAATCCGGAGTCAATTAGGGTGTCAAAGGATTTTGATTAATAATGTTCAAGAGTTTGGTGATTAGCTTACCTAGATTTTCAACGAGTGTTCCCTATCACATTTGCGAATATTTTGTATTGCCTTATGGTACCTATGGTGAGATTGTAACAAGAGAGTTGATGAACAGATATTTAGACCAGTAGTTGAATTAGTAAGTTTCATAAGAAGTTATACACTCGAGTCAGAAGGTATTCACAAGAAGGAACTAACCCGAAAAAGCATGTTTGAACAGTGGAAACCCCTGAAGTTAAACTTTGATGCAACATTTGACGAAACTAGGTTTTGTTCGAGGATTGGACTTGTGATTAGGGATGAGAGAGGGAGAATAATAGCCTCCAAAACTGTTTTGCACAAAGAAGTAGATTCTACCTTGCGTGCTCTGATGCAGTTCAGTTTGGACGAGAATAAAGGGTATTAGATATTATCATTGAAGGCGACTCTATAACGGTAATAAAGAAATGCAACAAGAATGTACAAAACAAATATGTGATAGGCGCATACTTTCAGAATATTAAAAGGAAGAGTCAAGATTTCAGATTTATCAGTTTTCAACATGTTAATCGAATGGAAAATCAACTGGCACACATTTTGGCTATGATGACTTTAAAATTAGGAGAAGAGTGTTACCTGAACAATCTAGTGCCGGAATACACGGTGTCGAAAATGAGGGACGAATGGGTTCGTGAATCGAACTAAAAATGAAAAATGTAATCCTCCCAAAGAAAATCCAAGGAGAAACAATGTTGTTTTCTTCTCTGCTACAAAAGGATTTTTGATCAAGGAGATTAGGAATTTTTAGGGGGAGAGAAACCACTGGTTTAGGAAATGAAAAATTGTCTGCACTGATAAGTCATATCTATGTAAGAGGAACCGGTATACGTTTCCCGATGGGCTAGGCGACTTCAGCTTTTGTTTTTTAGTTTCTTTATCTATTTCTTTTTTCAATATTTAGTATTGCTGTTAGTTTTTATTAGGTTTTGAAGGCCGAACTGTTTTCTTAATTGGGTCTAGTTCTTTTGTTTTTGAATCCATCTATCAAAAATGGGTTAAACTTTATCTTTGTTTATTTTATGAATAAAAGCCTAGCCTTTCTCTTGTTTAAAAAAATAGAATTTCAATTAATTTTTTAGATAATCTTATTTCTCAACAACTTTTTTGATAAATTAAAACCTTTGATATGCTAAATTATTGATCCAATAAATCTAATTTAAATATTATATTAACTTTTTAACCTATGCAATGCTCAGATTGATTTGACTTATTAATATTGTAAGTAATTTCTAAAATATTTTCATAAAAATTTAAAATATTTGGAAGCAATTTAAATGTATTTATGATTTTTTTCATATAAATATGAGTTGAATTGTTTAACATGGTGCGTTAAAAAAAATTCCTTTTTTTAAAATTTTTTTGAGAAAAAAATAAGTTTTACTTAAAAACTAAAAATAAAACAATAAATAAATGGTTTCATAAATAAGTTTTTTTTTGTTAATAATACTTGTTTATTAAGTAATATTTTTTTAAAAAAAATCAATAATATATTAATGCTATAATTGTGAAAAAAAAGTGCATAAATTAGAAAATTCCTTAAAATTACCATGGCGGTTGTTATACTAAAAGTTAGATTATATTAATTTTTTTAGAATTTTAAGAGAAAAAGTCAAGAGTTTTCTCTAAAGTATCCTAACGATACAATAGATTCTGTGGGTGGGAGAGGTAGAGGGTGGTGACTTGGTGAATTGGTGTCATGGAACAGAATGAAATCTCCCTCTTGGAGATAGCACTAATTCAATTAACAGTTAAAAGCTCGAGGATCGTCCCAACGGGGAAAGCAACATTACTATGCACTGTTTGGACAAAAAAGATTTACAATCCGAATAGTCTTCGCCCCCAATTAAAGTTTATGGAAGACAAAAAGAAAATTCGAGATCCAAGTGGCAGGATCAAATCTTTTTCTGAAAAATTTTGATAGTGAGGAAGACTTGAAGGTGGTACTGGAGGGGAGGCCTTGGTTATTCCGTTGGCAGTTAATCATTTTTGAACGTCTATTACAGCCGATTAATCAGAGTCAGATTCATCTGGTGATGTCTCCCTTTTGGATCAAGGTGGGGTCGTGCCCGTCGGAATGCAATAGAAAAAGACTTGATGCACGCAATAGGGGTGACATTTGGGGGTCTGATAAGTGCAGAAGAAAAAGGAGATTTTTGCCATTTGAGAATTCAGCTAGATATTATGAAACCTTTACATTGGGGGATATTCGTACTGATAGAGTCTCAAAAGAAAGCATGGGTTGCTTTTAAATATGAGAATCTCCACAGTTTTTGTTTCGGTTGTGAAAAAATAGGGGGTGTAAAATTATGATGATGTCTCTTAGGAGAGATGTGATAAATTGGAAGAAGAATGACCTTAATCCAATGCTCTGAAGGTTGAATTAGCATTAATGAGGAAATAGTGGTTTAAATTTGAGGCCTCATCAAATAAATCTATGCCCTAGAGAACCTATACAAGACGTGATGATGAAAGGAAATACGATGAAGGTGTTTTGAAGCGAACTAAATCATCGATGAAGGAGAAGGAGGCCAGAGATCAGGATAGGGTGGTTGGAAAACAAGGGTAAGAATTCATGGAAACAATTGACTCCTAGGCTATTTTGGAAATTACAGAATCCAGACGTGATTTTGTGAATTCAGGAGATTATGGTATCCCATTTAGTTTTGAGACCGAGGATCAAGGAAACAAATTAAAGGAGGTTCTTAGGTCAGCAAATAGTGGCAATAAGAAAAACTAGGAATATTGTTTTGGGCCTTCGAAAAGGGTTGATGTGAAAACCCAATTATTGTCAACGGGTAGTTTGAAAAGCCTTAAATAAGGACTAGTTTTTGAGCTAGAAAGGAGTAAAACTGCGTTGGGTAAATGGAAAATAGGTTTGGTTGGCTTGTTAAGAAGATTTTCATGAGTCAGTGAGGAATGAAAATAAGAAGATGAATTAGAAGGAATGATTCTAGTTGACACGATTTCTTCGAATTTGTTGATGGTTTCACTAAAGTACGCACATGCTTCTCTTTATAATATATCAGCGACAACCAAGAGGTTTGTCAACCGACAGAAATGAAAACATTTAGTTGGAACGTCTGTGGACTAAGGAATCCATGGGCAGTGAGGAGACTTCAACATTTATTGAAGATTCATAATCCCCAGGTGGTCTTTTTTATGGAGACCAAACTGGATAGTAAACGTATGAAGAAGGTGAGAAAACGATGTGGTTATGTGAATGGCATAGAAGTTCTCGTGTGGGACTATATTTAGCATGGGAGGAGGATACTGTTTTGGATATTCGGATCTTCTCTAAACATTATATTGATGTTTTAGTTAATGAAAGGGGTAGGATTTGAAAATGTCGAATGACATGCTTTTATGGTGTGCCCTTTGTGAGTGAAAGGAACAACACTTGGGATTTATTGAGAAGTCAGGGGTAAGATTTCCCTTGGATGGTGTGTAAGGACTTCAATGAGATTATGTACTCATTTGAAAATAAATGGGGCTTCTTAGAGAGGAAAGACATATGGAGATCTTTCGTGAGGTTCTTGATGATTGTAAACTTATGGATGTGGGATACTTTGGGACTTGGTTTACATGAGATAGGGGCAATTTACTCGAAACAAACATTAGAGAGTAATTGGATAAGGGGTTTGTGAATGAAGAATGGTTGAATTTGTTTCCTAATACTTGCGTCAAGCATTTAACACATTCAATTTCTAACCATTGCCCACTGATTATTATTACGGAGAAAAGAAAAAGAACTCTGAAGAAGTCGAATTTCAGGTTTGAGTCATGGTGGACGATGGAAGAATCCTTAGGGGGGAAGTAAAGCGGATATGGGATTCTTCAACTGGTTTTATTTTTGAGAAACTTGAGAAATTAAAGGAGGGCTTGTGGGTATGGGATAAATCCATTAAAGTTAACAGGAGTGTTTTAAAAAGGAAGCTTAACGAAAAAATGAAGAAACTTATGTAAATAAAACCTACATATCAGACTTTGGCAAACCTTATTGACACAAAGGTCCACCTTAACCTTGAAATTGATAAGGATGAGGCTTTCTGGGAGAAACGAGTTCGCGCAAATTGAATGAATTTAAGGGACAAGAATACAACATTCTTCTATTGATATGCATCTACCCGTAAAAGAATTAATACGATTACCCAATTGGAGCGTGAAGATGGATCGATGGCTAGTGATGAAATTGAGATAAATGATTTGGTCACAAATTTCTTTAAGGATCTATTTTCATCAAGGGGGTAGGTAAACTTACGCATTTGCTTTTAGGAATTAACCCTTATATCTCGCATGAGGTGACTCAAACACTTATTTCAGAATTCACGAAAAAGGAAATCATTCGGGCACTAAAAGAAATGAATCCCACTAAAGCGTAAAGTTTTGATGGATTTCTAGCGATTTTCTTTCAGCGTTACTAACATATTATACGAAAAGAGGTACTCGAGTTTAGCCTGGGCATTCTAAATAAGGGTAAGCCCACTGTCTCTGCTAATATAACAGATATTGTACTCATTCCTAAAGTACCAAGCCCTTCGAATCTAGCAAATTTTAGACTGATCAGTCTATATTAGGTACTTTACAAAATGGTGGCTAAGTCTATAGTAAATCGTATGTAAGGGGTTATTAGACGTTACATCGACAGAGCCCAAAGTACGTTTTTGCCTGGGCGTTTGATATTTGATAATGTTATTTTAGCCTATGAAGTAATTCATGGTTTCAGATAGAAGCGTACGGGTAAAAAAGGGTACATGGAACTAAAGTTGGATATGTCTAAATCCTACTGTAACAGCTCGATTTTCAGTGGTGTCAAAAATAATGATTTCGAGATCACAACTCCGACGAGTCAGGTCGTAAATTCTATTTATTTAATATATATGATGTCATTATGGTCGTACTAAATTTTGGTTAAGAAAATTTATCATTTGGATAGTTATTAAGTGAAAAGGATTAAATCGTAAAAGACATAAAAGTTGAAGTCAATTAATTAAAGGCATTATAAGCTAATTGAAAGAGATGTTAAGGTCCTTGAAAGGTAATAATACCTTTAGGACGAGTGATGGACGGTTTAGGCCTTTAAAATGTGGAATTTTGGTTGAAAATTACTATGGACAAAATGGTAATTATAAAACAAAAGGGATTAAAGAAAAATAAGGTAAAATTATGCATAATTTTCACCTTCTTCTTCTTTCTTAGAAAATTAAAAAACCCTAAATAGAGAAAGGATAGCATTCATCTAGCTTGCGTCCTCAATTTGAGTAAGTAAACTTCGTTCGTTTTTAGTAATTTTTATGTTTTTGAGTTCATATTAGCTTAATCTAGTTACCCCAAAGCCCTATTTGTGAATCTTTCAAATTTCATAAAAGTTACCATTGATGGATGAACTTGTTCCTGAAAGTTTATGGAAGTATTGTGAGCTTGGTTATTAGAATTTGATGATTTTGATAAGTAATTTTTTATGATTTTAGGGTTTAAGGACTAGATTGCTAAAATGCTAAATATACATGTACTTGTGAAATTATTGCATGTATGGATTTGTGGTGAAGCCTTGAATGTTCGGCTAGGTTTGTGTGTGGAAGAAAATGGTCTTTTACATGTTTTAGGCTTAAGGACTAAATTGAAAAAATGAAATGTTAGGGGCTATTTGATTTGTTATGTTAGATCAAGATTGTGTCACCGATCGTAGAAAAAAGAAAATTGCAAAATAGTCTCTAAAGTTTCGTTTTAGCTGTAATTTTGTTCGGTAAGTTCGTGTTATCATATTTCTATTGTTAATCCTAATTTCAGTTGTCTTGGTTATAATCTTGATGTTGGAACGCGATGGAAGACTCTGAAGAGATACTAAACTGGCTCAAAATAGTGATATACTGAACTGGCTCGAAAGAGCGATATATTGAACTGGCTCGAAAGAGAGATATACTGAACTGGGTCGTAAGAGCGACATACTAAACTGGCTCGTAAGAGCGATAAACTAACTAGGTTTGTATGGACCAAATTATTAGAAGATTGAAGAGATCAATGAGATGCTATTGTCGTGAGATAATAAGGATATTGTTTAACCTTTTATGATCTCGGTTACGTTGCTTCGTAAGTTAAATGCCTTGCGAATTTACTAAGCTTTGAAAGCTTATCGTGCATCGATTTACTGTTTTGTAAATTCATTTTGTCGTTAAAGATCGGATCCTCAAAGAAGAATCGCACTATCCTTGGAACTTGTTTGGTAGTCTTTCGTATCACTTGGCTTATATGGCGTGTAATAGGAATTGTATACTTGAGATATTCTAGTGTAAATGTGCATTTGAATGGTAACACTTTTGTTGGTTGTTCTCAAATGTATTTTGAGGTTGTATGATGAAATAAATATTATCATGTTTAGATTATGCAAGTTGTGAACTTAAGTATTTATCCCATAATAAGAATGTTTATAAACTTAGAAACTTATGTGTATATTTGAAATCTGCACACTTGTTTTGGTAGAAGTCTTACATGTATCGGTACAAGTACAGGTATTTGAACTTTGGTTACTGACTTACATTGTATTGGTAGAAGTTTTTGAAGTATTGGTAGTTTTGTTCATAGTAGTATCGGTAGTCTGAACACTTGTATCGGTAGAAGTTACAAGGTAAATCTAGTTAGCTATTTTGAAATTTGTTGTGTCGGTAGATGTGTGGGAAGTATCGGTGGAATCCATCCTTGTTTCAGTAGAACCTTTTCATCTACCGGTAGTAAATTACATTTAATTTTAAAAGCTTACTAACTTGACTTCTACCGATTCTTATCCAACAGGTACAGGTAGAAGTCCCCTATATTTTATAAAACGACATTTTTATCCCTCATTGATGTGTTGTAATAGTAAAACTCGAATTTATTGGTATGTGAAATTTTGTGACAATGTATTTTTGAGATAAGAGGTTTAAGATAACTACAAATAATCAGAACGACCTCGAAATCCTAATCGAAAACGGTGTCGAGTTTTGGGTGTTACACCTACGATAGGGTGAAATGGGAATTCCTAAAAGTAGTTATGTTAAAAATGGGTTATGCTGAAGAAAGGTGAGGCTTATAATGAGGCGCATCTCGTCAACATCATATACGGTTATTATTAACAGCTCGTGGGGGAGGATGTTTCAACCTACTAGAGACTTAAGACAAGGGGACCCCTTTAATCCATTTTTGTTTCTCTTTTGTAGTGAGGGTTTATCGACTTTAATGAGATTGGCTATAGAGGAAGGTCATTTGAGGGGTGAAAAATCTAACCGAAATGGGCCGCCGATATCTCATCTCTTGTTCGCAGATGATAGTATTATATTCAAAGAGGCTACCACTGCGGATGCCTTGGATTTAAAGAAGATACTATTAGAATACGAAAGGTGTTCGGGGTAATTTGTAAATTTTAATAAATCTACTGGCTTCTATGGCACAAATACGAGTGAGAAGGCAAAAAAAAAAGTGTCAAATATTCTAGGTGTACGATTTTCATCGATCCTAAGATGTAACTGGGTTTACCTAACATGGTGGGGAGGGCAAAGAAAGCGTCTTTCCTAAACATTAAGGACAGACTCAAATTGCACATCGAAAGTTGAAGCTCGAGGCTATTTTCGCAAGGAGGAAAAGAAATTTTTATTAAATTTGTTTTACAGGTAATCCCTACTTATGCAATGTCATGTTTTTTACTACCGAAGTCTTTTTGTGGTGAATTAGAAAGTGTTATTGCACGGTATTGGTGGCAGAAAGGTCAAGGGAGAAGGGGAATTCATTGGTGTTTATGGAGTAAAATGTGTCAACTGAAAGAAGATGAGGGATTGGGTTTTCGTGATTTGGGGAAATTTAATATAATTTTGATGGCTAAGTAAGGGAGGTGACTCCTCATAAACCCAGATTCACTACTTGTGCGAGTTCTCAAGGAAAAATACTTTCCAAGGTTAGATTTCCTTAATGCTCACCTAGGTAACAACCCTTCTTATGTATGGAAAAGTAAATGGGATGTGAGGGGCATTTTGAAGGAAGGTTGTGTTTGGAAAGTGGGAAATGGTGATAGGATCAATATCAATGAGGATGCATGGGTACTTAGAGGGAGTAATCATAAATTTTTTAACACTGTTCAATGTTTGCAGAATTTTAAAGTGTTAGAACTAATTTATTAGATTCAACGAGTTGGAAAACGAGTTGATCCTCAATACCTTTTTGTTGTTTGATATCGCTCGTATCCTTAGTATCCCCTTGGCAACGGTTGCTTGCGACAATTTGGTTTTATGGGTTGGAGAGGCATCTGGATAATTCTCTGTAATGAGCTCCTATAAACTATTACAAAAAAATGCCTTAGGTCCTAATGATTATGCAATACATGTTGCTTCTAGTGTCACGAGCCAGAGTTTAGAGCCCGTGACCATCGCACAAATGAATCCCATGGAGGTGTGTCATTGACATTGGGATCATTTAACCCATACGAGCTGGCTCGATTCAGAGAGCTGTTAGTCAAGTCTATCGATTGAAGCTTGGGTGGCCCAATGATGAAGATTTGATAACTTAAGGCATCTTGGAAAATATGGGAACTAATCCTTGAAGATAAAAGAGAATTATATCTTTAGGATTAGATAGAATTTATTGATATTGTAATCTTGTAAATCCCATAAATTAAGGGATAGACTAATCTCATCCGTCGATGTAGCTTGATTTTGATCATTGGTTATGAGGGAGCTCAATTATAAATAAGAGCCTCTCCTCATTTGTAACTCATCCATTGTAATTCATTCCATTCATTGTATTATTTGTATTCTTTGAGAGAAAGTAATATAATTGAGAGCATTTACTTAAACACTTGGTGTTCTTGTTCTTGTGGCTTTCTGTTGTCTTCTGAGCCTTCTTTTGGCTACTCGCTTCATCTATACAAGTTGGTGCCTTAGAGGAATTCCCTTAGTGAATCCTCAATCGTGGTGGTTAGGCTGACTTAGGCGTGTTTACAAGAAAGGATAGCCTAAGATCACACAGATTGCGAGACTAAAGATCTAGCCCAATGACAAGTGGTATCAGAGTTAAGGTTACGAAGGCACCGTTCGTGATGTCGAAAGAAGTTGCTGAACAGAAGTTGCCCTGAAGATCATTGAGTGTCATGTTGTCGGCTATAGAGGATCTAGTGGACGATTCCATGGGGGAGCGAAGGAGTCCATCGATAGAGCTCTTGAGCGCATAGACGACTTGAGAGAATAATCGAGGGACTTTGTGATTATGAGTCTCAACGAAAATAGGGATGAGGTAAAAGAGTTGCTTAATTGCCATAGGTCGAAGTTGAAAAAAAGGAGCGATGCTCTCGAAGCCATGCTGTTGGCTTTGAAGGAGGAAACAATGGCCACGACGAAGGCTTTGAGCATAAGACTGGAGGAGCTCGAGAGAGAGCTTGCCTTGTGTCGAGCAGCCGTGGGGAATGGAGGAGTGTCAAGTGCAGCACTCAATAATGTCCCAAAGTCGAAAGAGTTTGCGGGGACAAAGTCTGCATTCGATGAGGACAATCTCTTGTGGAGGATGGAAAACTACTTTTGTTCCAAAGGCATCGAGGATGATGTAGGTAAGGTAAATATTGTTTCAATGATTCTTACTAATAGTGCGCTTTTATGGTGGCGAGACAGGACCACAAAGAAAAGGCATAGTTAAACTGGGACATGGCAAGAGTTCCAAGATCAATTGATGGGATAATATTACCCAGATGATGCCGAGGAAGAAGCTCAGGCAAAGTTACGATGACTAATGTAACAGGGCACAATTGGGGAGTACGTTCGAGAGTTCAAGAAACTCATGCTCTGAGTTAAAGATGTCACTGAGAAAGAGGCATTACTTGTCTTCAAGAATGGGTTGAAGTCGTGGGTCAGACAAAAAGTAGAACAAGTAGGTGTCCAAGAGTTGTCAAAACCCATTACGGTAGTGGAGTCAGTGGTCAAGCTTGGTGATATTATCTCGAGTTTGCGAAAGTATTCGAGTTGTAGTTGTGCTCGATCGTTAAATAGAGAAGTATTGTTCTGAGTTTGAGTTTGAGGGAATTCGGCTAAGTATGGATGTAGTTCGGCTAGGAATAAAACAAAGCAAGGCAAAGATGGAAGTTAAAATGGATAAGTAAGCTTAAGGTCAAGAATGAACCAATACTACGAAGGAGTATTGACCTGAGACTTATAAGAAGCTTAAAGTGATGGAAGGGTGATAGAAAGGACCTTGACTTAAGGGTGATAGAAAGGACCTTGACTTACTATCTATGAAGAGATAGGAATCAAAGGTATCAAAGGTGAATGACACACTCGGTTTAAGAGTGAAAAGTTCAAAGAAACAAGAATGACATCACTAGTAAGCTAGATAAGTCAACTTGAGTCTTAAATGAAAATTGAGAGTTAGATAAACTCACTAAGATATCAAAATTCATCGAAGTATCAAAAGTCCCCAATACAACTAAAGAGCTTCGTATTTATAGCTCAATTACATGGCTAGCTGAATAGACACTTAGGGAACCGAATCGGTAGTATGTGTTCAGCTTAATGGAGCTGGAAACTTCCTTGAACCTTCTCTAGCATTGGTGATGCCATTAGACAAGTCCCTTGATGTTTCCAATCAGCTTAAAGTAAATGAAATTAAGTAAGGAGTTGAATAGAGCTGAATGGACTAGGCTAGATTCAGCCAAGAGGTGTGAAAGGCTTTTTAGGGGCTGCCTTGAATATTTGGAGAGTCTTGGACTTTAAATGGCAGTTTGGGACACTTCTACAGCCTTGGAGTGTGAACACACGAATTTGAGCAGCCATGAGCGTGAATGGAACCTTCAGCAAATGGGAAAGCACTTAAGCAACTAAATAGACAGCTTTGGAAAGACAAATCAGCAGCTCAATGGCTCTTGGCATACACGAAGAGGTGCTTAGGGCATTTCAATCAACAACACACCATATTCAAGCTATCCATACATGTACTTGAAATATATTAATTAGCTAATTGCATGTACCTGAAACACATTAATCAACTAATTGCATGTACCTGAAACACATTAATCAGCTAATTAATTTTGGCAATGACATATTAATTCAAACATGAAATTAATTTATCTCAAACTTAGACACATTAAAAACAACTATTAAATATGTATCAAACTAAATAACTAAATTAACTTAAACTAAATAACTAAATTAACTAAAACAAATTAAATATTTATTCCAACAAAATAATGCTAAGTTAAAAATGAGCTGAAGTTGAGTTCAATGAGCTACGAATGAGCTAGATGAACTTGTAGGAGGTTTTAAGGCCGACTTAGTTGACTTGTCCAAGATTGATCAATAAACCCCGCAAAGGTTTCTCCCCACGTTCGATCAATTAGAACCGAAACAGCCCCCTTGAAATGTTTGGCTCATGCTCGAGTTATAGGTCCTAAGGGCAACTCTAATGGTTCCTTGTTAGCACTTGGTGAGTCTCGAACCGTGGCCGTATCATTCGCTCCTCTTCAAAGCGATTTGTCCCCAAATCATTGCCTACATCATAGGAAGATAAGTCAGACACGTTAAAGCTTGAGCTGATGTTATACTCACCTGGAAGGTCGAGCTTATAAGAGTTCTTGTTGATCCGTTCTAACACTTAGAATGGACCATCTCCTCTTGGTAATAATTTGGACCTTCGTTGGGCTGGGAAACGCTCTTTTCTCATGTGAACCCAAACCCAATCTCCGGGTTTGCACACAACATGTTTTCGCCCCTTATTTGCCTTGTGCATGTAGCTTTCGGTTCTAGCCTCAATATTGGCTCTCACTTTTTGATGTAGCTGATTCACGTACTTAGCCTTCCGCTTAGCATCTACATGTATAAGCTGATCGTTAGGCAAAGGAACTAAGTCTAATGGAGTGAAGGGATTAAAACCATAGACAATTTTAAAAGGTGAATGTTTGGTTGCCAAATGAAAGAATCAATTGTAAGCGAACTCGATGTGCGACAAACACTCCTCCCACGACTTTAGATTTTTTCGGATGATAGGTTGCAACAAGTTTGACAAAACACGATTCACCACCTCTGTTTGGCCATCCGTTTGGGGGTGATAAGTTGTTTAGAACAGTAGCTTCTTCCAAGCTTTCCCTACAACGACCTCCAGAAATGACTAAAAAATTTCGTGTCTCGGTCAAATACGATGGTTCTCGAAATGCCATGCAATCGTACGATTTCTCTAAAGAATAAATTGGCAATATGAACAACATCATCAGTTTTTGTGCAATCTATAAAATGAGACATCTTAGAAAATCTATCTACAATAACAAAAATCAAATCCTTTCCGGTTTTAGTTCTAAGTAATCCAAGGACAATGTCTATGGAAATGTCGACCCAAGGTTCTTCGGGTATTGGTAGTGGCGTGTATAGCCCATGCGGCTTGATATTTGATTTTGCTTTCTTGCATGTCACGCATCGAGCACAAACTCTCTCGACATCCCTTTTCATCCTCGGCCAAAAGAAATGCTCTTGAAGCATTGCTAAGGTTTTCCCCACGCCAAAATGGCCCATGAGACCCACATTATGTTCCTCGTTTACCAATAAGTCCCGAATGGAACTTTACGGAATGCAAAGCTTACCTTCTCTAAAGAGGAAACCTTCGTACCTAAAGAACTTGTCAACAGCAACATTTTCACAAGAAGCATACATCTTAGCAAAATCAGCATCAGAAGCATACAATTCTTCCAAAAACGCAAATCCAAGCAGTTTTGAATCTAAGTAAGACAAAAGAGTATACCTCCTCGAAAGTGCATCAGCCACGATATTTTCCTTACCTTTCTTATATTTTATAACATAAGGAAAAGATTATAAATACTCTACCACTTAGCATGGGCTTATTCAGCTTGTTTTGGCCATTGAGGTGCTTCAACGCCTCATGATCTGAGTGAATTACAAACTCCTTGGGCCACAAGAAGTGTTGCCAAGTCTCTAAGGCTCGAATGAGTGCACACATCTCCTTGTCGTAGATCGGGTAGTTCAACGTGGCTCTATTTAGTTTCTCACTAAAGTATGCAATGGGCCTCCCATCTTAAGTTAGAACGACTCCGATTCCTACACCTGCGGCATCACATTCAATTTCAAATAAGTCAGGCAAAATAAGCAATGGTGCATTAGTAAGAAAATCTTTAATGGAGTTAAAGGCTTTCTATTGTTCTTCGTTCCATTGAAAGGCTGAAGTTTTCTTGATCACACTTGTCAAAGGTACAGCCAAGGTGCTAAAATTTGGTACGAAACGCTTATAGAAGCTCGCCAAGCCATGGAAGCTCCTCACTTGGCTTATGCTCGTCGATCTAGGCCAATCTCGAATTGCCTTAATTTTTTCTTGGTCCACCTCGAGTCCATCCGAGTTGACCACAAAACCTAAGAAGACAACTTTGTTAGTACAGAACGTGCATTTCTTAAGGTTTGCATACAATGTCTCCTTTCGAAGAACCTCCAAAACAAATTTAAGATGCAACAAATGTTCATCCAAAGTCTTGCTATAGACAAGGATATCATCAAAATACACAATGCAAAACTTACCAATAAAGGCCCGCAAAACATAATTCATAAGGCGCATAAATGTACAGGTGTGTTGGTTAGGCCAAATGGCATGACCCACCATTCATACAAATCGTATTTAGCTTTAAAAGCGGTCTTCCACTCGTCACCTTCACGCGTCCGAATCAGTGATATCTGCTTTTAAGATCAATTTTAGAAAATAAGTTAGCACCACTCAACTCATCAAGCATGTCATCTAAACGCGGTATAGGATGCCTATACTTGATTGTTATTTTGTTCACCGTATGACAATCAACACACATGCGCTAAGTTCCATCCTTTTTTGGCACTAACAACACAGACACGACGCACAGACTAAGGCTTTCGTGGATGTAACCTTTTTCCATAAGTTCGTTAACTTGTCTTTATAACTCTTTGGTTTCCTCAAGGTTGCTCTGGTAAGCTGGCTGATTAGGAATGACAGCTCCATGAACAAAATCGATTTGGTGCTCAATCCCTCGGATAGGTGGCAACCCGCTAGGGACTTCTTCCGAGAAGACATCATTGAAGTCCTGCAAAAGAGACACAACAAAAGAAGGGAGATTTTCAACCAAGTCATTAGAATTCAAAAAATTTTCCTTGTACATAAGCATAAAGATCGACTGTTTCATCAAGTAAGACTTTCGAAACTCTCTCTCTTTTGCATACACATTTAATTTTTCTATATCTTTTTCTTCCTTTTCATCTTTTTCTTTTCTCTCTTTCTTTTCACTTTCTTTGCTTTTTTCTCTCATTTTTCCTTTCTTTTTTCAATTTTCTTTCCTTTTTCATTCTCACTCTTTTCTTTTTCCCTCGCTTGATGAACAGAATTTTTCAATTTGATTTGGTCTTCATATACTTGTTTTGCGTCAAGGGAGCCAAAGTTACATTTTTCCCAAATGTTTGAAAGTATACAGGTTGGTATAACCGTCGTGAATAACTCGCCTATCAAATTGTCATGGTCATCCTAGCAGCAAGTGTCCAGCATGCATGGGAACCACATCACATAGGACTTCATCCGTATACTTTCCAATCGAAAATGCCATGAACACTTGTTTGGTCACCTTCAACTTGCCATCATCATTAAGCCATTGAAGTTTGTAGGGATGGGGTTGTTGGCAATCCCAATTTTTCCACCATCAAAGTGCTGGCCATATTTGTGCAACTCCCACCATTAATAATAATGCAACACACTTTACCTTGTACTTGGCATCAAGTGTGAAAGATATTTTCTCTTTCCTGTTCTTTCTCTACATTGTGAAGACTTAGGCTCCTTTTTATGACAAGGATTTCACCATCAACAGCATACTTTAATTCTTCCTCATCGGTGGTGACATTGGGTTCTTCTCCATTCTCCTCATCCGACTCAATCTCTCCGTTTGCACGAACCACCATGTTACTTCGGTTAGGACATTAGCTGGCGATATGCCCTTCCCGAGGCATTTAAAACATTTTATGTCCCTTGATCGATTGGGGAATGATTCGGCGTTACCTTTGTTAGATTCACCCATAGGTTTATTTAACTTTGCTGGCACCATTAGCTCCTTGGCACAGCTTGGTGAATTTTTCTTGCTAGTGCCTTGACCTTATTTTGAGGCATTGGGGTTGGAATAGCCTCGAACAAAACCTTTGCGCTAAAGTTCCACAATGTTGGCAATATCTCGATTGAGTCCAGCTAAAAATTTGGCAATGGTTGCCTTTTGATCTTCTTTTACATCTGCACGTATCATGGTAATCTCAATTTCTTTAAAACAGCCTTCCACGCTCTTAGTGCCTTGAATAAGGTTTTGGAGTTTTTGGTAGAGCTCTCGATGATAGTAGGATGGAATGAAGCGCCTACGCATCACAGCCTTCATTTCGGCCCAAGTGGTTATTGGTCATTCAGTTCCTTCTCCGACTTGTAGTGAATTGATCCCGTTAAATCATGGCATAGTTAGAAAACTCAATTGCTGCCAACTTTACTTTCTTAGTTTCTGAGTAATTGTGGCACTCGAAAATTAATTCAATCTTCTTTTCCCATTCAAGGTACGCCTTCGGATCTGATCTACCTCGGAATGGTGGAATGGATAACTTTATATTCTTCAAATCGTCGTCCACTCGATCTCGCTCTCGAGGACCTCGATTTCTTTGGCCTCTTTACCTTTCTCTTTGATTCGATGCTTGGTTGCTCTCCACACCGCTTGGCTCATATAGATCATTTTGATTGACCCTTGAACGGCCTTACTCCCGTCGTGAACTTAAGGGAGTTCTCTCTCGCTAGCCCCTCTCTTCGACTCGATCTAATCGTTCTTGTATGGGCTCTAGCTTTCGATCAAACATGTGCTCTATCTCACGCATAAGGACTTAGAGCGTCAAATCTGGTACTTCTCCACCAATCGTAACATTTCGACTAGGTCGTAAACCACCTCTTTTGATCGCGTTTCTTTCTAGGCTTCGAGACATGATATTTTAATCCTCACAATTCACTTGCAAAGAAAAGAATAGATGACACTCTACTTGTGTTTGCACTCAATATTTTGGCTTTTTTCTACTCTCTAATGAGCTCACCACTCTCGTGCTTTTTACCACTCAATTCTTCTCTCAAAGTTCGTAAAACAACTCATTTAGACTTATAAGCTAGTCTAAGGGTTGGCTTCAATGGGGTGCAAAGGTAGATGATGTCTTTGGTAATAGGTAGGCTGAAAGAAAAAGAATGGGTTTTTTTATTGAAGTGTGGTGAATGGGTTGTACATGAAATTTCTTAAAATCAGGAAAACAATCACTATCACAAACTAGCGTTTTATTTTTTTATACTTTCGAAACTCTTTTTTTTAATATTTCAAACTTTGCACTTCTAATTTCTATCTATTCTCTTTTTTTATGAATTTTTTTTCAAGAACTTACTCCGGGAATGCTCGAACGTCCATACTCCTTGATTTTAGCTAGCTCTAATACTAAATGATACGATCTCGAGTTTGCGAAAGTATTCGAGTAGTAGTTGTGCTCGATCGTTAAATGGAGAAGTATCGTTCTAGTTTGAGTTTGAGGGAATTCGGCTAAGTATGGATGTAGTTCGGCTAGGAATGAAACAAAGCAAGGCAAAGACGTAAGCTAAAATGGATAAGTAAGTGTAAGGTCAAGAATGAACCAATACTATGGAGTATTGACCCGAGACTTATAAGACACTTAAGGTGATGGAAGGGTGATAGAAATGACCTTGACCCACTATCTATGAAGAGATCGGAACCAAAGGTATCAAAGGTGAACGTCACACTCGGTTTAAGAGTGATAAGTTCAAAGAAACAAGAATGACATCACTAGCAAGCTAGATAAGTCAACTTGAGCCTTAAATGAAAATTGAGAGTTAGATAAACTCACTAAGATATCAAAATTCATCGAAGTATCAAAAGTCCCCAATACAACTAAAGAGCTTCGTATTTATAGCTCAATTACATGGCTAGCTGAATAGACACTTAGGGAACCGAATGGGTAGCATGTGTTCAGCTTAATGGAGCTGGAAACTTCCTTGAACCTTCTCTAGCATTGGTGATGCCATTAGACAAGTCCCTTGATGTTTCCAATCGGCTTAAATTAAATGAAATTAAGTAAGGAGCTGAATGGACTAGGCTAGATTCAACCAAGAGGTGTGAAAGGCTTTTTAGGGGCTGCATTGAATATTTGGAGAATTTTGGACTTTAAATGGCAGTTTGGGACACTTTAACAACCTTGGAGTGTTAACACACGAATTTGAATAGCCATGAGTGTGAAAGGAACCTCCAGCAAATGTGAAAGCACTTAAGCAGCTAACTGGATAGCTTTGGAAAGACAAATCAGCAGTTCAATGGCTCTTGGCATACACGAAGAGGTGCTTAGAGCATTTCAATCAACAGCACACCATATTCAAGCCATCCATACATGTACCTGAAATATATTAATCAGCTAATTGCATGTTCCTGAAACACATTAATCAGCTAATTAATTTCGACTAGGACATATTAATTCAAACATGAAATTAATTTGTCTCAAACTTAGACATATTAAAAACAACTATTAAATATGTATCAAACTAAGACACATTAAAAACAACTATTAAATATGTATCAAACTAAGACACATTAAAACCTTATTTAATAAAAATGTCCAGATTATGACACATTTAATAACTTAAACTAAATAACTAAATTAACTAAAACAAATTAAATATTTATTCCAGCAAAATAATGCTAAGTTAAAAATGAGCTGAAGTTGAGTTCAATGAGCTACGAATGAGCTAGATGAACTTGTAAGAGGTTGCAAGGCCGACTTAGTTGACTTGTCCAAGATTGATCGATAAGCCTCGCAACGGTTTCCCCTCATGCTCGATCAATTAGAGTCGAAACAGCCTCCTTGAAATGTTTGGCTCGTGCTCGAGTTATAGGTCCTACGGGCAGCTTCAAAGGTTCCTTATTAGCACTTGGTGAGTCTCGGACCATGGCCAAAGGTCAAAGAAAAGGCAGCTCTAAAGGTTCCTTATTAGTTCTAAACGTTTTGTGCCATGGTCTACATGAGTTGGGGAACTATCCAAAGAAACAAATCGTGAAGGTCAAAGAAAAGGCAACATCGGAGCTTGTTGAATCATCGGAGGGTCTTCCACATAAGAATGAGGTGAGTTTGTAACTGGACTTAATGGAGAAAATCGCGATAAAAACTGTGAAGCTGGGACTAATAAGGCTAAATTCGAGGAAAGCGACGGAGTTGGTCAAGTCATCGGTGAGGCTACAACCCATAGAAGGGATAAGTTTGGCATCGAACTCAGAGGAAGAAGTTGCAATGCAAACTTGGAAGTTAGGTTCAATGAGGCTCATTTCTGTTGACACATCGGAGGAGCTTCTACTTATGGGAAAAGTGGGTGGTGCATCAAAATTTATGAAAGCGACGATGCAAGCTGAATAGTTTACCGAAGTAAATACGACGCGTAAGGTACATTTGAAACACTTTGATAGTGTTTTGCATTCTAACTTGGTTGCTTGGCAAGAATGTAGAGGCCCTTTCAGAGTTCTTAAGCAAGGAGGCCGAGGGACTGTAGGTGATTCGAGGTCAAGTGATGTGAGTAAAGAGGATTCAGATCAAAGCAAGTCAGAATGTGGGCAAGTGAGTGCGGAGACTTCTTACTAACGAGATGTACCAACAAATGAGACGGTTCGAGTAAAGAAGCGATGAAAGCCGAGGTAAAAGTTTCGAGAAAGACGACCCGATAGTGAGAGTAATCGGTAAAATGCTAAGGCAACGAGATGAGATCGAGGCTGTCGAAACCATTTTTAAAAACTTGTTTCGAAAATTATTTTAAAATTAGAAAATGAGAGTCGCCACCAATCTTTTATTTGGTGTGATTGGATCACTACAAAACGTTTAAAATCCATTTTGAAAAATATTTTGGTCTTCGGAATCCAAAAAACAAGTTCGAGAGTCGATCACGTATGAGGAAGGATTAGCAACCTCATACGCGCAAAATTGGTACCACATTGATTACTTTCGGGTATTGGTTTGTTAAAACTTTGAAAACTCGAGTAAAAAATTTAAAATACGATCTTTGTCTTTAGAAAACTTTGCAAGATTTCAAAGAAAACCCTTTTGGAGGAAATTCGTCCCCGTGTTCCGAATTTATATAACAACTGAAAGTTGTGTCTAACACGTTAGAGCACTACGTTCTCAGATTTTCAAAATTGAAGGATGTTTTGAAAGATTTTAAAGAGGATATTCGATTGCGTGAATTATACGAAAATCACACCCAGCACGTTAGGGCTTGGTTTTTCGAGGTTTTCACATGAAAAGACACTGCCTCACTTTGCTTTAAAATTATTCATATATATGTATTCAAAAACTTGAAATTTTGTATTAAGTTTAAAATACAATCCTCGGACACATGATTTAAAAGATTTGAAGATAGAATGTCCGTTTACTTCGATTCTCACGAAGAATTGAAGTCGTGACCAACACGTTAGGGCACGACGTTCTTAGAATCTCGAAGTTAAAAGGGATTTAGAAACTTGGACAAGGATATTCGATTTTTGTGAGTTATACGAAAAATCACACCGACACGTTAGAGCATGATTTCCCGAAGTTTCCACACGAAAAGGACATTACCTCGGTTTTAAAATGATTTTGAAAACGAATGTGAAATTTTAGATATGAATGAACAGTTAATAATGGAGATTAAATAACACGAAACGAAAATGATTAGGTACATGAATGATATACAAGAATAAAAAATATGAAATACGAAAGCATATAATAAAAAACTAAATATAAACATTAAAGAGAAAGAAAAGCAAAATAAATAGAGTCAAAAATGTGATTTTTGGATGCCCGGGGGTAAAACGGTAATTTTGGATGCTTCGAGAACAAAATGGTAATTTTCAAAAGGTTCAAGGTTAAAAATAGAATTTTTAGACATTCGAGGGGTATAATGGTAATTTTTGGAAGGTTGAGGGTTAAAATGGCATTTTTAGAAATTTAGGGGTAAAATGGTAATTTTTACAAGGTTCAGGGTCAAAAATGGAATTTTATAGACACTCGAGGGTAAAATGATAATTTTGGAAAGTTTAGGGGTAAAAATGTAATTTTCAAAAAATTTATGATTAAAAATGGAATTTTGGAAAGTTTAGGGATTAAAATGTAAATTTTGGAAAAATTAGGGTTAAAAATGGAATTTTGTAAAGTTTAAGGGTAAAAATGTAATTTTTGGAAAATTTAGGGTCAAAAATAGAATTTCAAAAAGTGTAAGGGTAAAAATGTAATTTTTGGAAAGTTCAGGGTCAAATATGATTTCTTAATAGTTTAGGGACCTCTAAGGCAATAAAACCAAAAAAATGGTGACACATGGCAGCCTCTCAGGCGTTTTGAGGTCAATAGACTGATTTGAAAATCATGTAAAATTTTTGGGTCAATTTTGTAATTAAACAGAACTTGAATTAAGGATTAAATTAAAATTAAGAGGGACCATTTGCATAAATAAACCAGAATATTGACATGTGGTAGCTTTTAGGGCTTCAAAAGGGTTAAAGGATGAAATTGAATAAAAGATGAAATTATTAGGTAAATTTAAAAATAATTAAAAGTATGAAAAGGATTAAATTGTAAAAGTCAGGAAAAGCGGTAGGACCGTGTGCACAAATATACCAGTAAGCAAAAAACGCGGATCTTGAGGCGGGTCGGACGGGTCATGGCTCTAAGGGCCAAATGGCGCCATTTTGGGGCTTAAAGCCTAGACCAAAACGACGTCGTTTTTTTCTTCTTTATAAACCAAGCCAAGCCCTTTTTTTTTCATTTTTTTCTTCTTTGCGAAAAAAAAAGGCTTCAAATCCTCTACCCTCTCTCCCCTCTCCTTGAGCTAGACCGAGCTCCGATCTCTGGCCCTCTCCGTCGTCCGTCGCGCGTCACCACCATGCACCGCCATCGAAGGTGGTTCAAGGTAAAACCTTCATTTTTCGTTATTTTTTTATTTTTTTAAAAGCTATTTTAACCCTTTTCTCTTTTTGTTTTCAAAAACTATAGATCTAGGTTTTAAATTTTGAATTTGAGTCTTTGATTTGCATTAAAACCTAGATGACATCATAACCAGATTTGAAGTTATTCCGATTCTTATTCTCAAAACGTGAAACCCATTTCTTTGGTTTAGTTTTACACTTTTCCCTTTTTAGAAAATGTATTTTCCTTTTTTCTTTCAGGTATAACCCCTCCTTTGTATCTCTTCGCAGATCTGTCTACGATGAGACACTGAAGGAGTTCAAAGATGATCCCGGCGCGGTTTTCGACGATACGTAAAAAAGGGGTGTAACGTACCCGACTTCTCACTTTCTTTTTTTATTTAATACTTATTAATATATTTATTATTATTATTATTATTATTATTATTATTATTATTATTATTATTATTATTATTATTATTATTATTGTTGTTGTTGTTGTTGTTATTGATGCCATAATAATTAATATTAGTATTAATGACATTTATTTAATATGTTTTGAATAATATATAGAAAACAATAAATGTCAACAAGGGTGTTGAATACACTCATTAATACATACATAGAATTTGATAAGTTAGCATTGTAAATCATGAATAATAATAAACATACATTGCAGTTATATCTGGGCGTTTCAAAGTTTGAGAATACTGGGATTGGTTCAGGTATGTTCCTGACTAGCTATTAATCGCTTCTCGATTTACAAGTGCTTTGAAAAATCTATTTTCTTGTATTAATTTGTGATGTTTAAAACAAAAAAAACCCTCCCTTACAAATGTCTAAATCGACTTTTAAAGCCTAAATTATAATCATTACAATTTGTTTCTTGCCATTAAACTGCTGTCTATTCTTCTTTGCAGGTTCGGCAGTGGTGGCTATGCAATGACGGTGGCAGAGGTGCAAGTTGAAGCTAGACGTGGCAATGCTGGTGCTGACGTGGCATTCCATATCGGTATATGATTTCCTTTTTTAGGAACTTGCTAACTACAGATTTTGTAACATTGGAATAAGAGGTAGCTTCCACCCACTTGGTGAAGTAGTCGACAATTACAAAGATAAATATATGCCCGTTAGAAGCCTTCAGTGAAATCGGCCTGATAACATCCATGCCCCACATAGAAAAAGGCCACGGAGAAGTCATGACATGCAGATGTGATGGAGGTACGTGAATTTTATCTCCATAAATCTGGCATTTGTGACATTTATTAGCATAATTGATACAATCATTCTCCATAGTTTACTAGTAGTATCCAAATCTCATGATTTGCCTAGCCATTTTCAATTCATTAGCGTGTGTTTCACAAATACCTTCATGGACTTCTTTTAAGATTTTCTTAGTCTCGACTACATCAACACATCTTAGCAACACCTGATCCTTTCTCCTCTTATACAAAATCTCCCCATCTAGGACATACTCGTTTGCGAGCCTTCTCAATGTCCTTTTATCATTTTCCGTAGCTTCTTCAGGGTATTTACGGTCTTTCACATATTGGAGTATGTCTTGATACCAAGGATGTTCATCTTTTTCTTCTTCTTCGATCTTGTAGCAATGGGCTGAAGTATCGTAAATGCTCATTTGAATGGGCTTTATATCCTCTGACCTATTTACTTTTATCATCGAGGCTAGAGTAACCAAAGAATCAACCATTTGGTTTTCCTCACGTGGAAGGTATTGGAACGTAACCTCGTCGAATTCCTTGATCAACTCGAGGATCATATTTCGATAATCAATTAACTTGGAGTCTCTTGTCTCCCATTCCCCCTTGAGCTGGTAGATTACCAATGCTGAATCTCCATATATTTCCAAGATCTTAATTCCTCGCTCTATGGCTGCTTGAATCCCCATAATTCATGCCTCGTACTCTGCCATATTGTTTGTGCAATCGAAGTCGAGTTTACTTGTGAAGGGATAATGGTCTCCTTCTGGTGATACTAAGACTGCCCCGATTCCATTACCCATGTCATTTGAAGCATCATCAAAATTTAATCGCCAGGGATGCTCTGTCGCGGTCCCCTTTTCAGTGGTTGCAATATACATTAGGTCCTCATTTGAAAAGTCAAAATTTATTGGCTCATAATCCTCTAGAGCTCTACTAGCTAGGAAATCTGCTATTGCACTTCCTTTCACTACCTTTTGGCTTACATAGACTATATCAAATTCTGAAAGCAGGAATTATCATCTAGCCATTCTTCCGTTCAACGCAGTTGACTCCATCATGTATTTAAGAGGATCTAATTTCGAGATTATCCAAGTTGTGTGGTACAGCATGTACTGTCCTAATCTTCGAGTAGTCCAAACCAACGCACAACATAACTTTTCTATCGATGAATACCTTGCTTCACAATCGGTAAACTTTTTGCTGAGGTAGTACATGGCTCTCTCTCTCTTTCCAGTCTCGTCATGTTGACCCAATACACATCCCATAGAATTTTCAAAAATTGCAAAGTACAAGATCAATGGCTTGTTGGGACTTGGTGGTACTAAGACCGGAGCATTGGACAAATACTGCTTAACCTTTTCAAAAGTTCTTTGGAACTCATCATCCCACACGCCTGGATTGTGTTTTCTAATAAGATGAAAGATGGGATCACATTTCTCAATTAATTGTGAGATGAACCGAGCGATGTAATTCAATCTTCTGAGGAAACCTCGAACCTCTTTTTACGTACAGGGTGGTGGTAATTCTTGTATGGCTTTAACCTTGTCTGGATCGATCTCAATTTCCCTTTGATTAACCACAAAACTTCCCTGAAGTAGCCCCAAAAGTACATTTGGCTGGGTTCAACTTTAGCTGGAACTTTCTTAGCCTCAAGAACAACTTTCTCAAGACCTTTACATGTTCTTCCCCAGTTTGAGACTTTGCGATCATGTCATCGACATAGACCTCAATTTCCTTGTTCATCATATCATGAAACAACGTCACCATGGCTATTTGATATGTTGCCACTGTATTTTTAAGTCTGAATGGCATCACCTTATAACAGAATGTTCCCCACATTATGAAGAATGTAGTTTTTGCCATATCTTCAGGATCTATCTTTATTTGGTTATACCCAGAGAAACCATCCATGAAAGAGAAAAAAGAATGACCTGTCGTATTGTTTACTAGGGTATCAATGTGAGGTAGTAGGAAGTTATCTTTTGGGCTGGATTTGTTCAAGTCCCGTATTTGGTTTTTGAACCTCTTCTTTATTTTTAGCAATACATCTGGTCGTATCCTACGGAGTTTTTGTTGGACAGACTTGCATTTCTTTTTTATTGGGAGCTTATGGACTACAATTTTGGTGTTTAGCCCAGGCATGTCTTGGTAAGACCAAGCGAAGACGTCTTTGAATTCTCTGAGCAGCTCAATAAGATCTTTTCATGTTTCTGACGAGATGCTGGTTCCAATTTTCACCTCTTTCTTTTCATATTCATCCCCTATGCTCACAGTTTCGATTAACTCCTCATGGAACAATATCTGTTTTTCCTCTTTTTTAATCTTTCACAGCGAATCAGGAGATAAGTTACTAGCTTGGTCATCTTTCAAGTCCTGAGGTTCTTCGAGACACATATCTCGCTCAAATGAGGCTCATAATCAGTATTAACGTTGCTCATATCATTGATATCCAAGGGTCTGCCAAAAGAATGAGAGTGGCCCATTAAACGAAATAAATTTAAGAATGATTGTATGGTATGAGTATGAGTATATGTATACAAAATTCAAGAATGATTAATTGTGTAGGTTAAGGGTAAACAAATTGTTTAAATAGAATGAAAGAATATAAAGAGATATTTGTCGAATGGGATAAAGTGCATTTTCATTAAAATAATGGATAATAGTCAAATGCCCTTTACAAAAGATCTCTATCGCTCTCGGGCATAGAGCGATAGACATGCATCGAGTATTACTCTGAAAAGATCCTAAAGGCTACAGGGAGCTCTTCTTCAGTCCAGTTGTCTAAGATGCTTCCTGATGCATACGGACAAATTTGTGATAAACTCCTTCCTTCGCCTTCTTCAGAGATGGCATTAACGTCTAACTTCGTCACAGCTCTTCTAGTAATCTCCTCCTCTTCAATCCACATTCCACCGTAAATGAAAGTCTTCGATATATGGGGAAAGATTATCGGCTCCCATTTGATCTCTTCCCCGACCAGTCGTGCTTTTCTCACCTCTCGCTTCCTTTCTATCTCTTTCTTCTTTTCCTTCATATCTGGCTTGTATCCCAGCCCAAAACGGTCCCACTTTCCTAGTGGTGTTGGTGCATTGATTACCCTTGCAGATGTTTCCCAAGCCCTTTTCCTAGCAGTGTCTCTTTTCCAATTGTCAATCATAGTCCCATCTTCGTGGGCTGTGACAACTTCGGTTTAGGAATTTTACTTCTTTTAGCAATGAATGTTGCGTTAACGAATTCTAATGATTGAAAGGAGCATTCCATCGCTTCTTCGTTTCTCTCTACATACGGGGCGTCACTTGTCACAAATGTGATAATATACTCCTCTGCATTTATTGTAACCAATCTTCTTTCGGTTACCAGTTTAAGCTCCTGATAAAGTGAGGATGGTACCGCCCCTGTTGAATGGAATCAGGGTCTCTTTAATAAACAATTGTAGGAGGGTTTAATGTTCATTACCAAGAAGTCCACCTCATAGGTATTCGGCCCTATCTGCAACGGTACCTCAATTCAGCCCATCACTTTTAAAGCTGAGCCATTATCAATGAGCACTCCGGGCAAAGTATACTCTTTGCAACGAGTAGTTATGTGCAAAGTCTTTGTCGACCCCATTCCCCCAAACGGGATCTCGTCATCACTGAAGAGAATAAAGTTGTCAGCGCTGACGTTATTAATTAGACTTGCGGTGGGCTTCTGAACTTAGCAACAGGGCTAAGATTGATATGCGTGCCGATTGTTTGTGTAATTGCTTGACCACACTATACTCGCTATGTTTCAAGAAGTCAAGAATTCTTTTGCTTCTTTTTCTACTACTAGCTCGTTTACTGGCTTAGGCTTGTTAGTCTCTTTTTCCTTTGATTTAATTGCCAAGGCCTTTCCTTTTGCAGCTTCTTTTTTCTTTTCTTCCAAGTCATAAAATTTTCCACTATGGGTAACAAGGTTTACATCTTCTTTGGATTGTTCTTCTTTGGGTGTTATTATGTTACACCCGTAATTCCAAGGGACTCTCCTGTTATCCTCATAAGGAAATGGTATAAGTTTTCGTACGATGACACAAGGTGTCATTTGCCTTCTTGTTTCAATACCCTTGGACGCAGAGATCCTCCATCTCTTCTTCTTCTTCAAAGAACTTCAGTTCTTTGCGGTCCATCAGATCTTGTACCAAAACCTTGAACTTTGCACAGTGTTGAATCTCGTGTCTCTCAGCATTGTGGAAGTCACAATAATTCTTGGCCGTTATCGTCATATCTCCACCTTCCACTTGATCACTCCTCTGTCTATCATTTGACGTCATACCCATTTTAAAGGTGATTTGACCTCTCCGTTATTGGTCTAACCCGTTTACCTTTTGCTCCTGCAATTACATTCACCCCTTGATTAGGGTGAGCAGGTAAAGGTTCCGAGCTACGTTAGGTCCAGACGACTCATCGAACCTTATACGCTTTGTCTTGATTAGTCTTTCCACTATTTTCTTGAAAGCGAAACAGTTCTCGATGGAATGTTCGACTATTCCTCCATGGAATTCGCACTGAACATTGACGTCGTACCATTTTGGAAAAAGTGGTTATACTGGCTCCGTGTAGTACGGGGCTACTGCATGTTGGTCATATAATTGTTGGTAAAGCTCTTTACACGTCACCAGAGAGGTGAACTGAATTCTTTCAGTGTTTTTTCTTGAGCTTGGTTCCGACTTTGGTGGATTTTGATAATTGCTTGAAGGGTTTTAGATTGCGTTATCATGATTGACTTCGCATAGTTTGGCATGTACATGTCTGCGTTGTTTATCTCAGCTTCTTTCCTTCTGGGGGCTGCACTTTTTCCACTTTCCCCAGCGTCAATCTTACCGCTCTTAATTGCGCTCTCAATCATTTCTCCAGACATAACCATGTCTGAAAAACTTCTTGTAGTATTTCCCAACAAGTGGTTGAGATATGGTGCTTTTAGCGTGTGGACGAAAAACATAGTCGTCTCTTTCTCTGTTAATGGCGATTGCATCTGGGTAGCCATATCTCTCTATCGTTGAGCATATTGCCTAAAACTCTCGCTCGGCCTTTTCTCCATATTTTGCAAAGTGATTCTATTAAGAGCAATGTTAGCAACATGATTGTATTGTTTCATGAAGGCCTAGGTCAGGTCCTTCTATGAACTTATCCTTGCACGGCTTAACTGATTGAACTGTTTTGCTGCGGACCCCACCAAACTGTCCTGTAAACAATGGATCAGTAATTGGTCATGATGGACGTATCTTATCATTTTTCGGCAGAATATAGTGATGTGAGCTTCTGGGCAACTTGTCTCATTGTACTTCTCGAACTCTAGAGCTTTAAATTTTGGGGGTAGTACTAAGTCTAGAACTAGACTCAGTTCTTTAGCATCCATCCCACAGCAGGTGTCAGCCCCTTCCATTGCTTTGATCTTATCTTCTAACCACTTGTACCGCTCCTCTATCTATTTGGAAACTTCCAATTTTGTTCTCTCTGTCTCCATGATTTCGTCAAAGTCGAGGTTGATGGGATTCGTAACATTTTCCCCTGGATTAGACCATGATCCAGTCAGATAATTAGCTTGGCCTAAGGTACCAATGGGCTATGGTTATGCTCGAATAAAGATGGGAGCTCCCCGCGAGTTTGTTTCTGGTGGAACTTGATTGCGTACAAGGGTAAATATAGAAGGGTATCGGGGATCTTCATTCTCCTCCCTTGGGCTTATTGCAAGGTTTTTTCCTTTTTCTGCTTCCTGCAATAATTGAGTCAGTCGGTTGATTATGTTTCTTTGAGACTCAATAATCTGGTCTCTCATATCTTGTTGGACCCTTGCCAATTGATCTTGCAACTGTGCCTACATTTGCTTTTGCATCTCTTTTTGTAACTGTTTCAACCTTTTTATTCTTTGGTTCATGGCTCTCCGAGTACCGTAAGGATATGAGTTCTCTATGTTTTCGAGTTTAACTGTTTCAAATTTTATTTAATGAGAGTTATTGTGTTAAAGCATGAGAATGTAATACGAATGAATGCGTGTATGCAATGCAAGAGAATGCGTTGATCCGGAATTCAATTCGTTTAGATAAACTTCACTTAAAAGACAAGTTACATAAATGGCTTTGCGTTAGTGCCTAAAGCCCTAATTTTCCTAAAAAGTTCGGCCAATTTTTGTCCTCGTGTTGACTTCGACTCATACTATAGGCTTAACTCGTCGGCTTCTATGGCTAGCGTATGTACGTAATCAACCGCTTCTCGCATCTGTGTAAGTGTTTCACCTATGACAGTCTCTTTCTCCTACATGTCTTTGGGCATACTGGGTGTGCCATTCACTTGCTTCTAAGTTTCTTTCTAGAATTTCGACCCTTATTTCATTGTTTTGGAGTGAAGCGTCGAGCTCTTATACTCTTTTCTTCAGTTCCCTATTTTCGGCTTGACTTGCCTTGAATTCTATGACAGAGTTCCGACTGTGATGCATATTCAATGATTCTTCTAATTCTATGATTCTAGCCACCATCTCGGTTATTTGGGCCCTTAGTTTAGCTTTTTCGACTTGGGTTCCCAACAATTCTCCCTTTGTGGCATTTTCTCGGGCTTGACCATCTTGAAAATTCTTTTTCCATTCTGCTCAATCCTTTTGTTCCCGAATCTCTTATTGCCATTGCTCAGAAGTCTTACTTAGTCCCGTGTCTTTTATGGTTTGACGAAGTTTCTTATAGTGTTTCTTTAAATCTTCCAAGTCTTCCTCGGCTTTATTCTTCCCTTTCCTCAACTTTTCAGGCTCTAACTTGTGAATGTTTACATCCAGCCCCAACTTCATCTTATCCTCTTCCAAGACTTCTATCCTTTTCCCAAATTCCAAGCTCTTTCTTTCGAAATCATGTTTTATGATGTCCAACTCTGATGGAATTTCTTGTAAGCATTCTTCTAACGATCTAGTGTCATCAGGGTTCGATGATGGAATATTATAATTGACCCTTTTACTCCTCCACCAATCATATTCAGGTGATCTCATTGGGTTTGCAGCGAATACCTTCATCCTCTGCGCTTGCCTCCAAGCAGTGGTTATCTCCCTGACCATTTTCTTGTAATTATCCCTTTTGTAGGTGAACTTTCACTGGACCAAACGATGTGTCGCTGGGATGAACTGCCTTGACTTATATTGCCTCAACACGAGTAGATGAGCATATCCTACGGCCCCCCATATCCCAAGTAAGGAAACCTAGTCAAAACTACCACAACGGTAAATGATCTCGTTAATAATAAGTCACGATGCCTTCCACTCCATGTCCTCTTCTCGAAGATTTTGAAGAACTGCCATTCATTTTTCCCCAGATATATTTAGTTCTTTTTGTGTTGCTATAAATTCCTTCAAAGGCGAGCAGTCCACCGAGTATACCTTATACGAAATCCTCTCTTTCTTCCAAAAATGGCTATGAAATCAGATCATCAAAAGCGGTGCACAGCGAATGAACCTTCTTCGCCTTCTCTCCGACAAGCGATTAGTGATCGGAAGGTCTCCGCAAGGATTGCTGGGACTGGTGTGACATTCCTACCTAAGTGGTCAAAGAGATCCACAATTGCATCCTCTATGTGCCCTAATGCTTTCGGGAAAATAACCAGCCCATAAATACTCAAAGCGAAAAGGTCAACACGTTTCTTCATATTCGAATGTGCTAATATCAGATCCTTCAAACTCTTCCAAGTGATGCATTTATTGTTCCCTTTTACTTTGATTCTAGACGTTACCCATTGTTCGCTCATCTCAGTTATATTTATCAACCTCTTCAGAAGGGTCGGAACATTCATAGCTCTCAAGTAAACCTTGTCAGCTTGAATCTTCGAGCAACGAATTAGCGCGATATATTCCTCTATAGTGGGCATCATGTCAAAACTCCCAAAGGAAAAGTAACTATACGTAGGATTCCAATGCTGAGTGAGAGCCCAAAAAAGATGCTTGTCTATTTTTACCTCAAGTAGATAAGGTAAATCTCCATATTCTTTATAAAATAACTGCTTCATTTTATCATTCCATTGACCCCAAATATCCTTTAGCTCTTGCACACTGTTTTGGGTCATGTTTACTCGAGTGTGATCCCAAATTTCAAATAAATGACCTTTTGTCAAACTATCTCCATCCTCACGTTGTCTCCCTTTAGACCATAAATGCACAGCCATATTGTCTTCTACTCTATCAAGAAACTCATTTTCCATGTCAAAGCTTTTTATTTGGCAATCGAGTATGAATCAACACTCTTTCTTGTATGATAATGCAATATGCAAACAAAAGAAAAGAGACAAAACAGAACAGTTAGCAATATATAATAATGTCAACATACGAGTATATAGCAAAGAACCTAAGAAATTATCTTGGGTAATTACTAATAGGTTCAGTATAGCTCCGTTTAAGGTGAGTACTTACGGCTCACTATATGTGGTTTTGGCTTTAAAGTAAAGGGTACCCAAACCAGCAGATTCCTCGATCCTCACCCATTACAGGCTCATACGGATGAGTTCGATTTAGGGGGACACATTTTCCACATGTTTGCACGAAAGTGAAAACTTCACGAAAATAAGGGTACGGATGTAATCCCGAAAACGATTCACTATCTTGCACGGAGGTGAAAACCTCACGAAGGAGTAGTTTCCCGCTTCCACTTAAAAGGGTAATAATGAAATGCATATGGATGCAAGTTTATATCAACATAATATAATATCGCACAAAGGGGCCGAGGATCGCATATTAAACAAAATCGAAGCTTTAAAAGTTTTCAAAAGAGACCCAAAAATAATCAATTTTAGCTTGACTCTCGTTTACTTTTAAAAATATCCCCAGCGGAGTCGCCAAAGCTGTCGAAACCATTTTATAAAACGTGTTTCGAAAATTCTTTTAAAATTAGAAAATGAGTCGTCACCAATCTTTTATTTGGTGTGATTGGATCACCACAAAACGTTTAAAATCCATTTTGAAAACTATTTTGCTCTTCGAAATCTAGAAAACAGGTTTGGGAGTCAGTTACGCATGAGGAAAGATTAGCACCCTCATACGCCCAAAATTGGTACCACATTGATTACTTTCGGGTCTTGGTTTGTTAAAACTTTGAAAACTCGAGTAAAAAAATTAAAATACGATATTTGTCTTTAGAAAACTTTGCAAGATTTTAAAGAAAACCCTTTTGGAGGAAATTCCTTCCCGTGTTTCGAATTTCTATGAGAATTGGAAGTTGTGTCCAACACGTTAAGGCACTACGTTCTCGAATTTTCTAAATTGAAGGAAGTTTTGGCATACCCAGCACGTTTAGACATGTTTTTTCGAGGTTTTCACATGAAAAGATATTGCCTCGCTTTGCTTTAAAATTATTCATATATATGTATTTGAAAACTTGAAATTTCGTATTGAGTTTAAAATACGATCCTCGAAAACATGACTTAAAAGATTTGAAGATAGAATGCCCGTTTACTTCGATTCTCGCGAAGAATTAAAGTTGTGACTAACACGTTAGGGCACGACGTTCTCGGAATCTCGAAGTTAAAAGGGATTTAAAAACTTGGAAAAGGATATTCGATTCGTGTGAGTTATACGAAAAATCACACCCGACACGTTAGGTCATGATTTCTCGAAGTTTCCACACGAAAAGGACATTGCCTCGATTTTAAAATAATTTTGAAAACAAATGTGAAATTTTAGATATGAATGAATAGTTAATAATGGAGATTAAATAACATGAAACGAAAATGATTAGGTAGATAAATGATATACAAGAATAAAAATATGAAATACGAAAGCATATAATCAAAAACTAAATATAAACATTAAAGAGAAAGAAAAGTAAAATAAATAGAGTAAAAAATGTGATTTTTGGACGGGTGGGGGTAAAATGGTAATTTTGGATGCTTATGGAACAAAATTGTAATTTGCAAAAGGTTCGAGGTTAAAAATGAAATTTTTAGACATCCTGGGGGTAGAATGGTAATTTTTGAACGATTCGGGGTAAAAAATGGCACTTTTAGACATTCGAGGGTAAAATGGTAATTTTGTAAAGTTCGAGTCAAAAATGGAATTTTTAGACATTTAGGGGTAAAGTTTAGGGGTAAAGATGTAATTTTTGGAAAATTCGAGGTTAAAAATGGAATTTTAGAAAGTTTAGGGGGTAAAAATGTAATTTATGAAAATTTAGGGTTAAAAATGGAATTTTGGAAAGTTTAGGGGTAAAGATGTAATTTTTAGAAAAATTAAGGTCAAAAATGAAATTTTGGAAAGTTCGAGGGTAAAAATATAATTTTTGGAAAATTTGGGGTCTAAAAATATAATTTAAAAAAGTTTAAGGGTAAAAATGTAATTTTTGGAAAGTTCGGGGTCAAAATATGATTTTGGATAATTTAGGAACCTCCAAGGCAATAAAACCAAAAAATGGTGGCACGTGGTAGCCTTTCAGGCATTCTGAAGTCAAGGGACTGATTTGAAAATCATGTAAAATTTTTGGGTCAATTTTGTAATTAAACAGAACTTGAATTAAGGATTAAATTAAAATAAATTAAAAATAAAAGGGACCATTTGCATAAATAAACCAAAATATTGACACGTGGTAGCTTTTGGGGCTTCAAAAGGGTTAAAAGACTAAATTGAATAAAAGATGAAATTATTAGGCAAATTTAAAAATAATTAAAAGTATGAAAAGGATTAAATTGTAAAAGTCAGAAAAAGCGGAAGGCCGAATGCACAAATATACCATTAAGCAAAAACACGCGGATCTTGAGGCGGGTCGGATCGGGTTAGGTCGAACAGCTCATGGGTCTAAGGGTCAAACGGCGTCGTTTTGAGGTTTAAGTGCCTAGACCAAAACAACATCGTTTGGTCCTCTTTATAAACCAAATCAGGCCTTTTTTTTTTTCATTTTTTCTTCTTTGCTAAAAAAAGGCTTCAAATCTTATGTTGTCTCTCCTCTCTCATTGAGCTCAACCGAGCTCCAATCTCCGACCCTCCCCACCATCTGTCGCACGTCGTCGCCACGCACCGCCGTCCATCACTGTCTTCGACCACCGTCCAAGGTGGTTCAAGATAAAACCTTCATTTTTCATTATATTTTTATTTTTTAAAAGCTATTTTAACCCTTTTCTCTTTTTGTTTTAAAAAACTATATATCTAGGTTTTAAATTTCGAATCCGGGTCTTTGATTTGTATTAAAACCTAGATGACATCGTAACTAGATTTGAAGTTATTCCGATTCTTATTCTCAAAACGTGAAACCCGTTTCTTGGGTTTAGTTTTACACTTTTCCCTTTTTAAAAAAATGTATTTTCCTTTTTTCTTTCAGGTATAACCCCTCCTTTGTATCTTTTCGCAAATTTGTTTACGATGAGACACTGATGGAGTTCGGAGATGATCCCAACGCGGTTTTCGATGACGACGGCATCAAAAAGGGGTGTAACGTACCCGATTTCTTACCTTCTTTTTTTTTTAATACTTATTAATATATTTTATATTATTATTATTATTATTATTATTATTATTATTATTATTATTATTATTATTATTATTATTATTGATGCCATAATAATTAATATTAGTATTAATGACATTTATTTAATAAGTTTTGAATAATATATAGAAAACAATAAATGTCAACAGGGGTGTTGAATACACTTATTAATACATACATAGAATTTGATAGGTTAAGATTGTAAATCATGAATAATAATAAACATACATTGCAGTTATATTTGGGCGTTTCAATGTTTAAGAATATTGGGATTGGTTCAGGTCTGTTCCTAACTGGCTGTTAACCGCTTCTCGATTTACAAGTGTTTTGAAAAATCTATTTTCTTGTATTAATTTGTGATGTTCAAAACAAAAAAACACTCCCTTACAAATGTTTGAATCGGCTTTTAAAGCCTAAATTATAATCATTACAATTTGTTTCTTGCCATTAAACTGCTGTCTATTCTTCTTTACAGGTTCGGCAGTGGTGGCTATGCACTGACGGTGGCAAAGGTGCAAGTTGAAGCTGGAGGTGGCAATGCTGGTGCTAACGTGGGGCACTCTGAGTCGCTGAAACGGAGGTAATGATGCAAGTTGAAACTTAGGGTCTCTGATCAAGTTGTAGGGTTTGGGTCACTTGGGCTCGTCTGTACTTGGGTTATTTGGGGTTAGGTTGGGTTTGGGCTTAGGTTTTAGGTCAATTTGAAATTAGGCCCCAAATTTGGGCTTGATTTGTAATTGGACTTTGTAATTGGACATTAAATAAATTTAAATTTAAATTTATAATAAATTTAAATTTAAAATAAACTTAATTTTAAAATAAATTTAAATTCTATTGGGCCCAGATAAATTGGGCTTCAACAAAGGCGAATCAAGTCAGTGCCATTCTGGAGTCGTAACGAGGGCGTTGCGAGAATGGATGGGGGAGAATGTCACGGGCCAAAGTTTAGAGCTCGTGACCATCGCACATAATGAGTCCCATGGAGGTGTGTCATTGAAATTGGGATCATTTAGCCCACATGAGCTGGCCTGATTCAGAGAGCTGTTGGTCAAGCCTATCAAATTTAAGCTTGGGTGGCCCAATGATAAAGATTTGACAACTTAAGGCATCTTGACAAAAATGAGAACTAATCCTAGAAGATAAAGGAGAATCATATCTTTAGGATTAGATAGTATTTGATTGATATTGTAATCTTGTAAATCTCATAAATTAAGGGATAGGCTAATCTCATCCATTGAAGTAGCTTGATCTTGATCGTTGGTTGTGAGGGAGCTCAATTATAAATAGGAGTCTCTCCTCATTTGTAACTCATCAATTGGAATTCATTTCATTCATTGTATTCTTTGTATTCTTTGAGAGAAAGTAATACAATTAAGAACATTTACTCAAACACTTGATGTTCTTGTTTTTGTGTCTTTCTGTTGTTTTTTGAGCTTTCTTTTGACTAGTCGCTTCCACTATACAAGTTGGTGCCTTGGAGGAATTCCCTTAGCGAATCCTCAATCATGGTGATTAGGCTGACTTAGGCATGTTTGCAAAAAAGAATCGTCTAAGGCCGCACGAATTGCGAGACTAAAAATCTAGCGCCGTGACATTAGGTTGTTTACAAAAGCTCTTTGATTTATACCTCCCTTCAAAAATTAAAATTATTCTATGGAGATTTTCCTGGAACTATATACTTAAGCTCGTTAATCTGAGGAGAAGGAATCTATCAACGGATGCTTGTTGCCCTCACTGTGGAATAACTCTCGAAACAGTTGAGTATATCTTCTAGAGCTGCCCTGTATAGATTGAGGTTTGGTCAGAATTTAAGTTGTCACATATCCTCGTTAATGCTGATATAAGTTTTGTATAGTGGCTTCCCTACGTTTTTAACTCAAGTCCAAATTCCCAAAATCGTATTTTGGGATGCACGCTATGGGTGATCTAGAGAGACAGAAATATTAGAGTTCATAAATGGAGAGTCGTTTCGGGTAAAGATATTGCCATGTTTGTACTATGTTACATAGCTGAAGTGGATGAGACCGAAAGGAGGACTCTTACTAAAGAGATGGGAATGGTGACTTGGAAAAAAAAACCATGGGCAATGTCATTAAGATCAACTTCGACGGGGCTTTTGATGCAAAGGGGCACCAGTCAGCTTCTGGAATTGTGGCTCGAAATGCGAAGGGGGATGTGTTGCGAACAAGAAAATAAATTCACGAGCGAGTTCCCTTGACGTTTGCTACTGAAGCACTTGCCTGTTATCGAGCCATACAGTTGGGCATCGATGAGGGTTGGGCGGAGGTCATTATCGAGGGGGATGCTTTATCTGTTATAAAGAAATCCAAGTCTCAAGTAGTGGACAAATCGTTAATTGGTGCCCACATTCAAAATATTCAGCATCTAAAAAATAGTTTTCAGGGCATTTTTTTTCAGCACATCCCTAGATCAGCTAATAGATTAGCCCATGTATTGGCAACGAGGACTCTAAAAGATAGCGAAGAGGTTTACCTGATTGATTGCATTCCTGGTTTTGTGATGCATCTACTTATTGAAGATAGAGAAAGGAAGCCTGATTGAAGATGATAGAATGGGAAGGATTGATTATGGAGTTTGCTTCAACTAATCAAGGTTTCTTTAGGGAAAGGAAGCAACGTTTTGTGGATAAGAATCGCCTGAACAAAACAGGAGGTATCTGTGTTGGGACGAGTGTTCTGTTTGCATTTGATTAGGTATTAATTGAGGTGCTATACACCTGGCAATTTTGTTTAGTTTCTTTAATAGCTGGTTTTTTGGTTTCTTTAATTGTTTTTTTTTTTTTTGGTTTTGTTGTTCGCCGTTTGTGTGCTCTTATTGGGTCTTTGCTGGTCTTTTACTTTTAAGACAATAGGCTTGTATTTTGTGTTAGTCTTCCAGTTTATTTAATAAAGCCCAATCTGATTACTCTAAAAAAAGATTACTTTGTATAAAACAAAAATACTGAAAAAATGATTTTATGCCATTATTTATAGGTAATATGAACATTGTTATTTTCATTTATTTTATTTTAGATTTTTCACTCTTTCTATGCATTATATGAAAAAAATCTAGATTTAATTTCCATATATGATTATTATTTTTTAATTACTACTAAATATTGATGGAAATAAAATAAGAGTTAAATATTGAATTCAATACTTAACTTATAATTTTGGTAAAATATTAAAATTAATAAAAATTTTAATGTCAATGAAAATATGTATTAAATCCATTTTTTAAAAAATGGAATGTATTGATTTGTGAAATATTTCAGTAGCGGGTTATAAAATTTGTAGTTATAGGGTAATGAATTTTTATCTTGTAATTATTTTTTTTAATTTTTTGTAATTATATTTAATTAGTAAGTTAAGAAATATAAAATCGGTAATAATTAATCGATAATGATATATTGTATTAGTTACAATTTTAAACCCTTTATACATCGAGATTATCATATGATGTTAATACCCGTAAAAATTAATAGGAATGTTTTTTAAAGAGTAATTATAATATTAATATACGAATTTATATATTATCAACAAAGCAAATGTAATTGTCATTATCGATTAATGCGTTGTTTCATGTGTTAATACATCATCAATAAAATAAATATAATTATGAGTTTAAAATTGATATATTTAAATATCTCATTTATATAATTATAAATAAATTCTAATTAAAAATATAGAAAAATCATATTTAAAACTTAATTATAAAAACATAACCCAATTTAACTATAACTAAAAAACATTTTAAAACTCCAAAAAATAATCCAGTACTCGATATTTCATATAAGTTGTTTTATATATGATATATACATCATATCCACTTTTTTCTATCAAATGCTCTAAATATATAGCTATAATTATTAAATAGTTTGTCATCCAGTAAAATTCTCGAGTTTAATAGTGTGTATCAATTAAAATATATTTAATTTATTTATTAAAAATCAAATATGACAAAAATTATTATTTATCTCAAAGAAGGGAGAAATTATTTTATGAACCATGCTCACCACATCATCTATGGTTTCTTTTCAATTATTTAATGTCATTTCAGCAATTTTTTTATGTCATTAACATATAATTTTGATAATTTTTTACCATGAATCTTAAATCATGAACTTTAAACTCCGAACCTAAAACTTGAATCTCGAACCCGAACCCTAAATCTAAACCCAAATCTCGAACCTTAAATCTTGAATTGGATTTAAGATTCGGGTTTGAGTTCGAGTTTAGAGTTTAATGTTTTAGGTTTTATGTTCAAGATAAAAAAATATCAAAATAACGTCTCAATGACATAAAAAAATTACTAAAATATCATTAAATAATTGAAAAAAAACAATGAATGATATGATGAGAATGATCCATAAAATAATTTCTCTACAGAAAGAGTAAGTTAGAAAGTATACAAAACATGTAAATTTGAAATAGTATGTGTTTAAGGATTTTTTTTTTTTTTTAATAACTAGAATTGGGCTTTATTAGGATAAAAGAAAGTTTACAAAAAGGAACATAACATGCCTGTATGACAGAAACGACCCATAAGAAAGCTAAAACTCTAAGGAAGAAAAATTGAAACTAAAAGAATGGAAAAAGGAAACTAAAACCAGAAAAATTGAAAAAAAAAAAAAAACTAAATGCATCAAAGAAAGAGCCCACTTCCTTAGAAAAAGTATGCCCGTCCTCATCACTCATCTGTCAATTTAGAAAAAGGATGCCCGTCCCCATCACTCATCTGTCATTCACAAAGTCAACGGTTCACTTTTTCCCTAAAACGTTCCAGATCCCTTCCCTGTTCAGTAAAACATTTTCCCCAAATATCTCTTCATTTCAGTATTTTGGAGAACACCAGGGAGTAGAGACCAAAAGGAGATAAAACCAAAGCCTTTTGTCTGGTTCTCAGATCCAGTCATCGGCCATGGTTTGTAATGCAAAACTCGAGACTAACCCAACTAGGTAAAACACTTCTCCACTTCTCATGCTCTCAGTAGCTATAGTGTCTGCAAGTTTATTCCCCATCCTCTGTATATGCATGAATCTGATTTGTCGAAATTGACCGATGTTAAGTTTTATATTTCGGATATACAGGCTAATTTTTATTTGTCCACATGGGGATTGTTACATTTCTTTATGATCGACAATGAATCCCCCTCAATTATCAGATCTGATGCCTTGAGTTCTAAACCCAATCTCACCACTTCTTAAAACGCGAGGGCTTTCGCAGCGAAAGCCGAAGCCTCAGCCTCATGCAAGACTGTTTTGGAGACGATCACCACACCCATCATATCTTGGGCAACCACCCCTATAGTTGATCGAGTTGGGTTCTGTCAAAAGTCAAGTCGAAATTAAACTTAAAGGAACCTTCAGGAGGCGATTTCCAGGTTACTTTTGAGGCCATTATGGTAATCTTCATTTCACCAAGGCTACGATCTCCCTTATAAATCAATAAATAAATTATGCTATATCTTTACCTGATTTATTAACATTTTCATACACCAATTTATTTCTTTCAGACCAAATTACCTAAAGGGTACAATTAATATCCTTCGTTGAAAAGGTGAGTAGGTCTTGAAAGCCCAAGTGAGCCACTCAATCCACCCTTGATTGAAATTGTTTATTAGCCCCGAAAGTCGAACAAACCTCCAGATTTTTGTTGTAATAGGGCACTCACAAAACACATGCTCCAAGGTTTCTATTCCGCCCCCAATCTGGGGCACATTGCATATGGAACCAGTCTCTTAGAAAACATATTAGCCATAGTAAGGAAGTAATTTTTTGAGATGTGCCATACTGTAATTTTTTGCTTAGCTGCTAGATCTAAATTACATAATTATCGATAGAAAATCCTAGAATTGGTTTGTAATTCATCTAAACTAGGAGAAAGATTACCAGTCTGTAATAGTTTATAGGCGTTAGAACTGAAAACTCGCTAAAGGCCTCGCATCTCCAAGCTAGCACATTGCTGTGAGGATCTGTAGCCAACGTGATTCGAAAGATCCTACTCGCATCAACCTCATCAAACACAGTGGTAATTAATTCCATTTTCCATTCTCTATTATTATCAATAAGCTATATGACTAACTCCATATTACAATTGACATCCGGATTAATTAATTTGTAATTGGAAGAACCCAATATCCATGCATGTACTTTGTCTTCGATCCCTACCTTCCGACCTAACCCGTCCTGAATCACCTTTTTTGTAGCCTAAATACTCTTCCATGTGTAAGAGGCACCATTCTTTAAATTGGAAGAAAGAAAATCAGTATGTGGGTAATATTTAACTTTTAGAACCTGTGCTAATAAATAATTATTATTAGTAATAAGATCCCACCCTTGTTTTTCTAAAAGAGCCACGTTAAATTTTACAAAACTCCGAAAGCTCATTCCTCTATTTTCTTTCAATTCACATATCTTGCTCTATTCACACTAATGAATTCCTCGCTTCCCATGAGCTTTTTGCCACCAAAACCTAGCCACAATGCTCTCCATCTCCTCGCAAAAAGTTTTGGAAAGTAGGAAACATGTCATAGCATAAGTTGGGGTTGCCTGCAAAACATATTTAATAAATATCTCTTTACCTCATTGAGACATGAATCGAGTACTCTACCCATCCACCTTTTGTTTCATTCTATCTTTTAAATATTGAAAAGAGGCTTTCTTCTTCCTACCGATTATATTTGGGAGAGCCAAATATCTTTCAGGATTATTTGAACGTCTCACTCCTAACTCAGTTGATATTTGCACTAGTAACTCAAGGCTTGTATTCACGCTAAAAAAGATTGTGGATTTGTCAAAGTTTATATACTGTCTAAAATTTTCATCATACTCCTGCAAGACCTTTAATAATAGAAGCCTCCCAAAACAAAATACAATCATTTGCGAAGAGTAAGTGGGATATTTGTGTTCTGCTTTGATTGGCTTTTACTCCTTTTAACTTTCATTCGTTAATCGCAAGCCGTATAAGGGAGGATAATCCCTCACTACATATTAAAGAGAGGAAATGAGTGAGAGAATCTCCTTGTTTAAGTCTTTTAAAAGGGCAAAAAGAAGGTCACATCTTCCTATTTAAACAAACTGAATAAGAAATTGAGGAAACACAGTTCAACACGATATCCACCTAGTTTTGGGCGAAACCAATCTTAACCATCATAGCACGCAAAAATTTCAACTTCACCATGTCATAAGCCTTACTCATATCAACCTTAAGTGTCATCAACATTTTTTTTACCCCTTCGTTTATGGCTAAAAGTATGGAAAAGTTCATAGGGAAGTAGAATATTATCAAAAATCAACCTACCAAGTACAAAAGTGCTTCACAATTTTTCAATGCAACTTTTCCAAGGGAAGTAGAATATTATCAAAAATCAACCTACCAAGTACAAAAGTGCTTCACAATTTTTCAATGCAAACATCAAGAACCTTCTGAAAATGATTGGCAATCATATTTTCAATAATTTGTAGATAACATTGTAAAGACTAATAGGGCAAAAATTACCCATATGTGTAGGATTTGGTATTTTAGGAATAAGGATTATGTTGGTAACATTCATAGGTTCGACTTTCACACCATTATTAAGAACTCCCAAACAGAAAAGTTTAACCTTTTTACCTACAATATGTCATCATCTCTGAAGGAAAATTACAAAAAAACCATTAATGTCGAGCAACTTGATCGATCCCATTACCTTCAAAGCCTCACAAACTTCCTCCTTTGTGTACGACACTGTGAGATGAAAATTAGCCTCATTGGTTATGCACTTTCCTACTCCTGACAATATATGGTCTCTCAGATTCACCCCTCCTTTTGACGTGAAAAATTTTGCAAAGAAACATGTCGTGATTTTTTCCATGTTTGCAAAATCCTCCGTCAGCCTACCATTCACGTAATCCAGGGATTTACTTGTGTTCATTCTTTGTTTTTGGGTCGCATGTCTATGAAAGAAACACGTATTTCTATCCCCAGCCTTAAAGCCAATTGAGTCTCACCCTTTATTCCCAAAATAATTCATCTTTTTCAATTTTCCAATTTAGAAGGATTTTTGTATCAATCAACTCTTGTAAGTTATCCTTATCTCGATCAAACGCCACTAAGAGCTTCAACTTCTTCGTTAATTTTTTTTTTTTGCTTTCAGATTGCTCCTTTTTTCACAATATGTCTAGCCCATTTTGTCAATCCAACACTAAGGCCCTTCAATTTTGAAAAAATGTCCCCACTAATTGAATCCCGAATTTTTCATTTCTTCTTTAAAAGATTCCTCTAGAATCCACGAAGATTCAAATTTAAAATTATTGTGTTCTCTCCTTTCCCCATCTTGCTCCAATCGAACCAGAAGAGGACAATGGGTCGAGAAAGAACGAGGCAGGTGACTGTTTAACGCTCTTGAAAAATGATTGAACCAATTTTCATTTGCAACCCCTTATCAACCTTTTTCTGATATTTGTTTCTGATAAATTATCTCTCTCCCAAGTAAACCATGGGTCGAAAAACCCACATCAAAGTTTTCTCAATCCATCAAAGTTTCTCGAAATTCCTCCATTCTCCTTTCATTCCTTAGTAAGTCATCCTATTTTCCAGAAGCATATAAATTTTTATTAAAATCACCATACATAAACCATGGTGAATCACCTTTATCGCTTAGACTTTTAAGATCATTCCATGAGTCCCTCTTTTTATTTGTAAGTGGGGAGTCATAAAAACCCGTGAAATGCCATTAAATTTCCTCATCATTACTTTTTACTATCACATCAATAAAGTGACAAAAAAACTGTTTCAGAGCTACTTGCACACCTTCCTTCCAAGCTAGACACGAATCTCTTTTACTTCCATCAGCCCCTATCTCAATCCCAATAAAAAAACCACACAGTCTCTTGATCTTCTCCATCCCTTTACCATCCAATTTTGTCTCTATAAAAAAGACTAATTGGGGTTTATACATCCTCAACGTGTGCTAAAGGCGATGCACTGTTCGTGGACTCCCCAATCCACGAACATTCCAACTTATGATTTTCATTGCGCTTGTTCGACATGCCTTTTGACAACCATCAATCATTGTAAAGTTGGTGTTGTAATCTGCGTCATTGTATTCCTGAACATCCCTAAGTGTAAGTAAGGTTCTTTACTCCCTTAGAAAAATTTTATTTTTGCCTTCAAACAACAATAATAATAATTCAATTTAGTCTTGTCGTAAAATAAGATATTATATTTTTTGTTCTCCTAAAAATGAGTAATGAAAAAAGGAACATTTATGATGGAAATTAACATAAGAGGATGGAGAGAGATGGGATCTCTTTGTTGGAAGAAGAATTGATTCAATTGTCAGTTAAAAGTTCTTTCGTGGTTCTTTCTGAAAAACCAACGTTAATTTGCTTGGTGTGGACGAAGAAATCCTATAATCCAAATAGTTTTGAGCGTAGATAAAAAGTATTTGGAAGACAAGGAAGAAGTTTAATACCCATGTTACGGGGAAAAATTTATTCACAATTAAGTTTAATAATGAAGACAACTTGGAGTTAATCCTTAAAGATCGTCTATGGTTATTTTGACGAAAAATCATAATTTTTTATAGGGAAAAGCAATATGTGGAACGAAAAAATATCCATTTGGCTCATTCTTCCTTTTGGATTAAGGTGGCTCAATGCCCTCGGAGTGTGATATGAAAGATCTGAAGCATATGATAGGATCTACTTTCAGTGGGATAATACGTTTAGAGGATAAATGAGAGTTTTGTAGAATTAAAGTGCAGATTGGCGTTCAAAAGCCATTATGAATGAGAGTTTTTGTTGTTATTGGATCAGAAGATAAGACGTGGGTCCTTTTTAAATATGAGAATCTTCCAATGTTTTGTTTTCGAAGTGGTTATATAGGGCATGGGTTCAAATATTACGATGTGGTTATTGATCATTACAAACCGTCCTTAGAGGAAGAATTGCCCTATTCGAATGCCCTAAAGTAGAGTCCAACTTAATGGTGAGGGAGTTCATGAAATTCAAACGTTTGGGGAAGAAATCGATGAAGTCTTATTACTATATTGGAGGGGAGCTGATCCTGGTGAAATTAATTAGTACAGTTGAGGAGGAGGTTAGCTCTCAAGAAACTCCAACGACGGAAGAAGATTTGGAGAAGGCGATTGTGCAAAAGGTAGTAGAGTTTAAAGATGAGACATTAGTTACAATGCGAATTTTGCAAATCTTGGATAAGGATAAAGTTGAGTTCTTTAAGGACAGTATTTGGGAGAATATGGAACATGACGGGTCAGTTAGTGATAAGGTGGCATTATTGGGAGTTTCGAATGAGGGCTTGGGTTCTACTGAGCCCAATAATGGTTGCTGTAATAAAATAATAAAAAGAGGTGGAAGTAAATTTTTAAAACTGGTATTGTGGGGCAGAGTTTAATTTAGGAAAGCGTAAAGGGGCATAGGCTGGTAACGAAGATTATTCCCTTACAAAGGAAGTAGAAGCGACGAAAAAATCAAGATTGGAAGTGGCTGAAGGTGATGAATCTATAACAATGGTCTTTGAATGAGGCTTTGAAGAAGGATTGATTGTACCAATTACACAAGGTTCGACGGTTGCAAAGTGGCATATCGATTGGGCGTAATGAAACTCATATGTTGGAACGTTCATATTTTGGAGAATCCACGGGCGGTAAGGAAACTTTGGCATTCACTGAAGTTGTATAAACCATAATTTGTCTTCCTTATGAAGGTCAAGATTGATACAAGAAGAATGGAAAGAGTGCAATGGAAATTTGGTTTTGTCAATAGGATTGATATATGGGCAAATAGATCTAAAGGAGGGTTATGTTTTGCACAGAAGGAAGATATGTCATTCTCTCTGTTATGATTTTCTAATAATTTCATTGATGTTATGATTCATGGTAATCATCGGGATGGTAATTGACAATTCATTGGTTTTTATAAATTCCCTTTTGTAGCCACTAAAAGTTATTCGTGAGATGATCTCAAGTTTCTCAACAAGAATAATTTTTCCCCGTGGCTTGTTTGTGGGGATTTTAATTAAATTTATATGCTTCTGAAAAGAAAAGGGGATTGCCACGAGAGGAAAAGCGAATGGAGAAGTTCAGAGAGAACTTGGTGGAATATCAATTATATGAGATTGGTTATTCGAGATCATGATTCACATGGGAGAGAAGGAACTTGCTAGAAACAAATATTTGAAAAAGTCTTGACAGATACGTGGCTAATACAGAATGGTTTGGAAGATTTCCTAATCTTACTCTTAAACACTTATCTCATTCTTTTTTAGATCATTGTCCATTGCTAGTTCAATTAGACATGAGAGTGAAGGGAATGGGGAATGGAAGCTTTAAGTTTGAGGTGTGGTAGAGCATGAAAGAATTTTTTGAGTCAGAGTTAAGCAACTTATGGAATGAAGTGAACGAGGATTTGTTTTCGAAACTAGGGATTCTTAAGGATGGGTTACAGAATTAGGATCGACAAATGAAAAAAACAAAGAATGGTTTAAAGGCCAACTTAATTTGTCAAGTTGAACGACTAATAGAAGAGGATCGAACGGGTAAGAACTTGAGTGATTTGACTGATACTCGTATTTGACTCAGTTGGGAGATCGAGAAGGATAAAGCTTATTGGGAACAACGTGCGAGAGTAAACTAGCTCAAAATGGGTGATAAAAATACAAGCTTCTTTCACAAGTATGCCTCATACAGGAAGAGTACGAACTTGATACAGTCTTTAGAGGATAATGATGTTCGACTAGTCACAACTAGTAATGGTATGGCTAAAATAGCGAAAAGGTTTTTTAAAGACTTGTTCTTATCACGTAATGAAAATAGTGATATGGAGCATATTCTTTTTGGGGTAAACGGGTGTATATTTGAAGAAAATAATAGTTTCTTAGTTGCAGTGACTTTAAAGGACATGGACCAATGAAGGCTCTAGGAACAGATGGCTTTTCAGCTCTATTCTTTCAAAGGTATTGGCATATAGTAGGTGAGGGGGTTAGCAACTTTTGTTTGAATATCTTAAATAATGATTTGAACATGGTATCTATGAATATTACTAATATTGTTCGTATCTCAAAAACCCCAATCCCACTAATATGTCCAAATTTTGGCCTATTAATTTATGTAATGTTGTTTATAAGATCATAGCTAAGGTGGTTGCAAACCGTTTTCGAAAGGTCTTAGATAGCTGTATAAATCAAGCTCATAGTGCTTTTGTACCAGGTCGCTTAATTTCAAATAATGTCCTACTTGCCTATAAAATTTTACATACTTTAGGTTAGAAAATGAGAGGTCAAAAAGGATCTATTGCTCTCAAGTTAGATATGAATAAAGCTTATGATAAGGTTGAATGGAGTTTTCTAAGAGTCATGATCATAAAAATGGGCTTGGCTACAAGGTGAATGGAAAGTGTGATGAAGTGTGTTTCTACTATTTCGTATTTTGTGAGTATTAATGGGAAGATGGGTGTAATTTTTCGACCTTCTAAAGGACTTCGACAAGGAGATCCGCTTAGCCTTTTCTTATTTTTCATTTGTAGTGGAGGTCTTTCTTCCCTTACGTGACTTGCTTTGAAAGATGAATCTCTAAAAGGTGTTAAGGCAAGCAGAGGTGGACTTAGTATATCCCATCTTTTATTTACCGGTGATTGTATTCTTTTTTGTGAGGCTTCAATATAAAGGTCTCAAGCATTAAAGTAAATTCTAAAGAAGTATGAAACATGTTTGAGTCAGTGTGTGAATTTCAAGAAATTGACATTTCTGTTTAGTGCAAATGCAAGAGAGGAGGTTCGACTCAAATTTTTGAAAATCTAAGGGTAAGGTATTCTAATAACCCAAAGAGATATCTAGGTTTAACTAATATGGTAGAAAGTTAAAAAGTCGCTTCTTTCCAATCCTTAAAAGACAGAATGAAAAGGAAAATTGATAGTTGGAGTACTTGATTCCTCTCTCAAAGGGGAAAGGAAGTGTTCATTAAATCAGTTCTTCAAGTCATTCCTACTTATGCCATGATGTGTTTCCTTTTACTAAAGTCCTTATGTGACGAGATGGAGTAGATTATGGCCAAATTTTGGTGGCAAAAAGACCCATGGAAAACGGGGTCTCCATTGGTGCGAATGGAAGAAGCTTTGTATGGTAAAAGACTATTGGGGGATTGGCTTTAGAAGTTTTGGTCAATTCAACGTGGGTCTACTTGTAAAACAAGGTCGGTGTATTCTTAAAAATCTGAATTCACTTTTAGTGAAAGTTTTAAAAGCCAAGTATTTTCCCCCCGAACAATTTTTTTAGATTCACGTTTAAAAATCGAGTCTTCCTACTTGTGGAGAAGCATTTGGTCAGCAAAAAAAAAAGTTATTCATGATGGCATATGTTGGAGAGTAAGGGATGGTGTTGATATTTCAAATTTTAATCATGTTTGGATTCCCAATTCTACGGATTATAAGTTATTAATGTCAGTTACTAATTTCGATTATGTTAGTGTTTTTGAGTTAACAGATGTTGAATCTAGACAATGGAGAAGGGAGATTATTATCGATATTTTTGAAACCTAGGATGTGGAGAGGATGCTTCGAATTCCTTTGGCAAGCCTCTCCCATGGTGACAAATTGATTTGGCGGTGCGAAGGATCTAGGGAGTTCTCGATGAGTAGTGCTTTCAACTATAGATAGGGTTAGTCGAGAATCTACATTAAAAAATTTACATACCATTGATAGGGATTTCTATAAAAACTTATGGAATGTAAAACTACTCTCTATGATAATCCTTACAGTTTGGAGGATAGTAAAAAAATTTATTCCCACCATAGTCAATCTCCATTTCAAAAGGCTAGTTGGTTGTGCTAGTTGCCCTCGTTGTGGTAACGACTCGGAGATAGTGGAACACATTTTTTGGAACTGTTCAAATATAGCAGAATTATGGAGGTTAGTAGGATTGCAGGATCTCCTTTCGGCTTCAATAACCAATTGGATTGATTGCATTACTTGGGCATTTTCGGTGAGCTCAGCATCACAAAAACATGTTTTATGTTGTATGACGTGGGCAATCTGGACGAACAAAAATAAAATGAAGCATGAGAAGACTTCCAGATCCTATAGAGATACAACCCACTTTATTATTGCGTACTTAAAAGAACCGGAAGGGATTAGAAATAACATACCCACCAGAAATGTTGCTGTGACGCGATGGAAGGCTCCGATAGAGGATTTCGTTAAAGTCAACTTTGACGATGCTTATGAGAAGGAAACATTCAGATCTAGTTCAAGTTTAGTCGTAAGGGACTCCAGGGGGTAGGTGATAGTATCGCGATCGATGACGCACACTCAAGTAGCTTCGGCTTTCACCGGCGAAGCGATAACTTGCTCGGGGGCAATACAACTGGGGTTAGATCTTAGATATTCAAAAGTGATAGTAGAGGGAAATTCTCTATCTGTTATAAAAAAGGGAGTCGAATCAACTAGCTCATACTCTTGCTACAGAGTGTTTGAAGACAGGAAGAGAACATTATCTGGTTCAAGGAGTACCACGTTCTGCTCGGAAGATAATGGAGGATGAATGGATCCACGACCCGAATTGAAAGAATACGTGAAGACCTTCCTTTTTCCTAAGGCCACTGAAACGACTTCTGCTAAGATTTCAAGGAACAAAGAAATGGTTGAAAGGGGAAAGGAAATGGAAATGTTTTTTTGGGAAGTTAAATCCGTTAGAGACATCAATGCCTTATCTTGGAGAAGGGGCGGGTTATCAGCTTTCCAGGGCAGTGGGCTTACTTCTAATTTTTTTAATTTTCTTTCTTTTTTTTTAAATCTTTAGGCCCTATTTATTTTGTTTTTATGGCTTTTGCTTTGTTAGCAGTTTAGAATCCATTATGGTTTGTCTATATGGATTGGTTCAGTAGGTTGTTTTATTTTGTTTGTTGATTTATAAATAAAAGCCTAACCCAATTTCTTAAAAAAAAAAGAAAAAAAGAGGAGCATTTAGAGCGATGTTGAAATTGTAGGTTGTTGGTTTGCGGAGATTTGGATTGATATAGGTAGCACATGTTCATGTTCTCCTCTCTTATTGCCCTTTAAAACATATCATTTTAACATTCTCACTATCATCATCTATAGGTTGTGTTTTCGTTGCTACCAATGAAATCCCTCTCTATTTATATGTTCTTTACAGGGTTGGTTTTACAGCTGGTCATGATTTTTTTCTTTAATTTGTAAATACGTGTTTTGGTTATTATATAATTTTTTTTTTATGATTTTTTACATAATTATAATTTTAAAAATACTTTTATAATTTCAAAAAAAAAATAATGAATTCTCCAAAAATTTTAAGATTTTTTATATTTTTAGAATTTTTTTATACTTTTCAAAATTATTGTTAAAAATATTGCAAAATTATCAAATTGAATGTTTAGTTATAGTTTAAAAAGCAATTTGGATTTTATCTCAATTTTTAAAATCGATTATAACATGTTTATAATATGACTAAAACATATTTAAATTATTAAATAATATATTTAAAATTAATTTTGTTTTCAATTAGCATTAAAAGAGTTAATTTAAGCCATACAAAAGAAATTAAAATAGTTAATTTAGAATAAGTTAAAAATATTTATATCGATAATATCAAAACTAAAATAAAATTAATAAAGACTATTTTAAAAAATATTGAAAAATTAAAATTGTTTAAAAACTATTTAAAATTGTTTAAACATAATATAAAATTATTTAAAAAATTTAAATATAATATATGTTTAATACATATGTTAAACAATTTTAAAAACCATTTAAAATTGTTTAAACATGATATAAAATTATAAGAGGAGATCAAAATCTTAACAGCAATCAATTAAGGCGATTTCCAAGCTGCACTTAAAACGATGAACACCCTGACCATTAGAGCAACACACGAAATTCACTTAAAACACTTTTTAAGATTATAATATTAACATATATACTTTTTAAAAAAACACACACACACATATATATATATATATATATATAAATGTTTACTTTAACATAAAGAATAAAAACAAATTTTTTAACTATTTAAATTTGGTAATACTTTTTCTTTTTTGGTAAAAAAAAATCATACTATATCATATCATAATACATCAAGATTTCTTTGAGCAAGGTTGCCACTAACTAAACCAAATTAATAGGAGAGATTGCTAAAACTTCCCTAAAATCTCCTTAAAAATCTTCAGGCTTTATTTTGTATCAAAGGTTAATTTGACAATACAATCAGCAACATTATTGAACTCTTTGGAGGATATGTTAGATAGCCCAATTCTTACGTCCTCTAACAAATGGTAATTATGTTTGATTAAGGCAAAGTTCAAAGTCGTTGAGGAATTTTTTTGTATAGCTTTGACTACCTTTAAATTGTCCGTTTGAATTATAGATAAGAGTCAACCCATCAAGAATTCCTTACAATTCCACATCAAAGACTAAGCATTTGCCAAAAAATATGTTAAATCCCATTATCCTTTCACCATTTCCTTGCCTTATAATTCCCCTAATTGCAGCAAAATCCGAACCAACCTTAACCGCACCATCAGTACATAGTTGAATCCATAAATCCAACACTAGGATTATTGATCTAGGTAACTGCGATCTGATCATGTCATTATGATGAAAGAGAGACAAATTGCTTAGCCCATACTTATGAAGCTTTAACTATCTCAACAGCACTCCAAGAAGCTCCTTAAAATATGAAAAGATTCAGATTCTTCTGAATTCTTCATATAAGCAAACAATAAAAGCTTGACCAACAAACCTCACCAAAAATTAAGGAAGAAGCAAAGTGTAAATTAGACTCTAATCAATCATAAAGGTTTCCTATAAAAAAACACACGATTCTCAACTGAAATGACTTGTAACCAAATTTTTCTCGTTGTAGAATAGTCTTTGATAACATGTAAAATATCTTCAAAATGATATCCGCATAAACTACAACTATTATATCCTATGCTCGTTTAAGAATTTGATAAAACTTCTTTAAGCAGAGTATGTTTATTTAATGCATACTCTTATTTTCAAAAAAAATATTTAAAAACTTTATAATCTTTTAAAAAATTACAACTTTATAATTTGCTTAAATTTTATTAAAATTTTATAATGTTTCAAAATTTAAAAATGATATAATATTTTTAATTCTAATTAAAATATTTCCAAAGATAAATAATAGTTGTATTTTAAAATTTTCAATTAAATTAACTTAGAGAATAATTAAGTTAAAATTGGGAGCCCTAAAAAAAAGTCTTTTGGATACTTCTACTTAAATTAAATATTTAGTTAAAATTAAGAATAGAGTTAAAATTTTAAAAACAAAATTTTATTAGTATCATAATAGAAAAAAATGTAATTTTTAGACAATCTTTAAAAACAATGATTTTTTTTCTTTAGAATATTATTTTAAAAATTTATATATGTTGAGTGTATGTAAAAATATTGTTTAAAAATAAAAAACTTTTTAAAATAAAAATATTTATATGAAATAATATAAACTTATTTTTCACAACATTACTTACTTTTTAAAAAGATAAAATAATTTAATATATTTTAACTGATATATACAAGTAATTTGTGTACCACACGGGTAAAAAAACTAGTTATATTATATTTTAAAATGTTGAACTTCAATGATATTTATCTTTATGATAATTTTTATATTAGATTTTTTTTTTAATTTGAACTTTAATATGATATATATTTTTAATTACGTGTTAATTAAAAAATTTGCACTTATCAAAAAATAAAACTATCCTTGCAAACATATAGCTTATTATATAATATAAAATGTTTTTTTATTGAAATGAACTTCTACTTGCACATCTTCTTCAGGGATAAATATGAATAAAATTATATGTTAACACCTTAACTAAATTTTATTTTTAAAGAATAAATACATAATCCTTCTCCACCTCCATAAATTACAACTCCATATTCTTTTATTATTTTAAATTTACTAACACTTCACTCATATAATTTATTGTAGGGTGAAGTTTGATTTTTATTGTATTATTCTCTAAATTAGTTTAAATGTAGAGTAATCTAGATTTATTTTGGTAATAGATATAGTTACTTTTTATTTTTAGGTTTTTTGTATAATTTAAATTTGAAATTTCTGATTGTCTTTTACAATCATATTATTTTTAAAATTTAAACTTTCGTTTCCTCTTCTAAATGTAATGTGTATAAATATTTATCAAGTACAAAATATAATAAAATATCAAGAAAATTGTTAATTTAAATTAAATAAAAAAATTTAGTATAAACTTGCGTGATAAAAATTTGTTATCTATTATTGATAACAACAAACCTATATATATATTAAAATTTTTAAAATTTGAAAAGATTTGCTAAATGAAAATTCTATCTAATCAAACCATAAAAAGAAAGAACATTTTGTTAAAATTATGTCTTATTCAAAATTTTACTATTTTGAAGTTAATATTTTCAGTAAATTTATTTTGAATAAATTACTGATGATAAAATTTTTAAATTTAACTCCAATGTATCAAATAATAATATTTTATTACAGTAAGGAGGGGTTTTTGAGGTTTATTTTTAGGATTTGATCACTGCCGCTGACTAGTTGGAGCGGGGAGTCGATCAAAGGGCTTCTCTTGCCTTTCCGCCTCGCCTAGCCTAGCCTATTTATTATTAATATTTCATTTGTTTCTTTCTCTATTGGTGCATTGCTTCATGCCCCCGCCTGAACTCACTCAAACTTCACTACCCTATTTCTTTTCGTACAAGGAAGATGTTGAATCCCTCGTTGCCGGTGGCTTCAAGAACCCGAAGTAGGATGGAAGCCTACTGGTCGGAGGTCTGTCCTCCAGGCAAGCGGAGGCACACCAGGGAGAGGGTGGTGCTGCAGGACCCCAACCCCATAACTACTTCATCTTTGCCTTCTAAGAAAGACTCCGGTGAAATCCGATTCTTGTACGAAGCACCTACCATTGACATACACCGCCGTAAACAAGATTCGAGACACCCTGCTAATATTTCCAATCTTGATTATAATGATGATGAAGAAGAAGAAGAAGAAGGTGATGATGACGAAGACGAAGACAATGATGATTCAATGGAGGATTCTGATGAGGCTCTCACATCTCCAAGCGAAGAAGACAATGATGAATCCGAGGATTTGGAATACGGCGGGGAAGAAGAGAAGGACGTCGTTTATATCAACGATTATGATACAGAGCCTAAGCCTAAGTCTAAGGGTAAAAAAGTGGGGGCGGCCTCGGCCTCCTCCAGGAAACTCCACCTTCTTACAGTAGTGGCGGATGCTATTTTGGAGAATGTAGACTCGGATTCAAATAAGGTCCTCGAAGTTGAATCTGAGAACAACTCTTTGCCTATCAAGTTCAGTTTTGAGGTTGAGAACACAGTTACTTCTAACAATGGAGATATTGTTGATGATGAACTGGAGTCACTGTGGACTGAGATGCAGTTTTGTCTTGCGTCTGATGGGATTGCTTCAAAGCCTTCCTTGGTACTTCTAAATTAATGTTTTACTTATTATATTTGCATTGTAGGTCTACCAACCAATACTTTCTAAGCATTTATGCTTCTACGAAGTGCTTTTGCTTTGTCCCAAAAACATTTTTGGAAAAATAAAAAAAATCTTGTTTTTATCTCAGGAGTGCTTCGAATAAACAATGCTAAAATGGCCCTAATACTGCATTATTTATTTATTTATCATTTCATTAAATGATGCTTTGCATATGTGTAGCCCTTTGTATCCACAGTTTCAAACGTATATTAAAATCAGAGCTAAATCCCTTGCTTTTACCTTGAATGGGGTTTTTTCCCTTATAGTACATATGAACATAAACATAGGACATGCGCATCTCCCTATAAATGCTATAAACTGAAGTGCAAAGAGGCCTCGAACTTGTTTAGAAAGGAATTAAATGCAAAATATATTGGTTGTTTTAACATCATTTAGGAACAGTTAACTTCTTTTTATCAGAATAAGAAAGAGCTATCTGCATAGGCACTCCTTAACATGAAAATTAGCATTTTCATGTGAATTCAAGGTGTCAACATTTAGATGGTTGAACTTAAACTTATATTGTTCATACTAATGAGCAGGCGGAAATTGAGGATGCTGCTAATGTTTCTAAGGTTAAACAGGACGGAGCAGTCCTATGTCGTCAAGGGGATCATTATCTTGTGCTAGACGAAGAAATTGGAATAAAATGCAAATTTTGTTCTTTTCTGCAGCTGGAAATCAAATACGTTGCTTCACCTTTCGTAAGTTTTAAATGAACCTCTATGTTTCATGTTTAGTAATCTATCATTTTGATAATGGATTTAGATGTAAACAGTTCCAATGAGAATTATTGTCATAGACAAGTTAAATGGCTCGAATAATAGGCTAATGTCAAGGAGCCTAATATCTAGTATAAATGGATCTTACTGAGCTTCAGATATTTGACTCTTATAATCTTGTTTTGCTTGTTGCAGATGAAACGTCCTTATGGAAAATTTACGCAATACTCTGGCATTGTGGACTCCTCTATGTTTGATGCTCTTCAAGATGTAGACCCTAACATTGATATGCCTGGTTGTGATTCCTCTGCCAATGTCGAAGGAACAGTATGGGAAATCATTCCAAACATAAAGGGTAAACTTTACCCCCATCAGCGTGAAGGTTTTGAATTCATTTGGAATAATATAGCAGGGGGAATATATCGTGATAAGTCTAAAAACTCGTCCAGCGGCAGTGGAGGATGCATTATATCACATGCTCCAGGGACAGGGAAGAGTCTACTGACTATTGTCTTTCTTCAGACATACTTAAAAGAGAATCCAAGTTGCAGGCCGGTGATTGTTGCTCCATGTAGTATGTTACTGACATGGGAATCAGAGTTCAGTAAGTGGAAGGTTGATATTCCCTTTCACAATATGAACAGTCTGGATTTCTGTGGCATGGGAAAGACAAATGGAGTTGCTCTTTATGAGAAACTTAAAGTTGGTGTCCCGGAAGTAGATAAACTTGTTAGGCTTTTGGTGAAACTGCTTTCCTGGAAATCCGATGGAGGCATTTTGGTGATCAGCTACAAACTTTTCACTCAACTTGCTGGAAAAGAGACAAAGAGGAAACAAAAATGTATAAATCTACATGAGCAAGTCAGCAAAATCCTTCTCGACCTTCCTGGCCTTCTAATCCTTGATGAAGGGCACATACCTAGAAATGCTACTACTCTTTTGTGGAAGGCTTTGTCTGGAATTAAAACCAACCACCGTATCATTCTTTCCGGAACTCCTTTCCAGAATAATTTTGATGAGCTCTTTAACACACTCTGCTTAGTGAGACCCACATTTGCTGAAGGAATCCGGTATTCTAATCGATACAAGCATAATAGTAGGCGTGGGTGCAAAGGAAACGAAGCAAAGCGAAACTTTACCTCTTGGATTGGTTCCTTTAGAAATGAAATCGGGGGACTGAGGGAGGTTAGAGCTGTGATGAAGCCTTTTGTTCATGTGTATAAAGGCACAATTCTACGGATTGCACTTCCCGGTTTGAGGCACACTCTAGTTGTTTTACGGCCCACTGAACTGCAGAAGAAAATCCTGGAGCGCGTTGAAGAAATCCTTAAGCATGTACAAGAAATCCTGGAGCGTGTTAAGGAAGCAAAGAATCTGTCCAAGAGGAAAAGAGAGAGAGAAACAAAGAATGCACTTGATTTTGATCGTTATGTGTCCATGATCTCAATCCATCCGTCATTGTTGAAGCAGCTGTTGAAGCAGCTTTCAGACCAGAAGGATATTAATGAAGTTGTAAGCTCCATTGTTAGCAAGGAAGAGATAGAAAGGATAAGACTGAAAGCTGAGGAAGGAGTGAAAACAAGATTCGTCATGAATCTGCTTAAGCTTAGTGAAGCTCTGGAGGAAAGGGTTATAGTTTTCAGTCAATATCATGGACCTTTACGCTTAATAATGGAGCAGCTTGAATATCATTTTAAATGGAAGGAAGGGCAGGAGATATTGTTCATGCACGGGAAATGTGATCTAAAACAGCGTCAATGCTCCATTAATCTGTTTAATGATCCAGAGAGCAAAGCAAGGGTGTTGCTTGCATCAATAAAGGCTTGCTCTGAAGGCATAAATCTTATTGGAGGTTCAAGAGTGGTGTTGCTTGATATGACATGGAACCCATCCGTGGAAAGACAAGCCATAAGCCGCGCATATAGGCTAGGCCAGAAAAAGGTTGTATACATTTACCGACTTATCTCATCTGTGATTGAGGGGCACAAATTTAATCGACAAGCTGGCAAGGATCGGGTATCTGAGTTATTGTTCTCTTCTGATGAGTATCAGGAGCAAGTCTGTGATATTGTAGAGGATAAGGTTTTGGAAGAGATGCTGCAGCATGGAACAATCAAGTCAATGTTTGAAAAGATCATTAATGAGCCCAAAGATCCTGAGTTCATTGCAGCTTTTGAGGATCAAGAAAAGGTATCTGTCCCCTCGTAGTAGATATGTTTCATTCTGTTTGCTGACATTTGGATTCCTTCCTAGCGTGTGGGTGTTTAATTTTTGAGATATGTATGCCTTGTTTGATGAGTTGAGATTCTGGAAAGGGGAAAAGATTGATGAATGTGAGGAACATGTTTGGTGATGGTGGTGTTATGCAGAGCTTCCCCAACGCTTGTGGTTTGGATCAACTTTTTCCTCTCCTTCCCTCTACAGCAAGCACAAAAACATGTTTTGTTTAATCTTTTTTGTACACCAATGTTTGTACGTTTTGTTTAACCACACTTATCATCTATTGCCGCATTCCCAAGTATATATTTCCTAGAATTTATCAAAACCATTGTGTAGGAGAAATTTTGCTTCTTTTTCTCTAATAATAATAATAATAATAATAATAATAATAGAGAATCTTTGATTTATTCGACAACATTGAATAGCTAATTTTTAGGGATTATACTTGATTTTTAGATATTCTAATAATATTCTTTCCTTAATTGATTCAACTCTAATTTCATCATGGTGTCAATTTTTTAATTTGATTATTTGGGATTTTTTTTATTTTAAAGTTTGTTCCAAAACTCCTAGAAACACATTGTTGGTACTTTCTATCCTAATCTTACTTTTTTCTCTCACTACCCTAAACATTGGAGTCGACATCCACTCGTTGGCAAAACCTTAAAATCCAGTGGCCAGAAGACTTGTGCGTGGAATTCACGTGTCGTCACAAGCTACTGTATCTTTGTTTCACGTGTTGCGCGTGGCCTTCACTTGTTGTCACCGTGTTTTTTTCGATGCCGTTGTTGTGCTCTTTGCTCCTTTCCGGTCATTCTCCTTTGATTGGTGGTGCATTTTGGTTAAGTTTTTTTTTTCTTGAGTGTGGTGGGTAATCTCTTTTGTGTTTTTTTTGGGTGTTTTTTGTTCTAATTTTCCAAGCAGATTTTTTGGGTTATTAGTTGTTGTTTTTTTCAGCATTATGTCTAAGGACGAGAAGCTCATGATTTCAACCTATAATCTCTAGTTGCAAATTAGTCTTGTGAAGCTTGATGGACATAATTACTTTGCTTGGGCAAGGTCCTACTTGTTGTTTATCAAGGCGCGTGGCTTGCAGGGATACATCACTTATACCACGTCAAAACCTGAATTCACTGATTCAATTTTTAGTCAGTGGGATTCAACGAACTCTCTTGTTATGACATGACTTATCAACTCTATGCAACCCCAAATTTTCAAAACTTATTTGTTGCTTGATACCACAAAAAATATTTGGAATGCTACTGCTCTTAGCTACTTTAGTGTTGGGAATGATGTGCAAAAATTTGAGATTCATAATAAAGTCCATGGTACAAAACAGGAGGAGCTAATTGTTTCTCAATATTTTGCTGAATTAAGTGGTTTGTGGTAGGAACTTGATTATTATCAAGACTTTCAAGTGATTTGTATCGGTGATGCCGAAAAATTTCAAAAGATGGTGGAGAAGGAGCACGTTTTTTATTTCTTGATTGGATTGAATATTGAGTATGATCAAATTCGAGTTCAAGTTCTTAGCAAAACTCCGTTTCCTTCTCTCCATGAAACATACTCTAATGTACAACCGAAGGAGAGTCATTGTGTTGTTATGCTCTATAATCCACCTATTGAGAAAGTTGGTCTCATTGCTTACCAAGATGGTCCATGGGGTGGTAAGTTTGACGAGGATCACTTGATGTGTGACTACTGTGGTAAGCCTCGACACACTAAAGATTTGTGCTAGAAGTTACATGGTCACCCTACTTGAGGTCGTGATGGAAAGCGAAGGGGTAATTCTTGGTCTCAGGCAAATTTGTTAGACTCTGACAATAGAGGACAAATTCACTTCTTCTTGGAGTTTTACCTCGGACAAGATTCAACATCTTTGACGTCTTTTGTCTCAATTGGACTCTAGCTCAGGTGCTAAGTTTAATCATGCGAAATCAGGTGCTGTTTTAAATGCTTCATCTACTTTTGAATCTTGGATTATTGATTCCAGTGTGCATAGACATATGACAAGGTCAAACAAAAGCATATTAACTATGCTACTTGTCCATCTAAAGATATTATGCGAATAGTTGATGGCTCTTTACCTTCGTCTTTAGAACAGGTTCTGTTGTTTGTACTCCCAATATCACTTTATCCTCTGTCTTCTATATCTTTAAATTCTCGGTTAATATTTTATATATTAGTAATATCACTAAAGCCTTAAATTGTAAATTTGAATTTTTTCCCGATCATTATGTCTTTTAGGACCTCTAGAGAGGGAAGACGATTGACAGTGGTAGATTGTGTGATGACTTATATCTTCTAGAACGATCTTCTAGTATGTTTCAAGCCTTATTTGAAGAGACTAAATATGTCAACCGAGGGATAATTCAGTGGCATAGGCGGTTAGGACATCCATCATTTATTGTTCTTGCCAAGATGTTTCCTAATTTGTTTTCAAGAACTCAGTTAGATTCTTTAGTTTTGTGATGCATGTGAGTTTGTTAACCATACAAGAAACAATTATCTTTTACGTAATAACAGAAGTACTGTTCCTTTTGAGATTATTCATTCTGATGTTTGGGGCCCTACTCGCTTTATTGAGTGTTGCACTCGGATGACATGGGTATTTTTATTGAAGTCCAAAAGTGATGTTTTCTCGTGTTTTTGTTTTTTTTTTCATAAATTAATTACTACTCAATTTAATTCTAAGGTTAAGATTTTGCGAATTGATAATGAAATCGAGTATTACTTTAATAATTATTTAGAATAATATGAGATTTTGTATCAGATCAATTATTCTGATGCAACTGATAAATAAGAGAATGATCTACTTGTTTATTGATCATTCTTAGTGTTGTATTTATAAATGCTTGAGCTAACTTAGCTAATCTGTTGTAACTAACTAAACTGTTACAACTAATCATTGCTTAATATAATCTGACTATATGTTTCCAACTTCTACAAAAATGAATTGTAAATGTAACTTTATAGATGAAAATGAAACTAATATAAAAGATGATAAATGTTAATATTTACCGTGTGAATAATTATAAAGATATTTTGATGCTTCGTAGTTTAAGCTACCAATCTTTACTATTTATGCAATTTATTTACAAATCTGATTTGTATTAAAACTCGTTTTTAAACATTTATTTGAAATGTTATTACATTTCATGTCTACAATGAGCAGTGGGAAACGTTAAAGGAAAGTCTCTTGGAGTTAAGACTTGAAAAGCTTGGAAGGACCACATCCATTTACAACATTTGCTAGCATGGACCGCATCCATGAAAGAAACCCCAGCAATCTCACTCATCGTCAACAACAACAACTCCAGCGCTGGTTTTTTCAAGTTATTAGAAACACTGTAGGGGCTCGGTTTTGTTAAATATTGTAAAATTACCCACAGTGATATTCTTGTTTTCAGTATTACTAAATCAGGGTTTATGGGGTAGCCGGGGGAATTAGGCAGGACCCTTTTTTATTTGAATAAAATATTCTAAAATGCCCATAGTAGTATTACTTGTACTGTAGCAGATACTACGTGCTTTATTTTGAATTACTCCATGAAATTTCAACTTTCTGAAAAATATAATGAAGGGTTAGTATTTATGTTAGCGGAATATTTTAGTTTCACTGGTGTTTTTTAAAATACTGTTATATTTTATATATATATATTTTTATTATATTTTAAATGCGACAACTATCACTTTTAAATTTTTATTTGTGAAGTTTGGAGTATTAAATTTGATGTTCGAATATCAACTACCTCTTTTGAGTATCGTTATTAAGCAACAAAGACTACTAAATTATTATTGTGTAAAAAATTTGTATCTCTCAAGTATAGTTTGATTAAAGATGATGGAAAAGCGAATAGATTACGAATACGGTTCTAAAATTCGATCTTCCGACTATATATAAAAAAACAAAATATTAAATTTTATTATAATAACAAAATAATTAAATTAAATTAGATTAAATATAATAATTTTTTTTTTACTATTTGCAATTGAACGGTCAAAATATGCTTGTCATCCAAATAAATTAGAGAATTTGTCATTCCAAGATTGAGAATTTAGTGAGAATTAAGAGAGAATTGAGAAAAGAATGAGAAAGAATTGAGAGAGTTGATAGTGAACTGAAAAAAAGTAAGAAATTAGGGGTTTAAATAAGAAAAAAATAACCGCAGGGGGGGGGGAGGGTAGGTGTTAAGAAAAATGCATCTAATTGGACGCATTTTCCCTATACTAGCATAATTTGATAAATTTCGAAAAAATCAATATAATTCGATAATTTTTTCGAAATTATCGATATTTTTAAGTAATTCACCTTTGGCAATAGAGTAAGTAAGGTGATTTTTGCTCACTCGACTTGATATATCTCTAATCAAACTTGATTTTCATTCGATCTCAAATTAAATATTTATTTATTCGTTTCGAGTCGAGATGAAAATTAAAATTGTACAAGTTATGAATAATTTTTATATTTATATTAAAATAAAACAATACTCTTAATTTTAATGATAGTGTTAGTTGTTTTGAGCAAATATTAATATAAATAAATAGAATATTTTGATAATTATTTGGTGGAACGGATTTTCCCTAATAACTCATCGTATCCAAGTATTTTTTCTGCCAATTCTGTATATAGTGACCTGGAATGTGAATGTGTGCAGAAAACTTTAGCTTTTGTTAATAAAAATATAAGTATCCTTAAAAATACTAAATATAAGTAAATTATAATTAATGGGTACTCCAGTCCTTGATACGTGTACACTTCAGGTTGACACTTGTCCTCTTTTATTCCTCATTTGTCTTCTCTCGAAGTAAGGAAGATATCATATCAAATCTGTTTCTCTGTTTTCACCTCCACCCGCTGTTTTGACGTGTCAAAATCCTAATGGTAATCAATGTATATAGTCAACCATCTCTGTTTTGACCAACCAAATGATTATGCCACGTCATCACTCATAACTTCAATTGTCTCCCTCTGTTCAACACTCAAAGCGCCTACCCGCCTTATCCTCTTTGGTCTTTGCATTTTTATTCCTTTCTCTCGTAAGTCATAAAATTCAGATTCAATTTGGGGGTTAGGGTTTGTGGAGTGCTTCCGTTTTTGGTTTTCTTCGCCGTTAAACTAGGAAAAAAAAAAAGCATCAATCAATTCCCTGCCATGGAAGGAGACTTACTAGATTGGGAGGTGCTCCACAGCTCGGATTCTGACTCTAATTCTATCCTGGTTAACTCGCCCCAGTTGAGGAATCTTGAGGGAATCGAAGGTGATACTGAAGGGATGATAAGGTCTGATTACTTTTCTCTTGATAATCAGAGTATGTATGCGAAGGAAGGGGATGCGAGTGAAGAAGGCTCTATTGAGTCAGATAATCCGAGTTGGATTGATCCCAAGCCGGAGACTCAGTATAGGAGGAATAATTCGGGTGATTTGTGGTCCGATTCGGGTAGTGATCGGTCAGATGATCGTAAATTAAGTGATTTCTCTGTGAAAAAAGACTTGGAGTCTGCTGAGAATGAGGTTTGTTTCCAAGGGATTGGTAAAACGGAAGCTAGGGCTGGCGAATTGGGTACATTTAAGCCTGATGGTGCCGAATTTACTGAATTGGATAGGAAAAAGGAATTAGATTTTGGTGGGTTTGGCGATATTCAAGATCAGGATAAGGATTTGGGCGAGTTGTGGCCTGATTCTGGCGGAGATGGTTTGGTTTCAATGAAGTTTAAGGACGTTGAAAATGAGGCTGGCATTGATTTTGGTGATTGTATGGTGAAGGGAGCGGAGATGGACAATTCAGGCGAGCTTGATAATAGGAATAGCTCAACTTTGGATTTGGGAGTAGGACACGGTACTACGGCTGGTAATGAAGGTTCTACTGTTGATGAAATGAAGTTAAGTGCGAAATCAGTTAATGAGAGGGAGAAGAAGAAGGTAGTATGGTGGAAAGTTCCTTTCGAGCTCTTGAGATACTGTGTTTTAAGGGTTAGCCCTGTTTGGTCCTTCTCTGTAGCGGCGGCTGTGATGGGTTTTGTCATATTGGGACGTAGACTGTATAAGATGAAGCGGAAGACCAGTAGCTTGCAGCTAAAAGTTACCATGGATGATAAGGTTAGTAGCTGCTTATGTTTTTCTGTTATTGTTTTCAATATTTGGAAATTGAATTATCACTTGTCTAAAATTTATTTATGTAATCAGATCACCGTAAGTTGTCGGTTGTCCCTGCTGCTTCATAATTTAGATCCTTTTTTGCTCTAGGGTTCACGTTGCAATTGAATTTCATTCCCTTTTATGCAAGACTATTTATGATCCTTTCCATTTTTGTTGCGTCATCTCTTTAAGCTTCTCAATGACTAGTGAGATCCTTTGTTTGATTGATTTGTCAGAGTTTTTACTTTACATCTTTACGAATTTCTTGCTCTGGAAATATTTGATTATTAGGAGCTTTCCTGAGTGAACCTCGTGTTTGATTGATCATTAGTTCCTTATCTAATCTCTGATTTTTTTCCTCCTTTTTATCCGTGGCTCCACTTGGTTTGCTGTAAGTAACTTTCTAAAAGTAATGTTCTTTGGGGTGGACTGATTCTTCTTTTGTTTTCCTTTCCTCCTCCATTGTTCTGTTCCGTCTTTCACTAACAACACTTTTAACCAATACACAGTACAAGGATAAGCTGAAGGGAAAACACATATAATGGAAAAAGCAAATCAAGATTCAAAAATCAAACTTTCTCACCATTAAATTGGACTTAAGACTATTTAGCTGATAGCTGATAGCTGAATCATAGCCCGCACATTATCATGGTGAAAGTAAATGTAATTAATATATAAGGTACATTGAATAGTCAAGTACTTGTAGCAGATCAGGAAAATTTTGGTTCAGTCGATACAATTAGCCGTAATTAACATGTGAACAGAGCAGACTCCCAAACGAAACAGTTGATACAAAATTTAATTCTCAAATATTGTACTTCTGAACTTCCAAGTCTCAATAGCAGACAAAGCCTGGAAGTAACTACTAACATTTGAAATGATTAATGGAATCATGAATCTACAACTACAATCCCCCCCCCCTTTGAAAAATGAAAGTTGAGATATATCCTTACACTCACAAAAACATTGTCCTGGAAGCACACAGACATAGAGGTCTGGTTTGTTAAAATATTTATGGTATAAAAGTTTGAAAGTAGCTAAAACTAATTTAAGTTTAAACTAGTATAAATTGTCCTTTATATATATCAAAAGATCATTATAGTCGACTGCTGATAAACATCCAACATTTTGTTCTTTGCTTGAGCTGTATTTGCAGAAGGTGTCCCAGTTTATGACTCGTGCAGCTCGTCTGAACGAGGCTTTTTCAGTTGTAAGACGTGTCCCAATTATACGGCCTTCGCTTCCCACTGCTGGGGTGAATACATGGCCTGTGATGAGCATGAGATGAAGGTGATAATGTGTAAAAAGAAAAAAGAAGAGGGTGCCCACAATGTAAGCCATAATACTATGTTTGCTTTGCTCTGTTAATTTAAGGATGATTGTTTTCAGTTTACTCTTTTGGTTATGTTTGGGTTCTGAAAGTGTATGTAAACTTCAGACTGTAATTTGTTTCAGTCCCCTTTATGTTGTAAAAACTTGACCAATTATCTTATTATATTACTAAATCTTTCTATCTGTACTTTAGAGTTTAATAATAGGGTTCTAATTGGATAGACTACTCCCACACCCAACGATTTCAGTAGCTACTAGAATTAGGCCATCTCTTCTCCGGGGGTTTTTAATGCCCTTCAGTGTTAGTGAAGGGTTTAAGATGAGCCTGTATTTATAATAAAATAATAGAAAAATAATTAAAACATCTCAAATACAGGACATCATCCTGAACTCTTCACTAACATCTCAAAAACAAGACATGAAAAATCCAAGGGTTCATCCATAGTAGCTTTCAAACAGCACAGGATTCATTTCATGGATAGATCCAAGGGTGCATGCTCAAGTCGAGTTGACAGCATATGCAAGCTCAAGTTGAGTGATGACAACATATTGCAAAGCTCCAGCTATACTTCTATACTCTTTATGATTGTTTACAGGACTTCCTTCAACATTGGACATTTGATAGGTACTAACCATAGGGGTAGGCATACCATTAGCCTGATCAATATGATTGTCCTTAAGAGTTCATCTATATATTTATGTTGGCTTGAGGATAGTCCACCACTAGTGGTACGAGTTACTCCAATGCCAAGAACTAGTTTAGCAAATCATATCTTTGAGAGAAAATTCCGGGTTCGATTGATGCCCAAACTCATCAATTTTGGCAGCATCACTGCCAATTATGATGATGTCGTCCAGACAAAACCTTCACAAACAAAGAAGCATCGGATTTAGACTACTGATAACCCACAGATATTAGAAAATCCTTCAATTTGTTAAACCAAGCTCTTGGAGCCTGTCTTAGACAATATAGTGCCTTCGGACGCTTATAAACAAGTGGTTGTCCTTCTTTTTTGAATATATCCTGAAAGTTGTTCTATGTATACCTTTTCACGAAAAACACCATTTAAAAATGCATTGTTCACGTCCACCAGTCTCGTTTCGTAACAACAATGGAAACGAAGGTCTGAATAGTAACTGCTGGTTTCACAACTGGAATGAAAGTGTCTTAAAAATCACAGCTTGGAACTTGTGAACGCCTTTTGTAACTAGTCTTCATTTGTATTGAGCAACAAACCCATCTGGGTTTCTACAACCAATAGGCTTTCTAATAGAGGGTAATATGTCCAAGTTTGGTTTTGCATCAGGGCATCATATTCTACCTGGGTAGCCTGTCTGTATTATTTTCTTGCAATCCGGGGCTTTTATATATCTAGTTTAGCAGTCAAAACCTTGGACTTAAAAAAATATCGGCCTTGGATCTTGTACCCATAGAGTGTGTATTTCGAGGAGCAGCATTCTGAGTGATAGGAACTTCATCTCTGATTGTGGGAGCTGGTAAAATGGGAGTGATACCCTCTTCTAACATCACATGTACACTTTCAGGTATCGTATGGACATTGTCATTTGTTGTAAGGCTGTCTGAAGTAATGAAATCTGAGGAAGTAGAAGGAGAAGAGGTTAAAACAAACTAGCTTGGAGATATTATAGGCTTAAAAAATTGCAACGGTCCGAAAGTCAGTGGTGTCGAAAAACACGATTTTGGGATTATATTTTCGTAAATCGAATATGTGAATATTTTATTTAATATTTACGAGTCTAAATTAGAAATATATTAAGTTTCAATGTAGTAAATTTTGATGAATTGTTAATTAATTAAGATACAAATATTAAATCGTAAAAATGGTAAAAATTAATTGTTTTGACTTTTTAATTAATTAATATGGACCAATTAAGAAATTGAGCCATTAAAGATTAGTGTACGGTAGTGGAGGATGATGGAATCTATTAACTAACTTATGCCAAATTGGTTTAATGTTAAATAATTAAACTTAGGGTAAACTGTAAAAATAGTTACTTTTGTTTGTCTTAGGTTATATTTTAGTCACTTATGTTTGAAATGTTACGTTTTAGTCACTTATATTAGTATTTTATTACGAAGTGATCACTGTGTCGTTAAATTCCGTTATCTCCCTAACGGTAATCCTACGTGGCAGTCCAATTAGATTTTAAATGTCAATTTGAATTTTCAAATGGAATGAAAATAAATCTTTAATTAAATAAATTTAATTAATTAAAATTTTTAAATCCTAAACTTTAATTGAAAAACTTTAAACTCATTTCCACATACCTCTCTTTTTCATCTTCATCTTCTTCTCTTTTGAAATCCAATATCTTTAGTTACAAATTTGTTCAAAGCTTGAATCTTTAAAACCATTAACCTAATGATTCAATATTTTTTATTCCAATATCTTCTTCCCATTAAGTTTTTTTGGGTTAATGGGTTTCAAAGATTCTCAAAGCATTCAATATTTTTTATTCTAATATCTTCTTCCCGTTAAGTTTCTTTGGGTTAATGAGTTTCAAAGATTCAAGCTTTGAGACAGATTTGAAACTAAAGATATTGGAATCAAAAGGGAAAAAGATGAAGATGAAGAAGAGAGGTGTGTGAAAATGGGTTTAGGGTTTAAAAATTTTAATTAATTAAATTTATTTAATTAAAGATTTATTTTTATTCCATTTGGAAATTCAAGTTGACACTTAAAATCTAGTTGAATTGCCACATAGGATTACCGTTAGGGAGATAATGAAACTTAACGGCACAATGATCACTTAGTAACAAAATATTAACATAAGTGAATAAAACGTAAAATTTCAAACATAAGTGATTATAATGTAACTTGAGACAAACAAAAGTGATTATTTTTGTAGTTTACCCTTAAACTTAATTAGTGTAATTAGTGATCAATTAAGTTTAAACATAAGTATAAAAGACAAATTAAATTTATTTCATTCATTCTTCCTTCCTTCTCCAACCGTACATGCATAGAAACCCAATAAACGAACCATATTTTATTTCCAAGCTTTCAAGTTTCTTGTAATTTTGATATTTTTGAAATCTTGGGGAGCTTGATTTAGCCAGCCAAGGGTTTTGCAATACTGTTAAAGTTTATAGAAGTTACTGTTGATGAATTTTGAAGCTTTTAGTGTTGATATGCTAGTTTATAAGCTTAGAGATGAAAAAAGGACTAACTTGTAAAATGATATTTGTTAGTTTTGAGTTTAGGGACTAAAATAAAAATTAATAAAATTAACTCAAAATTTTTGTAACTATTGAGTTTGGAGGGCTGTATAAGGGTGTAATTGAAAATGGTTTGAAAATTGAAGCTTAAATGTTAAATAGTTATTTTTGTTTTAGGGATTAAATTGAATAAAATGTAAAAGTTATTTAAATTTTACAAATTGAGTGTGAACTTGTTGGTATATTGATGATTTGGCATGTTTCTATAAATTCGTAGCTAAAGACGACATTGAAACATAAAAAAGAACGAGGAAGGCAAAAATCAGTGATGAATAGCTCGAGTTTTTGTAAGTGTTTCCATAGTGTAACAATTATTTAATTTTCGAATTTTCTTTATTTTATGATATTATATATTGCTATGATTAACTAGTTGGTGACGAGTGAAACGATTTGGAAGATTTACGATTGAATACTGAAATAAGTTCCAGTATGAATAAATATATGAATATGGAGTGAATTATACTACTGTTGGGAATGATTTGTACAAAAGCCTTATGAATATAAGAATCGAGAAATAAAAATGTGTTGACTTTGGCCATTTGATAAGAGGTGAAGGTAATCGACGTATTGGTGGACAAGACTTGACAAAGCCATTGTCATCGGACAACTCGGGGTGGTAAGTCATTGTTATCGGGCAATCAAGGATTACATAAATGAATTAAAAAATCATCGTTTCTGGGCAGTCCGGGATGGTAAACCATTATTGTCGAGAAACCTAGGGTGGTAGTCATCATTGCCAGGAAATTCGAGATGACATAAATGAATTGAGAAACCACGCCGGGCAATTTGGAGTGGTACGCCATTGTTGCCAGGCAACCCGGGGTGGCAGTCATCGTTGCTCAACAACTTGGGATGACATTAAGAAGTGATCAAAGATGGATTTACGAGTCTGATAACTTCTGTTGAAGTATAATGCAAGATGATGTTCGTGATTATTGAAACCTAATGATAGGAAACTTTTATATTATAAAGACTTATGATTAAATGGAGTATTCTGTAGCATATTATATAGAGATACATGGTATTGTTGACTTATCATGAAATCTTACTCTTTGTGCGCAAGTTAGGTTCGTACCTAGTGTTGTCACTTTAAATATTTTGGTGGTTAATGAATGTTGAAAGTAGTTTGAATGTTTTTAGAGAGCGATTGTGTTTAACTTTGTCGTTGTTATTTTAAATGAATGATGTTGGTATGTATATAGGCTTGATATGTATAAGAGTCATTTTGAATGATAATGATTATGTTATGTGTGAACTACTTGTTCTTAATCATGAAATGCATATCTTGATTGCAAAATGGTTGATTTTGGATGATCATGAATTGGTCAAACTTGGATTGAATTGTTACTGATATATTTGTGGAAAATGTTGGAATATTCTTCTTTTGAATAAATTGTTTTTTTTATTGGATTGATTATTTTTCTGTTTGAATCGATTCATTATTGTTTAAATCGATTCTTATTGTTAACCTGATCTTCACCCTAACATAAATGCCTGCATGTTTGTTGTTACTTACAATAAATTTAAGAATCAATTGTTGCATGTATATGGTCTAGGTAAAAAAATTGGGTTAGATAACTTGATTGTAGAGGCTTATTTTTGTGTACACAGGCTAACACACGATCATGTGTCACACATGGGCAAGTGACACGATCGTGTATGTTGAAGCCCAATTCTGATCGGGCCTGGACTTTAGGTCAAATTTCTACTTTTGAATTCAAATTATTTTAGATTTATTTTTAAATTTAAAATTTACTTTAAATTTAAATTTAAATTTGTTTTAAATTTAAATTTAGTTTAAATTTGAAATAATTTGAAACTTAAACTAAAATTAAATTCAAAGTCCATTTACAAATTAATGTCCAAAATTACAAACCCAAATTACAATTTAAGGCCCAATTCAACACTTGAGCCTAAGCACACCCAAACACAAAAAACCATTATACTTAAACCCAAACCCAATTGCAAAGACCCAAAACAGAAACCCCTAAGCCTAATTTGCTTCCACTTATATCACCGCCTTCACCTCAGCCAACCAAGACACGCCACGTCAGCACCAGCATCACCACCACAAGCCACTTGCTTCTGCCATCGCCACTGCTACAGCCTCCACAGCTAATTGCAAAAAAGGAGATTAGACCAGCAATTAGTTGCATAAAACAAAACTAAATCATTGCACAAATGGCTATAAAGGCAGAATGAAACTTTGTAAAAGGGGTTACGAACTGACTGTTACACTCAAAAAATCAATACAACAAAGAGATTTTCAAAGTGTTTTACAAATCTAAATAGGAGAAATTGTTAGCAAGCAGAGACATTGGACCAGGCATAAGGCAACAGGTACAGATTCGAGTTAGAATTCAAAGCTGTAGTGCACAGAAACGTTCAGGTACCGTTTCAATATGAGTTTATTACCATTTATGATGCACTACTAATCATTCGGTCACCAAAATACATTAATGCATACATTAAGTATCTCACTATTGTTATTTAATAGATATATATATCTGTTTGGTTTTCAAAATCATAAATAGCATTAATAACAATGATAATGATAAATATTAATAATAATAATAACTACTTTTTAATAATAATAATGTTAGTAATAATATTAATAATAATAAACATCGTAATAATGACAGTATTAATTACTATTAATTTTTAATTAAAAAAAAGAAATGGAAAGGTCGATCGGTTATTGTCCTTTGATAGGAGCACACCGATCCGCCGTCCGCAGCCGTGGGAATGCCCCTTTGCATGCAGATCTACAATGGAAACACGAAAAGAGAGTAAAAGGAGTCAAAAAACACAAGCATAAAGCAAAAGGGAAAGGGGATAATAATTGATTTCGGTTTAAAATCAACACCAAATCAAAGAACTTTCGAAATTTGTTTCAGATCTAAATTTTTTTCATGTTTTAAGTGCAAGTTTTAAAGATTTAAAAAGAGAAAACGGGTTTTTAAAAGAAAGAGCAAAAGGGAAGAAATCTACCCTCGAAAGTCGCATGTGGAGGCACGTAATCGGTGTGTAGACGGAGGAGTGGTGGCGCACGACGACGGGAGTTGATCGGCGACGCGCCTTGGACGGAGGGGCTAGGTTCGACCGAACTTGAGAGAGATGAGAGAGTTTAAAAAACTTTTTTTTGAAAAAAGAATGAAAAATGAAAAAAAAAAACATAAAATGGCCTTTTACAGACCTTTAAAACGGCATCGTTTTGAGGGTTGAGTTTCAGCCTCAAAACGACGTCGTTTTGAGCTCTTACCCATGGTCGACCCAAAATCTGACCCGACCCGACCTACTATCCGCGTGTTTTTAATAAATGGGTTATTTATGCATTCGGTTCTTCCTTATTTTTTGATTGTTTCAATTTAGTCCTTTTGTACTTTTAATTAATTTCAAATTGGCCCAATAATTTTCAATGCTTTTCAATTTAATCTCTTGACCTTTTGAAAGCATTAAGAGCTCCCACGTGTCATTATTTTTGCTTATTTATGCAAATAGTCCCTCTTATTTTTAATTTGTTTTAATTTAATCCATTTTTTACCCCAAACTTTTCAAAATTACATTTGTACCCTCGAACTTCCAAAAATTCCAATTTTGACCCTAAACTTTCCAAAAATTACATTTTTACCCCTAAACTTCCAAAAATTCCATTTTAACCTCGAAACTTCCAAAATTACATTTTTACCCCTAAACTTTCCAAAACTTCAAAAAATTACATTTTTAACCCTAAAACTTCAAAAAATTACATTTTTACCCCTAACCTCCATAAAATTCCATTTTTAACCCCGAAACTTTCAAAAATTACCATTTTACCCTTAGATGTCCAAAAATTCTGTTTTTTATCTCGATTTTTCTAAAAATTACTGTTTTACCCTTGGATGCCTAAAATTATGTTTTAACCCTAAATTTTCCTAAAATTACCATTTTGCCCCCTCGAGAGTCCAAAATTACCATTTTGCCCTTGGGTATCCAAAAAGTCTCATTTTCAACTCCGATTACTCTATTTTTTCCTCCTCATCAATATTTGCATTTAATTTTAATTATTATGCACTCGTATTTTGTATTTTTTTATTTTTGCATATCATTTATCTGCTTAATTATCTTACTTCGTGTTATTTAATATCTATTATTAACTGCTCATTCATATCAAACTCACATATTTGTTTCCAAAATTGTTTTGATAAAAACTTTAAAATCGAGGCAATATTCTTTTATTTCGAGTTTCTAAAATTTGTGCCTTAACTTACTAGGTGCAATGTTTTTTCTTTAAATCGAAATAATTGAATACCCTTAATCGAGGCAATGTTTCCTTATCTTCGATTCTGAAAATTTGTGCCTTAACTTAATATGTGCAACCTTTTTTCAAATCGAGATAATAAAACATCCTTTTCCAAAATTTAAAAGGTTTACAACAAAGGAAAGCTCGTTATTTCTGGATCTCAAAATGTTATGTCCTAACTCACTGGACGTAACTTTCTTTCTCGATCACTTTGAAATAGTGAGACTTCCAAACAAAATTGGTTTCTTTTAAACATAACTCATGCATTCAAGGATCGTATTTTAAACTTTACTCGAGCCTTTAAATTTTACAAATTAAGACCCGAAAATAGTCAATATGATACCAATTTTGGGCGTATGAGAGTGCTAACCCTTCCTCATGCGTAACTGACTCCCGAACTCATTTTTTGGATTGCAAAGACCAAAATATTTTTCAAAACGAATTTCAAACATTTTGTGGTGATCCAATCACACCGAATAAAGGATGGTTTTCATAACATTAAAATAATTTTTGAAACACGTCGTTTTCATAAAAAGATGGTTTTGATAGCTTAACGACTCCACTGGGGATTTTTTTAAAAACAAACGAGAGTCAAGCCAAAATTGATTATTTTTTGGTCTTTTTTGAAAACTTTTAAAGCTTCAGTTTTGTTTAATATACGATCCTCGACATATTTGGTGCAACATTATGTGATATTGCTAGTGTAAATTTGCATATGATATTACATTTTTTAAGTGGAAGCCAGAAACTACTCCTTCGTGAGGTATTCACCTCCGTGTAGGATAGTGGATCACTTTTGGGATTGCAAAGTACCCTTGTTTTTGTGAAGTTTTCACTTCCGTGTAAACATGTGGGAAATGCGTCCCCCTAAACCGAACTCGTCCGGATGAGCCTGTAATGGGTGAGGATTGAGGAATCTGCTGGTTTGGGTACCCTTACTTTAGAGCCTAAAACCACATATAGTAAGCCGTAAGAACTTGCCTTAGAAGGAGTTATACTAAACCATTTTACAACCTTCCAAGACAAACTCTTAGGTTCTGTGCTATATATTGATATTTTTGTGTTTTTCTAACTTGTTTATTTTGTCTCTTTTTTGCATTGCATTTTATCATCATATAAAGGAAAGGTATAGACTCAAAAGTTCAGTTACTGATAAGAGAATCGATCATGGAAAACAAGTACCTTGATAAAGTGGAGGACAATATGGTCGTGAGCATGTGGTCGGAGGAGACTCAACGCCAAAAGGGGGACAGCTTAGTGGAAGGATATGAGTCAGAACTTTGGGATTATACCAGGATCAGTACGACTCAAAACAATGTGCTAGAATTGAAAGAGATATGGGATAGTTGGGATAACAACTTGAAGCTGACCTTTTATCAAGAATACGGAGATTTACCATACTTGTTTGAGGTTAAGGTAGACAAATTCCTCTTTCGAGCTTTAACGCAGTATTGGAACCCAGCCTACAGTTGCTTTACCTTTGGGAATGTAGACATGACACCGACGATAGAAGAATACACCACTCTACTTTGTTGTCCGAGAATCTCGATAGATAATGCCTATTCTAGAGCTCCAAATCTCCCGACTATTGTTAAAAGGTTAATAAACATCATCGGCATGAGCGAACAATGGGTTACAGTTCGGGTTAAGGTCAAAGGCGACAACAAATGAATCACGTGGAAAAGTCTACAAGATTTGATACTGGCTCATCCAGATGCAAAGAAAAAGGTTGACATCCTAGCCCTGAGTATCTACGGGTTGGTCATTTTTCCAAAGGCCTTGGGACATATAGAAGACGCAGTGATAGACTTGTTTGATCGGTTGAGTAAAAGAGTTACACCCGTCCCGGCTATATTAGCTAAAACTTTCAGATCCTTAAATGCGTGCAGAAAGGAGGGAGAGGGTCGATTTATTGCCTGCGCACCACTGTTGATGGTATGGTTTCATAGTCACTTCTGAAAAATAGAGAAAGTCTCCTATCAATACTTGTCTAAAGATTACTCCCCGTTGAAAGACTTTGTAGCTTCGCAAATATAAGAAAATTTCTCAGAAGAAAAGTGGATGGCCATACTCCAAAGCCTTAAAGACGAAGACATAGAGTGGCGAGCACCGTGGTTTGCTCCTGATGAAATATTGTATCGATGTGGAGACTTCGACTGGGTCCCATTAGCGGGAAGATAGAAAGCGACAGGATATGCATCTTTGCTGGTTTCAAGATAATACAGATCGAGACAATTCGTACCAGTAACTCAGGGGTTAACTCAGTATGAATTCGCGTACCGGGGAGAAAACAATAAGAAAAGGATTCAGGAAATCTCAAATGCATGGAACCAGGTTCAAAGAATGAAAGCATTCAGCGCCAATCCCATGATAATCGTAGAATATGATTGGTGGAGAAATAAAAGGATCAACGACAACATTCCTGTGCCTAACCCGGAGATTGTTCGCCCAATTGAAGAGCACTTGCAGGTTGTCCCGACTGAACTAGAAATAATTAAACAAGATTTTGAGAGGAAAAACGCTGAGATGAAAAAGATGATAGAAAAGCTGGAAGAAGAAAAGGTGCTTTTAGGATTAGACGTTGATGTTCAAAAGCTAGAAGCGGAGAAGTTGAGAAAAGGGAAGCATAAGGCTAAAGAAGATCTCAATAGCCTAAAGAAAGACTATAAAAAGCTTCGCTTGTCAATGAGGATTGCTGGTCTAGGAAAAACCTCAGAATAATGGCAACAAGAAATCTGGGAAGAGAAGAATAAAACAAGTCACTGGAAAAACAAGTTTCAAGATGCCCAGGTTCAAGAAAATGCTATGAAAAGTAGTCTTTTGGAAAGCCAAGCTGAGGTGACCGAATTAAAGGCCCGAATACGAGAATTAGAGGAATCCTTGTACAGGCATCGTAGCTGAAATTCAGTGATAGAGTTGAAGGCAAGCCGAGCTGAGATCGAGAGACTGAATAAGAGGGTGGAAGAATTAGAAGCCTCTTTGCAGAATAGTGAAATACGAATCGAGATTTTGGAGAGGACATTGGAGACAAATGACTGGCATCTTCAACAAGCTCAGAAAGAAGTTAGAGAGAGGGATTATGTTATGGGTGAGGCCTTAAATCAAGCCCGTGGAGTAGCCGATCATGTGCAAACCCTGGCAGTTGAAGCAAAAGAGTTAACCATACAATATGAGATGAAGACGGAACGAGGTCAAGAGCTAGCAAGACTCCTCAAGAAAGTTAAAGCTTTGAGCATCAAAGCAAAACCATTTATGTAATTTGCTTTATGTAAAGGAACTTGTTGTCTAAATGAAGTTTTCTAAATGAAAATTAAATTATAAGTCAATACCTTTCTTTTGCATTCACGCATTCTTTCGCATTGCATACTCACATTTTAACATAATAAATCTCATTAAATAAAATTTGAAACAATTAAAATCGAAAAAATAGAAAACTCACACCCTTACGGTACTCGGAGATCCATGGACCAGAGAATAGAAAGGTTAGAGCAATTACAAAAAGAAATGCAAGAACAAATGCAGGCTCAGTTGTAAGATCAGCTGGAAAGGGTTCAAAGGGATATGAGAGACCAGATTATCAAGTCTCAAAGCAACATAATCAATCGATTGACCCAACTATTGCGGGAGTCAGAAAAAAGGAAAAATCCCGCAGAAGGCCCAAGAGAGGAAAATGAAGATCCTAAATATCCCCCTAGTTTTACCCCCGTGCACCACCAAGTTTCACCGGAAACAAACTCACGCGGGGCTCCCATCTTCATTCGGACACAACCACAGCCCATTGGTACCTCAGGTCAAGCTGACTACCCGATTGGATCAGGGTTTAACCTAGGTGAAACTGTTGCTAACCCCATCAATCCCGTCTTCGATGAGATAATGGACGCAGAGAGAATAAAACTGGAAGTGTCCAAACAAATAGAGGAGCGAGACAAGTGGTTAGAGGATAAGGTCAAGGCAATGAAAGGGGCTGATACCTATTGTGGGATAGATGCAAAGGAACTAAGCCTAGTTCCAGACTTAGTGCTGCCTCCAAAATTCAAAACTCCAGAATTTGAGAAATACAATGGGACAAGCTGCCCAGAAGCTCACATTATGATGTTCTATCAAAAAATGATTGGATACGTCCATAATGACAAATTACTGATCCACTGTTTCTAGGACAGTTTGATAGGGTCCGCGGTAAAGTGGTACAATCAATTAACTCGTACAAAGATCAATTCATGAAAGGAACTGGCCCAGGCCTTTATAAAGCAATACGACCATGTTACTGACATTGCTCCGGATAGGATCACTTTGCAGAATATGGAGAAAAGGCCAAGCAAAAGCTTCAGGCAATACGCTCAACGATGGAGAGACATGGCTACACAGGTGCAGCCACCATTAATAGAGAAAGAGATGACCATGCTGTTCGTCCACACATTGAAAGCACCATATCTCAACCACTTGTTGGGAAATGCTACGAAAAGTTTCTCGAACATGGTTATGTCTGGAGAAATGATTGAAAGCGCCATTAAGAGCGATAAGATTGACGCGGGGGACAGTGGAAAAGGAATAGCCCTTAGAAGGAAAGAAGCTGAAGTAAACAACGTAGGCATGTATAAGCCAAATTATGCGAAGTCAAATATGATGATGCAATCTAAACCCCTTGCAAGCAATTATCAAAATCCACCAAAGTCAGAACCAAGCTCAAGAAGAAATACTAAAAAGATTCAGTTCACTCCTATTTTGATGACGTATAAAGAGCTGTACCAGTAATTATATGACCAACATGTAGTGGCCCCGTACTACACGGAGCCGGTACCACCACTTTTTCCGAAATGGTACGACGCTAATGCTCAATGCGAATTCCATGGAAGAGTAACCGAACACTTTATCCAAAATTGTTTCACTTTCAAGAAGGTAGTGAAAAGATTAATTAAGATGAAGCGGATAAGATTCGATGAGCCATCTAGACCTAATGTAGTCGGGAACCCTTTACCTGCCCACCCTGATCAGGGGGTGAATGCGATTGCGGAAGCAAAGGGTAAAAGTGTTAAGACCCATATCGAAGAGGTCAGATCACCTTTGAAATGGGTATGGCGTCAAATGATAGACAAAGGAGTGGTTGCGTAAAATGGTGGAGATGTGTTGATAACGGTCGGTAACTATTGTGACTTTCACAATGTTGAGGGACACGAGATTCAACATTGTATGGAGTTCAAGGTGCTGTTACAAAATCTGATGGACAGTAAAGAATTGGAGTTCTTTGAAGAAGAAGAAGACATGGGGGATATTTGTGCCTCCGAAGAAAAAGAGGTGAACAAACTTGATCGCCCTGTGGTAATTATCACTGCGTCCAAGAGTGCTGAAACAAGAAGGCAAGTGACACCTTGTGTTATCATGCGGAAACCTGCACCGTTTCCTTATAAAGATAGCAAGAGAGTCCCTTGGAATTACGGGTGTAATATAATAACACCCAAGGAGAAGCAACCCCAAGAAAATGTAAACCTTGTTACCCGTAACGAGAAATGCTATGACTTGAAAGAAGAGAAAAAAGAAGTTGCAAAAGGAAAAGCCTTAGCAATTAAGCCAAAAGAAAAAGAGACTGACAAGCCTGAGCCGGTAAATAAGCCAGTAGCAGAAAAAAGAAGCAAAAGAATTCTTGAAATTTTTGAAACACAGCGAGTACAGTGTAGTTGAGCTGTTACACAAACAACCCACGTGCATATCGATCTTAGCACTATTGCTAAGTTCAGAAGCCCACCGCAACGCATTAATGAGGGTGCTCAACGAAACGTATGTGACCAATGACATATCCGTGTGCAAACTGGATCGCCTGATTAACAACATCAGCGCTGACAATTTTATTTTCTTAAGTGACGATGAGATCCTGTCTGGAGGGATAAGGTCGACCAAGGCTTTGCACATCACCACTCGCTGCAAAGGGTATACCCTAGCCTGAGTTGTCATGGACAATGGCTCAGCTTTAAATGTATTGTTACTTGCCACACTGGAAAGATTACCAGTCGATAGCTCTTATATGAAGACATGTCACAAGTTAGAGCTTTCGACGGAACAGAAAGAAAAGTGATGGGCAGAATTGAAGTTTCGTTGCAGATAGGCCCAAATACCTACGAGGTGGACTTCTTGGTGATGGATATTAAGCCCTTTTACAATTGTTTATTGAGGAGACCCTAGATCCACTCGGCGGGAGCAGTACCATCCTCGCTTCATCAGAAGCTTAAAATGGTAACTGATGGAAGATTGGTTACAATAAATGCAGAGGAGGATATTATCGCATCTGTGACAAGTGATGCCCCGTACGTAGAAAAAAATGAAGAGGCGGTAGAATGTTCTTTTCGATCGTTAGAATTTGTTAATGCCACATTCATCGCAGAAGGAAGTAAAGTTCCTGAACCTAAGTTGTCACGAACCACGAAGATGGGGTTGCGATTGACAATTGGAAAATGGGCACTGCCAAGAAAAGGGCTTGGGAAATATCTGTAAGGGATAATCAATGTACCAGCGCCATTAAGAAAGTGGGACCGCTCCGGGCTGGGATACAAGCCAGATGTGAAGGAAAAGAAGAAAGAGATAGAAAGGAAGCGAGAGATGAGAAAAGCACGACAAGCCGGGGAGGAAATCAAATGGGAGCCGATGACCTTTCCCCATATATGAAAAACTTTCATTTTCGGTGGAATAAGGCTTGAAAAGGAAGAAAAACTGGAAATTTGTGACGGAGTTGGACATTAATGCCATCTCCGAAGAAGGTGAAGGAAGGAGCTTATCTCAAATTTTTTCGTACACACTAGGAAGCATTCTGGACAACTGGACGGAGGAGGAGCTCCCTATAGCCTTTAGGATCATTTCAAAGTAATATTCGACACATATCTATCGTTTTATGCCCGAGAGCGATAGAGATCTTTTGTAAAGGACATTTGACTTTTATCCATTAACTTAATGAAAAAGCATTTTGCTCCATTTTGACAAATATCTCTTTATATTCGTTCATTCAAATTCAAATAAATTGCTTACCCTTAACCTACACAAATTAACCATTCTTGAATTTTGTATACATACACTCATACTCATACCAAACAATCATTCTTAAATTTGCTTTGTTCATTGGACCACTCTCATTCTTTTGACAAATCCTTGGATATCAAGAATATGAGTAACACTAACTGTGAACCTCATTTCGAGCGAGATATGTGTCTCGAAGAACCTAAGGACTTTGAAGATGACCAAGATAGTAATTTATCACCTGATTTGCTACGAATGATGGAACAAGAGGAAAAGCAAATCTTGCTCCATAAGGAATTAGTCGAAACTGTGAGCATAGGGGAGGAAGATGAAAAGAAGGAAGTGAAAATTGGAACCAACATCTCGACAGAAACACGAAAATATCATATTGAGCTGCTCAGAGAGTTCAAAGATGTCTTCGCCTGGTCCTACCAGGACATGCCTGGATTAAATATCGATATTGTAGTCCATAAGCTCCCGATAAAAGAAGAATGCAAGCCTGTCCAACAAAAACTCTGAAGGATGCGCCCGGATGTGTTGCTAAAAATAAAAAAAAAGGTTCAAAAGCAGTTTGACACGGGTTTCCTCCAAGTGGTGAAATATTCAGAATGGGTTGCCAATATAGTCTTCGTCCCAAAAAAGGATGGAAAAGTACGTATGTGTGTAGATTACCGAGATTTGAATAAGGCCAGCCCGAAGGACAGCTTCCCGTTGCCTCATATTGATACCTTGGTAGACAATACGGCGGGTCATTCCTTATTCTCTTTCATGGATGGTTTCTCAGGATATAACCAAATAAAGATAGACTACCTTTGTCACAATGTGGAGGACTTTCTGTAATAAGGTAATGCCATTCGGACTTAAAAATGCAGGGGCAACGTATCAGAGAGCCATGGTGACATTTTTTCATGATATGATGCACAAGGAAATCGAGGTCTATGTCGATGACATGATCGTAAAGTTGGGAACTGGGGAAGAACATGTAAAGGTCTTGAGAAAGTTGTTCTTGAGATTAAGAAAATTCTAGCTCAAGTTTAACCCAGCCAAATGTACCTTCGAGGCCATTTCAGGCAAGTTGTTAGGTTTTGTGGTTAGCCAAAAGGAGATCGAGATTAATCCAGACAAGGTTAAAGCCATACAAGAATTACCCTCGCCTTGTACGCAAAAAGAAGTTAAACGTTTCCTCGAGAGTTTAAATTACATCGCTCGGTTCATCTTACAATTAACTGAGAAATGTGATCCCATCTTTCGTCTTCTTAGAAAGCACAATCTAGGTGTGTGGGGCGATGAGTGCCAAAGAACTTTCGACAAGGTTAAGCAGTATTTGTTTGATGCTCCAGTCTTAGTACCACCAAGTCCCAACAAGCCATTAATCTTGTACTTAGCAGTTTTTGAGAACTCTATGGGATGTGTCTTGGGCCAACATGATGAGACTGGAAAGAAGGAGAGAGCCATATACTACCTCAGCAAAAAGTTTACCGACCGTGAAGAAAGGTACTCCCCGATAGAAAAGTTATGTTGTGCGTTGGTTTGGACTACCCGAAGATTACGACAGTACATGCTATACCACACAACTTGGTTAATCTTGAAATTAGATCCTCTCAAATACATGATAGAGTCAACCGCGTTGAACAAAAGAATGGCTAGATGGCAAATCATACTGTTAGAATTTGATATAGTTTATGTAAGCCAAAAGGCAGTAAAAGGGAGTGCAATAGCATATTTCCTAGCCAGTAGAGCTCTGGAGGATTATGAGCCAATAAATTTTGACTTTCCAAATGAGGATCTAATGTATATTGCAACCACCGAATAGGGGACCGCGACAGAGCATCTTTGGCGATTAAATTTTGATGGTGCTTCATATGTCGTGAGCAATGGAATTGAGGCAGTTTTAGTATCGCCAGAAGGAGACCATTATCCTTTCACAAGTAAACTCGACTTCGATTGCAAAAACAATATGGAAGAATACGAGGCGTGCATTATGGGGATTCAAGCGCCATAGATCGAGGGATCAAGGTCTTGGAAATATATGGAGATTCAGCGTTGGTAATCTACCAGCTCAAGAGAGAATGGGAGACAAGAGACTCCAAGTTAATTGATTATCAAAATAAGGTCCTCGAATTGATCAAAGAATTCGACGAGGTTACACTTCAATATCTCCCACGTGAGGAAAATCAAATGGCTGATGCTTTGGCTACTCTAGCCTCGATAATAAAAGTAAACAGACCAGAGGATATAAAGCCTATTCGAATGAGCATTTATGATACTTCAGCCCATTGCTGCAAGATTGAAGAAGAGGAAAAAGAGGAACATCCGTGGTACTAAGACATCCTCCAATATGTAAAAGATCGTAAATACCCCGAAGGAGCTACTGAAAATGATAAAAGGACATTGAGAAGACTCGCAAACGAGTACGTCCTAGATGAGGAAATTCTGTATAAGAGGAGAAAGGATCAAGTGTTGCTAAGATGTGTTGATGCAATCGAGGTTAAGAAAATCTTAGAAGAAGTCTATGAGGGGATTTGTGGGACGTACGCTAATGGATTCAAAATGGCTAGACAGATCATGAGATTTGGATGCTACTGGTCAACTATAGAGAATGATTGTATCAATTATGCTAAGAAATGCCACAAATGCTAGATCTATGGAGATAAAATTCATATGCCTCCGTCACAGCTGCATGTCATGACTTCTCCATGGCCTTTTTCTATGTGGGGCATGAATTTTATCAGGCCGATTTCACCGAAGGCTTCTAATGGGCATAGATTTATCTTTGTAGTTATTGATTACTTCACAAAGTGGGTGGAAGCTGTTTCTTATACCAATGTCACAAAGTCAGCAGTTAGCAAGTTCCTGAAAAGGGAGATCATATGCCGGTATGGAATGCCAGAAAAGATCATATCGGACAATACATTGAACTTGAATAACAGCACGATATCGGAGATCTGTGAGCAGTTCAAGATCAGACATCATAATTCATCTCCATATCGCCCAAAGATGAATGGAGAAGTGGAAGCGGCAAATAAAAACATCAAGAAGATCATTGCAAAGATGATAGAAATCTATAGAGATTGACATGAAAAACTACCATTTGCCCTCCTTGCTTATAGGACTTCAGTCAGAACGTCTACTGAGGCAACATCGTTCTCACTCGTATATGGGATGGAAGCCTTTTTACCCATCAAGGTGGAGATTCCTTCTCTCCGAGTCATGTCAGAGCTAAATTTGGATGAAGCAGAATGGGTCCAAACCAGATATGATTAGCTGAACTTGATTGAAGAAAAAAGGTTAATAACCCTCCGTCGTGGTCAGATGTACCAAAAGCGGATGATGCGAGCATACAACAAAAAGGTCTGTCCTAGAGAATTCCACAAGGGAAATCTGGTATTGAAGAAAATACTCCCAATACACAAAGACTCTCGAGGAAAATGGATGCCCAATTGGGAAGGGTCGTATGTGGTGAAGAAAGCTGTACAACCCAGTGAATTCAAACTCGATGAAGAAATATTTCACCTAAAAAAAACAAAAAAAAACGGAGAGACCCGAATGAAAACCCGTAAAAAGAGCATCTTGGAACCAAAGGGGTTTTGAGTTGAAAACCCAAAAAGGGCAACTCAAATGCAAAACAATGGCGATCAATTGTTCCTTCAAATGTGACAAGATAGAGGAATTTTACATCTTGGGGCATCGACGAAGTACTCTAGAATCTCCAGATACATATTAAGCAGAAAGATGACCCTTAGATCAGAGAAACTCATATTTGATATCTAGGGGTCTAATACTGTTCCTTGTCATTGTTTTGTTCCTTGTAAATATTCGGCATTTTTCTTTCTTTAGCCAGCAATTCTTCAAGTTTAGACTTTAATACAATCTCATTCTTTCCCACACCATCCAAGTATTTTCGTACCAAGATAATGAATAATAGACTAAAATCGCATGAAAAAGCAAGGATCTACGAGTATTATTTTGGAAAATTTCTAAATAATACAAGGACTCTAAACAAAACTGTCAGTTAAAAGAATCAAACCTAGAAAGAACGATTCAAATTGAAAATCTGCCAAGTTAGATTCGAGAAAACGTCAAGAGATGATTCCAAAGCAGAAGAAACTAATCTTTGAAAAATTGAATCATGCACATTCATTTTAGTTAGGAGCATTTTGACTCATTCTAAGCATGACATCCTAAACAAATTTGGCCTACCTAGAGGCCCATTTGAGCATATTCTACAGGTCTCAGCACCATGAAATACAACGGGAAAGATCTAAGACCGCAACTGTTGATCCAGTACCGTAAAGATACAAAAGGGAAAGGTCTAAGTCACAACAGGCGAACCGTGTACCTCAGAAGACACGAAGGGAAAGATTAAAGACCACAACGGCGGATCCAGTACCACAAAAACACGACGGGAAAGATCTAAGACCGCAGTGGCGGGTCCAGTACCGCGAAGCATGAAGGGTAGGATCTAAAACCACAACGGCGGATCCAGTACTGCGAAGACGAAGGGAAGATCTAAGTCACAATGGCGGATCAAGTACCACGAATATTTAGAGGGAAAGGTTTAAGTCGCAATGGCGAACCCGATACCTTAGAAACATGACAAGAAAGGTCGAACCCACGGCGGTGAAACTTCTACCTTGAAGTCATAGTGGATCAGATCAAAACTACAAAGGCAGTTGGATAACGGATCTTACTCTCCCCGCAATCGCAGTGAAGTAGAATGGAGCTACAAGTCAAGTACTATCACTGTAAAGTAATCAATGGTGGAGCCAAGATTCAACATGATTGAACAAAATTGGTCTTCTTTTTACCTTTGCTTCATTTCTGTTACACAACAATAAGCAAAGAGGGGCAACCGTTGAAGCCCAATTCTGATCGGGCCTAGATTTTGGGTCAAGTTTCTACTTTTGAATTCAAATTATTTTACATTTATTTCTAAATTTAAAATTTATTTTAAATTTAAATTTAAATTTTTGTTTAAGTTTCAAATTATTTCAAATTTAAATTTAAATTTGTTTTAAATTTAATTTTAGTTTAAATTTGAAATAATTTGAAACTTAAACTAAAATTAAATTCAAAGTACATTTACAAATTAATGTCCAAAATTAGAAACCCAAATTACAATTGAAGGCCCAATTCAACACTTGAGCCCAAGCACACCCAAACACAAAAAACCATTATACTTAAGCCCAAACCCAATTGCAAAGACCCAAAACAGAAACCCCTAAGCCTAATCTGCTTCCACTTATATCACCGTCTTCACCTCAACCAACCAGGACACGCCACGTCAGCACTAGCATCACCACCACAAGCCACTTGCTTCTGCCACCGCCACTGCTACAGCCTCCACAGCCGACTGCAAAAAAGGAGATTAGACTAGCAATTAGTTGAATAAAACAAAACTAAATCATTGTACAAATGGCTATAAAGTCATAATGAAACTTTGTAAAAGGGGTTACGAACTGGCTGTTACATTCAAAAAAGCAATACAACAAAGAGATTCTCAAAGTGTTTGACAAATCTAAATAGCAGAAATTGTTAGCAAGCAGAGACACTGGAACAGGCATAAGGCAACATGTACAGATTCGAGTTAGAATTCAAAGCTATAGTGCACAGAAACGTTCAGGTATCATTTCAATATGAGTTTATTACCATTTATAATGCATTACTAACCATTCAGTCACCAAAATACATTAATGCATACATTAAGTATCTCACTATTGTTATTAAATAGATATATATATCTGTTTGGTTTTCAAAATCATAAATAGCATTAATAACAGCGATAATGATAAATATTAATAATAATAATAATTACTTTTTAATAATAATAATGTTAGTAATAATATTAATAATAATAAACATCGTAATAATGACAATATTAATTAATATTAATTTTTAATAAAAAAAAGAAATGAAAAGGTCGATCGGTTACTGTCCTTTGATCGGAGCACACCGATCCGTCGTCCGCAGCCGTGGGAACGCCCCTTCACATGCAGATTTGCAATGGAAACACGAAAAGAGAGTAAAAGGAGTCAAAAAACACAAACATAAAGCAAAAGGGAAAGGGGATAATAACTGATTTCGGTTTAAAATCAACACCAAATCAAAGAACTTTCGAAATATGTTTCAGATCTAAAAATTTTTCATGTTTTAAGTGAAAGTTTTAAAGATTTAAAAAGAGAAAACGAGTTTTTAAAAGAAAGAGCAGAAGTAAAAAAATCTACCTTCGAAAGCCGCATGTGGAGGCTCGTGATCGGTGTGTAGATGGAGGAGTGGTGGCGCAAGGCGACGGGCATTGATCGACGACAGCAGGTAGCGACGCGTGATCGGCGACGCGCCTTGGACGGAGGGGCTAGGTTCGGCTGAACTTGAGAGAGATGAGAGAGTTTTAAAAAACTTTTTTTTTGAAAAATGAATGAAAAATGAAAAAAAAAAAAAAACCTAAAATGGCCTTTTAAAAACCCTCAAAACGACGACGCTTTGAGGGCTGAGCTTCAGCCTCAAAACGGCGTCATTTTGAGGGCTGAGCTTCAGCCTCAAAATAGCGTCGTTTTGAGGGCTGAGTTTCAGCCTCAAAACGGCGCCGTTTTGAGCTCTTACCCATGGCTGACCCGAAATTCGACCCGACCCGACCTACGATCCGCGTGTTTTTAATAAATGGGTTATTTATGCATTCGGTCCTTTCGCATTTTTTGATTGTTTCAATTTAGTCCTTTTTGTACTTTTAATTAATTTAAAATTGGCCCAATAATTTTCAATGCTTTTCAATTTAATCCCTTGACCTTTTGAAAGCATTAGGAGCTGCCACGTATTATTATTTTGGCTTATTTATGCAAATAGTCTCTCATTATTTTGGTTTATTTATGCAAATAGTCCTTTGACTTCAAGATGCTTGAGAGGTTGCCACGTGTCACTTGTTTTTGGTTTTATTGCCTTGGAGGTCCCTAAACTTTCAAAAAAATTATATTGTTACCCCTAAACTTTCCAAAATTCCATTTTTAACCTCAAACTTTTAAAAAATTACATTTGTACCCCCAAACTTCCAAAATTTCATTTTTAACCCTAAAACTTCCAAAAATTCCATTTTGATCCCAAAACTTCCAAAAATTACATTTTTACCCTCAAACTCCCAAAAATTCTATTTTTAACCTCGAAACTTTTGAAAATTACATTTTTACCCTGAACTTCCAAAAATTCCATTTTTGACCCTAAAACATCCAAAAATTACATTTTTACCTCGAACCTCCATAAAATTCCATTTTTGACTCCAAAACTTTCAAAAATTACCATTTTACCCCTGAATGTCCAAAAATTCTGTTTTTGATCCCGATTTTTCTAAAAATTATCGTTTTCCCCCTGAATGCCTAAAATTCTATTTTTAACAGCAAATTTTCCCAAAATTACCATTTTTCCCCCTCGAGAGTCTAAAATTACCATTTTCCCTAGGTATCCAAAAACTCTCATTTTCAACTCCGATTGCTTTATTTTTTCTTCCTCATCAATATTTGCATTTAATTTTAATTATTATGCACTCGTATTTTGTATTTTTTTTATTTTTGTATATCTTTTATCTGCTTAATTATCTTACTTCGTGTTATTTAATATCCATTATTAACTGTTCATTCATATCAAACTCACATATTTGTTTCCAAAATTGTTTTTATAAAAGCTTTAAAATCGAGGCAATATTATTTTATTTCGAGTTTCGAAAATTTGTGCCTTAACTTACTAGGTGTAATTTTTTTTCTTCAAATCGATATAATCGAATACTCTTAATCAAGGCAATGTTTCCTCATCTTTGATTATGAAAATTTGCACCTTAACTTACTAGGTGCAACCTTTTTTCAAATCGAGATAATCAAACATCCTTTTCCAAAATTTAAAAGGTTTACAACAAAGGAAAGCTCGTTATTTCTGGATCTCGAAATGTTATGTCCTAACTCACTGGACGTAACTTTCTTTCTCGATCACTTTGAAATAGTGAGACTTCCAAACAAAATTGGTTTCTTTTAAACATAACTCATGCATTCAAGGATCGTATTTTAAACTTTACTCGAGCTTTTAAAATTTACAAATTAAGACTCGAAAATAATCAATATGGTACCAATTTTGGGCGTATGAGTGTGCTAACCCTTCCTCATGCGTAACCGACTCTCGAACTCATTTTTTGGATTATGAAGACCAAAATATTTTTCAAAACGAATTTCAAACGTTTTGTGGTGATCCAATCACACCGAATAAAGGATTGGTGGCGACTCCCATTTTCTAACATTAAAATAATTTTTGAAACACGCCGTTTTCATAAAAAGATGGTTTCGACAGTGTACTCTGTATGTTTAAGATGATTTTGGCTAAATACGATCTCAGTCTTTCACATGACTTGGTTAGACGACCGTGTGAATATTTGTAAACATTTAGGTTCACACAACCTGACGACATGACTGTGTGACTCTGTTTTGCATGACTTCGGTCTATGACAAAACTTGGATACACAATTTGTAAGATTTTGTTGCTGCTTGGTTTAGATCAAATAGACGCTGCTATGAACCTCGTTTAAAATATTCTATAAAATCTCGAAATTGTTCAGCACACATATTCAAATATTTTTCTTTACATCTCAAAAATTCTCTAAAGAGTTAAGGCTTTAACCCTCAACTCTAAAATAATCAAACTAGCGTAATTCAAGGTCATTTGAGTGAAGCATTACGGTAAATAATGATTTCCTCTCTAGACTTAGGCAAGGTCTTCTGACTTGACTAAACAAATTCAACATTTTCCTATAGTAGCTTCATCATCTGAAGCACAATTATTAAGAAAAAACTCGAATCATCAAATTCTTAAACGTTGTAGGGGAATTAGTTAATTTGTAAAGCTTCATTAAAACTCATAATATCCATAACAGGTTCTAAACGTTGTTTTCAGCACATCCATAACTTTAACTCATAATTGATAATAATCAAATCGGTAATTTGCCTTCGAGAACATTATAGCAATTTTCAACTGATCGAATAGATCATGAATACGAAACAACGAATGTTTATTCTTTATTGTGACTTTATTCAACTACTAGCAGTCTATATACAAACCCATCAACCTGTCTTTCTTTTTCACAAAACAATACAAGTGTGACCCCAAAGTGATATACTTGATTGAAAAAACTTTCGTTAATCAATTCTTGTAATTAAGCTTTTAGCTCTTTTAATTTGGTTGGATTAGCAATCAAGATCAGAGCAATCCCTAACATTAATTTTATAACCAACTTTATTTCTAGCTCTAGTTGTAAACTCGAAAATTCCTCAAGGAAAACATCTGTAAACTCGTAAATTGACAATACTTGATCAACTTTCAATTCAGATAGTCGAAAATCCAAAATATAAGTTAAATACGCATCACAACCTTTTTGGATCAATTACTTAGCAGACAGTGTTGAAATCATATTCGAATCACAATTAGACTTATCAAATTTAACAATCAGTTCATCGTTCTACCATCTCAAACAACTCTATTTTTTAACGGCTATTTACTACAACACCATGGACAATAAATCAATCTATTCCCAGTATAATATTAAATTTGTTACATGGCAGTAACCTTAATTTAGTAAGAAAATAATAGCCCTAAGTTTTTAGTGGACACTATTTACAAATCAGATAAATTATAACACGTTTTCCCGAAGAGTTCGTTACTTTAACGACAAATGTTGCCTCCACCAATAAACTCCTTTCTATTACTAACACAATACATATATGTATCTTAATCTTGAGTCAATTAATGCATATACTGTAACATTAAAGATAGAAAAGGTACCCGTAATAACATCAGGAGTTGATGCCTCCTAACGTGCCCGGATCGTATAAGCTTTGACAGGATCTCGAGCTTTAGATCGAACTACTATGTCTCAGGTCTCACCTCTACTGACTCTTGCAGTACCACTATTCCCTGGTCGTCTACCTCTAGAAGAAGTAACAATAGGTTTTACATTCTGGTCTCTATTTAACTCAGTTCGATTTAGCCAGTCTTTCTTAAATTGATAGGGAAATCCACAAATAAAACATAATCCGTCTTTCAAACTACACACTTCAGAGGGATTTTGGCCACAATTGTTACATTCAAGTCAATTTACATTTCAAACACTAAGACATTGGTTACTAAAGGCATTGGTGATCTCATACTATTCTGTTTCTTTCGGTCTTTGTCAAATAACCTTGATGGTGTTGAAAAACAACTACTCGATTCTTTCATTTTCTTTTGTGGGAGAGCTGAAAATGTTATAGGTGTGGTATGTTTACTGAAGTCATGAGCTTTCGTTTCATACCATTTCATGTGATTGTATACTTATTTTATATTTTGAGCTCGAATTGAGAAAATTACGAACTCTTAAATTTCTAATGCACCAACCAACAACTTGATCTCATCGTTTAAACCATATTCAAAGCGAGTACACATTTCTTCCTCAATTAATACAATTTCTCAGACATATTTACTAACCTGAACAAACTCACACTCAGACACTACAACTTATCTATTTCCCTATTTCAATTCAATGAATTTCTTTTTCTTCTTTTCAAGATATTGCTTGTAGACGTATTTCTTTTGAAACTCAATTTTAAAGAATTCCCTGTTAACTCATTCTTCCGATATAACCGTAATTGAAGTCGACCACTAATGAAAATCCTCCTCTTTTAACAGTGACTCAGAAAATCTCAAATAATCTTAGGAAAGACTCAAAATTTCATCTGGAACTCTCTTTATGTGTTTTCTAACCAGTAATCGACTCTGGTCAAATCATCATTCATTTTACCGTTAAACTCTTTGGCTACACACTTTCAAACTTTATCAATAAAAATCTTGTGAATATTCTATAGTATAAAAGTTTGAGAACGAGGGGTAGAGGTCGTTAAGCCATTGTATTAACTCTCAAATACACATTAAACATACCATTTATCATATTGAAAAAGATACTATGAACTTTTTATCTAAACCCTTAAAACTCAGGCATGTTATGCACATCCCCTTGATCCATGGTTGGAACATAACTCTGTACATTGTCAAAACCTGTTTGATTAGATTCAGTTGACATCTTTAATCTATAAGGGAACAATTCAAATTGTTTGAAAGTCATCACACTATCACATGTTATAAAGTGACATGTTTCTAAACTCAATACATATTACTTCCAGTTTGAGAACCGACTAAATTGTAGCTCTGATACCATTAAATGTAATACTCCTAATCCGTATTCGTTACCGAATTAAGGTTACTGATTATCACAGCACAATTCAAAACATTTAACTTCAAACAGAGATAATTATTCAATTTTAATACTAACATTCAATTACTCATTAAACATTTATAGACTAATTCTACTTACAAGCCCTAAATCGATCGTACGAGGCATTAAAAATAGTTTGGGAACATTCAAGGAATGATTTGAAGCAAAATAGAAAATTGTGGAAAAATTTAAAAAATTTGAAAACAAGGGTCACACGACCGTGTCATAGACCATGTGCTAGACCGTGTAACTTATTGACTTGGAACACACGATCATGTAAGGAGACAACGTGCAACACACAACCGTGTGATAGCCCATGTCTCAGGCCATGTGCATCCTAAATGACCCCTAGTTCAAGCCAATTCCACATCCATTTCTTAGACACTAAATCAAACCTTTTCAATTACTTTCATATGGTTAAAACACGTTCAAACATACCTAAATCATGTCAAAATTATTCATCCTATGTGACCAACCAATATGCCATCAATTGACATCATAATTCTAACATTAAAACATAATTCATTCAAGTGCAACTACTTAACATTTCATACTTCTTCAAATATCAAATATCAAATGTACGTCATTTATTATGACCTAAATGACCAATCAAGATTTACCAAGTTACCTAAGCATTTATACCAATTCAACCATTCAAAATGAATTTAAAGCCAAAAACATACCGTTGCAGTCATACACCACAATAAACCAAAGTACTAGTCGAGATTTACATCAATATACACATCTCATACTTCAAGTAACACAAAATATAACCAAAGCACTATTTACATGCCACTTATAATCTAACCAAAGCGAACAATTAGTTACCGAATAAGTTTTCGGATAGTTTGATCTTCAAAAGCAATCCAATCGATAGCTCATATCCGACGATCTACAAGGAAGCAACAACCAAAATGAGGTAGGTTTGCTTAAAGCTTAATAAGTTCGTGATAAACTTGAACTTGAACTTACCAAAAAGGATGAAATAAAACATTTTACGAGGTAACTCAATAACCTGATCACGAGTTCATTAATTACCTATATACATCACAAATCTCACCTGGTAAGTGAGTTCATATATAAAACATGTAACGTTATCGTGTTTTCAACCACATATACCCATAAACATATTTGGTACATAACTCAGTCATCACATATTCACTTAACATTTATTATCTTTATTTCAAGTATTCATTTCAATTATTCTTTTTCACATATTTATAATTCTACAAATACTTTGTATAAACACTTCATATAACGGTTCGGGGTGTGGGGGGAGTCACACCGGTGATGGCATTACTGAGCACGACAATGGCCGTCTGGTGGTCGACCGATGGTCAATGGTTGTCGGAGGAGGTTCTTCGATAGTAGAGCAATGAAGAATTAGACTCCTAGTGAGACTCTATCGAGTAACTTGATATCAAATTAACTTTTCGAAAGATAATATTGTTTTAATGAATTTAATTTAATATTTTATCTAGATAGTATTTTATTAATTTAATATTAATATGAAATATTAAATTTAATTTAATATTTATCTAAATAATATTTTATTAATTTAATATTATTGTGATTAATTCTAATCCTAGTTGAACTCTCTCCAAACTCTCCCTATATAAAGAGAGTATAGGTCATTATTCTTATACACTTGAATCAAGAAAAATTGTAAAGAGAAAATTCTCTGAAAAAATTATTTCAGAATATTTCTAGAGATATTCTTGTTATTTACAACTTGAGCCTAGAAGTTTAGAGAAATTGTGAATTTGCCTCACTCGTAATTTTGTAAAAAAAAAATTTGATTCGAAGGGAGCCCTCACTCGACAAACATGAGCTTGAGGATAACAGAGAAGATTACTCGATTGAATTGTTCATCCTTGATGAATCTTGAATATACAATTTTGATTAAGTATTTAATACTTTAAATAATACAATCAAATTCTTGTTTTTGAAAAAAAAAATTAAAACTATAATTTTCCCTTAAACTTATTTTTCGCTGTATTTTTCGAACCCACCCTGAAATAAACTATTTCCATTAACAAAGAAAAGAAACTTTATAAGTTTTATCATACAACCCATAAGCCTCCAGAAGCAATTCTTCAAATTGAAAAGAAGTCGATAAGGATTGAACAACAATCCTTATTGATAAGTGTGTACTTTCTCAATTATTTATAATAAATCTCATCTTGAATTATGTTATTTTATATTATTAATTATTTTTTGTACTTATATTTTATTTATTATGTATTTAAAGAATAAATTAGAGAAAATGGAGCTTCAAATTGATTTTTAACAAGTTTTTGCGGATTAAACTTTTAATACAATGCAACTTTAGTATTCTGACTATAACTTGAGCTATAAGCCTCCGTTGATTTAGCTAAAGTTATTTCAAAGATTGAACCCCAAAAGTGTCAGGAAAACATTCGAATCTGGCTTGAAAGTTTTACGCGAAAATTGTCAAAAAATCTAGAAAATTTTGTTTTATTTAATTAAAAGCACTTTTGTATTTTCTCCATTATATTATTTTTGTCTTATAAACAAATATCATTTAGTTAATTTTTAGAGAGACTGTGATGTAGCCGTTTTTATTTTATTTTATTTTATTATTTTATGAGTTTTTAAACCTTTTTTTCTAGTAAAATTTTTTTTTTTTTTAAATTTGATTTAATAAATTCATAAGGCTTATTTACCATTTAATTCTTTTTTGCTCTTTGGTTTTCACACATCTTCTGTTTTAATTTATTGAATGTCTTGCTAATATTCGTAGCTTAGAACGATTGTTTTGTCAATTAGAATAATTAAACTTATAATTGTTTAATTCATTCTAATACTGGTGATGACTTGCATAATTTATTTATTTCGTAGTTTACGTTTATGTGGTGTGGGTTTGTGATCTAATTCAAATTAACCCTATTGAGGTGAGTTCATTGATTAGGATTAGGTCTCTCTCATTCTTAATGTTGTTGATAAGTTAAACCTTGGATTCTAAATTATAGGGTTATTTATCGTTTAGAGAAGTAATTTCAAACGAATTGTCTCTTCGTTACTAAATGGGAAGGAGAGATTGGTTACCCGATGCCGAGTCAACAATTAGAACTAATTTACTAAAAGTATTGAAGACACCTTTGTATGGATGATTGAGTTCATAAATCAAACAAAGATTTACTTTTGGCTAAAACTTTTTCATTTTGATTTTCCAAAACTTTTAATTATTGTTAACTTCAATTTAAATTTAGTTTTTAATTTAACTTAATTTTTTTATTTCATAAAAACCCCCTTTCCATTTTACTTTTATTGTTTTTTGCTTGGAGAAATTAAGTTATTATCTATCTTTGTGAATATGATCATATTTGTTGGTTCTATTAATTACTCTTATTCAAATAAATTTTATTTTTTGGACCTCAACAGATTTATAAATTTTTACATCGTGCCGGTGATCAAACTCGAATCGTCCATTCAAGTAACCAATAGATGTGGCTCACAATATGGTTGGGTCAAAAATGCCAAAATCAACCATTTGACTGTAGCAAGCCTAACAACAACGACCTCTTTGAATATCACAAAGTACAAATGAAGATAATTACTGGTTCTCAACATTGTCCAAACGAGACATGGAGAAGTCAAATCTTCCACCAAATCCTTATAGTTTAGTGTATATTATAAATTATTAATTTATATTATATGAAAATTAAATATTTTGTATTATAATATAATTATTAGAAAAATATCAAGTTATTTAAATCTAGAAATTTAATAAAATAAAAATGCATAATGTTAGTAAAAGATAAGTAAATATATAAAATCATTCCATATAAATACAAATAATATATTTTTAATTAATTAAGAAAAATATAAACCAATCTAAAAAAGGTTGGAGTTAATATAAACTTGACGTCACGTTATGACGTGTTAAGTGACATTTTTGTGGAGGTTTGCTTCCATAGGACCATTACAATTGAAAATCAATTTGATTCTTCCTTTCTCAATTTTTTTTTGGTGAATACCCTACCGTGTCTTATATGACGTTTTAAATGATATTCTTGTGGAGGAGGTTTGCTTCCACAGGACCTGTACTATCGAAAATCAATTAAAATACCCCACCTTGTCTTATTTGATTCTTCCTTCTCAATTTTGTTTTTGGTAAGTACAAGTGAGATTATCAAAGTTTCGATCAATTTGGCCAGACAGTACTTTTCAGTCTCGAGTGGGGAATCGATAGGGAGTGGCACCACACCTCTTGAGAACCAAATTGGTGGAAAACAATTTTTTCTCAACACAGACGGGGCAATACAACTCGATTCAGGGAACGTAGCAATTGAGAGACTTATTCGCGATGAAAAAGGAATGTGGATCTCTGGATATAATAGATTCATCAGGAAATGCTTCATTTTCAATGTAAAATTGTGGGCAATCTTAGATGGACTCAAGCTCATTCAACGAAGAGACCACGACAAAGTCATAATCCAATCTGACAGCTTAGAAATTGTTAAAGCCATCCAAGGAAGAGACCCTTCTAACTCAAACTTAGCTTTAATCAGAAGAATTCAAAACATCCTAGCGCAAGAGAAGCCATGGCTTTTAACTTTCATCCCTCGAGATCAAAATCAAGTTGCAGACTGCCTTGCTAAACTTGCCTTGGCTAAAAAAGGAGATATGCAAATCTACGACCTCCAACCTACGTCAACCCTTGGTTTCTTATAGACTGATAAGACAAACAATGTTTTCACTTTTCAGAACAATGCGATGTAATTGTTAATGGTTTTTCCTTACAAAAAAAAAAAGCTCTAACAACTATGCGACTGGTACGACTCAAATTTAGGTCTCACCTAAGGTAATGAACATTCTTAACTATTAGGCCAACACACGGGGTTCTTCTCAATTTTTAATTTAAGTTCTTATCCAACATCTTATTAGTATATTTATATTTTGGTTATTTAATTTTAAAAAGTTACAAAATAGTTATTGAATTATTCAAAAGTTTTCATTTAAGTCACTCGGCTGATAAAATAACTATTGTATGATCTTCTCTGTTCTCATTGTTTGTACCAATCGAAAGTTCTATTACCTTTGCTTTCCTTCGGTTCAATTTTTTTCATGAAACAAATTCGAACATCACGAATTACGAACCAGAATCCAAACAATTTTTTTTTTCTGATATTTGAACTGGCCGTTAAATTAACTTGGATATAAAGTATGTTCTTCTACTCGTCAATGAAAATTGATTTATCTTACCGATAATTGAATTGTTACTTAAAAATTTACTAGCTAGACTTAAAAAAAAAAAACTTAATAACTAAATAATTCAAATTAAAACTTTCGAATATTTCAATGATTTGAACAAAAATTTTCTAATAAATTAATGATTTTTTTGTAATCTTTTTGAAATTAAATTATTTAAAATGTAAATTTATTAATAATTTAATAGTTTTGAGGGTAGGTAAATTTATTTTGTCTCATTTGAAATGTGTACTATTGGGGATGGCTGGTAGGCTCGTTTGTCACGTTTTCAACGACATAATTCATAGAAAATAAGCACCACGCGTCTCTTATCAGTGTTTAGCCGCCCTTGAAAACCTAGCAATCATCCTCTTCAGGAAACAATACAGTTACGTGCAACAAAGTTGAAATATTTGATAGTTAATACTCTGCGCTGCTCACTTTCTTTGTGGTTTTAGCCTTCCACTTTGCAAAATAACGATTTTTTTTTGTTTTATTTATTTGGTTTAAAAAAATGAAAACTTTTGGAGTTCTCTTGTTTCCCGTTGACTCAACCGCTGATTCGCTGAATTTTTCTTTAACAAACATTTTATTTCATTAATAGGAAGAAAATACAAGCCATCCACTGGTTGTATATCTTAGATTTTTCTTAAAAAATTATTAATAACGTAATTACAAATTATTTTAAAAATATTTAACTAATTTAAGATTATTATATTAATTTTAAAATATTTAATATTAAAATAATATAAAAAATCATCGTGGTTGCAATATTATTAATAATTTATTATAGGTTATTTATGTTATATATATTGTGATTGTGCTCTCTCTAATAACATATCATTATGAAAGCTATTCGACAAGTGCTCATCTAATTATCTTGTTATAAGTGTGTTACCTTATTAAGATATCTTTAATCTTTTTTGGGGATAAATTTGTTCTCTCAATATGATCTTATTCTATCACATGGTAACCATTACATATTCCTTCATGAAAAGTGAATTACTACCAAAAAGTTATTAAGTCATTCATCAAAAAGATGAATGACTCGTGCTCACTATCACTTTTCATCTATCATGTAATGCAAATGAAAGAATATCATTTACCCATTTCTTAGGGTATGAATTTCACTATTGTGAATTATGCTAGATACTGTAGAAGTTGTATACCCAACACATCAGCTTTCGATTCCTTATCTATTTGAACTCAAGCTTTTATTTACATCAAAGTATACGAGTCACACATATATAGCCCATCATCCACTCAAGATTAAGATATGTCACACTATGAACGTCACAAGTGAATAAATCCATAAATGGATTTAGAATCTATTCTACTTGGGTTCTATCCGATGTACTGTTAGTCTAGTCAGTCACATCTATGTCTCTATCTTCTAAGAGTCATCTGTTCCGATGCATAAGACAAAACATCTCCCCAATTGATAGACGACATATTAATCTTTCAACCAGTTTCCTCATTTTCGATTAGACTAAGGACATGTTTAAGTTCATTTACTAAAATAAGTTGTCTTTTTGTATTATGATTCGATCATATAATACCGCTTAGTATTAGTTAAACATTAGATAACCAATGAGCTAATATTTGCTTCCATTTTTCTTTGCATACAAAAACTTTTGAGATACAAAGGGTATTAATGAAATCTATCAATAATTTTATTAAACCAATCTATTCGAAAAAATACAAGTGTACATAGACGAAAATAATACACTTAAGATACCAAATCTAACATAACGTTCCTCTTCGTAGATCTTATCGCTGACTCCGAGGAGCAAGTCCGTGGTCGAGAAAAGTCATTGGGTAGTTCACTAACTCTAAGTGGAAAAGGGAGGTGTTTCTCCTTTGATTTTATGTTGGTACTCTGTTGGTGCCCAAGGCTCTCTTCCATGAAACCGCACTTCGTGCTACCCTCCTTAGCCGACTTTCCTCTCTATTGTCCCTTGATGCCATTGCTATCTGAAATTTTAGTGTTTAGAGAGCAAATAGATGAAGAGGGATGCAAGATTATTCATATCTTTGACTTGATCACATATCTCATCAAAATAGAAAGATAATTCCAATACAGACAAACCAATATATTAGTTTCCTTGTCGTTAACAAAATTTCATTTAAATTTGCTACACAAAAAAAAAATCATGAAATCACAAAATATAAAATGCCAACAAAAAATAAACATAAAATACACAAAACTAGTAGCACAAGTTGCAACTGAGTATTTGCGACTATTTGTATCAATAGTTCTTTTAAAATTTGATGGCCACTTAGGGTGTATTTAATTGGATGGAAAAGTGGGGAGCGGGGAAGAAGGAATTTAAAGGAGGAAAGAAAATAAATTTTGAGTGTGCTTGATAAAGAAAAAAATGAGAGGAAAAAAAATAGAATGATAGATCTTTTTTTGTATCATTTTTCAACTCTATCAATAATGGAGGAAAAAAAAATTATTTTTCCATCTTTCTTCCTAATCACACTTAAAATATATATATATATATATATTTTTTTTTTCATCTTTTTATTTTTCTATCATTCAATTTTTCATCTTTTCAATTTTCTTTTCCCTCTATAAAAAAACCTAATTTGAGATGTAAATATGAAACAAAAGTAAAAGCCGATTTTACCTCACTAGTTTGACAACAATACGGAGTATTATATTGAAACTTTATAGCACCACATTAGTTAGACTATAAGAAGTTCCACTTTTTTCCTCTATGAGATAATAAATATGTTTATTTATTTGAAAAAATTGGGGTCAAGTCATCGAGAGAAGAAATTATATGAGTTGGTACTTAAAATTTTATGGTAATTTAGATAAATTTCATATACTATTGTCATATGTGAGTTTTAATTCGGTGGATCAGTTTTAGTTCACATTATAATTAATCTTAATTCATTTGTATTTTATATCGATTTGATTTCATTTTGTAATTGAAGATGTACTTTTAGTTATATAACAATTGTATTGTATTTCTTTTTCTTTTTTTTTTGAATATATTGATGTGATTATATGATAATATATGTTCATACTTTTTTAACCCTTTGGCAACGCAGACACATACCTTGCACATACAAGTGCTCAAATTCGGGTCCTCTAAGATGAACATCCTCTTTTCCACTGAAACCACTCGTAAGTTAAATTGTATTATATTTGTACTTATAAATTCTTCTTTAAAAAAAAGGGATCTATAAGAGCATATTTGATATCTGCAATAAAAGTTATCGCTATCAAAGATTTTTAATGTCATTTTGGCACCTTCTTAACCACTTACATGGTCTTCATCTATTTAATATTTTTTATATAATATTGAAAGAGATGAGTTAATAATATTAAATGACTGTTTGATAAAAATTTCAATTATCATCCATATAACATAATATATATTTTATTTAATAGTTAAACTGAGCATAATAATTGAAGTTATGAAAAATTGAAAATAATTTTAGTTTCAAAGTTTTTAAGGACACACCTTTTTCACAGTAATTTAATGGACAAAAATGGATTCGAACATTAAATGCGTGTTTAATAGAAATTTTTTTTACATAATTACAATTTATTCATTACGGTTCTAGGTGGTTAGTGAACGCATTAATTACAATATATTTATAAGAATATGTACTAAATTGTTATTTTATTCATTTCAATGCAATTAATTACAATTTTGACCTGATGTCTGATTTCTATAAATATATAGATGTCAAGTGCGAATCCAAGCAAGCAAAAACAAGTAGAGAGAGAGAGAGAGAGAGATCAAATTTAGTTATTTTATATTTCTCCTTTTTGAGATTAAAAAATAGATATGGAGTTGGAACGTAAGAATGGGGAATGGTTAAGATCAGGAAGTTGCTGTGATCTTGACCTTAAAAGAATAAAGGTAAGAAAAGAAAGGGTTGATGAGGAAGAGGAGCCCTTGAGCCCCATGGCTCGTATGTTCCAGCAGCCTGAATCCAACGTCTATGTTATTGCTATGATGGGGTTTAAGAGCCCCATTGACCCACACTCTTTCAAGGTAAACTTGGTCGACACTTTTCTTAAGCATTCTCGGTTTTCTTGTGTGCAGGTAAGAAAGATTGAGAAACAAGTTGAGATATTTAGAATTTTTTTATATAATATTAAAGATAAGGGACGAAGAAAACACGGTTCAAACTCATACCAATAATGTCTGATAAAAATTTTAAGCTATCATGATCATAAACCTAAGTCTAGTACAGCTACTTGAGCATTTTTTAACATTTTCTTTTTAAAAAATCCACTAGGTTGCAGATGAGAAGAATGGTGGAGAGGTGAAATGGGTGAAAACAAAAGTAGACATAGATAATCATGTTAAAGTACCCATGGTTGAACAACATATGGCCTCCCCAGATCAGTTTGTTGAAGATTACGTTGCCAACCTTACCAACACCCACATTAGCACCTCCATTCCCATGTGGATACCCATGTTTTGAACCTCAAAACCTGTGATGCTAAATCCACACTAGTTATTCGAGTTCATCATTCCCTTGGCGACGGAACATCTCTCATGTCATTCCTCATCTCTTGCTGTCGCAAAACATCTGAACCTGACGCCTTGCCGTGTTTTCCGGCCGCCAAGAAATCGAGACCTGACGGCGGATGGTTTTGGAAATGCTGGTCTTGTTGTTCTTAGCGTGGAACACTTTGGCTGATATATGGATGTGTGTGGCGACAACGTACCACTCAAAGCACCTTCAAGAGCTGTTGCTTTCACTTCTAGGAGAATTGTGCGTCGAACTTTCTGTGTTGATGATGTCAAATTGGTGAAGAAAGCAACCAACACGGTTAGTCTAGTCCACCATTTTCATAACACTTTATGTATAAAACTAAAGTGTAGTTGATAACTTTTGGTATGATTAATTGCAGACGGTGAACGACGTGATGCTAGCAATCACAAAGGCAGGCTTGTCTCGCTATCTCAACCAAAAATATGGTAATTAAGGTTTCAGGATGGATAACAGGAAAACTAATATTTCAGTTTGATATTAATAAATGATATATATGAAATGGCAGGCAAAGATATGGGCGATGGAGAATCATGGGAAAACAACCTTCCCAACAGTATACGTCTTACAGCGACTCTGTTCATCAACTTGAGATCATCTCCAGGGATTTATGTATTGACTTCATCCTTCAAAGAATAACCAAAAACTTCAATATTAAAAAAAAATTTAATCTCATTATAATTTAATTTACAGGCCAGAGCAAAAATGGTGAAGAAGCATAGCAAAAGCGAGTGGGGGAACAAGATTGGTTATGTTCTCTACCCATTTAAAATTGCATTGAAAGAAAACCCATTGGATTACATTCGTGATGCCAAAGCAACAATGGACAGGAAAAAAGCTACTCTTGAAGCTCAATTCAGGCTGTTTATGGCCAAGGTTTTTGTGAGGTTTTATCCTACCAAAGTAAGACATATATTGTTCATTCAATGTTAGCCTTTACGTATAGAGACAAATAGATTGAAAATTCTTATATCGATTGTACATTAATGGCAGCTGGCCACATTTCCATTGACGACTATGTGGTTCTCGAACGTGGCGGGACCACAGGAGGAAATTAGCCTTTTTGGCAATCAAGTCACCTTCATTGCTCCATCTTTATATGGTCAACCGGTGGTAAGTTTAAATTACGATTTCTTCGGTGAACCAGGGAAAATTTCCGTATATGGTGAAATAGTGGTAAGTTAGGGTTTCATTGATTTGCAGGCGCTCACAATTCATATAATTAGGTAAGAGAAGAAGATAAGTATGGTGTTATCGGTGGATGACAACATAATTCCTGACCCCTACCAGTTGTGCGATGATGTTGAAGAAGCTCTTAAACTCATCAAGAAAACAGTCGTTGCCGGAGGTCTGATAAGTAGAATATAAAGAAGGGTGGTTCTCAGTTTCAGTACGTAGTGGGCTGTGTGGCCATAATAAAGTTGCTTAAACATCTCTAGGATTGTCGTCTATGCTTTGGTTTATTTTCATATCATGTCATCATGTTATGTGAACTATACTTACTGTAATAAGCAAATAAAGTTTGGATTTGGACAACAGCTATCTTCTACATAAAAAAATATGGTATAAAATTGTGATTTCACGTCATCTCTATCTCTCAAGAAATGATAAATCAAATTTTTGCTCTTGATTTTCAACTTTTTACTCTTGAAAAAATTCAAAATCAATTAAAAATGCAAAAATTTAAGAGGAAAAATCTTATTTATCATTCCTTTATTGAAAAGGGATAAGGATTATATGAAATTAAAGTTTCACACAAATAAAGCTCATCGTGGGTCGGGTCTAGTCGGGTTCGGACTAATCTTAAAATCTACTTAGAATCCATTCTCACTTATCCATTTGATAATTTTACTAGATTCATACTTCTGTTAAATACACCAACCCTTTCTATTAAAGAAAATGGACCTTTATTAAGTACAAGAATCTATCCATATATATTAAGGGGATCAATTCCTTTTCTATAAAAGTAATACTAATGTGATTTTTTATTTAAATGTATTTATATTTCAATTATTCCATTCCTCAAATTAATTTCCTCCAAAAAAAAAAAACCACCTATGTTACTCTATCCTAACTGAGTCTCTTTTATTTGAAGTTCATAGAACACTAACTATTTATAAATATAAAATGGAGTTTTGGTTTCAACATCCATGGTTAAGCTTTTCAACCTTCTCGAGTATTTTCAATAAAATTATATTTAATTAATTTTCTTTTAATGATTAATATGATAATTGTTAATAATGATTGTGATAAATTGCTTATTTGAAAATAAGTAAGTTGTGACCATATTTCATATTTATCAATCCATACAATGTCAATAAAAAGATATCGTTAACTCTTTAACTAAGCTATGAATTTCATCGTTGCTTGTAAAGTCATATCATACACAAGTCATATACCCAATATATCGGTTATGGGTTTGATCATATTTAGAGCATAAGCCTCCACTTATATCAAAGCACAAAAGTTACATACGTATGGTTAGTGACTAACTCAGGATTTAGGTAAATCACACCATGAATGTCACAAGTGAATTAATTCACAAACGAATTTAGAACTAATTCAACTTGGGTCTAGTCCAATATATCATTCTTCCAATGAATACATTTATGTCTCTACCCGTGGAGCCAACTGCTTCGATAGCCAAGACTAGTCATCTCCCCTATTGGAATTGTAGATGACATAATAATTATAACAGCCCTTTTTTCAGTGGTGTCAGAAACATTGATTTCGGGATACGATGAGAAAATTTTTATAATGAGTGTTTAAATTAAATAAGTAAATAATAATTTTATATGGAGTTTTGAATTGAAAAATTTTAATTATTGAATTAAAAGTTAGTATAAGTGATTTGTTTCAAAGGTCAAGTGGTTTTAGAAAATGAGGTATCGAGACCTCATTTCTGAAATTTAAGACCATAAATATTTTTATTAAATATTTATAGAGTCTTATTATATGTGAATTGAAGTTTGGTTGGGTAATTTTGATAATTAACTGCTTAATTAAGGATAAAAGAGCAAATTGTAAAAGAGGTAAAAGTTAGTTGCTATTGATTAAAAATAGTAAAGGGACCAAAATGATAATTAAACCATGGTCAAAAAGTCCAAGCCGTGGTGGATATGATTACCATCCACTAGCTTTTGGCTTATTTATTCATTCAGTCTGAATTAATTTAGGACTAAATTGAAAACAAATTTGTTTAATTAAAATTTAATATAATTGAAGGACAAATTAAGAAATTGGACCATCTTTAAATGACCTAATAATAGAAATGGTCTGAAACTCTTTAGGTTTTGGTAAATTACAATTAAATCCTAATAAAATGAGGATTTACTAATTGGTTTATTTTAATATGATCGGGAATGGTGGTTTCGAGGCCACAATTTCGATGTGTCAAACCATAAATATTAATTATTTAATATTTATGATGTCATTAGTAAAGTATTAAGTTTTGGTTAAGAAATTTCATTGTTTAGATAGTTAAGTAAATAAAAAGAATTAAATCGTAAAAGCTGTGGAAATTGTATTCTATTAATTAAAGGTATTAGATGCCAATTAAAAAGAAAGGAAAGGTACTAAAATGGGAATATAACCATAAGTAATTTAAGTGTACAAGTTTGACTTAAATTTGATTAAAAGTTAAGTGTGAACGAAGGGTAAATAAGTAATTTGAAAATAAATGAATTTTAAACTAAAAATTAAAAGATGAAATGGTCATCTTCTTTTTTTTGGACCCTAAATAAGAGAAAAAGAAGCAAATGAACAAGCTTTAGTTCTTTGATTTGGTGAGTAAATCTCACCCGTTTTTAGTAATTTTTTATTTTTTGAGTTCATTTTAGCTTAATCTAGCTAACCCAAGAACCAATTTTTGATTTTGTCAAATATTATAAATTTTGCCATTGATGAATAAGTTTATTCTTGAAAGTTTATGGAAGATTTAGAAGCTTGGTTGTTAAATTTGATGATTTTGTAATGTAAGTTTTAGAAAATTTTTATGTTAAAGGACTAAAATGTTAAAGGAATAAATTTGAAAGGACTTGGGGAGGAATATTGCAAAAAGTGGGCTGCATAAATGCTCTTAAACATTCGGAAAAGCCGGAATTTAAAATAAAATGGTTAATTTGCAAGTTTAAGTAAATGACTAAATTGAATAAAAGTGAAAAGTTAAGGGCAATTTTATAAAAATACCATAAAGCTTTATTTGCATAAAATGATTAAAAATTCATTTTGATTTAAATAATTGAATAAAATTATTGTAATAGATCAAGATCGTGTCTCGATTATGGAAAAGGAAAAATTATGGATTTGTCCCTAGAGTTCATTTTAACTGCAACTTCATCCGGTAAGTTCATAATGTTAAAATTGCATTTAAATAGTATATTATTATATTCTTTATAATTGTTGCAGAACATATTATGGTACGTGAAATTGAGAAAGATGAAAAACAAATGAATGAAAGAGATATCAGGCTTTGAGCTGTTGATTTGAAACTGATATGATGACTAAGGTACCACATATGTTGCGATTCCTTGACAGCTCGTGTGAGCAGCATCGTGAGTCGAGAAATGAGAAATGAATCCAAGAATGGGTTACAAGCCCTACGATGACTGAGATTTATGCATAAGTGCATATTCTCAACAACTCGTGTGAGCGGCATCACTAGGGAATAGTTATATGTACAGATACCGTATCGATGGCTGGGTACTACATATGTTGTGAGTCCTCGACAGCTTGTGTGAACAACATCGTATACTGGTACTAGAGTTGATATAGACATGAGAATGAAATTTGAGATTATAACATACAGTATCAATGGCTGGGGTACCGCATATGTTGCGAGTCCTCGACAGCTCATGTGAGTAACATCATATACTGGTAACAGAGTTGATACAGATATGAGGATGAAATTTTGGATTATAACTTGTGGAAGCAAGGCCCTATTCTGGTTCGAATGAGTCAAAGACTGTTCAAAGCATGATGTTTGATAATTTATAAAACTCTACGAACTTGCTAAGCTATGTAAGCTTACCTATGAAATTGTTGTTGTTTTGTAGATTCTATTTTGCTGCTAAAAGATCGGATCACCTCAAGAAGTCACACTATCTCGGGAGCTCGCTCGATAATATTTACATCACTTGGTTATATGGCATGTACTAGGATGTTGTTATCTTCAATAGTGCTTGATTTGGATGAGTTGTAAAATGACTTGTTGAATGTTGAGCTTATGTGTTTGTAAGTTGCTGATGTTTCAAATAGACATACATGCATAAGATACAATTTCTTGTGAATCCATGAATATTGTTATGTTATGATTTCTTCTCATCAGAAATTGTATATTTTGTGTTGTACTTTGATGGAAGTTTTGGTATCATTCAGTTGTAAACTTAAAAGATTTATGTGCATAATTAAAATCTGCATACTTGTTTCGGTAGTACTCTTGCATGTTTCGGTAGAAGTATAGGGTATTTGAGACTTTGGTTGCTGACTTGCATTGTATCAGTAGCATTACAGAAGTATTGGTAGCTCTGGTCATAGTAGTATCGGTAGTCTAAATACTTGTTTTGATAGAAGTTACAAGGTAAAACTTCTTAGCTCTTTGGAGTTTGTTGTATCGGTAGAAGTGTAGGTTGTATCGGTAGTACCCAAACGTGCATCGGTGGAACCATCAATTTTTACCGATAAAAAACTGCAATTATTTTCCAAAGCTTATTGTCTTGACTTCTACTGGTACTCGTCCAACAAGTACAGTAGAAATCCCCCAAATTGTGTAAAATGACATTTTGACCCTTATAAAAATGAAAATGTTATCAAAGCTAAAAATTTATTACATGTATATTCTTGTTATACTTAATTGTTGAGATATGAGAGTTTAATCATTGGTAAATGATCTGAAAGACCTCAAAACCTTAATCGGTGACGGTATCAGGTTTGAGTACTACATAGTGATAGTAAGAATGATTGATGTAAATTGGTTGATATTGTGGTTTTATGGTTTGATATGAAATATAGATGTCATATTATGTGATATGAATATTGATTCTTTCTTTCAAATGTATTGACGAGTATGTTTTGGATTATAATTCGGTTGGCTAGTGATGAAAGTTATGTGTTGAGACACAGGGTCGCTTGACTCCTTTTGAGAAAATTTCTGATTGTGATCCTTGATTGGTTGGATTGGTTGCAAATAAATGTGTAAGATTAAATGAAGCTAGTATTCTCAGTTGCTAGTTTGTAACTGTATAGATTATGATTGAATTGTTTATATGAAAAAAAACTTGTAAAGTTCTGTAAATCTTGAGACCCTAGATCGGAGATGGTTACGATTTTTGGGTGTTACAATAATCCTTCTAAGTATTTGAACCAAATGCTCAGTTTGATTCTTTTTACAAGATTACAGACTCATTTATATTATCTATTGAAGTAACTTAACTTTCTCATAATGTAAGCGTTGTTACAGTGCCACTTATCATTGGTTTGAACATAGACAATCAATGAGCTAATATTTGCTTGTCACAATTTCACTATGCATGCATAACATGAAAGACAGAAACAGAAAATATATAATAGTGAAATGTGAAATTAATTTTATTTATTTATTTATTCATCGTTCAAATACATAGAAAACAATTACATGTTTACTACAATATTGACACATTTTCCAACAGATATAATGTCAGTTTGTGTGAGAAACCCTATTATAAATTCAACTTGTGTGAGCAGTTTATTCACCTGTGTATTCAAGTTTGTTTTACTATAGTTCCATTGGAAGATATTCAATTGAATGGAAATGGAAAATTAAATTTTGAATTGGAAATGAGATAGTATATGTTGATATTTGATTTGTGATGTGTTATAGGTATGTGGTTGCATTAATCTGGTGATATTATTCATGATATGAAAACATAACTAACACACTTGTTTGGTAATGTTGATATGTGACTAGTTATGCCATTATGTGCCAATGATAGCATGTTGAATGTCAAAGTGATTAGTTTAATTATGCTTTAAATGACCAGGGTCTGTTTAGTGATTCTGTTGAACTTACTAAGCATTATTAATGCTTACTCTAGTTGTTTTCATTCCCTATAGATTGTCACCTTTCAGAACTTGCCGAGCCGAATCAGTGGAGGAGCACACACTATCCTAAGATGATAGTTATATGTTCAATTTGAGACTAGAATATATGGCATGTACATAAGGGCTCTTAGTGTGCAAATGTTCATTTTGGAGTTGATAATATTATGTTAATTGTGGTAATGAATGATGTTGGATATACCATTTGGTATATAACTTAGTGGTGAATATTTTTGTTAAGTTTGATGCTATATGAATGTTTATTTTACTTTTGAATAATTTGGCATGTTAAAGTTATCAATTAGGTTATTTGAATTAGTTAAATCCATTAATGCTTTGGGAATTGTAAGTTAAATTTTAAGCATTTTATATAACTTAGTATATGCTTTGATTAATTCATGTCAATATCTTTAATTGTTAGTTTCCAATTGGTATAATGAACATGCTTTAGTTGGTAATGGGAGCATTTTGGTATGAATAGATAAAATGAATATTGTACCAGCCCAATTTTGTCTAGACCTTTACAACCCAAATTTGTTTTTTATTTTATTTTTATTTTTATTATTTATTATTATTTTATAAATAAATAAACAAATAAATAAATAATAAAATTAAAACAAAATACAAACCCAATTCCATCTACCCAAAACCCAAACTAAATTAACCTTAAAAACCCAACCTAAACTAAGCCCAAGTAGCCCAAAATATTAAACACAAACAAAAAAACCCTAGCTACCCTTTTGGATCTGTCGTCGCCAGCACACACACGCAATTGACGCCGCCACCATCGCCGCTATCCTCGAACATGGTTTCCACGATCTGCACGCAACTGACTTCACACGTCATCAAGAAATCCGAAAAAAAGGATTGTAAAACAGTGTTATAAAACACACACAAAGTCAAATGTATTTTTTTACTTATGGAGAAGTTACGAGAAAGAATATTCAAGATTTTAGCAATCGAAACACCCAAAGCATACATTCGAAATACAAAATCAAGAGTTTTTTTAGCTTAAGGTATTTTGTTCACACATATAGATCATATATTTACTTTATATTTTATTTATTTTATTTTATTTTAATTTTTTATTTCAAAACTAAATAAAATAAAAAATAATAATAATAAAGCGACACAGAAGTTAGGGTTTACTTGGTTCCATGTCGCCGCCTTTGTGCCTGAACGGAGTCCCTCCGAACTCATCAATGTTCATTGGGGGGCTCCGATGAAGGGATCTATTTTTTTTAAAAAAACTTTAAAAAAAAAAACTAAAAGATCGAAACATTTCAAATCGATTTGGGAATCTTAGGTCGAATTTGGTTGATTTAAACCTAAAATCTGGCATTAGGGTGAAAAAACGAAGCGAGAGGGTTTTTTTTTGGTTTTTCGATCATCGGGCATGATGGTTGTCGTCGCCAGTGCCTGATGGCCATGGTGGAGCCACAGTGATCTTGAGTGACCGGACATAGGAGGGGCTAGAGAGAAAAAAAATGAGTTTTTTAAGTTTTTTTAGAATGAAGGGAAGAAATGAATTTGGGGTTAAAATTTTGACTTATATAGTAATACAATACAATGCCGTTTTGGCCCTATTCCCATGGCCACAAAACGACGCTGTTTAGACCATGAACCGAGGAGGATAAGGATTTTCATTAAAAGAGGAATTTGCCTACGCGGTCTGCATTTTGGTGAATTTCAATTTGGTCCATTTTTTCAGCAGTAGATTGGTATCGTACGATGTCATTTCAGGCCAATTTCCATGGCCTTTAAACGCCGTCATTTGCTTGGCTATAAGGACCTGTGTTTTTTTTTTAAAAGAGGAAATTGCTGTCCAAGTCCCTTCAGTCCCTATTTTTTTATTTTTTAAAATATATATTTTATTTATTTTTAAAATCTTTTAATATTTTTAAAATTAGATCGCTATTTTGGTTTTAATTTTAATTAAATCCCTACTAATTATATATATATATATAGTTTTATTTATTTGGTGTTTAAATTTACTTAAATTTATTATTCTATTTTAATCCGCATTTGCTTGTCTTAACTTTTTTATGCCATGTTGTATTTTGTTTCATTATTATTATATTGTGTATCATGCTCATTCATGCTCATTTGATTTTTGTAAAAAAATATATGTGTTTTGATAAAATAAATTATTTTAAAAAATGAGACAATGTTCTTTGTTTCGGGAATTTGAGAGAATCATGTCCTAACTCATTGGGTGTGGTTTTTTTCTTTGAACCGAGATAATCAAATACCTTATTCAAAATTAAAAAATATGAGATTTTAAGAAAATAATTAGAAATGCTTGTTATTTTCGAAAATTCGAATTGTTATGTCCTAACTTAGTAGATATGACTTTTCTTCTCGATTAATTCAACATAACGAGCATTCTTTGTATTTTTTAAAATAAATATGTCATTCATTCATTTAGGGATCGCAATTTAAATTTTTTCTCGAGTTTTTAATTTTCGACCATTAAGACTTTAAATAATCGATTAGGTACCAATTTTTGGGCGTGTGGGGGTGCTAATCCTTCCTCATGCGTAACCGACTCCCAAACTCATTTGATGGTTTCAAAGATCAAAATAATTTTAAAAATCTTACAAGGTGACCCAATAACACCTATTTTAAAAAATATTGATGATGACTTCGTTTTTATTTTCAGAACATAATTCAAGATTTTTTTTTCAAAAATGGTTTCGACAAATATGAATATGCGTAAATGTTGAATGATTAGATTGAACGGTATAGAATGATTGTTTAAATGATTATATACTTGAATTGGATGTCATTGGCTTGGTTTAATGGCTTTATTCTAGTGAAAGATTGAATGAAAACACTTAGCAAATGGTTTGGAATTACTTGAATTAGGTACCAAATGTGATTTTTTCCAAAAATAGGGGTAAGGTTGCTACCACGAATCCCTGACATCGCAACGTCGTTCGATAGAGAGTGGCATTGCGACATGGATATACATGTCAACACTGCATGATTCACTGAGTTGACAACAACGCGATGAGGAAATAATGAAGTCGTGATGTCGATCAAAGAATTTTAAAACTTCACAATTTAGTCATACTTCAAGCTCAGGTTAGCATAAGAGTTTTTGTAAGCTCATGTAAGACCCAAAAATGATAGTATATCATATCGTATGCATGTGTTGCTCATATTTAAATTTAGTATGTATTTGATCATTGTTTCTCCGTAACGAGTGTGACATTTTGTAAATCAAATTTTAATTTAGTTCTATAATTAGATTAAAAGTTGTTTAATAAACCTTCATTTCAATAAGATCAAGGCTCGATAAGCTCGAAAGTGAAATGCCCAGACAAAATTGGGTGTTTATAATTGCCTCTCTTTGTGGGCTTTTTGGTAACAAGGAATGTGCAAAGACGTAGGCACATAATCACCTTCGACTCTTTTTTTGGTGTTGTTTTTTGGGAACAAAAATGGAGAAAATCAAATAACATAATACTCAAATGAACTAAAAGAACGTCACAAGTAGGCATCAAAACTTGATGAACAAGTAAGTTAAGTTTCCAAAACGAAAAGCTAGTTGAACTCACACTAGATCTCTAATTGGACATAGACCTCAAAACTTGGTTACTAAATCATAAATGAAACTCACAACTAGATTTCTAAGCTAAATAGAAATGAGAATTGGGCTCCCAAACAGAAAAGTAAATTGACCTCACAATTAGGCCTCTAAATGTAAGTAAACCTCAACACCAAGTTTTTAAACTAAAGATGGAATAAGAGAAATTAAGTCTCCAACCTCACAACTGACTCTTTAAACAAATGGACTTCAAAACTAGGCCATTAAAACTAAAACAAACCTCGAAACTAGGTTTTAAAGTGTAAATGGAATTCAAAATTAGGTTTCTAAATCATAAGTGAACCTCAAAACTGAGTTTCTTAAATCGTAATTGAGAATTGAACATCATAACTAGTTCAAGAAACGATATTGGATTGAAATTGGACCTTATAACTAGGTCTTTAATTAAAATAAACTTCAAAACTAGGTCATTGAATCTAAAATAGACCTCAAAACTAAGACACTATGTCAAACTAGACCTCACAACCACTAAAATCTAAACTAGGCCAATGAACTAGATCTTTAAACAAAATAAACATCAAGACTAGATTTCTAAACCAAGTCACTAAATGACATTGGACTTTATAACTAGGTCATTAGATGAAGATCTTATCTAAAAGTATTCACTTAGAGACAAATCATTATCCCAATATTTTCTATCCTAAAGACAACTTCTTACCTCAGCTATTCTATCCTAGAGATAATTTCTTACCTCAATGGTTCTATAAATTTCTCATTTCAACCAAACCCAACCCTAAATAATTCACATCTCAACTAATTTTACAGATTTCTCATCTAAATTAAATTTGATCTTAAGGATTTCCTATCTCAGCTAAACTCAGAGATTTCTTATCTCAACTAATCTTAACCCTATAAATCTCATTTAGCAACTGAACATGACCTAAATGTTTTCATCATATCAAGTATAAAGAAAATCAACGTTTCACATCATGATTTATAACAAAGTATCCTTCAAGTCATCCAACATTAAATCAGAATATCATGTTAATCATCATGCACCAAATCAAGAAAAGTTATCACTAAGTGTCGACCCAAGCATTACAATATTTTTCTCATCAAAATCCCTAATTCTTCAAAGGTTTCAATAAAGCATGGTTCTCACTAAACTATCCTTTCAAAGAATATTGTATGACCCATATCAACCATAAGTCAAATTTTCCTAAATTAATCAAGGAATTTTAGGGGAAAATATTTCTACTATGAATGCACGAATGTCATGCATCAAATGCAAATATACGATAAGTTTTCTCATAAAAAGATTCTCAAACTCGAATTAGCATCTATTGCCTTCTTTACCCATTCAATAGTGTTTCCCTTTCATATGACGTCTTTGACTCGTTGGAATCTCTTAGCAATGGTATTTCTCAATGTCTCAGAGTCTTTTATCAAAATTTTCATTTCCCAAGCAAAATCTAATCGATAGAAACCCAAATAATTCTGGTCTTACCCCCATTTTTGTCTTATCAAAACTATCACCAATGCAATTGGTGAGCTGCCATCAAGTTTGGTTTTGCTCCAATAGGCTCAACTAAAGTCCTCTCCTTGACCCCATTCAAAAAAAATTTCTCTCCTTGTCGATTTCACTATTTGATATAAACTTGGCAAACATCATTTTAATTTCATAATGACTACAATGCAACAAACATTCATTCTTTGTGAGAATGAGGATAGGAGTGTGCAAATTTCGAGTAAAACCGAATTAATTTGGTTAATCGGTTGGTTAACCGAATTAATTCGGTCGGGGTCGGTTAATAATTTTTTGGAAGTCCAGTTAATGGTTAATTAGGCTTGAAATCAGTCGGTTAACCGAATTAACTGAATTTAATAAATAATATTATAATATATAAGTATTCGGTCGGGGGTCAATCGATTTGGTTAATTTTTTGGAAGTATAAATTAATCGGTCAATTAATTCGGTTAATTTTTATATGTTTTATATTTTTCTTAACCAAAAATAAAATATATATAAATTTCAGTTAATTCGGTTAACCGAACGAATTAACCCAAAAATTTCGGTTCGGTTATTTTTTTTTTTGAAAATTATTCGATTCGCTTAACGATTAAGGATTTAAAAGGATCAATTAATTCGATTAATGGTAGTTTGGGTAGGTTAACTGATTGAATACCCCTAAATGTGAGAGTTATCAAAAAATGACCAAAGTATTTATTTATTTTTAAAAATGATAGAAATCAAAGTGACATGAAAAAATGGTGAAAAGGGGACAAAAACAAGGTTACATGCCTTAACCTAATGAAAGAATAATTTCTCAACGAAAAGGTTATGGCAAAAGTATTAAGGTTTCATGTCAATCTTCTAAATGATGAATATATTCAAATAATTTCGTTAACTTTTTAAAATTCTTTCTTACAAATTTGTCTCATTGATGTCTTTAGATCCTTGTGTTGCGTTTAAAACCCTAAATATATATCTTGTAATAGTGTGGTCTATGTGGCCTCTTAAAATGATTCAGCATCATAAATGTTTCTAGTTCTTCAAATGAATTATGTTAAATGCAAATTTTGAATCATCTTGCACTTTAAGTATAGCTTCTTTTGCACTTTACTTCACCAATTACATCCTATCAACTTTGTTGGCATCTCAGTTGATTACAATATTCACGGATCCCATCAACTCAATGGCGGAGCTTGAAATTTTTTTTGGCTAAAATTAAATTGTATATTTTTATGATAGTAAAAATGTAATTTCATCATTTTAATAATCTATATCTTTATAATTTTTAAAGAGTTAAATCAACTTTTTATCATTTTTGGAGACCAAAGTACAATTTTACCATTACTAATTTAAAATTTCATAAATTATAAAGATTTAAATTAAAATTTTTTCCATTTTAAAGGGAGTTATGACCCCGCTGAGTCTCCACTACGCTTCATCGTTGAATCAATTTGCAACCTATTTCTTTTAAGTTTAAGTCGTATTTTTAGGTTTGTTAGAATTGGGTGACTAGAATTCTTGTTAAAATAAAATATAGTGGTAAAATAAAATAAAAGTTCTTTTATTTTGTTTTAATTAGAATAGGTCATCTATTTTATTTTAATTAGAATAAGGTGTTTCAACCTTACTACGTTCCTTCTATTAGTTGTTGATTGGAATAAGGTTTTTTAACCTATAAATAGGCGTAGTCATCTCCTCTTGTAATCATTCAATTTTTTAACATTAGTGAATCTTCTTTTTCTTTGCCCATGGTTTTTTCCCGAAAGGGTTTCCATGTAAAATTTATGTGTTTTTTTTCCCGTTTTCTTTGCGATATTTCTTCATTGTCAACATTTAATTTTATCAAATTGGTATCAGAGCTTTTCGGGTTACTAGTCTCGATCACGATAATGGCGACATTAAAGTATGATATTCCGCTGTTGGATAGCAACACCAGATTTGCATTGTGGCAGGTAAATATGCAAGCAGTTCTTGCGCAGATGGATTTGGAGGATGCCCTGTTAGGGTTAGATAAGATGCCTTCGAATTTGACAGATGAAGAGAAGAAGCGTAAAGATCGGAAGGCTTTGACGCAATTACAACTACATCTGTCGAATGAAATTCTACAAGATGTGTTAAAGGAGAAGATTGCTGCCACATTATGGGCAAAATTGCAGCAGTTATGTATATCGAAAACCCTAACCAATAAATTGCATATGAAGCTGCATTTGTATTCTCATCGTTTGGAATCTGTGCATGAACACTTAAATGTGTTTAAAGAAAGCCATGGAAGAAGGTGCCTTTGTTCATTGCCACCGTCGTATTCAACTTTCAAAGATACAATTTTGTATAGTCGTGAATCTTTCACAGTTGATGAAGTCTATGCTTCATTAGCCTCATATGACAAGATGAAGCATCTTGTGGCTGGATTTGACTCTCAGGGAGAGGGTCTCATTCTTCGTGGAAGATAAGATCGAAATAGTAATGATAATCGTGGGAGGACACAGGAACGAAATCCCCGCAGTAAATCCAAAAGTAGATCGAGATCTTCAAACAGAGGTAAAACTTGTAACTTCTGCAAGAAGAAAGGGAACATTAAGAAAGAGTGCTACAAGTTACAAAATAAGATCAAAAGGGAGGCAGAGAATCAAAAAGGAAAACAACCGAAACAATCCGGTGACACTGATGTAGTAGAAGACTATAGTGATGGTGAACTCCTAATTGCTTCTGTTGACAATTCTAAAGTGAGCGAGGAGTGGATCCTCGATTCTGGTTGTACCTTCCATATGAGTCCCAATCGGATTGGTTTACAACATATGAAGTTGTGTCTGAAGGTGTTATTTTGATGGGAAATAATGTGTCATGTAAAATCGCAGGTGTTAGCACAATCAAAATAAAGATATTTGATGGGGTCGTTAGAACTCTTAGTGGCGTGCGACATGTACCAGAATTGAAAAGAAATTTGATTTCATTGAGTACTATTGATTCAAAAGGACACCGGTACATAGCTGAAAGTAGGGTTCTAGAGATTAGCAAGGGTTCCCTCATTGTGATGAAAGGGTAGAGAAAGGCTGTCAAATTATATGTTTTGCAAGGTTCAACTATTACTAGTGATGCTGTAGTCGCTTCCTCTTCCTTGTCAGATGATGATATTACTAGAAATTGGCATATGCATCTAGGGCATATAAGTGAAAACAGCATGGCAGAATTTAGTAAAAGAGGACTTCTTGATGGGCAAGGCATTAACAAACTGAAGCTCTGTGAGCATTGTGATTTTGGGAAGCAAAAGATAGTTCGATTCATCGGAGGAATTCATAACACGAAGGGAACATTGGATTATATTCATTCTAATCTTTGGGGACCATCTAGAGTGCCTTCAAGAGGTGGAGCTAATTATATGCTAACTCTTATTGATGATTTTTTCAGAAAAGTTTGGGCATTCTTTCTAAAGCAGAAAAACGATGTGTTTTCCGCATTCAAGTCTTGGAAAACTATGGCTGAAAAACAGACAGGAAAACAGATAAAATACCTCTGCATAGATAATGGGTTGTAGTTCTGTTCTAATGAGTTTAATGAATTGTGCAAATCAGAAGGGATCGTGAGACATTTGATCGTTCACCATACTCCATAACAAAATGGCGTTATAGAACGAATGAACAGAAAGAGCATGGAGAAGGTTCGATGTATGTTGTTGAATGTTAATTTACCGAAGTCGTTTTGGGCTGAAGCAACCTCTGCTGCATGTATTTTTATCAACCAATCTCCATCCCTTGCCATTGAGAAAAAGACTCCACAAAAGATATGGTCTGGTAAGCCTGCTGATTATTTTGATATAAAGATTTTTGGGTGTCCTACATATGCTCATGTTGTTAATGGAAAATTGGAACCAAGATCCATTAAATGTGTTTTTCTTGGTTTTAAGGCTGGTGTAAAAGGGTATAAGTTATGGTGTCCTGAAAATAGAAAAGTTATTATTAGCAGAGATGTTTTTTATGAAACCGCTATGTTACCTAATTTATCTCTTATAGACTCTTCCAGTAAAGAATAACAAAAACAGGTGAAGTTTCATATTGATCCAGTATCTACAATAGAGTCAACTTCTCAAGTTAGTATAGAAGTTCATAATAAAGCAACTTCTTTGTCATAATATTCTATTGCCAAGAATAGACCTAGAAGAGAAATTAAACCTCCGAAGAGGTATGCCGAGGCTGATCTAGTGGCTTATGCTTTAAACGTGATTAAAGATATTGATGCAAATCAAGAGTCATCTACTTATTCCGAGACAGTTAGCTGTGAAGACTCAAAAAAGTGGATGACTGTCATGCAAGAAGAGATGGAATCACTCCATAAGAATAAAACATGGGACTTAGTGAAGCTTCCAAAGGGTAAAAGGGTTGTTTGTTGTAAATGGGTGTTCAAGAGGAAAGAAGGGATTCCAGAAATTGAAAAACCCAAATATAAAGCAAGACTTGTTGCAAAAGGTTACAGTCAGATTCCCGATGTAGACTTCACAAACGTGTTTTCTCCAGTTGTGAAACACAGTTCAATTCGAGCCTTACTTGGTATTGTGGCCATGTATGATTTGGAGCTTGTAAAAACAGCATTCTTGCATGGAGAACTTGAGGAAGATATTTACATGCAACAACTAGAGGGTTTTATAGTCTCAGAAAAGGAGGACTATGTTTGCTTGTTGAAAAAGTCCCTTTTGGTTTGAAACAGTCACCAAGGCAGTGTTACAAGAGGTTTGATTCTTTTATAACTACCCATGATTTTAAAAGAAGCAACTTTGATAGTTGTGTTTTTTTTAAGAAAAACAGTGATGGTTCTTTTGTATATCTACTCCTTTATGTTGATGACATGTTGATAGCAGCGAAAGATAAAGAAGAGATAAGAAAGGTTAAAGCCCAACTTAGTGAAGAATTTGAGATGAAAGATTTGGGAGCAGCAAAAAAGATGCTTGGAATGTAGATTCTTAGAGATAGAAAGACATGTAAGTTGTATCTAAGTCAGAAAGGGTACATTGAGAAAGTTCTTTGCAGGTTCAATATGCAGAGTGCCAAGCCTGTTAGTACTCCATTAGCAACCTACTTCAGATTTTCATCAGCTTTGTCTCCGCAACCAGATGATGAGATTGATTACATGTCACTGGTTCCATATTCTAGTGCAGTGGGATCTCTAATGTATGCTATGGTTTGCTCACGTCCAGATTTATCATATGCAGTCAGTTCAGTTAGTAGATACATGGCGAATCCCGGTAAAGAACACTAGAAAGCAGTTCAGTGGATTTTGAGATACTTACGAGGTACTACTGATGTTTGCTTACAGTTTGGAAGAACTAAAGATAGAATCATTGGGTATGTTGATGCTGATTTTGTTGGAGACCTAGATAGAAGAAGATCTCTTACAAGGTATTTACAATTGAGGGTTGTGCAATTAGATGGAAAGCTACTTTGCAAACTACAGTTGCTTTGTCTACCACTAAAGCTGAGTACATGACGATTACCGAGGCTTGTAAAGAAACTATTTGGTTAAACGGACTCTTTGGTGAACTCAATAAAGATCTTCAGATTGGTGCAATATTTTGTGACAGTCAAACTGTCATTTTCCTTTCAAAAGATCAAATGTTTCATGAGAGAACAAAGCACATTGATGTTCGATATCATTTTGTGCGTGATATTATTTCTCGTGGAGATATTGTAATGAGCAAAGTTAGTACTCATGAAAATCCTGCAGATATGATGACTAAGTCACTTCCCATAACCAAGTTTGAGTATTGCTTGGACTTGGTTGGTATTCATTGTTGAAGAATACCCCTCAAGGGGTTTTGTGGAAGAGGTGGAGAACTTGTTCGTTGAGAGTTCTTGTTCGTAAAGAATTCTTGTCAATGTAGAGATTGTTAGAATTGGGTGACTAGAATTCTTGTTAAAATAAAATACAATGGTAAGATAAAATAAAAGTAAAGTCCAAATAAACTAGACTTCTTTTATTTTATTTTAATTATAATAAGTCATCTATTTTATTTTAATTAAAATAAGGTGTTTCAACCTTACTACGTTATTTCTATTAGTTGTTGATTGAAATAAAGTTTTTTAACATTTATAAGCGTCATCTCCTCTTGTAATCATTCAATTTTTTGATATTAGTGAATCTTCTTCTTCTCTGTCCGTGGTTTTTTCCCGAAAGGGTTTTCACGTAAAATTTGTGTGTGTTTTTTTCCCGTTTTCTTTGCGATATTTTTTCATTGTCGACATTTAATTTTATCAAGGTTATCAACTTAGATTGCTCCTAGAGATTCAAACGGACCTAGGTTTTCACCTTGAATCCATTTTTTTCATTTCTCTTCCTTTTCATTTTTCATTTTTCATTTTTCATTTTTTCTCAAGCATGAACAACTTGGTAGCATTTAGACTCTATCTTTGAGATCACCAAAATATCGCTTTGTTTATAGTGTGCAAGCTTTTGATCTTGAATTGCTTGTGGTCTTTTTTATGTAATGTTGTCTTAAAATGTCTAAAATATACTTAAATATATAATAATAAATTTATCTTTTAATTAAATTGTTTTTAATTTAAATGGTCTTAATCCTTATAATTATTTATAATTCATATATTTTTAAAGAATTTTTAGATTTTTAATATATTTATTTCAAAATAACAATAATATGTTATAAAAAATTTTAAAAATGTATAAAATTACTAAAAAGTTAGGTATAGAAGTGGACAAACTGTTCATTCCATGTGTGAAAAAATTATAGTTTTTAATTATGTATTTTTAAATATTTTTAGATTTTTTAAAAAATTATGTTTACCACATGTCATGTTGAGATGTTGTCATGTATCACGATTGATTGACTATCAGTGGCATGTCAACACAAACCAATGGTGTTAGTGTAGTGATATCAAAATGAATGATAAAATACAAGTTCAATACGAACTAGATACAAATAGATAAATTCAGATATCAACTAAATACAAATAAACAAGAGGCAAAGTATATATTAGCCCTTTTTAATTTTGTTGTTTTATGTCCCCAAACAAAAATTAGGTAAGGTGAAAAAAAGGAATTGATTAGTTTACTTTCTTATTTGGATAATTAAAATTAATAAACAAATGAAATTCTAACATCTCTTGTTTTATTAAACAACAAAAATTGAAATAATTAACCTTTAAATAAAAAACATATAACAACAAAATAAAAATGTTTATCTTAACCAAAATATTTTGTTTCAATTAAAAATGTATCTAGTAAAAAAATACTTTCAGTCCTCACAGAAAATGTTATAACTGTTAATTTCTCGAATAGCAATTTTAAGAAAAATCCTAATAATATTAAAAAATAGAAAAGAGTGATATCAAAAGCGAAGCTAGAATTTTGTGTTGTGTTGGGGTAGAGCATAAATTTTGCATTAAATTGTAACATACATTATCAATTTACAATTTTGTCGATTTAGTTTTTATATATTTTTGTTTTTATAATAAATAATATATTTCCAAGTTTTTAAAATTATAAATTTTCAATATTAGCTAATTCCGCACTAATTATATAATTTCACCAATTTACTGCTAGCAAAGATTACAATCCACAAATACAAAATTAATCAGCTCTCAACCAAGAGATGCTTATTATGAATCTCAAGGAATGGCTAAATAATAGCAGTCGAAACAAATAAACAAATTAGCATCTTCAATTGTAAATTGATATATTTTATACATATAAACAATTATTATCCAGCTACATTTGTGGTAACAATCAACATGATGTGAAGTTCCATCCCACTGTTAACGCTACCCAATTACATGAGAAGACCTAGACAACAACTATCTTCTTTTTTTAAAATAAAATTTGAAAAACAAATACCATTTTGAAACAAAACAATTACCTGGTGTGGGCTGCGCATCAGAACTACAACTACAATTACAACAAGGCACTTTTCACCGTATTTGCTCTTCCCTTTGGAAGGGAGATCAGTTCAGAAATCTGATTTCATGAGTTTTGCTCCAGCCTTTATACAGATGTTGTCGAAGGGTTTCACCTGCTCCACATGGATGTAATCTCTTGTCTTCAGTACCTGCAGATTCCGGAAATTAACACTCAGAAGCAACAGAAAGCATCAAGATCATATATGACCATATGCATTAGAGTGCTATTTCTACTTGCATGTTGGTGTTGCAGTTCTTTTTTAATAATTCAATGTTTTATCCTTAATATTGATAATCCTGTTTCATGAATATCTTTCATTTGCATCTGTTAAAAGGTCCCCAAAAGTGGCATTTGTTCCTGAACGAGAACATTATTTTATATTAGTAGTTGTGCAGAAGTTGTATATTTGAATACAGGCTTGCTATGGTAGGTTTTTCTTTTCAAGCCCATGTAAGTTGTGCATTAGTACCTTGCGCAGAAATTCTATTTTTTCAAAAAAAAAAAAAGAAAAGTAATTTCAGAATAGAAAAGGAAAAGAAGAGAACATGGATAATGTGCCACAGAAGAAAAAGGAAATGAAGTTTTTGACTAAATTCGCATGCCAAGCTTTATATGCTAAAGTATCTTACTTGCAAATATTCTGTGGACGATAATGCTAAGCTCTTTAAAAGTTGGTTACTACAAGACAAGTTAAAGTAGACATACCAGTGTTTCAAAAAACATCCTCGATGCTTCTTTACGTGTTTTACGAGCCAAAAGACTGTCCATGGAAAGTACCTTACATCCATGTACAGCTTCATCCTCAAGTAAATTCTGGAGATATTTGGCAACAGCCCTGAAAAAAGGGGTACGAGCAACCATGAAGATGTGAACTAACCACATTACAGTTATTCAGGTTCAAGAGATTATTTTTACAAAGTAATGCTAATTAAAGATGAAATTATGAGAAAGGTAAACAGCTAAAATAATCAACTATTGGGAGCTTAGAGACCTTGTGCGAGAAGACCATCCACTATTTTCAAGAAGACGGCTTTCATCACCACATGGCATGCCATCATCATCATCCTCACATAGCTCATTATCATCTACATTCAGAAATTCTGAAAGGAAAGATAAAGAAAATAAATATCAACCAATAGCATAGTCAAGATTGATCAAGTTTGAGTCCGTGGGTGGGTTGGGGGGAGGATAATATGTAATTAGAAGTAAAAAGGTAGATTTTTAAGAAAACATTAACATTTCATTTTGGGGGAAACCTTTTAGGAGAGTCCATGTGATCCTACAAGAAAGTCCACCCTCCCAGCCTAAAACTTTTTCAACTAAAATGAAAATTTTATGTCTAAAGTATAATTCATTCAGCCAAAAACTCTCAAGTCATTTCCTTGAAACATAAATATAATAGAAAATATATATTTTTAAGAAAATATTATCATTTTCTTTTGGGGGAATCTTTTAGGATACCATAGCCCCCAGTGAACCTAATAATGGTCCACCCCGCCTACAACTTTCACAAGTAAAATTATTAATTCAGAAAAAAAAAAAAGCACTCTCAAGTAATTTCCTTGAAAAAATCAAATAACAATAAATTCAAAAAATACCATTCTAGACCAAAACGTAAAAGCAAAACATAAGGCAATAAGATGAAACCTGTATCATTAGCAACTGCTACATCCTCAAATTCCTGCACCTCAAACAGACAAAATAGTCATTTACGGGATTCTTCAAGCCTTCAAACAAAATAAGAAAGGCTAATGCCAAAACAATTTTCATACTAAATAAATTAATGAAAAAATAGCACTATGACTAGACATTGATATGCATGTCGAGGAACAGAATAGTTTTCTGAACTTTAAAACATCCACCATGCTTTCTAGAATAGAACAAAGTTAAATATTAAACAGTAATCAAAATATATTTAAGAAAATAATTGAAGTATTGGAAAAGCCCAATGTTGATGCATGCATATACACTATCCTAATTATTTTTAACTTTCTGCTGTTAGAGCATAATTTTAATTCATACAAGGTTATAAATTGCTAACGGTTAGGGAGAAGTTAAGGGCACTTGAATATTTTTAAATCAACACAAACATGCTACATGTGGTAAAGAACTTACAGCTTGATTATCCACAAGAGAGGTCCTTTCTTCACTGACTGCATTAACTTCCTGAAAGGCTGGAGTTTCACCATCATTTAATGAAGCATTTTCCAGAACCAGAACAACCTTTTCAGAGTATGTAGAATCCATTTTACATTCTTCACTACCCTTACAGATTGGGTCCTTATGATCATGATCCAAGAGTGCACCCTCGACCTGAGCCTCATCTACTACACCGACTTTATCATATCCAGTTTCACATCCATTTTGAGCACCATTCACAAATTCACCAGTTTGTATTGTTGAAAGAGAATCTGTTCTATTTTCAATAGGTACACAGCTGTTTGCTAGATTGACCTCAACTCCAGTTTTACTTTCTTCCAACAATTTTGACTCTGTTTCAGCAGCATTAATACTCTGAACATTATGTTCTAGAACTTCAGTAAGATTGGTTCCATTTTCATTTCTCATATCCAATTCTGAAGCATCCTCCCCAGGTTGAGTATTCATTTTTTGATCAGGAGGAATCCATGCTGCATTGTTTAAGATAAAACCATCTATGCTGTTAGTTGTCTCCACAGCTGTCATCTTACCAGTATCTCCGGTAACTATATTCGTAGGGATTGATATTTCGGACTCGTTCAGAACTGAGCACATAGCTGCATTAGCAACCGCAACATTATCTCTTTCAATATCCATTCCCATGATCCCATCTAAAGGTTCATGTTGCAAAAGTTCAGGTACATCATCAACAGCATTTCTGTCCTGCTGATCATTCAGATCTCTGTACTGACCCTGCTGAATATCAGCCTGAATAGTAGTTCCAGCAGATTGTGCTTGTGCATCATTTCCATTAATCATGGGCATGGAGCTCCCTTCAATTTCGCTGCCTTCGACAATATTAGGCCTTTCAGAACACCCTGAATCCTTAGCTACTTCAGATGATGCATGGATTTCATCACCTTTAGAAATCCTGATACAGCTTAGGTCATAGGGTACACTGTGCAAACATGCCAGGTCACCTGATACACCTGAATGGTGCACCAGCAGTTAGGAACTTATAAAGTTAAAACCAATGCATTAGGCAGTCCAGGATTATCAGAAGCAGAATTCAATCAAGCAAAAATAAAATCATAATTAGATGCACAACCATTAGGATAGATCACTGACAAATCTTGTAGTCTATACAATTTAAGTACTCAAGTATGCATTCGTACATATAACATCAATACCACAAAACTGAACATATACCACTTATGTCTACAGAAATGAGGTAAAGGTGTACAAACTAACAGGAAAAACACATGTAGAAGTAGGGGGGCTTGTTCTCAGTAGGGCCTGAGGATGCCCAAGATTAGACAAACATCTAGAGTAAGTTATAACTTTGCTCAATGAAACCAAATCCAGTTTGACCAGGGCCTTCAGGAATATATTTACATTTGTACCAATAACATTTCCTTTTCTAAGTGGAGTAGCAAGTTGGGTGGGGTTCACATGAAGCAATTCATTTCATCATTTCTCCCTCTGCTCCCATTCAGTCCATTACAACAGTCAAGCTACAATATTCAATTTTCAGGCCCATTGTATCAATTAAAAAGTTGAAATCTTTGTTTCTTCACACACACACACACACAAACCCAACAAAAGCATGCAGATGCAGTGAAATTTCAGCACTTTGATCTCACCAGTAAATATAGGTTCACTAAATATTTCATCTTCAAAGAATTGTCTCTGAATCAATGAAATTTCAGGGCGAGTGCAAGGCGCTTTCTTACGTATACGACGTATGTCTTCAGTATTAAGCAACTGCTGACGTATTGTACTAGATAGGAAGAAAAGGCAAATTAATTAGTACTTAACTACTAGATTGAAAATGTTGGCAAAAAAAATTAACTCTTTGAGTGAAAAATAAAATGCAGGTTTAAGAAGGAAAAAAAAAAGCCTTTTAAGATTCAATTAATCAGAATAAATTCCACTCAAGGGTATTTCATTATGTGACAACTTGACAGGTAAGGAACACAAACTTGTCGTATCTTAAGCCAGTCACTGGAATGTAAACCACATATGTCATGCTACAAATGAATTTCTATATTCTAAAATCAGTAGGAAATCAAGTGGTCAACACCACTCTGCAAAAGTCCCTCTTGGAGAACTTGAAGACAACAGAAGGGAAATAAAGTTCTTCACAGACGGATGGCACTTCAATGTAGGTTAAAGGATGAGAAGACCACAAAAGAAAACATGAAACAGTAGAAATTTCCATGCGCATGAATTCATGAACAACTTTTAATTTATAAAATCAAAGACAGTGAACTCATCAAAAACAAAACACGTATTGACAGTCAATAATAAGCGAAAATTTTCAAATTTCAAATACATTAGAGAAGAGAATAAGCATCAAAACATTAGCTACTGAAAAAAAAACTTAATCACATACTCGCCATGTAAGACCATAGTATCATCCATAAGCACTTTTCTCTTGGTGGCACTACGCCTTGCTGCAGGTCGTGCACGTTTCAATGATGCTACTTCAACAGTAGGAGTTGCTTTCATTTTGAAAACTGAAGATCTTCCAACTGAAGCAATTACAAATTAAGTTCATTCGTAAAAATATTCTTTATGAAGAAGAGACTTGCAATCCAATGGATAATGACATTCCAGGTCACAAACCTTTAAATTCATCAATATATATCATTGAACTTATATTATTAATAAATCGAGTCACTTAGGCTACTATATTCAATAATTTTAATAGAAAAACTGACTGGGCATGCATACAAGGCTTATTTATTTACATCTTATTAGGATAATGCCTAAAAAGTTTGCTCAACATGCATAAGTAGCTTCTTTTACTGACAAAACCATTTGTTTTCCTTTCTAAAATGGACCCTATATGCATGCTCAGTCAACTTTTTCGGTTAGAATTACTTAACAGAGTTAAGCATATGTGACCTAATTTATCAATAATAGAAGTTTGATATAACTTTATAAAATTAAATATCTGTAACCTGCACGAAAATGATGACAAGTTCAATAACTCAGTGTGTAAATTATCCCAATCCAGCTATTCTAGTAAATTCATAAATGGCAGATAATAGTTCATTAGAGAATAAATGATGTTACCTAAAATAGAAGACAATAAGTCGTCGTCATCAGGAATCGATTCTGCGGTTCTGAATTGAGGTCTTCTAAATGATTCAACTGAGTTCATACTCTCAACAGTTACTGTACTTTCGGTTATACTTCGTTTTTTGCCTGAAATGAATTTGTCTCCGGCATCAACTTCATGATTCCCTTCTGGAACCTCCTTGTCTAGGGTACACTCACCCAGTAAACCACTTGGTTTATCAATAGGTCCTTCCGGTACAGAGAGTAACTTTTCAGGTGCAGGCAAATCAGACATAGCACAATTATTTGAACTTTCCAACTGATCATCATATGCAGCAGGTTCTGACATCTGAATTTGGTAGGCTTCACCTGCAAAGATAGTTAATAAGATAAAATCCAACACGAGGTCACGAGGTCATGATGTCATGCATAATATTTTTCTAAAAAATTCTATGTAAGGCTACATGCATAAGACTAGTAAAACAAACCTTGCACCTCAATGCAAGCTCTAGAAGGATGAAAGTCCTCCTCCCTTCTGGACAGGTCGACCAAGTTTTGCTCTGCAGCAACCAAATTCTCAGATACAAGAACTTGAATAGATGAGACATCTTCATGAATAACAGGTCTTTTAAGATTCTCAGAATCGTTCGGTTCCTGACAAGCTTGCACTTCACCATCAATAACTGTTGGTCTACTGGGCGATTCAAAAGGACACGAAGGATTTGAAGCTGTTGCTTTGGAAGGTGAGTATGACTCTTCCAAATTATTGGTGGTTTCAGCATCATTGCCAAATTCTGACTTATGTGATGCTTGATAATTCACCAAATAGCCACCTGATGTGGGCACGCAGGTGCTACTTGAACATGTTCTTCGAGCAGGGTCTTCCAAATCAAAGGTGACATTGGAGCAGCTAGGAGATTCTGCACGTTCACCATCGGTTCTATCCCTTGAGTGCATCACACCATAATGTGCATCTTCCACTCTATCCGAACCATCAGGTTCTCTGATAGTCAAAGCAGCAGACTTGTAGTCTTCAGATACAGCACCATGGAGAGAATTTAGTTGTGGTTTAGTTTGTTCTTTCTCCATATCACCAATATAGCAGCCATTCTCAGGAGGTATACTAACAATAGCATCACAATTTATATTAGTTTGCAAAGACTGATCCACTGGAATGTCATCCACATGGGGAAGCATTGATTTATTAGAAGCATGTTCTACATATTCAGAATTGTCCAATTCTATATGATTATGATGTTCTGGTTCTACATCTACATGATCACCAACAGCCAGTGGATCATGAACACCAGACAAGTTATGCACTTCCACTAGTCCAGGAATACCTGGATCTTGATCATACTCGCCAAATTCAGAATTTACAGCTAGACCTTCAACCTAACAGCAAGCAAAACATATTTATCAAGGGAATTCAGATAATAAAAGGGCTAGAACATGAACTTCAGTCACAAGATAGACAAAAAGATCTACAAGGAAATTACGATTTCTGTAATGTTGAATAAACAACAAACCTGATCCCCATTGCAATCAATTGGCACAGCTTCCAAATTACTTGGGTCTTCTTTTTCTGGTACATCTGACCCTCGATGATCAAAACTGCAATGACAAACAGGTAAGGTGAGCCAGAAATTTCAATGGTTGCATCTATTAACCAGTGAATTAATAATAGCTTAATAACTGTCAGTGTTGAAATCAACCCAAGAGTATAGTCATATGACCAATTAATCCAATAATGATTGAAGGGAAAAAAATTAAAAAATGAGTGTATGAGGCTATTGAGCATTTAATATACGATATGGTTGGAGAAAGAACAGTGTCTTTATATAGTAAATCAAAGCTTACACTGAAGCTCCACCATCTCCTGGCACCGATACCCTATCTAGGACTAGCTCCTGCTCAAGATCAAACCAAGAAAGGAATTTTCAGTAGATGATTAGTGCAAGAGAATAAAACACCAAGTAATAGAAAAAAAAAAGGTCAGCTAATTCATAGAGAACACAAGCTTAATATAAGCCCTCCACTCAGGGTTTATATGAAATTTGAAGGACCATAAACAAAACCATCCATTCATCAATTTAAAGGTTCTGCCAACCAAAGGATCCCAGTGAGCACATTTCAACTTCAAAAGCCAACTGATCAGGGTTATTAATTGTTCAATCCACCTACAAAACTACTTCAGTAAATTGACCCATAAGCAATTCTTATTGTATATAGAGTAAAGATACACGTTTATTCTAACTTTGATGATGTTTTTAAATCATCTTTTACTCTCCTAGCATGGCTAGTTTAAACAGCCTACTTTGCTCTTTAAGCCTTCCTCTTTATCATAGCATCTTATTGTTGTTGTCCTTCTCTAACAACCCACTCCCTCGTGGACCCAACTATTTTGCAACAAGCCCAATCCATTTCATTCTTAGTAGATTTTTCTTCTAGTTAGTTTCATTTTTCATCATTTTTAGTAGGTATCCCTTCAACATCTTTGTTGAGTTAGAAAATATTCCCACCCTGGTTGGGAAGCCTTAAGCACACATAGGCCATTCTTTCTTCCAATATTAAGATAATCAAGGTTTCCCTTCTAAAAAGAATAAGTAAATTAGCTAACCCATTGCCCCAAAACACTAAAGTAGTAGCTACCATTTTGCAATATTGTCATAACCCTTTCATTCCAATACAGATTCAAAATAACTAACTCTAGAGAAGAAGAAAACAAAAGAATTCAGAAAGAAACACAGTAGAAGATTTACATGTAAGGCAAAGAAAGAGGCAATTAGGCACAACTGCCTCAACACTATCAAATCAAAAACAACAAAAAGAAAAAGTCATGGCTAAAGAAAAAGTGGCATAATTGACAAGATATTCAAGAAAAAATCAGCCATAAATCATGAAAAAACAAAATCTTGTAAATTTAAGAAAAAAGAAATAATACACTCAATTAAGGTTCAACTCGCATAATGAAGTCCTTTTCTTTTTTATTTCCTTACGATAGAAGGTTACCGAATGCATTAATTTCTGCTTTCTTTAGTTTCAAAGAGTGTTGCATTTCAATTTGTTATAGGTCCTATCTTGGGTCTCACTCCAACAAAAAGAGTCCTTCAGCTCCAAAATACAGATGTAACTTCTGCTTAATGGAGAAAAGTTAGTGACGATTTCAGTAGCTACTGTGTCTTTGTTTACATTGTACAAGGCAACATCAACCCTCAGTGCAGGATATACACCTGCAAAGCCTAGATATTAATCTTCTTATTCCTAAATCATTAACCAAAATCCTAACTATTCCTTGTCAAATTTTGGTCCTAAACCCAATTTACCCTTCAAAAAAGAAGCACACCCAAGTTACCCTTCACTAAATCAACCATCAAAACTTATTACAATTTCTCATCCATCAAAGCCCTAAAATCAGATTTTTTTGCTGGCTATGTTACCATAATTTCTCAACTTTCCAGGACCTACATTATTATGCCTCCCACTGATTCCTGATTAATTTTCAAGAAAATGTCAGTGATTCAAGAATAACAAGATTACCTCATCAATGAGACCAATCTGAGAAGTATCCCCATCACCAAACCGCTCTGGAAGTATATAAAACACAGAATTTTAGATTTACATATTTGCTAATCAAAATGTAGCTAAATCAATAATTATCACAATCAAAAGCTTGTACTAACCATCTAATCCAAATTGTGAAGTGGAGTATACCATGCCATCCATGGTATCTTGAAGAGTAATCTGCTCTCTTGAGCTAACGTGATGATCAACATAGTTACTGCCAACAAAGCTACATATTAATAAACACACAGTAATTCCATGGAAAACCTATGTTGCTCGGACTATTCATTTACTTGAAATACCCGTGTCCAACACTAATGTCTGAGACATGGATGTGAGGATATGCCCGTTTCAGACACATAACTGTATCTGTACTCATAAAGAAGCCCGAGTAACATAGTGGATAACTAATGAAAAGAATTCAATGTTATCTCATTTGACCAAGGCAACAGAAATCAAGAAAGCCAATCTAATAGGCAACTATTAGGAACTAACCCCTGGAAAACCTCGTTATCAGGCAGCTCAAAATCATCAAGATCAAAAGTCTCAGGCAAAGTGATTGAATGGTAGGGTGCAGTTGATTCTTCTGGTGGTAAATCAACTGTAGTGGAGCGAAACGCCTGCTTTATCTTAAGCAAGGCTTCACTGCAATCATCAAAAAGGTAATTCACCTTTCTAGAATATATCCTCACCACTCCAAGAAGAAGATGACTGGACAATCGGAGTGCAATTGGTACGTCAGGAAACAGAATAGAGTCTGCTCAAAGCCATATTAACAAAAAAAAAGTTAAAGTTAAATATAAAACGGAATACAACTCATGAGTATGAAAGAAATTAGATATTCGAACGTGACAATATAACCCTATCACCAGCCTTGTATAGCTTAGTCCACAGTAGCAACAAAATCAGAAAAAGGAAAATTCCTCCACTGAGTAACCAAGTAGAACCACACATATTAAGAATAAGCTACCAACACCGCAGATATTTAACATGTTCTGAATGGAAATTATTCCTACACAACCAAAGGTTTCCCAATAGGCCAATAGAACTGCCAACAAATACCACAAAATAGGCCCAAAAGGGCCATGACAAGGAAGAAGCATAAAAGGCCTAAAAGATTAACTTATGCATAACTAAGAATGAAAAGGATAATGCTACTAACTTAAAAAAATATTTCTATTAATAAATGTTAATGGGAATTTGTGAATGAAATTTTCAGTTTCAAGAACCAGTCAGCAACAGAGACCCATATCAGAAGCAAAGTATGGGCGTTTCCACCCTGCCCCACAATTGTCAAGCGAACCCATGTTTTACCAAATTGACAGTTTCATTTCATCAAGCATGCTGGTTTTCACGCTAATCTGGTATTTAAAATTTTCAATTCATAAATACCACTTCTACTAATGGATGTTTAATAGTTGAAACAACTTTTATTTCATCAAGCCGATAGAAATACTTAATAAACTTAGGACTATGTATGACCATCATTAATTCCAGTGGTTGGTTTAATAAATCACAAGTCAAGAAAAGAAAAGAGCATATTAATAGGACAAATAAGAAAGGAAATTCTAATTACTTCTTGCTATTTACTTCCTCAAAAAGTAGTTAAAACTAAATCAGAAATATGCAAAATCATAATTGATTAAAAAAGGAAACAATGACTGAAAGAGCAGTACTAATTATGAAGTAAATATGTTTCTCGTATTAAAGTAAAATCATATATTTTTCTCACAGGAAAGATTACAGTTTCAATGTAGCACGAGCAATAACCAAAAAGTGCATAAATAAATTATGGTTCAGCATAAAAGAAGAAAAAATCCACACAGTCTATATAAATCTAACCTTAAGAAACTAAGATAGTGGTCTATTAAGTGGAAAAGGATAGAGTAAGTACAAGTAGAGTTAAAGGTACTAACCAACAGAAACACCAATGTCCGTATCCGCCACCTGATTCTTGCGGAGTTTCCTCTCCAAATGGGCAGCTATCCATATCGTCCCCAATGGACCTTTCTTCGCCAATATAAACTGTGAATAAAACATTTCTCGCCCAACACAAACCCTATTTCTTCATAAAATGTAACCAAACCCTATTATTTAAGCTTAAAATTACAGCTTCAATTTTTCAGTAAGAATTCAACAAAGAGGCAAAGCTCACAAGAGAAGAGAAACCCTAAATTCCAAATTCCACAACAGAACCCTTGACTTTCCACTTCTAGCAACGGAAATGAACAAATTAAGTTCAGAATATCCCTAAAAATCAATAGCAACAACGAAACCTTTACAAATCTCCGTCCACCAAACAACCTGTGAAATCCTCCCAAAATTCCGTAAAGAGCCCCATTTCCGCTTAATTACAGAACCACCACTCAGGAGAAGTTCAAATTTTGTGAAGTTTCAGTTTGCAGAATCGCCTCTTGAGTCCGGACAGACACAGATCAATTGGAGACTGAGAAAGAAAAACAGAAGGTGAAGCGCTAATTTAGAAAATGCTTTTTTGTAATAAGAAATTAATTTGGAAATTCAACTTTCGTTGTGTGTTCGTTGTTGTATTAGTGCAGGTATGTTGGAAACGTGGCGCATTTTCACTGGTTGGTTTATTTTGAATTTTATGACTTCTCCCTGTACGTTTGTCAAAGGCGTAGCCTGTATTTTCTCATCAAAAAAACAAAAAAGGCGTAGCCTATAATTTCTGAAATTTTAGTTTTTAGTAAATTTGATTTCATTCATTTTCTTTTTCTGAATGACAATACTTCCATTTTTTTTGTTTGTCAACCGATCTCTTTCATAAAACGAGAAAAAGGGGCCCAAACTCCAACAAAACTCATCCCTTATCGGTTTCATTAAGAAAGTTGAATTAAATAAATAAATATTATAAATTCCTGTATTGACTTGATAAATAAATTATTTATTGTATTGAATATAATTTTAGTTTGAATAGTATTATTTGCATTGTTATTAGCATTTTATCATTTTTTTATAATTCATCAAAATTTATTAATAAAATTATCTTAAAAAAACCTGACCTAATTAATTATCCAAATATAAAATTAAATAACTAAAATATAACATAATTCAACCCAACTCAACTCTATTAATTAATTAATTTTATAAATAAATCTTTTACAAGCTCTAAAAATGGAAAAATCCAACAAAAAATCAATTTGGTTAATTTGATTTCGGATCTAAACTTAGGCTAGTTCAATCATTTTAATTGGTTTATTCAATCTTTTATATATAAAGATCGAACCAACCAAAATCACTAGATGCATATCCATACTAAACCCACTAAAAAAACCAAAAAGGGGAAAACCCATACAACATTCTAAATTCCATTGGATAATAGAAATTGATACAAAAAGTCCTAGTCATCCAAAACAAAGGTCATGCCTAACTCCAAAATCCTAACTCCATCTCCTAATGGGCTAACCACATTTATCTTCCCTTTGTTGTGTTGGCAATGACAATGATTATGTCCTTAATACTTAATAAAGACATTAGGAATCGATTATCATTATCAAACCATTTAAGCACACAACATCAAAACATATCTAGAAAAGACATTGAGCTACTAACTTGATATTTCCCAATCAAGACGATGTCTTTCTCCCTTAAATAGACAAATGAAACTTGATCATCTTTAAAAATATAATTAATCTATAGATATAGTAAATCAATTTTGCTTAACATACGTTGTAACGGTAATTAAAACGAAAATAGACAACGAAACAAATAGAGCAGAAAATAATAAACACAATCAATCTTTGTTAACGCAGCTCAAACACAATGGTCTTACATCTACAATGCCTTACTTTGTGAATGATTCTATTCAATGATCGTCCAGATCACCTATTGACTTAAGTCCAACCTACCCTTACACAAAGAAGTAATTATAACCCCAATACCAACCTTGATTGTCTCAAATCACTCGCCTAAATACCTCACAATACAATCAATAAACTCTTCAAATATGTAACACCCCTCACTATCACCAATGCTAGAATTGGGTTATAGGATGCTACAGAAATAAACAGAACATGAACATGTGAATTTAACTCAAGATTCATCAAACCATTCATTAAATCTCAATCATTTAACAAAACATGTTTTGCATGCTTAAATAGAGCTTACGAAAGCTCTAAAATCAATTCATAAACAAACAAGGACTAATTTGAAACTTTACACAAAAGAGAGGCAGAAGTGTAAAACAAGGGTCACACAGTCGAGTAGCCAAATCGTGTGAAAGGTTGAGACCGTTTAGTATTGAGTTACATGACTGTGTAACTCACTTAAGATGAGTGGGTCAAAGTGTAAAATTCCCAACAAAAGTCACATGGTTGTGTTCCTAGGTCGTGTAACTAACTGTGACTGTGTGACTTATTGGTTACCTAATATCCAATGACGCACAGTTGTGTCAATCACCCATGTATGACACACATCTGTGTGGTAAACCATATGACCCAAAACATACCTTAAATAAGCCTAGATCACAACCTACCATTCATGACATCACAACCATACATACATACATACATACATACATACATACATATACCATATAAACTTAAAAATCTTATTCAAACACCTACATGTCATAACCAAAACATATCACAAAAGCATCCTAATAGTGTCTAACCAATATGCCATTTTGGCACCATCACAACCAAGTTATAACACTATCAACCATACACCATTTGAAAAACATGATACCTATGATAACATTCACATACCATCAAAGTCCATTTTGCCTAAGTTTATCAAGTGACAAATCAAACTTGACCATTTAGGTCTCAAACATACAATTACCTTCAAATATACCAAAACTTACCATATCACAAAACCAACTTGATCTAATAAGTTCAAACATTACAACTACCATTTATCACATATGCCACACATTCAATCCAAGCATTACGATTTTCATATATTTCATGATTTAAGATCAAGCATTACTACACACATACATTCATCATTTACCAAATAAGCATGCCACATGAATCTTAAAATTGAACCTTACATATTAAACATTATGAACACTTTCTAACATCAACTTTTAAGCTTAAGACATAATCCCAAAATAACCTATAAACATGTCACATAACCAAAGTAAAAAATAAATTCAAAGTTTACTGAGACTGAAGCTTGATAGTGTGAGCCTTGAAGTTTATCTGACAACCTTGTTTCGCAAAATTCAACTACAGAAAATAATAAATGAAATAGAGTAAGCTTTTAATATGTTAGTAAGTTCACAAGATAAAAATCTACTTATAAACTTACCTTGAATCACATATTTTCAATAAATTAAATAACATGATGCTAAAACCTGAAATATCAATTCACAAGAAAACAGGTAAGTTCGTCATATACAAATTCACTGAGTATTCAACATCATTCATGTCATTCAAGCTATTTTGATCACATAATGTCATCAAATATCAAAACATTTTTATTCCATTTTTTTCATAAATTTGGATAGCTCGATGAACAATAGAAAAACAAACTTGAATACTTTGGTAAATATATCAGGGAGCACCATAATGCTGAACAGGGGCACAAATGTGCATATAGGGGCACCGAAGTGAAAACAGGGGCAATGAAGTGCAAACAGTAAAAGCATGGATCAAACCCTATTGGCATGTCAATTGTATCCTAATCGTTTACTACGTTCAAACGGGTATTTATACAAAATTCAAAACCTTACCAAAACAGGGGCACTTCCATACTTTCAAGTCACATACCATAACCGAATCACATCCACTAAGAAAACCACATGAACCATATTTATCAAGTATAAAAATTTTACAATTAGATCCTTACTTCATTTCTTACCTTTTGTACTAAATTGTAAATATTATAAAATTTCAATTTAACAATATATAATCATCCAACATCCAAATTTAATCCAACTAAGTTCCTAATTATACCCTAGGAACTTACCTAGTATGATCAACTATCAAGTTGGGTCGTAGGGACTATTTTGTAATTTCCTCTTTTCCTCGTTTATCAATCGATTTTTCCAATTCTTGATCTAAATAATAATTAAGTTCAAAATATAAATCCAAAATACCTTTACTTATTCAAATACATGCATATGGCGTATTAATTTCATTTTACAATATGGCCCTAAACTTTTACATTTTACTTAATTTAGTCTTTAAAATTGAAACCTTTATAACTTTCACATTTAAACCCCATATTTCAATCTGATTACAAACTTATCCTTATACAATTCTCAATCTTTTAAAATTATAAAAATTTCATGCTAAAATCGACATATTATCATTTTAGTCCCTAAACTCAAAAATAACAAAAATCACTTTACAAATTAGTCCAATTCAACAACCAAGCTTAAAAATCTACCATTAAAAATCAAGAACATCAATAATTCGCTAATGGTATTTTTTAAAACCTTTAACAGTTTTACAAAATATCCCTATGTTATGTAGATTAAAAACATAACATTGATTAAAAACGAGCTTGAATTGGACTTCCATGCAACAAAAATAAGCTTGGCCAAATCTAAACCCTTTAAAAATGTGGTTTCGATTGGAGAAAAGAAAAATGAAGAAGAAGACCGTTATGTTTCATGTTTTAACTTTATTATTTTTTATCTTAACATTAAAATAACATGTAAAATTATAACAAATCAAGCACAAATCGTCTCGCTATCTTAAAATGGCTAATTTACCATTTAAATCCCTTAATAAATCCAAATTAACCCTTTTATCAACTAAGAATTCAATAGCGATCAAGTTTAATGATTTTTACAATTTAGTCATTGTACCTTAATTAGCCACACAAATAACAAAATTACTGGACCAAAATTTCATTTAACTCTAAAACCACCATTTCCAGTAACACTAAAAAATAGGTTGTTGCAACTCTTATAACAGCCCAGTTTTTAATGGTGTCAAAAAACAGTGATTTTGGGATAACAAATTCGACGAGTCGAGTCATAAATATTTTTTATTTAATATTTATGATGTCAATATCATCATATTAAATTTTGGTTAAAAGATTTTATCATTTTGATGGTTAATTGAGTAATAAGGACTAATTTATAAAAGGTACAATAGTTGAATTCATGAATTTAATGTTAATTGAAGGATAGGTTAATGTCCTAAAAAGGTAAATAGACCTTTTAATGAAGAAGTGGATGGTTTTGACTAAATTTAAAGAGAGATTCACATGAATTAAATAAGGGTAAATTGGTAAATTAGTAATAAATAGGTTAAGTAAAAATTAGATGAAATTTAACATAATTTCTCATCATCTTCTTCATTAAGTTTAAAGAAGAAACCCTATAAACCATAGCAAGAAATTTGGCCAAGCTTAAAGCTCCATTGGGTGAGTGATTTCTCACCCGTTTTTAGTAATTTTTATGTTTTCGAGTCCGTATTAGCTTAATCTAGCTTATGCAATGACTAATTTGTGAATATTTCAAACGTTTAAAACTTACCATTGTTGAAAATGCTTGTTCTTAAAGGCTTTTGATATATTTGAATGTTTGATGCTTGGGTTAAATCTTTTTTGTAAAATGATTTTTGATGAAATTAGGGTTTAAGGACTAAAATGTGAAAATGGTGAAATTACATGTGTTATTGTGAAAATAAATGTGTGAATGAGTTGGATAGACACCCAAGAGAATTCGGCTATGGTTGGTTGTGTGAGAGAATGGTTATTTTGCATGTTTTGTGTTGAAAGGACTAGATTGAATAAAAGAAAACTATTAAGGGTAAAATCATAATTTTCTCGAAAAGGACTAAATTGTGTTGAATAATTAAATTATGTGACTTAATGTGAGAATTGAATGATTTGTGAATGTAGATTACGATCGTGCTACAGATCGTGGAAAAGGGAAACTGACATATTAGTCCCTAATATCCTTCCTAAACTGCAATTCAGTCTGGTAAGTTCGTAATGTTAAATTCTTATTAATAACTACTTATAACTTTCTTTTTAATGATTGTTGGAAATGAGAAACGACGATTGAAAACATGAAAGATATGAATAACGAGTCGAGAATTTCCCGACCTTGTGTCAAAGATAGAAAATGGTCCGATGCTTGAGATCTTGCATTTGTTGCGGATTCTCTTCAGCATCGTGACTCACCATAAGGTGAATAGGCTCCATGAATGGATTATAAGCCTTACAATGGCTGAGATTTATGCTTGTTGCATTTTCTCGTCAGCTAGTGTGAGCAGCATCGTAAGGAACAAATATACCGTATCGATGGTTAAGAATAACATCGTATACTGGTAACAGGCATGACCTTTAGGTCAACAGGGAGTAATTAAGCATCATGACCTTCGTGTCAACAGGGAGTAAAATGAGTAACGATATTTGAAGATTAGTTGTGTTGGCTCAATAGATTTATAGAGTTTCTTATCACTTAAGATTTGGTAAATTGATGAACTTTGCGAACTTATTAAGCTATAAAGGTTACCAGTGAACTTGTTGTTGTTTTGTAAATTTCAGTTTGTGACTTGAAGATTGGATCATCTTGAAGACATCACACTATCCTGGGAGCTCGTTTGATAGTATTTACATCACTCGATTATTTGGCATGTACTAGGGTGATATTAACCTTTGTTGTTATATTAGAGATGTTGAAATCTTATTATATTGAATGTGTATATGCATGATGTACAATTTAGATGTTTAAGCTTGAGATGCTTGTAAAGACTTAGAAGTTATGTATGTTGTGTGATGACCTAATGTAAAACTTGTGTTGGATGTATTTGAGATGTTAAACTTGTGTCTTGGTATAATTCTTGAGATTTTGCAAACTTGTTCCGATAGAACTCACTCATGTATCGGTAGAAGTTCAAGGTAGGAGAGAGGTTGTTCACTAACTTGAGTTGTTTCGGTAGTTGAATTGTGAGTATTAGTAGTTATGTGTATAGATGTATCGGTAGAAGTTGCAGAGTGAGAATTATAGCTCTCTAGAGTTTTTATTATCGATAGATGCATGACTTGTTTCGATAGAAATTATACTTGTATCGGTAGAACTAGCACAGGTACTGGTAGAAATCTGCACCATTTCAAAATTACTTACTAACAAGGCTACTATCGATACTTTATCATCAAGTACTGATAGAAGCCTCCTAAAATATTAGAAATGTCATTTTTACCCTTGTTGATTTGTGTTTATGTTAAGAGACGATGCATAACATGTGAAGTGAAATATTTTAATAAATAAAGTTGTATAATATATTGATAAAATGAACAGTGATAAATGAATAGTAAAACATCGAAAATCCTAACCGGTAATGGTGTTTGGATTTTGGGTGTTAAATTTAATGGTATTGGAGCTTTCTATTTAGTCGTTTATTAGACTATAATAACAGTGTTTTATGTTTTAAAAGTACATGCCAAATTAACCTATGATAGTGTGATATAGATGGATCCGATCTAACCATAGTTCTTGCAGATAAACGCGAGATGTCTGACTTAGAAAGAGTGGAAACTAATGAGGTGAATAGAAATGTCTCGACTAATGATTTTAGAGCTAGTCATGAGGCTCTGATATTGTCGATGACTGAAACCGAAGCAAAGAATATGTTTTTTGGATTGATGGGTCAGTGGTTCTCGGAGTTAATGAGGAACAACCCCATGGCACCACCTCTTCCATCTCTTGTTACACAACCTACCACCTGACCCGTAGTGCCTCCCACTATACCTCCACCTCCTCCAGTGGTGGAACAGAATATCGTATTTCGACGGACAGGGTTAGAAAATATGGTGTAGAAGAATTTTGAGAAAACATAGAAGACGATCTTTCCAAAGCTGAATATTAGTTGGAAAATACACTAAGAGTCTTTAACGAGTTGACTTGTCCTCTAGAAGACTACCTGAGGTGTGTAGCTTCGTTATTGAAGGACAAGGCATATAATTGGTGGACGACGATTTTAGTAGTGATGTTTGAAAATGAAGTTACTTGGGAGTTTTTTCAAGTAGGATTCAGAAAGAAATATGTCAGCAAAAGGTACCTAGACAAGTGAAAGAAATAGTTTTTAGAATTGAGATAGGGAAACAAACAGTGGCAGAATATGAAAAAGAATTTGTACAACTTAGTAAGTATGCCAGGGAAATTGTACCGACAGATGAGGCAATGTGTGTCCGTTTCAAAGACGGGCTGAATAACGAAATCAAGATGATGGTAAGAGGGTTTGAGCTGTGACCGTTTGTGGTTCTTATGGATAGAGCCCAAAAGATGGAAGAAATTTACTATAACAAGAGGTAAAGAGGGAAGAGGTTTCGAGAATCTGGGAGAAAGGGTATCACCAGAACTTTTTCTATGCCACCATCAAAGAAATTTAAAGAAAATGAAACTCTTGGAGCAGTTCCTTCTGGGTTTTTAAGTAGGAGTATATCGAGACCACCGAAGTCTAAACTTCAGAACCGTCTTACAGCCAATGTCTGAAATGTGCTGAACCCATCATGTGATCATTGTAGAAAATACCATGCAGGTGAGTGTCGAAAGATAAAAGGGGCTTGTTATTGATGTGGGGGTACAGATCATTTCACCAGAAATTGCCCGATGACTTTGGAGGTAAAAGAGAACCAGTATGTGAAACCCCTTATTTCACCATCAAAAGGTAAAAGCCCAGGACAGAGCAGTAGTACGGGTGGAAATCGAGGTGACAACAGGGGTAATGTAATCCGGTCTGAGGCTTGGGCACCTGCACGAACATATTCAATTAGAGCTAGAGAAGAGTCTATCGTACTCGATGTCATGACCGATATATTTTACCTTTATAATAATATTATGTGTGCTCTAATTTATCCAAGCTCGACTCATTCATATATAGACACTGCATTAGCAACTGATAAAAAATTGTTAGTAGAGTCAACTGAATATGATGTGCATGTTACAAACCCGTTGGGTTATAATGTCATTGTTAATTTGATCTGTCGTAAATGTCCACTAAAAGTCCTGGGCTGTGACTTTTTTGCTGATTTAATGCTATTGCCATTCACCGAATTTGACATGATCTTGGGTATGGATTGGTTATCTGAGCACGATAAAATAGTAAACTGAAAGTAAACGCGGGTTAGTTTGAAATGTCCGACAGGCGAGGTAATTACAGTGGAGTCTGGCAGATTGAACAGTGAAACCAGGGTGATTTCGGCTATATCAGCATAGAAGATGGTTCGTAGAGGCTATAAAGCATTGGCATATATACTTGACACTCAAGGTTCGGGTACAAAGTTGAATCAAGTACTAGTTGTTAAAGAGTATACAGATGTGTTTTCGAAAGAACTACCGGGTTTGCCGCCAGTCAAATAGGTGGAATTCGATATTGATTTACTATCTAGTACCGCTCTGATCTCAACTCCACCGTACAGAACGACACCGACCGAATTAAAAGAGTTGAAAGCTTAGCTGCAAGAACTGTTAGACAGAGGGTTCATATGACCTAGTGTATCACCTTGAGGTGCGCCCGTATTATTCGTGAAAAAGAAGGATGGTTCGATGCAGATGTGTATAGATTATAGGTAGTTAGATAAAGTGACAATCAAGAACAAGTATCCATTGCCATGGATCGATGAGTTATTTGATCAGTTAAAAGGTGCAACCGTATTCTCCAAAATAGATCTTTGGTTGGGTTATTAATCAGATGAGGGTGAAAGATAGTGATATAATAAAAATGATATTCATAACTTGGTATGGTTATTATGAGTTTTTGGTTATGCCGTTCGGGTTGACTAATGCCGTCACAGCATTTATGGACTTGATTAACAGAATATTTCAGCCTCAGTTGGATAGATTTGTGGTTAAGTTTATTGATGACATATTAATCTCCTCCGAGACAGAGTCAGAGCATACACAACACCTGAGAGAGGTTTTGCGGATATTGCAGGAAAAGCAATTATATGCAAAATTCAGTAAATGTGAGTTCTAGCTTTGAGAAGTTGGATTTTTGGGTCATGTATTATCATCAGAGGGAATCCGAGTTGATTTCAACAAGGTTTCAACTATCATTGATTAGAAGATATCAAATAATGTTTTCGTACGTAGTTTGCTAGGGTTAGCAGGTTATTATCGTCGATTCGTGAAGGACTTTTTCATCATAGCCTTGCCGATGACGAGGCTATTACAAAAAATATTCAGTTTTTTTGGTCTGAAGGGTGCCAGAAAAGTTTCGATCATTTGAAAAAGGTTACTAACTGAAGCTCCGGTCCTGACGTAGCCAGAGTCGGGAAAAGAGTTCATCGTCTATAGTGATGCATCTTTGAGTGGATTGGGATGTGTTTTGATGCAATATGGGAAAGTAATAGTTTATACTTCTCGACAGTTAAAACAGTACGAAAAGAATTACCCGACACACTATCTAGAGTTAGTTGCTATAGTCTTTGCGTTAAAGATTTGGCTTCACTACCTTTATGGTGAGAGATGTCATATTTTCACTGACCATAAGGGTCCGAGGTATCTAATGACCCAGAAGGAATTAAATTTATGACAACGCCGATGGTTGGAGCTGTTAAAAGACTATGACCTTGTGATTGACTACCATCCGAGGAAGGCTAATGTTGTAGCTGATACCTTGAGTCAGAAGTCTATGTTTGCTTTGAGGGCAATGGATGCTCACCTGTCATTGGAACGTGATGGTTTTATCACCGTAAAGGTTAGGACGAGATCGTTATTTTTACAATGGATTAAAGAATCTCTAAGGAATGATCCAAAGCTCATAGCTAAAAGGGAGTAGATGCAAAGTGATGCCATTTTCGGGTTTACAGTAAATACCGAGAGAATGTTGTATTTCAAGGACAGAGTATATATTCTGAATGATTCAGATTTGAGACGAGACATTTTGACGGAAGCTCACAGTAGCGCTTACTCTATTCATCCAAGGAGTGTGAAAATGTATAACGACCTGAAGAGAATGTATTGGTGGCCAGGCATGAAACGAGAAATCTCTGAGTTTGTAACTAAATGTCTAGTGTGTCTACAAGTAAAAGCTGAGCATCAGTACCATTTAGATTACTACAGCCTATTACCATTCCGAAGTGGAAATGGGAACGAGTTACTATAGATTTTATCACAGGGCTTCTAGTAACCCCAAAAAAGAAAGATTCAATTAGTTGTTGACAGATTGACTAAGTCGACTCATTTCATCCTTATTTGGGTAGACTACCCGCTTGAGAAGTTAGTTGAGTTATATGTGTCCGAGATCGTACGACTACACGGAGTACCAGTCTCTATTATCTCTGATAGACATCCACATTTTACCTCAAGATCCTAGGGTATGTTGCATGAAGCTTTAGGAACCATATTGAATTTCAGCACTGCATATCATCTGCAAATGGATGGCCAATCTGAACAAGTGACTTAGATTCTTGAAGATATGCTACGGTGCTATATACTCGAGTTTGACGGAAGCTGGGAAAAATATCTGCTGCTGGTAGAGTTTGCATATAATAATAGTTATCAGTCCAGTATTAAAATGGCACCGTTTGAGGTATTATATGGTAGAAAATGCAGAACACCCCTATATTGGTCAGAGTTGAGTGAGCCTAAGTTGATTGGAGCTGACTTGGTTCATGAGACTGAGGACAAGGTGCGGGTAATCCGTGATTGTTTGAAAGCGACGTCCGATCGGCAAAAGTTATACACAGATCTTAAAAGAAAAGATATAGAATTTGTAGTGGGAGACTGAGTTTTCTTGAGAGTTTCACCTTGAAAAAAGTGTTGCGATTTAGCAGAAAGGGAAAGTTTAGTCCGCGGTTCATCGAGCCGTATGAGATCATTAAACGAGTTAGCCCTGTAACATGTAAGCTGGCTTTACCATCGAAACTAGAGAAGATTCATAATGTATTTCATGTTTTGATGCTGAGACAGTATAGATCGGACCCTTCGCATGTGATTACACCTTGTGAGGTTGAGATACAGCCAAATTTGACATATTTAGAACAGCCGATTAAGATTCTAACTCGTGAGGTAAAAGAACTAAGAAATAAAAGAGTACCACTAGTGAAGGTACTATGGAATCGTCATGAGCTTGAAGAAGCTACATGGGAGACTGAGGCTTCGATGAGATCATAGTACCCTAACCTATTCACTGTTAAGAAATTTCGGGACGAAATTTCCTTAAGGAGGGAGAGTTGTAACAGCCCGATTTTTAATGGTGTCAGAAACAGTGATTTTGGGATCACAACTCCGAAGAGTCGAGTCGTAAATATTATTTATTTAATATTTATGACGTTAATATCATCGTATTAAATTTTGGTTAAAAGATTTTATCATTTTGATGGTTAATTGAGTAACAAGGACTAATTTGTAAAAGGTACAATTGTTCAATTTCATGTATTTAATGTTAATTGAAGGATAGATTAAAGTCCTAAAAAGGTAAATGGACCTTTTAAGGAAGAAGTGGATGATTTTGACTAAATTTAAAGGGAGATTCACATTAATTAAATAATGGTAAATTGATAAATTAGCAATAAATAGGTTAAGTAAAAATGAGATGAAATTTAGCATAATTTCTCATCATCTTCTTCATTAAATTTAAAGAAGAAACCCTAGAAACCATAGCAAGAAATTCGACCAAGCTTAAAGCTCCATAAGGTGAGTGACTTCTCACCCATTTTTAGTAATTTTTATGTTTTCGAGTCCGTATTAGCTTAATCTAGCTTATGCAAGGACTAATTTGTGAATATTTCAAACGTTTGAAACTTGTCATTGTTGAAAATGATTGTTCTTGAATACTTTTTATATATTTGAATGTTTGATGCTTGGGTTAAATCTTTTTGTAAAATGGTTTTTGATGAAATTAGGGTTTAAGGACTAAAATGTGAAAATGGTGAAATTACATGTGTTGTTGTGAAAATAAATGTGTGAATGGGTGGGATAGACACCCAAGAGAATTCGGCTATGATTGGTTGTGTGAGAGAATGGTTATTTTGCATGTTTTGTGTTAAAAGGACTAGATTGAATAAACGAAAAACTATTAAGGTAAAATCATAATTTTCTCGAAAAGGACTAAATTGTGTTAAATAATTAAATTCTGTGACTTAATGTGAGAATTGAATGATTTGTGAATGTAGATTACGATCGTGCTACAGATCGTGGAAAAGGGAAATTGGCAGATTAGTTCCTAAAGTCCTTCCCAAACTGTAATCCAGTTCGGTATGTTCGTAATGTTAAATTCTTATTAATAATTGCTTATAACTGCCTTTTTAATGATTGTTGGAAATCAGAAACGATGATTGGAAATGTCAAAGATAGGAACGACGAGTCGAGAATTTCTCAACCTTGTTCCAAAGATAGAAAATGGTTCGATGCCTGAGATCCTGCATTTGTTACGAATTCTCTTTAGCATCGTGAGACACCATAAGGTGAATAGACTCTATGAATGGATTATAGGCCCTACGATGACTGATATTTATGCTTGTTGCATTTTCTCGTCAGCTAGTGTGAGCGGCATCGTAAGGAATAGATATACCGTACCGATGGTTAAGAATAAGATCGTATACTGGTAACAGGCATGACCTCTAGGTCAATAGGGAGTAATTGAGCATCATGACCTTTGTGTCAACAGGGAGTAAAATGAATAACTATCTTTGAAGATCTGTTGTGCTGGCTCGACAGATTTATAAAGTTGCTTATCACTTAATACTTGGTAAATTGATGAACTTTGCGAACTTATTAAGCTATGAAGCTTACCAATGAACTTGTTGTTGTTTTGCAGATTTCATTTTGTGACTTGAAGATCAGATCATCTTGAATACATCACACTATCTTGGGAGCTTGCTCGATAGTATTTAATCACTCGGTTATTTGGCATGTACTAGGGTGATATTAACCTTTATTGTTATATTAGAGATGTTGAAATCTTACTATATTTAATGCGTATATGCATGATGTACAATTTAGATATTTAAGCTTGAGATGCTTATAAAGACTTAGAAGTTATGTATGTTGTGTGATAACCTAATGTAAAACTTGTGTTGGATGTGTTTGAGATGTTAAACTTGTGTCTTGGTATAATCCTTGAGATTTTGCATTCTTGTTCCGGTAGAACTCACTCATGTATCGGTAGAAGTTCAAGGTAGGAGAGAAGTTGTTCACTAACTTGAGTTGTTTCGGTAGTTGAATTGTGAGTATCAGTAGTTATGTGTATAGATGTATCAGTAGTTTGCATACTTGTATAGGTAGAAGTTGCAGGGTGAGAATTATAACTCTCTTATCGGTAGATGCGTGACTTGTTTCAGTAGAAATTATACTTGTATCAGTAGAACTAGCACAGATACCAGTAGAAATTTGCACCGTTTCAGAATTGCTTACTGACAGAGGGCTACTACCGATACTTGACCATCAAGTATCGGTAGAAACCTCCCAAAATATTAGAAATGCCATTTTTACCCTTGTTGATTTGTGTTTAAGTTAAGTGACGATGCGTAACATGTGAAGTGAAATATTTTAATAAATAAAGTTGTATAATATATTGATAAAATGAACAGTAAAACACCGAAAATCCTAACCGGCGATGGTGTTCGGATTTTGGGTGTTACAACTCTCCCCCATGAAAATTGCATCCTCGAAATTTCTTACTCGAAAATAAGTTCGGGTACTAAGATTTAATGGCTTCTTCTGTTCCCACGTAGCTTCCTCAACTATGTGTCTATGCCATAGTACTTGAACCGACGGTACACACTTATTTTGTAATTCTTTCACTTTTCAAGCCAAAGTTTTAAATGGTTCTTCATTGTAAGACAAATCAGGCTGTAACTCAATTTCATCAGGATATATCATGTGTGACAGATCAGAATGATAATGACGTAGCATTGAAACATGGAAAACATTATGAATCTTGTTGAGTTCTGGAGGTAACACTAGTCGATAAGCTACGAGTCCAATTCTTTCCAAAACCTCGTGCAACCCAATTAACCTCGGACTAAGTGACCGACTACGCACGTTCACAATAAAACAACGAATTTATATAACAATTTTTAAAGCCTGGTTTTACTGCAAGTGTACAGTGCCAGTTGTAATATTTATAGTTTCGATGAAACTCGAAGTATTCTAAGGGGTCGAACCCAAAGGAGTTGACGATTTAATGATTTCTATTAAAAAATACATGCAAGGAAGAAGTCTAGCTAGCTACTCACTAATTTTTATAGTACGACAAAGCATAAACAAAGATTGTTAACACTAATTTCTAAATTAACTATCCTAACGACTAAATTGCAAAGAATGTACAACTAAAGGGATTATCTAATAATTAACTAATGGTGGTTGGTTGACTTTGATGCGGTTCACCAAACCTCAGAGAAGGGACATAAATCGCGTAAATTACCAAGTGGCTCCATTTTATCAACCGATTTTTCCAATTCTTGATCTAAATAATAATTAAATTCAAAATATGAATTCCAAATAGATTAACATATTCTAATGTATACATATGACTTATTAATTTTATTTTACAATATGGCCCTAAACTTTTACAAATTACTCAATTTAGTCCTTAAAATCGAAACCTTTATAACTTTCACATTTAAACCCCAAATTTCAATCATATTACAAACTTATCCTTATACCATTCTCAATATTTTAAAATTATAGAAATTTCATGCTAAAATCAAATTATTCTCATTTTAATCCCTAAACTCAAAACTAACAAAAATCACTTTACAAATTAGTCCTATTTAACAACCAAGCTTACAAATCTACCATTAAAAATCAAGAACTTCAATAATTCACTAATGGTATTTTTTAAAACCTTTAACAATTTTACGAAATAATTCCTAAGTTAGCTAGATTAAGCTACAACAATCTCAAAAATATAAAATTTACTAAAAAGGGGCTTGAATTGGACTTACATGCAACTAGAAGAAGATTGGTCGAATCTAAAAGCTTCAACAATGGTGGTTTCAATGGGAGAAAAGAAAAATGAAGAAGAATACCATTATGTGTCATGTTTTAACTTTATTATTTTTATTTTAACATTAAAATAAGATATAAAATTATAAGGGTTAAATATAAAATTAGAATCCGAACTTGTCCACTTCTCCTAGATTAGTATCTATATTTTTTTTTCTTAGATTAGTACTTGAACTTTTTTTCTTCAACTAGTTTGGTACCTGAAACTAACGACATTAATTTTTTGATGACGTGGTAACATTAACCAATCGCACGCCACCACATGGCATCCTATTTGACTTTTTTTCTAAATTTTTTTCCTTTCTTATTTTCCCTTTTTCTTTTTCTTTTTTCTAGGCGTGCCTCTTCATCTTTCTTGTCTTCTCTAGCTTTTTTCTATCTTCATCATCTTTCTTCTTCACTGCCTCTTCATCTCCTATTTCTGAGCTTCATGGCAGCCACACCATTTTCTTCGACTTTCCTCCCATCCAAACTCCCACCACTTCATTATCGTTTTCTTTCACTTTCCTCCTATCCAAATACCCACGACTTCATTCCCAGCAACAACGAAGACGACTTCTCCACCTGTTCCAAACCCAGTTAAAGTACAACAATATCTAAATGTAAAGACACCACTTTACACTAAAAGTCCATTAAATCATTTAAAATAATAAAAAAATTCTCCAAATCCAAACTGTCTTTTATAGAAAATTCCATTCTAAAATCAGTGTTATTCGATGAAAAGCAATAGCATACCCAAAAAAATTCTAAAATTTTCAATACTGCATATCTGTTTGTTTCATTGGTTAATTGCAGCATATGTCCTTCAATTATAAGTAAAATTTTAAATCAATCAAAACATTTATAATGACGAAATCAAATTGAAGATTTCAATATTATCTTTTCAACTAATGTTTTTTTTTTCTTCTTTTAATTCTTCAAATTAAAAATTAACGAAGCAGATTTTTGGCTTATTTGCTTTAAAAAAATTCCAATTTGATTAAGTCTTTTAGAATTGAATGCCTTATTGAATTATTGATTTTCTTTTTCTTCTTCTTCTTCTTGAGATCTACTTTATTTGAGTTCCAAGCTCAAAAGCTTACTCGTTTATGGGTTAATGGAGATAAGATAATATAGATATTGTTAGGTTTTAGTGGAGGGATGGACTTTGGTGAGATGGAGATAAGCAAGATGAATAACTAAAAATGGTGGATCAAAAGGTGAAAGGGACCAAAATCATATTTAATAATGGAAAATAGGGTCGTTGGATTCTAAGATTAGTCGCTAAAATCTAGGAATTTATAAATTTTCCTGCAAAGCCATGAATTTTTCTGTTGAAGGAGTTAATAATCAGTTGAGCAAAGAAAAGAAAAAGGGGATAAGAAGGAAAATAAAAGAGAAAAAAATAGGTATAAGAGAACGCTACGTGACGGCATACAATTGGCCAGCGCTGCCATGTCAACAAAAATTAACGTTGTTAGTTTCAGGTACCAAGCTAGTGGACGGAAAAAAGTTCGGGTACCAATTTGGGACAAAAAGAACTATAGGTACCAATTTGGGAGAAGTGGAAAAGTTCATGTACTAATTTTATATTTAACCCAAATTATAAAAAATAAGCACAAATCGTCCCACTATCTTAAAAATGGATAATTTACCATTTGATTCCCTTAAAAAAAATCCTATTTAACCCTTTTATCATCTAAGAATTCAATAGCGATTAAGTTTTACAGTTTTTACAATTGAGTCCTTATACTTTAATTGACCACACAAACAACAAAATTACCAAATCAAAATTTCATATAGCTCTATAATAGACAGGTAAATATTAATAATTAATAATTAATGACTCGCTTATCGAAAAACAAAATTCTTAAACCATCGTTTTCAGTATCCCTGAAAAACGAGCTGTTACGAAATAATACCTAAAAGAGTGTCACAAAATAGTCACAAGAAAACAAAAAAGTTGTTGATAGAGACACTTCAAATTTTCTCTTAATGTGCGACACAAAACAACCTATTTATAGGTTTCTAACCTCCTAAACTTGGCCTAAACATTATGACCACATTCTGAAGATTATAATGACCATCGAAATGGCCTAGTAAAACAATTAGATTTTCATGATGCGTTTTTAAAACCAATTGCTTATCTTACCTTATAAAATTGTGTCAATCTCTTAGTTCTGCAAAAACGTATGAGTTTCAAACATAAAATAATTTATTTAAATATATATACTTTGCAAAGTTTGATGATTTGTGAAACTTGGTTGATTCCCAACTTATTTACTTATCAAAACTCAATTTTCATATTGCAACAAAAAAGTAATATTTAACAGATTTTTAATTAAAACCAAGTTGCTTGCAAAATGAAATAAATTTGCAAGTTTAGGCAGCTTAAAACTTAAATGTCATGCATGCAAAAAATAAACCCAAATTAAAGTCTTATGTCACTGTCCAAATAAAACAATACAGTCCCAAATAACATTAACTAAAAATGTTAAGTTTTAAAAAAAGGGTTAAATATAAAATTAGTACCTAAACTTGTCCACTTCTCCTAGATTGGTACCTAAAGTTTTTTTTGTCCCAGATTGGTACCTGAACTTTTTTTTCGTTCACTGATTTGGTACCTAATTCTAACACCGTTAAGTCTGAGACACGTGACAAAATAGTGTTATGACACGTGGCATAAATGATGTCATGGTGACGTCATAGTGATATCATAATCTAAAAATAATAATAATAATAATAAACTTTTTTTTCCCTTTTTACATTTCTACCCTACCCTTACCCACCAATTCTTCTATCGTCTCTTCTTCTTATTATTCTTCTTCTTAAATCCCTAAACTCTAAGAGTAATCATAGCAAAATTGGGGAAAAAAGTTCTTTAGCGACAATGTTCAGTTTTTTCCCACCATTGACGACTTCGTTTCTATATGCTCCTATGGGGTACAAGCCTTCCATTGCTGATTGTCCTTCCACAGTATCTTCTACGACAATAACAAATCCTCTTGGGGATTACCAGATTGTAGCACACTAGAGAAAGAGGCTCCAATCCATTTAATGGAAAGTCAAGTAGAAGTTATATAATGAAGAGAATATATGAATTACCCATTACTAATGGCCGCTGCTTTGCAAAATTAAACTCTACAATCCTTGTAACACCTAGAACTCGACACCGTCGTCGGTTAGGGTTTTGAGGGTTACAAAACAATTACCGGTAATACTATCACAATTGTAGTTCTTATCTCGATATTATATTAGCAAGTTAAAGTACATTTCAATTGATCACATTATCTTCAGTTAGGTTGTCTCAAATCATAAGGTCTAGATTGAAATACAACGAAAACATTAAAATTCAACAAAACAGGGGTAACACGGTCGTGCCCCAGACCGTGTGCATACACGAAGTACCCTTACACGGTCGTGTCACAAACTATGTGACAAGTCGTGTGAACATGCGAAATACCCCACACGCTCGTGTGTGAAACCATGTACTGGATCGTGTGTCTGTTCAAAATAAGGCTACATGGTCGCATCACAGCCTGTGTGTACCTTGCACCTGTTTTACCCAGGGCACATGCTCGTGTGCTGGCTTGTGTTCTAGGCCGTGTGTACCTACGAAAAGTTACAAAATAATATGCAAAATTACCAACAAGCCCTCAACTTGTACCTAATTCGATATAGTTCAATAACCTATAAATATACAATAAAAACAAGGCAAATCATACTCAAAATCAAGCCAACCATAGTTATGCATTAAACTAAATGAATATGCTCATTTTCATACAAAAGCATACCAAGACATACAAGTCAAGCAAGTAAAGTTTTATTACCCTTCAAGTTGTATACATTAACCTAAGTACAATCCAAAGTTTACTAGACTTAAGCAAGGTACAAATTTTATCATCCTAATATATGTCATAAATAACCCAGTGATTTAAAGTCTACCAATGAGCTCTCGAGATAGTGTGATTCTTCTTGAGGATCTGATCTTCAACAGCAAAACGAATCTACAAGACAGTAAACAATACACGGGTAAGCTTACATAGTAAGTTTATTAGGGAAATTAACTTACAGAATAACGTATTCGTACGAAAAGGTAAATAAAAATCTTCATTGTTTCCACATTTTTATCCCATATGATCTCTTTGAGTCTCCTAGTAAATTTAACTCATACGAGTCCAATCAGTAGATTCATTTTTACAAGCCAGTATAGTATATCGCTCTTACGAGCCAGTTCAGTATTTCACTCCAAGTACAGTATATCGCTCTTACGAGCCAGTACAATATATTGCTCCCAATATAGTATACCGCTCTTACGAGCCAGTACAGTATATCGCTCCCAGTATAGTATACCACTCTTATGAGTCAATTCAGTATATCGCTCCCAGTACAGTATTTCCTTCAGTGTCTTCCATCTCATTCCAACATCAAGAATATAACCAAGACAATTGAATTTAGAATTATCAAATAGAAATATAGTTAGACAAACTTACCGAACAAATTTGTAGTAAAATGAAACTCTAGGGACTATTCTACAATTTTCTCTTTTGCTCGATCTGCGGCTCGCTCGTGATCTAGATCAATAAATCATTAAATTTCCACATCAAATAATGAAATTTAGATAATTTCTTGCATTTATATCCTTTTTAGGAAATTTAAAAAATTATCCCCATACTTTCTTTTTTATTCAATTTAGTCCTTAGACCTTAAACATGCAAAATAACCATTCTTTCTCGCAATCTCATACCAACCGAATATTCATAGCATCCATAAAAGTCCCTACAACCAATTATTTCACAACAAATAAATGTAATTTCATCCTTTTAGCATTTTAGTCCCTAAACCCTAAAATCATCAAAAATAACTTTACAAAATCAACCAATCTAGCAACCAAACTTCCAAAACTTTCATAAACTATCAAGAACAAGCTCATTCATCACTGGAAAAAACATTTAACATTTGAAAAAATCACAAATTAATCCTTGGGTTAGCTAGATTAAGCTAATATGGACTCAAAAACATAAAAATCACTAAAAATGGGTGAGAAATCACCTACCAAATCAAAGCACCAAGTATGGCTGAATACTTATCTTCTTCTCCTAGGGTTTCTTTGTTTTTCTTATGGAAGATGATGAATGAAATTCTTTTTAATTTACTTTTTCTTTCATTTAACTAATTTATTAATAAATTACTAAATTACCTTTAATGAATTATTTAAAATTTCACCATTCTAATACCCTAAACCATCCATTTACCCTTTGAATGGTCTATTTACGTGTTTAGGGCTTTAACTTATCCTTCAATTAGCATTTAATTTATATAATTCAACTTTTATACTTTTACAATTTAATCCTTTTACTTAATTAACTATCTAAATGATAAAATCTCTTAACCAAAATTTAATACGATGCTAATGACATCATAAATATTAAATAAATAAAATTTATGATCCGACTCGTCAGAGTTGTGATCTCGAAATCACTATTTTTGACACTACTAAAAATCAGACTGTTATAGTCCTTGTACAACATGGACATCAAATCAGAAACACATTTCCTCACTAATAATTTATCAAACAACATGTGGACTCATAACCAATAGCAGTTGCAACAAGAACTTTTACAAAATCACAATATGTGTGCTACTAAGGACATCTAAAGACTTACAACAGCTTATGGGCATGTTTAGAAAGCATCAAACTTGAACTAATGGCATGCTCATGTATAAGGTGTGTACCACAGATTTTTCATTTTCATTTTCATTTTCTTTTCAATTCTAGTGTATATAGGTCTGATACAAAAATTAATTTTCACCTTTGCTTTTGGACTATCTGTGAGCAAATCAATCTTTTTTTTTTTTGCTTTGTGGCATAGAATTGCAGAATAAGACTTTGTTGTAGTGTCTTTTAGTCTTCTTTGCCACTTTGCAAATGGCCATATTTGAGAATTGGAATGTTGCAATTCTATATGTAAACAACTGTTGATAAAAAATATAATATATATTTATGAGGTTTTCTTTTTTGGTCAGTGTATGAGTATATATTTCAGGTTTATCCATGGGGTTTCAGGCTGCTACAATTGGTCTTATGGTTCATGGATTTAAGAAGAAAAAGAAGAAGAAAAGACGATAGAAAAATTCGGAGGTGTAGGTGGGGGTAGAAATGTAAAAAAGGAAAAAAGTTTTTTTAATTATTTTTTATATTATGACATCACTATGACATCACCATGATATCATTTTAGGTATCAATCTGAGAGAAATGAACAAGTTTAGGTGCTAATTTTATATTTAACCCTTAAAAAAATACTATATCATTTTCTCAAGATGACATTTAATTTCTTTTTTATCATAAGTGGTACCTATACTATGCTTCTATTACCCAAATTGCCCCAATCATTCATTTTGGGATATTTTACAGTTTTAAATTAAAAGAAAATAATTAAATTAAATTAAATTAGATTAAAACTAATTTTTTTTACACTCTCTCTTCTCACAATTCTTTCTTCTCTTTTAATGTACTTTTTTTAATTGTTAAATAACTTTGTTTACAGTCCTCTTATATTTGTTTTTCTTCTGCTACTTAGCTTCTTCCTGATATTTGGATTTCATGCATTATATGGGTTATTTCTATTATAGAGGTTTATCTAGCAATTAACTATTTTATGCAAAATATAAAAAAAGAATTGAGAATGTTATTTTTAAGAAAAATAATACATGAGTTTTGAATCGAGATGAGAAAGGAATTGAAATTGAGATTTAAAAATGAAAAAAACAGCTCGTTGAAATCTTAATTTTGTCGCTAGAAACTTGACGCGGATGAGATCTTCAATAGGCTCTTGAATTTTCCATCATCACAATTTTAGGGTGAAAAACAAAAGAGATAAATATGTTTACAAGGAAATAATATTTAGTCTTTTTTAGATTTAAAAAAATTTACCTAATATTTAATTTTTTTAAAAAATTTACCTAATATTTAATTTTTTTATATTTAAAAAATTAGCTGAAAAGTGTTGCATATCACAAAATGATTAGCTAAGAGATTTTTTTAACAGTGTAACTAATTTAGATAACAATGTATAATTGAAGTACCACTTATGACAAAAAAAATTAAGTATCAACGGATATAAGTTAAATACCATTTTGTTATTAAGCCTAAATTAATTGAATAAAAATCCACGACTTCAAGATTGGATGTCAAATTTGACAATAGATTTAAAATAATTTAACTTTAAAATTAAACAAATTAGATTAATTACGAACTAGAAATCCAATTCACATTTCAAATCATAAAAACCTAAACTCAAGATCTGTCAGCTCAATATTACTTATTTTTATTTTCACTGTATTTGTTTATAAGAGGATAATATATAGAGAGGTATTTGAATTTGATAACTTATAAATTAAAAAATCGTAAATTAATTTGGTACTTTTTTAGGTACTTAACTTTGTTAAAATACACTGACATGATGATGAAGACCAATAGCATTATAACACATGACAACCTCATGTGACAAATTTCTTTAATAAAATTTAAATATTTTTATTTTTATTTTGCCATAGCAAAATATAGGCATCAACGTATTTTAACAATGTTAATAGGATACTTAAAATAATACCTAGGTGACTTATATTTTTAAGTTTAAGTACTATTCAAGTCTAAAATAATGTGCTAAATGTCAAGTTTAAGTACTTATATATATTAACCCTTAATAATAATAAAAAGAGAGCAATTTTTTGCATAAAGATCCAATTACAAGAGAGCTCAGGTCCAGACAAAAGGGAGCCCAACAAGCAACCAAAGGTTTCCAGGCTCAGTACACAGTAAAAACAAAAGCAAAACAAAATGAAGGGAGCATACCCCTTCGGAGCTTAACAGCCTTCAGATGGACGTCTAAAGCAATGCAGCTTTCCACTCATCAATCCAAGTAAAGTCCGAGGCATCGCAGGGGACCAGTTTCTAAATACCAAATTCCCAGAGATATCCACTACCTCGTTCTCACTGTGACAGTATAGATGGGTGTCAAAACTCCATCCTTGTACGCTCTGAAGGAAGCCAGCCAGCCACCGCAAACCCAAGATGCAACAACAAAACCCTCTTTGCACCCAACGACAGGGAAGCAAGCCCCAAATGAAGAAACCCAGCCAGGCGACCTGCATTCACACCCCAGATAGCTATGGTGAAATACCCCTACTTCAGGACAGTGAAGGTCCAACACAGATCCACCATGCCTCTGCCCGACTTGACCAAGTTACCTAATATGGCAATCAGATCAATTGAAAATTCCAATTATCAAAGCTTTTATTCAACACATCCGAAATTGTGAGTTATCAATTGAAATCAAGAATCTTAATCAAAGCAGTTTTTCCCCTTGCAGTAATTCATTATACAAATAGTAATATCCATAAATTAAAAGGAAATTAGTGTTATAACAACAACAACAAAAAAGAGCGAAATGCTTCACACTTCTCTGATGCTCACTGCACTTTCATACTGTACAATATATAAATGACATTCTTACAAGACCAAAGTACTGGTGACATAAAAAATGGGCACCAGCTTGACTCAATAAAATTTCTATTCACGCTAAATATGAAAATCATTCAGGAAAGCAAGAAAAAGAAAGAGACTGAACATTTTCCATTAGTTGCATTATCAACCACAACACACAGCAATGGCATGTGATTTGTTGACATCTTACCACCGTTATTTATGGACTATGCAAATTCCGGAGATGATCAACCACATCAAAGGAAACACTAAGCTTTTGATAATCAGCACGGTGAAGGAGATTTCCTTGAGTTTGTACAGAATCTCTAGGCTTAGGATCTATCTTCCTAATTTTGGTTGAACAGCAGTGACGAACACGGATCCGATGATTCCTTGTCTCCATTGTATACCTGCCATGAACTTTAACCACCAATATAGCTTCCTTATCTCTGTCGTCTTCACACCACCAGTTTTGTGGAACACCATCGACAAACTCTTCCTGGGTGTGGAATGCCTCAACATGAACTGATACCTCTGCTACATGATCTGGTTTAATTATGCCAGCAGCTGGAGTAACCTGGGCCAAACATCACATATATGTTAATAACTTTTATCTCAAAGACTAACAAGCAGAACACTCCAGATCATGAATATGAACTTCTTTTACTTCATATTTTTGCAAAAAAAAAAAAAAAAACCTATTGAAGCTTGTAACCATGTCTGACCATATTCAACATTACGAGATGGACATGAATTTGAGTTTGCAAACAAAATTGATCCCTAAGAATGAAATATTTAGTAACTTAAAAGAAAAGGCCTCTTTAAACAGGAAAAAAAAAAGGAGCAGCTTGCCAAGGCCAGAAACAACTTTTAATTTGCTCCATAAATCTGCAGCAATTCAACTTTGATCCAAATATAATCAAAATTGCATCTAAAGCTCACTGCCTAGTAGAAAGATTACAAAGACGATTCCCTCAACTGATTTTTTTCTTTCAATACAAAGGATTTCAAATCCCTAGCAATATGGACCAGCACCAATTCTTACCCCATTAAGGGTAAAATAATTTCTCTTCAATCAAAAAGAAAACCTACCTGAAGCCACCGTGGAAAGCCAAAGGAACCTCTTGGATGATGATATGATGCCTGTCCATCATCCTTGATTGTAGATTCACCTTGACAAACTATTTCAAACAAAGCAATGCTTTCTGTGCATTTATTTGTGATGCGCAAAATTGATGTGTCCTGGTTTTGGAGGATAATATTGTTGGTGCTGACAATTGTTTCTGGAATTTTGCATAATTCTTGAAGCCTGCATCTAACTTCCTCATTTGATCTCACTATATCTCCAAATTCTTGTCTCCTTACTGACTCATCAATATGAGCAATTTCAACAGAAAATAAGCAAATGACAGGTTTGTGATCACTGTCTGTCACATCCATGCAAGAGTCGTACCTATTCAAGATGTATATCAGGATTTATTCAAGATAATTATTGATATAAAAATAAATAAATGATAAGGGGAAAAAATGCAGTCTGGCCTGAAAGTACAAAATCCGTGTATTGAAATAGTAATATTAACAAGCATACTCATTTTTCCACATACAACAAAAAAAGAAAAAAAGAAATATGTGACTGTTTGAATTTATTCAAAATCCATCTGTCCATCAACATGTCAGCAAATGGATGGAATTTGCCATGAGCCACTTTAGTGGGCATAACATGTAGAAAATTCTGTCCATATTCTGATACCGGGTTGATGGGATAGATAGATGGATTTGGAACAAATTAAAAAAGCTGTGAATAAATGATCAAGTCTTTTTAGATCTCAGATGGAAGACAAAAGAAATTTGCTAACTGGTGCAATTTACTCCTGGTATTACATATCTGGATCAGAAAATAATCAATGTGTGAAAACCTTTTTGAAAAAGTTGATAAGCACATAAGGCTGTTAAAGCATTGCCTTCAACAGAAATAATCACAGCAGATTATGAAGAGAATCATAGCATGCAATTATTTGAAAGAAATTAAACTATCCCTAAATATTGCCAAAACAGAAACCAAACAGAACTTACTGTGATACTGAAGAGATAACAGGACACTCTAAACTGCATTCAGATCCCAATGTTTGCCGGCTATCACGATATAAGATTCTGTCACACCAGGCAGGAATGCGCTTCTTTTCACCAGAATCATAGCCTTTAAAAATAAGCATTGTAAAGGTACTTTTAGCCAATCAAATATGTGAAATTACTAGAATAATTATAATACCAGTCATACCAAGAAACCTTTTTCCTGAACCCCTAGTGAAAAACATCTTAATAGACTACTTCAAACTTTAACAAGAGCAATTGCTGAACCACTTTATGAATCATAAAATGCACAGCAGAAGGTGGATTGTTAAAACAAACACCATGTGACTTAGCTGATACAGAGTTTAGAAATAAGATGAAGAATTCATAACATACAAGGTACCTGATAAACCAGCTACATGTTTATCAAATTTGTATGTGGGAGCAAAAGTAATAACTGCTTCCCGCATTCCCTGGAAAACATTTCCAGCTTCCATCTCTGCTTGGAGTTGATCCCTTTCTCTAAGCCAATCAAAGCTTCTTTGAGATATAAAATCTCTTGCTTCATCATATGACACATCATCAAGCCGATAATTAAAATCGCCAAGAAATACAACCATGTCTGCTTCAGATAATTCAGGCATTCCTTCAACAGAGTGGGCACCCGTAGCCTGTAAAAGCATCAACCTTTACACACTAACCAGAAGGGATGAATATTTTAGAAGGAAAATGAAACAAAAATGGTGGCTATTATAGCAACCAAAGTGTCTACATACATTAGCTCCACGAACCATTTGAACGGCCGAAGATGCACCAGCTGCAATAGAAAGGACCAATGGCAAGCTAGATCTATAAACAAGCCAAAATAAATATATTGAGCAGGCAAGTGTGCAACACAATAACAGGTACAACACCATACCAGCACCAGCACTGAAGAGATTAGATTGTCGACTAAACGTCATTGTACGATATACATGGTCAAAATCGGCATTGCGACGACCGACAGCTTCCAAATGAGCAGCAAAGTGACAATTAACAAAGCAAAAGATTCTATCATACACTCTCAGTCTTAAACCAACAGCTCCCTGGGTGCACAAGCAAATGTATAATATTGTTAAACGAAAACCTATCAATTGTAAAAATTTATTTTTTCTAAGCCAACTAGTTCACAAGCCAAAAGCAATATATTTCTTACAACTTTCATAGCCAATCAGAACCCCATGTGCAAACCAAATATCTAGAGAGAAAGTATAACATTTTCAATGATTCTAATCCATCATACTTATGAATTTAGGAACTAGATAAAGTAGCAATAAGAAACAGTGACAAAGTTCTCATACACAATTATAGTCTATTATCCATCCAGACTTTAACCTAAAAATCACTAGAATACTAAGAAGAAACCATATATCCATTTCCATAGTACTCTAAATTTCAGTTTAACATTGAGTCTAGTATTTCATTCACTAAAAACTTTTATGCTGAAATGCGTTCTATACATTTCTAGTATAAGAAAACATACTTGCGCATCATAAATTAGATTAGGCTGATTTATTAATATCTACATTATATAGAAAATCATTCACTTATCACATGCCTCTTTAAGGATGAAAAATACCTTGCAGCTAGAATTTGCACTAAAACTTTTATGATGGTATGTATGAAAAACAAGTCCAATATAAATATGTATATTTGCACATGAAGCAAAAGATTATGCTTATATATTAACTATACTGATATTTATTAATATCTCTGTTACACAGAACGAATTTACATATCATGCCTATTTAAGGAAGAATAATACCTTGTTACCAATCGCACGACCAAAGCCGCATGGGACTGCAGCAGCATCAATATCCCCAACATCTGGTTTAAGACTATCCTTGACCCTAAAACACAAATTCAACCATTAGATATAAAAATTCAGGAGACAAGCACTAATAAAACATGAAAGCGAACTTGAGTAAATGGATAAGGAATAAAGAAACAGATCAATAACATGACTAGTTCTAGCAGATAATGACAGAATGTTTCTTATGGAATTCAAATCATTCAATCAGCAAGATCAAATTCCTTTTCTATTTATTTTTAAATAGTCTAAATTTGTTGGGAAGTAATTTATTTCCTGTTGTTTTTTATTCAAAGATACGTCTACATGGAATGTAATAGCTTAGAATGATCTATGTGCCCCCTTAGAAGCCTAGTCAGCAAATAGTTCGAAATAGTTCCTTTGATAAACAATGCATGCATGGAGCATTGAAGTCTAATTCATCATTAAAATTGCACAATATCATTATCACTCTCTTTCCTCACTGATTTGAGAAAGAATCAAATAACACAGCAATGGTGAAAGATCATTCACATAAACAGGATTACCTCAGTTTAGAATGAATGATATTCATTGCAATCAAACCAGAAATAATTAATTCAAATTTTAAATTTTAGAAAAGAATGGATCTGACTCAAAACTATATTTTCTTAGAATTTTCTAGAGGAAGAATCTCAAAAACAACTCTTTTAGAAACTTTTTGAGGAAAAGAACCAAAAAAAACTTTTCTTACAGAAAATGAGAAAACAAAAATGCGATACCCTCGTATTAGAGTTTTAATTTATGGGTTGGACCACAAATACTTTAGTTTTACAGCAAAATTTATTTCCTGTAGAGTTCCTTGTTTTCACACGAAATAAAAGTTAAGAAATTAGAATAAAAAATATTCAGCAATCCTGAAACGCCTTTCAGCCTTGCAAGAAATAAATGATAAGAACAAGTATTCCTGCATATCTAACATAACTATAGTTCCAAAAAAGAAACTTCAACAGGAGAAGAGAAAAGGATAACAGAAAACCATGATGGACACTCACCAAACAGCAATAAGCATGCCTGCCAACTGCCTAGATCCAACACGCTCAAATTTTCTCCACTGATGCGATTGCTTTCCCATCACATCCTGTGATTTTCTTTCCATCATATCATGCAATGTTTCATCTATCATATCCAACCACCACTGTCCAACAGCACTCCCGTCACGCCCCACCTATGGTAAATGGGATAGGTAAAAAAGTTGTCATATATAAAGGGTTAAAAAAATGCAGACTTCGAATGCACAAGGATTTGGCCTTCATGTTCAGCATTTAGCTTCAATAATGCTTATGGTTAAAATGATAGGCAACTCTTCCATAAATCATTATTTTCAGTCCTGTTCCCTTCTAGGTCTTAATTCCTTCAGGAAAGGTCCATTACAAAAACCCAGACTGACCTGATTATACATACAGCTAGTTGTTAGGGAAAACTACTGCAGGATTTATAGGAAGGGAAAATAAAATCTGCTTCATTCCAACTGTCCTTATACGAACTAAAGTTATAGGTCCTCTATCAACTGCGTTATTTTCTACCCCGTTTTTAAAGATAGCCATTGATTTCAGCATAAAAATGATCACTTAACTGTCGGCCATCTCTTCAAATGGCAAAGTAACTAAAAATAAAGAACATTCTGAGAAAAGAAAAAAGCACAAGTTGCTTAGATATCTATTTCTTTGTTTCTCCCATAATTCTTAATCCTCTTCCTTGGAATCTCTACTTTTTTACTTAAACTGATTAGATACTTTTCTTGTTTAAGCAGAAGACAATGGTGAAACATGAAACTTGTCGCAAAATGCACCCCCCCCTTCATTCTCACAAGTCAGTGCAATGAATGTTAATTGCTCATAAACCTAACATATATCTTTCCTCTTTAATACTAGTAACATAAAACAGATAAGCATTCCACCATACACAAGCTATATTGTGCACTTGTTCAATGAAACATATGTCAGACCGAAACCCAGACATTCTAAAACCTTGCATAATGAAATCAATTCAGCAACTGAGGCCTGTTCTTTGTTTCTGAAATATTACTCTAGAATCATAATGCTAAGCTTACACAACATTAACGCAATTAAGCCATAATGAAGATGATATCTTACAGATTCTCTCACAGCAGATATTGCAAGAAAACCTGCACCCATTTCAACTTCTTGCAATCCAATAATAATAATTCCAACATCTGAAACAACAGAATGTAGCCAAGATTCAAGCGAGCTTTTAGATGCACGCCCTTGTGCAACATTCCATGTACCAGTTAATATAGTTAAATTTTCCATCCTTGTATATAGAAATCCTTTTGCAGTCAATTCTGAATACAATATGCCATCAAGAGGTCCAGGGGATGTGATACTCCATCCACGTATACCACCATGCTTTGCCAGGGTGTAGATATAACCAGCACCAATGGCCATCTTCAGTACAGGACTGCTGTGAGCAACCCATTCTCCAAGCATATTACCATCAAGGTCTAGAGCATGGACAATACCACTTGCATAACCAGCCCATATTTTTGATCCAAAGCTGCATAAGCATAGAACAGCAGAAGGATGAGGCTGAATATCTTGAATACGATTTCCATTTCCATCCCACTGAATAAGCATACCATTCGCACAGCCAACCCAAACCATCCCATCAATGGTTATAGTGATTGCTTCAATCCTCCGACTATCATCAAGAAAGCCCCCTTTTGCTGCAACTCGACGAACAGCATCAGCTGCTCCCATTATAGCATTACGTGACTGCTGAAAGAAACCAAAGGAACTTTGTGTTTTCTCCTTCTTTGAACTTGCAACAATCTTCATCTTTATCTCATCTTCCATGGCAAAGTCAGGAACCAACGACAAATCTGCTCTATTTTCAATTTGACCGTCAATATTGAAAACTTTGAGTAACTCCCTCGTCCGAGCATCCCTGAAATTTTAAAATTCTGAGAATACCTAACAAAATTAACAGAAAGGAGAAAAAAAGGAACTCTTTTACAAGAGTGATGTAAGATAAGATGATCTAAATTCAAATTGGAGCCAAATTAATGTAAGAAAAGTAACTAGAAATTCTAACTGTGCAAGAAGTTAATTAAGATCCACATTCTTGACTTTGCAACCTCAAATATCTCAAAAATAAACAAAAATACATTAAGAATCTCAATATCCTTCTAACCTAGAAACAGGAACAGCATAGAGCCAACATCTGGGGTAATATCGGATTGATCTATTACTTATAATTTCAAAACAATCCCATATTTGGACAGAAAATGACAAGTTTTAACAATTTTACATGTAAAATGTAAGCTTTCAATGTCGCATTTTTCACAAAAAAATTATACAATTATCTCCTTTCGTGCACAGAGCAAATAAATTAGATTTCAAAGCGAGATCCTTATTTGTCATAGTTGACTTTTTATTTCATTACAAATCATAAATGGCAAGGGCCTTTGTCCAAGAACAGTGATAAAGGAATCATGATGTCTTGTAGAAATATTTAGAAACTGACAGGTTAAAGTGAGTAGAACAGTGTATTAGCAAGAGGTACAAGATCATCATAACTGATCTAGACTATAAAGAAGGGGGTAGATATGGAAGGTCTATATAGCTTATTATTTATCAAAGAGGAACCAAACATGTAACAATATGCCAACAGAACTTTGTTAATTTTAAGGGTGCAATTTCCACAGTCTAGACATACCACAATGCAAAAGAAAGATAACCAGAACTCCATACTTTAGCTCGAATATTATCAGACAGAAGGCACTTGATATCTGAATTTAATATAGAACTGAAGCCATTTACAGCAACTTGACTCCTAAGGTCAATAAATGATTTCCCCATTAACAAAGAAGCCATATGCCGTTCTTCCATTGTCAGAGAGAGCGCATTGTTAATAGATTCCCATGGCCAAATCCTGATAATACCCCCTTCTGAACCAGACCACAAATCCCCTGAATCAAAGTAAAACAAAAACAAAAATTAAAGCAAATAAGATTATGTCAAAAGCGATCATCATTCTTACCACTGGTCGCGACCAACCAATTGTAACTGGAAACTTCGGGTAGGGATGCATAAATAGTTCTTGAAGATACATTTTGCTCTTCTTGACATATATTTATTAGAGACGAATTTCAGTTTTAAGAATAAACAGTTTATGGAGGATGGAATTTTTAAACTAAAAAATTCTAGATCCATGCCCGCTATGTGTTTGCTCCTTGGCTTTTCAGAGGCAAGGTGGTGATAATTAAAACTTCCAAAATCTAAAAATATGCTAATCTATTATTAATCAACCGTCCATCAAAATAGCACGTAACACATTCAATAGAGGTTAGATTGAGAGTTCTCATTATTACTATTACAAGTAATCTATTAATTTCTTCTAAATGTTATGGCAGTGAATCCACATTAATAGGGACAAAACAAAAAAGCATAACTAGAGAAAAGCAAAAGGGAAAACAGACCATAACAAGTGAAAACAACGGAAAGCACGGGGCCGCGATGAGCCTGCCAGCACCACCCTTCCTTAAACCCACCACTCTCACAATCCATCTTCCAGCCTCTGATCTTTCCATCCTTATGCCCACTCCAAACCACTCCATTCCCCTCATCCCCCACCATACACATCACCGCCGCATTCCCATTCCCGTTCCCATTCGATAATATCGCCGACGATTCCCTAAACGGCGCAGCCTCCTCCTCCTCACCTTCCTCGTATAAATCTTTCAATTCCCATACCCTGACAGCCCCGCTCTCGCTGCCGGCCCAAAGCTGCCGGTCGGTAGAGGCGATTGTTTTCAAGAAGCGGCCGAATTGGGTCTCCCTGAGGGGATGTGGTCGAAGCTGGAGGTAGGGAGGGCGATTAGGGTGGAGGGGTTTGCGATCAGGCAGGGTAAAAATGCCTTGGCCACCGCCTTTAGCCACGAACTCGGGTAGGGAGGGTTTGGGACGAGAGGTGTTTTGCGGTAGAAGATTGCGGTCAAGGAATTGGATCATGTAGTCGAGGCGTCGGTTGGTGGAGTGGAGGGAAGGGTAAGAGAGCTGCGAATCATCGTCGGAAGAGGAGGCGTAACGGTCAAAGATCCTTGGACTAAGATCGGGAACGTCGTCGTTGGCGTCCATCGTCGGGATGCAGAACCTAGTGTGATATTGGTTAGAGAATGAATAAGTGAGGAGGAAATTTGACTTTGGATCGACATTTAGTTAGTATCCACATACCCCGCAGTAACATAACTACAATTTCAATTTTTCCTTCCCATAAATTTTTCAATTTCATCCCTCTATTTTTTATATATCAATTAAGCAGTCCTTATACTCTCAATTATTGTTAAATTATAAATTTAAATTGCTGATTTTCAGATCAATAAGGTTTAATATCAGGTTTAAGGTTGTAAAAAGCTCCAAATTTTTTTCAAAAAAGCAATTAAGCCATTACATCTTTTTTGCATTCACTTGGGGTACTTAAATTTTCAAAATACGTCAAAAAGACCCTCAAACTTTTTCAAAAAAAGTAATTAAGCCTCTGCTTTTATAATGCACTCAATTGGGTACTTGAACTTTCAAATACATCAAAAAGGTTTTTTGACCGTTAACTTTAACAGTTAAAGTTAACTGTCCCTAATTTGTTTCCCGATTAAAGCCACCCCATGTTACAAATACAATTTGACATGAGGCAAAAAAATATAAAAAGTATAAAATGATTAAATTTTAATAAAAAAATAAAATTTATTAAAAACTAGAAAAAAAATTATAAAATGCATAAAAAAGGCCTTTAACCATTTTTTGCAACATGTCATGCTGTGGTTTTGATACGTAATGGCTTTAACTGAAAAAATTAGGGGCGGTTCAAGTACCCAATTGAGTGCAAAAATAATAAGGGGCTTAATTGCTTTTTTTAGAAAAAAGTTTGAGGGTTTTTTTTATATTTTTTGAAAGTTCAAGTACCCAATTAAGTGCAAAATAAAAGTAAGGGCTTAATTGCTTTTTTTGAAAAATTTTAAAGGTATTTTTGATACATTTTAAAAGTTAGTATCCAAGTGAGTGCAAAATAAAAGCAAAGGCTTAATTATTTTTTTAAAAAGTTTGAGGGCTTTTTATACCTTTAAGCATTTAATATTATTACCCAATTGGATTATTTTTTTTACTTTTTATAAATACAAGGATTGAATTTTAATAAATTAAAATAGAGAGGCTTATTTTTAATTTTTCATAAAATAGGGAATGAACTTCAAATTAGACCTTTACACAAAACATGTCGTCCAACTAATTCCAAAAAAAAAAAAACAAATTCTTTAAGAATAATTCTTTGATGTTATGACGGCCAAGCATAATTCTTAAAAGATAAATGGAAATAAATAAATAAATTGTTAAAGAATGAAAAACATGCCACCGACTAAATATTGTTATATTCCATTAAAGATCTGTCGTCAGGCGAGGTTGACCAGAAACCCATTTCACCGAAATAGATATGGATCGGTTTCTTTCATTAAAATTTGTTTTTGAAAATTGATTTCTGTAAAGTAGTTGTCTTCTTATGCTTAAATGATTCTATGAAAAAATAATGAAAAGAAACAATTTTTTATTTGAAAAGGATTTTTTTGGGTAATTTATTCAAGTAATCTAAAAAATTTCATTATTTACGAAAATGATCCAAGTTAAAAAATATACACCAAAATAACCTAAAATAAACAGTAAAAATTGATTTTGACCATCTAATGGCCGACACTACTTGCCCAATGATTGGTGTCAGACATAAAAATTTGTATTTTTTTATGTTGGTCATTCAATGGTCAACACCTATGTATTTTTTTTAATACGATATTTTATTGATATACAAAAATACGAGAATTTTAAAAAAAAATTGGTGTTGGCCATGCAATAGCCGACACCCCCTTTTTTATCTGACAGGAAAAAAAATTTTGGTGTTGGCTATTGCATGGCCGACACCCCTTTTTAATCTGATAAAAAAAAATCAAATTTTTTTATGCATGATCAACACCAAATTTTTTTTTTTCAAATTTTTGTATTTTCATATATCAATAAAATACCGTATTAAAAAAATACATAGGTGTCGGCCATTGCATGACCAACACCAAAAAACACAAATTTTTATGCTTGACACCAATCATTGAGTAGGTAGTGTCAGCCATTAGATGGCCAATATCAATTTTTACTATTCATTTTAGGTTATTTTGGTGTATATTTTTAAACTTGAGTCATTTTCACAAATAATGAAAATTTTTTGGTCATTTGGGTAAATTACCCTTTTTTTTAATTATGGGTAAACTATATCATAAGTCAATAAATTATAGATAAGTTTTCGTTTTAATCATTTAATTAAAAAAAAAAGGTTACAATTCACTCATTAAACTTTTCGAGATTGCTTTTTCTAGTCACCCAATTGTAGAGATGTTCATGGATCGAGTCAAATCAGGTTCGGGTTGAGATTAAGCATGATATTAACATACTTTATGTTTGCTCAAGCCTGGCTTAACCCGAAATCTTAGTAAAAAATTTTGTTCAAAACCGCTCAAATTTACAAAAGACTAACCCAAACTCATTTTAGGTCTGTCCATATTATTTTTTTAAAATATTTATATTGTTTTATTTTAATATTTAATAATTTTATACATTTTTTATTTATTGAAAACTTTTATAGTCGTCTTAATATTTTTTTAATGTTTACATTAGAGTTGTATTATATGTTTAGTATTTGTTTATCTTTTAAAGTATTCTAAATTACATAATATATAAAAATAACATAATATAAAGTATTATAAACTTAAACGTGGTGGGCCAGGCCGGATTCGGGCTTTGGAAACTCATATTTTAAATGGGTCTAATTTTTTTGTCTATGTCAATTTTTCGGGCCTAATATTTAAGACAAAATTTATATGTATTATATGTTCTAAATCATTTGGTGAAAATACAATTGAAAATTTTATCCAACATTTTCAAAGACTTGCAAAATACTCAAAATTATGTTTTAAATGTGTTTCAGTCTATCTAAATGTTTTTGGGTTAATACCAAAATGTTCTAAGGTGTTTAAAATGTTTTAAGGGACTTTGTTATGCAAGCCTCGAAACATACGACTATATATCTCAAAACATGAAAACTTCGAAGCAAAAATCTACTTCAGGAGCTACTTATCTTGAGACATTGTGCAGTATTTCTGGAAACAATTGGTAGATTGTCAAGACATGGCCTTCCAACGACTATATAACTGCTACTTTTCAGCCATGTCTCGAGACATCTTGCCAAATCTCAAGACAAATGTTGCAAGGATTGTTTTTTAAGCTTGAAATTAATGCTTCCAACGGCTAAAATCCATCCCCACTGATTATAAACATCCACAACTTATTCCTTGATATAAATACAGTTCAACAACACTTCAAGATTAAATAGAAAGATATCCAAGCATCAAGATCAAGAGAAAAGTATTCAAATCTTTATTCTTTCATTTCTCTTGTAAATATTATCTAGGAGCTTATTGTTTGGTCATTTACCACTCTCATTTCATTTATTGGAGAGTTTAGTTTTTGTAAACACATACCTTGTAGAGATCTCTTTGTTTACTCTATTTCATTTTACCAATTGTAAATCGGGAGAGTTTTACTTGAGCCATAAAAATTAGGAGGGTTTTTAGTTAAACCATAAAAACTAGAGAGAAGATTCTATCTTAACCTTGTAAAAAAGATAGGGATTGTTTAGGTTATACCATTCAAGTATAGTGAATTAAGAATCCTTGGTTGAGGTATATTAAGGGAGTGAAAGTAAGCAATTGAAGCTGAACCACTATAAATCGAATTGTCCAAGTTTTTCTTCCCTTTCCTCGTAATTTAGAAAAGTTTGCAAAGAATTTTAAAATACCAATTCACCCCTCTCTTGATATTTTCGGGCCTAACAATGACTTTTCTCTTAGAATATTGTTCTAAAATCTTGTATTATATTCATATAGTATTTTGAAAATTTTATATTGTTTGAAACTAATTAACAATACATGAAATATGTATGATATTAAAATGAAAAAAAATAAAGTTATATTGTGAGTAAAAAAAAATTAAACACGTAAAAACATTAGATTAAGAATACTAAATCAATATAATTGTTTATCATGGTGTTATCATCAATCCTAAGTTGGTGTCGAGTTAATTTGTAACACTAACTCGATAACATCATTAATAAGAAATTTCATCACACGCATATGTGTTTGGAAACCACATTCGAAACATAAATGTGCACTTAAAAGTAACACACAATAAATAATAAAACGTATGATTTGGAACTAATTAATAATAACAAAAAAATATGTTTGGTGATAAAAAAACTAGAAGTTACATCAACTCAAAAGAGAGCTATCATAATTTAAAACTTGTTGGCGTATTCCCAGCACTTCAATGGGAGGAGTGTCCAAAATTTGTAAGCTTGATTTCCACGAAAGGCCAAGTTTGGCCATACGATCCGCAACCGCATTGTCATCTCTCACAATATGACAAATGCACCAAAGGCCTTCTGAATGTAATAGTGTTTGCACTCTTCTGAGGATTGTAATCCCGAAATCATCTCTTGCGATTTCGTTTATAGCCTTTGCAACTTCAAGATTATCAATGTGTATTATCCCTTTGTCGAAGCCCAATTTTGACTGGACTTAAACTGAATTCCTTTTTAAATTTATTATAAGATTAAATTTGTTTTAAATTTAAATTTAAATTAAATTTAAATTTACCTTTAAAATTAAAATTATTTTAAACTAAAAAAACATCCTATTACAAACAAAATGTTCATTTTTACAAAGCCCAAATTAGGCTTGATCCTAACAGACTCAAAACCTGAGCCCCAATTCCAATTAACCTAAACAGACCCAAATGACCCAAACTAAACCTAAACTACCCCTAAAATGACTACCCCCAACTTGCACCTGCTGCTAACCACCCTTCCAACCAGAGGTTGCCACATCATCACCAGCAGCATTAACCAGCAACTTGCCCTGCACCACTGCCACCATCACTGCTACAACCTCCATTGCCGCACCTGCAAAAGAAAGAAATGACAGCAGTTTAATGGCATAAAAACAAAAGGAAATGATTGTAATTCTGGTTATAAAACCAGGTTCAAACCCTTGTAATAGGTTACTGGCTCTTTTCTGAAACATTTAAAAATCAATACAAAAAGTTAGGCATTTTCTTTAAGAAGAAGAACGTTGTCTGTGCAATTAATAGAAGCAGTTAATATCTAGAGAAATCAGAATACCAAGCATTCAATATCTTTTTTTTGCAAGATATTTATCAGTATATTTATTTGTTCATTTATTTCGTTAATGCACCCACTGTTTCTATTGTTACTATAATTTATTGTTTATTTTAAAAACAATTAATAATAATAACAATAATAATAAATAATAGTAATAAATAACATTAATAAATATTAATTAAAATAAAATAAAGAAAGTGAGAAGTCGGGTACGTTACGCCCCTAGGTTGGTGCCACCGTTATCGGAAACTACGCCGAGGTCTCGCTCCGATTGCCGTCAGCATCTCCTCGTGGGTAGATTTACAAAACAAAGACAAAAAAGGGGTTTTAGAACTAGAGTTTGACCCACAACAGATTCAAAAATGAAAACAAAATGAAGGTGCTGATGAAGCGCGCTAATAAAGGTGCTAAACGAAACATATGTAGCAAATGACATCTCTGTCAGTAAGCTGGATCGGTTAGTCAACAACGTGAGTGCCGATAATTTTATTTTCTTCAGCGATGATGAAATACCAACGGGAGGCATGGGTTCTACCAAAGTCTTGCACATCACTACCCGTTGCAAAGGGTACACGTTCCCTGGAGTACTCATAGACAACGGCTCAGCCTTGAATGTGTTACCGTTAACTACACTTTAGAGATTGCCAATTGATAACTCTCATATGAAAGGATGTAATAATATAGTGAGAGCATTTGACAAGACTGAGAGGAAGGTAATGGGTAAGATCGAAGTACCTCTTCAAGTTGGGCCAAATACATATGAAGTGGATTTTTTAATGATGGATATCAGACCTACTTATAAACTGTCTATTGGGAAGACCATGGATTCACTCAGCTGGAGCAATACCTTCTTCACTGCACCAGAAAGTGAAACTAGTAAATGAAGGACGGTTAATCACGATCAACGCTGAAGAGGAAATTATTGCGTCCATAACGAGTAATTCACCTTATGTGGGGATAGATAAGGAGACTGTGGAATGTTCTTTCCGCTCACTCGAATTCGTCAACGCAACCTTCATTGCTGAGGGTAGTAAGATCCTTATGCCCACAATATCATCAACTACCATAATGGGCCTGTGTTTAACAGTTGGAAAAAAGGTATTACCTAGAAAGGGGTTAGGAAAATACCTTTAGGGAAGAATTAATGTGCCGATGCTGATAGAAAAAAGGGATCATTATGTTTTGGGGTACAAACCGGACCCAAAATAAAAGAAAAAGGAGTTAGAAAGAAAGCAAGAAAGACGAAAGGCGAGATTGTCCAGAAAGGAAATTTCGTGGAAACCCATGATCTTCCCGCACATATATGAGACTTTTGTCTCAGGAGGGGCGATCAACCAAGAAACGGGGCTGGAAAAAGAGCAGGTGACAATCAAGACTAAAGGAATCATGAAAGACCTAGGCATTAACACTATATCCGATGAAGGAAAAAGAGGGAACCTGTTAGGAATTGGTCCATGTGCACTTGGAAGCATTCTGAACAATTGGACTGCGGAGGAACTCCCTGTAATTTTTAAGATTTCTTCATACTAATGTTCAGAACACCTATTGCTTTAGGCTCGAAAGCAATATGGATCTTTTTGTAAAAGGGCTTATGATCATTATCTAGTTATTTTGAATGAAAATGCATTTACATCTTATAAGACAATTTTTCTTTTTCTTAATTATTCTTTCATTGTTAATCCAACTTAATAAACTATTCGTATATATCCAATAAACAAAATTAATTATTCTTTAATACATACATTCTTGACCAATTTGACAAACATACTCATACACATACCATACAATCATTCTTTCGTAAATTTATTTTGTTCTTTGAACCTCCCTTTCATCCCTTGACAGGTCCTCGAATATCAATAATATGAGTAACCCTGATGCTAACTTAGAGCCTTATTTCGAGCAAGATATGTGTTTAGAGGAGCTTTAGGACCTCGAAGATGAGTAAGATTGTAATTTGCCTCCGGATTTGTTAAGAATTATGAAACAAGAAGAAAAGCAAATCCTGCCTCATTCAGACCCAGTGGAAGTTATTAATCTGGGAAATGAAGATGAAAAGAAAGAGGTGAAAATTGGGACAAACATCTCTTTAGAAACCAGAAAAGATCTTATTGAGTTGCTTCAAGAGTTCCAAGACATTTTCGCATGGCCTTACCAAGATATGTCTGGCTTGAGCACTGACATTGTGGTACACAAACTCCCTATAAAGGAAGAATGCAAGCATGTGCAGCAAAAGCTCCGAAGGATGAGACCAAATGTATTATTGAAAATAAAAGAAGAGGTCAAGAAGCAATTTGATGCCGAGTTTCTCCAAGTAGTCAAATACTCGGAATGGGTAGCTAACATAGTCCTTGTTCCTAAAAAAGATGGAAAAGTGCGTATGTGTGTAGACTATCGAGATTTAAATAAAGCTAACCCAAAAGATAACTTCTCATTACCTCACATTGACACTTTAGTCGATAACACAGCAGGTCATTCCCTGTTCTCATTCATGGATGGTTTCTCTGGGTATAATCAGATAAGGATGGACTCTGAGGATATGATCAAAACCATATTTTTCACATTGTGGAGAACATTTTTCTATAAGGTGATGCCCTTTGGACTAAAAAACGCAAGGACAACTTATCAAAGGGCCATGGTGACTTTGTTTCATGACATGATGCATAAGGAAATTGAAGTTTATGTCGACGACATGATTGCGAAATCCCAAACGGAGGAAGAGCATGTGAGAATCCTGAGAAAGTTGTTTGGAAGGCTAAGAAAGTATCAATTAAAGCTAAACCCAGTAAAATGCACTTTCGGAGCTACATCAGGAAAGTTGTTAGGCTTTGTAGTTAGTAAAAGAGGAATTGAAATTGATCCGAATAAAGTCAAAGCCATACAAGAGCTACCACCACCCAGTACGCAAAAAGAAGTTCGAGGGTTTTCAAGAAGACTAAATTACATTGCTCGGTTCATTTCACAATTGACTGAGAAATGTGATCCTATTTTTCGCTTGCTTAGAAAACGCAACCCCGGAGTATGGGACGATAAATGTCAGGAAACTTTTAATAAGGTCAAAGATTATTTATCCAAAGCTCCCATCTTGGTACCCCCAATTCCTAATAAGCCGTTGATCCTGTACTTGGAGATTTTTGAAAATTCCATGGGATGTGTACTAGGCCAACATGATGAATCTGGAAAGAAAGAAAGGGCGATATATTATCTCAGTAAGAAATTCACTGATAGTGAGACTCGATACTCGCCAATTTTAATTTGTGTTGTGCTCTAGTCTGGACCACACGAAGATTAAGGCAATACATGCTATACCATACCACTTGGTTAATTTCAAAATTAGATCCTTTGAAGTACATGATGGAGTCGACTGCATTAAATAGGAGATTGGCTAGATGGCAGATCTTGCTTTCAGAGTTCGACATAGTTGACGTAAATCAGAAGGCTATAAAAGGAAGTGCGATAGCAGACTTCCTAGCCAGTAGGGCTTTAGAGGATTATAAGCTAATCAACTTCGACTTCTCGAATGTGGATTTAATGTGTGTTGCGACGGCTGAAGAGGTAACCATAATAGAACACCGTTGGAGATTAAATTTTGATGGAGCTTTAAATTCTACGGGTAATGGAGTCGGGGCAGCCTTAGTATCACCAGAAGGAGATCACTACCTTTTCACTAGCAAACTCGATTTCGATTGCACAAATAACATGGCAAAATACGAGACATGTATCATGGGAATCCGCACAGCCATAGAGTAGAGAATCAAAGTTTTGGAGATATATGAAGACTCTGCGCTAGTAATCTATCAACTCAGAGGGGAATGAGAAATAAGAGATTCAAAGCTAGTGGATTATCGCAAATTAGTTCTCGAGTTAATCAAAGAGTTTGATAACGTCACATTCCATTATCTCCCATGGGAAGAAAACCAGATGGCTGATGCTCTTGCCACTTTAGCTTCGATGATTAAGGTAAATATACTAGAAGATGTAAAGACCATTCAAATGAGCATATATGAGGCTCTAGCATTGTTATGATATCAAGGTAGAAGAAGAAGAAGAAAAGGATGACCGCCCATGGTATCAAGATATTCTTCAGTTTGTAAGAGATCACAAGTACCCCGAGCAAGCTTCAGAAAATGAAAAAAGGACATTGAGAAGACTTGCCAGTGAATATGTCCTAGACGGGGAAATCTTGTACAAAAGGAGAAAAGATCAAGTGTTACTAAGATGTGTTGACACAGTTGAAGCTAAGAAGATCTTAGAAGAAGTTCATGAAGGCATTTGTGGGACACACGCCAATGATTTCACAATGACCCGGTAAATAATGGGGTTTGGGTATTACTGGTCTATTGTGGGAGGCGACTGCATCAATTATGTCAAGAGGTGCCATAAGTGTCAAATTTATGGAGACAAGATTCATGTACCTCTATCACACGTTCATGTCATGACTTCTCCTTGGCTGTTTTTTATGTGGGGCATGGATGTCATTGAGCCAATTTCTCCAAAGGCTTCTAATGGTCATAGATTTATCTTCGTGGTTATTGACTAATTCGCCAAGTGGGTAGAAACAGCTTCTTACACCAACGTCACGAAGTCTGCGGTTAGCACATTCTTGAAAAAGGAAATCATCTGCCGATATGGGATGCCAAAAAGGATTATATCCGATAATGCCTTGAATTTGAACAATAGCACAATAGCGAAAGTATGTGAGCAATTCAAAATCAAGCATCACAACTCATCTCCTTATCGCCCAAAAATGAATGGAGCTGTGGAGGCAGCTAATAAGAACATCAAGAAGATTGTTGAAAAAATGATTGAAACTTATAAAGACTAGCACGAAAAATTACCATTTGCCCTATTTGCATACAGAACTTCAGTCAGAACTTCTACTGGGGCAACACGGTTCTCATTAGCATATGGTATAGAAGCAGTCTTGCCTATTAAGGTTGAAATACCTTCTCTCCGAGTCTTAACTGAGCTCCAATTAGATGAGGCAAAATGGATCCAAGATCGATATGATCAGTTGAATTTAATTGAAGAAAAGAGATTAAGAGCTATCCTCCATGGTTAGATGTACCAAAAAAGAATGATGCAAGCTTACGACAAAAAGGTTCGCCCTAGAGAATTTCATGAGGGAGATCTAGTTTTGAAAAAGATACTTCCTATACATGAAGATTTCAGAGGCAAATGGATGCCCAATTGGGAAGGACCTTATGTGGTAAAGAAAGCTTTTTTAGGAGGAGCTCTCATTCTAACAGAAATGGACGGTAAGGATCTGCACAACCCCGTCAATTCAGACTCGGTGAAAAAATACTTCGCCTAAAAAAAACCAAGATGAAAACCCGCAAAGGGCGTCTTGAAACCAAAGGTTTTGAGTTGAAAACCCTCAAAAGGCGATTCAAAATTCAAAAATAAGGAGGTGGATACGAAGAAACTATCTAGCAGGACGGAGAAACTTCACAGCTTGAAACATCAACAAGGCACTCCAGGTCTTCTAGACACATATCTGAGCTCAAAAGTGATTCTCAGTAAGGTGGCGCAGAGAAGCTCATTTTGCAATATCCGGAGCAACTAATTGACTTTTGTTGTTATACTTAGGCAATTTTGGACTAATATTGCCTTTTTCGATCCTCTCTATTGAATAGAACTTTCAATAAACCACGACTTTATTTTTTTACAATTTTGTTTGAGCATTTTGCATCTAAAATAACAGATAATGAACTAATAAATCATATAAAGATCCATAAGCATTATTTTTGAATTTTCGAAAAATTACAAGGGTCCAAAATAGGACTATCAATTAGGAAACAAACTTGAAAACAAGCAGTTTAAGATCAGCCTAGAAGAATACAAGGCGACACATCAACAACAAAGTTTGGACAGGCGATAAACCATGCCAACTCGCATAATAATAAATGAATCTGACATTCATCATGTGCATTCATGTAGTTAAGAACATCTGAATCATTCTAATCATAACTTTCTAATTTAGGCCTACATAGAGGTCCATAGAAGCATACTTTACAGGTTACATCCCAACAAAATGGCGAGATGAATCAAGCATTAAAGGAAAAGATTGAGACTATAAAGGCAAAGTTGAAAAGGAGCAAGACTCCTATACCTTACCTCGATCATGGGATAGATTGCGATTACCCAAAAAAACGAGCTGGTCATCTTCCTGATGAGATACAGAGAAGTATACCAACTCGATGAAATCAGGCTCAAAGAGAGCAAATCTTCTAACCCCAGCTTCTTGATGAGCTATGAGAAGCAGATCGAAGCAATAAAATGGTTAGCCTCTTGATGAGATACTGAGAGGTGGACCAAATTCATCTTCCTGATGAGATACAAAGAAGCGGATTGAAACAAGTGATGCGGTCATCTTTTTGATGAGATATTGAGAAGAAGACCAAATCAATGAAACAATGCTCAATGTGAGCAAAACTTCGAACTCGGGCTTCCTGATGAGATACTGAGAAGTAGGACGAAGCAATAAAGCGGTTACCTTCCTGATGAGATACAGAGAAGTGAACCAAATTCGTCTTCCTAATGAGACATAGAGAAGTGGATAAAAAACAAGTGATGCGATCATCTTCCTGATGAGATACTTAGACAGTGACACTAAACCATTAAAGTTGCGAGCGAATCGAATAAAGCTATAATAGCGAATTTTGTCTTTTTGAAATTGCTTTAGGGTAAGATGGAATCACAACACCGAAGGTAGAGAAGCAAATATGGCAAAATCGAATGGTCAATAAAGCGAAGGGTGAGCCACTTGAAGAAAGAGCGTCGAAAAAATGAGACTTGACAAAATTAGGCATTCTTTTGGTCTTTACTCCGTTCCTGTTACACAGCAACGAGCAAAGAAGGGCAGCTGTCAAAGCCCAATTTTGATCGGGCTTAAACTAAATTCCTTTTTAAATTTATTATAAGATTAAATTTATTTGAAATTTAAATTTGTTTTAAATTTAAATTTAAATTAAGTTTAAATTTACCTTTAAAATTAAAATTATTTTAAATTTAAACAAAAGTCTCATTACAAACAAAATGTTTATTTTACGAAGCCCAAACTGGGATAGATCCTAACAGACCCAAAACCTGAGCCCCAATTCCAATTAACCTAAACAGACCCAAATGACCCAAACTAAACCTAAACGACCCTAAGGTCAAACCCTAAAATGGCTACCCTCAATTTACACCTGCTGCCATCCACCCTTCCAACTAGAGGCTGCCACATCAGCACCAACAGCACCGACCAGCAACTTGCCCTGCACCACTGCCATTGTCACTGCTACAGCCTCTATTGCCGCACCTACAAAAGAAAGAAATGACAGTAGTTTAATGGCATAAAAACAAAAGGAAATGATTGTAATTCTGGTTATAAAACTAGGTTCAAACCCTTGTAATAGGTTACTGGCTCTTTTTTGAAACATTTAAAAATCAATACAAAAAGATAGGCATTTTCTTTAAGAAGAAGAACGGTGTCTGTGCAATTAATAGAAGCAGTTAATATCTAGAGAAATCAGAATACCAAGCATTCAATATCTTTTTTTTTGCAAGGTAATAAATATTTATCAGTATATTTATTTGTCCATTTATTTCGTTAATGCACCCACTGTTTCTATTGCTACTATCATTTATTGTTTATTTTAAAAACAATTAATAATAATAACAATAATAATAAATAATAGTAATAATTAACATTAATAAACATTAATAAAAATAAAATAAAGAAAGTGAGAAGTTGGGTACGTTATGCCCTTGGGTTGGTGCCACCGTCGTCGGAAACTACGCTGGGGTCTCGCTCCGATCGCCGTCAGCATCTCTTCGTGGGTAGATTTGCAAAACAAAGATAAAAAAGGGGTTTTAGAATTAGAGTTTGACCCATAACATATTTAAAAATGAAAACAAAATGAATAAATGCATAAGGCCAAACACAGATATGAGAATTTATGAATTAAAATGCAGGTTTTAACAAGATGAAATCGTACCTTTTGGGTTTTGAAATAAAACGCATGTTTTTAAAAAAGGGGTGAAACAGATCTGGAATGATAAAGGAGTATTAAAGGGAAATCAAAACTTTTTAGAAATGAGAAGAAAGTTTTTTTTTTTTAAAAAAATCAAAGCAGTTTTAAAAGAATGAAAGGAGAAGAAAAGGGAGATGATCGGCTTACCTCGGATGACGGCGCATGGCAATGACGCGCGACAGACGCCGGTGATGATCGGTCTGAGGATGGTCGGCCAAGGAGGTGATTTGAGAGCTTTTTAAGGAGAGAAAGTTTTTTTTTTTAAAAGAAGAATAAATGAATTTTGAAGGGAAATTTTGGGTTTAAATACCCCTACCGTTTTGGTAGGGATACTTTGAGCAAAAATGATGCCGTTTCAAGCCTCTGACCCATGACCCGTCTGACCCAACCCGAATCGCCTGTAGGATCTACGTGTTTTCGTTGAAGGGTATATTTATGCAATCGGTCCTTCCGCTTTTTTTTAAGTTTTCAATAAAGTTCTTTCCATATTTTTAGTTAATTTTAAATTTTCCCAATAATTTCATTTCTTATTCAATTTAGTCCTTTAACCCTTTTGAAGCCCAAGAAGCTGCCACGTGTCTTAGATTTGGCTTATTTGTGCAATTGGTCATTCCCCTTTTACTTTTGTTTAAATGTTGCCCTTAAATCAAGTTTTGTTTTATTATAAATTTGCCCAAAAATTTTAAATGATTTTCAAATTAGCCCTTTGACCACAGAATGCTTGAGAAGTTGCCACGTGTCACTTGCTTTTGGTTTTATTCCCTAATAGGTCCCTGAACTGTCCAAAAATCATATTTTGACCCTTGAAATTTTTAAAAATTAAATTTTTACCCTCAAACTTCATAAAAATTACAATTTTGCCTTTAAACTTCCAAAAAATTACATTTTTTACCATGAACTTTCTAAAAATTACATTTTTACCCCCTAAACTTCTAAAAATTTCATTTTACCCTTAAACTTTCCAAAATTACATTTTTAACCCTAAATTTTCCAAAAATCACATTTTTACCCACGAACTTTCAAAAATTACATTTTTGACCATAAAATTTTCAAAAATCACATTTTACCCCCGAACCTTCAATAATTACATTTTTAACCCTAAAATTTTCAAAAATCCCAATTTTACTCCCGAATATCCAAAAATTACATTTTCCCCCAAATGTCTAAAAATTACCATTTTGCCCCTGAAGTATCCAAAATTGCCGTTTTACTCCCGGGCATCCAAAATCACTTTTTTGACTCCGTTTGTTTCGCATTTCTTTCTCTTTTATGTTTATATTTAGATTTAAACTAATATTGGTGGTGACTTCCTTTTTTTTAATTTTAAAATTTTGTTCGAGTTGTTTGTTTTCCCCGAAAATAAACGTTTCGACAGCTCTGGGCCAATTTTATAATTAAACATAACTTGATTTAAGGATACCTGAGAAGCTGTCACGTGTCACCCTTTTTTGGTTTTATTACCCAGAAGGTTCCTAAACTGTCCACAAATTATATTTTGACCCTCGAACTTTTTAAAAATTACATTTTGATCACTAAACTTTCCAAAATTACCATTTTACCCCTAAATTTCACAAAAATTATGTTTTTACCCCTAAACTTCCAAAAATTATATTTTTGACCCTAAACTTCCCAAAAATTACCATTTTACCCTTGAATTTCCAAAAATTCCATTTTGATCCCAAACTTTCCAAAAATTACCATTTACCCTCAAATTTCACAAAAATTACATTTTTACCCTCGAATTTCCAAAAATTCCATTTTTGACGCTGAACTTCTAAAAAATTACCATTTTACCCTCGAATTTCTAAAATTTTCTTTTTTAACCTTGAACTTCTCAAAAATTACCATTTTACCTCGAATTTTTAAAAATTCCATTTTTGCCTCTAAGTTTCTAAATATTACCATTTTACCCCTGATCCTCCAAAATTACCATTTTACTCCCTCGGGCATCCAAAAGTCATATTTTTGACTTCATTTGTCTTGCTTTTCTTTCTCTATTTATATATAATTTTTAATTATTATTCTTTCGTATTTCGTATTCTCTTATTTTTTTATCTTTGTGTATGTATTAATCTGCTTAACTATTTTGTTTCGTGTTATTTAATTTTTGCTATAAATTGCTAATTCGTATTCAATTTATAGGTTTGCTTTCAAAATTATTTTTCATACAAGTAAATTTAAAATCGAGGCAATGTCCTTTTCGTGTGAAAACTTCGTGAAATTATGCGCTAACGTGTTGGGTGTGATTTTTCGTGTAACTCACACGAATCGAATATCCTTTTTCCAAGTTTTCAAAAGCCTTTTAACTTCGAGATTCCGACAACGTCGTGTCCTAACGTGTTGGTCATGTCTTCAGTTCTCTGGGAAAATTGAAGCAAGCAGACATCTTTTTTGTTCAAATCTTTTTTAAAGTCATGTGTCCAAGGATTGTATTTTAAACTCAATACAAAATTTCGAGTCCTCAAAAAAAAAATATAAATAATTTTAAAACAAAAACGAGGCAATGTCCACTCGTGTGAAAACTTCAAAAAATCATGCCCTAACGTGCGATGTGATTTTCGTATAATTCATGCGATTGAGTATCCTCCTTATGGTCTTTCAAAACGTCCATTGGTTTCGAAAGCCCGAGAACGTAGTGCCCTAACAAGTTGGACATGATTTCCAGTTCTCTTAGAAATTCAAAACACACGGATGATTTTCCTCAAATAGTATTTTCTTTTGAAATCATGCAAAGTTTTCTAAGATGAATATCGTATTTTAAAATTTACCCAAGTTTTCAAAGTTTTAACAAACCAAGACCCGAAAATAATTAATGTGGTACCAATTTTGGGCGTATGAGGGTGCTAATCCTTCCTCATGCGTAACCGACTCCCGAACCTGTTTTCTGGATTTCGAAGACCAAAGTATTTTTTAAAAAACAGATTTTAAACGTTTTGTGGTGATCCAATCACACCGTATAAAAAGATTGGTGATGACCCCCATTTTTTTTTTATCATACCCATTTTTTATTTTTAAATATTGTTCGAGACTTGTTTATTTTTTTTTTCCGAAATAAACGTTTCGACACCTCTTTTGTAACCTCTTCCAAGCATAATAAGAAGGCCATCCAAAATGCCTCAAAGTTCAACTACAAAGGGAGAACACGTACCCAAGAAATGGTGAAATCTCAAGATCCAGTTGCCGTCCACATCTCGTGTCGTTCCTCCAACTACTGCTTTCCTAGTGTTTCTTTCAACGGCGCCATTGGTAAACAAATATACACACTGTTCATCATCAGTCAATTTGGGATGTGGTTTGAAGGAATGAACCTTTGCACGCTTCCAGCTAGCCGTATATTACCGAGCCCAACTTAAGGAAACCTTGATAACCTCAATAGCTGGCCAAGCGATGTTTTGGAAAATAAAAAGGTTTCGATTCTTCCAAATCCGCCAAACAATTAAACCAAAAGTAGTTGCCCAAGAAGTTTCATGATCCTGCAAAGGCACATTACAATTCAAGTTAGAGGAGAACCAAACATGAAAAGGGTTAAAGAAGAACTTGCTCTGTATATCATTGGGGACTATAAGGGCTCAGACTTCTTCAGCGGCCACACAGTCATGTAGAACATGAATGATGTCTTCTTTAACATGGCCATATAGAGCAAAAGCTGAACAACTACCCATTCCTCACCTGGTGCACTTCGAGTTTGTAAGCAAGCCAAAGGAAAAATTGAACTCTCTGAGGCCCTTGGAACTTCCATATGTTACCCCAATACGACACTTTAGGATCCTAAGTGTCTTGCTTAAGGGCCCAATAAGCACCTCGGACAGAGAAATGGCCAGAAGAAGATGGCGCCCAAATGACTTTATCCATGCCCGCACTAGGATGAGTGGGAGGAATACTAAGAATGCAAAAAATCACATTCTCGAGTAACCAAATACTAAAAAAATCCAAATTCCAAGTACAACCCTCCAAAACCATATCCTTCAACTGGCAATCTAAGTCAAGATTAGAGATGTAGGAATCATTAATTAAAAGGCCCAAACTTGGTATCCAATGATCTTTCCAATAGCGAATACTGGTCTCATTACCCACTGACCACGCTAACTGATCTCTAAAGAGGGGGCCAAACCTTTGAGAGGGAACGTCACAAATGGGAGCACTGGCTTTTCGAAATTAAATTAAGGATCCTTTCCTTCCAGTCATACTTTGATCGGAGGGCTCTAACCTAAAGAGCTTCATCCTTAGTAACAAGATTAAAACCAATCTTCATTAAGAAAGAATTATTCTGGTCATGTAAATGGCGAAAACCAAGACCATCACGAGATCTAGGTTGGCACAAGTTGTCTCACCCAACCAAAGCAAGCTTTTTTTGTCCACTACTTGATCCCCAAATGAATTATCTCGTAATGCGCTCAATTTCATCACAAACACCTTTAGGGATAGCCATAGACTGCATAAAATAGTTAGGAATAGTAATGAGAACAGATTGGGTTAAAGTGATTCTACCAGCTATTGATAATTTCCTTGCTTCCTAGTTCTGAAGCTTGCGACGTGCCTTCTCAACGACGAACCTTAAGGTGCTTTTCATTACACGCTCATGGAGAAGAGGTACCCCTAAGTACACACCAAGGTTCTAGACCATCTAGAAACCGAAGAGATGGCTAATTTGACTGCAAATTCCATTTTCAATCCCTTTGGAGAAGTAGATATTACTTTTCCTCATGCTGATTCAATGTCTAGAGAGATCGCAGAACTGATTCAAAATTCCTTGTAAAAGCTGAGCATGCTCCATGTCTACTTTACTAAAGATAACAAGATCATCTGCAAAGAAAAGATGAGATAATCAGGTTCTCTACGAGAGAGACAAACTGAACACCACTCACCCTCACCAATTTTGGCATGAATAATACGTCTTAACCACTCCATACAAAGAACAAAAAGGTAAGGTGATAAGGGACACCCTTATCTAAATCCACGAGAAGGCTTGAATTGCTGAGAAGGGACACCATTCCAAAGGATCTACATAGGTCATAATCACTGAGATAAGAAAGTTAGGAAAACCTGCAGCATGAAAGTGAAGCCCCAACAAAATCCCAACTTACTCTATCGTAAGCCTTCTTCAAGTCTAACTTTATCGCCATCCATTTATTACCTTTCTTCTTTGATCTCATGTTGTGGATGACTTCTTGAGCGATAATGACATTATCGGAAATGTTACGCCCAGCTATGAATCCAGCTTGTTCCTACAATATGAGGTTAGGAAAAACATATTTAAACCTATTAGCTATTACCTTCATTACCAGTTTGTACATGACCGAACAGAGGCTGATAGGTCGAAAATCACTGAAATGCTCTGGCTATCTTTTTTGAGAATAAGAACGATCAGAGTATTATTCAAGCCTGCGTCAATATCATTACTGATGAACACACCTCGGAACCAATCACAAACGGTATTACCGACTTTATCCTACTGACTCTGAAAAAAACCGTATGGAAACCATCACTTCCCGGTGCTTTCATAGGAGCCATATCAAACATCGCTTTCCTAATTTAATCGTCAGTGACTGTCTGACCCAAGAAATGAATATCTTGATCCTAAAGACGAGGAAAGACATTCGAAGGTAGCTCCCTTGAAACCTCAGACTCTGCACCATATAACTTCTCAAAAAATGCTACAGCTTCTGTTTAAGAAGATTTTGATCAAAGCACCATTCTCCATTGTTGAGACGAATAGCAGTAATACGATTAAATTTCCTCCTCTGGATCGTCTGGTTGTGAAAGTACTTGGTGCTACAGTCACAAGTTGTAGCCAATAGCATCTAACTTTTTGCTTCCACAACAACTCTTCATGATTAAGAACAATTTCCAAGTCATTTCGGACACCCATCTCTAACTGCTGCAACCTAATCGTAAGGGAGTGATTTAAAGCTCTTTGGACATTTAGGAGGGCCTTTATGAGATTCTTTTTGCGGGTACCTAAAAAACCATAGACGGACCTATTTCATTCCTTAACGTGAGAAGAAAAATCAGAGAGTGAGTGAGCCATATTACATGAGTATTGCCACTTATCTTTCACGAAGGAAGGACGCATGCTTAGTCCAGCCAGCTAAAAACCTAAGAGGTCTCCCAAAAGAAGATTTAATCTTTGGTTAGTTCTCAGAAGCATGGGCCTGTGATCTGACTTAATGCGCGATAAATGAGACACTTGGCATTGAGGAAAGGTAGATACCCAAGAATAATTGCCCAAAGCTCGATCAAGTCTCTCTAGCATCCTTGCTCTTTGTCAAGTAAAAGCTGGGCCTACATAACCCAAATCCTGTAATTTACAATTATCTACAAAATTTTCAAACCAGTTACATCTCCTGCCAATCGAGTAAGCACTACTTTTTTCACTAGAAGATAAAATAGCATTAAAATCACCCATTAACAAACAGGAAAATTAATCATTAGGCAAAGCACTAGCTAAAACATCCCAAAGGTCCTTACGTTTCTCCTTATTTGTGCTACCATAAACAAAAGATATATACATAGAGTTGGAAAAAACATTACCAGAGACTTGAAACAACATGAATTGAGGATGATTAAAGGCAATTGAGATGTTGATACCATCTTTCCATCCAACCTAAATCCATCCGAAAAATCCTGTGGCTTCAATGCGGTGAGAATGATGGAAATTTAAATTACTAATGACAGAGTTGGCAACCTTACCACTCACTCTCGGTTTTAATAAACAAACTATATCAGGCTTAAATTGACAATTATACTCACGAAAAACCTTAATAAATTTGTTACTGGCACAACCTTGACAATTCCACGAAAATACGGTTAGATTTAAGTCCATCAAAAAATAAAATAAAATAAAAGAATCAGAATTCTAATAAAATTCATCATATTAAATGAAAAAATGAACCAAGGAATTACTTGTACGTATTTCCTTGGTTATCTGCTGCTGCAAACCCATATTCTGAACCTTCAAATTCGAAGCATCATTGGCCTGAGTTGAAATTTTTTCAACCATTTTTTTCATGGATTCCCGTAGGGGAACCAGTGTGTTATGCCCAATTTTAAATTTGTTTCCCTTAGGTTGAGTAGAATTATTGAGAAATTTGGCAGTTTTAGCAATCTTTAAACTACCACCCATCCTTTTGTTGCTCAATTTTGACTTTACTTTGACCGAAGGAACCCCCAAGTTTCCAGATGAAACAACACCGATCAAATCCATTTGGCTGGAATGAAACATAATAGCCGAGTGTTTGTTTGGGTCTAATCCAGTTGTAGATTTGGAGATGGTGACGTCGACAGTTTCAGAAATCAATTGAGGGTTTTGTGGGAAATTCCTCGAATCATCGCCAGAGTGCAAAGGAGGAGTTTCAGGTAAGTCTCCTTCAAAATCATCAGTGTCCTGGATAAGTGAATCAAGGTAGGCAATTCTAGAATTTTTATTCCCCAAATCACTCACATCCAAACCCGAATGGGTCTTGATCCCCTTGCTAAGAGCAGTTGCTTCCATCTCCATCTCTATCTCTTCCGCATCTCCAACATAACCCGTATCAGCCCGTGCTACTACTGTAGCGTTACCCGACTCAGACCCAGCTGCTATTGCAGCAATACCCGAAATCGACCCAACTGCTTCTGCAGCGACAACCTTCGATCCAGATGCATGCATTTTATTTTCAGGCCCACTGCTAGAATGGGTATTAATCTTGGGACCATTAAATAATGGATTTGTCATAGCATGAATGGGCTCACTTGGCATTCTAGTTCCAACCCATATTTGTTCCTTCCGATTTCGGCAGAATTGGATTTGCCCACCCCTTCGTTAATGGCAGATGCCTTTTGCACAGAATCTTCAATAAGTATTCCCTTTCCTTAAATAATCCGAGTATCCTGGCTATCTTTATTCTTAGCTTTATTTGCAACGTTCCCTTCCATATCAGTGAGAGCTCTAAACCTTGATCCTTGCTTTTTGTTTGCTTGAAAATCGCGTCTAAGTTGACGTGAATCCCTAGATTTTCGACGATTTCGATTTTCAACCAGCATCCATGGCCCGTAAGATCCGGCAGCCTCTTCCTTACCTTTAACGGCTATACTCAAATTTTTTGGCAACTATTTCGACCCCAAATTTGTTTTTTCAGTGGAGCCTTCTTCAACACCATTAGTGCATAGATCCTTATTATGACCATATTTTCCACACCGAAAGCAGACGATAGGTAAAAATTCATACTCAACTTTTTGGGTCATTCCATTGACTATCACCTGAGAAATTAAGGGCCGATCTAAATTAATATAAACAGTACGAGCATATCTGCTTCTAACCTTATTGTTCGTGTTTAAAAAAAAAACCAGTTTGGCTACTTTTTCAATCGTCTCTCCAATTTCCATCAAAATTTTCCTTTTATAAAAGTACCCTGGCAATCCCGGAAGCCCGATCCATGACATCACCGTGCTTGGAAAAGATTGAGCAGGGTTGAAAGAAATTGACCAAGGCTGAACTGTTAAGTACTGCCCAAAGATAATTGACGGTCCTTCCGATAGCACCTTATTGTAATCAAGTTTACTCTGAAACTTTGCCAAAAATTAGTCATTCTCAATATCCATTAAGTGGAATTGAGATGACGGCTTCCATAAATTGAAATTTTTGTTTTGGAGCACTGAAAAACCGATGTTCCTTCCCAAGAGTTTTAGGACAACAGTGGTTTGATTAATCCCTTCGGAAAATTCAATGGAAGGGGTTCCATTGACAATCGATCTTCGAACGTCACCCTCAAGTATCTCAAAATCCTCTTTTTCTTCAATTCTAGACACCACAGTGCTAGAGGATCCAATCAAAGTGTCTTGCCATGAGATTTTTGGAAACACGGGCAGATCCAGAAACGCCCCTTCACCCGTAGGATCGTCTTCCTCCCTAAATCTCACTTTCTTGGGGATCAAATCTTCCGTAGAGACATCCTCGGGATGGGGGTTTTCAAAACGAAGGCTTCCGTTGAGAGAGCTTCCAGAGAGAATTTCCATCTTATTATTTTTTTAATAATGTTTTAAATATGTAAAATATTAAAATGAAAAAAATAGATCAAATTTTGAGTAAAATAAACTTAAACGTATAAGTACATCAAATTAATAATATTAAACTAATACAATTATTGTTCATGGTGTTATCATTATCAACAATATTATTATTTTATACAATTGATAGAAGTAATAAAATGTATATAATAAAATTAAAATGTATAAAAATATTAAAATAAAATTTTGGTTAAATGGTATTTTAAGTTTTTAAAGCAATCAGTATGGGTTCGAATGTCACCATCTACAATTAAAAAAAAAGAAGAAGACTAAATTAATCTCAAATAATATAATTTATTTTAAATACAAAATAATATTTTAATAATTTCCCTAATCAAATTGATACCCAATTGACTCATAACACTAATTCATTCACGAATTTTCTAATGCGATTGGCATGAATTCAAATTCCACCGCATGCATATTTTATTATTGTTTTTAATAAAAAAATTAAATTAACTTTGAATAATAAAACTTATTTTAAATAAGAAAGAATATTTTAATAATTTCTCTAATCGAGTTATGTTCAATTGAATCATTATACAAACTCAATTAGAGGTTTAAATAATAATATCCATATACAATTAATGGAAATAATAAAATATACAAAATAAAATTAAAATGTAAAAAAAATTTTAAAATAAAATTTTGATTGAGCCTTAAAATCCAAGCATTTCTTATGCAATTGACATAAATTCAAATATCAACATATGCAATTTTCTTTAAATAAAAAATAAATCCAACCTCAAATAATATAATCTATTTTAAATACAAAAAACATAGTTTAATATTTTCTTAACCAAATCGATGCGTATACTCAGTCAGATGTTTGATAATATAAATATAAATATAAATATATGAATATCAAGCAATGCAGGTGACTAGAACAAATGTCTGGCCAAAAACATAAAACAAACTTGATTTAAAGTGATGTGATCAAATAACACCATAAAAGCATAAATCATCCCTTTCAGCAGAAGAAAAGTTCAAAAAAAAAGTGCAAAATTGTCATTCCAAACAATAATGATCTTTCTTCTCTCATTTTACCTATGATGATGCATTATTAGAGAACAAGGACACATGAGGCTGAGATTGACCTGACAGCAGAAGAAAAAATTATCCTAAGAAATTGGATGCAGCACAACAATAACATCAATAATTTCTGTGTCCGACTTGCTAGAATTCAATAAATCTAATCAAAATATGGCTTGTGAGCTCAACTACAATTTGTTTTTCTTCAATCAAGTCGGCTTTGCAAAAAACAAAAAAACAAAAAGTTTATGCTTTCCTAAAGAATAACCTCCTCATTCTATGAGCAAAATACCACGTCTTAAAGGATTAAGCAAAACATGATTTAACAAATATATAAAAAAAGAGCTGCATATCTTGAGCTAATTCACTAAATATTAAAATCTGACCGGTGTCATCATTTTCCAAAATCATTAGTAGAGTGAGAATTCTCTGTCCACTTAGACCAGCTTCTTCTCAGAACTAGCAGCAGCCACACGTTGGCGCTTCCTCCAAGCTGGGATTTTACCAGGGAATGCCCATCTTAACAACCTCTCCCAAGCATAGCAGCACAGAAACATTAGTAGAGCCCATAGCAAGAGCTTATCCCTCAATCCCACAGGCAAAGGAACCAAGCTCAACCAATCATTCAAATCCCTAAATAGATCGGAAGTTATAACCACAAAGAAAGCGGCAGCAGCTCCAAGCGCATACAAGAATGGTTTGTTTTCAGGGATGCTCTGGTTGAAAGGATGACCCATGTAGTTCACTGCAAATGTTGCTACCTGAAGCATCATGCTCACCATGTATGAAACTGTGTTCACTAGATTAGGGTGAAACTCCGATTCTGGCTCAATGCATTCCTCAGGCATGTGTTTCTCAGCCTCTTTCACAGAAGAGATCAAGAATAGCAGGTGCATAGCAAACTGTCCCATGAGAGAAAGGAAGACATAGGAGCAGAAAATATTCGGGTGGGGCCGTGCAGCTGAAAGGGTGGGTAGTGGGCGAGCATGTGAGATAAACAGGAAAAAAGCAGCCGTAAATACACCACTAATAGTTGCCTGGACATCACCCAGCTTGACACCATCCAAGTACATCACACTTAAAACATAGGCTGTAGCAAGGCAGTTAAGGCCAAGTATCTTGAACATTTGAAGGGTAGTCACATGGGTGCTGCGTCCTTGACGAATTATGTCAGTGGTAGGGGCAACTGATGCATGCTTTGCTGTAAATGGTGATGCCATTGAGGCATCCCCCAGTTTGACAATGGGAGCAGAGCGACCATCACCCTCTTCATTCAGCTCATCCATCATCTTCTTCAGCTTCTGTCGATGTTTCTCTGCAGCATTAAGATGCCGATTACTGGTTGCATTGTTGCTAGATTCTGATCTGGGGACTACCTTTCCTTTTGAAGAGGCTTCTGAATTGCCCGTTGTTTCTACAGTGGGCTTAGATTTCTTCAATTTCAATGACTTTGTATTTTCATCTTTAGATGTTCCCGTTGAGCTTTCACTTTTAGTTGGAGGCACTGCATTCAATAGAGCAACACCTATATGGGCCTGAAAAAAGAGGTAAAGAGTATTACATGCCCATGCTTTCCTGCTATCTTAGATTCTGGGAACAATTAACTTTCTGTTGATCTTAAACCAATCTAAAGTACGTAGATACGTAAACGATAAAAATTAAGAAGCAATTCAAATTAACAACTGTATCCATAAAAGTTTCTATCACCAAAAACATTGATGAATTGATGTTAATTTTCGTAAAGAACAAACTTATTATTGGATTTAATTAAAAAAAAAAACATGTACACAAAATCAATCTATATTTGTGTAAAAAACTAGAAAACAAGCAGTACAAGACAATTTGTAATAAAATACAGATATAAAATGGTAATATGAAAAAGTAAAGCTGTCTTTAGGAGAGAGAAGGAAAAAAAAACCTAAGCTCCGTCATGAAAATATGTTCATTTTAATTTTCTAATTTTCATTTTCTATTTTTTGATATAGAAAACAAGAAATAAAAATTGTTTTAAATAATGAAAATATGAAAACATGTTTGGTACCTATTTTCCTATAATAGAAATAAAATAAAATAAAACATTCATATAGATTCGAACCAACGTAAAAGATTTGATATTTAAAAAATTGTTGAAGAAAAATAATATTTTAGTACTTATATGGGTTTGAACCAGAGCCAATTCATTAATTAAATCTAAAGTTAAAACCTTTGTTTTCAACTTAATCAATTTTACAAAGCAGATCCTATCAACTACTTGAGGCTTAATTGAGACGATCTCTCTGAGTTTTTTCCCCACCTTATTGACAAGTGATGGCAGTTGATACATAGTGCTAAATACGGATGGAAAAATAAGTTCTCAAACCTGAAAGGCCTTAAACATAATGGCTGCACAATAAGCCTGTTACATAATATAGCCTACATATATAGGTAAAATGAGATACCAATTAAAACTCCTTGAGTAAAATATTACCTGCTTAAGAGCTCCAACATCATTGGTCCCGTCACCACACATTAAAGTCAACCTTCCCACTGTCTTGAAAGTGGTCATGATCAGTTCTTTCTGTTCCGGAGCAACTCTTGCAAAAACCTACAATGACATTGTGGTGCCAATAACTTAGAGCTATGCAAAAAACCAATAACAAATGGATGGTAGAGTTGCAACCTTAACAAAAGGAATGACTCTTAGAACAGCAGAAGTCTGTTGTAACATTTCAAAGCAGTCTCCTCCAACACAAAGATCATGAGTCTCAGATAAAGCTTCAACCTCGTTCTCACTGATATTAGGTAAAACCCTTTGATCAGTCAAGTTAACCAGAAGAATGAAGGGTTGATGAATTCAACACACCTAATAAGCAGATCAATATGACTAGTTCCAGAAAAGAAAATGTATGATCGAAACTTGATACACATGCCCAAAAAAAGAACCCAGATATATATGGAAGAACCAAGATTTATGCTCGGTGAGTTTATCAGAACTTAAATCCACTAAAAGCCTACAAGGAAATTATATGTCAGAAAAAAGAGTGATAGTAACCAGAGAAACATAACCTGTAGGGAATCCTCTCTGTCTCATCTGGTGATACCCACTCATATACTTTACTATTCTTCATAGCACCAAGAATCAATGCTGGTTTTGATACAATATTAACTTGGCCAGCAACATGGCAAGCTGTCAAGGCTTGGTCACCAGTTATCATCACCTAAATTAAGAAAATTTATTTTCAGATAAAAACAAAGTCCCCAATCTAGGACTTCACCACTTAAAGAAGGAAAGTGACACGGTAATGCATAAAGAACACACTTGCAAGTATTTTCCACTAACCCTAAAAACCTAACAGCGATAAGTTACAATAAAAATGGAGCAAAGTAATTTTCAAAGGAAAACATGTTTCATAGTAAGAACAAATGGAGGATGGAAAATGGGGCCAATAACCCAATCTACCCAAGTTTTGGTGATATGATCTGGCACAATTACCTTTCGGAGGTCTATAACCATATATGTATTCACCATTGACTTCATCATTTAGGTACTTTAGAAATTAATTCTCTTTCCTTTTTATATACATGCAACTTCATGCAAATTGGCAACAAAATTGTATATCGTGGTAAAAGGGATCTAAATGTTGATGTAGGCATTACTGATACAAACCAAAAGGATCTAAAGATTTCATCTTCTTTCCTACTAATCTTTTACCCTAGCAAGCAAGAAAAAGAAATCTTTTACCTTTCCCTTTCCATTTATAGTTATATTTATCCTACCAATTACCAAATACACAAGCAGACTTTTCAAAAGTTATCAAAAGTTCTATAGCAAAGTGACTTGAATGATTTCAAAATTCCATAACATGTTTGCATTCCAGCAAATACTTCTTACAAACTCTGAAACCTCAAGCCAAAAATCTAATAAGCAACTTAAATGTTGCACATATGGAGGTACAAATGAACTTATGTGTGCACAAAAGTTGTCAGAAGTCCTATAACAAAGTGAATTAAATGATGTAAAAAATCTATAACATGTTTGCATCCAGTAAATACTTCTTACATGCTCTGAAACCTCAAACCAAAACTCTAACAAGGAACTTAAATGTTCCATAAATGTTGATGTATCGCAATAAAAGACTTTCCAAGATTTACAATTTGCAAAACCAATCACTATTCTTACCACATCTTTAATAGTGGAAGAACACCACAACATTTAGGGAGATATGTCGGAAGATGATGCCACTTACCAAATCATGAGAAGAATTCTTTAATTCAGATAGAATAGTGGAAGAGTCTGCTCTAATAGGACAGTTAAATACCTGAAAATTAAGTTTCGAGAAGTTGAGTGAAAATAAGGTAACTAGTATTAGAAAATTAATCTAAACATCTAAACAGGGCAAATGCGTCCAGCAAATGAACAAAAAAATACAAACAAAGATGAAAGAATTCATTGCTTAATGCTTACCGCAAAACCAGCAAATGTAAGGCCACACTCTACAGTATCTCTCTCCATGCTTCTAGCTTCACTAACCTGCAGAAGACATGACAAAATACCTAAACACTTGAGATCAGAAGGTCGTAAAATTTACAAGAAAAAGAAAGAAGTCAAAACAGCAAGTGATTGTGAATTGTAATGCATTCAAACCAACTTAAGATCTTAAATAATATATTGATAAGCTTCACTCTTTCCTGCTTCTGGTTTTATCCTCTGGAAGACGGTGTCTAAACAATTTTAATGGTCAAGGACTCTTGTCTAGATTTGAGATCATCGAATAAAGTCCTCAGATGTAAATTGAGAGAACTAATCCCAAGTAAAAACTAGTTTCAAACCATCTAAAAACTAATTAAGTGTTGCAACTGTTAGGCACCAGGGCTCACTGGCCAAATAACTAGTGGTTAAGACTTAGGAGTATGACCATATCCTGTAAGGAATATAGTCGGTTAGGTTAAAACTGAAATAAGGAGGTTCATATTATTTTTCATAACCTATCACCAAACAAGAATTCTTTGAAATCTAACTTAACCAACTGAAATGTTTCATTTAATTCAGTCACCGATTTCATATAAGTGAATTGTATTGACATTCTCACTCTAGTTAGAAGAAAAAGAAAACACATTCATGAAGTTCAAAATTTCAACAAATTCTAACAAATTGATGTTAAGTAAACAAAACTGATAAACTCTAACAAATTGAGATTATGTAAGTAGATTAAGCACATTTAGATATGTGTTTTACTAGTTTCAGATAAAACTTCAGGCCTTTTGGATTTTCAAATGATCAATTTATCCAGAAACCAATACTCCTAAGATTAATTTTGGTAACTGGCAAGAATAAGATCAGTGTTAGATGAATTAATTCAGCTAAGTTGGCAATTGGTTAAAACCGTGTTACACAAGCTGATGGTAGTCAAATCTCTTCACTTTTTTTTTCCCTACCCTGAAAAGAGGCCACGTTATTGCAAAGAGACTGTCCACTGTGCATGAAATTTGTTCAGAATGTTACCAAATGTTGGAACAAATAACTCTAGTACCAATAATTTCAGTTATTTTTTAAAATAAAAAGATGTTAGATTTATAGAAGTTCTCACAAAAAAAGAAAAAAAAAACAGAATTTCCAAAATTGGGCCAGAAGCGCAACCCAGCAATCAGTTATAATCTAATTGAAACAACATTGCTAGCAGTGTTATGGGATTCACAGCTATTGCACATCTTACTTTGCTTGAGAAAAAGAAAAAAAATAAAAGATAAAGAGACCAGAGGGGAGGGGGTGTTCAATATTGAATCCATAGAACACTTACTGTCATATCTGGAAGAGACTTGTAAGCAAGGGCCAGGACACGGGACCCTTGGCGTGTATATTTCTTGTAGGTTTCAACATATGTTGGAGGCAAATCAATGAGTCTATCTTGGATAGTCTCAGGTGCTCCCTACAAGCATAAGTTCACACTAATGAGAAAGTTTATTAAATATTTTCTTCTTTCCAAGGAAGATCCAATTATTACCCATTAACAAGATGGCACACCGTAGAAGAAAGGGAGGAAAAATTGCTTTAACTTTAATATAGATAACAAATGCCAGCCCTTAATGGGTAACAGTGCTCCAAATATTCCTAAGGGAAAAACATTTGTGACAAGTAAGACGCTTCTTATTTGGCATGGAAATGTTTACGGTAGTTTTATTTTATTTCAGGAACCTATAACACCTCAGCTACATGAACAGAATATGGTTGGCACTTGGCAAGAAGCTGGTAGCAAAACCATAGATCTTTAAAAAAATAAAAATAAAAGACGATAGCTAACAGACCTTTACAAAAGCAAAAAAGTCCTCCTGGACACGAACAACAACTGCCATTCGCTTCAGGTGCGATGCAAAATGGTGCCTCTGCACAATCTGCACAGGATTGCCACTACCTCTGAAGTTCATAAGATACAAGAGAAGAGTGTTTTAGACCATAACTTCATAAAGAAACAAGTTTCTAAAATAATGAATGATTAAAATCACAAAAAGCACGAAGAACAAGATGCATTCATATAATGCATGAAACATAAGCAATCATGCAATATCATAATTGCACCCCAATGACAGACTGGTTTTATATATTAACATCTAAAGGTATATTCTAAACAATATCGACCATTATTCATCAGTCCAGTCAAAAACAATTAACAGCCAACTGCAGGTTCCAAACATAGGACAGTGTTTTGTAAGAAATTTTGGACCACTGAATTAATTACCCAGCAGGTTAGATAAAAAATAACATACATAAAATTACATAGGTAAAATGGAGCTACTAAAATTTGTCAATCCTAATTTTATCAAGAGACTTAATCCATATCTAGGAACCCGGCACCCTTTATCAGCTATTATTTATATAAACTTTAGTGACAGTAACTTTCTCAAATTACAATTATATTTGTTTTTGTTGTTCAGACACAATACCTCAAGCTGCTGTTACACCCAAAAAAAAGCATTTATATGTTGAATTAATGTTAATTCTTCTTTCTTTATCTGAAATGAGCAGGTCGGAATCAACGTTTCCATGTCCATCAGATGCCTTCTTTGGTTATCCCAAACTTTCCTTCTACCTTATGATCTGTATCGTCTTGACAATTATTTTTATCACCTCTGTTCAACTTCCAGACCACATTTACTTCACCGTTAATGATTTGTTGTAAATTTAAGCAACAGTTAACTGGCATGCCACCTAAACATGGTACCCCAAAAAGTCCTAAACATATCAATCTGCAAAGCACTACCTTATATTTGGAGATTTTCCTTAACTTTATAAACAACATTTACAAGCCTACTTTCTTTTTAACCAAATGATGATTTATTTAAAGGAACAACCTTTTTTCTTGTCTAGAATCAGGAATCCCAATTACTATCATTAGAGTTCCAGTAGCTCAAGTCCATAACTGCAAAATGTAATTTTTGTTACTGTATGAGATGGGGGGTCGGTCAGTTCAATCAGCACAGTATCTGCAAACAGCATCTTCACAGCCTTAACAAACGAGAAACATATGTAACACTTCCATAAGTTCAGGCATTTTCTAGGACAAAATTTTGTCCTCTTCTGTGGTCAGAATTTTTCAGGAATGCCTTTCTTACTATTCCCTCTTTATTCTCCTAGAAAGAGCAGTACATAAACTTGTGTGAAGTATAAAGAGAGTTAGGAATGCATGAAAAGGCATAAAAAAATAGAAGCTGGCTAAAAATAAACAGTAGAAAGAAATTGCAAACATATAAATCAATAACAAAAACAACATTAACTAGTGAGCTTGCAAATTACTTTTTTGGAATAGCCTTCTCATCAGATTTATAACTCCAATCAATTCCTTTTAGTGCAGCCTTCTCAAGAGGATCACCTACCTACAAGCATTTGCAGAACTAAAGTTACTTAAAATTGTAAGATATGCATAACTTAAACCAAAATCTAATAGACACTTAAGGAGAATCTAACATGAGGCTCTCAAAGACATTTAATATGCTTGCACTCAAGAGCAGAAGACATCAAGACCCAGAATCCTGATGTGAATGAATTACATAGTTCTACGAAAAAAAAAAAAAAAGCTAAAAGTAGATGCACGGGATTGTTATAAATGACTTGTTTAAAAGTCACAAATTTCATAGACATTCTGCTCTTCTAAATGTTTTAATATGTATTAGATAGGTAATATTCCGCATTCCACAAACTAAATAACCTCTCTGTAACAAAAGAAAAAAATTGCCCCCAAAAACTAAATGAGCAAAACCAAACTAGACATTCAACAAGAAATGCTAGATTCTCATAATCTCTAACCATATGTCACAAAACTAATTATCAGATATAATGAAAAAATAGCATTCCAAACAGTAATTACAAGAACCTAAAGACAGCGATTATGAGTTTTGCTTATTAAACTCGCATACCAGCTTGTTGTCTACAAATACCAAAGCATGACAAGAAGCCAGAATCTCAACCGTGCGGGAAGGAACTTTAGTCATATCAGATTCCAGTTCTGAACTGTCATTTAACCCAACAACTCCAGAGAATTCCTGGAGAAAAGCAAAGAAAAATGAATTCATTAAATGAGAATAAATTCTTAAAAGAAAAAATCACTTCTAGCTCTATTAGTAGCATACCATATCATCAGATGTCAGTGTTCCAGTTTTATCAAAACAGCATATGTCAACCTGTGGAAAGAAATAGCAGGAAGTACAGCAATCAATACAATGTAGAGCACCATGAAGGTATTGTAAAAGCATCAATTACCACAAAATCTAGCCAAAACAAAGAATTGGAGAAGTACAAAAGTATATATATAGCCTGCAACCATGGATGCTAAAGCTACAATCTATCTCCTCTAACTATTTAATATAAAATTGGCAGGCCTTTAGCCCAGAAAAAGAATAGATTGTACAAACCTTTCCAGCAAATGGGATGCGAAAAGGCTCTGTGCAAAATATTCCACGGCGTGCAAGGGCAATTAAAGATGTATTAACAGCTATTGATAATTCCATCGGTAACTCTGGGGGAATCACAGAAGTAATAATAAGAGAACAACTGAGGAAGAGCTTGTACTTGCTTCTTGTAGGATCTTCCAGCCCCTACACGTAAGAATGACATCATTATCATGCAACTAGCAAACATGTACGCCTAATGTTGTCTCCAATATCTCAAGAAGAATTAATTTACCTTTTTAAGTACATAACCAGCTGCAATTATTGCAAATACAACAAGAAATAGGATAAAGAGGCCACTTTCCCAGCTGTTAGCAGTAACCTACAGCATATAATTGAAAATAAGCTACTAAAAAAAAATACAAGGTGGATACAGATAAACGAAAAACTCAAAAGTATAATTGGGAAAGCATCAATAAGAAATTACCCTCTCTGTAGAAAACAAAATTGTCCTCATAAGTTTCCCTTGACTTGTTTCAAACCCAGTGCGCAGAACTACAGCCAAACACCCACCATCTGGAGTTCTCAGGGGGAAGCTCTGGCTCCAATTAGATTATAGAAATATAAATAAAAGGAATAAACAAATGAGATATCTTAATGAATTTTGGTATAACCTACCTTATCAGCTGTGTGCTGCAATATTTTAGTCCCACCAAACAACATATGATTCTTGTCACGTTTGGCAGATAGCTTCTCCTCAATTCCCCTGCCTGCTATAGAAACCTAAGAAAAAATTTTATCTTGTGTAAACTGTTACGGTTCAGATGTTACTCAACAAGGTATTGCTCTTTCAGCTTCAATGAGAAAATTAATTCAGAAAACAACCCCATATGAAGTGCAAGACATACATACCAATTGATCTAATATACAACCTAAAGCTATAGGGAAAGCACTTAAAGGTAAAAGGCAGAAGTAAGCTTAGGCGATACAAATTTTTCAAGACAAAATAAGTTTGCATTACTAACCATAAAAGAGATATATCACTAGTTTTACTACAGAAACTTTACATCCAACAATTGAACTTCCACAAAAAAGCTTTTATACAAGTAAACATCAAATATCAGATGCCTAAGGAAAGATCATTGTTGATACTAAAATAAGAAACAAGAAAGGAATTAAGAGATCCACCTTCCATTGGGGAGTAGACTCGCCTGTGAGAATGGCTTCATTCACAATAGCACTTCCAGCTAGTATAAGCATGTCTGCTGGAACAGACTTATCTTCTTCATTTTGACCAGATGACCGACCAATGGAGACAACATCTCCAGGCAATAGATCTGTTCCAGAAAGTTTCACCCATCTGCAACTCCCAATGTTTAAACAATAAATCTACAACTCTGAATAATAATAAATTCCCACACAAAAAGAAAACTATACAAAACAATAAATTCATGTTTATAGAACCGTACTTCCCACATCGATGCACCATTAGAGTCTGGCTGTCCACTCTAACACGTCTTAACTCGCTTAAAGTCTTCAACCGACTTTTTGCCATTGTCGACTCGAACATGAACAGCATGAATAAGGTGAACAAACTGTAATACCAATACTCATCCAGACACCAAAGACCAACACAGAAGACCTACAACAGACAAGATGAAATGCCGAAAAGAAACTTGATCATCAAGGAAAAAAATACTAGACATATTAAAGACAATGAACTAGTAAGAAGGAGAAAACCTGAAAGACAAAAAAGGGCTCCATGCAATGCTCTTTCATTAATTTCTGAAAAGTAGGTTGTGGATATTCGAATCTGCATCACAAAACACATCCATGTGAACATGAAACAGTAATATCATCATAAAAAATTAAAAGATAACCAAAACTGGCATTGTCTATAAATGTTGTTCACGACTGATATGTTTGTAGAATCATAGAAAGTTGGAAGGGGTAAAGTATTGTGCTCTGTAAATTAAAGTAAGTAAGAATCAAAAAAAAATTAAAACATTAGAACAAGGAAACATTGACACTCCAAGGAATCCAACAATAAAACCATTAATTCTTTTCCAAGGGCAGTAGACTACAAATAGAAGGTTACTTTCAATAGTCATACATAACCAGGGCAAGTCAAACCGAAACAATTTGAATGGCTAAAGTGAATCTTATTATGATAGCAACATACACATTCCGTCCCCATTTTTCAGTTGCAGCAAGAACTTTAGCATCAGAGCCATGGCCAGAACATTTTAGGTAATAGCCAAATGTTTCCTTCGTAGGATACGGAAGCTTGCAAAAGTTATCCTCCTCCTCAGAATAGATGAAACACTGCTTCCTGAAATCAAAGTAAATCTCCTCCACATCTTTCGCAGATGAAGAACTTGCTATCTATGCAATCAATCAAAGAAAAAGAAAATAAGAAACCAAAGCAGAGGGGAAGGAGGGGGATAGTAGGAGCACAGGAAGCAAAATTTGAATCGCACAATTTATATGTAATACGAGAGTTGAATGGGGGAGAAAGACTTTAGACCAAATAAGGGGGCAAAAGAAGAAGGGCAAGCAGAGAGGCAATAATTAAATCACACAGTTTATACAAACAAAAGACCCAAAAGGAAAAACTTAAGGTAAAACCATTTCTGGCATAAATATTTTATATAAAACTAAAATCATGCATTTAGTTCTGCGGAAAAAAGGAAACTACATACTATTGTTATTATTGATAATACTAATACAATTCATTTTTCCCATTGAAATGCACAATTTGCTTTTCTACTTACATAGTACAAAATAAAAAGCAAGAAAAAAAAACGTAAACTACCTAGATTATTAAAAAAAAAAAACATATAAATAAGAAAAACTTGCCTGCTTACGAATATGAAGCGGCACTACCTCTTTCGAACCACAAAACTTCGCCGGAGTAACTTTGCAGACATCAGCAAGGCGAATATTATTAACCTGATCATACCATTATATTCCAAAATTCGAAAAGAAATAAAACACTAAATCAATCCTAAACTTGTAACAGACCGGAATTGCAAAAGAATATGTATTACCTTGTTATATTGAACAAAGCACTTGAAATCAACAGACCATGAGGTGAAAAGCAAGACCAATATGTGTGTGACAGCAAGGCCGCCCAAGACGATGGCTGCATCAACGAAATCTATGCTAGGAACTACCATAGTTAGCCAAAGGAGATAGAGCATTGCGAAAGGCCAAACGTCTAATCGCCATGCTGTGTGTTTCTTTCTCAGCAAATCAACTTTGTCCACTACTTTTCCACCAACATGGAACCTCGACATCTCAAATCAACTGCCCTGTTTGGTTATTGAGAAGTAGGCGCAAGGAAAGGGGAAGGGGGACAAAGGATTAGGAAATGAAGAAAACAGATCGATTTGGGAGTCCTTAAAGTAATTATCAATCCGAAAACTTGATTAAAGGAAAATTGATATAAAGGAATTCGTAAAAATACCTTAGAAGAAGAGATCTGAAACCCTAAAATTAAAACGAATTAAAGTTGAAATGAGACAGCACAATGGAAAGAATGAATATAAAGCTAGGGAACACATTAAAATGAAGTTAAAAAGGACAAACAAATGAATATATATGGCTTAATGCATACTTTAATATACTTTTTTACACTTTAGTCCTTTATTATTATTTTCCCACTTTAGCCTCCAACATTTTCAACCCTTCACTAAAAAATTGAGTAGAATATTCAGTTAATCATAAACTACCACATGTATGATAATGACATCATTGTAACATACACATTAGAAAATTTTTAAAACTTAAAAATCATAAAAATATATATTAAAAATGGTAACTTACGAGCTTTAAGAACTTGCTCAAAATCTCTCCTTGAAATAATGTCTGCATTTATGATTCAAGAAAGATACAAAGTTGATGCAAAACAAATGCAATATAAAGTGTCAAGGAACATCATTGGACACAAACAATCATCGATCACATCCTTAAAACCCCTAAACTTTCCATCACTTTTTGATGCATGCACAATGGACTAAAATGATTCAAATCCAAGTTTTCCACATAGATCAATCACAAGGTCAAAGTCGAAGCAACTCAAGTTCAAATTGAACATTTATGTACAATAATTTGTTTCAAAGAATTTTCAAGACATTCAACTAAAAGAATCTTGTAATTGGAGGACAATCACCCAAGTAGAGCATGTAGATGTTTTCCAAAGTCTTAAAGATCAATTAACTTGCAACACAATTTGGGAGGTGATCTAGGCATTTCTAGTTAAGATGTCTTCAAATCGATGGAAGAGTTGTCTCTTAGTTTCAAAACGTACTTTGAATCAACTCATTTCGACTTCAAGAGCTCAAGATATGGTTGTTTTAATGAAGACAACATGTGTAGGATTTTCTGTATGTGAATAAATTATGAATTTCGAGTTTTATATGTTGGATAAGTTTTTAAATTATATTGAGTTCAATTTTAAGTCTTTATTTTGATTGTTATGTCTCAATAATGTATTTATCAAGTGTTATCTTTTTTGGATTTATTTTTTTTCAATTTTTTAATATTTTAGATTAATAAGAGTTTGACTAGGTCTGAGGAGGTTTATGTTACTTTGCAAAATAATTGACTAAATCTTAGGAAGTTTAGTAATTACTTAGGATTCAGGTACGACTTAAACATGCTTATAAATAACTAAACATGACCAGCTACCGTAATATGTATTATGCTTGATTTTTTATTAACAAAATACTCTAAGAGAAATTTTCTTACAAGACTGATTTCTTATTTTTTTCTTGATAGAACTTTCACTTCAATTCTTAAAGATTGTTGAGTAGGTTCATTATAACTTCATCTTGCCTAATTCAAGTCAATTAAAAGATTTGATTAAAGGCCAATATATTCTTTGTTGGTACATGTCATACTTGATTCTCCTAAGGATTCGAATTTTAATAAGAAACGGGGAGTTGATTGAATAGAAACAGAAGTTGGCGAGCACTACTGGGAAATTTAGAGATTTTTAGTGGCTGATGGGCAATTAGTTAGGTTTCAATTTCGTTTGGTTAAGATGGAACGGCTGATTCCATAGTGGGAGACATAATGATTATCGGTGATTGGCTAAAAGAGATTTGGAGACCGTATAGAGGAGTTATATATTTAGGTGAGAAGGGATATTCCTGGTAAAGGAATTCCTCTCAATTTTATTTACAATTTCCTCTCATCTGCATTGTCTTGTTCCAAAGAAGAGAAAAATTTAGAAGGACTTTGCATGAAGTAGTAGTCGTGAGATTTGAAGTATGGAAGTAGAGAGTTTGAGGAACCGATAAGCTTTCCTACCTTTTTATACTTATGGATTTAGGGGAAGAGTACGAGTAAGGATTTCCTAATAAGTTTTTGTAAATTGGGTTCTAGATTTTAAGGGTTGAATGACTTTAATTTAATCGATATATGGTTGTTGTGCTTTGTTGCCAGGACGATGAAGGCTCTAGCATTTGGAAAAGCTAAGTTGACAATGAAGGAGTTCAGGTGAATTTTTGTGTTCTTCCCTTAAGTGATCATTGATAATACACTATTTGGATGATTTGTGTTTTAGTTTATCTGAAATTGTTGTTGTGTATGAAAACGGTAAGTAAGCATGCTGAATATGAATAATATTGTGTAAGTACACTAGATCTTAAATGTATTGACTAAATAATCAATGGCATACTATATGATATAGTAATAGGTGTAATAACTTAAGTGATATGCATGTTTATTGTATGTAGAGTAAGGATGAATTATGTTAGTGGGTTAGTTGAAGATAGGAGAAATTGGCGTAATGGGGGAATGGGCAAACTAAAATGAGGATTCAAAAGAGTTTGGGCAACATCGTGGAATGATATCTACTAGCTAGCTAAAGTGACACCGTGACGACAATTTCTCAACTCTATGGAGTGACAACATGACGACGATTATCAACTAGTCTTACAGGGCGACATTACGTGAACAGTATATAGATCCCACTCAATATTTAAAAAAAATATGCAAGGTTTTTATAATTTTCGGTTTCAAGCATGTATGATCAATATATGCAAGACAAGTACACGCGACATTTTTCCTAAACTATATGACATGCTTATCTCATATATGCATGACATGTTATGAAAATTTTATAACATTCACAATAGTTAATCAAACAATTTTGATTCTCAATAGATTTTCTTTTGAGGGAAAAACTAAAGAAGTTAATGTGAACCGCGCACCATGTTGGTTCCCAGGAAAAATAGGTGAGTCGTATTTGACTACTTAAAAACCAAGTTTTTTCTTGTCAGAACCAATCCTAGACATCCATATTCTCATTACCACACTTCTCACAACAATCGAATAACCTAAAAAGGTGAATGGAATAATACAACAAATGTAGTTTTTCATTACCACACTTTTTATCTTTAATAGATAATTTGTGGATCATCTCATACATATATATGAAAATTATATCATAAATAAGTATTAAAAAAGTGTATAAAGAGATGGATAATAAAATAAAATTGCCAGTCAAGGTTTCCATGATTTTATTTCTAGAAAATAAAAGAAAACAAAAAATACATAGTTTTTCGCCACAAGGCATTCTTTGAATCTTCGACCGCCATCGCTCCATCCTCATCATGGACTCCTTTTTGGGAAAATTATATTTATGCCCTATGCATGTTTCCAACTCACAAGAATTCTATAAATTATTATATAACAAATTTATAATATTGTAGTCCATAGTCTATTTCTTAAGAACTACAACATTGGCAAAAAAATTATTATATAACAAATTTATAATATTGCATTCATTTATATACGTTCCCTTAAACATGCAAATAATTATAAGAATATCACATCTTATAAAAAATTAATCAAACAAGATGAAGAGAGAGACTCGGTCTCGGTTTACACCATAAACATAGCACAATCTGGCTCTAATACCAATAATTGGAAATTTTTTTATTTGAAAATGATTTTTTGCATAACGAAAAATTAAAATTTTAAAAATTGATACGGTTTGTAATATTTATAGTAATAAACCTTAACCGAATTCGTACATGTGTTTTTGGCTTAGCGGACATTCGTTATTTTTGGCTTTCAATCAAACGATATTCATTGCTATTCTCATACCACGAATTGCTTCGAGTGTGGGCTCAAATTAATTAATCGAAACACAAAACTAAAAAAAAATTTCTCTCATTTTGGGGTGAAAACAAAAATTCTCTCTTCTTAATAGAAATCAATAGAATTGTTATTCCGGAAAAATATATGTAATAGTGAAAATAAATTCTATCTATTTTTCGACAGAATAACAATCTCTCAAAAAAGTTGTGTTAATAGCTATATTGGTGCCATTTATTTGTAGGAAGAGAAAGAAGAACCCTTGTTGATTTATAGTGGTTTATTTCAAATAGAAAAATAACATCCTACTTAGAATAGGACTAGGGTGAATGACATGTTGGAAAAACGAGTTTAAAAACCGTAGAAGAAAATAAATTTAGGGAAAAACCAGAGTTTTAAAATTTTTCCAAAAACAAGATCTTGATTATGATATCTAAAGTAATAAACACTTAATCAAAATTGTATCTTTTCGATTTGTCTAGGATGAACACTTCGATCGAGTAATCTTCTTCGTTATCCTCAAGCTCATGTCTATCGAGTGTGGGCTCGCTTTGAGTCAGAAATTTTTTCACAAAAATTACTAGGGTAATTTCATAATTTCTCTAAACTTTTGGGTAAAGTTGTAAATAAAAAAATCTCTCTAGCGATTTTCTGAAACAATCTGTTTAGAAAATTTTCTCTTTACAACTTTCTCTTGAATTCAAGTGTGAAAAATAATGACCCAAGGCTCTTTTTATATAAGAAGAGTTTAGAGAGTTCAACTACAATTAAATTTAATTACTTTAATATTAAATTAATATAATATTTATCAAGATAAATATTAACTTAAATTTAATATTAAATCTTATTAAAATAATAAAAAAATTTTCTACAAGATAAACATTAAATTAAATTTAATATTAAGATAATCACTTTAATATTAAATTAATAAAATACTATTAAATTAAGTTTAATATTAAACTATTAAAATAATATTATTTTTGAAATAGTTAATTTGACAAATTCAATTTGACTAAATTGAAAATTAATTCCAAAAATATCATATTAATTTTAATTAATTTGATTAATTTAATTTTACTTTATCAAAATTAATTTTCCAAAATCACTTAGATTTTCCAAATTAATTTTTTAAGAAAATTCTTTAATCAAATTCTCTAGTTAAACAATTCTTACGACCAGCTAATTTAATTTCACGTTGAATAAATCGACTCAATTAAATTATATTTAAAGTCATAGAATTTTCTTATGATTCAATGTAGTTCGATCGAGTTTTTTTGAGCTAACGGATGGAACAATCGGACATATACAATTAGGCTCTAGTAATTGCAATTATGTCAAGAAGAATCATTTTGATAATTCACAATTGCTTAATCATGGAGTTAGTCTACAAGAAGTACCATGATTGAAAACTCCTTATTGTATACTCTTTACAAAAGCAATTCATCCAACTACTTTGTCCAATGACCTCGTCATGTGTGTGTTACCTCATATGATATCCTTAACTCTTTTGAGTTAAATCTATTCACTCAATACAATCTTATTATCTCATTGTCACCATTGTGTCTTCTTAATGATTAATATGATCACTGCCAACAAATGACTGTGATAAATTGCTCGGTCGATAACAAGCAACCTGTGGTCGCGTTCCATACTTATCAATCCACACAATGTCAATGAGAGGATATCATTATCTCTTTAATTGAGCTATGAATTCCATTATTGGTAATAAAGTCGTGCCATACACAAGTCATGTACCCAACATACTAGCTTTGGGCTCGATCATCTTTAGAGCATAAGTCTGCTCTTATATCAAAGCACATGAGTGTAATACGAATGGTCAGTGACTAACTCAAGATTCAGGTAAATTACACCATGAACGTCACAAGTGAATTAATTCACAAACAGATTCAAAATTAATTCATATTGAGTCTAGTCTAATGTGTCATTCTACCAATGAATACATCGTTGTCTCTACCCGTGGAGTTAATTGCTCCAATAACCAAGACTATTCATCTCCCTAACTGGAATTGTAAACGACATAATAATCCTTCTCAAAATTTGAATTAAATTCTCACTTTGATTCTTTTACGGGATTACGGACTCATTTAGATTTTTTACTGAGGTAAGTTGTCTTTCTCACAATGTAAACATTCTCATAATGCCACTTATCTCCAGTTTCAACTTAGACAAGAAATGAGCTTAATCTTTGCTTGTCACAATTTCGCTATGCATGTAAAATATGAAAGACAAAAAATACAAAAGACATAATAGTGAAATATGAAATTAACTTTATTTATTTATTCATCGTTCAAATAAATAGAAAACAGTTACATGTTTACAACAATATGGGCAAATTTCCCAACACGACACACCCTAGTATTCTTACTATGGTTGTCGGCACATTCATGTCTATGAGGGGTTTTTGAGCCTTTTTCACATCGGGTCCAATTATGAGTACTGTTGGTCTTTTTGACCAAATACTTTGTAATGTGATCCAACCTAATTCAGTTTTTCTATTTTCCAAAATTTAAGTTTTAATTTGGGAGCCTTGTACGCTCCATTGGTGGCTGTTTTACGCTGGTTGTGGTGGTGGGAGAGTTGGCGGCATCATTTGGGGAAAAACAAACCCTATTTTTCCTTGTTGCATTGTGGTTGTATTGGGTCATTGAACAACCAAATCTAGTGGCCTAATTGTGTGAGCCTATGCCCTAACCCAATAAGCTTTTTGATCAATAAACCTTATTACCCAAAACCAACCCAATAACCATAAACCCAAATTAAACCAAACCCAATACCCAAACCAAGTGAACCAAGCCAATTGGATCGACTTGACCTGAACCGTTGACTCGACCCGTTGACCCATTGACCATTGACCGTTGACTTTTTGGGTTGACCCTTGACTTTTTCCTAGAAACCCTACCCTGCCATTTTTCAGTGTCTTGAGTCCATTTTGTCAAATTCAAACCTAAAAGCCTCGTTTTGACTGTTTTATCTTTAATTTCGTATTTAGAGTTATTTAGAGATTTAATTTGGGAAAATCTAATGTGAGGTATTTGTGTTTAGGTGATCACGACTTCGAGGCTGATGATTTACCTCTTCCTCCACCTGTGCAACATACTCCTGCATCGGTTCCGAGAGTTGTACATAAGTTAATTTAGTTTAAGTTTTGTGTTAAGTGGTGGCTAGGATAGAATTAATGTTTAGTTGTGTTTGTATGATCTAATCTTGTTATACAGGGTACTCGATTAGTGCGTGGTGGATGACCTTTTCGTCGTTAGAGTTTCTGCTTCCTAGAGGTGTGTTTTTAACTATAACATAACCTATTGTATGAAATGTTGTTTCATATGTGATTTCATGCTGTGTTGAGGTATATGGTTATTGTGGTGAATATGTTGTGATGAAAAGATGGTATGATTGATATTGAGTTGTGTAATGTATGTTGATAATGTCATGCATATATACATATCGAGCATGTGACTAATTAAAATTATTATGATTATTCTACTGTGATACATGAGAAATATTATGAGATTGTGACTGAGACTAAATTGAGATAAATATGAAATCATACCAATGTGTGTTCATGGGGTGGAACTGTATGGTGGAAAACATGGTTATCATTCCTTTAAACGGTTGATACTAAAACCATATTGCGATTGATGACGATTGGTTGGAGTATGGGTGCATTGCATTGTGCATGTTGCAACATGATTTGTGGTTACTTTTGAGTTATAAATTTTTATGATATGATATACTAGGTTGTATGTACTTTAAAGATACGCTGAGCTTTGTAGCTCATATCCCTACAGTTCTTTTACAAATACTCGAGATATAGGTGACATTGGTACCCGGAGGCATAAGTATAGACTTATTTTATTTTAACTTTTATTTTGTTTTATTTTTGGGTTTTTAACATACTTGAATTAATATTATTTTATTGGGTTGTAAGTTTATTTTTAATTTTGGGAATTTTTGGTATTTATTTTGGAAGTTAATTATTTTGTTTTAATTATAGACTGTATATATATATATATTTGAATGTATGTGAATATTGAGATTTTTCGAATTGCGTGTGGGTATAATTACGTAAATATCTTTTAAGCCGGGTAAAGGGGGGTTACAGAAGGAGTCTGGCTAACTACTTACTAATTGCTATAGTACGACAATACATAATTTGAGGTTGAATTAAACTAATTAAAAAACTAAAACAGAAAATGGCTAAATTGTAAACAAAGCAAAATATAAAACTATCAAATACGATAATAGACAATGGTTGGTTGATTTCCATGTTGTAAGTTAACTTTAGAACTAGGGATCTATATCGTTAACACTCCTAAATTGACTCCATTTTACCTCTTGGTCTCAACTTTACCAACTTAGACAAATTAGTTAGGTTTATCTCTCTACCTCACCCGACTAACTTGAGACTAATGATTCGATGCCCAATAAGATCATCTATCGATCTCACTTATCTTGATTTTCCCTTAAGGGCATTAGTCCTAAGTTTTGAAGTTTATTCAATTTATTCCAATTTATTACAATTTAGTCTTTAACCCAAAGCTTAACTAAATAACACTTCCATCAACTAACCACCAAAGATTTAGTTATCTGTACTCCTACTTAAGCAAATGAGAACATAATAATAACATAATGAATGCATAAAAGGGAAAATGCAAGAGAAATGAGAAAAGGTAGGTTTTTCTTAAACAAACTTGATAAATAAAATGGAAATAAAGAAAATGTAAAAGAACATTTAAAAATTAGATTTTTAATGATGAAACTAAAAGGAACTTGAGTTGCATTAATATTAAGGATTAAACTAAAACTATAAGAAGTTTAATGTACTAAACAAGTAAATAAACACTAGCTATTGTAATAACTAACTACTAACTACCACTAAAACCAGGAAATAAACTAAGCCCTAAAAAGATAAGAAGAAATCTCTAACCCTAAACTAAAAAGATAAAAGAAAAACCTAAACTAAAGCTTTCTAACCTAAAACTACATCTCTTTCTTTCTTCTAAGCCAAAACTGGTTTATAAGCTAATTATAACCCAATTTTTAGTGTCCAAAATGCCCCTAGATGTGTATTTTGATTGGTGTTGGACAAAAACTACCTCAGCAGTAATTTTTCTCCACGTCAGACAACTATCACATGATACCAAGGCTTGCTTAGTATAACTTCAATTGTTTGCATTAATTTATGTCTTCTAATTATCATTTAACGTGAAATTAAATAATTTAAGTTTGAAGTAGAAATTAAATTAATTATGTTATCAAAAAAAGTTTCATAATTTGCTCATAGATTCTAGTACGGTAAAATCATCATGACTTGTGAAATTAGAATTGGGTTGAAAAAATAATTTAAATAGTATAATTAATTATTTTAATTAAGTAAAAAGAATAAATAGTATTTTAGGCATAGGAAAATATATTTATCGAGACTAGATAAATTATTTGAGTTGGTTTCAAGATAAACAACATATATAATTGACCCAATACATGATAAGGCTCAACATGCCCAATTTAACAGTAAAAGGCGTGTAACACCCCATACCCAATCCAATTGTCGGGTCGAGCTATAGGATGCCACATACATTGCCAGAGCAACTACGATTCTATTTACCCTTTTTATATGTGTTACTAATCATATTACACAATCAAATTATGTTTTTTCAATCATATTTGAGTCTTATATGCGCTTATGAAAGCTCTTTTGCTTACTTGAGGTCGAATTAGGACCAAAATATAAAGTTTGCAAATTATCGAGTTGACATCGTGACTTCTGAGGTTCCTCGTCCCAACGTAACTCACTGATTTGATCTTATTGCGGCATTAAGGGATTTGACGTTGCAGTGTGACCACTTGTTTCCAAATGGTCCAATTGGTACCAATTTATAACACCTGCACAAATAATCACTTATCTCAATTGCAAACTTTTTAGCAATAATTCCATTCCACAAATATGCTCATTTCTAACCTTCGACAACTTATATGCATTTACATAACGTAATTTATCAATTCATCATCAGTATATGATAACTCCGAAATATATAAACGTTTTATGACATTTTTTGACTAATAATCTTTGTAAATCCCGAATGTTCGTAACTAAATTTTGTAATTTTATTACAAATATCTAAAGTGGATAAAATTAAAGTCACATCTCTATTTTTAATTATTTATTTGCTAAACTTACACAATTTTGCCAATTTAAATTAGTTGGTGCATTAGAAGAAAATGACATTATTGAAAGTCACCTTTTAGAGCTCAATGTTGTAGCATCCCTAGAGCACTCGCCATGTAAGGAAGGGCTGATTATTAATCAGCTTTGAACGCCCCAACCAGTTAATTTTTGGGTTATATGACATACTTGACCCAACTAAGAAATTTGGCAGAAAAACTAGAAACTCTACTAAGAAGAAATGAGCTTGAATTGCCCATTAAAGAAGAGAGGCCCAAACCGTCCATGCATGTTCCCAAATCAACGATCCAAGGCTAATTAAAACAATTAAAATCAGCCACAAAATCCCCTTACATGACCATTCGACCCTCTCCCTTTTTCAAGCTTCCTCTCTCAAGAATCATGCATGTATCAAGACCATAACAGTAGCAATAAATCTGCTTAACATATATTTGGTTCAGCAGTAGCAATAAGCATGTATGTCATGTAATTAGTAACACAGTCGTATGGGAAACATTATCAATTCAAAAGAATTATTGTGACAGTAAACATGTAATATTTTTCTATCATGCATATATAATAATGACACAGTTAATCTGATCATGGATTCCAACATAATTCATATTGTTAGGGACTCATTTGAATGAAATTAATAACTAAAAATAGTTTGGGGACTATTTAGGGACTAAATTAAATAATTCACAAATTTTTGGGCAAATTCTAAAATAAAGGTCACACGGTCGTGTAGCAGGCTGTGTAATAGGTTGTTGTCATGTGGTAAATGTAAAAATTAACCTACAAGAGGGACACGACCGTGTGGTTCACGACTAGCCTAGGGTTTCAGAGGTGCATGGCTATGTAAGAGGCTATGTGGTCCACCTGTGTAACACCCAAAACCCATCATCGTCACCGATTAGGGTCCCGAGCTACTATTATACATTCCTCTAAATTATTTCAAACCATATTTCAATCAATATCAACCTTTCCAATATTTACGAATACATCCATTCGATTTATCATTTATCATTTATCATTATCTCATACAAGGACTTAATTGAAATATAGCCGAAACATCGCACGAAACTTCGAATTTTAGTGAAATAGGGGTCACACAGCCGTGCCCCAGGTCGTGTGTCAGACCATGTGCATACACAAAATACCCATACACAATCATGTCACAGACTGTGTGACAAGCTGTGTGAACATGCGAAATTATCCCACACGCTCGTATCGTAAACCATGGGCTAGACCGTGTGTCAACTCAAAATAAGATTACACGGCCGTGTCCCAACCTGTGTGTAGTCCGTGTGAACCTTGAACCTATTTTTCCCTGGGCATACGTCCGTGTGCTGGTCCGTGTGTCAGGCCGTGTGTACCTATGAAAGTTCAATTTAAACAAGCAAAAATCATACAATTCACTCCAAAAACACCAATAACAACCACCTTTGAAACTCTATTGAATCACATCTCAAAACATACCATTTCATATAAAGAGATAAACAAAACAACTCAAGTATTCATGAGTTTACATGTCATTAAATTTTAATGCATATATGCCAAACAAGCAATGCAAACTTAAGTTTATCATTCATCTAAGCCATTAACAAAGTACCAATCAACTTGAACTCAAGTGTTACAAATCATCCTAGTACATGCCATAAAACCAAGTGATGTAAATATTACCGAATGAGCTCTCGAAATAGTGTGATTTCTTCGAGATGATCCGATCTTCAAGTAGAAAAATAGAATCTACAAAACAACAACAATTTCATAGGTAAACTTTCATAGCTTAGCAAGTTCGTAGAGTTTAATAAGTTACCAAATAATATGTGATAAACAGTCTATAACTCAACCGAACCAAAATAAGACTTTGCTTCAACAAGCCATGACTAGAATTTCATTTCCTTGTATGTGTCATCTCTATTACTAGTATACGATGCTGCTCACACAAGCTGATCACAACTCGCAACATATGCGCTACCTCAACCATCGATACGATATTTGTTCATATAATTGCTCCTTAATGATACTACTTACGCAAGCTGTTGAGAATATGCATTTATGTATAATCTCAACCATCGTAAGGCCATATAATCCATTTCAAGATTCTTTTCAATATTTTTTCGACTCACAATACTGCTCACACAAGCTGTAAAGAATTCACAACAAATACAGGACCTTAACCATCGCATCATATTCAAATCACCGGCTCAAAGCTTAATATCTCTATCGATCCTTTCTCTTTTTTTTTTCATTTTTTTCCTCGATGTCGAGTACCATCATTTTTTGAAACAGTTATAATAAGGGTACAAGTAATGTGCAATTTAAATGCAAAATTTACATAACAAACTTACCGGACTGAATTGTAGTTATGGATAGGCTCCATAGACTATTCTGCTAATTTCCCTTTTCCGCGATCCGTGGCACGATCATAATCAATTGATGAAACCTAGGTTGGCCGAATCCTCCTATAGTGTTCTAGGGTTTTTCTTCTTTTCCTTTGTTTAAAATGAAGAAGATGACTTAAAATTATGCCTTTTTCCATTATAATATTTCCTTACCAAATTACCAAATTACCCTTACTTAAATATAAGAAAATTTCATATGTTTCATGTCCCTTACCATTCACTCACCCTCCTTATGGTATAATTACTATCTAAATACCTCCCCTTTTCTATTTAATTGACATCTAACACCTTTAACCTTTAAAACTCAACTTTCACACTTTTTACGATTAAATCCTTCTTACTTAATTAACTATCTAAACGATAAAATTTCATAACCAAAATTTAATATGATCCTAACGTCATCATAAATATTAAAATAAATATTTATGACTCGACTTGTCAGAGTTATGATCCCAAAATCATTGTTTCCGACACTACTAAAAACCAGGCTGTTACAACTCTTCCTGTTAGGGAAATTACATCTCGAAATTTCTTACTAGCAAATAAGTGAGGGTGTTGTGATCTCATCGAAGCCTCTGTTTCCCATGTTGCTTCCTCTAACCCGTGACGATTCCACAGAACCTTTACTAATGATACCCTATTGTTTTGTAATTCTTTTACCGCACGAACTAAAATTCTAATCGATTCTTCTGAATACGATAAATCCAATTATATCTCAACCTCACAGGGAGTAATCATATCAGAAGGATCTAATATGTACCATCTCAGTATCGAAATATGAAATACGTTATGAATCTTCTCAAGTTTCTGAGGTAAAGTCATCTTATAGGTTACAGGACTAACCTTGTCAATGATCTCATACGACCCAACAAATCATGAACTCAACTTTCCTTTCCTGCCAAATCGTAACACCTTCTTCCAAGGTGAAACTCTTAAGAAAACTCGATCCCCAACTGTAAACTATATATATTTTCTCTTGAGATTTGCATATGACTTCTGCCGATTAGACGCTGCTTTCAAACAATAACGAATTACCCGAAATTTATCTTCTATCTCATGTATCAAGTTAGTCCCAACCAGCTTAGGCTCACTCAGCTCTGACCAATATAAAGGTGTTCTGCATTTTCTACCATATGGTGCCTCGAACGGTCCATTTTAATACTGGACTGATAGTTGTTATTGTAAGCAAACTCTACCAATGGTAAGTATTTCTCCAACTACCCTCGAACTCAAGTACACAATACTGTAACATATCTTCCAGAATTTGTATCACCTGTTCAGACTGACCATCTATCTGTGGATGGTATGCGGTGCTGAAATTTAACCTGGTTCCTAAAGCTTCATATAGCTTACCCCAGAATCTCGATGTAAAATGTAGATTTCTGTTAGAGAAGATAGCTAGTAGTACCTCGTACAGTCACACAATCTCAGATACATATAATTCAGCTAACTTCTCAAGTGAATAATCCACACATATAGGGATGAAGTGAGCTAACTTAGTCAATTTGTCAACTATAACCAGATCGAATCTTTCTTCCTCGTTGTCACCGGTAGCCCTGTAACGAAGTCCATCATGACTCGCTCTTACTTCCACACTGAAATGGTAATAGGCTATAATAATCTAGATGGTACCAAATGCACATCTTTTACTTGCTGACACACCAAACATCTAGTCATAAACTCAAAATTTTCACGTTTCATACCTGACCACCAATACATCTTCTTCAAATCGTTATACATCTTTACACTCCCTGGGTGAATGGAGTACATACTACTATGAGCTTCGATCAAAATTTCCCGTCTCAAATCCAGATCATCTGGAATACATACCTTGCCTCGAAAGTACAACATACCTTAAGTATCCACAATAAATCCAATAGTGGCGTCATTCTGAATCTGTTTTTCTTGGCTATAAGTTTTGACTCATTTTTTTGTAACTCCTGAATTCACTATAGAAATAATAATCTCATCCTTAGTTTAGCAATGACTGAGCCGTCACTTTTTAGTTACAAATGAGCATTCATCGCCCTCAATGCAAACATAGATTTCTGGCTTAGAGCATCTGCAACAACATTAGCCTTTCTCGGAAGATAATCAATCACAAGGTCATAATCTTTTAATAGCTTTAACTATCGGTGTTGACTCAATTTCTACTCCCTCTACGTCATTAAATACTTCAGACTCTTATTATCAATAAATACATGCCATCTCTAACTATAAAGATAATGGCACCAAATCTTTAATGTAAAGACTATGGCAACTAACTCCAAATCATGAGTTCGATAATTCTTTTCGTGCGGCTTTAACTGTCGGGAGGCATAAGATATCATTTTCCCAGTTTGCATCAAAACGCAACCCAAACCATTCAAGGACGCATCGCTATAAACAACAAATTCCTTTCCCGACTCAGGCTGTGTCAATACTAGAGCTTCTGTCAACATTTTCTTTAGCTGATCAAAACTTTGCTGACACTTTTTTAACCAAACAAACTGGACATTCTCCTATAACAACTTTGTCTTCGGTAAAACCATAATGGAGAAATCTTTAACAAATCGAAGGTAATAACATGTAAAACCTAGAAAGCTGCGTACCTCAGAAACATTCTTCGGAATTGTCCAATTAAGAATAGCTGAAACTTTACTCGGATCGACCCGTATTCCTTTCAAAGATACTACATGACCTAGAAATCCAACCTCGCGAAGCTAGAACTCACATTGGCTGAATTTACATACAACTATTTTTTCCCGCAAAATCTACAAAATCTCTTTCAGATGTTGAGTATGCTCTAATTCTGCCTTGGAATAACTAAGTATATTATCAATAAATATCACTACAAATCTATCCAACCATGGCTGAAAGGCTCGGTTCATCAAATCCATAAATGTTGTTGGAGCGTTAGTCAACCCAAATGACATTACCAGATACTCAATGTCCATATCTAGTCCTGAATGTTGTTTTTGACATATCACAATATTTCACTCGACTAACCCGATCGAAGATCTACTTTAGAGAATATTATTGCGCTTTTTAACTAATCGAATAACACGTCAATAGTAGGCAGCGGGTATTTATTCTTTAGCGTCACCTTATTCAACTGCCGACAATTTATACACATTCTCATCGAGCCATCTTTCTTCTTCATAAACAGCACATATGCACTCCAGGGCGATATACTCGGACGGATGAAACCTTTATCCAACAATTCTTGCAATTGTGCCTTCAACTCCTTTAACGAAGTCGGTGCCATTTTATAAGATGTAATCGATATCGGTGTGGTGCCAAGTATTAAATCAATGCCAAACTCTACTTCTTGGATTGGCGATAAACCCAGCAACTCTTCTGGAAACACATTTGTAAACTCATTAATAACTGTTACCTATTTCAATTCTGTCTCTGAGTTCCGTGTATCAAGTATATAAGCCAAAAATACCTCATAGCCTTACGAACCATCTTCTATGCTGAGATAGCTAAGATCTCTCTAGTATCACTGTTCAATTTGTTGGACTCAACTGTAATCACCTCACCATTTGGATATTTCAAACCAATCCATCTTCATTTACAATTAACCATCGCGTCATGCTCAGATAACCAGTTCATCCCCAAAATCACATCAAACTCGGTGAAGGGTAATAGCATTAGATTAATAGGAAATTCACAGTCTTGGACTTTACTTGGAAATTTAAGACACACCAAATTGGCTATGACGCTATGACCCAATGGGTTCGTAACTTGAACATTAAATTCACTTGACTCAACAGGAAAATTTTTATCAGTTACTAAAGTGGTACAAATATATGAATGAGTCGATCCTGGTTCAATCAAAGCATACACAATATCATGAAAAAGATCAAATATATCAGTCACGACATTGGGAGCAGTAACCTTTTCTCTAGCTCTGATGGCATATGTCTGTGTAGGTGCTCAGACCTCAGATTTGCTTACATTATCTCTGTTACCTTATCGGTTTCCACCTGTATTACTACTCTGCCCCGGACATCTGCCTTTCTGTGGAGGAATTAGAGGTTTCACACTCCGATCCTCTTTCACCTCAAAAATTATTAGACAGTTTCGCTTAAAGTGACCAGTACCTCCACACTTAAAACATGCTCCTTTCACCAGTCTACACTTACCCAAATAGAATCTTTTGCAATGCTCGCATGCCAAATTAAGTGTATTACAAACACTAGCTATACTATCCGCAGGCTGATTATGTAATTTAGACTCAGGTTACCCCATTCTACATCTACTCTAAAACCCAAATGTGACTGCCACACGATTTTCATTTTCTCTGGACTTCTTCGTTGGTGGTATAGAGAAAGTCCTAGTAGGATTCTTCTTTCCGAACTCTTGGAACCTCTTCTCTCTTTATCTTTTATGATTATAAATTTCTTCCATCTTTTGAGTTCTATCTGTCAAAACAACAAATGGTAGCAATTTGGAGCCACCTACCATCATCTTAATCTTATCATTCAACCCGTCTTCAAAATGGACACAAATAGCCTCATCTGTCGGTACGATCTCATACATAGAACTCTTTCTTTTTTCGATCAAGGTACCATTTACTGACATACTTCTTTTTAAATTTAATCTAAAATAATTCACAACTAATTTCATTTTCGACAATCATTGCTAATATTATTGTTCACCAGTTGTAAGCCTCATCTTTCAACAAAGAAGCAGCACACCTTAAATAGTCTTCTAGAGGACAAGCAATTTCATTCAGCACCGTCAAAGTGTTTTTCAACCAATATTCTACCCTAGATGGATCATCCTATGTACTTCCTCGAAACTCTTCCACACCATATTTTTTTACCTTATCTGTCGAAATACGCCGTCTTTGTTCTATCATTAGAGGAAGAGGTGGCACAATTGGAGGTGCTACGGGTCGGGTAACAGGCTGTGGAACAAGAGGTGGAAAAGGTGAATGTGTCATCGGATTGTTCCTCATAAACTTTGAGAACCACCGTCCCATTAGTTTGAAGTACATATTCTTTGCTTCATTTTCTGTCATTAGTAATATCGATACATCGTGACTTGCTTCGAAATCATTTGTCGGTACATTACTGTTTACTTTGTTAGTCTTATCTCTTTCAGAATCAGACATCTTTAGTTATTTATAAAAATTGTAGTTAGATCGGATCCATAAATATCACACTATTATAGGTTCATATGACATTTATTTTTAAACCATTTAAACAAAGTCAATAGAGTCTTAGAATCGGCTAAACCATAACTCTAATACCACTAAATATAACACTTAAAAGCCATCACCGTCGTCGGTTAGAGTCTCGAGCTACTATTATACATTCCTCTAAATGATTTCAAAATCATATCTTAATCAATATCCAGCTTTCGAATATTTACGAATACATCCATTCGATTTATCATTCATCATTTATCGTCATATCATAAATGGAATTAATTGAAAAACAGCTGAAACATCGCATGAAACTTCAAATTTTAGTGAAACAGTGGTCACACAGCCATGCCCTAAGCCCTGTGTCAGACCGTGTGCACACACGAAATACCCATACACGGTCGTGTCATAGACCGTGTGACAAGCTGTGTGAACATACGAAATTACCTCCACGTCCGTGTGTCAAATCGTGGGCTAAACTATGTGTCAACTCAAAATAGAGCCATATGGCCGTGTCCTAGCCCGTGTGAATCCTGCACCTATTTTTCCCAAGAGTCGCCACCAACATTTTTTTTAAAATAAGTGTGATTGAGTCACCTTTTAAAAAGTTTTAAACTCATTAAAACAAAATTTGGTATTTGAAACCATAAAATGAGTTCGAGAGTCGGTTACGCATAAGGAATGATTAGCATCCTCACACGCCCAAAATTGATACCTAGTCAATTATTTAAAGTCTAGGTTGTTGAAAATTAAAAAAAAAACTCGAGAAAGCTTTAAATTGTGATCCTTAAATGCATGCATGTCAAATTTATCTATTTTCCAAATGATATTTTTCCGAAGAAGGCTCGTTATTTTGAATTAATCGAGAAAATACCACATCTAGTAACTTAGGACATAACAATTCGAATATTTAAAAATAACAAGCATTCTTAATTATCATCCCAAAATCTCATTTTTTTAAAAAAAAAAGGTTACTCAATTATCCCTATTAAAGGAAAAAACCACATCCAGTGAATTATGACATGATTTTCTCAAATTCCCGAAACAAAGAACATTTCCTTGATTTTTTAAAAAAATTGTATTTTATTTTTTTATTTTTTAAAAAATGAATTAAAATACCATGCAAAAATAAATACGTACATAATATACAATAATGAAATAAATAAAAATACAAATGCATAAATAAATACAATTAATAGGACAATATAATCATGGTAACTGTAGCAATAAATATCAGTCACTAAAAATATTCTCAAATCATGAAATTAATATAATCAGGTGAAAAAAGGAAAAAAAAAATAAATTGCATAAAAAAATTGCAACATATAAAAATAATTAATCAATAAAATAAATCCAATTTAATAAGTCAATCATGCAAATAATAAAAAAAATATGGGTAATAAATAAACAATATAAATAATTAAAATCATGCAAATTAAGCAAATAAATAAAATACCTAAACAACAAAGTTAGTAAAAGAATAAATCAAAAAAATAAATAATTAATAAGCAAAAAAAAAATTTAACGAATAAGAATTAAATAATGTAAGTAATATGAAAAAATGAAAATGAGACCAAATCGAATGAGAATTAAAAGTATAGGGGTTAAAATTATAAAAATATAAATAAGTGGGCTAAATTGAATTAGAGACTGAATTATAATAAAAAACTTGAAAAGCTAATTTAAAACATTTAAAAACATGCAAAAGGACTAAATTGAAACACATTAAATTACAAAAGGACCAAATGGGAATGAACCCATTGCTAAAAAAACTCGGATCTTAGGTTTGAAGTGGGTCGAATCTTGGATTTTGATGCCTTTTGTGTTAAAAAAATTTCATTTTTGCAAGTCTTTTAAAAAAACACAGAAAGGCATTTTTTTTTTTCTCTCAAGAGAGGTTCATCCGATCAGGAACTTCGGTGTGCCACCTCCGCCGGTCCATCGTACTCTGATGCCGACGACCATCGTGTGTGGTGATCGAAAATCAGAAAAGATGCTTCCTTACACTTTCGAGCCTTTTGAGTCCGGATCTAAGCTTCGTTCTTCCGACGAACATACCGATCGGATACCCACGGTGGCAGTGAAGATGAAATGGCACAAAGAAGGTAAAAAAAACTAAAATTTTTCTTCTTTTTTTTTTTTTTTAAATATATATGTATCTTTCAAATCACAAAAAAAAAGAGTTAGATCTCATTTGGGTTAGTTTCGAAAATACACAAAAAAAAAATAATACCTTGAATTTTTCCGAAACTTCAAATTCTTGTATACTTGAATCCGATTGCTAAAATTGTTTGCTTCTTTTATTTCGAATATGGGTTTGTTCTTACATAAAAAAATTGTCCCCATTACATAGATTTTTCGTGCTTTTATACACGAAATTACAATATACTTTTTACAGATTTTATTTACAACAAATTTTGAGGATTTGATTTCTTTTTCTTTCTGATGGATGCAGGAGGGCATCCCCCACACTCGCTGTAACATCCAAATCCCGTACACCGTCGCCAATTATAATTCTAATGTTTACTATTTATTTTATACTGTTCATCTTTTACAATTATCTGACAGATTCGGGAATCATATCTTGAAGATTTTCGGGCAGCGTCGATCATCCGACCGTTGGGGACAACAGGCATTAGTGGTTAGGGTTTTTAGGGTTTCTTTTTTCTTTCTTTTTTTGTTTTAATGTTGGCTTGTAAATGAGTATTGGGTTTGTATTTTATTTGGGTTGTAATAAATAGAGTAAATAAAGTAGGTTTATTTTTATATGGGTTATAAATGAAAATGGGTTTATTTTGGGTTTAAATAGTAACAGTAAGAGCCCGGACAAAAATGGGCTCCTACAACAAACTTTATTGCATCATATCTCAAAACATACCATTTCATATGAAGAGATAAACAAAACAACTCAAGTATTCATGAATTTACATGTCATTATCGTTCATCTAAGCCATTAACAAAGTACTAATCAACTCAAAATCAAGTGTTACAAAAAGATATCAGCATCCTAGTACATGCCATAAAACCAAGTGATGTAAATACTACCGAACGAACTCTTGAGATAATGTAATTTTTTTGAGATAATTCGATCTTCAAGCAGCAAAATAGAATCTACAAAACAACAACAATTTTATAGGTAAACTTTCATAGCTTAGTAAGTTCGTAGAGTTCAACAAGTTACCAAATAATATGTGACGAACAGTCTATAACTTAACCGAACCAGAATAAGACTTTTCTTCAACAAGCCATAACTAGAATTTCATCTTCTTGTCTATGTCATCTCTATTACCAGTATATGATGCTGCTCACACAAGCTGATGAGAATCACAACTTATGCAATACCTCAGCCATCGATATGGTATCTGTTCATATAACTGTTTCTAACGATGCTGCTCACACAAGCTGTTGAGAATATGCATTTATGCATAAATCTCAGCCATCGTAGGGCCATATAATCCATTTCAGGATTCTTTTCAACATTTTCTGTAACGACCCAAAAGTTAGGGGTGTCGAAAAGTGTATTTTCTTGACTCCATAACTTTGAATCGAACTCGCAAATATTTAATAAAAATATTTACGGAGTTAATCTGTAGGCTAATCAATTTTTCGAATAAGTAATTTTAATTGTGTGATGCTTAAATTAAATACGATGGCTAAATTGCATAAGAGGTAAAAGTGCAATTAATAAAAGAATTATAATTGAAAATAAATAAGAAGAATTAAAATGGAAATTAACCACAAAAGTGGTTAGTGCCATTAAGTGATAACGTGTATGGCCTATATATGTATATAATAATAAATAAATAAAAAGAAGAAAGAAATGAAATGGAAAAAGAGGAAATGGCTTTAAAATTATGGTGGTGTAGGTCTGAAAGAAATAAAATTGTTTCTTTCACTCTGTAACTTTCGAAGCAGGGAAGAAGGAAAAATGTGGGGGATAAAACTTAGGGTTTTTAAGTTCCAAACTTCAATTGGTAAGCTTAATCTAGTCATTTTCCTGTAATTTTTATATTTTTAGAATTCCGGTACCTTAATCTAGCTAACCCAGGGATTTATTTGTAAAACTATTAAGGTTTTAGAGAATTGCCATTAATGATTTTGAAGAGTTTTTGAGTTTTTTTAGGGATGAATTAGTTAAGTTGATGGTTAGATATAAGTAAATTGTTAAGTAATTTTTAATGATTTTGGGTTTATGGAATTATTTGAGAAAATAGGTAAAAATGTAAAGTAAATAGAAGGAAATGGTAGAAAATTTGGCTAGTTTGATTATTTGCAAGGAAGATGATTAAATTATAAATTTTGGTTTAAAGATTTAAATTGCATGAAAGCTAAGATGTTAGGGTAATTTTGTAAATATACATTAAGATGAGTTGTAAGCTAGAATTAAATATTTAAATTTATTGGAATGATTAAATTGATGGGAATGATTAAATTGATCAATAAACGAAGCAATCGGATTTAATTCGAAGAAAGATAAAGTTTCTTTATAGTCGTCGGCTTTGTTTAGCAACCATTTTACTCGAGGTAAGTCCGTATTTCACTTTAAAAGTTTATAAGTGAATTTATAATTGTAATTGAAATCGTTATATAAATTGTATTTATGTCATATATGGTCATAATATATTTCTTGAAAAGGAAAAAAAAAAGACCATGGTTGAAAGACACCATGACAATATATTCGGTATTTTCAAATAGATGAAAAGGTTGAAAAGGATATTATCCAAAAGAAAAATAAATGGAATGACCGAAAAAGATAAATTTATTAAATTAATTATTTAATGTTTTTGTGTGATAATACATATCTATTTAGGTTGTAATCAAGTTTATCTGCTTGAGATTAGTATGATATGATTTGGATTATGAGATGATGATATTTAAGTTGATTACTATATTTGGAAAAATGTGAAATATATGGATGTGAGTTGGAAAATATTTATACAATTGCTTGAAAGGAGAGATTATGTTTATTGAACATATGATGGATGAAATATATACTTAATATGTTATTATTACAAGTTTCATTAATTGTTGAATTATATGTTTCTATGTGATATCCATTAGCCTAGAGATATTGTATTGTGGAAGAAAGAAAGATATGTATAAGACTTTATAACCATTATGTGTTAATTTGTGTAATAAAATAAGTTGCGAAGTTAATTAAAAATCAAGTATGTATATATATATGAAAAATATGAACTTCATATAATGTATAACGGAACGGTACAACGGAATGAAAGGAAAAAGTTTGGATATGTACCAAGGTCCCATTCGAACCATGCAAAAACTTGAGATACAAATGACATGTCATTAAGGATTATTTACAGTTATGGGTGCTGGTCTTGGATGTCCTACCGACGGTTGAGTTCCTGCATTTGTTGCGGATTCTTCACAGCTCGTGTGAGCAGCATTGTGTAGCCTATTATCTCGACCCACAGCTCGTGTGAGCATAAATGATTACATGTTACAGTTATAGCTCGTGTGAGCACTACATGTTATATGGGTGCTGGTGTTGGATGTCCTACTGATGGATGAGGTTCTGCATTGGATGCGGATTCTGCATAGCTCGAGTGAGCCGTATTGTGTAGCCTAACATCTCGACCTGCAACTCGTGTGAGCAAGCTCATTTCACAGCTCATGTGAGCATTACAGGTTATATGGGTGCTGGTATTAGATGTCCTACCGATGAGTGAGGTCTGTCATTTATTGTGGTTTCTTCGCAGCTCGTGTGAACAGCATCGTGTAGCCCCACAGCTCGTCTGAGCAGACCCATTTCACAGCTTGTGTGAGCATATATGGTTACATGTTATAGTCACAGCTTTTGTGAGCATATATGGTTACATGTTATAGTCACAACTTGTGTGAATAGTTTTCTGAGTGTCTGATGTTAATCCTTTTGGTTCAACTGGTGATAAAGGTTTAAATAAATTTGAAATGGGCCTGCTCACATGAGCTATGGGTCATATAGAGCGATTATGTGTTATATATGTAAATGAAATGATAAAAAATGAAATGATTATAAGGTATGGTTTTAGGGAATGAATTTATGTAACGGTTATGTGAAATGGCTATCTGCAGATGTGTTGAATTGAGATACTGAATATAGATATTTGAATTGTACTGTGAGTGTTAAAGGCGAATATGATAGTTGGTTTATATACCAAATGTATCTTCCATGAATAAGTTTAATATAAGAATAAAATTATATGTATTACATATGAACTCACTAACCTTATGAGATTAGTGACGTATAGGTATTTAACGAACTTACGATCAAGATATTAAATTATCTTGTAAAATGTTTAAAATTACATCCTTTATGGTAAGTTGAAGTTTAATTTTATTACGAATTTACTAAGCTTTAAGCAAGCTTACCTCATTTGATTTTCTCCCTTGTAGATCGTTGGACTCGAGCTGTCGATTGGATTACTCTTGGAGGTCACACTATCTGGTAATTAATTGATTATGTTGGTCTGGTTATAAGTGACATCTAATTAGGATGTTATCTATATGTGTTATAAGCCTTACGGATATGTTCATGTTCTATGTCAATTAAAGCATGAGAGTTGAATATGGATGTATCTCCGAAGTAATTTTAGCTATTGCCTAGGGTTGTTTCGGTAGAAACCAATAGGGTATCAATAAAAGTACAAAGGATACTGAATTTTGGTTACTAACTTGACTTGTTTCGGTTGTTGGTACCAAAGTATTGGTAGTTGTCTGAGTTGTATCGTTATAACTTAGACTTGTATCGATAGAACTACCAGTTTTATCGGTAGGACTCTGTAGCTGTTTTCGAATTTTTTACTCCTTGAGTTATACCGATACTTGCTTAATTAAGTACCGGTAGAAGATCCTATAACTCTAGAAACTCAATTTTAAATCGAGATAATTCAAGGTATTTGTAAAGGTTGATTTTTTCCAATATTTAATATAAAAAATATAGGGGTTTTAAATATCATTGAATTGTTTCCGAAATGTATAATGAATGTTGTAATGACCACTTGCTTGGGTCCGGTGACTGGACCGAGTAAGGGGTGTTTGTAACAGCCTGTTTTTCGGTGGTGTAAAAAACAGTGGTTTAAGGACCACAAACTCAACGAGAAAATTTTTATAATGAGTGTTTAAATTAAATAAATCAATAATAATTTTATCTGGAATTCTGAATTGAAGAATTTTAATTATTGAATTAAAAGTTAGTATGAGTGGTTTAGTTCAAAAATCAAGTGGTTTTAAAAAATGAGGTATCGGGCCTCGTTTGTGAGATTAAGGGTCGTAAATATTTTTATTAAATATTTAAAAAGTCTTATTATATGTGAATTGAAGTTTGGTTGAGTGCTTTTGATAATTAATTGCTTAATTAAGGAAAAATGAGTAAATTGTAAAAGAGGTAAAAGTTAATTGCTATTGATTAAAAATAGTAAAGGGACCAAAATGGTATTTAAACCATGGTCAAAAAAGTCCGTGGTGACATGATTTTCATCCATTAACTTTTGAGTTATTTGTTCATTTAGTATTAATTAGTTTAAGGCTAAATTGAAAACAAGTTTGTTTAATTGAATTTAAATAATTGAAGGACCAATTGTGTAATTGGACCCTCATTAAATGACCTAATAATAGAAATGATGAGGAACTCTTTAGATTTTGGTAAATTGCAATTAAATCCTAATTAAATTAGAATATACTAATTAGTCTATTTTTTCAATATGATTGGAATGGTGGTTTCGAGGCCACCACTTCGATGTGTCGGACCATAAATATTAATTATCTAATATTTACGAGGTCATTTGCATCATATTAAAATTTGTTTATTAAATTTAATTGTTTAGATAGTTAATAAGTAAAAAGAATTAAATTTAAAAAGGTGCAAAAGTTGAATTCTCTTAATTAAAGGTATTAGATGTCAATTGCAGGACAAGTTAAGGTCCTTAAATGGTAAGAAAACCATTAAAAACTTCAGTGGACAATTTTGACTTAAATTTGGCTAAAAATTAAGTGTGAAGAAAGAGTAAATAAGTAAATAAGAAAATTAATGAAATTTAAGTTCATTAAAAGAAGAAAAATTCATCTTCTTCATTTTATTTTCTTAATAAAAACCAAAACCCTAAGGGAAGGGAGAAGAAAACTATCGTTCAAGCTTGTTTCTTCGATTGGGTGAGCAAACTTTGTCCGTTTTTAATAATTTTTATGTTTTTGAGTCCGTATTAGCTTGATCTAGCTAACTCAAGGACTAATTTGTGAATCTGTCAAATGTTATAAATTATGCCATTGATGAATGAGTTGTTTTTTAAAGTTTATTGAAGTTTTATAAGCTTTGTTGTTAGATTTGATTATTTTGTAAAGTAATTTTTGATAATTTTAATGTTTAAGGACTAACATGTGAAAATAGAAAAAGTAGAAGGACATGGGGTTAAATAAAACAAATATGGGCAGTATTTGATTGCTATAATATTCGACTGAACTTGTTTTTATTTAAAAATGGTTAATTTGCAAGTTTTTAGCTAAGGGACTAAATTGCATAAAAGTAAAATATTGGGGGCAATTTTGTAAAAATGTCAAAAAGGATTCAATTGTCTAATATAAGTTTATTTTAATATTTCAATTAGTTAATTGAATGAAATTATTATTTTAGATTAAGAATGAGTTGAAAATCGAGGCTAGGAGAAAATTATGGAATAGACCCTTTAATGTATACTACTGCAATTTGGTTAGGTAAGTTTATGTAATTATATTTTTTTATTTATTTGATAATTCTAATTTCAATTGTCTTGGTAAAAATCTTGATGTTGGAACAAGATGGAAGACTTTAAAGAAATTATTGTACTAGCTCATAAGAGCGATATTGGCTCGTAAAAGTAATTTACTAGGAGACTTGAAGATATTGTACTAGCTCGTAAGAGTAATTTATTGAACTGGCTCGTAAGAGCGATATACTGAACTGGCTCGAAAGAGCGATGCACTACTGGGCTCATATGAGCTAAATTACTAGGAGACTAAAGAGATCGACGAGATGCTATTGCTGCGAGATTACGAGAATGTGGTTTCCCCTTTATGTTATCGGTTACATTACTCTGTAAGTTAATGCCTTTCAAACTTACTAAGCTTTAAAGCTTACTGGTGTATCTGTTTACTGTTTTGCAGATTTCTTTTGGGTGGAAGATCGGATCCTCAAAGAAGAACAACACTATTCCAGGAGCATTTTCGGTAGTTTTTATATCACCTAGCTTATATGACATGTACTAGGATGAATGATGTTGATGAATTCTTGTATGCTTAAACCCCATAAGTTTTGGTTGAAAATGGTAGTTCAGAATAAAGTTACATTGAAAATGCTTAAATTAACTTTATTGTTATACTATATCAGTATGGTTAGACATGTGAGGAATTATGATGTTAATGATTGGGTATGAAACTTGGATGTTTTATGTAAATATAACTTTGATTAGGAAACGGTATAGTTGTTTGAAAGCTTAGAAATCCTTTCATTTATTGATTCAATTTGGAACTTTTTATATCGGTAGAAGTGTGGGGTGTATCGGTAGTTCTCATACTTGTATCTGTAGTAGCTTCTCTTCTATCGATAGTAAACTATAGCTAATTTCCAAAGGCTAACTAACTTGACTTCTACCGGTACGTGTCTAACAGGTGCCGGTAGAAGTCCCTCAAATTGTGTAAAATGACATTTTTACCCCTTATTGATTTGTAATGTTATTAAAGTTTATAGTTAATCGCATGTGCGTTATTATAATATCGAAATGTTGAGATATAGAGGTTTAAACAACGATAAGTGATCAGAGACTCTGGGACCTAATCGACGACGATGTCGGGTTTGGATTTTACAGGTTTAGAATAGAATACAGATGTTATGATTTTTTTTATAGCGTATTGATTCTTTCTTGGCTAGTTTGTAATGAAAGTTGTGTGTTGAGACACAAAGCCATGTGACTTTTGATGGAAAATTTGTTAATGTGATCCTAAGTTCTTGTATGATTATACTTGATCCCTGATTGATTGAAATGTTGCAAATGAATGTTTAAGATTAAATGGAGTTAATATTCTGGGTTGCTAGTTTGTAATTGTATAGATTGTGATTGATTTGTTTGTAAAAAAAACTCATAAAGTTCTGTAAACCTTGAAACCCTAGACTAGAAATGGTTACAACTTTTGGGTGTTATAGTGTTACATTTTCTCGAATCACGATGCTTCTCACATAAGCTGTACAGAATCTACAACAAATGCAAGACCTCAACCATCACGTCGGATTCAAATCACCCACTCAAAGTCTGATATCTCTGTCGATCCCTTCTTCTTTTTTTATTTTTTTTCCTCGATGTCGAGTACCATCATTTGTTTGCAACAATTATAATAAGGGTACAAGTAATGTGCAATTTAAATACAAAATTTACATAACGAACTTTTCGGACTAAATTGTAGTTATGAATAGGCTTTAAGGACTATTCTAGTAATTTCCCTTTTCCTCGATCCGTGGCACGGTCATATTCAATTGATGAAACCTAGCTTGGTCAAATCCTCCTATGGTGTTCTAAGGTTTTTCTTCTTTTCCTTTGTTTTAAATGAAGAAGATGACTTAAAATTATGACTTTTTCCATTATAATCTTTATTTACCAAATTACCAAATTACTTACTTATATATAAGAAAATTTCATATGTAATAGTTGGATTTTTAGTGGTGTCGGAAACAGTGATTTCGAGATCACAACTCCGATAGGTTGATTCATAAATTTATTTATTTATAATATTTATGATATCATTAGCATCACATAAAAAATCGGATAGGAAATTTTAATGTCCAGATAGTGAATTGAGTAGAAAGGACTAAATCATAAAAGGAACAAAAGTCGAATTGATAAATTAGAGGGATCAAATGAACAAATAGACCTAAAGCATTTTAGTGGGTGCTTTATTATGTAAAATATTAGGAATAATTGAGATTAATTAAATTTAAACAAATGATTAATTTAGCTAATTATGAAAGTCTAAATATTTACAAAATTACCATGGATATATATATGAAATTAAAAGATGAAAATAACATTTTCTCATCTTTCTTCTTTCTTTTCACGGCTAAAACAAGAGAAAACTAGGGTTTTCCATTGATGAACTTTGAGCTTTGATTTTGGTGAGTAAACCTTGATCGCTTTTTAGTAATTTTTATGTTTTTAAGTCTGTATCAGCTTAATCTAGCTAAACCAAGGACTAATTTGTGAATCTGTCAAATGTTATGAAACTTATCATTATTGAATATGCTTGTTTTTGAAAGTTTTTGATGAATTTGTATTCTTGATGATTGGGTTTGATATTCTTGTAAAGTGATTTTTTATGAAATTAGAGTTTAAGGACTAAAATGTTTAAAAGATGAAATTGGGTGTACTTGGTGTGAAATAAACAAAATGTAGGGACTGTTGTCAAGGCTTGGAACATTCGACTATTAAGTGTTTAGAAAGCGAATAGTTATTTTGCATGTTTTATGCTTAAGAACTAAATCGAATAAAAGTAAAAGGTTAGGGGTAAATTTGTAATTTTTCTAAAAAGGACTAAATTGTGTTAAATGATCTGATTGAGTGATTTAATGTGAGAAATTGAATGATTTGTGAATGTAGACTACGAACCTGCCATAAATTATGGAAAAGAGAAATTAGCAGAATAGTCCCTAGAGCCTATATACAACTGCAATCTAGTCCGATAAGTTCGTAATGTTAAATTCTTACTTGTAACTACTTATAACTACCTTTTTATGGATGTTTGATGTTAGAACAACAAATTGATGACTTGTAAGATAGAAACGCAAAAGAAAGATTAATCGGCCTTATGCATAAGTTAAATGGTCCGATGACTAAGATCCTGCATTTGTTACGGATTCTTTACGGCATCGTGAGTCACTGAAAAGTGAATAGAATCCAAGAATGGATTACAGGCCCTAAGATGGCTGAGATTTATGCCTGATTGCATACTCTCGTCAGCTTAGTGTGGGCAGCATCGTAGGGGACAGATATACCATATCTATGGCTAAGAATAGCATCGTATACTGGTAACAGGCATGACCTTTGGATCAACAGGGAGAAAAAAATGAGAATAGTGACCTTCGTGTTAATAGGGAATAAAATGAGCATCATGACCTTTGGGGTCAATAGGGAGTAAAACGAATAACGATCACTGAAGTACAATTCTATTATAGCTCGATCAATTTACAATTTTGTTCAACACATGTTATTCGGTAAATCGATAAACCTTGCGAACTTATTAAGCTATGAAACTTACCAGTGAAATTGTTATTGTTTCATATATTCCATTTTGTGACTTAAAGATTGGACCATCTTGAAGACATCACACTATCTTGGGAGCTCGTCGGTAGTATTTATATCACTCGGTTCTATGGCATGTACTAGGATGAAATGACTTATTCTACTTGTATGGATGAATAAATCTTTTGCTGTGAAATTTTAGTTAAATGTTGCACAAGTTTGTATGTTAGTTCATTGTGATATACACATACTATGTGAGATGTATGAAATGTTGAATTCATATACAATGTAATTCCATAATGTCTTTAAGGTATGAAAGATGAATGGTTGATAACTTGAGTTTAGGCATGATTCCTTGAATTCTATACACTTGTTTTGGTAGAACTCATGCTTGTATCGGTAGAAGTACAGGGTAGGAGAGAGGTTGTTCTCTGACTTGAGTTGTTTCGATAGTTGTATAACAAGTATCGGTAGTTCTGTACATAGAGGTATCGGTAGTTTAAATACTTGTATCGGTATAAGTTACAGGATAGGACTTCTCAGCTCTCTGGAGTTTTTAGTATCGGCAGTATTATGACTTGTATCGATAGTTGCCTCACTTGTATCGGTAGAATTGTCAAGGGTATCGATAGAAGTCTGAATTGTTTCATTAATTGTTTACTGACTTGACTACTATCGATACTTGTTCAAAGGTATTGGCAGAAGTCTTCAAAAATTTTTGAAATGACCTTTTTACCCTTGTCGAATTGTGATTACAATTAAATGATAATAAATTACGTGTTGAGTGTATTTCTCTTGTAATGTAAGATCAAATGACATAAATTTAAATATGAATATGATTGATGAATAAAGTGACACCGAGACACTAGATGGCAACGGTTTCCGGGTTTTGTGTGGTACATCATATGTTTCATGTCCCTTACCATCCACTCGCCCTTCTTATGGTATAATTACTATCTAAATACCTCCCCTTTTCTATTTAATTGACATCTAACACCTTTAACCATTAGAACTCAACTTTTACATCTTTTACGATTTAATCTTTTTTACTTAATTAACTATCTAAATAATAAAACTTCATAAATAAAATTTAATATGATGCTAATGTCATCATAAATATTACAATAAATAATTTACGACTCGACTCGTCGGAGTTTTGATTCTAAAATCACTATTTTTGACACCACTGAAAATCGAGCTGTTACAACCTGTGTGGTCCACATGCTCGTGTGGCAAACCGTGTGGTTATAATCCTAGGCACGATTTTCCTCGATTTACTTGTAAAGGAACACACACCTTTCACTGGGAGTCTGATCGACATTCCTCACGCCCAGTTCTGATTTGTTCCACCTAAATCAAATCCTTCAAATAACATTTACACATGAATTAATGGTTGATTTCAAGATTTAACAAGGTTTATTGAAAGGTTTGGCAAAAACCGTACAATGTTGATTAGATCAAATGAAATATTAATATTAGATAATAATGTCATGGGAATACTAAATCTAATCCTTTGAAACAAGGTGTACTTATCGATTCTTGGCAAGAAAAGGGAAAGAAGAATGATTGAATGGAGAGAACGATTTGATTCGAGAGAGCAAATTAATGAACAACAATTAGGATGAAAATATGGTGTAAAGAAAAGGGAAAGAAAATAAAAAGAATAAATACAAAGATGGAGAGAAAATTCTATTAAGATTTGAAAAGGGCAATATGAAAATCTAATTAGAAAAAGACGATGGAATTCTATTAGAATTTTGAGGAAAGACAAGATAATAATCCAAATTAGGAAAGAATAAGTTAAATTCTTAGGGTTTCACTTGTAATTTTCTCAATATTTTGCTGAAATTTGAAATTAAAATGAAGTAAAGACAAGGAGACTCAAACTTAAGCTCTCAAAGGGGAAACTAACACTTTACCCATTGGGTTATTACCCACTTCTTGCTTATTTTTTACGCTTAATCATGTAGATATGTTTTGAGGCGTAACATGTTAATCATTAAGCCTAAGACATATTTCTTGTTTAGTTTTAGACTCAACAGTAATTATTTTAGTGTGTTTTTTATCCTATGTTGTTGAAAATAAAAGGAAAATAAATTAGAGGAATGAGGTTGAACCTAGGACTTCTAGGATGAATGCAATATCACTTAGTCATTAAGCCTATTTTTTATTTCTTATCTATCTATTATGATTAACCTCCTATATTTCAGGCATGACAATTATATCAATTTCTACAGTTGCTTCAGAGTCTGCATTTAGCATTGGGGGTGCGTTTTCTTGATCAATTTAGGAGTTCTTTAACTTCTAAAATTGTACAAGCTCTTGTGTATATGAAAGATTGGATTTGAAAATCATCAACAAAAGAATACAACAAGAAGATTGAAGAAAAAATCCAAGAGCTTGACAATATTGAAAATGATATATTTATTTTTAATTTAATAGTTTCAATTTTTTTACCATATCTCTTCTACATTAACTTCTTTAATCATTTCAATGTTTACATTTTTCTTAGAATGCATTAGAACCTACCCTAAATTCATGAGCTTTCATGAGTTGAAGGGTATTTTTGCTATCTTATTCTTGTTAACTTACAATCAATTCCATTTTTTTTATTATTTTTTTTTGAAAATAAAATCGAGCACTTCATTAAAGAAAAGCGGGGGAAACCAAAATAAAACGTATCAGTCCTAAATGAATGGGCACAACTAATTGCACCACCTGTCCTACTACAATTGCTCAACCAAAACGGTTCCTAGAGCTCCTCCAGTCTCTACTCTTCTGTACAAGAGAAGGCTGAGCAAATGAATGGCCTAAAACAACTGAAACGACAAAAAAAGGAAAAAAATGAAATAACCCTAAGAACATTCACCCCTTTCTTCATCCTTCTAAATGCCCTGATCAACAAACGTCAATGGCGGCCCTGATGTGATTCATCATCCACGAATCCCCTCTTTTCAAGCCCCATTTTATCCCTGAGATACCTCGAAGCTCTAGAATCCTCTTTCCTTACTTCGGTCTTAGTACTTTACCCAAACAAAGTCCTTATCCAATTCCTAGCTGATCTTTTTTAGTAATGCTCTCAATTTCTCGTGGAGTCTCCTCAAACTAATAGGTTGGTTCATCCCTATTTCATCCTCAGACTGCCATTGTATGCACCGCTACATTGGCCTTCCTAGGTATGAAGTTAAACAGGACTTCTTGAAACTTTCCTGTTTGTTTTATAATTTAAAAAATAATGTTTCCGCTAACTGACCAGCCTTTTGTTCTATCTTGTAGTTTCTTGATGATGGTTCTTGAGTCCCCTTCAATTCACTCGGTTAAAGCCCATTTCACTAACAAATATTAAACCATGGCGACAAACCATCGCCTAGGCAGTAGTTAGGTCATCAACATTTCTAAAGGAGTAAGTGCTTACCCCCAAAACAAAACCCATATTATCCCTGCTACAGTTTTCTTAGTTTGTGCATTGTATGTTGTATCGAAATTAACTTTGACATACTCATCTGTTGCGGAAGAGCACTGAGACTTTTCTTTAATAGGATCTGTTTTTATAACACCATCTAATAGTTGGATCTATGCTTGATATGCTTTTATGAATGCCACAATATCAATTATCAGTTGCTGTGTACCGTCATGATAAGGTATGTTTCTATTGCGCCAAACTGCCTATAGTGTTATTGCAAAAAAAACACGATTTTGTGTGTTTATGCTAAGGAATTGGCCTACTAACCATTACCGCCATGTCTGATTTTCATGTACTGGATTCAAAACGACCTGTAATTGTTGGAGGACCTATTTCACGACAAAGCAATCTCTGAAGGCATGCCAAATAGTCTCATCCTCTCTACCACATACTGGGCATAAAGCGTCTCTTCGCAGCTTACTTTTTTGTAAATTATAAAAAGTCGGCATCCAGTCATTTGTGATCCTCCATAGATTAATTCTGACTTTAGTAGGTATATTTAGATTCCACAATTGTGTGTAATATTGTTTCTATATTTCTAGGCTTGTAAAACTATTTTGTAGTTGATTCTGTCTCTTTGTAACACATATCCTATAACCTTATTTAATCGAGCACACCCCATATTTATTAATAAGCCATACCCTTTCATCTGGTTGCTGCGAATCCCCTATGGCAATCGACATCACAGTTTCGACTTGAGATACAGAGAATAATTCATTCAACACCTCTTCCTTCCAAGTATGTTTATCTTGGTTAATCAAGTCAGCTACTTATGTATATCTGTAATCAATATTTTGAATTTGTAATTTTTCTTTTTTAAGGAGCCAACTATCATTCCAGATGTTAACTCTTTTGCCATCACTAATTCTCCATCCTAGCCCTAATTCCAACACTGTGCGAGCCTCTAGTATACTACGCCAAGTAAAAGATTGGTGAGTTCCCACTTCTGCATTTAAAAATTCGCTTCTAGGATAATATTTAGACTTCATAACTTGCACAACCAAACTCGTAGGGTTGGTGAGTAATTTCCATCCTTTTTTTGCTAGCAAGGCTAAATTAAAGCTGGTTAAATCTCTAAACCCCATACCCTCTTACACTTTTGGCAAACATAATGTCGTCCAACTACTCCAATGTATGCCCTTTTTCGTTTTTAGATTTTTCCACCAAAACCTGCACATTATACTTTCCAACTCACGACATAAAGTAACTGGTAATTTAAATACTTGCATTGTATACATCGGAAGATCTTGTAATACTGATTTAATAAAAACTTCGTTGCCTCCCGCTGATAAAACTTCTCTTTAATCTCCGTAAAAAGCCATTTTCTTTCTACGTCCTACCATTGTGGGGAGGCTCAGGTATTTTTCTGGATTGTTGGCTATTCTTACTCTCAACTCGTCACCTATTTGCCTTTGAACTTGACTATCCACATTAGGACTGAAATAAATAAGGGATTTTTTAAAATTGACCATTTTCCCTGAGACACGTTCATATTCTTTCACAACATTTCTTATCTCTATAGCACCTTCCCTAGTTGCCGATCCAAATAGAATACTGTCATCAGCAAAGAATAATTTAGTAATTGACAAACTGCTTCGTCCCACCTTAACCCCTTCAATATGCCCCTTCCTTCGTGCATTATTCAACAGTCGTGAGAATCTTTCACCACAAATTATAAAAATATAGGGGCTCAATGGATCTCCCTATCTTATACCTCTAAAAGGTTAAAATCTTCTCCCTATTTCCCCATTAATCATAATCGAGTATGTAGAACTCGTTATACACTTCATAATTAAACCCACCCATTTATCATAGAACCCAAGTCTTTTTAACATATTCTCCACGAATAGCCACTCTACTCTATCGTATGCTTTAAATCTAGTTTGAGAGCAAACTGGCCCGCCCCTCTCTTTCTCTTTTTAAACGAGTGTAACAACTCATAGGCCTCTAAAATATTATCAGTTATTTGCCTAACAATCACAAACACACCCTACGTCTCTTCTATACAATAATTAAGGGCTGTTCTAAATCTATTCTCAATGGATTTGAAATAATTTTATAAATCACATTGCAAAGGCTTATTAGCCTAAACTGACTCATGTTTTTTGGGCTATGAACTTTTGGAAATAACACAATATTTGTACTATTGATTTCATCTATATTTTTGTTCTGATTCCACACTGACATGCAATATTTAGCAACATCCTTTCCTATAATAGGCCAACATTTTCTAAAAAAGAAAGCGAGAAAGCCATTAATACCTGAGGCTTTAAGTGGAGCCATGGAGTTCAACGCCACCCATATTTCTTCCTCTTGGAAAGGTTCCGCAAGATACTCATTTATTTCAGTGGGTATACATTGTTGGACTTCATCCCACAGGTTTTCACTATCCTGTAATGTTTGAGTGGTAAATAACTCATTAAAATATGTAGTAGCCAGCTCCTATAACTCCCTATCTCCTTCCACCCAACCCCCATTCCCATCTTCAAGTCCTTTGATTTTATTTCTTCGTTTGCGATAAGACGTGTGAGTATGGAAGAAAGTCGTATTACGGTCTCCCATTTTTAACCAATTCGCCCTAGCTCTTTGTTCCCAAAATAGCTCTTCTTTGTCGGCCTCCATATTAAGTGCTAATTTGACTTCAATAATTTCTTCAAGATTTTCATCACCTACCTCTTTACTTACTAATTCTTCCAACAGAAAATTTAAGTCCTTTTTCTTCTTTTGCCGAGATCCATGTGTAGTTTTCTCCTATTCTTGTAATTCTTTTCCCAACGTCATTAGCTTTGTTGGTAAATCAGCATTGTTTTGTTCCCACACATGGCAAACACAATCAAAAAATCCTTGCTCTAACACATATTCTGCATTAAAGCGAAAAGGCCTTCTCCTTTGTCTTACACTTGAAGCAAAGGTTCCACAAGTATCTAACATCACCGGACAATGATTTGACCAACTATGTACTAGATGCCGAGCCAAATAATTAGGAAATTAAGTCCACCATTCCGAATTTGCTACTCTGCGGTCTAAACGCTCATGTATATTATTACTAGCTAATCGCCCCTTCTCCCATGTGAACCATTAACCCATGAATCCTAGATCATACAAACCACATTCCTCTAGAACATCCTTAAAAGCCGCAATTTGCCTTTCCTCTCTTAGTCTCCCAGCTTTCTTTTCAAACGAAAACATTAATTCATTAAAATCCCCTATAATGAGCCACAACATTTGGCTATCAAGTTGTAATTTTCTAATTAAATCCCACGAGTCCCTTCTATTTTGCTCAACTAGTGAACCATAAAACCCGGTAAATCTCCATTCTTTGTCCCCATTATCTTCTATAATTTTTACGTCAATATGACTTTTCGAAAAACTCCTTAATTTAACAACTATATTACCTCTCCATCCTAACGAGAGGCCTCCTCTAGTTCCTTCAGCTCTTACATCAATACTGAACTCATATAATCATTTTCTACTAATGCGCTCCATTTTTTTAATGCTAACTTTTGTTTCATTTAGAAACAAGATCTGGGGCTGGGTTAGTCTCAACGAGTTTTTGAGACGCCCTACTGTCAATGGTTGCCCTAATCCACGGACATTCCAACTTATAATTTTCATTGCGGCCGATCGGTTTGCTTATCAGCGGCCGTCGATATTTTTTTTTTAAATCTGTCTCTATATTCTTCAACTGTGTTTCCCTATTGGAATCCTTCTTTGTCGTTTCTTCCCTTCAAAAATACTAATAGGATTTTCTTCCTACTCCTTATTTTCTGCCCATGTAGGAGTCTGTTCCATAGCCATCTCTCCTACGTTAGCATCTTTTTGAAAATAACCCATGCTGCCATAATACTCTAAAGATTACCTCACCTCTTTCCCTTTGGCCCACCTCGTAACCCCACTTTTATCCACATTTGCCCCTGAACTAGTCTCTATTTTCTGAGTATTCCCCCTTTGATCATCATACGTGGCTCCTCCCGCAGCAATTGATTTTCGTTTTGTAAATTTCTCTTCGGTGGGGCCCTAATAGATAGATCTTACCCTAATATTTTATTTGATTTTTTAAATGTATATATTTCTATTATATGTTCATTTTTTTACAAATATTTTGTAGGTAAAATGCAAAAGGAGATCTTTAGGATAGAATAAATGAATGCAAATGGAGAATATTAAAGACTATTACATTTTAATCATGTGTTAATTTCAATACTTATGTACTATTTTAAGACTTAAATTTTCGGTTAATTTAGTTAATTCATTTAACTTTCAAGACAAATGGACAGTATCGGTGCATTTTTTATATTTTTTTTTGGTAGAAAAAGACAGCAATTAAGCGATTACAAAGATAACTATATCAAATGATCACCAACATTGCACATATCCTCAAGTAGATAATGAGCCACTGAAGATGGTGGATGTTGAAATAGATGAAGCAAAGAATCGTTGAAATTCAAATATTTTGCCAATGAATCTGCAACAATGTTAACAGTTCTTGAAACGTGTCTGATACGAATTTCTAAATGTCATTGTAACAATTGTTGCAAAAGTTGCACCTTTACCAAGTTGCTATCTATTCCACCCTCAGATTGAAGTAGCGCCACCAATAAGGCATTGTCACTCTCAACTTCAACACGACGAAACCCTTTGTCCCAGGCAGGAAACAAACCCTCAAGCATAGCTCTTGATTCCATTTTGAAGATTGTCTCTGTACCAAAATTCATGGCATACCCCCACAACCATCGTCCCTCTGAATCCCGTATCACACCACCAATAGATGCTCTCTAACCATCCAAAGCAGTAGCCCTGTCAGAGTTTAGTTTAATCCAACCCTCTGCTGGTGATATTCATCTTATATTCATACTGTGCGTACTACTCAAGTCCATCTTACCCTCAATCTCATTATAACTTCTTGCCCTTGACAGCCCTCTATCCATAATTGATTTAGAATTTCTATGGTTTCCTGAAAAAATAAATTCATTCCTTGCCTTCCAGATAAATCAGCATAGGACAGCAAATAAGGTTGGCCAAATCCTTTCCAACGTGGTTAAGCTTCCTTTATCCTACATGTTCCATAGTAACCTACTGTGAAAAGGTAATGAAAAGAAAATATTATGCACCTAGATAGGGAGCACACTTCGCCAAACATTGGTAGCAAACGAACAATCTTGAATGGTATGAAGAGATGATTCCAAAGTAATCGTACACAAAGGACAAAAACCATTCTCTGCTAAGTGTCGACGACAACGATCCTTATTTGTTAGAAGTCGATCATGCCATAAAAGCCGTAAGAAGGAACGAACCAGTTGAGGCACCCGAATTTTCCAAATCATCTTCCAAGGAACCCAACCACCAGGGCTTTGATGAAAAAGATTTCTATAGGAAGCAGAAGAAGAAAACCCACTCGTATCATTCCATCTCCAAGCAAGTCGATCATCACCCGCCTCTGAATTTGGTAGAATGATTGAAGCAATATGATCCAAAATATGTCGAGGAACAAGATTAACTAGCAGATCCCAATCCCATGTGCCATTTTACTTAACCACATCACAAACACGCAAGTTTCTATCCCAATGATTAATATTCAGACGAGATTCACGCAACGGACCAATTTGATGGATCCAAACATCCTCCCAAAAATTAACTAATCTCCCATCACCAATTGCCCAATACACACTTTCAAGAATCTCAGGCCAACTCCTCGTTAATGATTGCCAAACATAAGAGCAGTTGCTACGTCGTATTGACAAGGGAAGGGTGGCTTGAATATTGTACTTTTTCCTTAACACTTGAACCCAAAAAGCATCGATATTAGATAACAGACGAAAACCAAGCTTCATAAGAAAGACTTTATTTTGATCTTTCATTCTCCTAATGCCCAATCCTCCATTTTGAATAGGTTTACAAACATTATCCCACGAAACCAAAGCAATTTTCCTGCTCTCATTTGTAGATCCCCAAATAAAACTCCAAACAATCTTCTCAATTTCCTTACAAATAGAAATAGGAATACGAACAGTGTACATAAAATAATTAGGTAAAGAGAGTAAAACTGGACGAGCCAAAGTGATTCGTCCCGCAAAAGAGAGCTTCCTAGATTCCCAACCAGATAGTTTGTCTAACTTTATCGAAAATGAATCCAAAAGTATTCCTTGAAGCTCTGTTGTGAAGAAGAGGCATACCAAGATAAATTCCAAGATTTTCAACATTACTAAACCTAAGATGACTGCTAATTGAAGAAGCAACATCATGAGGCGTCGTAGAGGAAAAAATCACATGAGAATTATCTTCATTAACTTTCTATCCCGAGAAATAACAAAATGTTTCTAAGACATCTCGTACCATATTTGCTTGATCAATACCAACTTCAAAAAACAACATGAGGTCATGGGCAAAAAACAGATGAGATAAAGGAGGGCCTCTCCGAGATAAGTATAAGGGCTTTCAACTGCCACTAGTAATAGATTCCTTAATGAGATGCCTCAACCTTTCCATGCACAAGATGAATAAATAAGGGGATAACAGGTCACCCTGTCGAATACCCCTCGAAGTTTGGAATCCATCAGTCATGCTACCATTCCAAAGAACTTGAAATGAAGTAGAGGTAACACAACCCATAATAACATTAACGAGTTGTCCCAGAATCCCAGCAAGAACAAGAGTATCACGAAGAAAATCCCAGTTAAGTCTATCATACGCCATCTCAAGGTCAATCTTCAAAACCATTCCATTCTTGTTCCCTCTGAAGTTTTTTAAAGAATGCACCACCTCCTGTACAACAATAATATTATCCGCGATGTCACGACCAGGAATGAAACTTGACTGATGCGGACCTATTAATTTTTTTAAGAAAGGACATAATCTATTCACAATGGTTGTCAAAATCTTGTACACAATTGAGCATAAACTGATTGGGTGAAATTGATTAATCCTTTTAGGAGATTGAACCTTTGGAATGAGGGTTAGCAAAGTACGATTCAACATAGTATCAAAAGGCATCCCTCCTAAGCTATTTCTAACGAAAGTACAAATAGCCGGGCCCACAATAACCCACTATGATTGGAAAAAACAAGCCTGAACACAATCTACACCCGGAGCCTTAAGAGGAGCCATACTGAAAACAGCCTATTGAATCTCCTCATCCGAAGCCGCAGCTAGTAAATTATCTATCTCAGAAGCAAGAATTAAAGGAAATTTTCATTGACAAGGATAAGAACCCCGAATCTGATAATCCATGGAATATAGACCCATGAAAAAATCTCTCACATGAGATTTCAATACCCTATCATCAAAACACCACTCATTTCCAATCCGCAAACCTTCAATTTTATTATATTTATGTCTAATCAAAGTACGATTATGTAAATATGAAGATTACGGTCCCCATAATTCAACCATTTGGCCCTAACTTCTGGAACCAAAGAAGCTCCTCATGCGTAAAAACCTATTCTAATTCAAATCTCAAATCCTTCTCACATGCCTAAAGAGATTGGGAGAATCGAAGATCAAGAATTAGCTGAACCCTTTTTAATTCTCCAATAATACGTCTTTTCCGCTCAAAAATGTTGCCAAACTCCTTCATGTTCCAGTTAGAAACTTTCGTTTTAAAGCAATCCAGATTATTCACAATCGACACCTTATTATTCCAACAACTAGCCATCGCATTGTGAAAATCCCGATGACAAAACCAACTGGCAAGTCAACGAAAAGCCCTATAACCTCGAACACTCTTTGGTTGTAAAGAAACAAGGACAGGCTGATGATCAGACTTTAACCTATGGAGATTCCGAACAGAGTAGCCATGTGCAAATAAAGTCCAGTCCAGATTACCAATAGCCCTATCTAGTATTTGAGAAAGTTCACCCCTATACCAGGTAAATTGAGCTCTACTAGATCCCAAATCTCTTAACGCATTATCAAACAAGAAATCCAAGGGCCAATCACCGATTCTGAAAGCCAATAAAGTACATTCCAAAGTTCTCTTCTCTGAGAAGCATGAGGACTACCATAGATAAAGGACATAGGAACTGTTTAGATATAAAAGGCTGTGAAATACATATATGGACTACCTGAGGGTGAAAGTATAACACATCCACTTGAACATCATCATTCCAACAAAGCCATATGGCACCAGCAAATCTATTCGCCTCAACCCGAAAAGAGTATAAGAAACTCATTTTCGATATAATGTCATCCGCCTTTACGCCACTAACACGAGGTTCTAAAAGACAAACAATATCTGGAGAGAACTCCTTCTTGTATTCTTGAACAAATTTAAGAAAACGGGGATGCCACACACCTTGGCAATTCCAACACATGTATGTAATATCTATAAATAAATTAAATAAGAGACGTACCGTGGTCCAATTAATGATCGAATGATATTCCCGTATTATCATCAACCACCATTGTTCCTTCACCATTCGATTCATCTAATACCACATTTGATCAGTTAGATTTTTTTTCCAAAGCATTAACCAGGCCTTCCATTGCTTGATTCAGCTCCACTACCACCTGATCATTATTTTTAATATCCGGCAACTTACCTTGTTTCAAACCATAAGAGAGCTCCGACCTTCCAAACAAAAACACTTGTGTTCTCTTTATTATTTACCCCTGTTGAAATGTTTTTATTATTAAACCTGACAGCTGCATGATTCTCCTTATTTAATTTTTCAAAAATAACAACCGGGTTATAATCCAAATTTTCAACTTGAGGAGCCTTTCCTTTATCCTTCATTTTTAACATATATTCGACTTGCCCTTTTTCCACATTTTGTTGTAAACCAACCCTACCCAAATTGGGCTTCAAAATTTTCAAGGCCCCATATGACCCATTAACATTAACAACCTTTTTTTGAACAGACCCACCTTTTACCTCCTTAGCCTTATTGCCTTTCTCTTTACTAGAAAACCCTAAAGAATTGTCTTTGCTCCCACTTCCCAAATTAACACTTGATGAAATATCTGCCTCATTAAGTAACCCCCATCCGAGGTATGGCCAACACGACCACATTTAAAATAGATAAGAGGTAAGCCTTCATACTCAACTCTCTGTAGTTTTCCATTTATCCACAATTTTGACACCAATGGTTGCTGCAAGTCCACACATATTGCCAAACGAGCAAAACGACCCCTCCGCCACCATCTGTATGCATACCTAATTTGACAACCTGACTAATCGCCTGTCCAATAGCCCTGAGAAGACAATCGGAATAGTATCCTTCTGGTAAACTTGGTAAACGAACCTAAACCACCTGAGATTCGAACGCACTCTGCGAGGTTGAAAATTCAGGCGACCACGGACGAACTGTTAAATATTTCCCAAATATTACCCACGGTCTAGTAAATAGAACCTTTGTAAAATCATCCTCCTCCTGAAATCGAATAAGGTAAAAATCATTCTCGAGATCCATTAACTGAAATTGACCCCGAGGATTCCAAAGTAGGGAAATTTTATTTAGCAATGTGTTAAAACCAATCCATCCTCCCAAAAGTTTAACGATAATTGTTTTGACCATTCTTCTCTTAATGTATTCCTTTACCCGATCAGAGAAGGTAATTGATGGAACTCCCTCAAGTATTTCAATGAGAGCATCACCCTCTAAAAGTGTAAAATCTTCATCAACAAAACCAAATTTCCCATTATCCATTAAGACTCCTAGCAGTGTCGATTTGTACGATTGGCGTAATGGATCTGAGGAAATTGCTCAACCATTCTTATCAACGGTCGGATCGTCAAAATCAAAATGGACATCTGGACAGGTACGAACTTTTTTCGTTACCCTTCCGATCACTACGTTCGACCCAGCATTATTGGCTCGGGCCACAAAGTCAACCGTTAGAAGAGAATCCAACATCACAAAAATTTAATTTGCAGTTTTTATATATTGTTTTAACTAAAAGTTAAAAACATATAAATTTTGATTAATTCGATTAACCGAAATATTTGGATTCGACTAATGCTAGTTCAATCCATTTAATAACCGAACTGACCGTTTGAACTGTCCTACAAATTTGTAACATATTTCTCCGAATTAGTCCACTTAGCAAGGGACATGATGCGAGGCAAACAACTTAAATCTAATGCTTTCACTTCCATTAAAATTTACATTATTTTCTAGTTATTTGACATTTCAATTTCTTTTATATTTATAATAATTCATCATAATAATTATTATGTATTTAAATGAATTGTAACTCAATAATTAATTTGCAATTCAAATATTTATTATAATATTAAATATTTAAAAATAATTTTTTTATTTTTAATAATTATTTAAAAAATCACATCAATGATGAACAAAGACAACATTTGTTCATATTCATCCTAGACATGATTTTTCTAAAAAATATTTATTTATTTGCAAGATTTAAAAAAAAAAAATTTTTACCATTTGAGCATTAAATACATATGATACACCAAGTGTACTCTCTACTTGCTACATCAATCACATCAACACTTAAAAGTAAAAATGGATGAACTTTTATCAAAAGGACTCTGATTTTATATCTAACCTATAGAGATTAATTTACTCATTTTTTTAATAAAGGAGACGAAGTGAAATTCAATTCCTAGTTCAAAGGTATCCATGGAACTTTTACCAACATTCAAATATAAGAAATAAGATCAGCATATGCCAGTTTTATCACTTCCCAAAGTCAGATTTAAAACATGATCTTACAAAATAATCCAAAATATTAAGAATATGCCCTAACCACATATATTTAAACAACTCAAATTGGGGAATAAAGGGGGAGTTAGGATGACAATATTTACCAACTCTGATCAGATGAAAACCCAGTTACTAAGACACCTCCACTCTAAACTAACCATCAAAAGGAAGACACATTAACTGAATATCTGAAACATAAGCTTATGTCCTCAAAGTTCAATGTCTAAGACTTCATAACAAAATCCCTCACTCGCGCTCTCTATTGTTCTGGAGCCTCAACTTCATATAAAACATTCGCCTCTATCTGGGACAAATCTAATTCAATGACTACCATCTCAAGGAATCATGCATCCCAGCAGAATAATGTAAAAAGGATAAGAAAACCAGTATAATATTTTAGCAAATTTTTACAGCACAAGGAATCAATGCAAAAGCCATCTCAAAAAGGGTAATCTTTCCGAAAACCAACTGTTCTGCTATAAAACTTAATTCAAAACATACTTGTAATATACGATGCCACATGCAAAAACTATAGAAACAAATTGAGCATTTAGACCATTATATCATACATAGAGGGAAAGAAACCCGTCCCCAAAACTATGAAATATGAATGACCCGAGAAAAAAGTCATTTCGTCTCAAGCTTTGATTAATTATCCAAGTTAAAAGCACAGCAGCATAGATATAGAAGTCATGAAGCTGGAAATGAGTAAAAGAAAATATTGAGAAATTCAAATAATATTCGAATTACATAAAATGTATTCTCAAGCACATAGAATAGAACTGTCAACATCATATAAAGCATATGCCTAACATAATACCATGTAGTTTCGACAGGTAGGCAACAACCAGATTACATAGTTAAACCAAGATCTGGGTGGTTAAGAAATAAGCAACTGACTCAGACAGGGCTAAGCAATTGATAAAGTTGGGGCTTGGGTTCAGAATTCATGCCAATAATGATCACCAGAGGAATGAAGCCATAATGCGTTACCACTTTGGCTTTCTTCATAGCCCATGTGCTCCACTCTTTCAAGCACTGTGTAGTTGATTTCTCATCCGAGCCCTTAGACCCCTTCCCTCCTTTGCCTTTAGTCTTTAATGAAACTCTAGATGCCATTAAAAAAAGTTGTTTAATTTTTTCTCAACCCTTCACAGATTTGTTAGGATAAACCTGTTACATTATAAGAAGAAAGAAGCAATTAGTTAAGTAATTTTAGAAAATATTAACCACACAAAGGCTATGAAAAAGTAAATATTATCTAGAAATGTTGAATAACAAGAAAACCAATTATTTTATACTCCTCGTAGGTCGTTCTCCACCAGACTTGTTTTAATCCAACTATTTAAAACTCAACAATGATTATATCAGCATCTCAAAAAAAAAAAAAAAATTCAACTGAAAATCGAATTGTGTAAGTTACTGGCACTGATGATAGAAAACAACAGTTAAATATATGAATCCATTGGATCTCAATTAAAGCTGAATTATTTGCAACAAAATACATAACTAAACTAAAGTTCACTCATGATTAATACCCATATAAACCCAGAAAAAGGTACATTAAACAATAAGTTTTAGATCAACCCTAAACATCCGAAACGCAAAAAATTCAGAAAACCCTAAAGGGAACATAAAGGATAAATTTCAGATCAGGCTCATTGACAAAAAACGATAAAACTAAAAAAATGTAATTAAACGATTGAAATCTTGTCTTGCAAATTTAATTCATAGTTAATTTCATCTCAAATTAAAAAAAAAAAAATCGAAAGAGGCAACAACACTTAGAAGCACTATGGAAGCCTTGCAAATGAGCGAAAAGTGATAGGAGGAGCTAATCTTGGATTATTAAAAATTGGAAAATCAAAATCACAAAAAAGAAAAGAAAAAAAACAAAGATCAACGGCAGAAAGCGCGATCAACGCTTACCTCTACAACGGATAATTGAACTGAAAAAATTGAAAACAGTGAAATTCTACCTCTAACAGTTGAGGAAGATTGTCTTAAATCTGGAGGATTCGTGAGACGAAACGGTCTTTGGAAAAAGGAAGGGTGGCGGAGGGGAACAAGGGTTTTAAAAAGGCAGGGACTGAAGCTTCTTAGGGTTCGGTTGCACTATTACTTTATTAACCTCCTAAATTTAGAATTTAAAGTAGCTTTTGATTTTTTTTTTTAATGATTAATGTTATTATTAACGAAAGTTGTTTTTTTTTAAAAATTAATTTATTAATTCATTTATCTAGCATTAAAAAACAATTATTTGAGAAGAGAAATGAAGGAAGCTTTGCCAACGGTTGACTTTGTGGTCGATACCAATAGTATTGGATTGAATTTAGGGATTGGACAGGCAATGAAAAAGGTCCGTACTCGTACAGATATTCAGTTTGAATTTGATGATCCGACCGTTGATAGTAATGGTTAGACAGTATTTTCGGAGCCGGCTCGACAGTCATATAAATCGACTCTCTTAAGGGCCTCATCAGATAGTACGAAGGCTGATTTTGTGGATGAAGATTTTACCCTCTTGGAGGGTGATGCTATTACTGAACTGCTTAAGGGAGTCCCATCCATTACATTTTCAGATCGGGTGAAGGAATTTATCAAAAGGAGAATGGCAAAAACAATCATTGTTAAGTTGTTGGGGGGTCGTATTGGCTTCAATGCTTTGTTGAATAAGGTTTCCATGATCTGGAATCCACAAGGTTAATTTCAACTAATGTACCTTGAGAACGAGTTTTACCTTGTTCACTTTCAAGAAGAGGTTGACTATGCTAAGGTTTTATCGGCTGGACCGTGGGTTGTTGTAACACCCAAAACCTAAAAACCGTCATCGGTTAGGGTTCTGATATCTTACTGTTCCTTTATCAATGTTCAACTATTAAGTCATGTCATACATTCTTATTTTATGGAAGAATTTAACTTCCCAAGACATATTTTCATTATTTGATTATGAATACAATTTAACAAAGGCAAAAAGGTCATTTCTAACATTTTTGGGACTTCTACCGGTACATGTGGGACAAGTACCAGTAGTGGTCAAGTCAGTAAACAGTTCAGGAATGAAGCAGACTTCTACCAATACTTATGACAATTCTATCGATACAAATGACTCTACTACCGACACTAAAAACTCCAGAGAGCTAAAAGTCTCACCCTGCAACTTCTACCTATACAAGTACACAATCTATCGATACTTCCAATCACAGAACTACCGATATTTGCTATTTAACTATTGATACAACTCAAGTCAGTGAACAACCTCTCTCCTACCCTGTACTTCTACTGATACATGCATGAGTTCTACCGAAACAAGTATGCAGGATCTCAAAAATCATGTCAAAACACAAGTTTATCAACACTAATCCTTCTTGACATCAACATGCATTAAACCAACACAAAATACATAGAATTCAAGTCATTAACATAGCAAAGTTTCTCAATCTCAATTACATAAAACGAAAGATAACATCATCCTAGTACATGCTATAGGACCAAATGATATGATTACTACAGAACAAACTTTAGGATAGTGTAATGCTCCAAGATGATCCGATCTCCGAACATCAAAATTGAATCTACAAAACAATAACAATTCCACAGGTAAGCATTTCAAAGCTTGGTAAGTTCATAAAGCTAAGTAGATTTACCCAACTTCAAGAGTTGTAAAATTCTAATCAACCAAACTGAGTAATCGGTAAAATTTTGAGATTTGGAATCAATTCGCAGTTAATTCTCACGATGACACGGAGTTATTAGACCTTAATCCGTAATGGGATTAATTTTCATTTAATACTCACGATGACACATAGTCATCGAACCTCTTATCCACAAAGGTTAAAGGATTCATATACTCATGATGACACATAGTCATCGGACCTCATAATCCATAAAGGATTTATATACTCACGATGACACATAATCATCGGACCTCATAATCCGTATAATCCGTAAAGGATTTATATACTCATGATGACACATAATTATCGGACCTCATAATCCGTAAAGGATTTATATACTCACGATGACACCATAGTCATCGGACCCTTTTCGTTTACGGATCAAAGCTCGTTGGCCTTTCTTTTCTTATTCTCGTCTCCCATACTTCTTATCATCATTTCATCTCGTAGCAATTGGTTACAAAACAAGAATATGCAATATATATAGGAATTTAACAAAATGAACTTACCAGACTAGATTACGGTCATGGATGAACTCCAAGGACTATTCTACTAATTTTCCTTTTTCGTGATCGGTGGCTCGATCATAGTCGACATCCACAAATAATTCAATTTCTCTCATTAAATCATGTAATTTAATCATTTAAAACATTTTGATCTTTTTGGAAAATTTATGAAATTACCCTTAGCATTTCACTTTTATTCAATTTAATCCCTAAACACAAAACATGTAAATTAACCATCTTTCCTTCCAAATCCACACCAGTCGAATATCCATAATTCCTATACAAGTCGCTACAATACAATTATTTCACACCAAGTACACACAATTTCATCATTTTAACATTTTAATCTTTAAACCCTAATTTCATCAAAAGTCACTTTACAAAAATATTAAACCCAACCGTCAAGCATATAAATCCATCAAAAGCTTTCAATAATAAGCATATTCAAAAATTTTAAGATTTATAACATTTGAAAGATTCACAAATTAGTCCCTGCGTTAGCTAGATTAAGCTAATATAGACTCAAAAACATAAAAATTACAAAAAATGGGTAAGATTTCACTCACCAAACCAAAAGACCTAGCTTGACCGTATGTTTCTCCTTCCCTTTGGGGTTTTTAGTGTTTTTTGAAGAAGATGATGAATATGGCTTGTTTCATCTTTAATTTTTACTTTAATTTTCGTTATAAGTCATTTACTATTTTATCCTCATTATAAACATTCTAATTTCAACATATAATTACCCTTAACCATCCATTCTCCTATAAAAAGGTTAATTTACAACCCAAATACCTCTCTCTTACCTACAATTGACATTTAATGCTTTTAACTACTTGAATTCAACTTTTACACCTTTCACGATTTAGTCTTTTCCATTTAAATTAACTATTTAAACGGTAAAATTTCTTAACCAAAATTTAATACAACATTCGTCACTTCATGAATATAAAATAACCAGTATTTATGTCTTGACTTGTTGAAGTTGTGGTCTCGAAACCACTGTTTTCGACACCATTGAAAATCGAGCTGTTACAATTGTATTCAGGAAGTACTTGATAGTTCTTTCGTGGTTACTGGAGTTTTCAACATCTCAAAGTGAAATTGAATCTCAGGTGGTTTGGGTTTGGCTACCAGGATTGCCGGAGGATTATTACTCTGATTGTTTATTACTGACTATTGGTCAAGCGATTAGCCAAGTTATCAAACTGGATGTGCATACGGATCGTGGCTGACGGGGTCGTTTTGCACGATTTGCAGTGTGTGTTGATCTGCATAAGCCTTTGGTTTCAAAACTTTTTTTTAATGGTAAGTTGCAACAAGTTGAGTATAAAGGCTTACCTAGTATATGCTTCAAATGTGGTCGTGTTGGACGTGCTTCAGATGGGTGTTTGGGAGAAGGTTTGACGGTGGAAATGGATGTTTTGGAAGGCAACCAACCTTTTAAAGTGGTTTTGGGTTTGGATAAAAGGGTCGAAGAGGAATCGTTTGGTTCATGGATGGTGGTTGAATAGAAAAAGGAAAGGGATGGGTCTCCAAAGGAAGTGTTGGTGGTGGCGTCGGTGATAAGGGTGGTGGTTAACTGTTTGTAATTCTGGATATGGAAAAATGAGAAGGTAGCGGCGAAAATCAGGGGTTGAATAATGGCAAGGATTTTGAATCTGATTTTGCTAAGGCTATTGGGAGTAACGACTCTTCTTTAGGGTTTTCTAGCAAAAGGAAGGAGATTAGGGCTAAAGATGTTAAAAGTGGGCTTACTAAAAAGAAAAGGGTGAATGTAAGTGGGCCACATGAGGCCTTGAAGATATTAAAGCCGAATGTGGGTCTATTGGGCATGCAACAAAATATTGGTAAAAGGTTATCCGATTTTAGCTTAAATTCGAAGGATAAGGGTAAAGCTCCTCATGATGGGAAGTTAGATTATGCTTCTGTTATTGTATCTGATAAACTTAATAAAGATGCCCATACTATTGCCAAGTTCAAAAGTAAAGAAATTCCAGTAAACACAAAAAACAAACAAAATATAGTTTTTTTGTTTAGAACTTCAAGGACTTCCCAATGGCAGAAATATGATAAACCTCCAGACATTAATGTAGGGAAAAATGTTTGGGCTTCGGTGAAGTTCAACCAAGTGGTGGAAGGTTTAGTTACTGCTTTGGATAATAGTACAAGTCAGTCGAATAGGGAACTCGATTGATGATGGGACTATGGTTATTGATAACATTGTAGGAGCATCGCCCACTTCTTGTGCCTCTTTATTTGATTTATTTATTTTATGGATATTACAATAATGTGTTTGAACTGCCGAGGAGCAGGACATGTTCGTTTTCATAAGTTAATTCAGGAATAATCAAAAGAATACTCTCAAAATATTCTTTGTTTATTAAAACCTGTGTCAGTGGCTTTAAGGCGGATGGCATCATCGCGAAGATAGGTTTTTTACATTCTTTTCGAGTTAAGGCAAATGGGTTAGCTGGTGGTATATGGCTATGTTGGAATGCTGATATTCAAGTGGACGTGTTGTATTTCCATCCTCAGGTGATACATACTTGTATTCCACAATCTTCTAATTCTAAGCAATTTTTGTGCTTCTTTGTTTATGGTAGCTGCATGCTATTCAGAGAAGGGAGCTTTAGTACATCTTTAATAATTTGTTGAAGTCGATGGTAGGACCTTGGGTTTTAGTAGGTAATTTTAACTAGATTCTTGATGGTAAGGAACAAATGAGGGGTGCAAATTTGTCTCAGTATGTTGTACTCAGTTTCGTGAATTTTTTTTTTAAGAATGCTTTAAGGGATTTGAGTGCTAGTGGAGCTTAGTTTACTTGGTATAGGGGCGAACTTTCTCAGAGATTGGATAGGGCCATTGGTAATCTGGAATGGACTTTGTTTGCACCTGAATGTTCTGTTAGGAATCTTCATTGCTTAAAGTTCGATCATCGACCTGTACTAATTTTCTTACAATCCAATAGTCCCAAAGGTGATAGGCCTTTTCGTTGCCTTCCTAGTTGGTTTTGTCATAGTGAGTTTCGTAGTGTGGTGACTAGTTTTTGGGATGATGGGATGCCGATTGTTAGTAAGTTAGATTGTTTCAAAACTAAAATTTCAGAATGGAACAAGGTGTATGGTAATATTTTTGAGCGAAAATGACGTATCATTGGTGAACTAAAAAGGGTTCAAAGGGTCATTGATTTTCGATTCTCTCATAATCTTCAAAAACATGAAAATGATCTGAGGCATGAGTTAGAAGAGGTCTTATCACATAAGGAGCTTCTTTGGTTCCAGAAATCAAGGGCTAGGTGGTTGAAATGTGGGGATAAAAGTACTTATTATTTTCATAATCGAACTTTGGTTAGAAGGAAGTCCAATAAAATTGAAAGGCTATAAATTAGGAAGGAGTAGTGTTTTGATGATGGGGTTTTGAAAAATCATGTGCGAGATTTTTTCATGGGTCTCTATTGCATAGATTATCAAATTCGGGGTTCTTTTCTTTGTCGACAGAAATTTCCTTTAATTCTTGATTTTGAGATGGATACTCTTCTTACTGTAGCTTCTGATGAGGAAGTTCGGAAGCAGTTTTCAACATGGCTCCGCTTAAGGCTCCGGGAGTGGATGGTCTACAGACTGGTTTCTTTTAGTCTCAGTCGGCTATAGTGGGTCCGTCTATTTGTTCTTTTGTTAGGAGTAGTTTGGGAGGGATGCTTTGGAATCGATTTTGAATAGAATACTACTTGCACTCATTTTGAAGATTTAGTCTCCTGAAAGGATTATTCAGTTCACCCCATCATCTATGTTCAGTGGTGTATAAAATTCTGACCAAAACTATTGTTAATAGACTGCAACCATTCATGAGAAAGTTGATAGGCCAGAACCAGTCTAGTTTCAACCGGGTAGAGACATTGCTAACAATATCATTGTGGCACAAGAAGTGGTGCATTCTTTGAGAAACTTTTGAGGGAGTAAGAAAGGAATGATCCTGAAGATTGATCTTAAAAAGGCATATGACAAAATCAGCTGGGATTTCCTTCGCGATACTTTTATTGTTGCTGGGTTTCCGAGATAACTTATTAATGTCATTATGGGTTGTGTTACTTCTGCTTCCTTTCAGGTGCTATGGAATGGTAGTATGATGGATGAGTTTCAAGCTTCACTAGGTATTCGACAAGGGGATCCTCTATCCCCTTATCTCTTTGTTTTATGCATGGAGAGATTGGGGCACCTTGTTGAGGAGGCAATTAATAATGGTAGTGGGAAGCCCTTATTTTTATAAAAAAAGAGATCCTCTTTTGTCCCATCTTTTCTTTGCTGACAATCTCATGTTGATTTCTGAAGCAAGTATGGATCAAGCAACTATGGTGAGCAACATCTTAGAAATGTTTTGCTATTTCTCCGGACAGAAAGTTAGTGAAGCTAAGTCATAGGTGCTTTTTTCCCCTTCTACGCCTTCACATGTTGCTTCTCAAATTTGCAGTAAACTTGGATTTAGTAATGTGGGCAACCTTGGAATTTATCTTGGTATGCCTCTTTTGCATGGTAGTGTTTCAAAGGATACTTTAGAGTTTATTGTTGGAAAAGTTCGACAGAAACTATCTGGCTGGGAATATAATAAACTGTCATTTGCAGGTCGAATCACGTTGGCTCGGTTAGTTCTTCTTTTTATACCAAATTATTTCATGTACACTGTCAAAATCCCTATTTCTATTTGTATGAAAATTGAAAAAATATTTTGTAGCTTCATTTGGGGGTCACTGAATGCGGAAAAAAAATTACCTTGATCTCGTGGGATAATTATTGCAAACCGATTGACAATGGTGGTTTAGGTATTAGGAGATTGCAGGATCAAAATAAAATTTTTCTTATGAAGCTTGGTTTTCGATTGTTATCCAATCTTGATGCTCTTTAGGTCCAAGTTTTAAGGAAGAAGTATAATGTACAAGAAACACTTCCTTTGTCATTAAATCGAAGTAGTTGTTCCTATGTTTGGCAATCTTTGGCGAGGATGTGGCTTGAGATTATTGGTAAAATATATTGGGCAATTGGTAATGGGAGATTGGTCTATTTTTGGGAGGATGTTTTGCTTCATCAGGTTGGTCCTTTGTGTGACTTTGGGTTGAATACCATGCATCATGATAGGAACTTGTGTGTATGTGATGTAGTCACGGAGAGTGGTACATGGGATTGGGATTTTTTAGCTACACTTGTTCCTCAACACGTTTTGGATCACATTGCTTCGATTGTTCCACCGAGTATTGAGGCGGGGCATGATAGGCTAGCTTGGAAATGAAGTGATAAAGACGGTTTTTCTTCTTCTACTTCCTATAAGAATCTTTTTGCTCCAAGTCCTAGTGGGTGGCTTCCTTGGAAGTTGATTTGGAAAATTCGGGCACCTCAATGAGTTTGTTCTTTTTTATGGATTTTATGGCATGATCGAATTTTAACCAATAATGAACGAAGAAGAATACATTTGATAGAAGATGGCTCAAGTCTGTTGTGTACAACTAGCATGGAAACATCCATCCATGCTATTCGGGACTGCTCTTTTGCTCGCAAAGTTTGGCGTAGCGTGCTTCCGATTTAGTTTCAAAACAGATTGTTTTCTTTATCTAGTCACAATTGGCTATTTTGGAATATGCAGGACAAAGGTGAGCTAAGTATTTAGGACATGGCTTGGCCAATGTTGTTTGAAATCTTGTGTTGGTTTGTCTAGAAAGCAAGGAACGAGACAATTTTTTCAGGAACTCACAGAGATTCTCAAACAATGGTGGCAATGGGGCAGTTATTGGCACGGAGTTATAATGATTTTGAGGGAAAGATGAGTCTGCTTAGTAACAACAGTCGGGTAGAGAGATGGACTCCACCGAATGAGGGATGGGTTAAATTGAATGTAGATGGGGCTGTAGCTTTAGATGGCCAACAAGCATCTATTAGAGGTTTGCTACAGGATTCGACTGGTACATGGTTGTGGGGGTATGCCATGAGCTATGGTGGAGATTCAGTTTTTAAGGTAGAAGCAAGGGTTATGCTAGAAGGTTTACTTCTTGTTTGGGACAAAGGTTTTAAGAGAGTTGAGGTCGAGAGCGACAATGCTTTGTTGGTGGAGCTTCTCCAATCGGGGGAGGATTTAGTAGCAATTTGGTAGAGGTGCGGCTTTTGCAACAGATTTTACAACAGGATTGGGAAATTTGTATTGGACATGTCACAAGAAATGCTAATGTTGCTGCGGATACTTTGGCAAAACATATTAGTTTCTGAGGTTCTTTGCTTCATATATTTTCACAACCACTAGCACCAGTCACTCGATGCCTTCTTGAAGAGCAATGTGATGCTAATGGTCATTCTAAATTGTAATTGCTTAAATGCTATCTTATTCTACAAAAATAAAACAGTTAATTGGTGTTTTTATTAAAGGGCTCAACGGTAAGAGTTATAATAATATTCTTTACAAGTTAGGCATGCGAGACATTTATGCACCAACCTGAGAGGGAGTGTTAAGAATATTGGATTATTTGATAGCATTGAATAGTATCTTTACAGATTACAACTGATTTTTAAAGATTCTAATTAAGAGATATTATTTCCTTAATTGATTTAATGCTACATGTATATATAGTTGTACATATTTCTAATAAATATATACTTTAAGGGAGTTTTATGTTGTATATATATCGAAAAGTGTTTGATTAAAATTTTTGTAAAGTTGTATTATTATGTTTGGTTCATTAAATATTTTTTCGAGAATGTAATGACAATTTATAAATTTATTCTTACTAAATTAAAATAATATTGATGTATTTAATATTTTAAGTTATCTTTATTATAATAAATCTTTGAATTAAATATTTAAAAATAATATTTTAATTGATCATTTTTAAAATTATTATTTTAATTTATAATTTTAATTATAATTTAACTATTTCAAATATATCTTCATGTATTTTCTAAATATAACAATACATGTAACACCCCATACTCGGCCCGATCACCAAGCCCGAATACTAGGATGCTACACCATCGTCTCACAATGTTTTCATCACAAATCGTCACATTATACACATGCATCTTATTATTATTAAAGTATTCATACGAGTTTTAGGTCATATGTACTCTAAACATGCTAAGTAATCATCGAATAATCATAAATTAAGCACTAAACGTGCATTAGGACCACTTAGCAAAATTTCTCAAATAATAGTCTCAAACATCATATTTAAAGCCAACAAATTACCAAGCATAATAGGCATGCAAACAACTAAAAATCTCATAACAAACCAATATTAAATCTACCACATTACCTTATCTACCACATTACCTTAATCCCCCCCCAAAAAAATAAATAAACATATAACACCTATTAATAGAAGCTAAAATAATTGGCTTGGATCACCCCTCGAAGGTCACACTGCTCACACTGACACTATTGATCTGCAATGGTTAAAAAAGAGTGGGTGAGCTTTAACATGCTCAGTGAATGTCCAGAATAACCACTACGTAAACGAGTCATCATGCATCAACAAGACAACCATATAACATATTCAAATTGTCTCTATATTTATTATCAGATTTTACATGTAACACCCCTTATCCGGTCTAGTCACCAGACTCGAGCAAAAGAGCATTACTACAAATAATACACTTTCGAGAAAAATTTTAAATTTTTAAATCTCTACTTTGTTTTTTTTCTTTAATGTTGGCAAAACCGACTTTAAAAAAATATTTGAATTACTTAAAAATTAAACGAGTTTTTGAATCCTGATTTGCTTCTACCGATACTTTATTGGCTACCACCGAAACAAGTCCTTTCAAATACTATTATTAAAACACCATACTTGACACAACTCAAAACGAGTCAATTCACTTAAATAACTCTTTTAACTCTATTAAATGTCATTTATAATCATTAATCAAACTACCATAAATATCAGTATGACGAATGGATAGTGTAACGATGCTTCGACGAAATTCCAACCAGTCGAGCCTTCCGATGATCTACAAAACAAAGGAAACAACCACATAAGAAACTAAAGCTTAGTAAGCTCATAAAAAGGATACTTAATTTACCAATCCCATTAGGTTAAACAACTAAGAATAATTTCTTTAATACAGAGTAAAATTTCCTTTTCTGTATACACCACTTCTCTAAGAATAACAGGTGTATTAATGAACATAAAAATTCTTCCAAAGTTCATGCAACCTATTACCATAAGCATTCAATGTATATATATCTTTTAACATCGTTATTCCAAGTATACAATTCAAGTGTTAGTCTTTTTACATGTCAACATTCTTGTTAAATATTACGTATAAAATACTTCATATAATCGTTTCATATATCAAATTTTCATGACAATATTTCGTGTAACTACCTCATCTAAACATTTCACTTTATCAATTAACATAAAATCATCATTAAGTCTCGAACTTACGTTTCTTTCCTCCACAATATAACCTCACTCGATTAGTAGGTATCTCATAGAAACGTACACGTACATACCATATTCGTCATGTGTTTGATAACAAGCTTCCATTTCAAGTCTCTATATAAACATCTTCCAATTTACATGACTTGACCATATAACATTTCTTTTGTGTGTGTGTTTATATATCATTAAACCCTTATCACCTGTTGAACTAGATGAAATATCTTCCATATCAGAGAATATTTATACATACAGAGTTGCGGAGAAAGTATCAACCAAAGTAAGTACAAGAAATACTTAGTAAGTTATTTATTCACTAATTATCTATGAGCACATAATCATTTGGACCTCGACATTGTTCAACATGATTAAAAAATTTAGAGTTTGTATCGTTTAAGCTAATAGATATTTGAACTTTGTGACTTGTAACACTTCATTTGAACATTTTCATATTAGATAACTTTTATTATTTCGATGGATCATAGTAAGAATAATTAAACGTAAGTTCAGAACGTATTATACTCATATGAGCTAAGCAAATCTCGTATTATTGCGTCAGGTTACCCTTTTGGATTAAACCAAAGACATCACATATGAACTAGCTTGGCCAGAGCTAGGTGAACGTATGAAGTGAAAACGGATAGCTAAATCATGCTAAATTCGAGTCTCGTATTAATCCGAGTCCACAACGTATGCAGGAGCATAGTCCAAAACAGATATTCACATAGAAATTATTACGTATGAAACTTTTACTTAATCCATCAAAACCTTTCATATAATTCATTTATACATCTTATAAATCAATATATTTATTGATATGAAAATTCAATATGTATAAAGGTATTTTAAACAACAATATTATCAAATTATACCAAAGATATTGGTACAAACTTATTTCACGTTATACCATTACAGGCACACATATCTAGAGTCCTTATTTATCAAACATAACATAAATAATTACTAACATATTGTATAATTATTTAAAACCTTTATTTATTTCCCTTCGTGACCCTCAACTATAATTTTATTTCAATTATACTATTTCAAACTCATATCCATGTATTGCACATTTCTAATCATAATACTCAGTATAAACATCATCACTTAGTCTGATTCATCTCAAGCAGTCAAACTCAATTACAACATAAACAAATATGTTTTAAGTCACGAAGATAACATATAATTAATTTCATAAATTTACGAACTTACTTTGACAACATTTGGAACACACTTTTACTCAATTTAAATTCGATTAATACATATTTAAGTCAATTTCATATAACTACTTCAAGATAAATCAATTCTTTCTTAGCATTGGACTGTAGCGATAAGGATATAAAATATCATAATATATAGAATTTAATAAACATCATCACCACTTAGTCTAATTCATCTCAAGCAGTCAAACTCAATTACAACATAAACAAATATGTTTTAAGTCACAAAGATAACATATAATTAATTTCATAAATTTACGAATTTACTTTGACAAAATTTGTAACATACTTTTACTCAATTTCAATTCGATTAATACATATTTAAGTCAATTTCATATAACTACTTCAAGATAAATCAATTCTTTCTTAGCATTGGACTGTAGCAATAAAGATATAAAATATCATAATATATAGAATTTAATAAACATCAAACTAAAAATTTCGTTCACCGTAAACTTCGAGTTGTTCATATCGTAATTATTTCATTCATATTTTTTTTATTTAATTCATTGATGCAAAAAACATTATATAAATAACAATTCAAATGTTAAATAAAACATTATAATAAAAAAGTATATCATAAATTAACAAAGTAAGTTTCATATGAACTTACCTCTGCTAATCCAATTGTACAAAAATAAAGGTCAACGACTACTCTGCAGCTTTGGCTTTTTCACGACTCGTGTTCGGTTGTCGAGTATTTTGATCTAGATAATAACTTAGTAAATTAGACATTCAAAAATTCATCTTAAATATCTAATTTGAACTCACAAATCCTTTAAGGTGATTTTACAAGATTACCCTCAACACTTTAATATTTACACCTTTTAATCCTTAAACCTAAATACAACATTTAATCTCCACTCAAGCAAATAAAAAAAAACAGTAACCCAATTTTTTTTTACTTTATAACAACCCATATTTCCTATCATTTCACATTATACCCTTGCATTTTTGCCATTTTCATAAATAGGTACTTAAACCCAAATCATCAAAACTTTATTAACAAAACCCTTATATTTGACCTTAAATTTAGTTATTAAGCTCACAAATACACTTTCCTTATTCATGGTAAGTCTTTAAACTTTTAATAATATCACAAATCAACCCGGGTTAGCTAGACTAAACTAAAACAAGCTTAAGAACATAAAAATTATTAAAAAAAAAAAAGACTCAAAAACTCACCCAAGTAAAGAGGGGAGCTTGGCCGAACTTCCTTTCCTCAAAAATGGAGGTTCCATGGCTGAAGGAAGAAGAAATGAATGAATTTATGTTTTTATTCTTTCTTTTTCTTTTGTTTTGATCCAAAACCACCTAATAATTAATATATATATTAATTAATTTTTTTGTCAAAAGTGGTTCAACGAACGCCACAATTGACATGGCATTTAACCCTTCCTATTTTCCTTTCCATGGCTATTAGATACATTTAATTAATAAAATTCAACTTTTGTAACTTTTATATTTTAGTTTTTTTTTTTACTTAATTAACAATCAAATCACTAAAATTTTCAAACTGAATTTCAATATGCGCATATAGTAACTCCATAAATATTTAATAAAAATATTTATGGGCTCGATTTATAGAAACGAGATCTTGAAATCTCTTTTTTTTTTCAAAATCACTTGAACTTAGCCATTAATTCAAATAGCATAAATTATCAAATTGATATTTATTATTAAACTAAAATTGACTTGTAACTATTAAATAATAATATTTACGAACTCACTCGTCAGATTTGTGGCCTCAAAATCACTGTTTCCGACTTGACTAAAAAATGGGCTGTTACATTACATGTTTTAAAATCTTTCATGAATTCTTTTACACATTAACCGCATTAATCACATGAGTACTTAAGCATTTAACACAACACATATTAATCACATTTAATCACATTAGTCACATGAATATTTCAGCATTTATCACATCACATATTAATCACATTTAGTCTCATTTAATCACATTAGTCACATAAATATTTCAACGTTTATCACATCACATATTAATCACATTTAATCATATGAATATTTCAGCATTTATCATATCACATATTAATCACATTTAGTCACATTTAATATTTAAGCAAAAATTAAAATAACATTTAAGCACAAATCACATTAATATTTAAGCACAAATCATATTAATATTTAAGCTTAAATCACATTAATATTTAACACATATAATCACATTTAATCACATATAAACACAATTCATGGTACTCTGGCTGTTGAGACTATGCAAGATAAAGTGAACTTTATCATCACACATTGGATGCGTGGATCTCTAACACACCAAACACAAGACTCATAGAGTCGAAACATATCCCACATGTGAAGCATATAGCTAACACTCTCCAATACACCACATATACATATTCCGTTGAATAAAGTGAAGCACGCATTCCCTTATCTCTCCAAAATATCCCTAGGCCTCAACGCCCCACATATATCACAACACAAAAGTGAGTACTCACAATCCTGTGGCATGACAACTATATCCAACGGTCTTATAAGATCACAAAGCCAAAATATCCACATTATTATTATTACATATTTTCTTACACGCATATTCACTTTATTAGCACAATATAATCAATCTCATGGCATGAAGAACATACCCACATATTTTCTGTCACATGGCATGAATAACATAGCCTCATATTCACTTTCACAACACTCATCATAAGCTATAGCATACGTCACAACATCCCATGTTTATTCACAATATCACATCTTAATTCTCTTTTTCACAATTACACAAGCACATTTTTCACATTTTAAGCATAGGCGTAAGAACACTTACACTCAGAATTTAGAGTTAGGGTTTAGGCTACTTCTAAATTCTCAAGTACACAATGATTCATCTATGAGACAGCGATTCCAAAACACTCACCAAATAACACTTTTTTTCGAAAACCCGAAAGCCTAGATAAGCTTTCCTTTACCTTTATCTTTACCAGTTGAAGGTCCTATCGATTCCGATGCTTCAACCACACATATCACACAAGCACACAAGCAAAAATTAGTCATCCACGTATCTCATACATTCATAAACAATAGCCTAAGTTATATTCTCTTAAATCAAAACTTTTAACCTAGTAAACTTTAAACTCTAATATCTCGGTCTACACTTAATCTTTTTAAATAAAATGAATTCCATTCATCTACATATGTATCTACGATTGATTTCCAACCTTTAAACCACATAAAACTACTCATTTTAAGATACCAAATATTTTCGACAAATAATGGTTATAATAACGAAAATTCATTAAAACTAGAGAAATACTTAATGAAATTTCAGAGTAACTTTAGAAACCTTTTAATCATGTTAAAACAAGTTGAAAACACTTTAATATCAAGTTTTCATATACAAACTCGAATTTCACCATTAAAGACCTTATTTTCGGCTTTTATTCTGAACTTGCGTTTTAATGGCTAAAACTTAGTTTAAAGGACTAGATATTGTTTAAAACTCATAGAAAGTTGATTGATTACCTTTGCTTGAAGAAAAACGAGCTTTGACATGAATCCAGAAAAACCCACGTTTGGAGAAGATGATGAAGTTGATGAAGGTAATAAAGGTTTTTACGTGTTTCTCTTGGTTTTTATAGGTATTTAAGGTTTAAGGGAGTTGATTTTTAAAAGAGATTGAGAGGGTTTGGAAGAGAAAAAGATGGGGAGGAGAAGTTGACATGAAATTCAATTGAAAAAAGGGGTTTTTAAGTTAATTTTGGGCATTGGTTAAATTGCTTCATAAAACTCTTAATTTTTACTCTTTTACAAATCAATCCTATTTTCAAAATTAAAGCTATTTAAAACTCATTTTTATAAATTGATTTAACATCATAATAGTCATTGTAGAAAATACTATCCTTATGAAATTTCGATCACATTTAGGCTAAACTTCATATTTTACCCTCAAAACTTTTAGACCTGATTTTTGGGTGTGACAATGCATATATAAAACTTGTTTTGGAATTAATAATATAATGGAATTGAATTTTAAATAAATATACCGAAAGGGAAAGAGATGACAACAATAGAAAATGTAACACTTGTAACTCGATCTGATCGTAGGACACATGCAAATTGAGTGTTGCAACAAATAATACACATTACCAAAACATTTATAAACATTTCATAATAAAACTAGATGAAACCCTTTTTAAAAGCCTTGAATTAACTTGAATTTTAAGACATTTTTGAAGTCCGAGGGACTTCTACCGATACTTGAGTGAACGAGTATCGATAGAACTCAAGAAGTAAAAACCTAAAAATAAAAGCTACATAATTCTACCGATAGAACTGGAAGTTCTACCGATACAATTCTAAATTATACTAATACAACCCAGACATCTACCTGTACAACAAACTCTAGTAAGCAATATAGTTTTGGCCTGGGACTTCTACCAATACCCTAATCCAAACTACTGATACTTTGGTACCAACTAACAAAACAAGTCAAGTCAATAACCAAAGTTCATCCCCTATACTTCTACTGATACCCTAAGAGTTTCTACCAAAACAATATTAGACAGTAGCAAAAAACAACCAAATTTACTCATGACATCCTACATTATATCCTATATATAAGAAAAAGACCTAATAGTATATTAATCCAAACCAAAACCACCAAATTTCATTATAACATCATATTTACATGCCAAAACATTTCAAGTTTGGACAAACAATTATACACTAAACATGATTATACCATGATAAACAAGGGCTTGCTTCTCATCATTCATTACAAAACAACCTATACATGCAATTTATAACCTTAGCCAAAATAACACAAAAACTACCAAATAATTGTTGGATAGTGTGATAGATCTCCTCTAGCATCCAAGCCGATTGATTTTTCGATGATCTACTGTCAAGAGAAACAACTACATAAGCAATTAATGCTTAGTAAATTCGTAAAATGAAACTTTAACTTACCAAATTAGAAATTCATAATTAATCATTCAAACATTTTGATCACTATGTATACGATAGTTTTCATACCCCTTTTCGTATATTAATCCATTTAGGATGATAACCTTTTCAGCCTTTCCGTTTGATATCCATTTTGGATATGACCTTTTCAATTGATATCCATTTTGGATTTAACCATTTCAATTAATATCCATTTCAGATAAAACCTTTTCAACCTTTTCAAAATTTAGAGTAATCTCACACATCCAACATATTTAATTACACAAGACAAACATTAAATAATTTTAACAATTCAATTGAAATAGCTTGAAAGAATATAAGAACTTACCTCGACCACATGATTGCACAAAAGAACCAACGATTACTTCGAGACATTAGCCTTTCCCCGATTCACATTCGATTGTTGCGTATCTTGATCTAAATAATAAATTTATTCAATTAAATCATCCAAAATCAACTTGATAACAATTCAAACTTGTAATAATTTTTATGGTAATTGTACCAAATTACCCTCAACACTGTATCATTTGTACAACTACGTCCTTAATCCAAAAGTCACAATTTAACCACAATCTATTAGTTTATAAGTTCATCTCAGCCCATGCTTTCATTACTTCACATTATTACATAATGTTTTACTATTTTCATAAACAAGTTATTATACACCAAATTATCAAAAGTCACTTAATAAAATACCTATGATTTACCATTTAAAATAAAGATTTTGTCACACTCTAAAATCGAGCCTAGAAGTTTCGAGGGTAAAATAGGAATTTTAGCCCAAGTTTGATCGAAATTTCATAAGTTTGATAATCGATAGTATTTCCAACAATGGCTATAAGGATGTTAAATTAATTTCTGATAATGTGTTTTATATAGCTTTAATTTTGAAATAGGATTGATTTGCAAAAGAGTCAAAACTAAGAGTTTTTATGAAGCAATTTGACCAAAAGTCCAAATCAACTTAAAAACCCCTTTTTCTCTCCATAATAATCACATAAGAACACCTCTTTCCTCATGTTATCTGATTTTCACTCTTCCAATCCCTCATAAACTCTTTTTAGACACCAACTCCTAATTTGCTTTGAATTCTAATAACCTTAAAACCTTAAATACCGATAAAAACTAAGAGAAACACCCAAAAACCTTCATCTTCTTCATCATCTTCTCCAAACGTGGGTTTTTTCTAGATTCATGTCAAAGCTCATTTTTCTTCAAGCAAAGGTAACCAATCGAATTTTTATAAGTTTTAAATGATATTTAGTCCTTTAAACTAAGTTCTGAATAAAACTCGAAAATAAAGTCTTTAATGGTGAAATTTGGGTTTGTGTACAAAAACTTGATATTAAAGTGTTTTCAACTTGTTTTAACATGATTAGAAGGTTTTTAAAGTTACTTTGAAGTGTTTTTAAGTATTTCTTGAGTTTTAATGAAATTTCGTTATTATAACCATTATATGTCGAAACTATTCGGTATCTTAAAACATGTAGTTTTGTGTAATTTAAAGGTTGGGAATCAGTTTTGGGTAAATATGTAGATGAACGGAATTCGTTTCATGTGAAAAGATTAAGTGTAGACCGAGATATTACAGTGTAAAGTTTATTAGGTTAAAGGTTTTGGTTTAAGAGAACATAACTTAGGCTATTGTTTATGACTGTGTGAGGTGTGTGGATAATTGATTTTTGTTTGTGTATTTGTGTGATATGTGTGGTTGAAGCATCAGAGTCAATAGGACCTTCTACAAGCAAAGATAAAGGCAAAGGAAAGTTTATCTAGGCTTTCGAGTTTTCAACGAAAAACGTATATTTGGTGAGTGTTTTGGAATCGCTGCTCATAGACGATTCATTGTGTATTTGAGAATTTAGAAGTAGCCTAAACCCTTACTATAAATTCCAAGTGTAAGTGTTCTTATACCTATGCTTAATATGTGAAACATGTGCTTGTGTAATTGTGAAAAAGAGAATTAAGATGTGATGTGAATAAACATGAGATGTTGTGACATATGCTGTAGCTTTATGATGATTGTTGTGAAAGTGAATATGTGAGTATGTTATTCATGTCATATGATAGAAAATATGTGGGTATGTTATTCATGCCATGTGACTAATTATGTTATGCTAATAAAGTGAATATGCAGTGAATATGTGTAAGATAATATGTAATAATAATAATGTGAATATTTTGGCTTTGTGATCTTATGAGACTGTTGGATATAGTTGGCATGCCATAGGATTGCGAGTACTCATCTTTGTGTTGTGATATATGTAGGGTGTTGAGGCCCAAGGACAGTGTTTGGAGAGATAAAGGAATGCGAGCTTCACTCCATTCAATGGTATATGTATGTGTGGTGTGTTTGAAAAGTGATAGCTATATGCTTCACTTACGGGATATGTTATGAGTCATGTTTGGTGTGTTGGAGATCCGCGTATCCAATGTGTGATGATAGAGCTCATTTTATATTTCATAGTCTCAAGAGCCAAATTATCATAAATTATGTTTAAATGTGATTATATATATATGAATTAATATGCTTGTATGTGAATAAAATATGCTGAAAACTATGTAATTAATGTGTAAATAAATACAAGAAAGATGCTATGAATATGTTGTATGATTGTTAGGTTGATGCATGATGATTGTTTGGCACTCACTGAACTTGTTAAGCTCACCCACTCCTTTTTAACCATTGCAGATACTTAATGCTGATGTGAGTGATGTGGTCTCGAGGGTGATCCAAGCCAAGCATTACTTTATTTTTTATTAATAGGTGTTATATGTTTATTTATGTTTGGGGAATAAAGGCAATGTGATAGAGCAATGTGGTAAAGTTTAATTGTGGTTTTCATATGATTTTAAGTTTGCTTACATGATTATTTTGCTTAGAACCCATGGACTTAAAGTATGTTTAGCATGTTCTAGTGATGATATGTTTGTCTTAAAATTCATATAAATGCTAAGATAAAAAATATGCATGTGTATAATGTCACAATTTGTGATGAAAACAATGTGAGACAGTGGTGTAATGTCCTAATATTTGGGCTCGGTAATCGGGTTGGGTATAGGGTATTATAGATTTAACAACCAAGTTCACAAATTCTACTACCCATTAATGGAAAGTCCTTAGATTTCTAACAACTTCACAAATCAACCCCCTGGTTAACTAGATTAAGCTAAAACAAACTCAAAAATACGTAAGTCATTAAAAACGAACCTAAAAAATCACCCAACCAAGGCTAAGAGCCTCTTGCCCCCAACTATGGTGTTTTCACTTTTCTTCTTTGGAAATAAGATGGGGAAAATAAGTTCAAAAATGGTTTCTTTCACTAATCTCCACCTAATATTTATCATTGTTGTTTTAATAAATTAAAACAAAATATTTTAAATCACTCAATCACTAGAGTTGGTGACCTAACCAACCACACTTTCCTAGATGGTATATTTACCATTTAGGTCCTCCCAATTTCTTTTTCTTTGATAATTATATACCTTTGACCTATAGAATCTAACCTTTGTAGTTTTTACGATTTAATCTTTTTTTGTTACTTAATTAACTATCCAACCATTTAAATTTCATAATTAAAAATCTAACTTGACCATACTCAATACTCGTATTAATGATATTTACTAACTCATTTGTTGGAAGGCGTGGTCCCAAACCACTGTTTCCAACACCACTAAACTTGGGTTGTTACAGAAAATAAATATAATATGTAAACAATATATATTGTAGATAATTAAAGATGGCTATCGAAAAAAATTAGAAAAAGAACTTTCAAGGAATCGGTTGAAATAACAAGAGAGTTAGTAGTGAAAATTAGATAATAGCTTTTTATTTATGTTTTGTTGGGGACCGACCCATATAAATAACGAAATAGAAAAAGGTAAAGAAGATCGAACACAAATTTTATATGAAAAATTTCTCTGAAGATGATAAAAACTACGGGGCAAAGGAGCTTTCGACTTTTCACTAAATGAGTAAATAAAAAACAATACAATATGGAAAAATAAATCTAAACTTACTAAATGTACAAACTCAAACCCTAATTCTCTAAATAATTACCACGAAAACTCTCACCAAAACTCATCTACGACTACATCTTTTACCCCCCAAAAGAAAAGCCCTGTAGTACTACATCTTTTAATTGCTTTTCGAAATAGGGATACAAGACCCCTTTAAATAGGCTAAGTTTAAAGGGCTAAAATGACTAAAATATCCCTAAAGTAATCAAAGTTTATGTAACACCCCTTGCCTGATCTGGTCGTCGGTTATGAGAAATAAGAGGTTACTACACGAACTCATAAAACATTTACATACTTTAAACATTTGTGGCAGATTATTCTGCGGATACTATTTCAAGAGCAAGATGGATATAAAATTTAAAACAATTCCTGTGAAAACCCAAAAGAATGGCGGATTGTTCCATGGATACCCCATATTATGAAAGATCTTGCAAAACCTAAAACGCGTAACATTACAGAACTGAACTTCATAATTATTATCATACATCACAAAACTTAAAATAACCTCCCTCAAGGTTTAACAATTTTGCTTACAAATAAGAAAATAACCATATACATGCCACTTAGAGTGACTCAAATAAATCGACAAACTACCACAACAACTGGCGAATAATGTGAGCTCCTTGCTGATCCGATCTACACGTTCGATGTTCCAAAATCTACAAGGTAAAAGTAATATAGATGTAAGTATTTAAAATACTTAGTAAGCTCATACAAATTCAATAGTTTACTTACCTCACAGAATAAGTGTATGATAACTTAAAACGCAAATACAGTTTACCTATCCGGCAACACAGTTCGCCAACAAGGTAAGTGCATATATTCCTTTATAAATAATATATCAAATAACAACATAATACAATGACACTCCCCCTATCAACTCCATTTCAAACCTTTCGTTAATGCAAACTTCAATTATAATAATTAATTATTTCATTTCCCCTTATTTCTTAACTTTCAAATTTCATGTTCCACATGCTTTACATTATTTGATGAATGTTGTAAAAATGTTGAAAACACAGGTACACTTCACATCAAAGGCTTATTCAAGCTAATCACATACAAAGGTGTCATGTTACCCGTCCGAGCTAAACTTTTACCGACACAATGAAAGCCTAGCTATGACTATATACATGTAAGGTTACATGTCCAATCTAAAATTTTAAAACAACATCAAATTACCAGTCTAGGCTAAATCTATGCCACATTTATCTTCGAGTCAACAAAAGATGTTGGATTTCAGAATCATCAGGAAATAACATGTAACCATGTGTATGAATCTTTTACTAAATTCATCAGGACACTGTAATTTTGTAATTCCATTCTTATTCTTTCATAACATGTTTCAATATTCTCACCTCTTTATATATATAAACTTCATCTACTTAGCACATTTTTATTTATATAATTTAAGATTCTACTCCACTACTTTTCCTTTCCTGCAATCTTTTCTTGGCAGATTCAACTCTTGAGCTATAACATAATTTTGATTCATTTTTTATTAACTAACATTAGTCATTAGCTTATGAAACACATAAATTAGATAATTTCCTACAACACCTTATACCTGACCCGATCACCGGGTCTAAGTACCAAGTGTCACAATTAATCCAGATAAACTTAGCAAAATCCCTAACCTGATTTACTTATAGACTTAGACAATACCAAGTTATACATATCTTACTACTATTTAATCTTGCTCAATTTCATGAATAACATCATATTCCAAAATTTAAACTTCTATTATATTCCTTGTCATACAAGCACTAAGTTCTTATAAACATTCTCCCTTATTAAGCGTGAATAATTATTTACAAATTTTAATTTGAGACTTTACTACAAATAGCATAATACAACTACAACGCCTTCACATAATTTTGGTAGTGTCTAGCTTGGTCCTTCCACATGATCCCGAGTCATTCATTTACCTTGCATACAAGGCAGTACATTTATAAATTCAGATGAACTTAGTAAGATCCTGTACATCAGTTTTCATAGAAAACTCTTAAATTTTTGGGAAAGTAAGATTGCATGCACATAATTAAAAACTCCCTGTGTGTTTTAGGGGATTCCATAGTTAGAATAGTGTTGTCGACGCTCATACTTTCTCTGTATTAATCGTTGGTAGACATATCAAATGACTTAATCATGGTGTACTCTTTCAAGTAACCATTTTCTAGGACTTAACCTTGTCTGGCTCCATCATAAACTTCCATTTCACGTTTTCAGCTCAGCTCATCAAAGAGAACCATACATGTGAATATGAGGATTGTTGACAACTATTATTGGTAGACTTGCATTTTTCTTCACCACAACAACAAATCCTTACCCTGATCCATTCATTCCATATTGAACTCAACATAGGTTTACCATATTACCACAAAGATTACCTTCTTTTAACTTAGCCATTGCATAAACCCTTCCATAAGGAAGACCCAATCTAACTTCCTCATTTTTTATCTTGAATATGAGATTTAGTTGTTTACTAAGATAGTACTTTCCTTGCGGACTCGCACTTGCAAGGTAGTACCATAGGACTTTTCCATATTAGCCTATTTTACTAAGATGCTCTAATTAACAGATAGTTCTCAACGGACTATATCTTATCTAGATTACCCTTTGTGGACTTCCTCATTTTATAGTCCTTGCGTACTTTCCCGCGCTACTTAGTTCTGACGGACATCCTCTTTCATTGCAAATCTTTGACAGACCTTATTGATTTGACAGTTTCGAGCGGACAACACCTTCAAAGTGGTCCTTGACGGACTTCCCACTTTTCTGGCGACCTCTTACCAAATTACTTCTTAGAATGTCAAATTTGATTAATCATTCCTGAACACTTAGCAAATGCTAGTTCTACATTAATTCTGATGGACTCTTAATGGCGGATATTTATTGACAAATACCTCGAAGGAAATACCCTTTCCTTCCACATATGTCGCATTAAAAACACTTCTATTAGTTTCTCTTACCTTCGTATTTTGGCAGATTTCTCTATTTAGCATGCTTACTCGCGTTTTTAGATGCACCATGATCATCTTGTCAAACTACTCACCATGCGAGTCATACAGTAACCTCCCTTTTTATGCCCTGATAGGCTTCCTTGTTCATCGTCCAGGCGAATTCCGTTCTTTTCTATAAGGTGTACCTGTTCGCCATTAGATCATGCCATGGCTAACCATGAACTTTTGATTCCGAGGAATCAATAAAACCCTTTTGAAGTGTCTCCCCAAATGACCTATATATCGTCATCATTGTGTGGCCTTGAAGGACCAATAGATAATCGTTGTCACGATGTCGCCCCAAAGGACTAGTGGATATTAGTTCCACGATGCCACCAAACTCCCTTGAATCCCATAACAAATCGCCCATTCCTCAATTATGCCAATTTTTCTTATCTTCCTTTACCTCGTCAAGGTAACTCCCTCAGTAGTTATTAAATAAAGTATAATATGCATAGTTACTCTAGTAATTATTTTCTAATTGAATGAGTTGATTAGAAATTAAGGTTAATGCATAAAAGTTATATATTAGAAATATGGTCCAAAATCACGAATTCATAACTTCCAAATATCCTATAGTCCGCTTTCTCTAAAATACTTGTATGCTAATTTGGATGATCAAATAAGAAATGACTTCAAGATATTGATGATTTATTACAATTTTGTATCTAATTTTATTCTTAATTATCTAATATGAAAGATATTGATTTAGTTATAGCTTAATGGTATTTTACTATTTTTGGCCCTCGAACTTTTTATAAAAAATCAATTAAGCCCTCTAAACTTTTTACACCCAAATTAGCTCCTAAATTAACAAAATTGGCAAAACAGGCTCTTTGACTAATGTTGACCATTATAGTGCTTATGTGGCCATTAATGATGCTACGTGGCGCTCCATGTTAAATTTAGTTGTTGATGTGGCATGCATGTCAACAAAAAATATTTTAAAAAAAATTAAAAGTAATATTTAAAATTTTTACTAGAATGAATTGGACACTTGGTTGTCTAGGTTCATTCATTTCAAAGCTTAATTTTTTAAAATAAAAATATTTTAAAAAATATTAATTTTTTAAAAATTTGTAAAGCATTATTAAAATTTATAAAAATATTAAATGAAATTAAAAAATTTCAAAAAAAAATTTAATAAAAAACAATTTAAAAGTTAAAGTCTAGAATAAATCTGGACAACAATATGTCTAGATTCATTGAAGACGATTTTTCTAAATTATATAAAGTTAAAAATATTTAAAATTCTTTTTAAAAAATATTTAAAATTAATTTTATCTAAAAAAGTTGATGTGCATCAATGTTTTAATTCTACTGGTAAATTTTATGATATAGAAATAATAAAAATATTTTAGAAAATAAATAAATAAAAATAAATTTTAATTTTAGTAATAGTTTGTTTACGTATAATTTTTTAAAATATACAAATATATCCAATTATTTAAACTTTTTAGGCTACACATGTAAAAATAATAATTGATACATCCTTTACACATGTAATAAGATAATTTATAGACTTTTTTCAATTGGACATATTCATACATTTAAAAAATAAATTTACACGTATAGTTAATAAAATTAAAATTATTGAACTCAGCAAATGGCTCCAGTAGAAAAGATGATGTTTTTCATCTTAGGGGTCTCAGATTCAAGCACCTGTTTGTGCAAGTGTGTGTCCATTGTCAAAGGGTTAAGAAAGTGTGAACAGTCGGGTGAGCGTTTGATCGAATCGAATCGAATGAAAAGATTTTGAGTTAATTGAGTTGACAAATCCTATTTTATCATCCTAACTTTGATTTGAAATTTTCTCGAATCGAGTCGAGTGTGATGGAATTCAAATCGAATCGAATCGAATCAAATATATTTGTTCGACTTAAATTTTAAAGAATAACTTTAGCTCATTGTAACTACTATTATCCACCCTAATCAAATTTGTTTACCGTAATTAAATTTGTTATTAACTTTTATCATCTCATAATTTATTTATTAATATTTTATATACGGTTAGTTTATTTGCTTGCTTAGTTGCTTCAATTATTTTCTAATTCTTGTCAGTATGTATTTTGAAATTAAAAAAATATATTAAATGTAAAAATGTGATTTTTTAATTAAAAAATATTTTAAAGATACAATATAAAATTGATACCAACATAAAATTTTAACACGAATATTTTATGACATCATTAATAATTCAATTTTAATATAAATATTTAATATGATTAAATAATTCAATAATATAAATAATATAAAATGTGAATTTTAATTTAATAATATAAATAATAGATATAATTAAAATTATTAGTATTTAGGTTTAGGGATTTTTTTGGATGATTTTAATTTTTTTTATTTGGGGTAAATGGTGAGAAGTAAAAGTTTAGGAGAAAAATAAAAAAAATTTAGGGTTTTAGGGAGTAAAATTTTGAGAAAGAGTAGATAGGAGAGTAAAATTTTGAAGGGAAAATATTTTAGTTTGAGGGGAGAATGAGTTCGGGGTAAATGGGGGATAAGATGAGAGGGGAGTAAAAGTTTTAGAGGGAAAGTGGAAGAAAGTAAAAGTTTTGGGGAAAATAAAATGTTTTGAGGATTTTTGGGAAAAGTAAATAGGAAGAATAAAATTTTGGAAGGAAAATATTAAAAAAAAAATTGGAGGGAAATGAGTTTGGGGTAGATTAGGGATAAAATGAGAGAGGAGTAAAACTTTTAGGGGAAAGTGGAAAGAAGTAAAAGTTTTGGGAGAAAAGTAAAAATATTTGGAGGTTTGGGGTAAAACTGTAAAATATTATAGTTTAATATTCGGTTTATTCGGTTTATTCGGTTTATTCGAATTATTCGAGTTATTTGAATTCGAAAATTCAACTCGATTCGAACTCGAAATTCTAAAAAAATTCGAGTTGACTCGAATAACTCGATTAACTCAAACAACTCGATTCGTTTAACTTAAAATTCGAAATTTTTTTCGATTATTTCAAGTCGAATCGAGTTTTGCTCACCCCTATGAACAGATACTCCCATGTAATCATACCAGTATATTCAAAAAAAATTAAAATTATTTATATATATCTATTTTCTAAATATATATTTTTAATTTTTTTATATCCTAAAAGGTACCAATAAAATTAAAACATTAATACATATCAAGTTTTTAAAGAAACCTAATTTTTAATTAAAAAAAAACCTATTTTTAATTTTTTTTAATTTTATATAATTTAGAAAAATAATTTTGAATAAATCTTCACATATGGCTGTTGATTCAATGTGAATTTGGACTTAATTTTTAAATGATTTTTATTAATTTTTATTTTTTTAAATTTTTAAATTTTAATATTTTATATATTTTAAAAATTTATATTTTTAAAAAAATATTTTTAAATTTTTTTTTAAAATAAAATTTTAAAACGATCCAAATTTATTTTAGTAAAAGATTTAAATATTTTCTTTATTTTTTTATTTTTTTGACGAGGTAGTTAATGTGACACTCTCGCATCAACAGTTGTCGCTGACATGGAGCACATCATTATTGTTAATGGCCACGTCAATTTTGTAACGGTTAACATTAATCAAAGGACTTATTTGATTAATTTTGTTAATTTAGGTGCTCAATTGGGTGCAAGAAGTTTAGAAGGATTTAATTGATTTTTTCGATAAAATTTGTGGTCTAAAAATATGATTAAGCGTTTAGTTTTGTATGCTTGTTAGAAGACAAAAAGAAAGACCTGATCCAGACAAATACGTGTCGAAAGGATAGCACATCTTATACAACACGCCAAAACTATTAAAATACAATAAAAAAAAGTGAAGAAACCAACACGTGCCAGCGAAGATCAGCCCAAGGCTCGTATATTTCCATTTTTCCATTTTCGACCCCCTAAAGCCTAGAAACTTCAGTTCATCCACTTTCTCCCCCTCTCCTTCTTGTCCAGTCCAGTCCAGGGATTCCCCTAATTCCTTTCTTTTAAATCTTCTTCCTCATTCCATTTCCTTTCCCTTGCCTTCTTATCTTGTCAAATCCAGCCGCATTTCTTTTACTCCGTCTCTTCAAATAATACATGGCTTCTTCACTCTCAACACCACCCTCCGCTTCCCCCTCTTCCGTCGTTAAAACTACCGCCACCTTGCATTTCCTTTCGCTCTCCAAGGTCTCTTTTCGCTTCTCTTTGGGGCCAAACCTCCGATTCTTCTCCAAGGTATCTCTCTCTCTCTCTCTCTAAAGTTTTAATTTTAGCTGCTCAGAAGCTGTTAATGCCAAATGCCAGAGTAGGAAGATACAACAGATTTATTCTTTGAATCTTTTACTTAGAAATTTTCTCTTCTGTTGCTATGTTTAATTTTGTGAGAATTGGAGTGTACCTTTAAGATATACATTGCGGGATCAATGTTAAGCTTCAACGCTTGTGGTTTTTTCCTTATAAAATCAGTAGCAGATAAGAGAGGAAATGGTTGTTTTGCTTTGCGTTTAATTCTTCTGCTTTTAGAAATGTGCCAGATGCGGTTTTATTTGCATAATGCCCTCATAGTTTGGGCTCTGGTTGTTATTATTTAATTTGAATATAACTTTGAGGAATAACATTGTATATACTGTTTCGAAATAGAAAAATGCTTTTATGTATGTGGAATTTTGGCTATCTCCTTGTTTAAATCAAAAGTGAATTTTCTTTCAGCGACTTTTGGAAAAGTAAAAGCAAATATCAATAAGAAAAAAATAAAATAAAAGATGGAATGCTTGTTTCTTTGAGTTTGTAATTAAGTAGATTTTTCCATTTTTCATTTCATTTCTCTTTCATTCTTCCATGATAGAAATCAAAAAGTAGTTTATCCAATAATCTAAATGGGTAGGAAGGTAGGAAGGAAATGAAAAAAAAAATTAGTTCCTTTTTCTGATTTGTAAATATTCGTACCACAAAAAGTAATAGCATCCCTTTAAAACATGGTCTGGCCTTTCTGTCATCAAGAGCAAACCACTTGAACTGATGGCCATGCTTTTTCTCTTTTTTCACGAGTCCCCAAGCTGCTTGATTGGTGAAACACTAAGTATGCGGTGCTAGAAGTGTAGCTTTTTACACTGTGGGTCGAATATACATTTTTGTGTAACAGAAGAATCTTATGAATCAGTATTCAGTAAAGCAGGTGAAAGATTATTGTTCTACTGATAATTTTTTTGGGTAAATCTCTGGACCATGATATTTACAACCATAAAAATAAGTAACTTTTATTGTTATCTCATATATCATATTTAAAAAAATATTAACTTGTTAGTTTCTTTTTCTTTCTATCCTTTTTGGGGAAAATTGAACTTATTGGCGACGTTTTCAAGGTGTATTTCAAAAAAGCGTTCGTGGAAGCACTTTTTCTTGAATTGAATAAAAACGCTCTTACATGAAAGCTTTTTTCAAATTAGTATTCATGTAGATGCGTTTTTCAGCTTGTTTTCACAATGGAAAATTTGCTATTTTGAGTCTTAGGGTTTAGGGTTTTTTGTTTAATTAGGGTTTATGGTTTTTTTAAACTAGAATTTAGGTTTTTAATTATGGTGTAAGGTTTAGAGGATTTAGGAAAATTGTATGATTTAAAAAAATAATTGAATTATAATTTTAGAAAATAAATTAAAAAAATGGTTGTCCAACTATTTGATTTGGTCTTTTCAATTATACTTTTTTTTGTATATCTTTCACTTGAAAAGCTAAAAAAGGAAATATACCAACTAAATTTATTGAAAATATATCAAAATTAGAAACACTTAAAACTCCAAGATAATAATTTTCATCTTTTTTTATTGGTTTAATTAAGGTTTAGGGTATTAGGTTTTTAATTGTTTAGGGTTAGGGTTTAATTTTATTTAATTGATAAGTATTGTTATGGAAAATAATAATTGTATGTGTATTGACAAATGATTGTAACTGTTGATAATAATTTAGGGTTTAATTTTATTTAATTGTTAAGTATTGTTTTGGAAAAATTAATTTTGAGAAGATGGGTTTTGAAAAATAAATTGACGTGATGTGTTTTGAAAAAAATATTTTTACGAGATGAATTTTGTTTTTTTTGTTTTTTTAAAACGCTTTAAGTAGGATGTTATGTTAGAGGTAGTACGAAAAAAGCTTCAAGCTGGACGTTTTTTTCGTATGGATGATTCTGAAAAAATAATTTTGAGAAATTGGTTCTGAAAAATAACGCGAGATTCTCGGGAAATCTGATAGTGGGGATTGAAATTTGTTGGGGAAAAACGTTCCAAGCAGGATTCATTGTCAGCAAAAGTATTGAAAAAGCTCCTAACTGGAGCCATTTTTAGTAGTGTTGTTGATAGTGCATCCTTTTTGGAGCGTTTTTCCCTTACAAATTTTAACCCTCATTATTTGGGGAATTATACAGAAATGAGCATCTCACTATCCTTTAGGTTGTAAATGACCTAAATTTCATTCTCTGGTTGCATAAGTTGTAGCAAGAGAAATTGAAGAAGTTCAGAAGAATACAAATTGAAGAAGTTGAGAAGGTATAGGTTGATTTTTCGTGTTAATATTTATACGAATAATTATATTTTTGCATAATATTTTTGGTTTTGAATTTCTTTCGACAGATAATTTTGTTGAAAATGAGGAAACGTATTAGTGCTGTTATTTACTACGATGGTGAGGTCTATGACATTGAGAACAGTGTTGTTTTTACAGTGTGATTGGTTTTTAAACATAACATAGAATTGATAGAACTTTGTAAAAGAATTGGGTGCAAAATCTTTGGAACGACGCCAGTGAGAGTCTCGATTACTAAGTATCGATTTTGTGCTTCGGTCAATTCCGTTATAAATGACTCATTTGATATCAAAGGTGCTCGTGGCTTAGAGGCGATGGTGCAGACGCACCTCGCTAGTGGATCACCTTATCTTGAGTTATATGTGAAAATTTTAAGGCTAGATGAAGCACTTGCAACCATGGATTTAAATAGCGGTTAGATAACGGAATAACGGGTGCTATATAGCGGTAGTGGCACTGTTTGAAATCGCTATTACTGAAATAGCGGTGTGAAGCGGTATCACACCAATAGCAGTGGATCGTGGTTGCAATTTAACGGGTAACGTCCAATTGCGGCAATAACAGGCTTCTATTCTCGCTATTGTTCCGTTACGATAAAATTAAAAAAATAATATAATTTAAATTATATGATTTTATCTATTTAATGATTTTAGTTAATATAAAATTCACAACCGCGATACCCGCGGTGATCGCACTATTATCCGTTATGTCTGCAATCGCAATAAAAGCAACGTGACCAAAAACGCGGTTGCAATCGCAATTTAAATCCTTGCTTGCAACTTCAACATCTACTATTGTTCAAGAGAATTACACGACCTCTGTTCGACACTCCGTTAGTGGGAGGCAGAACACAGAATCATTCATTTTTTGTGGCATGACGAGATACACAATCCCTGTACAACACTTCGTTAGTGGATGGGACATGTAACTCGTGGGTTGTTGTATAATGCTGGAAATACTTACTGGAGAATGACATCAACTTCTAGTGGTTAACAATTCACATCTGATTGGGGACGTTTTGAAACTTACACGAGAAGGGATGATGTACTCCCGATGACATCTATCGACGAATGGACCTCCAACATGACAAATGTTGATGGGTCGGATGATGAGTCCGATGTGGATCCACCCCGAGAGTTTGGAGCTTGCGCCTTTTTTTGAACCAAAGATTGTACCAACCAAACTTGAAGACTGTGAAGGGGGTTCGGGTGAAGAAGAAAAATATTCACGATTCATGACGTATTCGCCTTCATCCCATATGCATAATGTCAATCTATCGACAGATGATGAGTTGGAGTTTCTAGATCTACCACATATAAGGCGTGGTCACACAAGCTCGTTGTTAGATTTGGGTAACTTGGAAGTTGATAAGGAGTTTTCTAGAAAGGATGGTTTTCTCGGTGCATTGAAGCAAAATAGCATCAAGAATAGGGTTAATTACCACGTGATTAAATCAAAATTCGAGAAGTTCGAGGTCAAGTGTACAATGCAAGATGGTACATGTTCGTGGAAAATTATGACTTCGATTAAGAAGAGGACGGGGTTATGGGAGATAAAGTTCATCGGTTCGCATACGTGTATTGCGTTTGGTACAGTATCATTGTGTTTAAGGTTTATGAACATTAGAGTTTAAGGTTTAGGGTTTTTAATGTACTTGTTTGGTTGTAGGCATTTCACAAGATCATTCCAAGCTAGATTCATTGATGATAGCGGGTTTAATACTACCGATAGTGAAAGCGAGTCCTAGGATTGAGGTTTGTTCTTAATTGTCAATACTCGCAGCTAATTCAACTACATGCCTTCTTATCGTAAGGCCTTGATAGCTAAGCAGAAGGTGTTGGAGAAGATGCATAATGGGTGAGACGCTTCATACAATTAGGTGTGGGAGTGGTGTCAGGTGCTAGAGAGGTACGTCCAGGTTGCATAATAGACCTTGAAACGAGTCCTGTGTACTACAACAATTGCTTGCTTCGTGGTTGTCAAGTGTTCAAGTGTCTGTTTTGGAATTTTTAGTAATGTCGGGACGCATTTTAGTATTGCAAGCCATTGGTACAATTTGACGGTACTTTTATGTATGGTAGATATACCCATCGACTGTTTCTGGCAAACCAAGAGAAGTTATGCGATATGGATATTCGAGAAAGAACGAACCAACAGAAGTTATGCGGGTGGGGTAAGAACCCAGGTCATACAATGCTAACATGTTGACATTGAAATCAATAAGGGGGTTGTAACATTTTATAAAATGCTGCATCGAATGAAAATATTCAGTGAGATAATTATAACAGTTCGTATCGTAATAATAAAATTCTCAAACTTTCTAATTTGGTTCTTTCAATTAAATGAAACAATATACCAAAAAAACGTGTTGAAAAATATTTAAAAGAGCTTCTATTTCATTAAATGATACAATATGTCAAAATTAATGTGTACAAAAATATTCAAAAGAACTTCGATTTCATTAAATGATAAAATATAAAAACAATGTCTACAAAAATATTCGAAATAAATCAATGCATGTGTTGGTCAAAATTAGTACCACACAGGTGTGATCGACGATTACGTGTTGGATTCTTTCTTGGTTTAGCTTTCGGACGGGGTTGAGGTTTTGGTTCTTGTTGTGGTATTGGTTATGGGTGTTAGGAAGATGATCCACCTTGATAGAACAAAAATTTCGGAGGTGTTTGCATCACCCATGAGGATTGAGCATAACCAAGTTGAAACCCAAAAGGAGTCTCGTACTAATTTGTTGTTTATTTCCCTTGAAAATATAATAATTAAGATTTTATTCATATGAATTTCTTCTCCTAAACAATTTATAATGATTTTTCAAAATTAGAATAGGGAAACCTGAAATCATTCTGATCTTGTCTCACAAAAAAATATATATATCATAATCTACAATTTCATTGCTTACACCGTTTCCTCTATGCAAAACTAGACTCAGGATTTAATTTCATATTTGATTCAACCTCCAATTCAATTTTTACAGTTTTTGGTGAATATACACCATTTCCTCTATGCAAAACTAGACTCAGGATTTAATTCCATATTTGATTCAACCTCCAATTCAATTTTTACAATTTTTTGTGAATTTTCAAAGTTTAATTACTTCTGTTGTCCAAAATCTGTTTTAGTAGAAATATTTTCTTTCCCATTATTCTTTTGCACTAACTTTCTCTATTAAGATATATTTATTATACTTTTAGTTACTGTCCAAATTAATCACTTATATTTATATGTTGATAACATATTCATTTCTTTACCTTAATACTTGTCATAATCATAAATCATATTCACTCACTCACTTGAAAACTTGGTGTCTCTTCATTTCATACTTCATCAACACTTTCTATCTCTAATGTCTAAACTAAAATACATGTATCATACTTTTCATTCACAATATAGTTAACTCAACTCATTGAAATACAAGTAAGGTTAATTTGAAAACTTACCTCTTTTGACAAGATTTTCTTCTCTTTTGTTTCTCTTCCATTTCTTTCTCAACTTCATCACTACCTTTCTCTTTTCATCTATTTTTCTTCACTTCCACCTACTAGTTTCTTGCTTCTAAGTTTCTGAACATACTCTCTAAGATATTTACTTTCATTTTCCTTTTTTATGCTCATAAAAATTCTCATGATTTTGGGGTGAAATAGTGGAATTGAATAATCAAGGACCAAATTGTAAAAGAATGAAATGTTTTTTCCTCCTTCATTTGCCATTCATGTTGGGGAGAGAAGAATGAAGAAAATTCTTTGTCTTTCCTCCCTCTTATAATACCATTTTATTGTTAAAATATTATCAAAACATCTAATTTATTTATTATTAATATATTATTTAAAATATCATCAACATCATGATTACAATCCAATGAATCGTATTTTATACTTCAAGGCTGAGAAAATCTAATGGTCATAATTCATCCATATATCCAATGACATTTTGGTAATTTTCTTCAAAATTATTTATTTATTATTATTTTGCTAAATAACCATTTTGTCCTTGATCAAATTTTCTATTTCCATTTATGTTGCTTTCACTTTTAGTCCTTCAACGTTTTAAATTACACTTTAACCTCTCAACTTTTGAATATTCACACTTTTGACCCTATCACTTTTCACTTTTTCACAATTTAATCAATACCTCAAATTTATATATCACAATATAATACTATATATTTTATAATTTATTTATTTTTGGATTATCCAATACCTTTCTTTACTAACATTGATGTACTTTATTTCATTTACTCGATAATTCAATTATACACTTTCTAAATATAACACTTTACAAAATTTAGGAGGATGATTTTAGAGGCCTTACAATTCGAACCCAAACTTTATTTATGATTCCTTATTTCTGCCTCATTAATCTTTTTTCAATTTTATATCGTATTTTATTTTAGCATATGGATTTTTTTACGTCCAACCTCTACCCCCCATTTTCCATCTATATTCCTTTTTTTTTCATTTCAAGATCAATTTACACCCGTTTTCACATTTAAGATTTTATTACTTTGTAAAATAAATGGATTTTTGATAATTTTTTTATTGAGTTGGAACTCGATTGAAAGGTAATAACAACTCAATCAACCCTTAATATATAATATAGATACATAAAATCCGATGCGGTTGAAAAACATATTTTATTCCAAAAATTCATATAAGATACCAAAGACACTTTTATTAAAACAATAAAGTTAAAGAATTAAAATGCTGATTTCAAGTTTAAATTTTATCAGTCGTATCTTCTTCTTTGTAAGTTCAAATTGTTTTCTTCTTTATAAATTTTATATAAATGTATGAAAAAAGTTGAAATACCTCTTTATATAATCGATACTATTATTTAAGTCTAAGTTGATGACACAAATCAACAATATACTAACTCGATTAAAAAAATTATGAAAATATCATTATGTATTTTTTATTTTAATATTGTATTATTAATTAGTTTTATATAATATATTTTATTATTTATTATATATTTGTCTAACACACCTTTATGTGCTAAATACTTTATTTTTATAGGTGTTATAGAATTTTAGTATTTATTAATGATTTAAAATAATAAAAATATAGAGCAATTAAAGAAATAAAATACACGTATGAAGCGCGTGTAGAGGAAAGTGGTGGAAAAATCCAAACCCTTAGAAAATAACCATTCCTTGTTCTGGTTCCCGTTTTTCTTTCTGCTTTCACCAAGCTTAAAATCAATCGAAGAGAGGAAGTTGTTTCATTTTGGGAAAAGTAGAGAGAAATTAAAGCTTAAACATGGGAATCCCAATTCCAACTCTCTCTCTCTTTCCCGCACTTTTTCTATCTTTCCTTCTCACTGCACACTCTCCCCCTTCTTCAATATACGACCACTTGAAGCACAACGGCCTCCCTATAGGTCTCCTCCCCAAGGGGATTACCCATTTCTCAATTGACCCCAACACCAACCGTTTCCACGTCAACCTAACCCAACCCTGCAACTCCGATTTCGAGATCCAGCTCCATTACGATTTCAACATCTCAGGTGTCTTGTCTTTCGGCAAGATCGCTAATTTGTCTGGTGTCTCCCAACAGGAACTCTTCTTATGGTTTCCTGTCATTAACATTCGCGTCGATGACCCAACCTCCGGTTTGATCAACTTCGATGTCGGCGTCGTTGATAAACAGTTCTCCTTGTCCTTGTTCGAGATCCCCCGTGATTGCACCGCTTTTGATCCTAAGGATTCCCTCTCCATTTCTCAGGTTTATTTTCGTTTCTTTTCCTTAATGTACAATTCAGAGGCTAAGGATTTTTATTTCTTCAAGGGTTTGCTTAATTAGTATGACTACATATTTGGTTATAAGTGAAAAATAGAATAGCTGAATTCTAAGACATAAACACAAGTATTTGATCGCATATATAAATAAAATCATGTGTTTTGTTTCTTACAAAAATAAAATGATATTCTTTTACTTTAATGATCTCGATTTTCTGTTTTCTTTTGTTTAAGTTGCATTTATATAAGCAAATCCTTTTCTTATTTTTCAGAAATGCTGGTAAGCATCAATTTTACCAGACTTAGGGCTATTGTTAGTACTGTATCTATTTAGGACATGTATATTAAAAGATTCAAGTTTTTCCATATATTTGGAAGATGATATTGATTAACTAATTTGTGGTCATGTTAGACACAGCTACTTTATTGAAAAAAAAGAGTCCAGAGTAGCATAAATTACTTTTTTTTCTATACTATCATATAAATAAGAGAGGTACTATGAAAGTTGGTGTTAACTTTTGATTTTTTTTTTCTTTTTATGGTACAAAGAGCTCATAGCCTAGGAAGGTGATGTAGATTCTGGGATTTGAATCCCAAACCCATTGAATACAAAGTATGAACCAACTAGGCTAAGCTTCCTGTTCATGTCAACTTGATTTTATTAAAATTCTTCCTATTACTTATTTAGCTGTGTGTCCCATGAATTTCTAGTAACTTTTATGTGGTTTCCTCGCGTTTGACGTACTTCTGTCCTTATTCTTGTCTTTGAAAGGTTGTTCTTACACATGATTGAAGTATGGTCATTTCCATTTCTTGAGGAAGTGTTTTTATGTCTGAGCTTTATAGTATCTTGATTCCCTAGTTCTTATAAGCCTATGATATCTTGATTCCCTAGTTCTTATAAGCCTATGGAATTTTATTTTCTTGAAAAAATTAGTCCTTGTTACAAATCTAATGATGGTTTAGGTTTTATTCCCTAGCTAATTGTGTTAACATCCTTTATATTTCCATAGTTCCTTGTTTAATGAATTCTGATAAGTTAGAATAATGATTCACTTGTCGATATGTCTTCATGGTTAGCTGATACAAGGCAGTTATGCTGTTGATTTTCATAATCTTGGCTGCTTTTTCTTAAGGGGTAATCTCGGTATACTGTAGCGGATCTAGGTGATTCCAATGATTCTAGTTGAAGATTCTTCTTCTTCTTTTTTTTTTTTTTTTTTTTTGTTTCATCAAAACCATCAACATATATGCTATTTTTTGATGCTGCGTACAAACAGCATCTTGTGTATAACTTCATACCTAAAATTTATGGATCTCAATATTCTGAAATATGCATCCACATACATATGTAAGCATGTTAAGAAAATCCTGACGAACATATTTTATTAGAATTTGTGTGCATGATTCATAATAGCTTCCTTTTTTTTTTCAAACAAAAAAAAAAGGGTTTAAAAATGGAATGTATGACATGATTTTTGTGTAAATGGCATCATAACCTGCAATGTGCTTTTATAAAGTCCTAATTGAATGTGCAAGTTTGATTTGCTTTCTCAAGACAGTAAGATTAATTAAATTGTCTTTGTCTTTGTATGTTCCTCTCCTACATTGTCTCTAATTCAGAAACGACCTGAGTTACTTGGTACTGAAATTGTTGAGGAGCACATGCTGAGGGCGATATCATAGACTCTGGAGGCAGAGATATTATATTAAAGTTTCAAGGCTGTTGATACACATGTGAGTTTCTATTCTCATATAAAGATTCTCTTCAAGAGTATAATTTGATGCATCATAGGCTTCTAATTGTGTGCTTGCTTGCTATGTTGTTCTGACTATTCCAGCTAATATTTCTGCTGTAGCAAGAATAACAATTTTGGGTCAAGCGAAATGGTAAAGTTGAACAACATAAGTCTTGTTATCATGAGTTAAGGCTGAACCTGGGGCTTTTGTTCGGGTCTTGTTTGGTTTCACATGATTAATATTCTAGAAATTACTGCTGTTTATTGTTGTCATGAAATCGCTGGACATACAAATGTACTAGTATCATGTTCTGTAAATTTAGAGAACTCTATGTTCTCATCTTGTTCTTATAAATTTGGTTAAATATGATTTTTAAGATAAAACATAATTACATAAGAATGTCAATAGTGTTTTGCTTTCTTTTCTTCATGTGCCATAATGTATCACTCATAAGATTTCTTCTTTTCTTCTTCAAGTTTCATGAATGACCCTGTGAGAAAAGTGATGCTGAGATAGGTATTCAAAGTGTGTAAGGTTTAACTTGTTTAAGATATTTCACAATTGTAGGATCTTTGTGTTGGCAGAGCCATGGGAGGGTTTAACATAACTTGTTTAAACCTAAGGTGCTATATCTTTGTTAATTATGGCATCAGAAATTTGTGAGGGTTCAAAATTCAGGAATCACTTAAAGTTCCTCGCTAGGAAAGCAGTGCCGTGTTAGTAATCTAGGGTTAAAGTACCTGACGTAATTTGTTTCCTTCCACCAGAAAAGCAAAACAAGTAACCCTGTTGGCTTGCTAAAAAATTTGACTGTCAAATGCGTGGGTGGCTACTAGAAATTATTATTTTAAGGCTCAATTCACACTTTAGTACCTAAAATATATTTATTTTCCCACATTGTGTTCTTTTGGCTCACTTGAGTCCCTAACGTGTTCTCAATTTAGTCCATAACATTATCAAACTTTCTTGGTTCAATCCTTCGGACAGGGGATACTTATCCTCAATCATAAATTGTCACGTGTCATAAGTTGATGTAACAATGATATCACCTTTTTTTTTTTTAAATATGTTAGAGTTTAAAAAAAAAAAACTTGTAAACAAATATTAGAAAAAGTAAAAATTATTGAAAATTGGATTAATATTAACTTATATGTAATGAGTTTTGCTGCAATTTATCTTGGAATGAAATTAATATTTAACTTTTGCGTTAGTCTTTAGCAATGAGAAAACTTTTATTACTAGTCAAACTAAAAGGTCAGATAGTGAACACCAAATTTATATTTTTGTAACATTATCTTTCAATATTGGTTTAGTTGGTCTAACAAAATGTTTTTCATTTGTGTTTCAAATCTTTCTTACTTGTATCTTTAAAGTAAAATACCAGATACATTATTTGTTTTTTTTTTTTTCTTTATTTTTTAATTGACTAAAAATGCTTAGAAATTTAATGATGAAAATGAGTTTCTACTTTGTAGGTAACGCCTAAAAAGTTTTAGTTTTGTGGAGGAAAAAGTTTTTTTTTCCTAATTAAATAAATTATAGAATATGTGTTTGAAGATCAAATTGATATAATTTATAAACGTGGAAGTTTGAATTTGTCGAATTATTTAAAATTAAGATAAAATTAATAGAATGTGTAAATATTGGAGAGCGACATCATCTTTTTCATTAACGATTCAAAGGCGATTGATCAAAACGAAATCTTTTACCATGTAAATTACCGAATATTTTACTTGTATCTAAAAATTAGTAATTGTTTTACAAAATTAATGAATTTCTTATAGAATAACTAGATCTCTTACATGATGAAAATTATAGATGTCTTTTTTCTCTTTACAAAATTACTATATTTAATACAATATTACTGAATCTCTTTCGAAGTTATTAAATCTTTTACAAAATTACTAGAGTTTATCTAATTTTTTACAGCTTTGTGAATTAGTGAATTTGTTGCAAAACTACTGATTCTCTTATAAAATTACTACGTTTTGTACAGAATTACTGAAGTAATGTATATCCAGAATATTTAGAAAATTATTAAAGCTCAAGTACCAATGAATTAACTTGTCTAATTCAGGGGCCAAAGATTTTATTAGCCCTTTCAAGAAGCATATAACACAAGAATGATAATTGGTTAGATTTTGGGTAAATTACCAAAATATTCACTCTTGTTTGTCCCAGGTTACATTTTAATCACTTATGTTTGAAATGTTATGTTTTAGTCACTTACATTATTATATTGGAACATTTTAGTCACTTAGCACTATTTGTCGTTAACGATGTAATAGTAAACTGACGTAACACATTAAATCATCATTTCAAACAAAAAATTTAAGTTAAATTTATATGATTGGTCCCTATTTTTTTCGTTCTAATCAATTTAATTTTTTTATGGTCTTAGAACTTTCCTTTTTCTTTTTCATTCTCTTCTCCTTCTCCCCCTGTTTTCCTCCCTTTCCTATTTCTTTTAGCGTAGTTTTTTTTATATCTTCCACTTGTAAAAACTAGTTCGTATACTTTTACTTTGTTGAACAATTTAATTTTTTTTCCCTTTTCTTCTTTCCTTCTATTTTTCTCTCTTCTCATATTTTTCATTGCAGAAACATAATCTTTGCCCACCAAATAAATCAACTCCTTGTTTCTTTCACTTGATTCTTAAATTGAATTTCACTCAAAATCGAATATCAACCATTCTTAATCAAATCTTGATTTGAATATAACTACAATTGGATCTAACTAATCAATATAAAAAAAATCATATTCTCAATCAAATCTAAACATAAATTTAATTCTTTATATTCAAAACAATTGTATTCCGTTTTCAAACTTTTAAAGAATCGTTTAGACTATTCCTTTCTTTTTCTTTTATTTTTTGAGAATAAAATTAAGCAAACGATAAAATTAATGTAAACCTTCTTGAATATACCTAAGCAAGATTGATTGGAAGTCAAGCATGGATGAATCGAATAGAGAAAGGGAGCATGAAACTAAACTAGTTTGGGTAAAGTTAAGGGTAAGTTTCATATGGTAGTCATTTTACTCATTGAGTGTGTAGAGCTTGTGATAAAGAATGAAGATGTGAATGCGGAAGATAGATCATAAAGTTTGTCAAAGTCAAGGATTTGATTTAAGGCTCTAGACAATCAGAAAGAAATTAGAATTTTGAAAACAACCTAAAACACAAACGAATCTAAATTAGATCAAAGAATTTAAAAATTAAAGAAAGCCAAATAAAATAGATAATTAAGATAGAAAGAAATTAAATTAATAAATAAATTTAATAATTAAATAGAAACAAAATATGATAACGAAGAAAATAAAACTAATAGATAGAAAAGATAAAACGTGATATGTAAATGTCCTAATAAGCTTTGGAAACACGAAGAATCCACAATCCCCTTCAAGCGGCTCTAATTTTCCCTCCAAGAAAGAAAACTTGGCAAGAAAAAATTTGAAGATGATCCCACAATCTAAAAGATTGTTAAAACTCTTTTAAAATAAAAATTAAGAACAATTCTTGAAAAGAAAAACTCAAAGAGAATTTGAATAATAATCAATTGTCTGATTTTGTGTACAATACCAAGGCCTATATATAGGCTAGCTAAATAAATCTAAATAAACCTCTTAAGTAAATTAGAATTCTAATTAATCTAAACAAGAAGTAGTTTGAAACTAAATTTTCTTGTTGACATAAAACTCCTAAATAACTTAAATTACTTAATAATTATTAAAATTAAGAATAAAATAATAAAAGCTGATAAATAAAATATTTGGCTCATATATATAAAAAAATTAAGCCTAAACCCGAACACAATATGATTTAAACTCGAATTAAAAGCCCGAAACTTGTAATTTCCGTCATAATCACGTCCAGAAATTATGCCCACACAGTCTTTATTAAAGCGATCATAATTTGAGCTCCCGAACTCGAAATCGAGTGATTCAAAGTGTATTTCGAAGATAAGAGATAGATCTTCGAACACTATGAAGACATCTAAACCCCAAAATGTCTGAATCTCATCCAAAAAGTCATCGCAAGTATGCTGATTTCCTAAACTTGAAAATTGGCAGTTTTATTGAATGGAATTTAATAAATTTCATCCTGTCCGTGCTCGTATCATTCTCCCTTTCCTCAAAAAGATTCATCCCGAATCTTGTCTTTGATCGAATCTTTGTTTGATTTGTTTGGCCTTTGATATTTTTGTAAGGCTTTAAGCTAGTGTGAAACCATCACAATCATGAGTTTAAAATTGAGCCTTGAGACTCGCATCATTCCCCCTTCCTCAAGAAGATTCATCCCCAAATCTTTAACTGCACAAAAAGAAAATGGATAAAAATAAATAACAATAAAATGAAAAAAAAATACTTACCTATGTTTTATTGTGTGCCAAAAGTATTTCCAAGATCAAATATATGATTTTGATCTCCCAAATCTGCATGGATAAAGTACTTCTCTTTTAAAAACAAACCATCAACACCAAACAAAAAAATATTAGGCACATGAGTGTTCAAGTAAAAAATAACCTATAACTTTCTTTGAATATGCATTGTCATCCATAAGAATTTCCAACAATGAGTCAAGAATTTCACATAATTATAAAAATCAAGAAGTTTAATATTATTATGTAAAAATTCATCATTAAAGGTCAATATAAAAAATTTTGTTGTAAGAGAAAATTTATAAAATGGTTTAAAATATATATTTAATGCAACAAAATTATTATTTTTACCCTTTACAAATTTAGATAAACTCATAAAATTAATTGAACTTTCAAACCAAGGTTTAATGAAATTTGACAAACGAGAAAGCATTTTGTAAGGAAATATTTTAGAAATAAAATCAGTGGCATACTTATCAAAAACATTCAAGGTATGCCTTCTTAAATCAATTTATAATGATTCATTACCTTTCTTACCTTGTAGCACTTGTGGAGAATTATTAATGTTCAACTTACCCCTCCCACAAGTAAAAATGTCGATCGATGGTAGAGTAATGTAATTGGAAGTACGTTAATGGATCCTTAAAATCCTAAAATCAATTTGAGTTAGGGTTAGTTAAAACATAATTGGTCCTTACTTTTGTATGGGTATTTTCTTGCTTTTCATTTTCTTTTTCATTTTGAAAACTCTCCAATTTTATCTCGTATAGATTTTCACTCACCAAATTTGGACCATCAAGTAGACTTTTATCACTCAAGGTCTCTTTTCTCTTAATCTTTTCACATGATTTTTTCTCAGTTCCCATATCCCCTCACAAGTATTATGAATATTCAGTTCAGTACAATACATCTCAATAAGAGAACATGACATTTTTATCTCATCTAACTCCATAGATTCAAGGAAAAATTCCTCACTATCATCTTTTTTAATCAACAAAAATCTCGTGTTGGCACAATCACGACTATAGTGCCCACACCCTTTGCACTCTAAACATTCAATGTCATGAGTTCTTAGATGCGTTGGTGAAAAATTAGTAGAAATGGACTGCTTAGAAGACGTAGAAGAAGGTTTTGTAGGAGCTCCACTTTTCCTTTCAAAAGGTTTAGTCTCATCATGTATCGATATCAACTTATTAGTAGCATAAAGAGGTTTTGAATTCTTGAAAGTATAATTAGAACTCGTATCTCTATAATATTGCAATGAACCAAATGGACGAGATTGATGTATTTGAAATTGCTGCTCAATCTCAATTGCCTTGTGTATTGCTTCCTCAAGAGTAATGTAGGTTTGAAGATTAAGAGCATTTGCAATCGAAATGTTCAAGCCATCCACAAACAGCACCATGGTAATCTCTTAATCTTCTTGCACATTTGCTCTTTGCATAAGCATCTCCATCTCCTTAAAGTACTCATCAACAGATCGATTACCTTGAACAATACGTCGAAGTTTCATTTTGACCTCAATATAGTAATGAGAATGAACGTAATGCTTTCGCATCACTTGCTTCAACTCGTCCTATGTTTCAATTACTCTTTCATAGTTTCTTTGACGATTAATTCCAAGTTGAATCCACCAACTTAAGGCATAATCTGAAAATCCACGGGTCACCAATGAGACTTTTTCCTTTTTTGGTAATAGAAGATAAGTTCACTTTTTGATTCTCACTCACAATATGCTTCAGGATCATACTGTTCACGAAATCGTGGAATTGAGAACTTTGATTTAGCTTAAAAAAAGTTGCCTATGATCATTATCTCCCTAATTATGATTTCGACGCTCAATTTTGGTACATAGACATTCCAAAATTTTACTATTTGTGTCTAGACTAGTGCCCAATTGCTGAGCTCGAGCATTTTGAACATCTTGATCCCTTTGCAACTTCTCAATCATAGTATAGCGAATCATTATGAAAGCCTAAAAAGAGCATAACACTCAAAAAGGAAAAAATTAAGCAAACCTCACTATTACATACTCAAAAAAAAATTCTCAATGAAGTAAGAATTTATCTTGTGAGTATTTTAAAAATGTTTATATCAATCAATCAGAATGTACTAAAATCAAACTAACAAAGCAACCTAATAGCACTATGAGTCCAAAATCGTCTAGACACCAAAGAATTGTGTTGCACGGAGGAAGAAATGTGTAACGTTCATTAACCTACTAACACAAAAAACAATAAAGTGTTAGAATGTGTAAAGAAATAATAAAAAGCAAAAAAATGAAAACCTAAAACTAAGAATCAATAAAATTTGCTAAAACCCAAAAACTCGAAAAACTGCGAAGAAACTTGACAAACTTCTTTTGAGGTGTTTTTGATTTCCAAAGATCACAAAATTTAAACTGGAGCCTCCTTGAATGATGTATATTTGATCTGAAAATTTTCACCACGAAATTCAACCCGCAGAAATTTTTTTATTTTTATTTTTTTCTTATTTTCTTTTTTCTGCAGTTTTTTGATCATTTTTTTTGTGGGAAATATTTTTTATGCTGTAAGTAATATAGTATCAAGAATTAGTATATAAAATTTCATATCAATTGAAAAACGTTTACCCACTCAAAAATATTTTTTTCCAAAAAAATTTCTGGGTAAAAATTGATTATAAGATGTTTGCAATGAAAATTAGTTTAGAAAGCAACCAAGAACACCCAAAATGCCCAAAATTTGATACCAAATGATAAAGAATGAAGATGTGAATGCGGAAGATGGAACGTAAAGTTTTTCAAAGTCGTGGATTTGACTTAGGGTTCTAGACGTTCAAAAAGAAAATTAAAATTTGAAAACAACCTGAAACACAAACGAATCTAAATTAGATCTAAGAATTTAAAAATTAAAGGAATCCAAAAAAATAGATAATTAAGATAGAAAGAAATTAAATAAATAAAAGATTTTAATAACTAAATAAGAACAAAATATAATAACGAAGAAAATAAAACTAATAGATGGAAAAAAATAAAATGTGGTATGTAGATGTCTTAAGAAGCCTTGGAAACAAGAATCCACAATCCCCCTTCAAGTGACTCTAATTTCCCCTTCAAGAAAGAAAATTTGGTAAGAAAAAGTTTGAATATGATCCCCAATATGATTTAAACTCGAATTAAAAAGCCCGAAACTCTTAATTCTCGTCATAATCACGTCCAAAAATTCTACCCACGTAGTCTTTATTAAAACAGTCATAACTTGAACTCCTGAACTCAAAATCGAGTGATTCAAGGTGCATTTCGAAACTAAGAGATAGATCTTCGAACACCATGAAGACATCTAAACCTAGAAATGCCTAGATCCCATCCAAAAAGTTCTTCCCAAGTTTGTTGATTTCCCAAACTTGAAAATTGGCAGCTTCAGTGAATGGAATTTAATAAATTTCGCCCCATTCGTACTCATATCATTCTCTCTTTCCTTGAAAAGATTCGTTTTTGAATCTTGTCTTTGATCGAATCTTTGTTTGATTTGTTTGGCCTTTGACATTTTTGTTAGGCCTTGAGGTAGTATGAAACCATTACAACCATGGGTTTGAAATTAGGCCCTGAGACTAGCATCAATTCGTTTGGAGAATCCGTGAAACAACGTAGTTTTGAGAGGGTGAGAATGTTGTAGGTAAGATAAAGAAGGTGGTCGTGGGGTTGGTTAGGAGGTTAAGGGAATATGCTTGGGAAACTTTTTTGAGGGTGGACTACTATAAGTCACGACTGGCGAGGTCTTCAAGTGAGTCGAGCTTGTGGACTAGGTTGTTTAGATATCCAAATTGGCTCTTTAAAATGATGATGGACTTTGAGCATTTGTAATTGTGGGGTGTAAATATGCAGAGCAAGTTTTATTTTGGTTTCAGCTTTTGCCTTTTCTTTTTTCATAAACAAAAAAAAGTTTTAACAAATAGAAAATATAAAAAAAAACTACATTAAAAGAGGTGAAAATGGAGGAAAACATAGGGAGAAGCAGAAGAGAATGGAAAAAAAAAAAAAAGTTAAAAGAACATTAAAAAATATTAAATTGCTCAAAAACGAAAAAATATGGAGACCAATTGTATAATTTAACCTACAATTCTTGATTGAAATGATGATTTAACGTGCCACATCAGCTTACCGTTACATCGTTAACGGTAATTAATGACTCAGTAACTAAAATGTTACAACACGTTAACATTAATGATTAAAACGTAACATTTCAAACATAAATGATTAAAATATAACTTGAAGTAAATAAAAACAACTACTTTAATAGTTTACTTCACATTTTAGGGGAAACTTCCTATGAATATTCTATTTTTTTTTTTTTGTCTTTGTTAAATTTTTATCCCACTAAAACTTTCGTAACAAAGTTTTAACGAGATATATTCATAATGAATAATTATGGAAAGAAAAGTGTAATAATAGATGTATTATTTGCATGAAGTGAATGAGTGTATACTTTGGCATTTATGCTATAATTACCATAACCATATTTGTTATATTCTTTCACTATTCTCACTACTTTTATCCTACGAAGCCTAAAATAATTTCATATTATTTTCGGTTCATTGATCCAGTTTAGTATCTTCACTAAATGAATTAAAGAAAAAGTAAGTACAAATAAGGTGACCCAAGTAGAAGGAGACTTTTTATTTATATATATATAATTCTTTGTCTCAAGATGCCATGTGTCAGATTATTATGGATGGATTAGGAGTAAGTGGGTTAATGCTATAAGTTTAGGTAGAGTGACGTTATGATGTGTCCTGAGTTATCTAATATGGGATGTGATAATTGAGACTTGATATGGCGATTATGATGGATCTAGTGTCTTTATGTAATATTTTTGTCTATGTTTGTTTGTATTTTTCAAATAAATTGGTTTAATAAAATATAACTAAATTATATAATATTCTTTTATATATTGTCCTCAACGATTTTTGCATGCAAAGCAAAATGAAAGCCAATATTGACTCGTTGATTTTCTAATATTTAACCAATACTAAGCGGTATTACTTGGTTGAACCTTAAAACAGAAAAACAACTTATATTAGTAGATAATTTAAACATGTCCTTAATCTAATAAGAAATGAATTAACTAATTGAAAGACTAATATGTCGTCTATCAAATTCAATTGGGGAAATATATTGTCTTGGATATTAGAGCGGATAACTCCTAAAAGATAGAGACATAGATGTGATTGACTAGACTAATAGTACATTTGATAGGACCCAAGTATAATAGATTCTAAATTCATTTATGGATTTATTCACTTGTGCCATTTATAGTGTGACATACTTTAATTCTGAAGGATGATGGACTATATATATGTGACTCGTATGCTTTGATGTAAATGAAAGCCTGAGTTCAAATAGATAAGGAACCAAAAGCTGGTATGTTGGGTATACGACTTCTGCAGTATGTAGTATCATTCCATAACAGTGGAAGTCATAGCCCAATGAGGAGTAAATGATATTCTCTCTTTAGCATTACATGATAGATAAAAAGTAAACGTGATCACGAGTCATTTGTCTCTGTGATAAATGATTTTATTACTATTTGATAGTAATTAAGTTTTCATGAATAAAGATGTAATGGTTATCATGAGATAAAATAGGATCATATTGAGAGAACGAATTCATCCTAAAGAGATTAAAGATATCTTACGAAGGTAACACACATTTATGACAAGGTCATTGGAGAAACACTTATTATTTAACTTTCATAGTGATATATAATAAGAGATAGCTTAATCACAATACTTTAGTGGGATGACTTTATGATTAATAAAATTATAATTAATAGGCAAAAAGTTGAAATTTAATTATAAATTGTTTGAGCCCTAATTAAATATGTTCAATCGATCCCTCTGCTAGTTCAAGGTAATTAGAAACAAATTACATATAGAAAGATGAATGGAAATGATGAAGTAAGAGAAATAGATCGCATGTATCACTATCCACAATGAATGCATTTTTCATACTATGTACAAAAATGACTTAAGAATCAATTTAAGGTTCTTCATATTATTATTTAATTAATTGTAATTAAATAATTAAAAATCGAAGATGAAATTAAATTAATTAATCATTATGAATTTGTTGAATAAATAAATTTAATATATTTCCTCATAAATTCTATTACGGTAAAGTTGTTATGACTTTAATGTAATAGAATTGGGTTGAAAAAATTATTTAATTAAGAAATTAATTTAATTGATTAAATAAGATTTATATTGGGTAATAGAAAATAAATATTGGGTTGAAAAAATTATAAAGTGTTGGATTAAAAGTAATTACAGATTGACAAATATTCTTATCCGTCGATCTAGTCAATGTTGGAATCAGACCTGCTATTAATTTGGGGATTTTCGTCTCCAGAGTAGGATCCGCGGCTCAAATTAAAGCTATGGAACAAGTCGCTGGTAAATCAAAATTGAAATTGGCCCGATTCGTCGAATTAGAAACCTTTGCACAATTTGCTTCTGATCTCGATAAAGCTAATCAAAATCAATTGGCATGAGATCAACGATTACGTGAGTTGCTTAAACAATTTCAATCAGCTTCTCTTATGGTGGCAAAACAGATAAATATTCTAGAAAACACATAATTAAACTCAATACATGAAAAGCTTAATTAGGACTCATATAATGCATGAGGGGTATAATTTGTTTGCACTCATTTTAACAACAACGATGAACCTTTTTTTTTTGAATCATACACCTCAATTGTGATCCGCACTCAAATCAAATCAAATCAAGAACATAAAAAAAATTTGAAATTATTTCAATAAAATCATTCTTGGTTCTGATCTGAATATCACCTTTTCCCATCAACTGAACTTTCATCTAATTTAGCAAAGAAGACTTAGAACCAGTCATATGATTGTTGCAACCTGTATCCACGTACCAGAAACGATTAGTGCTGCTCTTATTCCCACACTTTTTTTAAGCATTTTATTTGTTTTTTTTTTTTTTAATCAAAATCGTGCCGCAAATTAGTATTCCAATGTACACAGACCAAATCAGTCAAATAAAATGGCTGTGTAAATTACAAAAAAAAAAAAGAAAAAGGAAAAAGAAAACACGTGATTAAATTAAACATATCGAACAAAAAATCTTATAGCATGTGGACTAAAATCAAACCCTTTGAGAAGCAGAATCCTAATTTGAGAGTAAATCCACTCATCTGTTTTCTTTTTAAATGCAGAATCTATAAAATTAAGATTAGTATTTGATATATTTGCAGTGAAGTGTTGTTTTAAGTATATAAAAGAAACGAGTAAACATTCTGATAAAAGATGAGATTTCTTCCAAATAAATGATTTTTTTTTACTCAAACACGTTATATAAGTGATTAAAAATTACCAACAATTAGAATATATGAAGAAATAATTACTTCAACCAAACATATAATTGGTATGTTAAATCTAGGAATACGATGGAAAAACAAGACTATATATCAGACAGTTTCTGTGGGGAAATATACACAATAATTTTCCATGGGATGTTGGAAATTCTGATGGCTGTGAATTTTGTGCTCACTGTCCATTCTCTACTGTAGGTCCCGTCTCTTACATCATGTGGTTGTGGATTAAAGTTTGAATCCTTTAGTAAGGAAATAAATAGCTTATAGGGAATGCTGGTTTCCTTATTTGGAATATTTGCATTACTATGTATGATTGATGCTTTGGACAAACTTTGTACCCAACCTCTACAATATGGAATTTCAGACCCAATTTTACTCTCATATATCCATTAATTTCTTTCTTTTTTGATTACAGATGACGATGGAAAAGGCAAGAGCAATGGAAACGATGAATGGTGGAGGCTCTCAAGAGCAGGAAGAGGAACTGAAACCCTCCCTTTCTTACAGTATTAATTCATTTCCACAACAAAAAACCAATCTTGGAGTAGATGTATCTGCAGATGAGGATACAGAGATTAGCATTTTTGATGCCAAAAGGTACTTCAATGAAAGCAACAGCGATTCAAGAGTGTGCAAAAGAGTGTCCCCTCTTAACATACCCAATCCGGTTCATGTTGCATCAGAGCCCGGGGCTGCCTTGCCTGGTAGATTTTCTTCAGCTTCGTCAGCTGCTGACGGGTATGGTTATGGGAGGACCTGCCGAGTTCGTTCCTTCCATGCCACACCAACGCCTTCATCAGAGGCTAGCTGGAATAGCCGGACTGGTTTGTTGGCAAAGCCTCCCGGTGCCATTGCAGTTTCTATGACCACAACCGATGACAACAGAAAAGGGTCAGGTAAGTTAAGAAGGCTTTGGCGACGAAGTTGCCCCTGCTCGGGCAAGAAATCAGTTCAAGTTGTGCCCAAAAAGCCCCAGAGTTTTAAGGTAGATGGTGAGAGAAGCACGGGGACACAAAGTGCAAGCTCGGGTATTGATCATAAACCGCAAGAGATGCTACGAACCTGCAATCCTCGCAGTATCTCAGAAGAGAATCATGAGTTACATTCAAGCTTAGGAGTACAGCGTGTGGTAGCAACAACAACAAGAGTACCCCTGATGATAAGTAATGGTTCAGGGACGGCTGGCTTCACCTTTCCAGTACTTAATCAAGTACAACCAAAATTATCCCACGTTAAAATGGTAGTGAATATAAATAGTAGTTCTATTGATAATCATGAAGATCCACCTCGAGAGTCGTTGGATGTGTTCCTACCTCCTGACGACTCATCTATTTCTGTTCCAAAGAAACTAGTGTCCAGAATTACCATAGCGGACGATGATGTTGCAAGTAATACCAGCTCGGACTTGTTCGAAATTGAGAGCTTATCCACAACAACCCAGGGCCACTCCACGTCCCATCCAATGTACAACAATCGTCGAGATTCGTTGGATGATGCCTTGAATTTTAATACAATAAGATCCATAGCAGTAGCCTGCAACGGCTCAGGGTTCGGGTTTCAGTATTCACCAATGATGACAGATCGCTGCTACGAGCCGAGCGAGGCGAGCATAGAGTGGAGCGTGACAACAGCAGAAGGGTTCGAGAGAGGATCTGTTGGGGTATCAGAAGAAGAGGAGATGCATGGCAATTACAATTACAATGGCATTGGCAAAGGAGGAAAGCCGAAATCTGGGAATGGGGGGTTGCTGAGCTGCCGAAGCGGGAAGGCGGTGAGCGTAGGGCCAAACCCTGTCAAGTCCGTGCCTCCTCAGGGGCAGGCAGCTATTACACTGAAGCATGTGAGCAATGTGAACAATCCACCGCTTTCCCGTTTGTCCATCCCTTTTTCCGCATAAATCTTCCTGTATTTCAAAAATATTTCTTATTCATAAAATAGGGTCACATCACTGGTTCATTGATAAATTTATGTTTGTCTTGGTTTCAATCTAGATCCAGTCATTATGTTTGTAAACCCTTTTGCTCTTCCTATTGTGACCTAATTATTTACTTGTATCCAAAAATCTTTGAAGTTATGTAAAATATTTTTTTAATAATACCGTGTTGTTTAATTCTAAATCTTATCAAACACCCAATTGGTTACAAAGCAAGCCAAATCCAAATTCTATTAACATCCCAAAGCCGACACATCCTAAGAACATATCAACACCATGACGTCGTACAGCTAATTAGAGAAGCTTTCACCACATAGATATAGGCCCCTACCACACCAATCGGAACCATGAAAATAGTCCAAACCTTTTGTCCACTAATCAGGTTGCTTTTGCATCCTCCTTCACAATTGTTCATCTTCCCCAGCAATCTGGTCGAGTTACTATAGAGTTTGATTTCAATGGTAGCTATCTACCTTGGGTCTTTAAAAAAGATAGAAGCCATTATAGAAAGAATGGAAAACCTTTAGCATAATTGTTAGAAACTTTAGTTATAACATAGAGTATAATAGCTTCTTTTTTTGGAAAAAGTTATTATTGTTGAAGTATGTCAAGGATATTTATTGCTTTTGTTAAAATTATGTGATTCAAAATTCCTATTAATAAAATACAAGTGATAAAATAAAAAAACTTGTGGGGTGTAAGTCGAAGGTGAAATACAAATGACATGATAAAGCTTTTTTTTTTTTTTTTTTGAGATAATACCATTTTACACCCCTGTACTTTGGTCTTTGTTCAAGTGTGGTACCTGAAGTTTTAAAATGTTCAAAGTGGTACCTGAAGTTTAATTCCGTTACACATTCCGTTACCTGGCATTAACGCTGTTAATTTCTGATTTATTTTACCACGTGGACCAATTATGTGTAGACACGTGACAAGGGGCAGGCTGAAGAGGCAGCTGCATAGGCATATTAGGGAAGGCCTGTTTTGCAATTTGCCCTTCCCCCCTCACTTAAATTTCAAACGCCACCGCCTGTGTCTTTGCTCTTGTCTTCTTCTAGTTCGACTTCATCACCTTCCTCCAGTTCGAGTTCGACTCTAAGACTTGGATCGGGACCGGTATCAACAATTTTAAAGAGAAAGAGACCAATGAGGTTGGAAATACTGGTTGCGACGGTGACCATGAGTTTAGGGATTCCAACGACGCCATGCGAAGTCAGGAAAGAGTTGGAGAGAGAGGGAGATGGTATTCGGTTTACTGTAAAAGAGGGAGGAGAGAGGCCATGTAAGATAGGTTCTCAGCTTCAGCTAAACTTCAAGGAGATTCCAAGCAGGTTTTTTTTATGGGTTAAATTATAAGACAGAGGACTTTGTTGCACGCGTTAAGGAAGAAACTAGAGGGAAGGGAATGCTCTGTAGTTTTGAATCGTTGCTTTTGTATTAGTACCCACAGTTTCTCAGGGATCAAACAACCATTCTAAATTCACACATTTTCAATGGCAAGTGTCGATGTGATTCTGGATTGCATTGGGTCATCCTACCTTCAACGAAACCTGGACAGTTTAAATTTTGATGGAAGGCTTTGTACCATTGGTTTGCAGGGTGGATCTGTCACCGAAATTAAACTTAATACTTTATTTCCAAAGCGCCTCACAGTGCAAGGTAGTAGCCAACATGAAGAACATATAACAAAGCACTACATTATTTACAAATATTCTCAAGCCACATATATCTCCACAGATGCACCCACTTTTCACCAAGCCTTTGCTTTCCCTAAATTGAAACATTCACATATCTTGAAAACTACTGCTAAAAATGGTTACAGCTTTAGTGGGTGTACCGGAAATCATAGATAAGTATAGGAATGTAATTTGATACTTTATTTTTATTTAGGGGTTGCGTTGCGACCAAGAAATCCAAAAAACAAAGCAGTGGTTGTTAATGAAGTGGAGAAGAATGTTTGGCCAGAAATCGTGGCGAGCAAGGTGAAGCCTATCATCTACAAATCATTTCCCTTATATGAGGCTGGGGAGGCTCATAAGCTAATAGAAAGTAATGAGCATATTGGGAAGATACTACTTGTTCCATGATGCTGCTAATGGTTTTATATTATATTGTGACAACAAATTTTGGATAAATCAAATTAAAATCATATTTAAATATAAGGACTAATTTATAAATTAGTGTAATATAGGGACTAATTTATAAGATTTGACCATTTAAGTGAGGGGGGAAAGAAAATTACAAAACAGCCTTTCCCTAATCTGCTCGTGCAGTTGCATTTTCACCCTACCCTTGTCACATGTCGACACATAATTGGTCTACATGGTAAAATCTGTCAGAAATAAACAGCGTTAATGCTAGGTACCGAAATGTATAACGAAATTAAACTTCAAGTACCACTTTAAACATTTTAAAACTTTAAGTACCACACTCGAACATGGGCCAAAATACAGGGGTATAAAATGACATTATCCCTAATTTTATTAGATAGTTATTTTGGGATTACTCTATTTGACACGTAAGCCCCGAATAGGCATATCCTTTGGGAACAATTTTTTAGAAAAAGAAAAAAACCCTCGAAACACTATTCTTCTTTTCATTTTTATTTATTTTTTGAGATCACACTTATCATTTATGTGGCAGAAGTAAGCTTTGGGTACATAAAATCAGTTCAGGAACAAAACACCCCTAACCATACACTGTTCAAGAAGTTGTCATCAAATATCCCAGGTCTAATATCGTCTTTTCTAACCCATCTTTCAATGTCCCTAATCCTAGACCTTTCATTATTCTCAGAAAAATTCCTCCAGCTGACCAAAATGTCCTCTTACATTCCACTACCAGTCATGATCCGCAAGGGTAAAATAGTGCTCACACTCCAAAAATAGGAACAATCTCCTAATTTTTCTACAATAAAAATTTAGCCACTCTTGTTTTCCCACAGCAAGTCCAACTGATTGATTTCATTAATTTTCATTCTTTTTCCCCTAAATTTCATTTTCTCAGAAATGTCGCTCCTCCAATCTTCCGTCTATCCTCCGTCAACACTTCGTTCTTCGCCCTCACTGTCATGCGCAGCCGCACACCCCATCGCCGCCGCCTATAGAGTTCCTTCCACTTCCAATTCCTTCGTCTCGTTAGAATCGTCGTCGTTAAAGACCGTTAACTCCATTTCGAGCGCTAAGAACAACAGAAGGAAAGGCGTCGTCGGAAAGGTGAGATCGAGCCTGGAGACGGCGGGAGCAACGGTGGGGCAGGTGACGGAGGTTACAAAGGACACTTTCTGGCCTATCGTTAACGCCGCGGGGGATAAAACCGTCGTCCTCGATATGTACACTCAATGGTACGTATATAAATACATACGTGTACCCATTCTTTTGTTTCTCCGTATTCTGTTAATTAGTTGATGCCAGAATCTAGTTAAGGTTGTGTTTGCTGTTTGTTCTTACTTTTTCCCTAATTAATTCTAAATGTCCGGAAATCTATTTACTCAATGCTTTAATTTAAGTTAAATTATATCAATTATCTTAATTGGATTTGCAGACTAGTGTTTCTCACTTTGGTAACTGGTAGTATTTAGAGTGATGCTCCTCCACTCGGCCTCGGTTCTATAAACCATTAATTTGTCCACCCCACGAATTCAATGGCTAGAATTTTCCTGTGGGTCATCTGATGGCCACGGTTCTAGAGTGATGCTCTTGATCTCAAAGCAAATTAAGGATATTCATATATAATTCAACCCAAACCGGATTAAATGAGTCTGCTTTGCTTAATCTAAGAATAAGTTTCATGCATTAAATTTTTTTATAAAGGGTATAGGGGAGAGGTTCTTAGGAATCGGGTCCGAGACAGATATAACATTTGAATATAAATCCTTTTTCACTCAACCTTTCAGTTTAATAGACTATTTCATGCATTAATTATAACTTGTAAAATTGTGTCAGATGTGCCTTCAGTAAACTGAGTGAGTTCTAAGATTGAATAACAAGCTCTGAATTGGATAAAGTTTTGGAATTTATATAGTTATAACTTTCTTCAGCCTTCACTAGTTTTGCATCTACATGACTGTTTTTAATGTTTTAGGTGTGGTCCTTGCAAAGTTATAGCTCCCAAGTTTCAAGAATTGTCTGAGAAATACCTTGATGTTGTCTTTCTAAAGCTCGATTGCAATCAAGAAAATAAGGTAATTTGTATGATTAACGTTAGAGCATCGTGTTGATAAGCTATTGTCTTTTTTAGATATTGCTGAAGAACAACACATATTCAAGGTTGTCTTTAGTTTTGAAAAAAAAAAAAGCTAAGGAACACCTCTTAGTCAAAGTGCCTTTATATTCATAGAGGTCTTGAATTTCACTTGTTCAGACATTAAAGAGGTGTCCCTTAGCTATCTTCAGAGTGAGGGACAAAATCTTGAGGATGTCTCTTTTCATTGATATTCAAAGAGGACAATACTTTTTTGTTATCAGCAGGTGCACTAAAGTGGTTTTGGTGAATTATCTAACCCATAAAATATATATATGTGAAACACTTTGGCAGCCATTGGCGAAGGAGCTTGGCATAAGGGTGGTTCCAACGTTCAAGATTCTGAAGCACAACAAGATAGTAAAGGAGGTGACAGGAGCAAAATATGATGACTTAGTTGCGGCCATCGATACGGTTAGAGCCAGCTAACTTTCATTCCGTACCTGCAAAATATTAATCCCATCATATCAAAGACAACACAGTACCTTCTTGCATGCTTTGAAGTAATTATTGTACTTGAATTTATGTATATATGGATCCATTCTCAATCCCCTCGAATGGAGAGGGGGCACCTGTTGTATGTAACCTAAACCTGCTGCTTCTGCTATATATACCTTGTATTTGAGTTGATTGGGAGAGGTGTAGATGTGAAGCAATTGTGACTGTGAACCAAGAAAGTATCAGCTTGGTTGCATTTTATTCCTTGTTGGCCCAATGAGATTTAGAACCACTGAATCATCCTTGGATAATTGAGGCCTCTTTTAGTTTTTCAAATGTTTCAGGCTTTTCATAGGATACCACATTCACACTGATCAAGATGTTAAACTTTTAGCATAGACCATGTGCAAAACGAGTTAAGTAAACATTGAAATGAAAACAGAACTGGGTGGCCTTTGCCAACAACTAGCTTAATAACATCAATAAATTAGCCATCAGAGAATGTTTGTGGTCTTTACAGTTAGAAGGACAACGTTACCACAACTGAATTTATTTAATATAAAAATGAAACTGAGACATAATATCAGAAGTTATCCATCCGATGATGATGAAGTTGCAGTGGGGTCGAAGAACTCAACCGTCTAAACGCAACCTAAACGAGCTTGTATCATTCTCTTGATTCTTAATTCCCTTGCAAAAATCAGTGAACTTCTTTTCAAATTTTATTATCATCTATAATAGTAAAACAAAATTTGAATACATAGATATCTCAGATTGATAATATTAAATGTAATATAATTATTTATCATGGTGTTGTCTTTAAGTACGAGTTAATGTCGAGTTGACTTGTAATACTGACTCAATTAACAATATAATTAATACAAAATTTTATTGTATCCACGATTTCATATTTTATATTAAAAATATATTAACAAATGATGATTACTGGATGGTAAGGTTTTTTTATATAGATTTATTGGTCTTGTGTTGGATTCTCAAATAATGTTTTTCAATTGTTTTATTTAAAAATTATATGAAGTATGGAAAGATATAAATACCCTTATAATAATATTTTAATTACCTTTTAAATTAAGGATATTTAAGCCTCTAATTGAGCTGGTGTCATTAGTCAACACGGCACCAATTTGGTTAGATAAATTACGAAAATATTTTTCTGTATAAAATAAATTATATTATTTGAGGATACTTTAGTTTTTTATTTTAACAAAAATCAATAAAGATATGCATATTGTTATAAAATAAAGAGACAGATAGTAAAACACGTAAATCAACATAATCCCATGTTGAAAGAGAAAGTTCAGTTCTCATAAGTAATAATCAGAGATGTTCAATCAATAATTTCTTTAAACCATTATGCACATAAATAACAAACTTTTACCAAAGTTTTTCAAACTCAATCAATAAAAGACTGAAATATAAACTTATCAATATTAGCAAGATGAATTGTCTTAATTGCATGATTTGAAATTAATTATTCAAACAATCTTGCAAACGACAGGTTGCAATAGGATAACACATATGTGTTTATTTTGTAGATGCCTCTACCAAAATCATATGATATCAAAACCATCCACATGGTGGATTAATAGGCCCATATTCATTTCAGAAATGCAAGACATTAAATCTCAACTTTAGCTAATGAGTTTTTAACAACCAATTTTCATTGAAAACAACCAACAAATGAGAATTCTTTAAATTAAAGAATCTTTTAGTTCTTTAATGAATGTCCATATAAATTCTAATTAATTTTCGCATCCTATATGATATAGGATAGTCTAACTGGTCATGCCAAGTAGTAAATATATTTTTACCAGTAAATGTCTGGTTTACTTTAACATGCATTTCAATTTGAACTAAATTGTAGCAAATTGATAATTTTACTATCATTCCTTTCACTTTGTATCCACATATACGTAACATTGTGACATTTACGACTGGAAATGTCTAAATCAATGTGAAGTTTATAACGACACTAAGTCATATAATATAATTTCCAAATTATTATATGCAATATTCGCTTTAGGGAATATGCCAAAATCTTCAATTACAGGACATTTATTAATAGCAAACTTTGAGAGTGGATTTTATTTTCCAACTGTACAACAGGTACATAACCAATGACCTTTTATACATAAGTTGTCTCTCTTCTTAAAGAGTTCTTGAAATTTTTTTTTTTTTTTTCCACTTTTGGTGGTGAGAAAAATTATCACGATCATCCCCCATGACTATTATTATAGTTCACTTTACTACATTCATGTCAAAGATTATATCCTTTGAATTTATCACATAATGTTACATTCTCTTCAGGGAATGATAGGTTTCGTGATTAAAAACTTTTGTTCAACCATAAGTAAATTTTTTTCATGATATTGCTACTGTAAGAGCACATTCGAATCATGAAAAACTAAATAAGTTCTCTCCTGTAAGGTTCTCATCAGTAATATTTTTCCACGTACTTTTAATTGAGAACTTATTTTGAATACTGTAAAGTTATACTCACAATTTTTAAAAACTTGCAACTTCAAGTGTATCCAACCATAACGAGCTTTAGATAGAATTACCATATTCTATTGCTCATACTTTTCCTTCCACAATTTAAGTAGATATTTCACAGTCAAATATTTTGACTTCAACCCCTTAATGAAGATAATGATAAAAGAATATCACAAAGATTATCACAATCAATTCAATATAAATCAATAACCCAATCCTCTTTTGATTTATATGAAATATAATATTTTCCTTATTCGAATATGAGATCCATCATGAATATCTTTTAAAACTAATGGATTAACCATCACAAGATATTAATATATTAGCTCTTCTAGAGCTTTTGACTAATTTTTGTACTACAAAATATTGGAATAATATTGATTTGTTTCAGTACCAAATAAAATAAATATTTTCCTTCTGTAATGATAGAATTCATTACTATATTTTAATATCATTCCTCAAAGAATATTAACAAAAATAAAATATTTGGGCATACACCACATATGTGACCAATAACTTTTCATATCACATTGATAACATAAATTATCTTTGCCCTTTGAAGAGTTACTTGAGAACCCTCATTGTTCTCTTATTCATCACTATGTTCTCACTTTTAGTGGTCCATGATTATTTTCTTTATGTTTGCATTCACTTCTGGGAATGCAACAAATTTAGTAGGATGAACTTATAAATGTCCCGATAGATTATTTATTCCATAATCACCATTGCAAACATGCGTGTATATCAAATCAAAATCTATCTATTCATGTTGTCATGATTAGTCTCAAATTATAATAAACATTATATGATGAATAAATTGTAGAAAAATAAATATGAATATCTTTAACATCATCGTTATCATCATGGCTATTATCATGAGCACTGAGTAGTTAAAGGCTCTAATGATTATCCATAGTGCGTCGGTCTCAATTGACGACTGAAAGGAAAAAAAATAATTAAAAGAGAATCGTACTGATAACGTGTTAAAAAATAAAAAGACATAGTAAATAACAAAGAGAATGAGAGAGCAAGAGAGAGCGTATTTTATTGATCAATAGAAGTATCTTACAATGCTTCTCTGAGGTCTATATTTATAGATATAGAAAGTATAAAAGGAATAAAACTCTAATTCTGATGACAACTAGAATTTAAACTTCAACCAAACTTATCTTGATCTTGATGGACACTCACTTAATAAAATATTCATAACACATATGATGGAATTTGTACTCATGTTAAATAAATTAGTGAAGCATTAAATTTACCACTCAACCAAAATTTCATTTTGCTCGTACATTTTTATTTTATTATTCTTAATTTATTACTTTCATCAATTATATATCTGCTAAATTATTATTTAAGTCCTTAACTGAGTTGGTGCCATGAGTCAATTGAGCACCAACTTGGTTGGGAAAATTAAATAAATTGCCCTTCCATATTTAAAATAAATTCTATTTTAGGGTATTTTAATCCTTTTATTTAAAAAAAACTCAATAAAAAATATTCATGTGGTTGGATTTGAACCTGTGCCATGTAATCAACAAAACACTTACCTTACTATTAAACTAAAGTTTTATTGTTATATATTATTTACATTTTAATTGTATTACACATACTTTATTACATCCATCAATTGTATATCTATACGATTATTTAAGCCCCTCACTAAGTCGAAGTCACCAATTAATTAGACACCGACATAATTTAATATAATTTTTTTCATTTTATTATAGTAGATATTTCACATGTTATTATTAATTAGTTTCAAAACATATTTTCGTTATTTATTGTATGTTATTTTCAAAAACACCTTTGTATTTGAAATACGTGATCTTTACAAACATACGTGTGTGATAGAATTTTATTAATAATATTGTTGATTGAGTTTGTGTCACAAGTCAACTCGACAAACTCACGATTAATAACAACACCATGATAAATAATTGTAGTGCATTTAGTATTGTTAATGAGATATATTTTTGTGTTTAAAATTCATTTTAATAACAATTTAATATATTTATTTGTTTGTTTGTTTGTTTGTTTGTTTATTTTAATATAATATATATTTCATATGTTATTATAATTAATTAATTTCAAACCATATGTCTCATTATTTATTGTATGTTGTTTTTAAATACACATCTACATTCTAAATTTGTGGTTCGCACACATATTCATGTGATAGGATTTCTAGTATTAATAATGTTGTTAATTGAGTTGGTGTCACAAGTCAACTCAACACTAACTCATAGTTGATGACAACACCATTATAAACAATTGTAATGCATTTTGTTTTACTCAGAATTTAATCTATTTTTTTGTTTTAATATCGCATATATTTCATATATTATTGTGGTTAAATAGTTTCAAACAATATGTTTCATTATTTATTATATGCTTATTTTCAAATACTCATCTATGTTATAAATCCATAGTTTCCACGCGCATATGGGTGCGATAAGATTTCTAGTATATACTATTTTATAAGTTATTAACTGAGTTGGTGTTACGACTCAATCGAGCACCAACTCGGTTAAAGAAATTACAGAAATATCCTTTAGTAGTTAAAATAATTTATATTATTTGATGGTAATTTAGTCTTTTCATTTTAACAAAAACCAATAAAAATAAAAATATGCATATGGTGATATTTAAATCCACATCATTTGAATTGGTAAAACCCTAAATTTATTACTCAACAAAAGCTTCATTTTGATATGTTTTATACATTTTTATTTTAATATACATAGTTTATTATCTCCATCAATTGTATCTATATTTATTATTATTTAAGCTCTTGATTGAGCTGGTGTCACAAGTCAACCAGACACTAATTCAGTTAAGGAAATCTCCTTTTGCAATTAAATAATTGATATTATCTTAAGGTACTTTAGTTTTTTATTTTAATAAAAATCAATACAAATAAAAATATACATGTGGAGGGATTTGAACTCACAACAATTGAAATGATAAAATCTTAAGTTTGCCACTTAACCAAAATTTTATTTTAATATATATTATACATTTTTATTTTAATATGTATAATTTATTATCTCAATAAGTTGAAATCTCTAATTAAGTTGGTGTCATAAGTCAACTGAGCAGCAACTCGATTAGAAAAATTATAAAAATATCCTTTTGTATTTAAAATAAGTTATATTATTCGATGATATTTTAATATTTTTATTTTTTTAAAAACTCAATAAAACATTTACTTTATCACTAAACTAAAACTTTATTTTAATATAATAATTATATTTTAATTGTATTACGCGTACTTTATTAGTACCAACTAGACCTGATTATGGGCCGACCCGCCCGACCTGACCCGAAGGTCCGCCTGAGAAATGTGAGGGTTTGGACAAAAATATAGGTTCGAAAAATGAGCTTGGACAAAAAATGGGGGCTGATTTTTAAACGGGTCAGGCCTCGGATAAGAGTTTTTTGGCTTGAGCATGACTCGATCCAACCCAAATAAATTAACCATTTTTAATAAGAAATTTTTTTGCTGTTTCTAGTTTTTTTGTTGTTGTTTTGGTTGCTATTTTTTACTATATGGTGTTGCTTTTGCTATTATTTTTGTTGTTATTTTTGCTGCTGTTTTGGTTGTTATTTTTGTTGTTTGGATGTTACTTTTGTTGCATTTTTTGCTATTGTTTCGCTGTATTTTTTAATATTATTTGAATATTGTAGAACTTATGTTTTATTGTAAATTTTTTTACTATTTTATTTGCAACTATATTAATATAAAGAATTTTTAATGTATTTTAAATTTGTTTATTTTTTAAAGTTTGTTTTAATGTTTTAAGTGTATTTGATATATTATATATTCTTAAATTTGTTGTATATAATAAAATAATCAAAAAATTAATACGGGCCGGGTCGGGCTCAAGTTTGGCTTCTATAATTCGGTCCGACCCGAAAAATGGGTCTAAAATTTTGTTAGCTCAAAGGGACTTTGCTAGTTGGATACAACTCTTCGCTCATGAACTCTCTATTAGACAAGGAGAATTGCTTGGCCTAGCATGCTGAGGTCTTTATGATGTTAATGGTGCTCCACGATTTTCCTTGAAATACGAAAAGATTACGGTTCTTCCAAAGTCGCCAAGCCAAGATCCCGAACAGACAAGCCCAACTAGCTTCCCCACATCGATCTTTTAAGTTAACCTGCAAATTGAGAGACAACCAATCATTCAAGGTGTTAGAGAAAAAACTAGATTGTTAAGATCTCGGGATTACCTATCTCTAGACTTCCTTGGCCAAGGTGCAATCTTGGATGATGTGTAAGATGTCCTCTAAAGCATGAACACAAACTTGACAAGATGGATCAACTGTTCGTCCACGCTTGACTCGTTCAGGGTTTTTGAGGAGCCTCTACTTAATAACTGTCCAAAATAAACAAACTCTTTATAGGCCTTGGAGTTTCCACGCTCTTTTCCAAAGTTCATTTTTAAGATTCCATGATTCTTCCTTTAACGCTCTGATAGCACTTTTGATGGAGAAAGCTCCGATCGATGTGTGGCACCAAGAGAGTCTATCCGGTCCCTTAGAGTGATAAGGGGGTGTGACACCCTTAATATGGCTGACAAACTCATCAGGAAACCACTTCTGCAAAAGGTTAAAGTTTCAATTGCCTTCCTCAGTGGTCAGGTCACTAAACAGACATTCAGTGTTAATGTTGGTTGATATGGGGATATGATTAATCAAAGGACCAATGTTGAGAATCCAAGGATCCTTAGCAATTAATTCTATACTCATTGCCAATTGACCATATAAGGTTCTCATGAAAGAGAATCCAAACTTTCGAGAGCGATTTCCAAAGGAAAGAACTTCGGTCTCTCGCAATACTGTCAGGTAAGGAATCCCCCATCCTGTATTTTGATCTAAAGACTTAAGCCCGTAGAGCTTATTCGTCATAAACCATTTTATAACTAAGCTTCAGCAAGAAGGCAATGTTCTGGTCATGTAATTGTCTTATGTCGAGCCCTCCACAGGCCTTAAGTTGACACACAACATCTGAAGCAACTAAGGACATCTTTTTCTTCCCCTCAGATGTGCCCTAAATGAACGATCGTACTAAGCTTTCAATTTCGTCACAAACTCCCCTAAGAATCATCATGGGTTTCATGAAATAATTAGGGATAGAGAGGAGCATTGAGTGCGCTAATGTCGTTTGACTCGTAATAGAAAGTTAAAAGGCTTTTTAACCTTGAAACTTCATTCGAACCTTTTCCACCACAAAATGCATGGTGCTATTGGTGACTCTCTGATGAAAGAGAGGGACTTCAAGGTAATGTCTAAGGTCCTGAACCTTTTGGAAATCAAGTAGATTATTGAGCGTAAGGGTTGTTGATTCCTTCACACCTTTAGAGAAGAAAATGTTTGTTTTCCTTGGATTGACCTTTTGGAGGGTTTCCTTTAACATTTTTCTATGTGTCGCGTTAACTTTATAGAAGACAACGAGGTCATCTGCAAAAAAGAGGTGAGAGAATGGCGATCTTGAGCGAGAGAGCCAAATGGGCCTTCACTCTTCACTATAAAGAACCAAGTTTATGGAGTGACCTAGCCATTCCATACAAAGCACAAAGAGATATGGGGAAAGAGGACAACCTTGTCTAATTCCTCTTTCCCTCATGGGTTTAAATTTAGGTGTTAGAACACCATTCCACAGTACCTGCATAGTAGATTTAAAAATAGCATAAATAATTACCTTTCTAAAGTAGTTGGGTATACCGATCGATTGGAGAGATGCATCAATGAAATCCTACCAAACCCGATCATAGGCTTTTTCTAAATCTATTTTGATGGTCATCCACTTCCTACTCTTGCTAATCTTAATTGAGTTTATAACTTTTTGAGCGATATGTTATCAGTGATGTTCCTACTTGCGATAAATCCAGCCTGTTCTTGTGCGATGATTTTTGGAAAGACAATCATGAACCGGTTAGCTATGATATTCATTACAAGTTTGTAAAGGGCAGAACAAATGCTAATCGGTCGGAATTGGGAGAATTCCTCAGGGTTTTGAACCTTGGGTATAAGGACAATCAAAGTGTTATTAAGCTCTCCATTGAAGACATTAACCCAATCACAAATAATAGGCCCAACAGTATCCCAATGTTTCTAGAATAACAATGCATGAAATTCATCGTCGCCTGGAGCTTTTAGCGAAGCCATATGAAATAGAGCAATCTTGATTTCCTCATCAGTGACTAGTCTGCCCAAGAAGTCGAGGTCAAGGGACTCAAGTTTAGGGAATCTGTGCGATGGTAAATTCCTCATGAGCCCGAGATCAACTCCATACAATTTTTGAAAAAAGTTCGTTGCTTCCAATTCAATGGCCTCCGAGTCAAAAATCCAATCACCAACCAAGTTGCAAATAGCGATAATGCTATTATTCTTCCTTCTTTGTAGAGCTCGAGCGTGAAAAAAATTGATGTTGCGATCCCTAAGATGAAGCCAATCACATTTAGCATTTTGCTTCCATAGGATTTCTTCACGATTCAACACTTCTTCCAACTTATGGCATAACTCCATTTTATGTGAGGCTAAAAAAATTGTATTGGAAATGTCCATTTGTTCTTGAATTACCGCCAACTTATGGATCAATTTCCTCTTTGCGAGTATTGATGTGCTCATACACAGTCTTATTCTACTTTTTTAATTCCTGAGTGAAGGTATTTAAAGAATCTATCACAGAGCCTCTAAAATCCCACTAATCTTTCATGAAGTTTTTGAATTCAAGATGATTAATCCAACCTATCAAGAAACGGAAGGGTCTTCTTTTAGGCAGAATAACGTCCAGGTTAAGTGTTAGGAGGAGAGGTCTATGATTAGACTTAAATCTTTGAAAGATGGGTAACCAAACTATTTGTAAAGCTTTTAACCCAGGCTTTGTTTCCCAACGCACAGCCTAACCTCTCAAAAAGGTTGGCTCGATGCCAAGTAAAGGGAGAGCCTCAAAACCCTAAATCGTGAGGGTAAATTACTTTCACGAAATCACCAAACTGGTAGCATCATTTCTCTGGTGAGAAGCCTTTGGTTTTCTCACTAGGAGACAAGATTGCATTGAAGTCCCAAATTATCACCCATGGAGTATAACCCACAGGATTGGAAAGACTTAGGTTCTGCTAGAGATCTTGGTGTTTCTTACAATTAGGGCTCCCACATACGAAGGAAACCATGAAAGGTGTCGAGGAGGAGTCCGATCAAATTCAGGTTTGAATAAATTACGAATGATTATGAATTACCTCTACCCGGATCGAGTTCTTCGAACCAATTCAAATGCCTCCGGCAAAGCCAATAGCCTCTACACGATGAGAATAGTGAAAGCTTAATTTGACGATAATTTTATCAGATTTTCTCTAGCGCATTCTTGACAATTCTAAGAAAAGATTGGCATAATCATAAAAAAAATAGGTCAAGAAAGAGGAAAGAACACTTATTAACGATGTGCAGTACTGTCACTCGATTCCATTTCTTCGTGAACTTCATTCTCCTTCTCATTTGTCAATTCGATCGAGATTATATTCACCATACCTTCCACTGACTCCACTAAAGAGGCCCAAGAATGCGTAGAAGCTTTAAAATAACCCTCTTGTTCCCGTAGAGCAATATTAGATTTTTGCCTCCTTGAGCAATCCCAATTTTACCAGTGATATTTCGATCTCTATTTTCGAAAATATTAATACCTAGAGCATCGAAAATGCGAATTTTGGAGTGATCAGTGTTGTTTGGATTCTCCTTAAAAGTCACCACAAAGTGTTTCTTGGGATCGAGAATACCTTCGGTTACTTAAACTACCACTTCCTTCGAGTTCGTAGGGAGCGGGATAAAATTTGTTGAATTTTTATTTAAACTCGTACCCTGATTTAAGGCTTCAAAACCTTTAGTAGCTTCATGAAATTTCAATGTAGACTTGGGGTGGACACGTGGGCCTTCTACCGATTCGGCCTGCAAGGTATATTTGCTACCAACATTTACCAATTTCATGAAAGAGGGTGAAAGCTGAGTGGGCCCTTTCGAAGAACTTCTTTGCAAAAGACAAGGAGAATTAAAATATACCTGCTGTGTTGACTCCCTAATTACCGATTGTACCCTTGGATTTTGCATGGGATTTTTTCCCACATGATGTTGTCCTTCATTTCTTAAACCGACCTCTTGAACAATAAATGCTCCCTGCATGCCACCGACGTCTGTTTCGTGACTGATCACACCAAGACTGGTTTTTTGCACCAAAATGGAACCAGCAGGCAGCCTTGTAGAAGCTACTACCTTCTCCTTTCCTTTCTTGGCCTTAATGTGACCGTTAAACCCTTGCAACGGGTTGATTAGATCGTCTACAGCAAGCTGTACTTGCTCCCTAGAATACTGCACACTCAAGGCATTGTAACGTTGGGATGTTGAGATGCTGTTCCGTTGACTCGCTGAACGTCCGCCACTCGCTTCGGCCACCGTCTGGCTCTTGTTGTGTCGACTAGCTATCTGCATCTAAGGGCCGTATAAGTCCTGGTCCTTGGTGTTATCAACTCTCACATCCTCCTTTTCCACCAAAATGGGATCCCTCGATTCCTCCATGGCATTAGATGTCGAAACCATCTTATCCCCATTAGTTCTTTGGCCACATTTTTCCTTAATGTGTCCGACTTTCCCACACTCGTAACATATGGACGGGAGCCCTTCATAGGCAAAGGCCTACTTTTTCCCATCAATACCCAACAACAGTACGAGCGGTTTTGACATGTCCACCACCATGGCTATCCTTGCAAATTTGCCCCTCCTCCTTTCGGTTGTGTTGTAATCCACTTTAATGATTGCACTGATGATAGCTAATGCTAAGGCTCGCACTAATCCTTTTGTGTAGTAACGGTAGTGAAGCTCCGACAGTCTTATCCAAGCAATAATCTTCAAAAGAAGTGTCTCTTCCATTGAAAAATCCCGACTCCATGGTTACACCACCAGGTAATGTCCGTAAACCATCCAAGGGTCGCCCATGAGTATTCTGTTGTAGTCGTTTTGACTAGCTAACTTGACGAGGAAACAGTTGTTATTGAGATCAATTATTTTATACTCATTTGTTAAGCCCCAAAGGCTTTCAATTCTGTTGATGAGAGCTCTATACTCGATTTGTCTAGCAAGCATGCGCACTATCACCGTTTGCCTATTGTTTTCATCAATTAAGCAGTGAACCCGTTAAGAATCTAACCTGGGGATAGGGGCCATCCAAGGAGATGTAGACTTCATCATCAAGGAGGGTTATTTCCTCTTCATCAACTAAAGGAAGGCAAGCAGCCTCCCCAGCTCCTACCCCTCTGCTGCCCAACAAAGCCTCTTTGAAAGAAGTTTTGCTTGGTTCTGGCTCCTTCATTTCTTGGTTAACAACATCCACCATGTCATTGGTTTTATTCTTGACTTTCTTGGTTGCTCGTCGGAGCTCCGTTGGGATGGGATCGCCAGTTCACTCATTGGAGTTGAGAGCATCAGGATGGACATCCATTTTTTTCCATACACGAAGAAGACTGAAGAGCTGCTCTCAAGCGAAACTGTTTTATGATTTTCTTCTTTTCTATTTGTTGTTTTTAAACACACATCTATGTTATAAATCTTTGGTTTCCACGCACATATGCGTGCTATAAGATTTCTAGCATTAATAATGTTATTAATTGAGTTGGTATTATAAATCAACTCGACATTAACTCACAAATGATGACAATACCATGATAAACAATTGTAGTACATTTAGTATTGTTAATCTGATGTATTTATTTGTTTAATTTTTATTTTACTCACAGTTTAATCTATTTTTATTTTAATATCATGTATATTTCATATTTTATTATGATTAATTAGTTTCAAACCATTTATTATATATTATTTTTAAACACATATTTGTGTTTTAAATCTGCGACATGTATTTAATATAATATACATTTCATATATATGTATTGTAACATAATGTGAAATTAATTAATTTGCTGGTATCTTTTAAAACTGTCTTAAAAATACATAATATACTATTAATTAATAAAATTATAAATCTATAAAATTATTGAATATATTTAGATAATTAAAAATAAAATATATATATACTTTTTAATTAAATAAATATAATATATATATATATATATGATATTATTTAAAATATGATTATAATTAACAATATCGAAATCAATTTTTTATAATTAGTAAATATTAAATGTGTGAGATTAACATTATATATAAAAAGATAATATCAAGATATTAAACATGCATTAAACATTTATTATTTGGCGTGATCGGTTACGTCATCCAAAATAAACTATGATTCAAAAAATAACGAATGATTCTAATGATAATTTATTAAAGAATTAAAAAATTCTTCAATTTAAAGAATTTTCTATGATGTTTGTTCTCAAGTAAAAGTAATTACTAAACCATCACTGGTTAAATTGGATTAGAATCTCTTGCATTTCTAGAATGCATTTAAGATGATATATGTGGTAACACCTGTATTTATTATCAACTCACAACCTAACATTTTCTGAGATTGCTTGCTAAAAACACTTAAACTAAGAGCAAAATTTTAAGATTATGCAATAAAAACGATTTATCTTGATAATTCTGCTAAGTTACAAATCATGCTTTCAATGATTATTGTATGTATAGCGCAATAATAATTTAAAGTCATGCTGTTTGTCTTCATACACAAAATGGTTTCATATAACCACTCGATAACTCCTTTGATTAATTTCTAGACCATTACTGATGACATAAAAGCTTACAATTTCAACAAGAAATGTGTTGTTTTATATGCAATACAACTTATATGCATCATATCAATACGTTATCATAATTTCTCTTCGTGACAATTAGATTCAGAAAGACAATTTTCTAACATAAATGAAAGTAAGGCACAACTCAAGCACGGTAGACCAATCAGTTCTAATGATAAAAATCATCGTAAAAGAAAAATAACAAATACTAAAAATTATCATATTGTGAAAGTCGATATTCATGAAGAGGCACATAATTAATGAAAACACTTCAGAAAGAATTCAATTACTTCAAAATAACGAATATGAAGAGATCTTAATAAATTATGTCACCACAAGAAAAATATAGAAATGAAATGAAATAATTGTTAACACGGCTTATGCATAAAATATTATTCTTAAAATAATTAAAGAAAATAAGCATCTAGTGAGGAATATAAACATAAAAATTATTAGCAAAATGAAATGGCACAATTCATGAATAATTAAAATCACATTCAAAATGTGAAGTTTTTGGATTTGTAGTCAGTGGCGAATCCGAGATTGGCAGGTGCTCTAATCCTTTAATATAAAAAAAAAAATTTATTTAGGTTTCTTAAATTTTTAAAATTTTAATGGTAAAAGTTACACTTTGACCCCTAAAATGATAAAAATTTGATTTAATCCTTTAAAAATTATAAAGATATAAGGTATTAAAATGATAAAATTATATTTAGTAGTTTGAACATGTAAAGAAGTAAAGCCATTTGGGTATAAATTGTATTTTTTTCTGAAAATGAAATGACAAAAATGAGTACACACCATGCATGTAAAACTTAATTAAGCTCTTTTTTATCTAAGAAAATACTTTATGTTTTTATTTTAGAAAAAAATAATTTTTAAAAGTTGAAAATACAATTGATTTTCTTTGTACAAGAAAAATAGATTTGTTAACTGAAAGGTCTAGAAAAATAAAAATATGAAAACATATTTGATAGCTATCATTTTACAATGGAGAGGTCGAGAAATAATTACTAATAGTAATTAAATTAAAATATAAATTTTAGATAAATAATAATTTGACTAATATAATTAAATAAAAGTAGAATGGATAAACACAAGTAATCAAATAAAAATAATATCAGCTTATTGTTTATCAAAATAAAAAAATATTTTCGATCAAACCTTCTTTAACGTTGAAAAAAACCCTTCTTTAATATAGACTTGAACGAGGGTTTATTGAATTTTAAGTTCCTCCTTTTTCAACTTTTTTCATTTTTTCAAACATTGGTTGTGAAAGCAATGAAAAACCTCATTTTTTTTTAATATTTTTTATATTTTCATTTTTTTTTTTTAAAAATCATTCTTCAATTTTCAATCAAATCCATTTTTTTTTTTACTTTTTTTTTTGTCATATTTAGATTCTTGAACTAATTTCTTGTGAAGTGATTAAAGTTGTGATTAGTTTAGAATTTATTTTTCTTCTGGTTTGGGTTACACAGTTGGGAATAAATTGTTTAGTAGAAGATATCTTGCTGCACAAGTTAAGGACAGATCGTAGAACAAGGTATGCTGATATGGCCGCCACAAGTGTTAGGACGTCATGTTTGCTTTTGGTTAAACATAGTGCTAATATTAGACGTTAGCTGCATCAACACCTTACATCTTAATTCCTATTAACTTCAATATGTTGTTTTTCAGTGGTCGAGTCAATATGTTAATTTTGGAGGGATCAAGTTAAAATTAGACGAATTATATAACACTCATGTTAAACATATAAATAATCAATTCAAAAGAAGCAGTATTACAACATAACAATCGATTTAAACATATAAATAATCAATTTTTGAGAGGATTATAGTATATATACAAATGGAGAAAATTGAAAAAATCTTAAACATTGGAGGTCTACTTATATTTTTAGGAGGTTCACAATATTGATCGATCAAAAAGAAGAATCTACTTCAACCGAAATGCCCTTAGGCACGGCATATATAACATAAAAATCACACTTGGAAGGGGTGGACAATTAGCTAGAGCAGCGGGTGCGGTTGCGAAACTGATTGCAAAAGGAGGGGAAATCGGCCACATTAAAATTACCTTCTGAGGAGGTCCGTTTGATATCCAAAAACTGCTCAGCAACAATCGGACAGGTGGGGAATGTTGGGGTGAACCAGAAAAGTTTGGGTAGAGCCAGATCTAAATGTTGGCGAGGTAAGCGTCCTGTAGTAAGAGAAGTAGTTATGAACTCTGTAAACCATCCCCATGGGGGTGGTGAAGGGAGGGCTCCAATTGATAGAAAAAAACCAGTAACCTCTTGGGGTTATCTTGCACTTGGAAGAAGAGGTAAAAAAATATATATATATAGTGATAATTCGATTCTTTATATCTTTTTTCGTCTTTACAAAAACAAAAAATATATATATTTTTAAAGAAAAAAAATGACATGGGCGAACAACGGGAATTGAACCCACACATGGTGGAATCACAATCCACTGCCTTGATCCACTTGGCTACATCCGCCCCCCTATAATTTCTATACTCTATAGTATTTTTTTTTTTTTTTTTACTTATCTACAATAGGTTAAATTGTAAAAATTTTAAACATTTAGGAGACAATGAACCTCTACTAAGCTCCGCCATTAGTTTTTTCATTAGTTCTTTCCCAGTTACATGTTGTCAAGTGTACTTTTTCATCAAGGTACTATGGACCATTATAGTAAACTTTTGTTTTAATAACAAATATTTTAACTAATTGTGTTCGTTATCATAAATTCTAAGGTTAAAATGTAAATTTACCAAAATTGAAAATTACGGTCGTGCTTCATTTTAATTGATATTTGTCATTGTCCTTATAAACTAGAGATAAGTTTACCGCTATATTTTAACTCTACATAAAATTTTGTGGCCTTACTTTCATTTGATTGAATTTTGCCACTGAAGTTACATTTTTTTTTATTAAAATTTACTATTCATTTTTAATTTAAAATATTTTAAATACAAATTTAAAAAAAAAAAAAAAAGCAAGTTTTTTATATTTTACTTTAATATTTAACAATAATAATTTAATTAGTATAATATTAAAATTAAATAAAAAAAAACTTAATTTTTTCTTTTACGATATATCTGTTTTTATTTTTCAAGTTTTTATTTCATTGCTTAGTAGTAAACTTCAATTACATAAAAGTTGAAAGACAAATTTACTCTTAGTTTCAAAATATAATATTAAATATCAATGAAAATAAAATATAGTAACAAATTTTAATATTCACCTATAATATAATACAATGATAAATTTTCTTTTTAGCCCTAAATTTTAAAGAAATTCAACTTTTACTATGTGTTTAGAAAATCAATTGATAATTAAATTTCATAATAATTATTTACAATTTCACATGTGTAGCATGTTTGATTAATTATTATAATTAATAGGTTATACTAGATTTGTTGACAGTCAAGATTATTTACTCAAGCTTGAATATCCATTCAAAATTTGAGAGAGTTTGAATAAATATATAAAAACTAAATTTATAGTGAAAAATTGTAAGCATTAAAAAATGTTGAGATACCAAAAAATAATATAATTTTTATTTAAAATAATAATATGAATGTGTTTAAAATGGGCTTAGAGTTATTTAACGGGCTTGAACAAAATTTTAAGATCATATTTCGAACCTAACAAGCATAAATATATTAATATTATGTTTAAGCGCGACTTGATAGAGTTCAACTCAACTCCTGAACATCTTTAGATTACACTGCATTGAATAGAATTAGAATACTTCAATTACGCTTTTCATTTTCTTTAAAGAATAAGGATTGATAGAATTACTCGAGTAATTAGTCACAATTATTTAAAATATATATAAAAATTTTAAAATTTAAAGATTTAATTATATTCTGCAAAACAAACGTGTTTGTGAAATTAAAATTTCTTATAATTACATTTTAACATTTTTAATTAAATGTAAAATTTTTTCAAAAAACAAAAACTGAAAATAAAAATAAAAAATTAAATTTATCATTTTTCTATTAAAATAATAATAATAATATAAAATCACAAATTCATATCATTTCTTTTCCACTTGTAAATGGTATCCTAATATTTAGACTTGTTGACAATTATTTTACAGTTTCCACAGACTTATCTGATAATCGGTTTGCTTCGCACGCATCCAAGGCAAAGAGTGGATCTGAATCTATCTTTGAACTATTTATAGGGTGCTTATAAGATAGTAGGCTAGACCTAGGCGGCCTGGATCGTATGAGAGCACCTCAGTAAGACACGAACTCCACTGCAGTAATTAAGCGAAGAAAGCAAAGAAGAAGAAGAAAAAAAAGTTGGGTCAGTCCCTGCCCTTGTCGACAGATATTTGACAGTTGGCTGGCTCCTGCGGTGGCGCTCTGCTCTCGCAGGCTTAACCAAACTGGAAGCAAGCGAGCAGATCTCTGCACATTTTAAATACCCACCAGAGCAGACATTACCGCGAATTCAATATTCTATCCACCTTCCGTCGAACGTCACTGCGTATGCTTTGGTTTCTCGTCTTTGTTTTGAGCCGGACTCTGGCTCTGCTCTACAGCTAGCTCTAGTAGCTTTGGTGTGGGTTAAATGGATCTACTCAGTGGTGATAATGATCATGTTATATCATCAGTTAGCAGCATCTCATATGGGCATATGGAGCACAAGAACATGATGGTGATGATGGAGAAGAGACAGCTGTTCCTGAGGAGCTACCAGTTCTGCAGGAAGAGGACCCTGACTGAGAGAATCAAGAGATCCTTGGTGGGGGTTAAGAGGGTCATGTGGCGTAGGCTACGGTCTGCCCGTAAACTCAAAAGGTTGGTCTTGTCCAGACTCCGATTTGCCTTCTTGTGTCGCGGGCGGAAGAGGAGATATATTCGTCTCAAGAACAATCATTTCAAATCATGCTTATGGTAGACCAAGAGCAGGACTTGCTGTCATTTCAAATCTGTAGTTTTACTATTATAATTTGAATTAAATTTATTACAGTTTCCAATTTTATATTTGTGATTTGATCTGTCGTGGTGCAAAGCAATGCAATGCAATTTGCTTCTCTTCTCTCCGAGACAGGGGAGAAGATGAGAACAGGCATTGAAAAAAAGTCAAAAGTTTGAAGGGAAAGGCAAATGAGAAAGTCCACTGCCCACCGGGGAAGCGTGTCTTGCATGACATTCACTTCAACTTTTTGAAGAAGCAGCACAAGGTGTTGGAAAAAAGAGATGCCGCCATCATTTTCTCTCTCTCTCTCTTTTAACTTTCAACGTGAATGGATTTGACATGCATATCGCATTCTGGTATCATCGTTATTCACGGCCATGAGAGCAACAAAATCAACACTTTGTCCGCCGTATACACCATAAATAGCATGGTGAGTACAGGTACTAAGCCAGTAGAGGTGGGGTGGAAGGCACCACCCTAAACTCTACAAATTCAATCATCTCAACTCTTCCTCATCTTTGTTTCCTTTTATTACCAAAAAAAGAAATGATTCTTTTCTCGACGGCCAGCCGTAGGCCCTCCACTCTATCTCCCTTCTTTCCTTTCCTTTGTATATCCAACCACCCAAGCCGAAATTCCGTGAATATGTATAGATAACTTCGAATTTTGTACACTTGTGTAGTTTTTATTGGTTAAATTATATCAACGGTCACTAAATTATTAGTAAATTTATGTTTTTGGTCATTCAATTTAGAAAATTTACAAAATGATCACCGAACTATTTGAAAATTCTCATTTACATCATTGGGCTATAAAAATTGTTGTTGTATGTTCTTTTCTGTTCGTACCACCTGTACCAATCAAAAGCTCTTCTTCTTTTTCCCTTTTACATTTCAATTTTTTTTCATAAAATAACTTTGGATGTTAAGAATCTGCGAATCAAAATTCAAATAATTTTATTTTTTGAATTTCAACACCGACTGTCAGATTGACTTGAATCTAGGGTATGTTTTTCTACTTGTCGATGGATATTATTCCACCATACCAATCGTCGAATCGTTGCTTGGACATCGCTCGTCGGACTTTTTTTCTTTTTTTTTTTTAAATTAATAGCCCAATGAATTAAATAAAAACTTTTGAATAGTTCAGTGACTTAAATGAAAACTTTCTGATAGTTCAGTCATCATTTTTTTAACATTTTGAAGTTGAATGACCAAAACGTAAAATTATTAATAGTTTAGTGGCCTTGGGTATACTTTACCCTTTTTTATAATATTAGTTTTTGTTTAAAATCATTAATGAATTAAAAAAGTAATGCAATTACAAAATATTTAACTAATTTAAAATTGGTTATGTCAATGTTATTTAATCTTTAAAATATTTAGAATTAAAAAATACAAATAAAAAAGCATCATGGTTTGAATATTAATATTATTTTTCAATTATTTAAATAATGTTATTAATAAAATTTATAGGTTATTTCTTGTACATAACGTTAAATTAATTAGTTTTAATATTAAAATTTTTAATATTCTATATTAATCTTTTCTCTATTTTAATAAATAAATGTAATTAAATCTTAATATATTTAAAAAAAAAAACATAAATTTAATAAATGACTAACGGCACGTAAGTATATAAATTCTTAATGAACTCACTTGACAAGCACTATACTTATCTTGCTAGGATGACCTACAAATGCATGGCTCAACAAGCTTCAAAGTACATGTCAACTAAAACACAAGATATTCAAGCTTGAAAACATACATAATATTCATAGCACATAGTTCATTTCATTAAAACATTCAAGGTTGTTTCACATAAGTTGTTCATGCATTCCAAATCATACATTCATTTCATAATTTATTCCACATATCATTTCATAGTTTATTTTGTAGTTATTCTTCGAATTACGCTCGATATAATCTCAGGAAAACAGACCTAAATGCTTAGCTATAAGACCTCGTATCACATCCCTCCAAACACAATCATAAAGCACCTAAGTGCTAAGCCCAAAGGCATCAAAGTCTGCATGTAATTGTATAGCCCCGAGGCAACGGAAAGTGCACATCATATGTGCAAGCCCGAAGGTGACAAAGCTCCAACTAAAATAGCACTAAAAACCTATTCTTTAGTGGCGTACCAATTGTGTCCTACTTATCTACTAAGTTACTGAGGCTTAAGATCAAGTAAATTCCAAAATTCTCATTTGCATAAGTTCCCAAGGAGCAACACCTATCAATAAATAAATAAAAAAATTTAACATGGAAAGGGGTCATTAGACCACTCATAAACTTTAATATTACATAATTTTGCATAAGTTTAATATTTCAATTAAGGTATCATGAAAACACGTAGTAATAACCATCACATAATCTTAACACTTTGTCTCATATTCAAATCTGAATGCATCATGACATGTTTGTTTAACACATTAAGGCCCTCCACTAACTTAATAAAAATTGTGTTTTGATTGCTTTCAAGGGCTTTGGTTAATCAAATTCTAGATACATTGCAATTTGATCCTTAGTAACTAATAAACCATCTAACTAATTTCTTAATGATTCTTGTTGCTAATTCTAGATATGTCTTGTAAACTTCTCGGGTTTAATATTTTCGTACTGATCGATTTAAAAAATTCGATGTCATTATTTTGATTCGATATTTTTATGTGTTTCTCGTTGTTGTATTTAATTAATAAATAGTTCACATTTAGCCAACACCCTTACTTGAAATTTTATTTGCTTCATCATTAATACAATGTGAATTTGACATTAAAAAATTTGGGATGTTATATTCAACCCAAAATATTGTCTTTAGATTTTTTTTTATTACCCAAATCATGTCTTCAAAACAAAAGCAATAAACAAACGAATTTTCAATCCAAACCCTGTTTTAAATTAAGGTTTTATCCCAAACTAAATTTGTTAGCTTTTCACTTTGGCTTCAAAGTATTGTTTTTTAGTGAATTACAGTAACAGGTCAAAGCTCGAATAACAAACGTGATTAACATAACTCGCGGTAAACACCCTTAATCATCAGTCTATTACATGGAGTTCAACTTGAACGTATTCTTTAAATCATATTAGAATATATATAATTATAATTTTTTTATATTTAAAGTATAATATTAGGACCTTTGCTCTTTTAGAAAATTAATTTTTAATATAGTTTAAGTTTATATATTCTATATGTCACAATATGAACAAATTTGAATATCATATAATTGTTTATTTTGTATTTTAGATATAACCACAACTCTTTGCATTTTTTTTTTTTTTCTATTTCATAAAATAAAGAACACAACATATTAAACTTGGTTGAATCTATTTTTTAGGTGCCAATTTGACCTTGATTCTCCCAACCTCTCTAGGATGAATATGGAATGCCTTGCTCAATACATCATTTGGAACTGCTGGTGAGGCTGCAAATAGGGTGTTAGCAATGGACTGTGTTCCTGAAAACTGGCTATTGAAGGCGGTAATAGCAGATGCAGGTGTCCTCCCAACATTCTTTTGGTAATGCAGCAATCCTTTAGGGAACACAAATATTTCTCCCTTCTTCACACGTTTTGATATCAACACATTGGATGTAGTCAAGAAGCCGACCTCTAATTCTCCTTCCAACACGAATGCAATCTCTGATGCTCGTGGGTGGGTGTGGGGAGGGTTGACCCCACCCACGGCGTAATCAATACGGGACATGGAGACACCAAGGGTGTTCAGACCTGGGATTTTTTCCACATGAGCCAGCGTAACAACCGATCCCAAAGTGTTGTTAGGGAAGGTTGGTTTGGCCAGGCCGGCAAAGAAGAAGTCATTCGGTCCTACAGTTGAGGGGTGCTTGCAGGGGAACCCATTCAATTTTATTCCTGTTTACAATGAAACATAACACCTATTACACATACAAAGTATATGATAGAAAAAAAAGACACTTAGGCAAAAGAGGAATGGGTATAGGATATAAGAAAGTGAGATGATACCAGAAGGAAGATCGGCAACACATACGTCCTGAAGCATGTCAGGATCAGCACGAGAGGCGCCCAACACTAAAGCAAGAGTTGCAATAAAAAGCGCTGGGAAAGCCCTCATGATTGATTGTTGTTGTTCTTGTTATTGAATTAGAAAAAAGATGCAAAGAGATGGTGAATTGGAAAGAGTTAAGGAAGGGACTATAAAGAAGGATTAGAAGATGAATGGATGGAGGAGAGGAAAAGTAGGGAATGAAATTTACGATGACTGGTTTTAATTAAGATCGAGATAGTTGCTTTTGGCAATGGAACAACACCCAAGAAGCCTTTCTTTTACCATTTCTGATGCTACATATAGTAGGGTTAGTTACATATATAATTTGGAAATAATGTTGTAACTGTATATAAATAGAATGACTAAGAAATTGGTGATATTAGGGTTTCAAGGCATAAGGAATAATTGGTAATTGTTAAGAATAATTCCACTACGAAATCACATGATACAATTCAATCTATTGTAATTTTCACTAACACTTGAATGTTCCTCTTCTAAAGAATTGACTAACGTAATCACTCTCTCAATGTAACTCCTAAAATTTTTTATGTCGAAATTTGCATTGTCTCAATGATTGTGCGGAATAAATTCTCGAATACGAGTGTCAATTTTAACATAATTAAATATGATATTTAGAAAATTACAGAAATTCCAATTGAATTTCGAATTTTATTATATGGCCTATGGAGGAGATTGTGAAGATTAGTAAATGGATAAGTTTAATGTAAGAGTAAGGAAAATGTGCTATGAGAATTCAGGACTTGAGAAGGAATTATGCCATAGATTAAGGTGTAGTTAAACCACGAACTTATTGAAGTTAGTGAGCACCCTTGGATTGCCATTAATCTTCCCAACCTTAAATCTCAGCCGTGTGATGCTTTGATTAATATTATATATATATATATATGAAAGTTGGTGGATGAACATGATTTTCCACATAGTTCAGATGAGTCCTATTAAGCTTATGTTAAATCTGTTCAATATAGTTGACATGCTATAAGGTTTAGTAATACTGCAGTATTTGTTATAAGATTTTCCACGTGATTTTTGGTTTTTGGAATTTTTGATAAAATTTTTCTCAGTTTTTAAGATTAAATTTAATCTAAAGCTCAACAAATTAAACTCTTACGCTGAAAATTATTTACCTTTTTTCATCAATTATATTTTTATTTAAATTTTGAAATATTAAAAATTATACCATATTTTCATATCTCAAATTACCAATGCAGCTATTATATTGGAATGGTGCTGTTCTGATATGCATGGATGTTTAGCGCACAACTCAAATCTGCAAAGCTGTAAGTTTCACCACATTTTCTCCAATTTCCTCAATTAAGCCTTTCATTAACATTCATCCTGCCCATATCCTACATTCTTACAATGATTTAGTCAAAGCTCACCTTCTGGCACGTGTTAGATTGTCTACACTCAACCATTTTCCCCTTGAACCCTCTGAGGTAAACTACAAATGATCAAAGGAGTTTGCTGACAAACACATGTCACAAACTGGAAAGAAGACAATGTTGATCCAATCTCAGCTTTGTTACACTAATCAATCACTGAATATATAGAGCTCTAAGCCTACGAAGAGTTATGGTTCTCAGACATTTAACCACCAAAAGTATCAAGTAAACAACCAGATAAAAGTGAACACGGCAGGAGGTTTCTTGTACTAGACTCACTTTCCTATCGTTAACAGTACTAACATATTAATGATGATAAGAACAACAGTAATTGCACAATGTGCATTTCCTGGATGTTCAACAAATAGAGATGAGCACAGATTTGCTATTAGGTTCACCACGATTTGCAGCTTCATATGCCATAGCAGACACCTGTAGAAAATACCATGGAGTGCTTGAAATGCAAACACGGTGGTGCCATGCTGCTGAAACCGTTGGGCCTGGAACACATACTGACTTGTGGAGAGAATATCTTGGAGTTGAACATCGATTTGGGAAGTTGAAGCATGGACTTGGTTGCCTGTCAACTAGTGCTACTGAGAAATTATGTAAACCAACAAGTCTAGCCTAGATTAGAGCAACTATCAGAGAATGTATTCCCTTTCACACTTCTTCCTTTCTAAATTATAGAGGAAGATCATCTAAAACCAAATATATTTCTCAAACTTAACAAAAACATAAACATTGCATACTTGTATGTGACTAAAATTTATTATAAATGACTGTGTTTCAACTAAGGCAATAACCATTTAAGGTAGCACCAAAAATAAACCATTAAATCCAATTTAAAAGAAAAATAATTACATGCTGCATGAAACACAAGGGTCAAAATGCTTAGTGGAGTTGTACCTTCGTTTTAATTGGTATGGATGTGTTAGCAACTGACTTAGAAAATGACTCTAACCTGGACAGAGAAAGATATAAGACATAGTAAGTGATAACACAGAAACTTATAATATCATTTTAACAGAGCATTATTTTTATGTAGCTAAGCATTACTGACCGGCCCTGCGATGACTTGTTCTTGGCTGCTTTAATTTTTTCTATTGCCTAGTGAACATAAAAAACAGAAATAGATAGTTTAATCGTTTTAATAATTCAACAAAAAGTATCATAATATTGGAGTTAATGAGAGAGCTCATACCTTTTTCACTCTGTCACTATTGAACCCATTTTCAGTCACCAGAAAGGTAATCAACCCCTATAATATCGACAAAATAACACAGGTCTGTTAATCTTGCCAGATAGTTGTACACCTCTTAGAAAAATATATGTGAATAGGATAAGGAATTACAAACCTCATCATCTGGAGCACTCCACTTCATCTCAGATTGCTCAATATTGGTGCAGACTAATGGTTCTTTCAAAAGATATCGAGCCCCCTGATATGGCCAATCATCAGGAATTGGGTACCTGAATAGAAGTTGTTTTTATTAATATTAGTTACTTTACGCAGAAATAGGTATAGATCATTTCGCACCACACATAAACAGTTCAGACCTCTCTCTGTTTATGTTCTGAAGTATATGCTCTATAGAACCTTGTTGACGAATTAGCTTCAACGCTGTTTGTCCCCCAATACCTGAGCACAGCTTGAGAATGACATCATATACCAACTACATAACCCAACTTTTAGGTGGATCAAGCAACATAAAGGTCAGACACTCTAAAACAATCCCAGCTTACCACGAATGCTCTCACAATAATCACATCCAGAAAGGATGCACAAGTCAATGAATTGATCCATGGAGAGATTCAGCTCCTCTAAAACCTAGCACATATACCATCAAAACAGAAACTCAATTCAACAAACTACATCAGTGTGTAATGCTCAAACTACCTTTCCAACTTCAAACTCCAAGACCGGAACTTTTCTTGTGCCAGGGCCCATTAAATGGCGAAGAAATCTAGGAGCTCCAAAGGTTAAAGAATCCATATCCTCGGAAGCAACAGCGTAAACCTGATAAATATGAAATGGTTCAACTACTAAAGCCATATAGAATACTAGATCATACAAAACAAACGCTATGAAAGAACCGAAATTTAAAACAAGCTGCTTTTTAAAATGTTACTAGAAACAATTTTGAACGTTTTCAATCTCATAAAGACAAAATTATCACGATCTACTAGATACTTGCCTTTCCTGATTTGCAAAGTGCGGCACATTGGGCCTCTGCTTCTGAAGGAGCCTATGGAAACTAAAACATGAGTCCCTGGATTCAATTTAGCTTCCCACACTAAACTCTGAAAACCAAAACATCATACCTAAAATGATGAAAACTCACCTCAATCACAGGCACCCCCATAAGTCTTAATAGCCGTTTGCAGTCGTCATTGTGCTGCTTTGTGACCTGGAAAGATAGTGAGCAAATAATCCAACACCAATTTTAGGCACATTTTTATTTTGATCATTTCTATTTCTATCATGACTAAACATTCAGAAATAGGTGCTAAGTAAAACAGTAGGTTCTCTTATCTAGTATTGAGAGCTGAAGGATGACAAAAAGAACTCACTTTTACGGTCCGTTTGATGAACTTTTCAATGTCGGCCTTATTGCCAGTCTAACAATATAATAATAGAAGCTTGATTTTAAGTGGTGGTGAAACAATTGAAGGGAACTTTATTAATCAGTCTGTGAACAACGAAGGAAAGGTACCTCCATGGCTTGATACAAATCCTGAGTAGCATTTGCCCTCTTCGAGTAACTACATGGAAAATTTAGTAGACAGAGTAGCAATGAAAGACTCATCAAATTCCAGCAATTTTGAAGTGAAAAGTAAGAAGAAGATTCTGTACGTATTGCAGAAAAGTACCGTGTTTCTAGCACTTTTTTCTTCAAGTCAGGTGGATGTCCATCAAAAACGTAGCTGAAAGGAGATGCTCCAAATTAGTAATAGTTGAAAACTAACTTCCGAAGAAATTGAAAAAAAAAAGGGTAAAGACACGCATTACATAGGTTCCATTCCGGCTTCAAGAAGGCGAATTGTGCGAGTAAACATGCCTTGCAGATGACTGAGGATTAAGCCAGTAAAACCAACGTCAACAATTGAAAACAAAAATGCAATTACAAAAGAAAGGTGATACATAAGAATCTGCTAAAGATAATTCTGTATAGAAATAAAGAGGGTTAATGATTGGAGAATAAATATAGTAAAAAAAAAAACCTGGTAACTTCACCAGCCTCATTAGTGAGCATTTCAGTGCCCCTACGGCCGACCACTATCTGCACTCATCCCATAACAAAATAGAGCCTTTTTTACATTATTAGCTAAGCTTAGCCCCCAAATGGTTATGATAGTGAAGCTTATATCTTTTTTTTTTTAAGGAGGAAAGAGCAAGGGAATGATATACGGACGAGGAACTGGTAAATGCTCATGCTGGCATCGATGGCAATCTTGCGACCGATATAGCTTTCCAATTTCTGTTCCTTCATTGCATTTGGTGCATTGTCTGCTAGAAGCTTCGTTAAACCCTAACATCAAAATGAATCCGAAAATCTACATCAATATTCAAATAAAGGAAACCCCCTAATGTTCCTTTTCCTGAGTAACGCTTAAGAAAAAAAAAAACCCACCTTAATGCCCATTGTTGGTAGAGATTAGAGGAAGAAAAAGAAAGGAAGAGATGCAGCGGTGCCTGCAGCTGCAGCAAGGGTGTAGGTTTTGTTTAAGGTATATTTGTAATCTTTTGTTCAATATATTTGATTATGGTATCAAAGTTATTTTCTCTTTTCTTTTTTTATTAAAATAAGTATAAAAAAATAATACTTCAAAAAAATACATGATTAATATAAAAAATATATTATATTATTTCGATTAATTTACTCGATTCCGGACTGAATTAATCGGTAACTGAAATTTTTAAAAATCATCAATCGACCTCCAATCAAACTATATTCAACCATCGATCGATTAACCGAATTAGATTGATTTGGTCAGTTAATGCGATTTTAACCGAACTTTGAACATCCTTATATAGAGTTACTCATGGACCGAGTCATTTGTCCAAGTCCGAAAATTCATTGGAAAAATAAAAGAGTTTAAACAAAATACGAGAACCAAAAAAAGACTTGGATAAAATTTAAGTCCCATTTTTTACATGAGATGGACTTTGGGCAAGAATTTTTTTTTTATCCGAACTTGGTTTGACCTGAATATATCATGTTATAAAAAATGTTATATTAATTATATATATGTTAAATAATTATTATATATTTATATTTATATTAAATCATTAATCCAATAACAATAAAACTCATTATCCAAACCTTAAAAAACACTTATCTAACTAAATACCTCTACCCAAAATATAAAATATAAAAAATTATATTTAATACAATAAAATATTTATTATATTTTTTTGTATTTTAATATAATAAAACATTTATTATGTTTCTGGTAATGTTTTTTTAACATAAATGTATTTTAATGTGTTAGAAAATTTTTATTTTAATGTTTTTTGCACATTTAGTGTATTTTATTTTTTTTTTAAATTATCTTTTAATAAAAACTAATCTATAAAAGTCAAATATGACAAATCAAATCAAGTCAAGCTCAAGTTTATTTTTCTTAAATTTGGTTGGATTTAGCTTGTTTTTTAAATTGGCTTGAAAATTTTGTGTAAATACCTTACATGACCCTGACTTGCACCCTGCCCGACTACGACCATTAGCATCTCTACTAGTATTGTAGTTCAAAGAAATTTATAAGGTGTTTCTGTAGAAGAGATTCAACAAACGGATGTTTCAATCTCTGCATCTGACAATGAATCTGCTAATGTGGCTCACCCCACTTCTTTTGTCTTGCAAACAATCAACCACATTTTCCAATAAAATTATTACAATTCGGTTGGATATAGGGGAAAACTAGAAAAAAATTTTAGGGATCAAAATTAAATTATAGTTTTTATGATAGTAAAAATGTAATTTTATCATTTTAATAACATCTATTTTTATGACTTTTAAAGGATTTAATCAATTTTTTATATTTTTAGGGGGTTGAAGTGCAATTTTACCTTTACTAATTTAAAATCTTAAAAAAACTTGACCGGTCCTACCCCTGGTTGGATGAAACACATTATATAAGGCGGGACGACAGGTACATTTCACCACAGCGAGTGTTTGCGCTAGTATGTTGATGGATCTTGTTTTTAAGTTCAATAGAAAACGGAAATAAAGTTAGAAATCTTGAACTCTTGGGTTTTAGGCAGCAAGATGGCTACTTGCCTTTTCAAGTATTTCATTCTTACCTGCTTTAATTCGGTGTAACACTGCTGGTGAGATTTGGAATAAGTTGCAGCACATGTTCTATGTTTTTTCACCCACCTCGGTCTGTATGCTAAAATCCTAAAATCCATGAAGAAAGGTACCTCCACTAATCACGCAGGGGTGAAGCTAAATTTTTTGTTTTTTAAGGAGTGGAAAATTAATTTTTAATTTTTAATAATCTATTAATTTTATAATTTTTAAAAGATTAAATCGAATTTTTATATTTTCAAGAGATAAAAGTGCAAATTTATTTTCACTAATTTAAATTTTTAAAAATTTCTAAATGACCTAGATAATAATTTTTTTTTATTTTAGGGGGACCGGAACAAAGTTGTGTTCAGTCTTTAAGCCACCATTTAGGTCACACCTTATGCAATAGAGGAAGGGGTCATGCATGCTTGAGGGGTTTTAGGCCACCATTTCGGTTATGCAGGAAGATGGGGCACTTGGTTAGCAAGTTTTATTATCGATTTCATCCATCTTACTCCCGTGTTTCAAGGGATGACTGTTAACTACAATATCAATGCCGATCATTGTGCATTTGATTTTGGGGCTCAACAACAAGTTCAATAGAGTAATTATTGTTAGAAAAATAAATAATAAAGACCGAAACAAGAAAAATAAAATGAAGTTTGTAAGATGTGATGGTTTTGAGGTGCGTACAATATTTTTTTAAAGGTTTTTATATGCCTTCAAGATACAACAAAACCCTCAATACTATAAGTAGAAAAGTGAAAATGACTAGCAAAAAAGTCTTTTATATAAATATTTATCGTGAATTTTCTTATAATGTGTAAATATACACAATCGCTAATAAGTAATATAATAGTGAATACTAAAACTATCGTCTCCATGGAAATTGATTTTAAAACATAAATTACAAAAATTAATAAATGGCAATTTAGAAAGTAAATACAAATTTGATTAAATGTATAGAAATATTCAAAGGAATTTAACAACAGTAACACAAATTGATAATGTTGAAATGGTGAGCCAAAAATTTAAACGAACGCGCGACTCCTATTTACAGGTTTTTCTTAATTTTTTTTTTTTTTTTTTTGTTTTTCAAAATGATTCTTATTTGATATTAAGTTGGTTTTAAGTTTTCGTAAGTTTGATATTAACTCAAAATTAATTGAATTACATGTTAAAATTGATTATATATATGATATGTTGATAATTATTTAAAATATTTAGATGTATGTTTAGTAAGTTTATATTTTTATTTTTTATAAAATATTAATTTTTAGGTTATTATTATTTTAAATATATATAAAATATAAACTTATAAATTTATAAAAATATATACAATTATGTACAATTAAAATTATATAAAAACCCACAATATTTTGAAAAATATGTAATATAAAATATAAATTTATAAAAAAATTATAAAAGAACTTAAAATTTATAATATATATATATATAAAAGAACTAAAAAGCATGTTTACAATAAATCTGGATAGGAGATTGTCTAGATACATTTGGACAACCATTAGCTTAGGTTGATTCTTGATGTAAATTTTTTATATTTTTTTATTAAGCTACATATATTTAAAAAATTAAAATTTTATATATTTTTAATTTCAAAATAGTAATAATATAAATAATTATATTTTATAAAAACGTAAGAATATATAAGCTCACAAAAAATAAATTTAGAATCAAAGGTAAAGTCAAAAAAATTTTTTAAGAGAGTCAAAATTAAATTATAATTTTTATAATAATAAAAATATAATTTTTAAAAGATTAAATCAAAATTTTATTCTTTCTAGAGAGGGTTAAAATGTAATGTTATTTTTACTAATTTAAAATTTAAAAAAATTTAAAGGGCCTAAATGAAAAAAAAATTCATTTTAGGAGGATTAAGGTCCTTACCAACCTTTATATTTGCCCTTGTCTAGAATGCATCTAGATAACCATTTATTTAAATTCAGTCTCGATATGAAAAATTTATATTTTATATTAATTTATATCATTTTAAAGATTTATTATTTTTTAAATTTATATCTATCACGTCACACACTAAGAGACCGTTACATATCACCAATTGAATTGAGATGATAAAATATAATTTAAGTAAAAAAAAAAAAAGAACCAACGAATTTAAGAAGCAAACTATTGTTTTTTAGGGTGGTTGAGTTTTTTATTGGCGTGAATCATTAATAATAGAGTAAGGGTAAAGGGCATTTGGACAGGCAATTTGGCATAACGGATTGGGATGTGAAATCTCACCTCCTAAAGCTGCATGCACATCACGAGATGCACCCCACCTTCACTTGCGATCCACAATTAGTTACCTGCACCCCATCCAAACTTTTGAAAATGAAATCTCAACAAAATTCCAATAAAATAATACTCCCATAATTACATTCTTCACTATTCTACCCTTTATTAATTAGGGATTTAACTGAGCTTGAACATTGTTAAGTTTGAATTTAAGTTCAGATAAACATGTATTTTTAAGTTTGAGTTCGGCTTGAGATATAATTGAGTTATTCGAGTTTGATTAAGTTAATTTATCAATTATTGTACTCAATTTTGAACTCGAATTCAAACTTGAGCTCGACTCGGTAATTGAGCTTAGGGTTAATAATATATATATGTATATATATATATATATTAAGGATAATAACATAATTTAATAATATAAAATTATGAAAAGCTCGATAAAACTCGCAAACTATTTAAATCAAAATTATTAAATTAAAATTCGATTCTATCAATAGTTTAAATAATTTGAACTTAAAATTAATTCGATAATTATCAAATCAAATTTAATTTTTTTTTAAATAAAACTTAAATAAAGAGAAATGTTGTGTCATGCTTAAATAGTGTGCCGTGCCTTGGCATGCTCACATCAATTAATGCCTAAATTATATTCTCCACGTACTAAATTAAAAGAGGGTTACATAGTTAACTAAGCAGGTTTAGTGCAAGCATCGATAGTCATAATTAAGGTGAATATTCGATCGAATCGAATTAAGTTAAAAAATTTCGAGTTAATTGAGTTGAAGAATCCTAATTTAATAATCAAATTCAATTTGAATTTCTTTTCAATCAAATCGAATCAAGTCGAGTTAACAAATCTTATTTTTTAAACTCAATGTTGCGTTTACATGGATCGATTATTTAGCTAATAGACTTAGTACAAGATTATTTAACTACTTAAACAATATAATAGTTTTGTTTTTCAACTTAATGAGTAAATGTTTATCAAAACAACATAGTTTTGCTTTTTAACGTAATGGTTTTGACTTTTAATTTTAGAAAAGATAAACCTTTATCAAAACAACACAGTTGTACATTTTCTTATTCGGTTTTTCGGATAACTCGAATTGTGTAATTCATATCCGAGTTAAACCAAAAAACCATTTTTAATTCGAGTTGATCCGAATAACTTGATTAACTCAAATAACTCAAACTATTTAATTCAATATTTAAATTTTTTATTTAAAACAAATTTTACTCGTCCCTAATCATGATCACGAAGCAGAGCAGACAGGATTGAAGAAAACCCATAAAATTTAATATGATCCTAAAAACAAAAGCAACTCTGAATAATCACGGTCTGCGACTGACCCCGTCCAAATCCAATGCTATGCAGCCCCCATTGATATAATCACCAACCACAACTCCCTAATCTGCATCTTTTGCTTTTGTTATTAATGATGTTAGAAGAATACTAACCAATCAAAACGTGTCACGTGATTGATGAGATCGTTGATCAATGACATAGTATTAATATTTGTCGATGTTGGTTGTATAATTTTGTATAATTATGAATTTAATTATATCTTTTATTTTTTAGTTAAATTTAGCCATTAATTTCTTTAAAGTATCAAATCTTTTTATTTAATTAAAATATTTATTAAAAAACATTAATTTTTTAATGAAATTAATGTGGTAATTTTTGTGGCAGTTCACATACACTTCATATTGACACGACACTTTGATCTTTTATTACGTCAACAAATAATTCAAAAATAAATTAAAATTAAAAAATATATAAAAATTCATAAAATTTTAAAAAATTAACATGGAATATACGCGAATTGTCATACAGACTACTATATTTAAAAATTTAATATTTTTGTTAAAAAATCAATTCGATTATTTTTTAAAAAGTTGATGATTAAATTCGACTATTTTTTTGAAGGTTAGAGAAACAAATTTAATTAGTTTTAAATGAATAAGTTAAAAAAAATTTATTTAATTTGAGATTATGCATATAAGTTTTTTAGGTTAAAAGAGGTATGAGGTGGAGTATATAATTACATAAAATTATTAAAACAGAGAATTCTCAAATTCTTTAGTTCTAAGGTAGCATTAAAACATTTGATTTTTAATTTTCATTAAAACATTTGAGATTATGCATTTAATTTTTTAGCTTACCGTCTTTAAAAGCAAGTTATCGAAACCATTGTTTTCCCACAAAAGCCAACAGCTTTTGCTTTTTGGGACTAACTTTTATTATTTTTTCGCTTATTTAATTTTTTTTTATATATTTTTATAACTTAAATAACTTTTATTAATTTTTTAAATAAAAATATTGTTTTTAAATAATGTTTACAATTTTTAATAATTTTTATTAACTTTTTGTTAGCTCAAATATTCAAATCGAGATTGTTAATAGGGGTGAATTGATTTTTAATTTTTTTTTTTTTGGATGTTAGAGAGAAAAGATAGAAAAATGAACACAAGAATTTAAAGTGGTTCGGTCCAATTACCTACTCCACTATCTTAACTTTTAATTTGTAACGATTTTTTCAAATTCACTAATTTGATAACCTTTGAGGACAAGATTTAACATTACAAACTCATTTAAAATTTTTATTCCAAACCTTAAGACAGAAACCCTCTCAAAGAAAATAATAAAAAAATAATTATCGCAAGATTAGGATATTTGCCAATTAAGCATAAATATGAAGAAAATACTTTAACTGATAGAAAATATAATGAATGCTTACGAGTGTTTACAAGAATAAGATAAAAAATTGAAGCACAAAGTGATTGGTAATAGATTTTTTTATGTATATTTAAGCATTTGATCAATTGTAATCTCACTTGTTATGGTAGAACCTTTAGAGGCTGATATTTATACCATCTAATTGTTGAGGAATTGAATAGAGTTGTTGGGAATGAAAATATCATATCATTAAATTCATGTGCAATAAAAAGTATTAATTTTTTTCTACTGAGTATCGATACAAGTAACATTTAATGCCTAATTCAGTGATCGTTAAAATTAGCATACAACAATACCAAAAAAGGATTTATCGATACTTGATAAAATGTATCGATATATTTTTAATGAGTATCAATATTTTTTGTCATTATTTGAAAAATCATGGAAGTAGAATGCAAAAGTTGTATCGATAAAAAAGATGTTATCAATAAAATTAAATATATATATAAATATCGATATATTTAGAAAAGTATCTATACTTCTTGTTTTTATTCAATTTTTTATTCAAGTCAATGAGTAATTTTGGTATCGATAAAAAGCATATGAGTATTGATACTTTTTGTAGGGGGCAATTTTTTAATTGATTTAAAAAAGTATCTATACTTTTTGTAGGGGGAAATCTTTTAATTTTTATATTTTTTTTAGTGAATTACAAACAGCGATTAATGAGACTCGAACACAAATAACACTTGAGACGGTGAATACTCTTAACCATCGTATCAGTATATAGGGTTGAAATAATTTTTATATTTTGAAGTTTATAAATACTTTGTACAACAATAAATTTTATTGTAAAACACTTTTGTTTGTTATAATTTAAATTCTTTATAATTTTAAATATTTTAAATAAAATTACAGTTTTTATTTATTTATTTTAAAAACAAAAACTTTGCCTGGTCAACTTGAAGAATATGAAGTAACAGGGTTAATGGCCGGTGAATGGCGAATCAACGCCCGGTCTAGCACACCGTGCAACGGGCTTCATCACTTAAATCATCACCTCTAGTCCACTTAGAGTCTACAAACAGTCAAATACTTGTCCATTCCATTTGGCATTTCCAATTTTCCATACATGCATCTCCCTTGTAAACTCCAAACCCCCTGCGCTGCAAATACCCTCTTCCTCTTCTTTGCATTTTGCGTCTCTTCAATTCCCAAATCTACTCACCACCTTCATTACCTCCTCCATTTAGAAGGATCAACATTTCCTAATACTATCTGCACAGTATGCAAGCCGTTAATTACGTACTAAAATTGACCTCCTCTACTGTCTGTCTTGCATAAAACTTCACATAGGCAGCCCGCAGCTGCAACCTGCAAGATTCAAGCTTTGGCCTTTTTTTTTTTTTTTCTGAATTTCTCTCTCGAGATCTTGAGAGCAGAGGAAAACAATGATGAAGCTCTCTTGGGTTTGGATTGTTATAGCAATTGCTTTTCTTCAACTAGTTACTGGATTCTTAGATTTTAATGAAACAGAGCTATCTCTTATTGAGGCTTACGACTATGGGGTCTCCAAACTCAATTACAGTCCTCTCATGGTTGGACTGACTCTTATTACAAATGCTGGCGCTAAAGGAGCAGGTACATTTCCATATAACTCGTTCCCCTCCCACTCTTATTTCTACTCATTCTTTACATTTTACTTCCCTGTTCAGATTGCTGGATTTAGATTTTTTTTTTTTTAACAATATTGGGTTTCATGAAAATGACAGTAATTTAAGTATCATCATGGCTTTGTGTATCAGCTTTCGGTCATTCTCTTAAGTGAAGTTTGCATCTGCTTCATTTCCTTCACATCAATTTCTCTTCCCTGTATATTTGTTGTGGCTTCAATTCTACTTTACCAAAATGTTAAAAAAAACTCTTTCTGAAAATTAATAAGAAAGAACACCTTCAGCTTCATACATAATCTTTTTCTGGGAATCAATGTAACTGTCATAAGTTACCTGCTTATGTCTTTCGATCATGCAGTCTGCCTGGATGGAACATTGCCTGGTTATCATTGGCATCGTGGATACGGATCAGGCGCAGGCAGCTGGCTCATTCAGTTAGAGGTCTGTCTGTGAGAAATTATGGACACAGAAGCTCATATTCCAACTTAGCTATTCTAGGATATTATTAAAATATCCGAGGTCTTGAGCTATAAATGACTGATAAATTCTGAAAAAGTTATATGCATCTAGGTCCAGTTGATCCTTTAAGATAAGAAGTCTGGACTCTGGATGCATGCTGACTTCAGTTTGCCAATCATGTTGTGGCAGGGAGGTGGATGGTGCAATAACATTAGAACTTGCGTCTACCGCAAAAAAACACGACGAGGGTCATCTACATACATGGAAAAGCAGATACCTTTCACTGGAATATTGAGTGATAAGGCTGAACAAAATCCTGGTCTCCTCCTAAGCTTTATTCCATGAATAAATTTACCATTCTTGTTCAAACATCTTATCTAATTTCACATTAAGATTGCAGACTTTTTCAATTGGAATAGAGTAAAGCTTCGTTATTGTGATGGTGCCTCTTTTACTGGGGACACAGAAAATAAGGTACAAACCAATTTCTTGCATTTGCTTTCACCCATATAATACCAATTTTGTTTGCTTCACTTCTGGGTGATAGTTATTGTAAGGTTATCTTCGAATTTGTTCTTCTTTATGTGCAAACCATGTGTTAAAAACTAGGCTATTCTGTGTTTAGGCTGCAAAGCTGCAATTTAGGGGCCAACGTATATGGTTAGCTGCAATGGAAGATTTAATGTCGAAAGGAATGCGCAACGCAAAGCAGGTTCTTATTTATCTTAGATTACAACATGTTTCTCAAAAAGATCCACCTATTTCTATATTTTGATAGCTGGAGGTAGAGTATGACAAGCATTAGGCTGTGCTTTGCCAGATTATCATATTTCCTTTTTAGTAACAAGGAACAAATAATTTCAGGCTCTTCTTTCGGGGTGTTCTGCTGGGGGTCTGGCATCAATTCTACACTGTGATGAATTTAGGAACATGTTTCCGAGAACTAGTAAAGTGAAGTGTCTGAGTGATGCTGGTCTATTCCTTGATGCGTATGTATCATTATCCTTTAGGGTCTTGTTTTAAGCCCCAGCAAGACATGTATTGTTCTTTTGTTCTTAATATATTTTCTCTATATCCTCTTTGACTGTAGGGTTGATGTCTCCGGTGGTCGCACACTTAGGAGTTTATACAACGGCGTGGTGGGATTGCAGGTTTGATATTGATATTTGTGTTTTACACACATGCAGGTTTGATATTGATATCCACTTTTATGGCTTCACAGAATTTTGATTATTAAATGCTCGAATCTTCTTGTTCATCACACAGGGTGTGCAACATAACCTGCCACGCATATGCACCGGCCACCATGATCCAACTTCCGTATATCTCTTCTCTTGATTTCTTTCTGACCAATATAATTTGAGTAATTAAGACAAATATATTCTATTGCTCGATCAGTCACTTGACCAAAACTTGCTTCTTTCAGTGCTTCTTTCCTCAAAACCTAATCAGCAACATCCGAACTCCACTGTTTATTCTCAATGCAGCATACGATTCATGGCAGGTAATATCGTTGTCTGTAAACTAGGATATGATCCTATGTGCTTTATTTGAAATCTGCAAGGCATGATTAACAAAATAGATGAATAAATTTGCTCTTTGATATCAGATTCAATCCAGCATAGCTCCACCATCGGCTGATCCACATGGTTATTGGCATGAATGCAGATTGAACCATGCAAAATGTTCTGCATCACAGATCAGGTTCTTACAAGGTGATTTTCTGTGTGAAATTGCTTGAGCTTGATAGACAAATGTTTTTTCAGCTTAAACAAATCTATTTTTCCATGAATCAGGCTTCCGGATCGAGATGCTTAATGCTATCAAAGGGTTCTCACGGTCTAGAGAGAACGGATTGTTTATAAATTCGTGTTTTGCTCACTGCCAAACAGAAAGACAAGACACATGGTTTGCTGCGAATTCCCCTGGAATTAGAAACAAGGTATGTGTATTTCATATCAGATTTCATAATGTGATGAGTTTATAATGGTAATGGTAATGGAGAATGGATACTATGGCAGGCAATTGCAATAGCTGTTGGAGATTGGTATTTTGACAGAGCGGGCGTGAAGGTCATTGACTGTCCGTACCCATGTGACAAGAGTTGCCACAATCTGGTGTTCAAATGAGACAATTACATATGTATGTATAATACATGGTTGCACATATACATATTATTTGAAGCACCCTGCAATTCAAGGAAATGGGGATGCTAAGTCAATAATTAGAGGAAGGTTGGTGAAAAATGCAAATGCAATAAGCAAATCCTTTTGCCATTCAGTATTACTCCCAATCTGCTGAACAAGTTGGACAAAACTTTGGTTTGATGAATGCAGACAAAGATTCAGAATCCCTGTCATGTTTGGGAAATGTATTAATCATGTAATGGCACGGCATGTCATGGCTATTACTTGTGTGATTATCAGTTGATAAATACAGAGTAATGATTATAGCTAGCCTATCATATTCCCAAGATTATGTGTTCATATTTATTTTTAATTTTGATTGCTTTAATATATTTTTTAAAGATAAATTAATCCATTCAATGAATAGAATCATACAATTCAAAGAAAAAAAAGTAAAAAATACTTGTCGTAAATGATGAAAGATAAGTTTTATCAATACAACATTATGACACGTTGATGATTGTTTTTGTCACAATTTCAGCACGACATATTTTGGAGTGATTGCAAAGAATTTAATACGATAAGAAAATCAGTTTCGGATGGTCCAAAGCGACGAGCAAAAATTGATAAAAGAATCGAGTATTTACCAAACTAGAGAGGACAGCAATAAAAATCATCTTTAAAATCACTTGTAAAATTAAAGATTACATGCATGAGCAATATTAAAAAACATGCTATAAGAGCATTCAAAAACTTCTAAAAAATTTATTAAACAATGAAAAACAAACAAAAAAACATATAAGATTTAAGACAATACTGGTTCAAATCAATTTTTGAAATCATTTATTATTCTGAAATACTCTCAAACATATTAAGAAGTTGACAAGTAGTAACCCACTTTCCAAGAAAAACTATCGGTGGTCGGTAGAGTTTTTGCGAACAATAAACACCGTCTTCTATCTATCACAATTTGTAAAGACAATAAAAATACCTACAAAATAGATCTACAAACTAAAAAAAAAAAAGTGTAATAAATGAACAATAACATAATATTTTAATATTTTTCAGGTAATAGATCTACAAAATGTGTAATAAATGAACAATAACATCTTCTATCTATACTAAATATGCCATAATATAACACTTCCTCAGTTCCATTTCACATTTTTCAGGTAATTTTTTTTTTTTTAAATTTTCACTCCAATAATTTTTAATATTTTAATTAATTAAATATTATAAAATATATTTAAAAACTACCTTCAAAATATTAAGTTTACAAAATTTTACCATTAAAAAAAAATGTGGCAAACTGAGTGGGGAGGAAGGAGTATACGATTGATAGCGTAGGAATAAATTGTTGATTATATATCATATCTTTTTGTGATACCAACATATAATTTTTTAAGTTACATCTTTTAAATAAAAAAACTTTATAACTATGTTACCTTGTTATTAGTTTTCCACTTGTGTGCTTTTAAATATTAAAATAATTATTAAATAAAATTATTCATCAACAAAACACGTAATAAATTACTGATAGCATATTAGGAGCTTTAATAATTTTAAAGATAGATAGTTATAAGCTAACAATATATAGTAAACTCTTCCTAGTATAGTAATAAGAGTTTACTATTATTGCATTAGTTGTTATGATGGTTAAGAGTGTTTATTGTCTTAGACGTTATTAAGATTTTATCATCTCCTTATAATTCACCAAAAAAAATAAGTTCGATAAATGAATTTACTTAACAATTAAACCGAGCAACTATTGATTTAAAATCAATCTACCCTCATTCAAATGAATAATTATGATCTCAAAGTTGTACTCAATTAACTTGGATCATCTCTACAGCATGTTCATCTTGAGGAAGTACGGTATTAATCTTGATTTGTTTTACCTTAATGATCAGTAGTTTAATTAGTGGAAAACGACGTCGTCATCCACTATCCTATGATTTAAAATGGTTTAATAACCATTTTGGTCTTTTGGTTAATTATCATATAAGTCCTCAAGCCTTCTGTTAATCAAAATTTTATAGTAATTAGATTTTTATAATTTAGTCCTCAAGCCTTAATTAATTACTTTATAGGCAAAATTATTCGACCGCACTTCAATATATTTTTATTTTAGCTTCGTAAATATTCTTATTTTATATTTAAGGGTTTGATTTATAGAAATGAGTTTCGAAATGACATTTTTCGATGTCACTGAAAGTTTGGTTGTTACAAATTAATTTAATTAAGACAATTATATATATTTAATTATAATATTAACTTAATGGAAATCATCATCATTATCCACTAAGCCATGTTAAATAATGGTTAAATAACCATTTTAGTCCTTTAGATAATTGCTATCTAGGTCTTCAAGTCTTTTCTTAATTAAAACTCAATAGCAATTGGACTTTTACAATTTAGTCACTGAACTTTAATTAACTACTTTTTTTTTTTTTGGCTAAATTACTAAAATCGGGTCATTACAATAACTGTGAAAATGTATATAATCTATTAATTAATTGAAATATGTATTTTTATAAATATAAACAACTTTATAATAGCTAATTGAAAATATATATTTATTTATAAAACTAATTCTAAGTTAATAGTATATAAAATTAATTAATATCATTTCATTATGAAATATTATTTAATTCAGATTTTAAATAATTCACATACAAATACAGGCAAAAAAAAAAATTTTAAGACAGAGAAAAGTTATATATTTTTTTTCTCTTTTGATATTAAGATTTAAACTTTTTAAAATTTATTTATATATTGAATTTTATTTAAATTTCATGTTAATATAATGAAAATTACTTTCATTATATTTTATGAAACTATTATTTTAATTTATCATATTATAATTTAATGATATCATGTGTACAAGACATGACATTAAAACTAATTTTTAGCGTTTTAATAAATATATATCATATACATATAAATATATTTTTATGAAAATGTAAATTTTAGGCAAATATAAATTTTAAATTATTAATTAAATTTCAATAAGTTAATATAATAATTATATTTTATTGTTAAATTTAATTAGAAAAGAATAAAAATATTAAAAATTATTTTAAAATATCAAAATCTTGTACCAATTTGGTATTTTTGTCGTTTATAAATTCATTGTACATAGCTTGAAAGGATATAATAGTTCCTAGGAAGAATGGGGCATTCGGACCATTTAATTAATGTCATCTGGATCACCTTCTTGTCAAGGTATTTGGCTTTCTCCATCAACATCTGCCAGTTCCCATGAGAAGAAGTTTCTGTTGCTATGCAATTCCATACTGTTGCTGCCTTAACAATTCTGCTCCCCGTTGGCATGTGGATAAGAATTGGCGCAAGGAAGACTATCTGAAACTTAACACCTTACAGCTTGACATGGTTGGAAGAACAGTTTGTGTCGATCTTTGACATGGCAAGGATTAGCTCACTGTGTTTTGTCGCTCAAAGAAAACAATAAACTGACAATAATGTTGAAAGGTAACTACAAACCTTATTCAAGGCGGCCAATCACCAATAGTCTCTGCAGGAACACAAACCATTCCTGAAATGGTGAAACCGATTTACATCCCTTACAATTATCTCTCTCTTCCAAATTTCAGAAGCAAACTTCATAACTGTATGACAATCACCACATGTCCTTAGATTTTTCTTTATCCTAATTGGGGCCCCAGCAGGGAGTGCTAGCAACCCAAATGCAAGTGCTATTTTCTCACTATGATGCCACAAGCTCTCCTCCTTCAACTCTTCAGCACTATTAACAGCGAACTGCGTTTCAGGCACATATCCTTTATTCGTCACCAACTCCTTCACCTGTTTCAACATCTCATAAATTTCATCCGTTCTAGCATGCAATTTATCATGCACTGTAAACACAAAGCTCTTATTCTTAACATCAATCCAGCTACATCCTGGTTCTTTTCTTACCCTATTTATACCCATCAATCTTCTAACATGATCGGCTTCCCTTAACTTTCCTTTATGTGCATACATGTTGGCAAGGAGAACATAGTTACCTGGGTTATCCGGCTCCAACTCAAAGAGTCTCCCTGCAGCTTCACTTCCTATTTCAAGATTACCGTATTTTGCACAAGCACCAAGCAGAGCTCCCCAAACAGATGCATTAGGTTTGATCGGCATTTGTGCTATAAACTTCCTAGCTTCATCTAGCTGACCTGAACGAGCTAGTAAGTCGACCATGCAGGCATAGTGTTCATGTCCAGGGATTATACCATGCACCTTTTCCATAGAATTGAAGTAAGCATGCCCTTCTTCAACACGTCCTGTATGACTACAAGCTGATATTACACTAACAAAAGTAATGTAACGAGGTTTTAAGCCATCTGCAAGCATTTTTTCAAACAACTTAATTACTTGGTTTTCATTGCCATGTTGTTGGCAAGCAGCAATCAGTGCCGTCCAACAAACAACGTTAGGATTGTCCATTTCTTCAAACACCCGACAAGCGTCATCTAAGCTCCCACATTTTGCATACATTGTGATCAACGAACTAGCAATGCATGTATTCGTTGAAAACCCTGATTTTATAATCTGATCATGGATTAAAGTCCCTTGATCCAGTGCAGCAAGATGGGCAGATGCATGAAGGGCTGTCGAGTATGACGCCTCATCTGGCGATATACCTGCCCTTTTCATGACCCATAAATAATTGCAAGCTTCTTCAAAGTTTTCATTGTAAACACAACCCATCGACATGACGTTCCATGCAATAACATCTCTATTCTCTATACCTAGAGAGTTAAACAACGGAGCACCTTCATCAAACAAACCGCATTTAAAGTACATGTCCATAAGCGAATTCTTCACATAAGACAATGTGAGTAAACCTAGCTTAACAACTACCCCATGCACTTGTTTTCCGAATTCCAGAGCCCCAATATTAGCGGACGCGCTTAACACGCTCGAGGAACTCACTTGATTAGGACTACAAAGATCCTCCCTTATAACCTCCCTAAACAGGAAAAGTGCCTTGACATGGAAGCTGTTTAACAAGCAGCCAACGATCATGGAATTCCAAGAAACAATGTTCTTTTCAGGCAAAGCGACAAACACCTTCTCTGCCAGGCCCATATCGTGGCATTTAGCGTACATATCCACCAACGCGCTGCCAACAAACACATAACCGTCATACCCGTGCTTGGAAATCAAGCAATGCATCTGCTGGCCGTGAACGAGAATGGAAGTGCTAGCGCAAGCTGGCAATACAGCGGAGAAGGTGAAGTGATTAGGGTATACACCAGTGGTCCGCATCTGGTTGAAACAGGACAAGGCCTGAAAGGGTGCGGGGAGATGGGACAGTAGGGAGATGAGAGAGGTCCAAGAGACAACGGTTCTGGTAAGTTGATGGGCACTCGAGAAAAGGAGCAGGGTGAGAGAGGGGCGGCCACACTTGGAGTACAAGGTGAGGAGGTTGTTGAAGAGAAAAGGAAGGGAAATGAAGCTGTTGGTGATGATTTGGGAGTGGATTTGAGTTGCATGTTTGAGGCATTTGGTTTGGGCGGTGGCGTTGAGGAGGTAGTTCAGATGGGTGGGTTTGTGTCTGTGCGAGTCATGAGAGTAGATATGTGCCATTGTTTTGATATTGAAGAGGGAAGGGGCACGACCCCATGCTTTGCCAACTCTGTTATAACCCTGATACCAAGTAAATAAGAGGTTGATTCCCGCAGCTTTTCCGCAAATTCCTTTTTCCACCACGGAAGAAAATATGGAAAGCATTTTTTTTTGTATTTCTTTTCCATTATTTATGGATATTTTAATAGTTTTTTTTTTTATGTAATTGATACATTAGTAATTTTTAAATTAAATTCTAAATTTTTTCGAATCCCGAATCTTGAATTTAAAATTTTAAATCTTAAATTCTAAATTCTAAATATTTAAATTTTAAATAATTGATCATGGGCGAAACTACATGTAAGATTATGCTGTCAATTAACTCCCATAATAAAAAAGTGAAAAAAAATTAATATAATTAATAAATTCACCTCACAAAAAATTTGAAAATGATCCAAATAAAATTGACTTCACAAAAAAAATTAAAATAACTCACAAGATTTTTGGAAATAAATTATTTTATAAAACAAATTTTTTATATAAAAATAAATGGATCTCTTTCCACTATTAAAGCTCTAAAATCTTTGATTCTTTTATTCATAATATTTAATATTTTTTAAAAGTTGAAACAAAAGATTTCGAAATGATTCCGATCCAATCTCATAGAATTAAATATTCTCCTTAATTACAATTCAATTGCTTACAATTCATTAAACTTCAAATTCATGTTTAGTTCTACATTTAACTCAATTTTTACAATTTTTTTTATAAAATTTTAAAGTTGCAACACTGTTGTTGTTTAGAACCTATTTTAGTGATATTTATAACATTTTATCTTTATAGTTTACTATTAATTCACTAACACAATTAAATCAAATTATTTACATATAATTCAACATTTCAACTCTTTGTCATATTCATCAATATTTCATTAGTTCATGTCTTTATTTTCATCAAAATCTAACATGGTAAGAAAATTTCATAAGAGTAATTACCTCTTTTTGATAAGAACATCACTTCTTTACGAGAAAGGATTGTATGAAACTATGATTTCATGTTATCTTTATTCTTTTTTAATGAGAGAATAATAAATCAGATTTTTTTTTCTTCTGATTTTTAGCATTTTTAGTTAGATTTGAGGAAGAAAAAGCTGGAAATTAGAAGGACAAATATGATTTGTCATTTTCCCATTGAAAAGAGTTAGGGATAATGTGAAATCACAATTTCATACAATTTTTTCTCTTTTTTCACTTCTCTTTCTTCATTTCACTCCTTTGTCACTTCCGTTCACTTTCCTTTCAACTTTCTTCACTTTCATCTTCTAATATCTTACTTCCAAGATGATCAAACTCTCTAAGATCTCTACTTCACTTTTTCTAATCGATAGCTATGAAAATTCTCAAAGATTTAAAGTGAAATAGTGGAATTTAATGACAGAGACTAAAATCAACAAAATGCAAAACAAAAACAAAAAAATCTTTTTTTTCTCATACACGGTGGTGGCATGTAATATGAAGACATTTCTTCATGTTTTCATATTAAATATCTATTTTAATATATATATATATATATAATATTAATAAAAATATTAACTTTCATTGTTTTAATCCAATAGCCATTATTTCTTCACTATTTCCATCAAGATCTAAGGGTCAATATTTTGCCAACAACTTCAAAATAAATATAATATCTTTTATCCAATGACCTATACTAATGCCATCTCCATCAAGTAAATCCAAGGACTCAAATTAAATACACATATCTAAGGGTATTTCAGTAATTTTACCAAAAAATTCTTTTACCAAATGACCATTTTGCCCTCGATACTTTTTGATATTTACAATTTTACCATTCACTCTTTTGGAAAAATTGCATATTTGGTCCTTAACTTTTGAATATTTACAATTTAATCGTTTCATTTTTCACTTATTTACAATTTAGTTCATACCTCGAATTAATATCTCTCAACATATCGATCTTTTCGACTTCCTCCAACACCTAATTACCTTCTCTTCTAACACTGATAAATTGCATTTTATTTGCTCCAAAAAATTAAACATATTTTCTCAAAATAACACTATTTACGATCAAGGGGTTTAGAGATGTTACGGAGGTTACATTAGATTGGTGCCTGAGCAGATGTCGTAGCACTCTGCCATGCAATAGTTAACCCAACTACAACAACAAAACCAATGGAGCCATCTACTACCTAACGAAGGAAGATGAAATATAGCCAAGATGGCCAAAAAAGGCATTACCCATTGACGGCATGCATGCTTGAGCAAGTAAATAGACCTCTTAATCTTGCAAACTAAATGTTCATCGAAACTTGAGATGAACCCAGTACGTTGTTCCATATAAACCTCTTCCTCTAAATCCCCATTGAGGAATGTCGTTTTCACATCCATTCTAAGTCAAAATGGGTAACCAATGCCACGATAATACGAAAGGAATCTTTTTTGAAAATAAGAGAAAATGTTTCCTTATAATCACTCATTTCTTTTTGAGTGAATCCTTTAGCAACAAACCTAACCTTATATCTCTCAATGTTTCTTGACGAATCCCTCTTGATATTAAATATCCATTTACATCCAATGGGTTTTTTAAACAGCTCAACAAGATTCCAAACTTGATTACCAGACATGGTTTTCATCTCATCATTCATAACATCATACCACAATTTAGATTTACTACTTTCCGTAGCTTGTGAAAATGTATTTGATAATATTTAACACAAATGTCACGGTTAGAATCATGTGAGTATACCATAATCAGTAGGACGTGCTAGCTTTTTCACTCTAGAAGATATTTTTCAAACCAACATCAATGAACTCTTAGGGAGATTGTTGCACTAATGGTTGTTCCTCTTGCGGAGGTTCAACTAATTGTTGTTCATTATGATCCTTTAAAGTAGTCTCAATAAGACATGCGTTTTGAACAATTGATTCTTCAATGTTTATCCCACTAGGAAAAACAACCCATTGTTGATATAGGAGCATTATCATTGATCTTAGAGACCAATTTCTCCCACTTTGGTCTCTGATGGAATCACTCTCACTAACCAAGTCATTCTCAGGAAATTTGGCATACCTTGATTCCACAATCCTACTGGAATGGTTGGGACAATAAAACTTGTTTCCTTTGAAATTTTCCATATACCCAATGAAATACAAACTTATGGTCTTAAGATCTATTTTTTTCCTCTTCTAGATTTTAAGCTCCTCCTTTATATGGATAACCCTAGACATGTAAATGTCTTAAACTCGGCTTTCAACCTCTCCATATCTCAAATGGTGTTTTGGGAACCACCATAATCGGAACTCATTTTAATATATACATTGATGTTTTTGGAAACCGGTTTCTTTTAATGCCGTTACAAAAAGAGCCAAATTGATCATTAAGCCTTTAATATATCATAACATAATTTAGGTGTTGTGACTACTCTAAATTACTCATACACATTTGATTATATAACAGCATAGCTCAATGTCATACAATATTGCATTTAACATGGCATATAAAGTTGTGTATACGCAATAGAGTAACAAAGTCACAATATTCATGCATTATTCATACATAAAACATCAATTTATGTATACTGCAACCATCCAAAAGCATCACATGAGTAATCAAATGCAACAAATCAAAATTGAGCTGATGTTGTGGCTTAGCACCACGACTCTAGTTATAGGCTTGCATACTAACCAACTTTGATGTGGTCCTTCGTGAAGTAAAGGAGTGATAATTGGATGAACCCTTAGCTTGGAAGCCTCTCAGATACTAATTCATTCTCCACTTTAGATGGATTAGCATACAGAGGCAGACTAGTTGAAATCAGTGAAAGACCAGAAAGAATCTAAGACTACAGCACTGTCTTTTAAGAGGGGCTCACGAGCTCATGCTAAAATCTAGGTTCTGATCCATAGCCATGAATGAACCATCAAAAATGTCGAGGGATCTTAATTCATCACCTTTTATACTAAATTTGATGGTCGCCCTTCCACACAGCTGTACAAGGTCCAAGTAAACAACAGCAAGCATATGTACATATTATGCATGTTTTTGCTTATTTTCAGTAGTATATAGAGAGAGTAAAGAAGATTCCTTAGTGGAAGACATGGAATCATCCATCAATTTGGGCAACCAACACGTACTTTGGTATATATGAATGGATGGATGTCAAATGTGCCTTCTCTTGATTAAACCATTTCTTTTAAATAATTTTATTTTTATTAGAACATTCTGATTTTAATTTTTTTTATTATCAATATTCTTTGGCATTATTATATTATACCCTTCTTTTCCTACTAAACTACAATTCCATATTCTTTAACCATATACTTTTAAGAGGAGGGGTTGTATGAAATTGTGATTCCACTTCATCCTTATCCGTTTCCAACAAAAAAAATGATAAATCAGATTTTTCCTCTTGACTATAAGACTTCAATGCAAAATTATCGCTCAACTATGTCGCTTTTTTCATTTAAGTGCTTAAAGTTTTTTCTAGTCAAAAGTAGTAATTAAACTATCAATTTCACTTCATTTTACTACAAAACACAATATCCTACATAACCTAAAAACAAATTTTACGTATTTAAGTGAGAAAAGTGGTATAATATGGGATTAATTTTGTAGTTAACCCAATTTTTAATATAGCTTTTTACCTATTAAACTCTTTACTATTATATTTTTTTCGGTATTCATTACAATACTCTTTAAAATAATTTAATATTTTTCTTTTTGTACTTTATATATGTATGTTTTATTGTCTATGTTCGAAGTTTGTGATGCGCTTTCAATAATATTCTCCGATAAAAATTTTAACATTCATTTCATTAACCAAAAGAAATTACAAGCATATAAGCAGGGCATAGTTAGGAAGCTAGCAAAGAACTCACCCCTAAAATGAAAGAAATTTCATTTAGATTCTTTAAAAGTTTTAAAATTTTAAATTAATAAAAGTAAATTACACTTTAACCCCTTAAAACGATAAAATTTTAATATAATTTTTTAAAAATTATAAAGATATAAACTATTAAAATAATAAAATTATAGTTTTATTATAGTCAAAATTAAGAGATATACCTAAAAACAAGGCAGTAATCTATACAAAACAAAGACTCGAAGGTAAATAGGCTTCCAACAGTAATAACCGCGTCATTTTGATTTTTCACCATGGATGAAAAGGAGCCTCTCGCCTGTAACGTAAGAAGCTTACCCATGCCGATAAAAAATGCCATGGAGCATAAGACTCGCTACCAAATCCTCCATTACCTTACGCAGGAACCATCACAGTAAGGAGGAGCCTACCAGTCAGGTCGGCACCGCCGACGAGTATAACACATTTGTATCCCATACAACAGTGTAGGACACTAAGAAGAACCACCATCTCTTACCCTTACGCTAGGGAGTAGCCAGCCCTTCACTACAAAACCATAAAAAAAAATCATGGCAACATCAGTATTGCCCACTTCAACGGCGGCTTCGATGTCACCGACCTATAAACAAAAGCGGTGTGATGGTTGCTGGCTTGAAACCGCCACATAGACCCCATACTCCATATTAGCAAATATAATATTGTGGTTACTGGTTATTAAGCTAAGCACTGTGAGTTGGATAACAGAATAAGAAGTTAGAGATTAGGAGGTTGTTAGCAATTAGTTAGTAGAGGTTAGTCAGGTGATTAGTCCTATAAATAGGAGAATGGTCGAGGTTCAATGTACATGATTTTTACAGTAATCAAACTGAGAAAATCAAATCTAGAAATATTTTCTTTATTTCTCTATTGCTTTGTTACACTAGAAATATTTTCGTCAGCTAGGAGTAGGAAGCTGCTAGCTGGCATATAGCGTAACAAGAGCATACAGGACTGCATTTTGTGCGAAAGATCAACGAAGGAAACTATTCTTTATAGAAATTTGATTGAACTATATAACATAAGAGATGACATATGCTTTATTTTTATTTTCATTCACAAACTATAAACGACTAATGATAAATATTATAAATGAGAAATTGGTTTAGTGCTTGTTAGAGCGGTGTAGAGGAGAAGTGGGTTCATACTGGGCGGCCTCATTTTCAGCCTGCCTGGGGATGATGAAATGCTTGTGGTCTGCGTCTGAGACACAAGTTGCATGGAAATTGGCAATGAAATCAGAAGCTCTCCTGTTAATACCAGGCTCAGCAACCTCCCAGAGAGTGTCGTCTTCATCATACACCTTTCTTGTTCTCCAAACATCTTCCCCTGTTGAATCATCGTTACGAATACGACCCTTCTTAACCATAGCTAAGAAGAAACTGAAAAAGGAGGGCTTCTTCTTCTGTTTGTTCCTGGCCATAGCTAGATATGTAATAACACACTAGCACGGTGCAAGTTAGAATATGAGTTTGCGCTGGCACACTCTTGTTTGATTGAGGCTCATTTTATATGCAGGGGCTGGCTGGTGTGAGAAAAGGAATCGAAAATAATTGAGGACAAGTGTATGGATTAGATGAAAGGAAATGGATTCAGGGATTGGACTTGCCTTCCCATCCCATGTGATGTGGTCCGTTGCTTGCTTGACTCCAGAAAAGCAATGGTTGGGAGGGAGTTTACTACCCCATTTCTTGGGTCTTTGCCTGTACTTATTCCTCAGCCGGGAATCAAGCCCTTGGCAAGTTGGCATGCAGGATGCACCTTCTCTTGTTGGTAATGGTGTAAGAACTAAGAAAATCAACCGCACCTTCCTTTGCTGATTCCTTCCAACCCCTTGGAAATAACTTTTTGTAATTTGCTAATCATATTTATATACATTTACCACTGCTTTTGCGCTGTAGTTGGAGTGTATAAGCGGTGGGTTAAGTTAATATTCGAATTCAATTAATGAAAAATTTGAAATTATTAATCAAACTGATTTTGTTTTAAATTATTAATCGACCGACTTAATTTCTGTTAACTCGAACTGTTAATTGAATTAATCAAAATTTATACAATTTTTTTTAATCAAGCAAACTTAAAACTTAAAAAAAATACCTGACAATTATTATTCTTTATTTTTAATTCAATGAAATTTAAAAGAAAAAAAACAACAACAACACAATAACAATACTAAATTAAAAACATAATAACAAACATTACACTAAAATCAATAGTTTTTTACTTTTCTTTGTTTAAAATTTCTACTTGCTGACTTTTTTTAGTTTAATTTTAGTTCTTTTCAAATATTTTTAGTTTTCATATTTTATTTTTAAGCTCGTTAACATTAAATTTTATATACTCGGCATTGGACCTATAGCTTATAATGACTAATTACCAAGTTTCAAATCGAATTAACGTATAATTGAAATGTTTTAAAAAAATTTAATCGATCCCAACCGCATTAAATTCGACAATCAATCAATTATCCAAATTAATCTGATTCGATCAGTTAATTCAATTAAAATCAAAACAGCACACCGCTACATTAGATTGGAGTCACAAGCAAAGCATCACAAAAACCAAGTACAATAGAAATCATGTAATAAAGTAGTGCATTAACACAAATATACGAGTGCGAAACACAACATTAAGTTTTTGAAGATCTAATTAAAAACTTTGAGAAGATTTTTGATGATTTTCAAAAACCTTAAAGTTTAATTAAAATTTTCAAGAATTGATTAGGATTTTCAAAAAATTAGGAGATTTAAGTAAAATTTTCAAGAATAAAAGTTTAATAACAAGTGTTCGAATTTTTAAGCGGGTGGGAGCTCTTCTATACGTTCCGCCCGTGAGATGGGGAGGAGGGGAGTAACATAAAAGAAAGTGGAGGGAAGGAACTATAATTACTTTTTTTTTTTTTTAATAAATTACAAAAAAAGATAAAATTCTAACAATCACGTGATTCAAGCTCAAATTATATTTGAGATAATAAACACGTTTAAACTTCAAGCCATCAGACGAGTTCAACTATAATTACCTTTAATTTGATAAGATGTAATAGAATGGTGATAAAACTAAATTAATTAAACATGTTGCAATGGTTTATGGTTGCAGGCAAAGAAATATTTACGGGTCCGTTCTAAATTATGAATTTGGTTTATATATGGTTGAATTCTTCTCTTTATTAAACGAATTAAACACAAATAAAATTTACTCAATTTATTTATGTTCATAAATAAGTGTTCATTTGAAAAGTGTTTCAAATTCATTTATTGTTTAATTATTATATAATTGATACAAGATAAAAAAATTTAAAAAAACTTTTAACAAAAAAAAAAAAAAAATAGTAATAAAGAATGCACCCAATTCAACTCTAATGAAAAAAAAAAACATTAATTAGATCCTTCTATTAAAAAATATAAAATCAAAAAATATTAGAAAGTTATCAGAAAATTTATTTAAAAAATTATAAAAATAGTCGATTATACATAGACCAAAATATCAGATGTTATTGAGGACTAAAATGAAAATTAGCATAAATATATGTATATATATTCAATGTTAAAATATGTCATAAGTCCATGTATTTTCTTAAATTTGGGATTTAGTCCTTATACTTTTATTTCTAGAAATTTAGTTCTACTTTTCGGATATCAAAATTCAAATTCAATTGTTAATAAATTATTTTGTTAAATTATTTCTTGGAAGTTTGTCTTTAAATAAACTTTTACTAATTCAACAAGGGTTTCACTTCTTCTCCCTGTAAATAGATGGTATCGATGGGGGTTAAAAACACAATAATAAGTTTTACACAACCTTGAGATATTTTTATTCTATCTGAAAATAGTGAGAATTTATTTCTAAACATTCTACCAATCTTTATTAAATAGAGATTTTTGCTTTCCCATTGAAAGTAAAGTAAATAATTTTTAATTCTGTGTATGATTTAAATTCATTCAAGTCCACACTTAAAGCAGTTCATAGTACGAGAATAGCGGAGAAGATCATTCGATTGAAAGCCGAGGCGATAAGGATCGGTCTAGCCAGAAACACAGATGTGATTTCGGGTAAAGTTTATTGCTACAAATATCATAAACCGACTCGATTTTCAAAATTTTAATTTTTTGCTATGCTAGAAAACCGTTTTTGGATCGAAGTTTTTCCAACAACGACCTTTTCTGTTATTCTCGTACCACAAATCGCTCCAAACGTAGGTCAAACAATCATGAATCAAATACAGAACCAGAAATTTTTTTTCACTTTTACTAGGAAAGCAAATACCTCTCGATAGAAATCAGTAGGATTGTTATTCCTACTAAAATATAATATATACTTAGAAAATAAATTCGCACTAATTTTGGATAGAATAATAATATATCAAAGTTGTGTATTTTTAGCTCTACCAATACATCTATTTATAGGGAGAGATAGGAATCCAGGTTGAATTAGTATAACACAAATAATACTTATTTGATAGAAATACTAGCCTTCTAGTTTAACTACGAGAGGGGGGCGGCACACCCTAATTAAATATACTAGGGTTGTTGCCCTTTATATGTATTATGAGGGGATTTGGAGCCTCTCCTGTATTGAATCCCATTATATGTACTTCATAAACTTTTAATTCAACATTTTGTAATTTAATCTAACCCAACGTATTTTAAATTAATTTAATTAGATAAATTAAATTTCTTAACTCAATTCTAATTACACTAAAGTCATGACAACTTTACCATAAAATGATCTATAAGAAAATATATTTAATTTTCATATTCAACGTATTCACAATAACCAATTAATTTAATTTCATTTTCTAACTTCAATTATTTAATTAAATAATAGTTTGAAAACCTTAAATTAATTCTCAAGTCATTTCTATACTTAGTGAGAAAACATATATATTTATTTTCGAGTGTGACTCATTACTCTAACTTTATCATTTCCATCCATTTATGTCCATTTGATTTTATATGCGATTTATTTTTGGTTTCAACGAGCTAATAGAAAGACCAATTGAACATATATAATTATGACTCAAATAACTTATAATTAAGTTCTAGCTTTTTGCCTATTAATTATAAACTCATTTAGTCATGAAGTCATTCCATTATAATATCGTAACTGAGCTCTTCCTAATTACATACTACTACAAAAGTTACTAATTAGTGCTCATCTAATGGTCGTGTCATAAGTGTGCTACATTCATAGGATATATTTAATCTCTTTAGAATAAATTCGTTCTCCCAATATTATTCTATTTTTTCTCATAGTAAACATTATATCTTCTTTCATGAAAAGTCAATTACTATCAAATAGTAATCAAGTCATTTATCACAAATACAAACGACCAATGACCACATTTACTTTTCATCTATCATGTAAAACCAATTAGAGGATACCATTTACCCATTTCTTGAGCTTTGAATTCCATTATTATGAATGATGCTACATATTACAGAAGTCGTATACCCAACGCACCAACTTTCGATTCTTAATCTCTTTGAACTTAGGCTTTTACTTACATCAAAGTATACGAGTCACACATACATAATCCATCATCCACTCATGATTAAGGTCTGTCACACTATGAACATCACAAGTGAATAAATCCATAAATGAATTTAGGATCTATTCTACTTGGGTCCTGTTCAATGTACTTCAGTCCAGTTAGTCACATCTATATCTCTATTTCTAGGAGTCATCCACTTTGATGCTCAAGACAAAACATCTCCTCAATTGGACTTGATAGACGACATATTAATCTTTCAATCAATTTGCTCATTTCCGATTAGACTAAAGACATCTTTAGGTCCATCTACTAATAAAAGTTATCTTTCCGTATTACGATAAGACCACATAATATTGCTTAGTATTAGTTAAATATTAGATAACTAGTGAGCCAATATTTGCTTTAATTTTGTTTTGTGTGCAAAAATAATTGAGGATAATATACAAGGGTATTAGTGTAATTTATAAATATTTTTATTAAACCAATTTGTTCGAAAAATACAAGTGTACATAGATGAAAATACTAGACTTAGGGCATCAGATCCAACACACAAAGGGTGCGGGACTGCCCACCGTAATCCATGTTGTTTGCAACCACTAAAGAAGATGAAACAGAGCCTAATGAGGAAAGGGTATTGAGGCTTGGATCAATGATACTCAATTATGCAAAAGTGAAGAAATATCGCAAGCAGAAATATTTGGTGTTTGTGGACATCAACATCACAGGTCAAAGAATGTTTGCTCTTGTTGATATGAAGGCATCAGAATTGTTTATATAAGAGAAACTCGTAGGTAAACTTGGTTTCTCAATTAGCCAACAAAGTATCAAACTTTGTGGGAAAAGTGGTGATGCAAACTGGGCAATCAAAACGAGTAAATGCAATGAGCGAGGTACATCCCAAACACTTTCCTAGTGTTTTACATTATGACTTGTGTTGACTTGGCAAAGACACATGAGCCCTTTCATAGTTCTAAATCGGGTAAGTTGAGGGGCTTATAAACTGGAGTTAGTGGCAATACTCAAGGTTAACTTAATGTTCAATGTAGGCATGCCTAAGCCTATTTGTGAGGATCAAAGGGATCCCGATCGAGCCAAGTCACAATGGGGGCAAGTAAGAGCGGTGGGCTCTTGCGAACAAGATGTACAAAAGGGAGAAACAGTTTGAGTTAGGCGATGAAAAAGACATAAGTTGAGGCAAATGTTTCCAGGGGCAAGACTACTTGATAAAGAGGCTAGTCAAGAATCGACCGAGGCATTGAGGCTGTTTTGAGACGAGTCAAATCAGAGTCATCCTGAGGATGCGACAAGGGCGTCGCGAGAATGTGTGGGGGAAATGTCATAGATTGCGAATCAAAGTTCGTAACGATTGCACATAGATTGTCCCATGGGGGTCAATTAATTAAATGGGGCTCATTCAACCCATTTGAATTGGCCGATTTGTGGAACATATGGAAAAACCCATCTACTTGAATCCTTGGCGGCCTAATGAAGCGCTTAAGAAAAATTAGGGCTACTATGATAAATATTGAAAGTAATATTAAAAGATTTGATTTTGTAATCTTAGAGGATCGTGTAAATCCCTTAAGAATCTTAATTGTAGATTGACTTTGACCTTGACCATTGATGTAAATTAAACTTTATCATTGGATCTGGGAGAGCTCGACTATACATAGAAGTTTCTCCCCTCATTTTTAACCATCCTATTTAGAGTTATAAAATGCTTTGAAAGCATTTACTCAAACACTTGGGGTGTTATTGTTATTTTTGTGATTTTTTTGTTCGATTTGAGCTCCTTTATTTTTTTAGTTTGCTTCCGCTTTATTTTAATGCCTTGAATAATTTCCATCGAAAATTCTTATCTTTCGAGAATTAGACTGACATAAACGAATTTGAAACAAACAAACAAACAAAAAATCTAATCCTACACCATTTGCAAGACTTAAGTTTTAGCTGGATATCACTACAACATTAAAGAAACATTAGTACCTCACATCTTGTGTTTGGAATGATTTAGATGACAAGGTGCGGGTCATTTCCTCTCTTGAAGCGAGTACTTCACTGCCCATGCCTTGGTCTGTGTGATCATATATATTATACCTTGCTGAAATAATTAAACTTGTGGAAGTGGAATACTCTATGCCCCCGGTGTTGAACCTCTTAAAAATGGGTGTCTTTGCTTTTGATGCAAGAGAAAAAGTGTGAGGAAGAATATTTATTTATTTATTTAGGAAGATGGGGGCCCTTGGACGAGGCTAATTTATTTAATTTAAGCTGGTTCATTGATGGGGTGCTGATCTACATGTGCACTACTGGTGTTAGGTTTGAATATATGAACATGGAATGGATCTCCTCTTCTCATGGTTTGGGTATAGACTGCGAAATGGTAATTAGGTTGCTGCTCCTCATTTAGTATTTGCTTTTGTTTCATATTTCGAATTTGGTTGGAAGCGGACATAAGCTCTAACCAACCATTTCAAATAAATCAATAAATAAATAAATAAATAAAGATTCCCATAGTAATTTGCTTTTTTCTAATTAAAAATCACAAATATCAGTTTTATATTAAGATTTCTATGTAATAATTTAAGATGGATTGAATAAAGTGATCTCAAATTCCATTAAAATAGTTTATTCTTTTGGCCTCGCTGAATTTATTGCTTTTGTACCTATAAAATGGAGTGAAACACATCAATAAAAATTAATATAATCCAACAGATTGAAACCAAGGGTTGACCGATACACATGCAAAATTCACAATCGTGTCAGCACCTATAATTTAATATGATTTAACGTGCAATATTATATATGAAATTTAATTTCATATAGTTTTATTCATTATATTTTGATCTGATTATTGATATAATATTATTTTACATTTATATATTACATATACAAATAATTATATTTATCGTAAATTGTCAAAATAGTCGTTTTTGTTCGTCTCAGGTTACATTTTAGTCACTTATTTTATCGTGTTGTAACATTTTAATCACTGAACTATTAACGGTGTAACGGTAAGATGACGTGGCACGTCATTTCAAACAAAAGTTTTAGGTTAAATTTTACAATTGGTCCTTATATTTTTTCATTTTGAGCAATTTAATTTTTTTTCTTTTATTTTTTTCTCTTTATTTTCCGTTCTCTTTTGCTTCTTCTTCTGTTTTCTTCCTTTCTTCGTTTTTTTAACGTAGTTTTTCTATGTTTTTAATTTGTTAAAACTAGTCCACAAGTTCACTTCACTCGAAAAATTAAATTGTTCAGAAAAATAAAAGTATAAGGATTAATTTTAACAAATGAAAAACATAAAAAAACTACATTAAAGGAAATGGAGAATGGAGGAAAACAAGGAGAGAAGTCGAATAAAATGGAAAAAAAAAAAAAAAAAGTTAAAAGAACATAAAAAAAATTAAATTGCTCAAAATTAAAAAATATAATGATCAAATGTAGAATTTAACCTAAAATTTTCATTTGAAATGATGATTTAACGTATCATATCAGTTTACCTTCACACCGTTAACATAAATTAACGACTCATTGTCTAAAATGTTAACGCTATAACGTAAGTAACTAAAACGTAACATTTTAAACGTAAGTGACTAAAATGTAATCTAAGACAAATAAGAGTGACTATTTTGATAATTTACTTTTATATTTATCTAATATAAAAATAAATTGATATATTTACTTTCTTTAAATGTGTAAAATCGAATCAAAATCAAAATTTTAATATTTAATCCGTAAAAAAAATGGAACAGCCAGCCTAAATCACCGTATATTTCAAGAAATGTAAAAAAATAATAACAACTTACCAAATATAATTAAAGAAAAAATTGAAAAGAAATGAAGTGAAATGGAGCAGCCCAAGCCCAAGCAGGAGACAGTGTGACCAGTAGGTAGCTAACAAAAACAGATCGAACGGATGAGAGAGAAAAGGTCCACGTGGCAAGAATCCCCACAGCAAGCAGTAAACCAAAAATTTGGATTCGCCGCGCTAGTCTCGCTTCATGGCTGGAGTCAGTGGGAAACCAAAGTTGAAAAATATTAATTGAAATGTCAAATCCCAAAAGCTAAAGCCAGAGAGAATCCACCACACCACACCACAAAACACAGCTTAGGATTTTGGCATTATCACATTACCCCAGGTTCGGAATCGGAACCAAGCATTATTAAATATTAATTAATTAATTAAAAAAACAAATAATAATTGGAAAGAACTAATCAGTCAATTAGTATCCTTCTAATCTAATCCTTGCTCTGATTCCATTACAAAATTAAAACATCCTCGGATCCGATCTCATCTTCGGGGAAAAAACAACAAATCCTTACAAACAGCAGAGCAGAGCACAACCCAAAATACGAGATTATTCGCAAATCCCATTTTCAGGAATTCATTTCTGCTTTGCTTTGAGACAGATACAGTGAAGAGAAGAGAAGAGAAGTGAAGCTGCTACCATAGGTTGGTGACTCTCTTCCTCGCTCAATCCGCCCCTCATGATTCTCTGTTTTTCTCACTCTCTTCTTTCTTTTTATTTTGTTTGTTTTTCTGTAAAAGCCAAAAATATTTTCTGGGTTTTCTTTTCTTTGCCTTTTTCTCTCTTTCCGAGTTGTGACTTGCGAGTAAAGCGTTGTTTCTGTTTCATCTTTCTTTCCGCTTTCCCAAGAAAATTTCTTCTTTTTTTCCATTTTCAAACTATTTCAAATTTGAATTTTTTTTTTTTCCCCTTTTTTCAAATTCAAAAAGCTCTTGTCTCTTTCTCCCTCCCTCTCTCTCTCTCTGCCAGTCTCTTTCTTATTCTCTTTCTATGTCTTGATAAATAATTACAAATACTTTATTATACAGATGGCCATGGTTGTGGTTTATGACACCTCTATCGCTCTCCTTCCATTACGTATCTATTTACCTTTCTCTTTTTTTTTTTTTTTTTTTTTCTCTTCGCTTGGACCAGATTTATTCCATCCATTCCATTGCTTCCAAATATTTATTTTTCTCTTGAATCTTGTGAGTATTATTATTGCACTATACATATACTTTTCAAACTTGTTGCTTGCTGTCCCACTTGAATTAAATGCACAACCATCGTGTTCACATGCAGATATGGCAGCACAGATTGCTACAACCAAAGACTAGGACTCTTCCCCTCAGTCATTTGTTCTTTTTTGTTTCTTTTGCCCCCTTCAAGGGTCTGTGCATGCATTCACGACCAGATCTTTAACTCCCCGTTGGATCAAGAACGTGCTATCCCTGATGTCAGTTTCTAATCAATCATCCCTGTCGTCTTCATCATCTTCTATGGATTTTGATCCTTTATTGAAGGATTTGAATGAGAAGAAGCAGAGTTTCCGTCGTAACGTGGTGTCGCTGGCGGCGGAGTTGAAGGAGGTTAGAAGCCGTTTGGCGTCGCAAGAGCAGTCATTTGCTCACGAAACCCTAACAAGAAAGGCATGTGTTTGCTGATGGTGCCTCCTTTTCCGTGTCTTTTTGTGTTAAACTTTCAGTTCTCATTTGAATATTTCTCTCTTTTTGGGTATTCTTTGTGGGGTCAAGAACTCGTTTACTGATAAACCTGATTTCGCTTTTTTTTAAATAAAAAAAATCAGGAAGCGGAGACAAAGGCAAGGCACATGGAAGAGGAAATATTTAAATTGCAGACGAGGTTAGAGGAGAGAAATGGGCAGCTTCAAGCTTCAGCCTCTGCTGCTGAGAAGGTCCCCCACATAAATCCTGGTTCTTGAAACTTTTTTCATTTCTTTTGCTGATTAATTAGCTTGATAATACCGTGGTTATATCTCATTTTTGCATGTTGATTCATGATTTGGAAAGAACCCATCATGTCCTAATGATTGTGTTATCTGCTATGGTGGTTGATCTGTCCTTAAATGGATCTTTTATTTTATCTTGATCTTTTAAAGTTGTTGATGAAGATCCACGCATATTTTATCAAGCCTTTTTGGCTTTTCCTCTTTAGTTATGTGTTTGGGGAGCCCATCAAAGGAAAGGTGACCAAGTGTTTTTGATCTTATTTTAATATTTCCTCTTTATTGAAATTTGTTTAAGTCGGGAAATTGTTGTCTTTACACGTAAGAATAGGGTGGTCATAAATTTATAAATTTACTTCTAATTTCTTCTCTGTCTAAGTAATTTGAAGCCACATGGAAACAGCTTTCACCTGTTTAAGGTGTACTAGGAGGAATGCTTATGATTTAATCATGAAGCATTAGGTTATGGTAATGTTCTTACATAATTGTTAAATTTTATATATTTCAATAAATATGTTAAATCTTTAAACCTCATGTTTCAAGTCTTACTAAATATTGCACCAATTTCGACCTTTGCTGGTATCCCCTGTACTAATTGCTGACATGTTTATTGTTTCTTTATAGAAGGCACCGATTAGATAGGAAATATGGCTTCAACATTTCCAACTTTGGATACCAGTGTCTGTTAGATCATAATTGATTTTTTACTGATTTTCTTAAAGAAGCTTAAATATGTCTTTCCGTATTGAAAATTATATGACCTTATGTGAAATGAAATAGTGTGGATGGTTATGAGGCTACCTTAGGCCTCTTTTTATAATCTTGCTTCCACTTCATCATCTATTTTAGCTTTCATGTAAAGTGTGTCCTTTGGTGTTGCTGCTTCAATGATTTTCCTTTTTTGTTAGCCGAATCCACTTGCATGATTCTGATATGACTTTGTAATTTGCCTCTCAGTACCTTAAGGAATTGGATGATCTTAAATCACAGCTTTCAGTCACACGAGCAACTGCTGATGCTAGTGCAGCATCAGCTCAGTCAGCGCAACTGCAGTGTGTAACATTGTTAAAGGAGTTGGATGAGAAGAATAGTTCATTGAAGGAGAATGAGGATCGTGTAACTAGGTTAGGAGAGCAACTTGATAATTTGCAGAAGGATCTCCAAGCTAGGGAATGTTCGCAAAAGCTGCTGAAAGATGAGGTCTTGAGAATTGAGCATGATATCATGCAAGCTGTTGCTAAGGCTGGAGCAAATAAGGACTGTGAGCTCAGGAAACTTTTGGATGAGGTTTCTCCCAAGAATTTTGAAAAGATTAATAAGCTTTTAACTGTCAAGGATGAAGAAATAACCAAATTGAAAGATGAAATCAGGATTATGTCAGCGCACTGGAAGCTTAAAAACAAAGAACTGGAATCACAGGTATTTTTATGTGTATGCATAAGCTGCCTTTCAATTTTATTATCGTTTCACCCTTTTTATATGGATATATTTATAATATATTTTTTAACAATTATTTATCTATCTAATGGAGCAGTTAGAGAAACAGCGGCGAGCTGATCAAGAACTGAAAAAGAGGGTGTTGAAGTTGGAATTTTGCCTCCAGGAAGCTCGTTCTCAGACACGAAAACTCCAAAGGGTAATATTAATATAATGCTACATTCTTAAAGTACAATTTTAGCAATCGAATGCTGTTTCTTGGAAGTTTGTTTGCATCAGAACTGAAAATGCTTGGATTGCTAATCTGTTTAGATCCCTGTTTGAACTTTCTATTGTGCAAATTGGTCAATTTATTGTGCTGATCCAGTCTCCTGAAACACTTTTTGTTGTATATTTAATGGTTGAGGGCCATATTTTCCCCTTTGAACACACTGTTTAACTTTCAGTGTGAGTTGGATATCATTCAGTGAGCTCATGCTACTAATTTTGACAGATGGGAGAGCGAAGGGACAAAGCTCTGAAAGAACTTAGGGATCAGCTGGCAGCAAAACAACAAAGCGGAGGTGTTGGTGGTGAGAAGCAGAATTTCTGGGAAACATCTGGTTTCAAGATTGTAGCGTCCATGTCGATGCTGATCTTGGTGGTGTTTTCAAAGCGGTGAATTCATTTAGTTAATGTAGTGATTGTGTATAATAAAATACCTGAGGAGTTTAGGAAAGCTATAGAACCATTCCCTTTGTAGAAAGAAAGGCTTGTAGATGTAGTACAGGAGATTTTTTCGTAGTATCAGTGGAAATGCCTGTCTATCCTCGATCCGAGCGAGAGATTGAGGAGGTGACTTAAGTGTTATAGCAACATGCATGACAATTTTTTCTTCCTTTTCCATTATGAATGATTAGCTGTACTGATCAATTTTGTGTTGCTGCCATGACATATGATATGAAAGTAGGGGATAGAAGGAAAAAGTATCTACCTTAATAAAATACCTCAAAAATGCATTGTTTCTGTCTGTTATTATATATATATATATATATGTATCTGTTCAGTGAGAACTCGAGATTAGAGCAGTTGAGGATGCCAAACATAAAGAGAGGAGGAGCAACAACAAACACGATTAGTACGATTTGAATTTAAGTCACATTTAGAGCGGTGAACATATTTGATCATCAGATTATCACGAAGGGTTTTAAACATCAATCCTTTTGATGATGATTTGATTTACATTTTTTGGTTGCAATTTAAGAGTTCTTTTAAATTCTAATTCAATGTTTCCCTCTCGTATTTATTGTAATTACCTATGCATAATCTAATTGATGCATCACGATTTTGCATTCATTAAAAGATTTTTCATTAATTAATTTATACTGTAATTTTTTATTCATACAATTTAATTACAAGACTTTGTCTTCAATTCCTTATCTTCCTTTGCGTCTTGTTCTTCAAGTTGTACATACATAGATGTTCAAACAAAACACTTAAACATCAACAAAGTCTTTTACTGTTGCTGCTCCTCCTCTGCAGATTTGCTGTATTCTTCCATTTGTTTCTTGTATACTTCTATGACTTCACTTGCGTTCGCATTCTTCTTTTCCTCTCTTTTCACCAATTCCGGTAAATAGAGCATGCTAGCAAAATAAAAATAAAAAACCACACTGGTGCTAACAAAGAGAATGCCGACACCAAAAAAAAAAAATTATTTTGAACCGGAGTCGGTAATGTTAACGCCAGCGCCAAAAAAATAAAAAATAAATTTTTAAAATTTTGAATCGGTGTCGATCACTTCAACGTCGATTCCTACCAAATTTTTTTTTTTTTTTAAAAAAATCATGGAAAAAACCATAGTTTTTTAAAGGTATTTCAAAAAAATACATACGAGTGCCAATGAATACAATACCGGCATAAAAAATCGTTTTTATTAGATGGGACAATCATTAGGACATAATTAGAGGATGATGGAGGGTAGTCCCGATGATAAGATGGCCGGCACCAAAGTGCACTATAGATTTCAAGTCATTTTCGTAAATAATAAAATTTTTTGGATCCCTTAAGTAAAATAGCCGAAAAAAGAAATATAAAAGTTATCCACTTACACTTTGAGAGACCATGCCTAATTTATTTATTTTTTCTTCTAAAAGGGAAAGTTATTATTTAATATCTTAATGGTAGTTTTTTAAAATTTACAAGTGAAATTAAAAAAAAATTATCATGTATTTTATTTATTTTTTAGTTTTTAAAATAAATAATAGTTTGACAAATAATTCAATTTAAGTGGAAGGGAAAAAATAGGTCGTATAACCTTATTTCTAGGGACCACAGGAAAAGAATAAAATTCGTAGTTGAAACAGTATAATCGGCATGAGGTTTCTCCATCAAGCAATGACGCACGATTGCTTTTTCTTAGGGATAAAGTAAAATTAATCCTTAAAATTGATAGTTTCTCTTAATTTAGTCCTTAATTTTTTTTTTTTATCATCAGTAGTCTTAGAATTTGATAACTTTTTAAATTTCGGTTCATATGATGACATGAAAATATGATATTGTCATGATATCTTAGGCATGTATCCAGGCCGGACTCGAGCAAAAAAACCTTACTCGAGCCCCAATCCATTTTCTAAATGGGTCTTTTTTTCCCCAAGATTATTTTTTAATCAGGTCGGGTCCATGAACATGTTTAGGAGTGACACAATTTTAGAATACAACATCATCACATAGACCAAAACTAAAAAAAAATTATCAAGTTCAAGTATTAATATAGACAAAAAAAAAAATTCAAAAATAAAATTAGAGTCAATTTCAATTACTAAATGTTGCCTAATCATTTTGCTTTTGCCATTATCATCAACACATAGGGGCATAGATAAGGGGATTGGTAGTGGCTTTGGCCCCAAAAATGGTAAATATGTTTTTTAGTCCATTTGAAATTGATAATTATAATTTAATATAATGGCATCTTTTGGCCCCAACAATAATTCCCTGAACTCACCCTTGACGTCGCCTTCAGATTGTTACTATCCAGCGCTGAAGCTATTGAATATGTTCACAAATTTACTAAATCGAGTTGTATTTTTGAAAAAAGATGTTAAACTCTTGTTTTTAAACTTACTTAGGTTAAATTTTGGCCAACTCAACTAATATACTATAGCAAAAATAATTAAAATATTAATAATATATTAATATTAATATTTTCAATTAAATTTTAATAAAAAAAAAGTTATTGGTTTTATTATTACAATTTTTAATTCAGGTTATCCGATAGCTTATCTTTGTACATCTTTTGATAACTTTTCTTAATCCTTTGACAATGTACACAAACCTCGCACACTCAAGTGCTCGAACCCGAGACTCATAAGATGAATAGCATCCTCTTTTCCACTGGAACCACTAGTTGGGTTCAACCTATATTTGTACATGTTTAATTACATTTGAGTCAATCGGCTTGAATTGAATTTTTTTTATAATAAAAGTATACTTCTTATTTTAAATTTAATTGTAAAAATATAAATATTAATAAAATCATATTTTAAATATTTTAATTTTTAAAATAATAAAATGAACTATTTCGTAGTTTAAACTTGACCCGGATGAGCTTTCAAAATTTTTTTGACTCAATCTAACTTGATTTGTGAACGTCTCCGTGTAGAAAAGAATCAAATTTGTTTGGATAAGTATAATTATGACATTATGTTTTCATTTCGTTTAAAAACTAAAGAAAAAATAAATAACCTTTCAATTTTAATTATCTTTATTAAATTAAGAGACAATGTCAAAATTCTTTTAATTTGGAGTGGTAATTTAAGTTTTCAAATTTTGTTTGTAGCAATTGCTTCTCGTTTATCTTAGGGGATCTGAGTTCGGGTACTTGTGTGTGTAGGATGTGGTAGCGTTGTTAAAGGATCAAGAAAGTATGAACAAATACTATCGTGTTATCACCCTAATATATTTTTAAAAAAAACAAAGAATTTTAGAGGGTTTGACATTGAACCAATTAGCTATTTTTGCTGAGATACATGACATATTAAAAGATTTATGTTGTAAATACGAGCTTCCATTGGCTTTAACATGAGCTTCTAAGGTTAACATATGAATGAAACTATATAGGATCCACACAAAAAAATATACTTTTTTTTTAAATCCAAAGTAGTTCTTGTCATGTAAAACACCGGAACTCTTATTTATTTATGAATGTACGTTAATTTTATATGATTAGTTAGTCCATTATTGAGAAAGCACTTGAATCACTACTCATTTTAACTTTCAAATAACAATGAAAAAATTTATTTTTGCTAAAAAAAAACTATTGAGATTTTGAGTTGAAATTGTTAATATTTTATAAACAGTATATATAAACAACCATTTAACCTATATATTATGCACTGGATTGCTGAAATCCAAGTAAGGAGTCGTCGATATCAGAAGAATCATCACTGCTCGTACTAAAGTTGCTACTATCATTGTTGATGTCAAAGGCGGGTTACTGAGCTAAGTGTCTTGGATTTTGTCGTTGAACATGTCCACTCTTAACTTGATTGCCATTAACAGGAGAAGCCATTGGCATTGAACAAATTTGGAGCAAATTCATTTTTTTTTTTTTTTTTTTTTTTTTTTTGTGATTATAATCACTTTTATCATTGTGCTTATTATCACATTGGGTTCTTCTCTAGGTTGATACCAAAGAGAAAAAATTTTCCTTGTAAGATTCGAGTCCATATTCTCAAATAACATTTCGGAACTTCAAAAAACTTGCTAATGTATTAAAGTAGTTTATAAGGTTTTTACTGTCAATGTTTGGTTATAATGATGCAAAAGTTTGGCCATTTGAAGAGCGTATTGATATTCCACTGCAGAAAAAGTAAGTATTCATCTTTCAAAATCTACAACTTTTCTAGCTACCTTTTATTTACTTATTAACTTACTTTTTTTTTCTTTTGTACTATAACGTAAAGCTCGGTTGATTGTGAGGTGTTCGTGATAAAATACGATGATGGTCTTATGCATAGTGATTACTTTCTTTTCAAAAAAAATATGATTCATTTTCGACAACGTATCTTTCTTTATATACATCGTAGAAGATTGCATAAAAAAATAAACAAAATTGATAGATTGCTTTATAACTCAAGGTGAAAGGATGTTGATTTGAACTTTTAGAAATTTGATAGAAATTATTTTTTTTCCATTTTATATGCACATAGAAATTAGGGTTTGGATGGATGTGTTGGGTTCCTTTCAAGTAAGAGAATTTTTCGGGTTTCTGTTTTGGTAGTGGGAAGTTGGGACATAATACGAAGGATTGTTGCGAGATATCTAACACAGTGAAGAATTTGGCAGAAGATGATTATCCTCTTTCCGTTGCCTTTAAGGCTGAATTAAGCCTTGTAGGTGAAGTTTCTTTACTATTAGGTTCTATGGGAAAAAAGATGATGGCGCAATGCTCTTACCTTGGTGACATGATCGAATCTTATGTCTCTTTGAAGCAAAAGGAGGAGGACGGTGTTCCCTCTCGCTTGTTAACAGGGGAGTCGATTTCGATAGGTGGTGAGTATGTGCTGATTGTAGGTGACGTTATGGGTGGGGATCATGTCGCGAAGGGAGGGAAGGGATGACGCAATAGGGGGTGGCGATTTTGAGGTGGAAGAGTCTGATTTGATTTCTACTTTTGTAGCTGGTGTAGTTACTGATTGGAACAAATTTGAGAAGTTGGATAAGGGTGGAAGTTCTATGAATGATGATATGTCGAAAACGAATGAAATTGAGGATAGGGTGATTGAACCGATTTCCACTGTTATGATACTCAAATTTAGGGATTACGACGAATCTATTAATTTGGATGTGATAAAATTCCCTCTTTTAATGAGCGTACAATGGAGGATATAGACCATGATGGTTTTAATTTGAATGTTTGGCCCAATTTGAGTTTGGAAAGGGCTGAACATACATTTGTTCATACCACCTTTGAGCAGACCCCTCAAACCAAGAAAGGATGGAAGAGATTGCCGAAGGATGGTTTGCAAAGGAACGTGGATACGGGGGGACAGAATCTCGTAAGATAATAAGGGATAGTAGGGTGATTTTCGATTTGGTCTTGAGGTGCAATGCGTTGGTGGAGGGTAAGTGGTTGAAATCATATAACGGGATGAAGGATGAACAAGAAAACTTTTGTGAAGAGAATAATGTTATGGAGGTTGTTAGTTGCAAATTAAATCAGCTATCAGCAGCTGCTAGAGGGCATGTCGATCGGATGCAATGAAAATATTCAGTTGGAACATCCGTGGATTAGGGAGCTTACGAGCAGTTCATTAGCTTCGGCATACGCTGAGGCTGCATAAACCCCATGTTGTCTTCTTGATGGAGACTAAGTTGGATAATCCCCGAATGGAATTAGTATAGAGATGATGTGGTTTTACAAAAGGTATAAAGGTTAGTGTAGGTGGTAGTAAAGGTGGTTTAGATCTTGCATGGAAGGACGAGGTTCAGATTGATTTACGATGTTTCTTTTGAACATTTATTGATGTGGTGGTGTCAAGAAATAAAAAGATGTTGAGATGAAGACTTACGAGCTTTTATGGCTCACCATTTGAACAATATAGAACAGATTCATGGAATGAGCTTAAGAGGTTAGGCGTGGATAAGGAGATGCCTTGGTTGGTTTGTGACGACTTCAATGAAATTATGTATGCCCATGAGAAAGAAGAAGGGATGCCAAGGGATGAGCGACCCATAGAGGTGTTTCGAGAAGTGTTAGAGGTGTGTGGTTTATTTGATTGTAGGTTTTCTATTTATTGGTACACGTGAGAAAGAGGTAATTCCCTAGCAACGAATATTAAGGAACGATTGGATAGACGGGTGACGAATGATGCATGGTTGGAGGGTTTTCCAAATGAGTCGGTAAGGCACTTTTTTCATTCTTATTTTGACTATTGCCCCTTATTAATTTAGATAAACCATAAGGAAGAGGGGTTTCTTGACCTTTCAAGTTTGAAGCTTGTTCGGCAAGGACTGTGCGAGTGAGGTAAGCATAGAAGGAAAGAATGAGTTGGACTAAAGGAGGTGTAACAGCCCGTTTTCAATAGTGTCGAAAATAGTGATTTCAAGATCACAAACCCAACGAGAAAATTTTTATAATTAGTGTTTAAATTAAATAATTCAATAATAATGGTATATGAAATTTTGAATTAAGGAATTGTAATTATTAAATTAAAAGTTAGTCTAAGTGGTTTGGTTCAAAAGTTAAGTAGTTTTAGAAAAAGAGGTATTGGTATCTTGTTTCTAAAATTAAAGCCGTAAATATTTTTATTAAATATTTACATAGTCTTATTATATGAGGATTGAAGTTTAATTGGGTAATTTTTATGATTAATTGCTTAATTAAAGAAAAAGGAGTAAATTGTAAAAGAGGTAAAAGTTAATTGCTATTGATTAAAAATAAAAGGGACCAAAGTGGTAATTACACCATGGTAAAAAAGTCGAAGTGGTGGTGACATGATTACCATCCACTAACTTATGGGTTATTTATTCATTTAGTCCTATTTAGTTTAAGACTAAATTGTAAACAAGTTTGTTTAATTGAAGTTTAATAAAATTGAAGGATCAAAAAGGTAAATTAACATATGGAATTTTAGTAGGTGGATTATTATGAGGTAAATTGATCATAAATAGGATTAATTAAAGGTTAATAAGTGATTAATTAAGTTAATTAGGAAAGTCTTAATATCTACAATTATGTCATTAGGTATAAATTTGAAATTAAAGAAGAGAAACATTTTTCTTCTAATTTCTTCTTCTTCCTTACGGCTAAGACAAGAAAACCTAGGGATTTTCATTGATGAACTTTGAGCTTTAATTTGGGTAAGCAAACCTTGATCGTTTTTAGTAATTTTTATGTTTTCGAGTCCGTGTTAGGTTGATCTAACTAGTCTAAAGACTAATTTGCGAATCCGTCAAATGTTGTGAATCTTACCATTATTGAATATGTTTATATTTGAAAGTTTTTGATTATTTTGGATGCTTGAGGATTAGGTTGGATCTTTTTGTAAAGTGATTTTTGATGAAATTAGGATTTAAGGACTAAAATGCTAAAAAATGACATTAGGTGTACTTTAGGTGAAATAAATGGATTGTAGAGACTTGTATGAGATCATGGTATATTTGGCTACTATGATTTGTGGAGAAAATGATTATTTTACATGTTTTGTGTTGAAAGGACTAGATTGAATAAAAGGAAAGTATAAGGGTAAAATCATAATTTTTCCAAAAGGACCAAATTATGTTAAATCATTTAATTATGTGTTTTAATGTGAAATTTTGATGAATTGTTGATTTAGATTACGATTGTGCTACGGATCACAGAAAAGGGAAATTTACGGAATAATCCCTAAAGTTTAGTCAAACTGCAATTTCATATGATAGGTTTGTAGTGTTAGTTTACAAACATTTTATATTTCTTATGTTTCACTATTGTTACAGCAATTGTAGGAAAGTTAAACATTCGTGATGATGAAAAGGCAAAGGAAGAAACGAAATATCAGGGCGAGGGCCGATTTTCTAATTTGAAGCGATAGTTAAGATCCTGCATGTGTTGCAGTATCCTGAAAGCTTGTGTGAGCAGCATCGTAAATTAATAGATTTTGAATGAATACTGAATTATGGACCCCTCTGATGGCTGAGTCTTTCGTATGACGCGAATTCTCATCAGCTTGTGTGAGCAGCATCGAGAGTAGGAAATTTTGGACCATATCGATGGTTGAGTCTTTGTGTATGTCGCGAATTCTCATCAGCTTGTGTGAGTAGTATCGTATACTGGTTAAACTCTGTCTGGGCTCGTAAAAGCTAATCTATTTAGGCTCGTATGAGATGAAAATCTAGAAGACTGAAAGAGAGTAAGTTAGTTATTATGTACATGATTATGAATACATACTCGTTATCATATATTATCTTATCTGTCTACTTTGTAAGAAAATGATATTCACGAACTTACTAAGCTTAATAAGCTTACTCGTGAATCTGTTGTTTTGTAGATACGTTTTGTTGTTTAAAGATCGGATCATCTCAAAAAAATCACACTATTGCTAAACTCGTATGGTAGAGTTTACATCACTTGATCTTATGGCATGTACTAGGATGACATTATCTTTTGTTAGTATTAGAAATGATAAACCTTGTTATGTTGGATGTGGTATTGAATGTGGTTTTGCATGAAGTGCAATTTGGGATGAATTTAGATTTTATGTAAAGACTTGGATAATTATGTATGGTGTGAGATGGCCTAATGCATAATTTGTATTGAATGTGTTGAAATATTAAACTTGTGTCTTAGCTTCATTTTTTTAGATTCTGCATACTTGTTTCGGTAGAACTTATGCATGTATCGGTAGAAGTACAGGGTAGGAGAAAGGTTGCTCACTGACTTAGGTTGTATCGGTAGATGAATTGCAAGTGTCGATAGTTGTGTGTACTGAAGTATCAATAGTTTGTTTATTAGTATCGGTAGAAGTTGTAGGGTGAGAATCGTAGCTCTTTGGAGTTTTTGGCATCAATAGATGCATGAATTGTTTCGGTAGTTGTGTCACATGTATCGATGAACCATCTCGAGTATCGATAAAACTCTGCATTGTTTCTGAATTATTTTCTGACTTGACAACTACTGATACTTGTCTAACAGGTACCGATTGAAGTGTTTAAAATCATGGAAATGACCTTTTTGTCCTTGTTGAGTTGTGATTATAATCGATTGATGATCTTTCCTTTATTAAAATAAGATTGATTGAAAAAAATGAAAATGAACAGTAAGACACTAAGACCCTGATCGTTGACGGTTTCGAGTTTTGGGTGTTACAGGAGGTATTGACTGTGAAATTGAATGATCTGTTAGAAGCTAACCGATATGATGAAAATCTGGTAGAAATTATCAACACCAAACTCCATTTGAACTAGGAAGTCAATAAAGAAGAATTATTTTAGGAGCAGAGGGCAAGTGTGAATTGGTTAAAAAGTGGGGATAAGAGCACAACTTTCTTCCACAAGTGTGCATCCCAAAGGCGAAGTTTTAATTCAATCAAACCATTAGAGTTTGAGGATGGTAGGTCAATAGGGAACCCTCTTGGTATGGTTCAGATTACTCGAAACTATTTTGAGAATTTGTTTACATCGAAAGTAGGATTGGTCGATTCTTCACATATCCTGACGGGTATTAATAGTTGTATTCCCAAAGGTATTAATGAAGCCTTGACAACACTTTTTATTGGAGAAGAAGTCTATGAGGTTGTGTAGGTGATGAGGCCTACAAAAGCTCTGGGTATTAACGGTTTTCCAGCAATCTTTTATCAAAAATGCTGGCACATTATGGGTAAAGAGGTTAGCCTTTTCTGTTTGAAAGCTCTAAATAAAGGGTTACGATTGGACGATTTTAATAGTATTGTTTTAATTCCAAAAGTCCTTCACCCCACAAAGATGATTAATTTTCGAGTCATTATTCTATGTAATGTTATATACAAGATTATTGCCAAATCCATTAGAAACAGGTTTCAAAGAGTCTTGGATAGGTGCGTTGATAAGGCCCAGGGTGCTTTTGTTCTCGGACGATTAATTTCAGATAATATTTTGTTAGCCTATGAATTATTACACACTTTTTCTCAAAAAAAAAAGTGCTAAGAACGGTTTGATGGCTCTCATAATGATTTGTGTTTCGTCAATCTCTTACTCAATGAACATCAATGGAAGGGTGGGGTCGTTTTTCAACCCAACTAGAGATTTGTGCTAAGGAAATCCTCTTAGTTCATTTCTTTTCCTTATTTGTAGTGAAGGATTATCCTCCATAATGAGATTAGCGATTCTTGATGGAAGACTAAAGGGCGATAGGGTAAGTTGTAAGGGTCCAATGATCTCTCACCTTTTGTTTGCTGATGATTATATTCTATTTACTGAATCAAGATTGAATTAACTTATTGCAAAGTAGATGTTCTAAAGGAAGTGTTGAAAGAATATGAACTTTGCTTGGGCAGATGCGGTAACTTTCATAAGTCAACAGTCTTCTTTAGCGCAAATATGAATGAGATGGTTCGTTCACATATTTCTCTTGATATGGGGGTCAGCCTTTCTATAAATTTAAAGAAGTATCTAGGTTTACCTAATATGGTGGGAAGGAATAAAAAGGCTTCTTTCAAGAGTCTTAAAGATAGAATAAAAAAGAAGGTAGACAGAGTTCCCGATTCTTATCATAAGGAGGAAATGAGGTATTCATTAAAGCGGTCCTTCAAGCCATACCAACATATGCTATGCATTGTTTTCTACTTCTTAATTCATTATACGAGGAGATGGAGGGGGTAATGGCTCAATTTTGGTGGCAAAAATCCAATGATAGGAAAGGCCTTCACTTGTATGAATGGGGGAAGATGTGCGTCCTTAAGAATGAAGGCGGTTTGGGTTTTCAGAGTTTTGCTAAATTCAATATTGCCCTCTTAGAAAAGCAAGGGTGGCGATTATTCAATAATCCCAACTCGTTGTTAGCACAAGTTCTAAAGGTAAAGTATTACCTTTCAACAAAATTTTTAAACTCGAATTTAAAGGTTGGGGCTTCTTATTCTTGGAAAAGTATTTGGGCTTCCAAAAAAGTATTAGTAGATGGTTTGTGTTAGCACGTAGGGAAAGGAGACCGCATATCCATTTTTAATAATTTCTGGCTTTCGAGTTCGCCTAATTAGAGATTACTTTATCCAGTTACCAAGTGTGATATGGATTTTGTTGCAAATATAATTGATCATTCTAATCGTACATGGAAAAGAGATCTGGTTATGCGTACCTTTGTTGCTGAGGACGTAAAGTGCATTCTTTGCATACCTTTAGCCAGAACTCCTCATGAAGATGTATAGGTGTGGAGTGTCGATCCATCGGGAGAGTTTACAGTCAAAAGCACCTCTAAACTATTACATTCAGGTCCTACTGTGCCTAATAATTTACAATCTGATGCTGGGAATTTCTATCGAAAATTATGGTCACTAAAAATCCCTATTAAAATCAAAATATCTATATGGTGTATTTCCAAAAACTACATCACGACGATAGCAAATCTATGGCAAAAACGATGCAGGAACGACACAGAAACGATAAATCATGTCTTTTGCTCCTGTTATGATTCAATGGTTTTATGGAACTTATTAGGACTACAATGGGTAAAATTAAATCAAATTCAGGAGGTTTCTCATGGCTTACCTGGGTGTTTACTGTGGGTTCGCAATCCCAATGTCGAATGTTTTGTTATGCACATTTAGAATGCGAGAAATAAACGGGTTCATGAAAACAAAATTCAAACATGAAGAGAGTTATCCAAATATGTCTAACAATATCTTTGTGAACTAGATGGGTTAAAAGGAAACAAAAGTACCAGGGAGATGATGTAGGAGAAATGGGAACCGCCTTCGGTTGGAGACCACAAGGCAAATTTTGATGTTGCCTTTGATGAAGTATTTCTAGATCTGGTTCGGAGGTGGTGGTTCGTGACCATAAAGGTCAAGTAGTGGCATCCAAGTCGGTCCTTCACTTTAATGTCGAATCTGCTTTCGCTGCAGAGGCTTTGGCCTACTCAGAAGCAGTTAAAATGTGCTCAGATATGATATTAGAAACAGTCATCATTGGGATTCACTCACTATAATTAAAAAATGCAGATCCATTACTTTGGATGAATCGGTCATAAGCCCTTACATCGAAGATATTAAGTCTCTTCTTGGAAGGTTTCGTCAGATTTGGTTTCATCGTGAAAGAAGATCGATGAATAAACTTGTCGATAGCATTGCAACGGAAAGTTTGAGATCGGTAAAGGAATCCTACCTGTTTAGTATAGTGTTGAGATGTGTTGTAGAAATCTTGGAAGATAAGTATATCCACGAGCCTAACTGAGCCCTTTTCGGCTTCAAGAAGTTCTCCTTCCTCGGTGATGCCGGAGTCGGGGCTGATTAGGGTTCATTTTAGGAACAAATCTTTGTTGTGGGGAATGGAAAGTTTACTCTAGCAATAATTTTGGGAAATGGAACCTTTCTGCTCTTGAATGAGATACTTTGAGTGACGGGCTTGCTTTTCCTAGGCTTGGAAATGGGTGTTTTATTATTTCTTTAAGTTTCCCAAAGGTTTTGTTTTTCATTTCTAGTTTTCTTGGGGTAGGCTCTAATTTAGGTTTTTTTGGGCCGGCCTTAGTTTGATTTCCTTTTTTGCTTGGTTTAGGTTCTTTGCTTTTAAATTGTATTGTTTTTTTAAGTTAAAGTTCAATAATAAAGCCCATCTCCTGTTTACTTAAAAAAAAATGTGTATAATTAATTTCAAAATAAATTGCAAATAATTTATAATGTAATAATTTTTTTATTATGATATCGGTATAAATCGATAGTATTTTTTTTTTCCAAAACTTCCATTGACAATCACCAAACACTGCAGAGAGCTGTGGTTAAAGAGAAAGCAGCACCACATCTCACCACCAGTCGACCCACCCCTTGTAGCATAAACAATCGAAACATGACAACCGGCACCATCAAAAAACAGAGACTCACTAACATTAAATAAAGTCAAAGCATGAATAGAGACCAAAGCCATAGAGCAACCTTCAACCATCGATGAACATACCGATGCATTGATCCCCAAGAACCCACTTCTCCATAGCCAGTCATGCAATCTAGAAGGATTCACTCACATGGTCCAAATTTTACATCTTTTTTACTTAACTTTGATTCCAACGTTTAATTTAGTATCTACATTTTTTATTTTGTTCTAATTGAGTCACGTGATATTGTTTGATTTGAACACCAAATTGTGATAAAAAAATTTAAATACCAAATTTAATCTCGAAACCAAACTCACTAACAAATGTTATATAAACCCAAAAATATTCAAACTTAGATTTCCTTCATAATTATTTATCTTCACGACAGTTTATGGAAAGTATGAAATATCTTTCACCATTTCTCTTATTTGTAATTGTCATGTAATCATAGTTTTCATTCCACGTGGCTCATTATTCATCAGAAACTCAAAGATGTTATTTCTTGAATTGAATAAGATGTTGGGACACATTTCCGGCTAAAAATGTGGGTTTGTGTTTAAGAAAAGTTTAAATTGATATGTAGTGAATTTTAGAGCCAAGTAGTGATCACCTTCCTTAGCATTTGAAATAATATTTTATTTGAACTCGTGTATTAATTTGATGATTAAGAGTGTTCATTGTTTCAGATGTAATCTAAATCCAAACCGCGTCAATCGCGTTATTATTGAACTCTTCACTTGTAATTATAAAAAAATTTTGGGTAAAACAATTGAAAGTAAATAGAGAAAAAGTGATAAGCTTGCTCAATAGAATGATGAATGGAGTCCATCCTGATGTAGTTAAATATCATTTATAATTAGTTAACTATTTAAAATTTAAATTAATTTATATGTCATTATATTAAATTAGTTAAATATCATTTATAATTATATGTAAAATATTAAAATATTTCATGTATTGATACAAACAAATTATATTGATTACTTAAAATGTATTTAAAATATATATTTTGTGTATGATTATATTAAATTATTTAAATATCATCTAAATTAATAATTTAACTTTTAGCTTTACCAAAACTACTAAGATGACATTTTAACTTTTTATCGTAATTTTTTTAATAATAATGCAGAACACTTGAAACTTCAAATTATTTCCACAATACTTTTTGAAAGTTTTTTTTTTTTTTTCCAAACTATGGTTCTATTTGGTTTTAAAATATATATTCTAATTTATTTTTTATTTTTATTTTCAAAAATAATTTTTATTTTTGAAAATTTGAAAAGCTTGTTTGATAAATAAAAATAAAATTTTGTTTTCAATAATAAAAATATGAAAAAATAGAAATATAATATTTTTTTTAACATTTATATAGATTTTTAACTAGTGTACTAGATTTAATATTTAAAATTTTGTTGAAAGAAAAGTATTTTTGTATTTACATAAGTTTAAACTAAATTTGTTCATAAGTTGAGTTGAGTCGAGATTTAAATTTAAAATTTTTCATGCTTTGATTCAAGCCCAATTCATTCAAACAATCCATATCACTATTTATAAAATATTAATATATATTGTAATTAAATTTAAAATAAAATTATTTAAAAATATGTAATTTAAAATTTAGTCGGTTGGCTCAAAAGATAAAATTCTTTGTTAAAAAATGGGCCAAGCCAGGCGGGCCATTTAACCCATGCACAAGTATAGTTTGAATCAAGATCAATTCATTTCAAGGTAGATATGTATTATCCCTTTAACTTGCTCATTTGTACTCAGTCGTAGACTTGTTGTTCATGGGTTAAGTTATCTGACCGAATTTAGATATTTGTTCAAAATTTAGGAGGATTTGAACAAAAATATTAGGTTCGAAAAATGAGTTTAAAGCAAAAAAATAGGCTCGTTTAAAATGCATGTCTAACTTGAGCTTGAACATCCAAAACTAAATCCTAACTCGATTAGGCCCATTTTTTAAAATTTGTAATGTTTTTATATTATGTTTTTTTACTAATGATGACTACATATAAAATTTTAATAAATAAAAAATATATTAAATTATTAAATATTAAATTAAAAATAATATAAATATATTTAAAATTGTAAAAATAATATGAGTGTGGCTAAAATGGTTAGCTATTTTTAAATATGGGTAAATTAGGATAAAATTTTAGGCTCGTATTTCGAGTCAGATTGGACTTGAGCAAACATAAAATATTTTAATTTCATGCCTAAACCAAACATGATTGTGCCTGACTCATGAACACCTCTACTTGATACCTATTTTTTTAAACCTAGTTGGTACTTGAACTTGTATTTCATCAACGAGATTGATATCTCCGCACTAACACCAATAGTTTGTACTGACGTGGTATTGATAATGTATCACGTGATAGTCCCGCAATATGCCACATGAAAAACATAAATAAATAAATAAAAATTAAGAGTTTTTAAGCTATATATTAATAAATAAAAAAAAGTATGAATCTTTTTCACATTTAAATCATCATTATCCCAGTTTACTCTACATGTGTTTTAAATAAATTTATACATTTTAATTTTTTTTTTTGTAAAATATCAATTTTTTATATATAATAGATAACACTTAATAAATGGAGAAAATATCCGTAAATTAAAATGCTCTGGTGAATTTGGTTTTCGATTAATATGTTTTTTTATCCCACTTGAGACTTTGAGAGACCATGCCTACACTATTTTTTTTCTTCTAAAAAAGAAAATTATTACTTAATATGTTAATAGTGATTTTTAAAAATATTATTTTAGAATAAATAATAATTTGACAAACAATTAAATCCAAGTGGAAGGGAGAAAAAACTTAAGGATAATATAGTGGACAGACAATTATTGAGTAGCTTTCGTAATGGTGTATAAATAAAAAGAGCTAAATCATGATAATATAATGGAATAACTTCGTGAATAAAATAAGTCTATAGTTAATAAGTGAAAAGTTGAAATTTAATTATAAATTATTTGAATCTTAATTATATATATACAATCAATCTTTTCGCTAATTTATTTGGCACATTAACCCCAAACATTAACCTTGACATTGATCATCGTTGACCGATCAACAAGGTCAACATGCCACATAATCCGTTCACAAACTCTTTATATGATACAAAATATTTCCTCAATGACAATATTCTCTAACAACTATTAACTCAAATTTCTAATAAAAAACATAATTTTCTAACCAAATACTCAAAGTCTTATTAGAAACCCAAAATTGTAAAAATGCTTAAAAATTTAAATTTATTATGCCAAAAAATTAATTCTATACTTATTTTTATAATTTTTATGATTTTTAATTAATTATATAATTTTTTATATTTTTTAATTATTTTTCAACATATATATTTATATAACAACATTTTATATAGATAATAAAAGCTTTTAAATTTTTTTTTTGAGCCTACAACAGAAGCTCTCGAAATTCAATATAAATAGGCAAATATTAATACATAGAGATGGGAGATTAGTTTCCCAAGTCATTCTAGGGCTGTCATTAACAACTATTATCCCAGCCTCAGACTCAGCCTCAGTCTCAGCCTCAACCCCAGGCGTTTCACAATTCAAAGCAGCAATTACAAAGCAATCATAAATTACAAAAAATTCCAATTCTACTCTACTGCTACTACCAAACACAGTATTTGGAACCATTGTAACTCCTAAGGTTCTGTCGAGTTGTGGTTAGCTAAGATCCACATCCCTTCAAAAAGCATTAATTATTCACAAGCAAATCCTCGAAGAAGGGATCCAAAATTGCTTCCTTAGCCGAATCATATTTGTCCAGACGCTTTTTCAAAGACCGCATGTCCCTCTCATTCTTTGAACAACGTACCTGTCTCCCCATTTTTGTCAAATAAGCACACAACACAGTATTTCAAGCCTTGATAGACAATTATTTCCCTTAATTAACCAAGGTAAAAAGACAAAACATCCGCAACATTTTTCAAACTTCCAAGTCAACATGCTTCATTCAGTTATTGGATGAATCACTTACATATGTTTTCTTCAGCAGCAGTATATCCACCAAATATACCAACCATAACACATTTGTTCTGGGAAAACTGTACAACAAAAAATCAATTATGTACTACATAAATACCAATTTCAAAATGTAACAGTGTGAAAATATGTGGCTTAATGAAAGAGAACTAAAATCTTCAAGACAAATCAAATGTCCTCCTGGGGTATCATAAGCAGCTTTATGGATCTCAGTCATCCCTATAGATTTTACTAGAACACTCGTACAACCGAAACTTGATAGGTTTTACAAAACAGAGGATCTAAGCAAATATTCCAGTGTTGGGGTTCACTTCATTCAGTTAAAATAGTGTGGGTAGTTACACAGTTTAAGTGCTTGAATTGATGAAACAGCAAAAGTGACCTATGCTCAGATGATATAAGATCAGAAAAATACCTTCCTTCCCAATGATCTTCTGTAACCTCCTTCATTTTTCTATATGTTTCTGACTGTATTTCATAATCCATTAGTGCATCAATTTTGCTAGATTAGATGTGAAAGCATATTGTACGTAATTATGAATGCAGCTTGTTCCTGTTTCTTACTTGTTTATCTCCTTTTGGACCTTTGAAAAGATAAGGATCCTGTGAAAGATCCAAAAAGAGTATGTTTTCTCCTGTACACCAATGCCATTGCAAAATGTTTATCTCATAAAACCTCTGATGTAGCAAAATTAAAAGAAAAATAAATAAATAAAAGCAGAAGAAATTTTCACCGGTGTTTATTCTCGACAGTGTAAAATCAATTATTGACACCGATAACCCATATGACCTAAAGGATATTTGCTTGCCCTCAAGAATAAACTTCACAGTGACAGAACCATTTCGGCTCAAAAGTATGTTTCCCCTATAAAAATGAAAAAAAAAAAAATCATTGGTCAGCAGTCAGAATCTAGACACAAAATTACCATAAAAGATAGGACAGCAAGCAGACCAGTGCAAGTCACGGTGTTCAAACTCATATGCAGCTTCAGCCACAGCTAGGGCAGCTGTAACCTGCAATGCAATTGATAAGTTCACTGAGAGTTGGTAATAACAGATTAAATAACCAATGAAACAGAACTCATCTTTTTCTCTAGAAAGTTACTTATCAAATTTGTTTGAATATGTTTATATGACCAGAAGAGTTGTTTGATTTACCTGAACCAATAAACTTCGTGCTTCATCAAAATTCTCAAGTACAAAGCTTTCAAGATCTTTACCACCATGTTGTAGAATAAAGACGAGATAGCGCTGAATGCAAGTTCATCAGGTACAGCAAAAGTGTATTGGTATACAATAAATATTTGTACTTTAGCCATAATTTTGGAAATTCCCTATACGTGCAGTATTCATAAAGTATTTATTTATAACTTTCTTAAGCATACAAATTCATCAGGAAAAGAAGATACCTGCTTCTCTGGGAACTCCTTGGGATGATCGTTTTCTGAGCCATTCTTTTCATCCCATTTTTCCCAGGCTCTAATCAATGCCGCGTCATAAGAACCTTGGCAAACCTTTAAACTATCAAAGAAAGAAGTCAATAAGAGATAATATGAACAATAAGTCATCAAATAGGAAACTAAATGCAGGCCAGACTAGAAAAGATGCAATTGCAAAATTGAAAGCGCACAACCAGTCATGCATTATTAGGAACATATGGATACAAGGCAACAAGCGTTGAGGAGCAGGTGGCTACAAGGCAAAGTCTTTTCGTCACCCATGACAGCTGACTCCGATACCAAGGCTTTCATGGAACAAATGGCTACAAGGCAACAGCGTTAGAGGAACAAGTGGCGATGATATCTCTTTCGATCCAAAAGACAACGAAAGGGGATTTAAAAAAAAATAATGAAGAACAGGGCAGCAGCGGAGGCAAGAAAAGGAATTCAAACTAGCAACGCAATGGGTGCATGGTGCCACGATACTCTAAGATGGAATTTCCCACTTATGATGGTGTTGAAGATCCTATAGGGTGGCTGAAAAGATGCAAAAAAATTTTTGGCAATCAATAGACTAACGAAAAAAACAAAGTAAGCTTAGCTTCATTCCATCTCTTAGAAGAGGCACAATTGTGGTTTGATCAAATGGAAGAAGAGGCAAATCTTAATTGGGGGTGCTTGAAAGAGTGTTGTCATGGAGGTTTGGGCCACCTATAAGTAATAACTCCTTGAGGGAACTTGCCAACCTGAGACAAACTGGAATTGTAGAGTAATATCATCGCCAATTTCAATCACTATTGGTTACGACTATTAATCTTAAATCTAGACAACAAGTAAACCTTTTTACTACTGGGTTGGTAAAGGAACTTAGAATTGATATTGAGATGCAACAATTGGAAAACCTTGGAGTTGCAATGAATATGGCTCAAACATTGGAAAGTAAATAAAAGGTCTCTTCTAAACTGTCGTCTTGAACCATCCTGAACTGGCCAACTTCTCAAGACACAGGCAACAATTCAATTGTTCCAACGACTAAGAGCATTGCAAAGGGAGGGGTGCAAACAAAGGAACTAACAGGGATCAACAAAATAGGTTCTTCTGCACCATTTATTAAGAGATTGACATGGGTAGAAATGGCAAAAAGAAGAGCTAAGGGGCTTTGTTATATTTGTGACGAGTATTATTCCATGGAACACAAATGTAAAAGGTTATTTTGGATAGAAGTACCAGATGTTGAAGGCAAGCAAAATGATGATGAGGTAGACGATTTTGGATAAGTTCTGAAGCTTATTCTGAATTTCAACTTGAGGACAAGCTCAACTCCGAGAGGAGTAATGATATGGACGCTTTTATTGCAATAAGAGTTTTTGTTTTATTATTTCAGGTTTTTATTAAGAGTTTTACTTATTTTCCCTATTATATTAGGTTTTTAACTCTAAGTTAAGAATTCTATTAAGATTTTTTCCTTTGTTATTAACAGCCTATAAAAAGGCTGTCAATATAAAATAAAGAGGCAAGCAATAATTCTATCAAATAAAAGCGTCCATATCAGAATGACATAGAAAAATGTGTTGTGGAAGACATACTCAATTGTTTCTATGAAGGTCGTACAAGCATTACTATCATTCTTCTGTAAACTGTTAAGAACTTGTGAGAGCACAGCCTCCTCCAGCAATTCTTCCGATTTCTGAAGACAGGAGAAGAATATGGGATAGTGATAAGGCAGCAAATCATGAATTCATCCAAAAAAAATCAAATACATCTTCATCTGAAAAAATAATATAACCTGCAAAAAACTTTTAGAAAAATTAATTTAATTAGAATAAATACCTTTTGCAGTTCTCCATTTACTGGAAAATCCCCATCAAATGGAACTATTTTGCAAACGGTATTGCCTGCCCTGAAGGCTTCTCCATAAGTACCTTCACCAATTTTGGCAATACTTTCTGGAGCACTGAGTCAAGAAGGTTTCACCATAATCAACCCAAGCAGTATACATGATCAACTAAATTTAGTGAAACCCTTTAACCTAAAAATGTGCATTTCTAATTTCTGAAAAAGAGACGGCACATTGCATGACAACACAACAGAGTCAAAACTCAATGGCAAATAAAGCAGGACGCTTCTGCACTGTGGTAACCTTACCATTGCAATGAGGTTCACCCTCCCTTGCATGCTAAACCTCAAAAATAAATTATGCGCAATTTTCTTCTAGAGGAAACGAAAACAATTAATTGGAGACTGACTAACCAATACTTAGAGAAAAGATCAAGAAACTTTATTGGTTCTGACTGTTCACAAATTCCCAGCAAAGCAGTAAATGGATCAATACGATCAAGATGTGATGATGTTGATGTAGACGCCAAGGAAAGCTTCTTAATGGCAGCATCTATGTCTTCACAACCTTGGTCAGCATCAATCACGGATACTGGACTGAACTTTTCAGGAGTTTTTACACTTGATAAATCCAAACCGCTAGTATATATGGGATCCATAGGAGCAGCAGGAGTTTCTAATATTTTGGACAAGGTAGTAGAAGGCCCGCAACTGAAGTTTATCTTCTTTGAAAAGAGCCACTTCTCTAATCTGGATGAAACATGTGGTATAGGATCAGTGACAGTTTGATTGCCTGTTGCCCATGTCCGAAAGTGTTTTGGTGATGGGCTCTCCTCCAATAACTCAAAGGCATCAACCTCTTGAAAATATGCTCTCTCCTTATCGAAGCTTGAAGGTTCTGCAACCTTGCCCTGTAAACAAAGAGAGAAATTAATTTGTAATGACAAAGTAACCAATGCACCTTTCTCAAGACATTAGGAAACTAGGTTGAGACTTGAGATTGTGAGATGGGAACACTATGCATAAATGGGAGGAGAGAGAAAATGAGAAATAGGGAAAGTGTGTCAGACATACTTTAGGAACAGGCGGTTTCCCCCTTCTCCTGGGCTGCTTTTGTTGTGGTTGATTCGCCAAGCAAGGAGCAACAGCAATGCTTATCCTCCCTCTGAATGAAGCAGAAAATTGAGTTATAATAAGACTCACCACCTAAAACGCAATTGAAGGTTTTTGAGCAAACAACGAAACAAAATAAATGGGAAAAAAAAAAAGGAAACCCTGACCATCAAATAACCAGCATAAACAGGCAAACGTTAAATTGTAGTACGGGAAGCCTCAAACTTGGACAGATCATTTATCCTATTCTATGGTAAGGCACAAGTAGCATAGTTTTTTTCCTCGTGTAGCTGTTGAGCATCATAATGGTTCTTTGAATTTGCAGTAAATTTGAATATGAAAGAGAAAGGAGGCATAAAAATTCGTTTTTAAAGAAAATGGAATTAAAATAAGGCAAAATTAGGATAATACCCAATAAATGCTGGTTAAAAATGAGAAAAGGGAAGGAAGGAACCTGATGGAAAGTGAGCGATTCCAACTGACCCGCTTGTTGTTAGCAGCAGCGAAACTGAGGCGATTACTGTTAGTGGGTTGCAGCAGCAGAGGGTGGTCTGAGTCAGAGGGGGTGGGGTGAGATGTTCGGGTTCTTCTCTGATAAACGGGTTGGATTAAGGGTGCGTTTGTGGATGGTTGACCCGATGCTCCTATGATCTCTGACCAAAGATCGACCTCTCCGCACGATCTTGCTTTTGCTTTGCCATCCATTATTAAATCTTACTTACCCCCTGATTGATAGATAGACAGACGGGGATTTACCTAAAAGAGAGAGAAAACAGAGTGATTTGAAAATGCAGGGACGCGGGAAGGGATCATGGATTGGTTGTGGGAGACGAGCTGTGGTCCAATTACCACTTCATCCATATGCCCACTCTTCCATTCAGCCCAACGACTAAATGGCCCAATCTCTATCATCAAATTTAAATTAAAAAATAAAATATTTTTTTTAAACATAATATTGTAAAATAAAAAAATTACTGTATTTAAATGAGGTTAAAGTTCATTACTAATATGATATTTCAATAAAAATATAAGAAAATAATATTATTAATATTTTCATTTATAAATTATAAATTTTTAAAATTGAGTCATTTTGTAATATTTACAATAAACTTTTATTGAGAAGTGCATGTGCTTTGGGCATGATAGATTTAAGTCAATCTTAGTTATCAACCGAACAATCTTTTTCGTTATCCTCATATTACAAATAATGTTGATTGTGGATTCAAACAACACGAATCAAACACAGAACAAAAAACAATATTATTACTTTCAGTAAAAAAATAATTCTCTAAATAGAAACCGATTGTAATTCTCATAAATTAAAATTTATTCCAAGTAAAAAGAAAATCACCATTGTATGATAGAGTAAGGGTAACTCAATAATCGAGAAGTGTGTATTTCTAATTCTAAGCCCAAACAAAGCCTAACGCCTCGAAGGCCTCATTCTCCGAAATCCTCCTAATAAATTAAATCACACCCTCACCTTCCATTTGATTCCAACTTTCCACATTTATTTTCCTCTTTCAATTCTCTGGGCACCCCTCTCAGCTCTTTCAATCTCTCACCATGTACTCCACAAATCTCTCTCCCTTCCTCTTTCTATGTATCTGTAATCCAAATGTCTTTTACGTTTATTTGTGCTGATGGATCTTTAACTATTTGATCCTTGATCTAGATCTGGATTTCTGTTTCCCCTTGGATCTTGATTTCTATGAAATATAGCATATTACTAGTATTAGAATTCATATTGAATCTATTGTTTTTTGTACAATATCTGCTTGTTTTGTTTGATCAGGGCTATGTTTCTATCGTTTGATATGATATGATGTTCTAGCTGATTCCGATCCTGTGTATAAATTGTTCTTTTCTCTGAAAACTGATGGTTTATATTATATGCTATCGTTTACATGTCATTGGCTTTGTTCCTTTTTTTTCATTTTATTAATCGGGCGAATAAGCTGGGATGGACCCTTTTTGTGTGTTTTTTTTCCTCAGCCAGAATAAAAGGATGGGGCTTTCTTTTGCTAAGTTGTTCAGTCGCCTGTTTGCCAAGAAGGAAATGCGTATTCTGATGGTGGGTCTTGATGCTGCTGGTAAGACTACCATATTATACAAGTTGAAGCTCGGAGAGATTGTCACCACGATTCCCACAATTGGTATGCTCTTGTTGTTAATTTTTCTGCAAGTGTTTTTTATTATTATTATTTTTTTTTATAGATATTGATGCTTATTGCTACCTTTCCCAGGTTTTAATGTGGAAACTGTGGAATATAAGAACATTAGCTTCACCGTTTGGGATGTTGGAGGTCAGGACAAGGTAATATTCTGGGAACTCAAAAAATGTTGCAGAACAAACCATAAATAGTCATCATTTTACCATTATATTGTTTCCGTGGGTCTTATTGCTTGATGGAACATGATATTTTGCCTGGGTAAACTGTACAATACATTGCTGTTTCAACCGATGCATATGTTTATGGACCATCTTATGCTGATGGCATCAGCATATAAGATAATCATAAGCTACATCTACTAATGCCACCTCGTCTTTCTAGTTTATCCTTTGGTGGTATGAGGAGAGGCTATTCATGTCGTGTCTGTTGCATTATTTGGCATCTTGCCTTTATTGTATTTTCTTGCAATCCATTGTGCTTATGGATGGTCCTGTGTTGATTAAATTGTCATTCGTCAGCACATAACATATTCATAAGCTACATTTATTGCTGCTACCTTGTTCTTCTGTTTTCACTGAATGAGGAAGGCTCCAATGTATAGTGCAACCAACATTATTTCTTCTTTATAATAAAGTACTGGTGATTTTGTCTGTGAATTGTTGCTTGCTTTTTGTTGTACTTGCATTTGCCACTTTCTTAAAATTTAGGAGTGAAATATCTCGAGTCTTATAGCATGTCTTGTTCTAATGGCTTTATGGGAACTTTCAGATTCGACCTTTGTGGAGGCACTACTTCCAAAATACTCAGGGGCTAATCTTTGTTGTGGATAGCAATGATCGTGATCGTGTTGTTGAGGCCAGGGATGAGCTTCACCGTATGCTAAATGAGGTGTGCCTGTTTGCTTCTTTGCACTTTGTTGGTTTGTTTTCTCTGTTGAGTTGAAATTTTCAGTAATGAGGTATACATTTAGCTGTTATGCATGTGAAATTACTATGTTCAATTATTTGTTGCTTATAATATGTGTAGGATGAGCTGAGGGATGCTGTGCTGCTTGTATTTGCAAACAAGCAAGATCTACCAAATGCTATGAATGCTGCTGAGATCACTGATAAACTTGGTCTTCATTCCCTCCGACAGCGCCACTGGTATAACCGTTTCCCTGTTTGTTTATTTCTAGATTGGCCTGCCAGTTGTCTGTTTTGTTTTAAATCTCTTGTGAGTCACAGGTATATCCAGAGTACATGCGCTACCTCCGGTGAAGGGTTGTATGAGGGTCTGGACTGGCTCTCCAACAACATAGCTAACAAGGTAGGTTCAGACTGATACATTTGTCCTTTAGTGATATTGTTTTGTTCTAATTCTTGCTTCCATTCATTGTATTTTTCCTAGGCATGAGGTGGTTGGTAGAAGGTCGGTGACATTTACATTTGGGGTGGCAATCTTTGTGGAATTCGGATATGTATATATCTATTTTATGATATGTTGCGTTATTGGGGTTTTGTTTTTGTTTTTCCTCGTCAACTTTTAAATGAAATGATTGAGCTTGTGTTTAGATATGTGGGCATTTGGACTGCCTGCATGCTTTTGTAGATGGAATTCATTGTTCAGGGTTAATTAACGATTTCATTGTTGACATTTCATGGTAACATGTTACGTTTTATGAGTTTTACTTGTTCCATTATCATCAAGAAAAGTTTTAAGCAAGTTGAGCTGAGGTGGGAAGATTGAGGCCATTTCATTCTAGTTTGCATAAGGTTTTAACTGTTAAAAAAGTCTCCTTCACTGTTAGGAACTCCGCCATTTCACTTGTTTTCGACAATGTGACTGGTTTGTTTGCTGCAAGGTTAAGCCACAAAGCACCTAACCATTGAGGACAGGAGGAGAGCCAGTGACAATGTGACTGCTTTCCTTCATTCAACAGGCTTAACATGTTTCTCATTACCAGTATCATCCAAGCAATTCTGAGTTTCAAGAATCGCTTCTGCATAGTAATAATAAGTCGAGGTGGAACGAAATCAACCCAAACGATCCAACACACACAATCTGCATTTACATGTCTTATACAAAATGCATTTATTAGTTAAAGGATCTGCTTCAATTATCCAAAAAAAAATATATATTTAAAGTCTACTACCTAATTAATTGATGATCCAGGAGTTTTTATTTGGATGAATCAATTTTGTTACAATAATTAAATATTTTAAGCACCTCGCCCTTATCCCAATAATGGAGTCTGATGTGACATTTCACATCATCATTTTTTACTATAGTTTTACCTGCTATTGCTCGTCTTCTTCCTTTGCTCTCTGCTTCCGGCACTCTCTCCGTCCTTACCCATCACTGCAACATCAAGGGGTAGCTTGGTATTAAGTAGTGGGTCCTGGGTAACTGCGTACTGACACGGTGCAGTGCATTGCATGAATGACAGACTGAGACCAGGTAGTTTTAGTTGATCTAAAAACTCTAATGGATGACATCGCAACTGCCTATTGATTGTTAATCATGTTGGTATGTATGTATGTGGGAGGATTACCGTCATTCTGGGCCATTGGTAAAGGAACATTGAATCCCTTATCATATGTTGCATTTTTGTCGATGCATATGAGTTGTTAGAAACGGCGGTTCGGCTAAAGTTTAGAATTAAATGTCCTGCGTTTTGTTCAGCAAAACAGAAACAGTTTTTCTTTTGAGTGATGGACTTACGAGTTTGGGCTGTGGTAGATTTGGATGTAGGGTTAGGGTTAGATTTCATGAAATGATAGGATAAGTCGGCGTCAAAAATTGTTTATAAAAACAGGCCTAATTATTTAGCCCCACATCAAATTTCGAGTCCAATTTTCAATAAACTGGGGACAATCCAATATTCTCTATGGTGAAAAATCAACTACCAGGTGTGCATGTTCCATATTTTTCATTTTCATTTTCTTCTCTGACTTCAATTAACTCCTCCTGTTGTAATTATACAATGTTATCCATATTTTCTTCTAAAATCAAGACGAGGATTGTTACTAATTTTGCAGACCATGCATTGCTTCTGCTAAGCGGAGCACCTCACTTGTACGTGACAAGCCCATCAAACAAGGGCTGATTTTATTTACTTTATTATTCAACGTCGGCGCATCAGAGATTCATCAATAAATTTAAAAGAAAAAACTACATATTATCCCATAAATAGTACACCAATCTTCATTTTTATATATAAAAAAAAAAAATCAAGGCAGACACAAGGACAGTCCTTATGTTGCTGATGATAAAATATCTGTCCATTTTAAAAATGTAAGGACAGATGAAATACAGGCTACAACAAGAACAAATTTAACACATTTACATTCATTCCTACACTGCCTTAGCTTAGCTGTATTGTATTGTATGACTAATCGGTATCGCCACCAAATTAAGGCCGTCGGCATTAAGCAGCGGAAGGGGCGTTAATACGGTGAACAAAGCCGCCGGCCTTTGACAAAGCTGCCAAAAGCACTTGCAGGCCGCTTTGCTTATCCTTATCACCTTCTGCCGCTTGGCCGGAAGCCACGACATGGTTGTAGTCAAGCGACTCATCGTCATAAATCTCCCACCATTTAGCCACCAGCGTCTTAATGTCTTCCCTGTCCATGTTGTCTTCTTTGCCGGTATACCTCCAGGGTTTGGAGCCAGCAGCACAGTAGTGAACCACCTTGGCCTTGTCCAGCTCAATGTTCTCAGGGTGGCGCCATAGCATGGCCATCACCAGGTTGTAAATGGGAGGGATGGGCCTGTAAATGTCCCTAAAGTACATGTTCAGATAATCCTGCTCCGCAAATGGGGTAGGAGGGGTGACTTTGAGGGTAGCCAAGAGGTCCTCATAGGTAGAAAGGCTAGGTTCATAGACAAACATTCCAGCGTTGAAGTAAAGAGGAGGTTTAGGACCCTGGTGTGAAGGCCATTGGACCTTATCAGGGCACTGCTGGCAGTAGCCGATCTTGTACTGAGGGGTGTGGCTCCATGTTTTCTCACAGAAGCAGTCCATCACAGCATAAAAGTAACCGTCTTCCATGTCAAACAAGTGGTCTATGTTATCAAACACTTGGATGTCTCCGTCCAAGTATATCATCTTGGAATACTCCACAAACTGCAGATTATTATTTTTTGAATATAAAAAAAGTAAGAAAATGATTCACTTTCAAACATTTAAAAAGAAAAAAAGAAGTAGGAGATGCAAAGAAGGTATGAAAATATACCTCCCAGATACGCAGCTTGGAATAGTTGATGACATAGTAGGCCATGGCAAACCGGGTCTGGTTCTCAGGTGGATACACAGGCTCGATCTCGCGGATTATGCAGCCCTGATCCACCAGAATCTTCCTGTGGTCTTCTGGGACGTCGGGCAAAAGCGCCACCACAAGTGGGTACTTGCTATTCACCTTCCTCAGTCCCTTGGCTAAACCCACCACGCCCTTGACGTAGTCTCCGTTCCCGGCCAAGAACGTAACATAAGCCCTCTTGGGAGCCTTGGCAGTGAGAGTGGCAGCTTTGGTACTGGTGATGTTAGGGGCCATGATGTGTTTGGTTAGAAGGAAAATGAGGTTGGGTTATTTAGTTTTGAGGGGAAATGGGGTGTTTTGGTTTGTACGTGGTATGCAAGAGAAAGTTGAGTTGGTGAAGGATGTGGGGAGGTGGGGGGGAGGGGGTTTATATAGAAATCTAAACAACGCGTTGCCCCACCCGAAATAAGTAAAGCGATAAGATTTCTTTTTCTTTTTTAATAACCGTGCATCAAATCTAATTTTTAAATAATTTCTTTACAAATAAATAAAATTATATCATTCATTGACAAATATACCCTCATCCAAATATAAATTCTTATTATAATTTTATTTATTGCAAGTGCAGATGTGATGGGACACTATTCACTGATTATTACTTTTACATATACGTGTGAATATGTGCGCGCACACGTATTTACCTGCTTTAACCAACAATTAACGTTTGTATCAGTTGCCCCAAAAGTTGTCAAATTATAATTTAAATTTAAAATTTAAAAATTTTCAATTTATTATAAAAGTAAAAGAAGAATAGGAAGATTAAGAAATAAAAAGATGATATAACTTTCACTCAGGATACAATAAGTTTATAAATGTTTTTTATTTATAGGGTTTTATACATCATACGTTACAAAGTACCAAGAGCCAACATTAAAGTGCTCTATAAATGATTTAGGGGTTATGGACATTTATTCTTTAGGGGCTACAATAAGATAAATTTTAGAGGGGTTATGGACATCCATTTATCAATGATTTACAATGCTCCCCCTTGGATGTCCATCAACAAAATGTCTCATAAAAAATCTTTATTAAGAAAAATCTTATGGAATAAAAACCTAATGAAAGAAAATAGTACATGATCTATTATTATTAGTTATCTATTTAAAAACATTTACTAGGAAAATCGAGTGGAACAAAACATTGGTTAAAGGAAAAGTGTGCAACATGTTTTTTACTCCCTCTAATGGCAACATCACATTACATCTTTGAGTCGACGCATTCCAATATTGTGTAGTAGTCTTTCAAACATTGAAGTTGGCAATGCATTGGTAAAAAGATATGCTAAATTATCACTAGAACAAATTTGTTGAACTTCAATATCACCTTTCTTCTCAAGATCATGAGTGAAGATTAATTTTGGTGAAATATATTTCGCTCTGTCACCTTTGATTAACCACTCTTTAATTGAGCTATACATGTTGCATTATCTTTGTATAAGATAGCTGATATATTTTCTTGTAAAAGCAAATTACATATCTTCTGAATATGTTGAGTCAATAATTTTAGCCAAACATATTCTCGACTTACCTCATGCATTGCAATTATTTCTGCATGATTTGAAGAGGCAACAACTAATGTTTGCTTTTAACACCATGATATGTCAGTACCACCACATGTAAATAAATATCTCATTTGAGATCGACCTTTATGTGGATCCGATAAATATCCAACATTAGCATAGCCGACTAATAGGGATTTTAAATCATTTGAATAAAATAACTCCATATCGATGATCCCTCTGAGATATCTAAATACATGTTTAATTCCATTTCAATGTCTACGTGTTGGAGAACAACTAAATCTTGCTAACAAGTTTACAACAAAAGCTATATCAAATTTTCTGTTGTCTGCAAGATATATCAATGCCCCTATGACACTTAGATATAGTACTTCAGGATCAAGAAATTCTTCATCAATCTCACAAGAACAAAATTGATTTTTATTCACATCTAACGATTGTACAACCAAGGGGTGCTCAATGCATGTGTTTTATCCATGTAAACTTTTTTAAAGATCTTTTCCATATAAGTTGACTGATGGACATGAATTCTATCTTTTAAATGCTAGATCTGCAGGTCAAGACAAAACTTTATTTTTCCAAGACCTTTTTATAAAGACACATGGACAAATTGGATCGTTTTTCTAATCTTATTTTAACAAATATTCACTAAGACATCCCTGTATCCTAAAGTGATTCAGGTTAGCCTTCTTGTCATGCCTCATCTCATATTAGTCTTAGTTGCTTTCTTAGTAGGCACATCATTCAGAATACAATAAATCGTTTGTAATGCATATCCCAAAAATGATATCAACAATTGTTATAATTTAACATTGAACATACCATATCTAGCAAGGGTTTGTTCCTTCTCTCCATTACATCATTCTATTGTGAAATACCTGGTGCTATAAACTAGTATAGTATCACATTATCTATTAGGTACCCTAAGAACTCATCTAATAATTTTTCCCCACATCGATCAAACTGAAGTGTCTTAATGGGTAAACTTAATTGTTTCTCTATTTCCACATGAAATTCTTGAAATTTATCAAAATCTTCACTCTTGATGTGCAATAGATATGCATGCCCATATCTGGAATAATCATCTATGAAGGTTATTAACAATCTTAACCTTTCTGTGTACTAACATTCATGAGACCACATACATTAGTTTGCACAAGTTCTAAGAGTTGAGTAGTCCTCGTACCTTTCGCATTAAAATATATCTTGATCATTTTACCTTCCAAGCAATATTCACATTGTGAAAGACGCACCTCTTTAAGAGAAATTAAAGTCCCATCTTTCACAAGTCCGATGATTCTATCTTGGTTATTAGGACCAAATCTTAAATGCCACAAGTACGCCTCATTAAAGTGAGAAATTTTAAGTTTCTTATTCACAAATTCTATTTCAAGTAGGTGGTACATCTTTGGATTGATAAAATAGAGATTATTTTACATCCATCGATTATAGATAAAAGTAATTTTTATGAATTACAATCCCTTTATTAAAAGTCATAGTATAAACATCTTGAAATAAACACGCAACTAAAATTAAGTTCCTCCTAAAATTAGGTACATAAAAAATGTCTTTCAAAATAATCATCCTAAAACTATCAAAGTAAAAATATACGTCTCCTTAAAATAAACACGCAACTAAAATTAAATTCCTCCTAAATTAGTTACATAAAAAACGTCTTTCAAAATAATCCTAAAACTATCAAAGTAAAAATGTAGTCTACTATTGCTTTTGCTGCCACATTCTTCCCATCTCCAGTTCACAACAAAAGATTCCTATCGCATAGATTTCTCGATTCCTTAAACATGATTAGAGACTACGGAATACATGACCTAATGGTCTATTAAATCTTTCACTAAATAAGTTTCAATACTAAGAGTTCCTTACGTTTTCCTTTGAGGCTAGGTAATACTTTCGTTCTTTACAATCAGCCTTGAAGTGCCCTTTTGTTATTGTAAAAGAAACATTTAGATAACTCTTTAGGCTTTCTAGGCTTCCTTCTATCCACTTTACGTGGACCCGAAGCCTTAGCTTATTTTCCCTTCCCTCTTAAGGAAGAAGCAACTTCTAAGTTTGCTTTTACTTTTCCACGAAATGGTTGCCCCCATTCAACATAATTCATAATACTATAACGCTTGCAGGAGCCGAGTATGGGTGAGATGTTTGTTTTCTAAGTTGTAAGCGGTCCTAAATCGAGCAAAGTTCGTAAACAAACTTTTGAACATCATTTCAATTTGAGTGTTCGAATCTAGTTCTACTCTATTGTCCTTCACTTGTACAAAGAATCCCATAAGTGCTAACATATATATGACCTTTGATCAAAGTATTGGGCTTTTTTTAAGAGTTCGTCAAACTGGTAATAGAGAATTTTCGAGCCAAGGCTTCTTGGCCTCCAAACATATCCTCCAGATTGCCCATGATCTTTTTAGTCATTAGATAACTCTCATGTTGCTTTTGTAAGGTAATGCTTATCTTAGACAAAATATATCAATGAGATATCTCATTAGAGTGAACCCAACGAGTGGCTCCAGTGGTAAAGAAGATGTTATTCATCTTAGAAGACTCGGGTTCGAGTACCTGTGTGTGCATTGTCAAAAAATTAAGAAAATATGAACAAATATTACAATGTAATCACACCAATATATTAAAAAAAAGATATCTCATTAGAGTCCCCTCCAATAGGCCCTAGTCTCACATTGGTCAGTAGGAGGGCATTGTTTTTTGCAACTCAAAACAATGTGTAGGTTTTGTTTCCATTCCTTATAATTGTTTTCGTTTAATTTGTATATATTATATTATAAATTGTACCAGGATTTATTTAACTATTATTTATAATTTTGTATTATATTAATAAATCTACCAATAAAATTTCAATACAATGATAAAATTTTAAAAAATAATTACAAAGATATTTTAAATATTGTTTTTAACAATAAAAATCTTAAATAATAAATTATTATCAAATAATAATTGTAAAATTAATATTTACTAAGTAAATCTCATATCCATATATACTTATAACTATAATGATGATTTTTTTTTTTTAGTTTACTTTGTAAAATAGAGGTTGTTTTACATTTATATAATCATTATAACAAATTAAATATAAAAACTTCTTAGTTTATTATTAAGAATATAAGGAAAATTTGAAGCGGGGACATTTACACCTTTTTCTTTTTTTATTGCAATATGGTTTGAAAATTGTTATTATAATATATAAATATTATAATCATTAAATGATGAGTGTAATGTTAAATTACCATAAGAATAAAACACATATTCAAATCTTAAAAAAAATATAATTAAAAGAGACAATTATCAACTTTAAAAACAAAAATATTTAAATAATTTTTACTTGGAAAAACTAGTAATAATAGTAGATGTAGAAGGCGTGCATTGACCTAATCCAAAGAAAGAGTGACATGCACATGAAATTCCAGACAGCAGAGAGGAAGGAAATTACCAACAACTCCACAAAGCGTGACCTAACCTAATTCCTAACGATGGGGGTGGGGTCTTTGGTATTGATATTTTGGCCACGAAATATATGAATAAAAGAGGAAGTGACAGTTGTTAATTTACAAGATGCAAGCAACCCAAAGTCTAATCTAACCTTATGTAATCTTACCCCACCAAAGTAAACTTAGATTTATAAAAGATTATGCTAAAAGCGGTGACCAATTCATGGAAATGTTGGCAAGAGTGTAATGTCAATTTTTGAACGTAAAACATGGGGGTGGGAGTTAAGTTCACTGTCCACAAATTTGGTCGGTTAGTCAGTTATCACTATAATAAAGAAGATTATCCCAAAAGCCTAACATTCACGATGTGGGTCCTAACTAACTTAACTAGAAACTTTGAAGATACAAAGGGAGGGACCGTTGATCCAAACAAGAAATTTCCGGTCAGGTGTCAATCACCGACTTCTGAACATGGAGATGACACATGGCATTGGATGGTCACCCCACACGAAACAAATAGGGTGGACCCTACCCTTATCTTTTGCAATCCAAATCAAAATAGGAATTGCCGACACCCGCTTGATTACGTGGCCGTTTCATAGTGGACTCAACACTACCCCACTCCATTCCCCCGTTGAGCACCGGCTGCCACGTGTGTTTGTTGGTTGGAGGTTAGTTAAGCTGTTGTTAATAAGACGAAACGAAATACGATCCTCATTTTATGGAAGTGATTTGATGCGTTATAAAAATTCAACTTAATAAATAGAATCTCAAGGGTTTATTCCTTTTCCTACATTTGATTTTTGAACGACAATTCGAAGGGTTTGCCTTTTCAAACATCCTCTAAAGTATCTTTCGTATTTTTTTATTATCATCAAATCAATATACGAGATTTAATTTATTTTTAATTTTTTTAAGTATATTAATGTGATCATATTGTAATATGTATTCATATAGTTTTAACTCTTTGATAAGGTATATAAATCTTACACACACAAATGCTCGAACTGGAAACCCTTAAAATGAACAACATCCTCTTTTTTATTTAACCCACTTATTGGGTTCAATTTATTCTTAATTTTAAAATATTTTAATTAAATATTTAAAATATATACCAATCAAATTATTTTATCACTCTAATCATTAATTTAAGCATTGAATACCACTTTTGAATTTGACATGAAAGAACGAAACCAAAATTTTTTGAAAGGATCAAATAAAATTATTAAAAATTTTAAAGGATAAAGCTAAAAATGTTAAAAGGGTTTAAATTAAACTATTAATTTTATGGAAGGTCCAAAAATGCAACTTTTCCATTAATCAAAGAGCTAAAAAAGCTAAAATTAAATAGTTTTTTTAATATACTGATGTAATTATATGGTAGTATCTGTTCATATATTTTTTTAACCTTTTGACAACTCATACACATCTTACACACACAGGTACTCGAACTGGGGTCTCCTAAAATAAATAACATTCTTTTTACCACTGGAACCACTCGTTGGATTCAAAATTAAATAGTTAATCATTCTCATATACTAAAATTATAATTATTCCATTTAATTAAAGAGAGGCCAAGGTCCGTACCTGACTCTAGCTTTGTCCTTGATAAAGTGAAGTATAATTTAACTAATAATTTTATGAGGTTCTTGCTAAATATATTGACTTATCTAAGTCTCAAAATTTGAGAAAAATTTGAATAAAAATATTAGATTCGAGAGTTTGAATAAAAAAAATTAAATTTGTTTAAAATATAAGTTAAACTCGAGCTCAAACACTCAAGAGCCAACTCGACACCATGTTCTAAGATTTTAATATATTATGTTATGTTATTTTTATATTATGTAATTTATAACACATAAAAATTAAATCTATAATAATATATTAATATTATAATGTAAACATTAAAAAAATATTTTTTGTTACCAAATATTATAAAATATTAAGTTACCTATATATAAAATTTTAATAAATGAAAAAATATAAAGTATTGATTATTAACTTAATAATAATATAAATATTTTTTTAAAAATAAAAAAAAATATGGGTGGATCTAAAATGAACTTAAGTTATCCATTTACAAATATGGGAGAGCTTAGGTCAAATTTATGCCCATACTTTTGGCTGGGTCGAAGTTGGGCAAGTATAATATGTGTTAATATCATGCTTAAGTCCAACTTAAACCCGACCTAGCCCGTTAACACCTCTATTGTAACATGCATGTACCTAGGGGTGTAATTGAGTCTAGCCGAGCTCAAGTTTGACTTGAAATTTGAAGCTCAATATTCGACTCGAGCTCGATCAAACATCTATTTTTATGCTCAAGCTCAACTCGAGATATAATCGAGCTACTCGAGCTTAAGCTTGTTTACCAATTTTTATACTCAAGCTCAAGTACTCAATAATTAAATTTAGGGTAAATAATATATATTAAGGACAATAACGTAATATAATAACATAAAAATATGAAAAGCTTGATAAGGCTCGTGAGCCATTTGAGGTAAGTATTATTCAGCTCGAGTGATAGCTTGAGCTCGGCTCGATAATTACCTAATCAAATTCAAATTTTCTTCATGTTAGATAGTTGTGAATAGCTCAACCTATACCTACTACATGAGCAACTTGAATCTATCATGTTAGAAAAACAAACTTTGTGAATAAACTTGAGATGGCTATCTTTTTAACTCGTCAAACCAAAGATATTCGTGTTATAGATACACATTTTTACATTTTTATCAGAATATATTTTAAATATACTCCATTTTATATTTGAGTTGACATTTGATACCCATGTTAATGACCAAGCTAATAAAAGTACCTAATTACTATGATATTGATATGTTAAGAATGCAATTGAAATATTTTAAAATGTAAAGATCAATAAATTATAATTTGACAACTTCTGCTGCAATTAATTCAAACATTAATCGTTAGTTAAAGTAGGTACAATTTCAGCTTCCCTACGTGTACTCGTATATAATCAAATTCGTTTTTGATATTTTTGAGATCTTAAGAAAAATAATAAATTGGAGTTTTAGATCGTTTAAAAGTTTAAGAAAATTTTTTAAGCCCTTTAAAAGTTGATAAACATTTTTTTGAACTCCTTAAAAAGCTGATTTTTTTTTTTTTTTATCCCTTAAAAGTTGAATATCTTTTAAGCCCCTTAAAATCTGAAACAAATTTAGACTTCTTTCAATCTTCGATCTTGTGCGACTACACTTCCAGACAATTCTATAGCCGGATATGTATATTATTAGTGAATAGTCTCCCATCACATATGCACTTGCAAATTGAGACATACTGAAATAGACTCATTAACATTTGGATAAAAAATAAAAATAAAAATTTATATTTGGATGAGGGAACATTTCTGTCAATGAATTATATAATTTATTTGTAAAGGAAATTGGTTAAAATTTAGATTTGATGCACGGTTATTGAAGAATCGCAAGTCAATTTAATATAATATTAGATTACTCATAATTTTACCCAAAATAAGCTTTTCACACATAGTATTATTGATTTTTTTTTGAATAGATAGTATTATTGAAATTTATATATCCTATCAATATTAGTTATTAATATAATAATATTAATTATTTTTGCAAAAAAAAAAAAAGAAAAAGAAAAAAGAAGTCTTACTGCTGTACTTTTATTGGGTGGGGCAACGTGTTGTTTAGATTCCTATATAAACCCCCCACCTCCCCACATCCTTCACCGACACAACTTCCTCTTGCATAATACAAACTACCAAACCGAAACACAAATTTCCCCTCCAAACTAAAAATCCCAACCTCATTTTCCTTCTAACCAAACACACTCACACCCTACCCTTCGACCATCTAACCGAAAACATCATGGCCCCTAACATCACCAGTACCAAAGCTGCCACTCTCACTGCCAAGGCTCCCAAGAGGGCTTATGTTACGTTCTTGGCCGGGAACGGAGACTACGTCAAGGGCGTGGTGGGTTTAGCCAAGGGACTGAGGAAGGTGAATAGCAAGTACCCACTTGTGGTGGCGCTTTTGCCCGACGTCCCAGAAGACCACAGGAAGATTCTGGTGGATCAGGGCTGCATAATCCGCGAGATCGAGCCTGTGTATCCACCTGAGAACCAGACCCGGTTTGCCATGGCCTACTATGTCATCAACTATTCCAAGCTGCGTATCTGGGAGGTATATTTTCATACCTTCTTTGCATCTCCTACTTCTTTTTTTCTTTTTAAATGTTTGAAAGTGAATCATTTTCTTACTTTTTTTATATTCAAAAAATAATAATCTGCAGTTTGTGGAGTATTCCAAGATGATATACTTGGACGGAGACATCCAAGTGTTTGATAACATAGACCACTTGTTTGACATGGAAGACGGTTACTTTTATGCTGTGATGGACTGCTTCTGTGAGAAAACATGGAGCCACACCCCTCAGTACAAGATCGGCTACTGCCAGCAGTGCCCTGATAAGGTCCAATGGCCTTCGCACCTGGGTCCTAAACCTCCTCTTTACTTCAACGCTGGAATGTTTGTCTATGAACCTAGCCTTTCTACCTATGAGGACCTCTTGGCTACCCTCAAAGTCACCCCTCCTACCCCATTTGCGGAGCAGGATTATCTGAACATGTACTTTAGGGACATTTACAGGCCCATCCCTCCCATTTACAACCTGGTGATGGCCATGCTATGGCGCCACCCTGAGAACATTGAGCTGGACAAGGCCAAGGTGGTTCACTACTGTGCTGCTGGCTCCAAACCCTGGAGGTATACCGGCAAAGAAGACAACATGGACAGGGAAGACATTAAGACGCTGGTGGCTAAATGGTGGGAGATTTATGACGATGAGTCGCTTGACTACAACCATGTCGTGGCTTCCGGCCAAGCGGCAGAAGGTGATAAGGATAAGCAAAGCGGCCTGCAAGTGCTTTTGGCAGCTTTGTCAAAGGCCGGCGGCTTTGTTCACCGCATTAACGCCCCTTCCGCTGCTTAATGCCGACGGCCTTAATTTGGTGGCGATACCGATTAATCATACAATACAATACAATACAGCTAAGCTAAATCAGTGTAGGAATGAATGTAAATGTGTAAAATTTGTTCCTGTGTGTAGTCTGTGTGTCATCTGTCCTTCCATTTTTAAAATGGACAGATGTTTTATCATCAGCAACATAAGGACTGTCCTTGTGTCTGCTTTGATTTTTTTTAATATATAAAATGAATATTGATGTACTATTTATGGGATAATATTTAGTTTTTAAAAAAAAATTTATTATTGAATTTCTGATGCACCAAACTTTTTCCCAGAAGTTGAGTCATATAGTAAATAAAATCAGCCCTTGTTTGATGGACTTGTCATTTACAGGTGAGGTGCTCTGCATCTTCCGGGAAAAACAAAACGTGTAATGATAAATTTTGACAGAAAATATTTATAATTTTAATAATTAAATTAAAATCTTTAAATAAAAAAATAAAACTATATTTTTAACATTTTAAATATAGAGATTAAACATTAAATTCTGTAAAAATACAATAAATAAGTATGTATTTTAACCTAAAAAGATTTAAGATTACAGACAACCTTTTTACTTTAACAAAGTACATTGGGCTTCAGCCCAGAATGATAGTAATATTCACGCAAGAATATTCAATGGGCACCTGCGGTGCACCGCACTACACAATCCAACGACTGATCCATATCAATTAGATTTCAGAAGCATAATGACATTTTCAACCCTCAAACTATTAAAAAAATCATTTTGGCCCTCTTTCTTTCTTTTTTCTTCATTTGGCTCTTTAAATTTTAACTTTGGTCAAATTGACGAGAATTAAATGAAAAATTTAATCGACTAGTAACTTTGTTCACGGGAATGACTACATGCTAATGTCGCAGTTCACATGGTATCCCATGTCAGTAATTAATTAATTTTTTAAAAAAATAAAAAATATATATTATAAAAAATTAATTTATATAATTTATAAAAAATAAAATTTTTTAAAAATATATTCAATAAGATTCTTAAAAAATAAAAAAATAAATAAAATAAAGCTGTAACAAAATTTTGAAGACAGTCCTCATCAAAATTAGTATTCCAGTATTTCCATATCAAAACAACTCTTTCTATGCATTCCTCTAAGCAACCCAAGAATAAAGTAAAAATGGCAGCTTTCAAATCCGATTTGATCACAAGAGAACAAAAAATAAAAAGGAAACTTTTTGAAACAGGGGTGAACCAAGATATTTGTTCCAAGGTTGTATTATAAATTTTTAAAATGTTAAAATATAAATTTTATTATGTATTAATTTATGATTTCAGTATTTTTAAGAGATTAAATAATTGTTTTAATTTCTTGAGATTAAAGCATAAATTTTTTTATATTAATTTATAATTTAATCAATTAAAAGTGATTAGAACTACAATTTTCTATTTTAGGGGCCCAACACCCTTGTTTGTTCCCCTCGCATTCACCCCTGAGCTAAAATCTTTGTTTTGATAGAAGTCAGAATACCCCAACATAACCAAATAGATGATGAACTATACAGTAAAAATGAATATACCTATTACGTATTTGTGATCACCAACCCAAAATTCAGGCATAGTCCAAATTGTCTACTTATGACCTGGTTGGACCTTATCAATTGGATGCTTACAGGTCTTATAATCGTACAAAATAGATAAAATTTTTAATAGAATGATCAATTTACTTTTTGATTTAACGTACCAAAACTAATTTACCTGTTTTTTGAGTTGAGAGGACAAAATGAATTACGACTCTCAGTACAAGAAACCCCATCAATTTTTACCTATATAAAATAAATTATTAGACATTCCTATGGTAATTCACTATCTCAAATTGCAAAAGAAAAAGAAAAAAAGAAAAAGAAAAAAGATTACTAAGTAGTAGCCCAAATTTTACAATCAGAACATTCGGAAAATTTATGTGGATGTTTTTGTGGTTGAAGAAGTGACGACAATTTCAGACATTGTTTTATTTTCATAGTTGTCTATTTTCATAATAAACAAAATTTGGATCAAAAGCATTCGACTATCTATTTTAAAGATATTTAGACAAGTTAGAGCCCAATTGAGTTAAAATTGATAACTTGATTATTGGTTCTTGCGGATCAAGAAAGGTCACTTTTTATAGTTGAAAACATTGGATTACATCAAGACTCTAATAGAATTATTATCATATGCTGATTTTTAACTTTACGTTTATAGAAAAGTGATTAGACCACGACTCTTATGTAAGCGAAACTTAAAGTAGTATATAAACTTTAGTTTTGTCTAGGTTAAAATATATCGAAAGATTGAAAGAGCACAAATTTGTTCAAGTTAAAAACGTTTTATGTGTGTATTGATTTTGTAAGCCATCAAGAGAGTCTTTTGTATTGCAAAACTAAGCTTTCAAAGGGAAAGCTTAGTGGAAGAGTGACCTAGTCTTTGTACAACAGAGAGGTGACTGAATCGATGAGAGTTAGCTTGATGTTAGAACTTAAACCATTGATTGTATTGTGAGAAAGATAATGGATTATTACTCTGAAAAAGGTCTCGTAAACGTAGGCTGAAGTCAAATCGTGTAAACAATTTCTGTGTTTATCTTTACATTTTTGCACATTTGATTTCTTGATTAAAATTGTGATCACAACCACAGCTTCTGCTTCATTGTTTATTGGCTAGATGTCATCAAGGCAATCTTGACTATGCAGTGGGAAACTTGAAGATAGAAGTCATATGTTTATGTTACTCCAAAGAGTGGTGATGTCAAATTTTACATATTTTTGGAGTTTCAAGAGCATTCCCCAATTGTCAAGAGGGTAAAAGGAAAGCCTTCAATGTTGTTCGGAATACCTTCATTTATGTTGCTATCCTTTTAAATCTGATCAACAATTTTGTATAATAGTAAATCAACAACAACAAAAAAAAAAAAGATTATTTTTTTCTTTAAATAGTATAATAAATTATGAAAAAAAAATGTGAGATGAACTAAGACATAACACGATACAAATACATTTTATTTTCTATATTATACAAAAATATGATACGACAAATATATAAAATAACATCAACACAAGGCATGATATATAAACATTTTAATCTTATATAAAATAGTAAAAATAATAAAAAAAAAATTTTGTATTAAGAGTTAGATTGCATTTTATCCCTTACTCAAAAATATAGGCGAATTTGTTCTTATACATTAGATAAAAGAGTAAGCTAATTCTTTTCGTTAAAAAATTCATCCATTTATATTGTTACAAACTAGCCTAGCTAATAGGATAATCAGACAATTTCTAATGTACAATGACCAATTTTTAACAGTAGAAATAGATAAAATTTTTAACAGAATGATCAATTTGCTCTTTGATCTAACGTACCAAAATTAATTTACTCATTTTTTAAGTTGAGATAACAAAATTCAATCCAACTCTTAGAATAAAAAATCCATCATATTTTTACCTATATAAGTACACAATCTTGTGGTAATTCACGATCTAAAATTGTAAAAGAAAAAAAAATAGAATACATTACTAAGTAGTAGCCCAAATTTTACAAAACATTCGAGGATAATTTAAGGTGGGTTTGGATGGACGGTGAGATACAGCGCGATGCGTTTAACTTATTTTTTATTTCACGCTACAGTATTTCTATCGTATTTAATCTCAATACCACCCATCCAAGCCCACCCTTAGAAAAGTATACATATCTTTAACATTGATATACAATTACTGTAATACGTGGACCATTTCAATATGTATCATCAAATATTATGAGTTTGAGGAAGGAAAACTAGATGATGCATTGGTTTCCCACGATGAAGAAGATCCGATGAGAATCTCAAATTCCTTTTGAACCTCTAAATTTAGTTGAATACCAGCAGTATTTTCCATGATTTCTAATGCAATCCGAGCAGCTTCCCGTTTCTTTTTCAGCTCAAATTTTGCTTTCATTTTCGTTGCTGCACAACTACTCCCACAAGTTTTTGCGTTTTCCTCAACTTGCCTTCTTTCTAAATATCTTTTCTTTTCGTTGTGAATCTTCATTGGACTAACGTTTTTAGCATTGGTAACTACTACTGTCTTGATCGTGTCGTCAGCCAGCATTGCAGAATCAGCTACTACTGTTGAGGAAGTTGTAAGGTGAGAATAATTAGTTGCTCTTTCCCGTTGCTCTTTCAACTCAGCATTTGCAGCTTCCATCTTTTCCTTGTCTTGGAGCTGTGCCCTTGTTTCCAATATCTGCTTTTCTTGTTTCATCTTCATTGGATCATCTTTCAGTACCTTCATCTTCTGCTGTGCCCTGCTAATGGTGTCTGCAAAACGGCTTTTCAGAATTGTAGCACGCCCAGCCTTGTTTGAATTTGCCGCATCTTTTGCAGGATTTCAAAGCTTAATTACAAATTAACACAAACATTCTCATTATCTATCATATAAAATATTAAATTACGATCCGCGCAATTACCACAACATATTATTATTACGTAAGTTGACTTTTGAATATCATTCCTTTAATCCTATTAGCTTTCAGCCATGAACGCTGCTTGCTTCTAAGGTTACGTAAGAATAATCTTTAATCCCCGTTTTATCATCTTCTACTATATCTAAATCCAAGGGGTTTTTTCTTTTCTTTTTATTTCTGTAAAATAATCAAAAGTTATCGAAAACCCTACCTAGAGTTGGATGTTTCATCAGTTCTTTCAGTATTGTCGAACACTGCGGATTCAAGGTACCGTTCGTCGGTGTCTTCGGCCTCTTCTTCTCCGGCGAATCATCTTGTAGAACCACCGCCTCTGGTCCGCGCTTGAAACCTACTGAACCCTGTTTACAATGTGGAACAGACCCGAACTGGGAAGGTTGTGTTTCAGAAAGTGCATCAATCTTTCCCCTGTTCTGCATGGTTATTAACTCTGGGAAGCTTGTGTTTAAGGAAGAGTTTCAAATTTTCTATGTTTTGTCAACTATTAATTTTCCCTGATAGAATAGATTTATGCTTATTCTTAGTTGAGGAAACAAGAGAAAATAACCTATTTTAGATTAAATCCGTCATAATATTACATGCCCAAGTCACGTGCTATTTTTTTTAAGTGTAATGAAAAAAAAAATATTTTTATTTAATATTTGATAATATAACTTTTTCATACCATTCCTAAAATAACCTACATTTTGTTGAATATTGCCACAATAATATAATAATTTTTTAATATTATCAACTAATTAAATGTGATTTATTTTTAAAAATGTCTACTAAAGCTCCATTATTATATTGTTTGAAAGTATTTTAGTATTTTTATTTTAAGAAAAAATAATTTCATATGCATATGGTGAGGTTTGAATTCATGCAAATTGAATTAGTAAAACCTCAAAGTTACCACTAAACCAAAAATGCATTTTGATATATTTTATACATTTTTATTTTAATATGCACAAGTTATTATTTCCATTAGTTATATATATTAATAATGTTGTTAATTGAGTTTGTGTCACAAGTCAGTTCAATACTAACTCACAATTGTTAACAAAATCATGATAAATAATTGTAGTATATTTAGTATTGTTTATTTGATGTATTTATGTGTTTAAATTTCGTTTTACTTACTATTCAATATATATTTTTATTTTAATATCGTACAATCATGAGTTATTATGATTAATTAATTTAAGCCATATTTTTCAGTATTTATTGTATGTTATTTTTAAACATACATTTTTATTCTAAATTCGTGGTTTCCACACACATACGAATGTGTGATAGGATTTCTTGTTATTATTTAGGTCTCTGACTGAGTTAGTGTCACGAGTCAACTAGACACAAACTCGATTAGAGAAATTATAGAAATGTCCTTTCGTAATTGAACTAAGTTATATTATTTGATGGTATGTAACACCCCAAAATTTTTTAATTTATGAGTTATGATTATGTTAAGTAATTGATCCAGTTTGAGGGTTAAAAATTTTATTTATGTGCCTGAGGTCCTGAGTTCAAATCCCTTCCCTTGAATTTTTATTATTTTTATTCCGTCATTTGACTATTCACATGTAAATTATATTTTATTTTTATTTTTATTTTGGTAAATAAAGAGGCACTTTAGTGCCTTTTACTCAATTTATTCATACATTAGAAGCAACAAGTTAACCATCTAACAATAGCTTCCTAATATGAGCACTAGGGATATCTATAATTCGAACGTCAGCATCAATCGTTTCACAAGTTTTGGCTAGAAAATCTGCAATCAAATTTCCTTCCCTTTGGACAAACTGAATCTTTAATGCCTTAAATTGTCAGGCAACTTCTTTAATTTTCCAAACCGTAGTCTTCGAAGGCGCCCGATCTACGCAATCCTTGATCATTCCGACAGCCATTAAGCAATGACTTTCTACAACCACTTTAGCGTACCCTTGATGTTTTGCAAGTTGAATTCCATAGAGAATAGCCCACAATTCTGAGTTCAACACCAAACCTCTGCCTACAAACTTTTAATACCCTACAACCCAGTACCCTTGCGAATCTCGCACGACTTCAGTAGCTATTGACCAAGTTTCATCCAAGCTTGCAGCACAGTCCGGATTTATTTTAACCCAGTCGGGGCTTGGAGGGGACCACCTGTTCTCATTTCCCTTTACTGTAGTGTTGGGTAAAGTTTTAAGGCTAGCTTCACCAAAGTTAGACACCATGATAACTGCAAAATTTATTATTCCATGTGCATCCCCTAGCCTATGATGAAAGACAAATTCATTCCTCTATTTCCATAGCAGCCAACATGTGACTGCAAACATAGCAAACGCCTCCACCCCGCTTGAGCTATTCCAAAACAGCCCCTTTAAATTTGCTATCAACCAGCTTTTCATATCAAGATCAAAGAACATGGGGATAGCATCTAATCGAATTTGTTTCTTTTAAACTTCTGTTGCAGACTTGTAATCTTGCAGCACATGAATAGCAGTTTCTTGTGCTGCTCCATACCTTGCGCACCCCACCTCGTCTGCCATTCTTCGATGGACACTCTCATTGTTTATTAGTAGGCGTCCTCGTCGAACCAGCTATAGAAAAAGCTTTATTCTAGGAGGTAAACGGTTCTCCCAAATCAGTTTTCAGTTGCTATCCACCATCAAGTTGTCATCATTTGCAACACTTCCATAAGTTGTTTTGACATAGAATCTTCCATTTGTATTCAGCTTCCACATGCAAATATCTTCCCCGAGATCTTCATTTGGAGGGTGATAAGTTGCTATGCGTTTCAAAGTGTCTTTTTCTAGAAGTAGCCACTGAATTCAAACTAGTTCCAACATCCATTATCATTCACAAACTCAGCCACCTTAGTTAGGGACGAGATAAATTTACCAGGCATAAGATGATTTTGAAGAGCCCCCATCTTTGGAACCCAATCATCACAAACAAAGCTAACATTTTGTACCATTCCCTACGCTCCATTTTATTCTATCCTGAGCTTGGTTCCAAATATTGGATAAGGATCGCCACACGTAAGAGCAACTAGTGCGATCTATCCGGGGTGGGCAGGTTTCAAGGACTTTGTACTTCAAGTGAAGGACATGTACCCAAAGTGCATCTACTTTAGTCACAAGTAGGAAGGCCAGTTTCATCAAATAAGTAGTGTTCTGCGAAATTAGTCTTTGCAACCCAATCCCAACCTTTGAGAAAGTTTTACAACAGGAGTCTCATTTTACTAAAGCCACTTTAGGTTTATTATTAGTCGACCCCCAAACAAAGCGTCACACGATTTGTTCAATTTGGTCACATACACATACAAGAATCATTATTGTTTGTATGAAATATCCACATATTGTTAGCAACACAAATTTTGCCAACATTGTTCTACCTGCCAAGGATAGCAATCTAGCGTCATTAGCATTGAGTTTTTTTTGTACCTTATCAACAATGAACTGAAACATGTATTTTTTTTGTTATAGTATAAAATAACGGCTCTCCCAAATAATTACCCAAGTCTTGAATTTGATAGAATCCCAATACACTCTCAATGCCTTCTTGAATAGTTGCATCCGTATTATTTGAAAAGAAAAGTTTCGACATACTAGAATTCACCTTATGCCCCGACTAGTGGCAGAACTTGTCAAGAATCCCATGTATCACCTCCGCATTCTCTAGATTTTCTTCATAAAGAACATGTGAGACATTAAGGGCCCACCCCTACCTATGGTTATAGGTTTCCAATTGCCATTTGAAACAACCCTTTGGATTACATGTCCCAATCTCTCAATTATCAAAACAAATAAGTATGGGGAGATGGAATCGGCTTGTCGCACCCTTCTTGAAGTAACAAAATCTTCAGTGAACCCGTCATTCCACAACACTTACATTGTTGGAGTTGACACACACTGCATAATTAACCTTACTAAGTTGCCTGGTTGTTTCGCATCCTCAATGGTATCTTTGATGAAATCCTACCTTAGCCGATCATACACTTTTTCCATATCGATCTTTATCGCCATCCATCATTTTCTCCCTTTCCTAATTCTTATCGAATGAATCACCTCCTCGGCGATAATTACATTGTCCATAATGTGACGCCCTCCAACAAAACTAGTCTGATTCTCAACAACCTACTTGGGCATTACTAGTTTCAATCTGTTTGCTACGACCTTAGTTAGCACTTTATATGGCACAATGCATAAGCTAATTGGGCGAAATTACGTCACAACCTCGGGACCTGCCACTTTCGAGATGAGAATAATAGAAGTTTTGTTAAGAAACAGTTCAATCTCGCCATCCTCAAAATCCTTTCTAACCATAGATACCAAAGATTCACCGACTATACTTCATTGCGACTAATAAAATTTGGCATAAAGACCATCTATGCTTGGGGCCTTTAGCATGACCATTTCAAATAGGGCATCAAAAACCTCCTAGCTAGATAAATCCTTACTTAGAAAAGATGTCCAATCAGAATCAATAATAGGAAAAGAATTCTTTATGGGGAACCTGCCAGATACTAACCTATCGACTATATATAGTTGCCTGAAGAAAGAGACTACCTCGAGTTTTATTTTTTCCTCATCATAGCATCATGAGCCGTCATTTAACTTCAGGGACTTAATGTGATTAACTTGCTTTCACTTGTTCACTTAACTATGAAAGTACCTCGTACTGCGATCTCCAAGAGTTAACCAATCCTTCCAGGATTTCTACTTCCAAAGCAATTCCTCATTATCAAGGGCCCTTTCCAGTTCAGAACGAAGCTCTTGTTCTAAATCAATGAGTTTTTGAGACCTGTAGTTTTCAAGACACCTCTAAATAACCACTAATCCTTGCCAATAGAGTCCGTTTCTTTCTCAAAATATTCCCAAAGACCTCTGAATTCCATTTTTTTACTGCTTTCATAAAGTTTATTATAGTCCCCTCCAAATGCTCTCCACAAATCCAGTTCTTAAGCACAAAATGATCAAACCCTTCATGAGACAACCATCCACTCAAAAATCTAAAAGGACGAGGAATTTTAGACTTTTAAGTTTTACCAAAACTGATGGCTAGAGGACGATGGTCGAACTTAATCTTGTGTAAATGAAACACTATCGTATTTGGAGCTAGAGATTCCCGAAGATAGTTGCATAAAGCATAGTTATGTCGCTCAAAGACAAACCCTTTGTTCCATGTAAATTTCGATCCCTGGAGGCAAACATCCTTTAGACAATGATTATCGAAAAATCTTTTGAACAGCTTACAAGATCAATTCCCAAAACTTGCACCACATTGTTTATCATGTTCATTAAGCAAATCATTGAAATCTAATGCCAATAACCAATGAGACTTGAATTTTTTAGCCACCATCCCAAGTTCTTCCCAAAGGTCCTTTCTAATTGTACATTAAGGACTACCATAAACCCCTATGAATAAAATCCAATCATGTAAGTATGGGAACTTCACTTTCAGATGAACAAACTAGAAATTATTAATCTCAACCATAACTTCAATAGTGCTTTTCCACAAAACTTAAATGCCTCCCGAGTATCCCTGAGCCTTTACTCTATGAGAATTCGACAACCCTATACTCTTAGTTTTAACCAACACGACAACTTCAGGATCAAAATCCCTCAAATATTCTTTTAAAACTCTATGAAATTTTAGATTTCTTACGCCTTGGCAGATCCATACAAAAATGTCAGCTTTCATAAGAAAATAATGAAAGAATCCAAACCTGAGCCAACACCTTCAAGTTGAGGTAGCATCCATTCCAATTGCACCTTCTTGGACCAACTTCGAATTCTGGTCACCATCGACCTCTTCATTAACCTCATCCAAATTGTGCGTAATGCCATTAATGGCTTACTCTAGAGAAATCGTTCCCTTCTTAACACTAGAGAGACCCCCATTATTTCCTCCAAAATTTATATACCCTTTCGACATCTTTTGCTTCAAAAAGTCAGGGAGTGAGCTTAAAGAAACCAAAATTTTAAATCCCAGATTGTTTGTTGGGTTACCATTACCACTAAAATTCACATTTGGGTTTTTATTCTCATTAACCAAAACCACCGAGTGATGCTTTGGGTCTAAAATTTGGGCCCCAACTTGTTTCTCAATAGTTTACTTCCTACCTTACCCAACATTAAACCCATTGATTACACTGTTTGGGTTGACTCTTGAGCATTCTTTTTGGATCCCCAATTTTGATCCTATTGGTCCAATAACATCAAGATTTGACTTTCTTACTTTTAAACCCGATCTCCCTCATTGGCCTGCCGCAATAACGCTCCCATTAATTAGATCCTTATCTCTCAATTCCAAATTGACCTCATTATTATTGCTCACTAATTCAACCATAAAATCTCCAATTTGATCCTTAATTCCAAATTGGAAAATACTAGCAAATTGCTCCTTCTTTAGCTCATCATTATCGTCAATTATGGAAAGGGCATTAAAGCAAGATCCCAATCAATTGCTGCCTCGAATAAAACTAGAGCCCAAGTCTCTTTGCCGTTGCTATCTCCGTTACCGGTGTTCAACCACCATCCAATCCCCAAACTCCTTTTTTTCAACTCTATTTTGTACATCTCGTGCATCCATATTTGGCACAAAAGCCTTGTTGCCCTGCACATTATTCCCTTATTCAGCCAACTCCTTTTCAATGGAACCATGTAGACATACATCCCTCAAATGCCCAAATATATCTCCCATAACTAAAGCATATGAAAGGGAGAGATTTTGTACTCAACTTGATGAATTCTGCTAGCGATCTAAATCTTAGAGACCAAAGGGTCAACTAAGTTGACTTGTACCGCAAACCTTACAAATTGACCCCGTGCACCCGTGTCAATTTGAAGATCGATCTTAACCATTTTGCCAAACAAGCTACCAATATCCTGTAGAATGCTTCTTTTGTAGAAGGCTCTAGATAGTTCAGGACTACAGACCCATGCCATTACATTATCTGGAAAAGCTTAAAGAGGCAAGAACTGTGTCGAGCATGGTTATACCGTGAGGTACTGGCCATTAATAACCCAGGGTCCCTTTGAAAGCACACTGCTATAATTTGACTCTGACTCAAATTTTGCCAAGTAGTAGTCATTATCGATATCCATGAGTTGAAATCATTTGGATGGCTTCCAAAGTGCACACACTTTGTTCCACAAGGATTATATCTTATTTTCCTTCCCAATAATTTCATGACTAGAGTTTTAGACATACTGTCATCGATAAGTCCATAAACCTTATCGAAAAAATCTATTATGGGCACACCATCTACCACACATTTCCTTACGTCATCCTTCTAAAGTTCAAAATCCTCTCTCTCCCAATCATTCTCCATATTAGTAACCTTAGGTCCTGAGTTGAAGACAGCGTCTTTGAAAGAAAAAGGCTTTGACCTCCCCTCCTCCTTCATCACTTCATCTCCTCTGTCATCTAGAGGCTCGTCCTCTCGCCGTCACACTTTATTTGAATCCTTACCATGCACCAGTGTCGAAGATCCTTTACTGCTGCAGTTGATGCCGTTCATTAATATTAGTTGTTCACTTTTAACTATATTGTTTAGTTGGGTTAATTGAAAAGTGCATGGATTTTGCTTTTATTCTTATTAGTTTGTTAGTAAGAGTGAGTTTGTTAGTTCAATTAAGACCTTAACTTACTCATCGGTTCCAAATTCAAAACTAGTCTTACAAAAAAGGAATTAGTTTTTGTTTTAACTCTGTTGTTATCGCCCAAGGTGCTAGAATTTCAATCTAACTCAATTGCTAACTAATTTGGTAGGTTGACTTTATCATATTTATTTTTTTGAAAATTATTAAAAATTATCCCAAAATTATCTCCTTAGTTGTCGTTCCTCTTACTCCCGCTCTCCCTATTTTCTTGTTTTTCCTCATTTTGTTACTAGAAACACACTCTCTCTATCAGTTCTCCTCCTTGTACTTCCTCTTTTCCTTTTTGTCTTGTTTTCCATAACTTCAATATCAACCTCTATTCCTCTCTTTATCAATCCTCTACCTAATGTTGTTTTCGTCCAGACATTGAAACTTGCCTAGTGTCGTCTCTGGTTCTCTTTTCTTAGTTTGCTGGTGGTGTTTTAAAGGTTTGGTTAAGTATCGTAAGTTTTCATAAATTTATTGTTTGTTGTTGTAAGAAGGTCGTTTTGTTCTAATTGGAGAGCTTTTATTCGATTGTCGTGTATACGGGTTTGATGGATTAATTATGTTGATTATGTTTAGGTGAGGTGGGAGAGATGCACAACCTGCCTCCGATGAATTAAGTGTCGTTAAACTGCTGATTTTCTACGAAAGTAATCAAATGCCCAAGTTTAAGGGTTGGTAATATAGTATCAAGTGCCGAATGCTTAGATTTGGACTTAGTTTTTTCTTACTAATATGTTTGGTTTCTGATCGTGTATAGAATTGTTTAGTTGTTATTGTGTCGTCTTTCCTTTAGCAATCAAGTGTGTGTTATAATTCGTAAAACTTTAAAAAAATCGTGAAAAACTAGAAAAAAAAAATTGTGTTCCAGATTGTGTGAGCCACACAAGTGTGTGTCTGATCGTGTGGGCTACACGATTGGGACAAGTAACGTGTGTGGGCCCATTTCGAGCAATTTATTGGGCCTTGTTTGGGTCAACTGTGAGAATTTTGAAATTTGATTTGCAAGTATTTTATAAGAATGTTAGACTTTGTAAAGTCGTAAATCTATACGTTCATATATGAGTATAAATATTGCTCTAAGTAAGCTAATTTGTATTATTTACTCTATTACTTCATATGTATGAAAAACTTAATTATGATTTGTCATGAGTGGGTGTCATGTTATGATGACTATGCATGATCACTTTGTATGACTTTGCGTATGCATTTGGGGTGGGATATGGATATGTGGTGGAGGAAGTCTAATTATGGCAGTTTAATTGTCTTATATATTTTTTATGGTATTTCCGCAATATACTTTTGACAGCACAACTGCATATTTTCTTAGTGGCATACGACCACATTTTGGTGTGATGTATGGATGGATTTTAGTATCCTTAATTCGTGTGATTGGATGGACGGATAATTTAGTTAATTTTAGTTTTAATCAATTACTCAAATTTATCGATTAAATAATAAAAGACAATAATTACTAGTACTTCTAATCTTCATGGGAACGAATATATTTGCTCACCATAGCTATACTATTAATTGATAGGTGCATTTACTTTAGTTAAAATTTTAATTAATTTCACGATGCATCAAATTGGACCTTAAGACTCGTATCATAAACTCTTAATAAGGCACCATCTTTGAGCCACCAAGCACCAACTAAGGTTGCCTTAGAAAGCCATGAAACATGCCAAGAAATTGATGGAAAGAAACACAACATTGAGGGAACATAGCTAAAAAAAGGCCCAAAAAAATTGGCAAGAAGCTAGTGACCTTATTTATATATACAAATTTGTTGAGAGAAAATATTTTATCTTAAAAGTTAATTTTTTGAAATTTGCTTAAAAATTGTTATTTATATAGTTATAAAGAATTTGTTTTTTTAGTAAACATGAGCTTCATTCTTAATTTTTAGTTTTTTTATTTAAAAACTATATACGTATGCAAAGATAAAAAGATCATCAAAATAATAATAGTAGTTATTTAATAAAAGGATATATTAATTATTTTCTAACCAAGTTGACACTTGGTTAACCCGTGACACCAACTTAATCAAGAGTTTTATTAATAGTATAGATGTAACATAACATTTCTTAATATTTTTACATTATAATATTATATATTATTATAGATTTAATTTTTATGTGTTATATAAATTACATACTATATAAATATAAAATAATATAATATAGGGTAAACTACCTAGGTGGTCACCAACTTTTGGGTTCTATTTTGATCATCCAACTTAAAAAACTTTCAATTTCATTACCAACGTTATCAAAATTTAAAATTTTAGTCACCTAGGGTTAATAAATTAACAGAAATATTGACCTAGCTTTTTAATTAGGGTAAACTACACTAATTATCCCTAAACTTTGATTAAAATTACATTTTGATCACTTAACTTTCAAAAATTACATAATTATCATAAACTGTTACATTTTGGTCCCTATATTCAAAACAAACCAAATACAATGCATAAACCTCAATGCTTTTCATGCACTTGCAAAAAAGATATATGCAAGGGTTTCAGCGTCAGTGATGAGGCACCAACATTTAGATTCGTAAATTGCATGGAGTGAGAGACATGCACTGTTTCAAGCAAGTGATAGATTGAAAGTAAAGACTCTAAAACCTGACCGCTTACTTGCACATGTTGGAAACAAAGAGTGGTTAAGAAGTTAATTTGGGATAAAGCACAAAATTTTGGTCCAAACCGGTAACACTCAATGTCCCTTGGATGCATGGTGTGAAATCCAATTCTAGCCATGCAATCTCAATCTATCAATATTGAGCTTATGTTGTAATGTTAAATCCAACTCATCTATGGTTGGAGCTTGATGTGAGTTTAGAACTTGATTAATCCATTCTACATACTCATCTCTTTCTTTTTGCAACTTCTTAGGATTTAACATTGACCTTTTTGCAGCTTCAAAGTTTAAACTAACTGCCATAGGTCTTGCTAGTTCCGTTCTTACCGCTTCTTTTAGGAATAGCTAAGATAAAATACACACACACAAAATTCTTCAAGCAGTTCACTTATTCGATCCGTCAATGTTTCTGCATAAAGATTGATTGATTGATGATTCTTCAATACACAAGGCAACATAAAGACACTTTAAGTATGTTAGAGATCAAACCGACTTTAAAGTCGGCTAAACATGTAGATAACGTGGCAGCTTACTAATAGTTTCTTGAGTATTAAGCATGTAGATAAGACAAAAAAAAAGTAAGCTTGCAAGGTGCATAGCAAGCTGTCAAGAAGATGTTCTGCAATTTGTTAAAGCAAGCTAGGTGGCAACTTCATATTTGTTTCAAGATTGATCAACAAATTGAAGAGATTAAGATGGTTTAAGTATGCTTATAAATATGTAACAAAGTGTTATAAAAGTTTGTGTGTGTGAGATGAAAAAGAGAGTTGAAAGTGAAAAAAAATAGTGTTGCAAGTGAGAAGCAAAACTAGCAGCAGCTAGTGTTGAGAAGAAAAGAGAAGAAAAGTTTGTATTTGTATTGTGTTTTATTTTGTGTATAATAAAGTTATTATTTCAGCTAGTAATTTTTCATCATGATTTCAACAAGTGGGATTTGATCTAGGTTTGTGTCAACATCACAATGGCAAACATGATTCAACTGCATATCCCAAAATTAACAAAAATAAGTTATGGCAATTGGAGCATCCAAATGAAGGCTTTGCTTGGCTCTCAAGATTGTTGGGACGTTGTCAAAGAAGGATATGTCGAGCTCGAAAATGCAGCTGCTGAAGCGACTTTGACAAACGAAGAAAAAAGAGTATTGAAAGAAGCTCATAAAAAGGATAAGAGGGCATTGTTCTTTATTTTTCAAGGTATTGATGAATCAACCTTCGAAAATTTTTTCGATGTGAAGACATCAAAGGAAGCGTGGAGAATTTTGCAAAAATCCCTTCAAGGAGTAGAAAAAGCAAAAAAGGTACGTTTACAAACCCTTATAGCCAAATTTGAGACGTTGACAATGAAACATTCATAAAGTGTTGATGATTATGTCCCTCGAGTTAAAGTGATGGTAAATGAAATGAAAAGGAATAGAGAAACACTTGATGATGTAAGAGTAATGGAAAAAAAATTGTGATCATTGACACGCAAATTTGATTATGGTTGTTTCCATCAAAGAATCAAAAGCTTTCTCACAAATATCAATCAATGAACTGGTGGGTTCCCTCCAAGCCCATGAGCATAAAATGAAGCAAAATGATAATACTAGAAATTTGGAGAAAGTCTTTCAAAGCAAGTTGTCCTACAATGAAAGTGGAACTAGCACTAATTTTGGAGAAGGTATAAGGAACCGTGAAGGATATCGTGGGGGATATAGAGGTAGAAATACAAGTAGACGAGGCAATCAATCGTATAGATGAGGAGTTCGAGGCTGAGGTAGAAGTAGAGGTAGATTTCAACAAGGAAATAAATATTCAGTACAATGCTATAATTGTAATAAATATGACTACTTTAGTTATGAGTGTAGATAAATTCCCAAGCTGAAAGAGAGAAATTATGTAGTAGAAGCTAAAGAAGAAGAAAGAGTGGAATCCGGTGTATTACTCACTTATAAAGAAAGTGAAATATCAAATAAAAATATTTGGTATCTTGATAATTGCGCCAACAATCACATGTGGTCGAAAAAATCTATTTTCAAAGTTGGACGAGAATATACACGTACAAGTGATGTTTGGAGATGAATCGTACACCACGGTCAAAGGTAAAGGCAAAGTTACTATTACACAAAAGAACGGAGATAAGAAATACATATCATATGTTTATTACGTACCAGTTTTGAAAAGCAACATTATCAGCCTTGGACAGCTTCTAGAAAACGGATATGAAGAACATATGAAGGATTGCACGCTCGCTCTAAAAAATAAGAGTGATGAATTAATTGCCCAAGCTGATATGACGCACAACCATTTGTTCACTATTGCATTGAATCTGGAGAGGAAGTCTATGAAGAACACAATCAAAGATGATTCATGGTTATGGCATTTAAGGTTTGGGCATCTTTGATTTTTTCGGCCTGAAGTTATTGTCAGAAGAAAATATGCTGAATGGATTCCTAGAAATTAATCCTCTTGATCAATTGTGTGAAGCTTACATTAAAGGAAAACAACATAGACAAAGTTTTGAAGTTGGAAAAACTTGACGAGCCAAGAGATCATTGGAGTTTGTGCACTCCGACATAGCAGGTATTTTTGATATAACATCACTCAGTGGAAATAGATACTATCTTACTTTTATTGATGATTTTAGTAGAAAAAGTTGGATATATCTTCTTAAAACAAAATTAGAAGCACTTGATAAGTTTATCGAGTTCAAAGTCATGGTAAAAAGACAGAGCGAACATTATATTAAGATATTCTAAACTGATAGAGATGGTAAGTATATTTTAAATCTATTTGAAAGCTTCTGCAAGGAGCACGAAATTATTCAGCAGCTGACAATTGCGTAGACGCCACAACAAAGTGGAGTCATTGAAAGAAAGAATCGTATTGTTCTTGATATTGCAAGAAGCATGGTTAAAGGTAAGCATTTACCAAGAACTTTTTGGGCTGAAGCTGTTTAATGTGTTGTTTATTTGTTGAATTTGTGTTCGAAAAAAAGTGTGAAATACAAGACGCCAAATGAAGCTTGGACAAATCAAAAGCCAGGAGTTGGACATCTTAAAATTTTTGGATGCATCGCATATGCTCATGTTCCTGACCAGACGAGAAAGAAACTCGATGAAAAAGGAGTGAAATGTATTTTCATTGTTATGAAAAAAGAAGCAAGGCATATAGGCTATACAATCCTCTCACAAAAAAAGTTTTTATTTCAAGAGATGTAGAATTTGATGAAGTTGATTAGTAGAGATGAAGTGAAGAATAAAAGAAAATTGAAAGATTATTTTTCAGTGATGACAAAACCGACGACTTCATTTATCAAGAACAAGGCCATGATCAAAGCCTTTCACCAAGTCTTGTTGCAACAACCCCTATAACATTATTATCACCAAGCAGAAGCTCAGAGGAAGCACCTGCAAGAATGCATAGTTTACACGATATTTATGAGGTCATAGAACCCCTAGAAACAACACTCGATTGTTCATTATTATGTTTAATGGCAGAATGTGATTCAATAACTTATGAAATGAAATCGAAGATGTAAAATGGAAGAAAGAAATGGATGAAAAAATTGTAGCAATAAGAAGAAATGACACATGAGAGCTAACAAGTCTACCAAAAAGGCATAGTCCAATTGGAGTCAAATGGGTGTACTAGACGAAGACTAACAAAGAAGGAAAAGTGGAGAAATACAAAGAAAGACTAGTTGCAAAAGGTTATAAGCAAATATATAAAGTGAACTATGATGAAGTATTTGCTTCGATCGCTAGAATTGACACTATAAGGCTTCTCATGACAATTGCAGCACAAAATAAATGGAAGATTTATCAAATGGACATGAAGTCAACATTCCTTAATGACTACCTAGAAGAAGAAGTCTACATCGAACAACCACCTGGATATAGCAAACAAGGATATGAAGAAGTTTATCGCTTGAAGAAAGCTTTATATGGATTGAAGCAAGCGCCGAGAGCATGGACCACAAGAATAGATGGATACTTTTAGAAGAACGGGTTCATGAAAATCCCAAACGAGCATGCCCTATATATGAAGAAAAATGGAGTTGGTGACATCATGACCGTGTGCTTATATATGGATGATATTATTTTCACAGGAAATAATCCAAGTATGTTTAATGACTTTAAGAAAGCTATGACTAAAGAATTTGAAATAAAAAATATTGGTGAAATGTCATACTTTCTTGGAGTCGAGGTGAAAAACAAATGAAAGATGAAATATTTATGTCTCAAAAGAAGTATGCATAACAAATTTTAAGTAAATTCAGAATGAAAGAACCAAGCCTGAAATTAAGTGTTGATTCAACTAAGATCCTGTAAATCCAACGTTGTTTAAAAGTATCATTGAAAGTTTAAGGTACTTGACTATCATGCATCCAAACATTATGTATGCAATGGGAATAGTTACCAGATACATGGAGAAGCCAAAACAAGATTACCTGATTGCTACAAAGGGAATTTTGAGATACATCCAAAGTACGATAGATCATGGTTTATTTTATACACCCTCACAGAGTTCAAATTTGGTTGGTTATTCAGATAGTGATTATGGTGGTGACTTGGATGATCGCAAAAGCACATCCCGATATTTATTCCATATTGGCTCCGTAACATTTTCATGCTCATCGAAAAAGTAACAAGCAATAACCCTCTCAACATGTGAAGCAGAATACATGGGTGTTGCAACATGCACGTGTCAAGTAATTTGGTTGAAAAATATTTTGGGTGAATTCTCTTTTATACAAGAAGGTTTCGTTACGATTTATGTTGACAACAAGTTCATAATATCTCTTGCAAAGAATCTAGTGTCTCATAGTCAAAGGAAGCATATCGATACAAAGTATCATTCTATTCGAGAGAAAGTGAAGAATAAAAATGTGGAGTTTGTTTACTGCAGAACAGAAGATAAATTGCCAGACATTTTTACGAAGCCATTGAAAGCGGACGTATTCCACAAACTCAAAGAAAACCTTGGAATGAAAAGCTCGATTTGAGGAGGAGTGTTAGAGATCAAAGCAACTTTAAAGTAGGCTAAACATTTAGATAACGTGGCAGCTTACAATTAGTTTCTTAAATATTAAGCATGTAGTTAAGGTAGCAAAAAAAGTAAGCTTGCAAGGTGGATAGCAAGCTATCAAGAAGATGGTTTACAATTTGTTAACGCAAGTTAGGTGGTAACTTCTTATTTGTTTCAAGATTGATTAATCATGAATGTGAGATTGACTTGAACATTATCTAGAATTAATGGATTAGGTTGACAGCAAATTGAAGAGATTAAGGCGATTTAAGTATGCCTATAAATATGAAACAAAGTGTTATAAAAGCGTGTGTGTGAGCTAAAAAAGAGAGTTGTAAGTGAAAAAAACAGTGTTGTAAGTGAAACAAAACTAGCAGCAGCTACTGTTGAGAAGAAAAGTTTGTAGTTGTATTATGTTTTATTTTGTGTATAATAAAGTTATTATTTCAGCTAGTAATTTTGCATCACGCTTCCAACTATTTGCATATATACAGTTTACAGCTGATTGTGGGCCGGGTCGGGTTGGGCTGAGCTTCAACAAATTTTTAGGCCTAATTGATAGGCTTGGGTCAGGCCCGACCTGAAAAATGGGCTTAAATTTTGTCCAAGCCCGACCCGAATTATAAAACTCAAGCCCGAGCTCGACCCGGTCTGACCCATATTAATTTTTTTAGATTATTTTATTATATACAACAAATTTAAAAAATATATAATATATCAAATAAACTTAAAAACATTAAAACAAATATTAAAAAATAAACAATTTTAAAATACATTAAAAATTCTTTATATTAATATAGTTGTAAATAAAGTAGTAGAAAAATTGACAATAAAACATAAGTTCTACAATATTCAAATAATATTAAAAAAAAAGCAAAACAATAGTAAAAATGCATAAAAATAACATCCAAATAATAAAAATAACAACCAAAATAGCAACAAAAATAACAGCAAAACGACAACAAAACAACAAAAATAGCTACAAAAATCGCAACAAAAAAAAAAAAGCAACAAAGATAACAGCATCAAAACAGTAAAAAAAAGCACCGAAATAGTAAAAAACTAAAATAGTAGAAAACAACACCAAAACAGTAAAAAACAACAACCAAAACAATAAAAAATAGCACAAAAACAACAATATAATTTTTTTTATTAAAAATGTTTAATTTATTCGGGTCGGGTCGAGTAGGGCCCGAGCCAAAAAACTCTTACCCGAGGCTTGGCCCATTTAAAAAATGAGCCTTACTTTTTGTCCAAACCCATTTTTCAGGCTTATATTTTTGTTCAAACTCTCCCATTTTTTGGGCGGGCCTTCGGTTCGAGTCTGATGGTCCGGCCCATGATCAGGTCTAATACAATTTGACAAAGGAGGCACGAGATATAACAGCTAACCGGGATTCATGTTTGTTGAGCTTACTGCAACCACATTAAACAAGGGAAATTACGTAACAATTAGTATGATATTTCACACTTGATAGACATCAATTAGATGATGAAAACACCAACAAATATCTGTTCTTCAAATGTCAATTCACTTTCTTTGCTTTGTTCTATATACGGCTTTCAAAGAGGTGGTGGAAGCATTCTCTAGAAATTATGGATTTAATGAAGTCCAATGGGATGATTTTTTTCAAGACCGTTAATGGAACGAGAGGTAAATACTCTCAATCAATTAAAGTCATCGGTAGAGGGTACCGTTCTTGTGCTTGAGATGGAGAATCGATTAATTAATCTGGATTCATGATAATAAGGGGCTGTTTTCGGTGAAGAAATTATCAACTTTATTGATCAATGACGGGGGAAGAGAATAATTTCACTTTTGATACAATTTAGAAGCTGAAGGTAGCTCCAAGAGTTCGAAATTTTCTGTGGATGCTGACCACTGATCATATTCCAACTAAAGATTTTCTTTTAAGTCGGGAAGTGTAGCTGAAATAGATGAATAGTGGTTGTCCATGGTGTGATCGAAGATTGAATAAAAATTTTAGAAAATTCATAAAAATTAAAAAATAATAAAAAAAATACATAATAACAAAACATAAGTATTCATTTTATAAATGGATAAATTTCAAAATTATACGTAAACTTTAATACAATTTACATTGTTGTACATTAACCTTAATTTGGTTCATTTGTATACATAAAACTCTTTTTGATTCAATTTTCATATATAATTGACCTCATTATCTATGTGACACATTTTTTAGTTAAGTCATGCGTAAATTAATGACGCGACATTTTATTTTGTTAAAAACAAGCAAATGAATTTTTTATTGGAAATCGATATTCTTTAATAGTTTTAAGGGCTCAATAACGTTTGGCACCTTGATAGACGTTACAGGCAGAGGAAAAGACATTTGAAAACAGATAAATTGATAGAAAATTAAAGTCTCACAAAGACAAAGAAAACCATCAGAAAACAAACACACAGCAAAAGTAGAAAGAAAAAAAAAACGTAAGAGTCTTCCCCAAAACTTACCTTAGAAGAAAACAAGGAAACTACTAGCCAAGCCTCTTCATACAATCTCAAAAATTCATCAGCCAAGTATGAAAGAGGGAAGAGCTTAATGCACGCAAACCTCATGGAGATTCAGAACCCGAACCTTCCCCATCGTCTAATCTCTGAAACATAACCCTAGTCTTGAGAAATCCAAGCATTTCAATTCAGTTTTGCCATTTTCTTGATTGGATCTGGGGCTTCTTTAGCACAGAACCGTGGGGATTGATGTCAGCAGCCATCCATTTCTGATACATGGGTAGCTTGATTTGCATTTTTAGGAATAAAATGGTAAGTGAGCTCCTCAAAAATTTTCCCAAACTGAACAATGCTTTGTATAATCGGCGCAGTATTGATTTGTCTTCCTTGTTGGATTTAATCTTTTTTATGGTTGATAGGGAGTCTCCTTCAACTTGTATGCTGCGAAAACCCATTTCCATGGTAAAAATTAGGGATTTCTCACATGTCCAAGCTTCTGCAATGAAGGCATCCTGGATTCCTTCAAAAGGGTAAGTGCACGAACCCATAATCTGTCCTTTGTTATTTCGAGCCAAAACTATTGCAGTAGAGGTATTTGTATATGCATTAAAAGAAGTATCGAAATTAAGTTTGATAATGTTGTTATTTGGGGGACGCCATAGGACCTTTAGCATAGGTTGGTAGAGTGGACATGATTCTGTAGCTGATTGAATTCCTGCATATATCCCTGAATAAATCCTAGTAGATCTTGCATGGATGCTTTCTGTTCCTCATGAACCAATTTATTCCTCCTGAACCATAATGCCCAGAAATAGACAGCCATGAGCATTTGTTATCTTGCATCTGCTTCTGTAAATGAGTGTGATAACCATTACTTATGGTTTGAGGGATCCACCATTTGGGTACTCGACAGATGTAGGTGCTGCCATAACTGCTTTATAACCTTGCAATCCCAAGTCAGATGATTGGTGTCCTCCCATGATTCTTTGCAAAGCGGGCATAAATCATCACTAACAACCCTTCGTTTAGCTAGGTTACTTAGATGAGGCAAAAAGTCATGAAACAATCGCCACACACGCATTTTTACTTTAGTTGGTATTTGTAAGTTCCATAAGGAACTATAGAAATTTTTGTAAGTGTGGGTTGTAATAGGATTACTCTGATTAGTATATTGTAGTTGATCTGATAGGAGAGCTTTGTACCCACTTTTAACTATGTAATCCTCAGTAGCCTCATACCTCCAAACCAGAACGTCGTTCGAGCTAGCACGAGACAATGGGATCTTAAGGATACGTTCTGTTTTACTGTTACCAAGGATATCAATAATTACCTCCTTCCAGGTATAAGTCTCCTTGTCAATTAATTCACTAACTGATGTCTAAGAAGTGTTTATGGATTGACTTGATACTCTCGTATTTCCAAAATCATGCAACCAAGGGTTGTTTTAGATGTTTACTGTATTTTCACTCCCAACTCGCCACATTAAACCTTTCTCTAGTAAATCTCGAGCATTGTGTCACGTCCTTAGAACTCAAATCTTGGAGCGTGCGGCCTTAGACGCTTCTTGATCAAACAACGACTAAGTAAGCCTGGAACTCGATCAAAGCTAAAGTGCTTAGATCCTAGCGAAAGCAAAGGAACTCTGAAAGAAAAAGGCAAAACAAAAAGACAAGGAAGGAATTGAGTGAATACTGTGTATATTCAAGTATGAAATGTGTAGTGTGTAAAATGAGGTGAGGGTAAGCCTCTATTTATAGTTGAAGCCCCCTACATCCAACGGTCAAAATTAGAGTACATCGACGGTTGAGATACAATGATAAGATTTTACAAAGATATGGAAAGAATAAAAAGGGAATATTCTTGATTATATGCCACTTGCCATATCTTCTTTGAAAGGCTCTTCAAACCCAAGTGTTGGGCTAAGTGGTGATAGGCCCAAAATGCTACAGAGTGCTTCTTGGGCAGCTTGATGTGTGCTCGTCTCGGGCCTCAGTGCGCGGTCCGTGACATTCTCCCCCACTGAATCTAGTGACGCCCTCGTCACTCTGCTTGCATGGTATCTGTCCACTTGGTCTTTGAATTGCCATAGACCCTTGGCTAGTTCCCAACTACCCTCACTGTCGGGAAGTCCCTTCCATTGAACGAAATATTCGTTCCTTGGTCGGTAACCTGGTCGTCGAATAACTCTCTCCGCTTGGATCTCTCGAACCTCATTCTCATAAGAGATCTTCACTCCGACTTGCGCTCGGTGTGATTTGCCTCGATCCGGATCTGACTCATCTTGATGGTATGGCTTGAGTAAGCTAACATGGAACACTGGATGAGCTCGAATGGTTGGTGGCAACTCCAATCTGTAGGTCATTGTGCCTACCCGCTTCACAACTCGGAATGGACCCTCGTATCTTCGCACAAGCCCTTTGTGCACGGTTGGGTTGCGCAAGATTCCTGTCAATTTGGCAAGGACTAGATCACCAACTTGGAAATTCACGTCCCTACGCTTTCGATCTGCCCATTTCTTGGTCCGCTTCCCTGCCCTGTGTAAACAAGCTCGGGCTAAGTCGTGATGCTTTTTCCACTCTGTGGCAAACTTGTGTGCTGTTGGATTTGGCCCCTCATACTTGGAAACAACCGTGTTGGGTGTAAGCGGTTGTTGCCCGGTCACGATCTCGAACGGACTTTGGTTTGTAGCCTTACTCCGTTGCAAGTTGTAAGAAAACTGAGCCACATCCAACAGTTTCGGCCAGTCGCGCTGTGTTGCACTCACATAGTGCCTCAAATAGATCTCTAAGAGTGCATTCACTCGTTCAGTTTGCCAGTCGGTTTGGGGATGAACACTTGTTGAAAAGTTCAAGCTTGATCCCATGAGCTTGAATAATTCAGTCCAAAATCTCCCCGTGAATCGTGTGTCTCGATCACTGATAATCGTCTTTGGCACTTCCCAATATTTGACTACGTGCTCAAGGAAAAGACGAGCTGCCTCCTCGGCTGGACACACCTTGGACGCTGGAATAAACGTCCCATACTTCGAAAACCTGTCAACAACAACCATGATACTTGACAAGCCGTCAGTGTTGGGCAAACCGACAATAAAATCCATGGAAACACTTTCCCATAGTCGCTCGGGAATGGGCAATGGCTGCAATAGTCCCACCGGTTTCTTCATCTCTATCTTGTCCTGTTGGCACACAGGACAAGTCTTCGCATAGGCTTTCAACATCTGTGCCCATGTGCGGCCAGTAATAGTTTTCTGCAATCAGTGCCAATGTCCGGTTCATCCCCGGATGTCCCGCCCACTTGGAATCATGGCATTCTCTCATCAGCCCCTTGCGCATCCTCGAGCATATAGCATGTCCCCTTCAAGCCAAAACTTTCTGGTTCTCCCTTCGTTAGCATAATCAATGAGCATTTTGGCTGTTGGGTCATGTGACAATCCCTCTTTGATGCGCTTCAATAGTTGTCCCTCCGGCAAACTAATAGACTCTATGTTGTACCTTCGGCTTAGGGCATCGACAACATAATTCACCTTTCCTGGCTTGTTCTCCATGAAAAAATCAAATTCTGCAAGGAATTCTTGCCATCGGACCTGCTTTGGAGACAACTTCTTTTATGTTAGAAAATAACTATTGGCAACATTGTCTGTGTATACCACAAACCTGGACCAAAGTATGTGGTGTCGCCAAGTGCGCAAGCATTGCACTACTGCAGTCATTTCCTTCTCATGGACCATGTACTTCCTCTCGGTCTCATTGAGCTTCCGGCTTTCAAAGGCAACCGGATGTCCCTCTTGCATAAGAACTCCACCAATGGCAACATCGGACGCATCGGTGTAGATCTCAAATGACTTGGTGTAATCAGGTAACACCAATACTGGTTCACTGACCATGGCCTTCTTCAAATCTACAAAGGCTTGTTGGCACTCGATACTCCAATCTCACGCCTTGTCCTTCTTTAGTAACTCAGTCAAGGGTGCGGCTATTTTGGAGTAGCCTTTGATGAACCTTTGATAATAATTGACTAGCCGCAAGAAGGATCTCAACTCTGTCACCTTGGTTGGCGGCTCCCAATCTTCAATAACTCGGACTTTGGCCCCATCCATTCGAATCTTGCCACCTCCCATAATGTGGCCAAGGAAAGGGACCTCCTGTTGGGCAAACGAGCACTTCTCTTATTTGAAATAGAGCTCGTCTCTCGCAAGACTTTGAACACCTTTCTCAAATACCCCAAATGCTCTTCAAGTGTCTTGCTATAAATCACAATGTCGTCAAGGTAAACAACAACAAATTGATCAAGGAAGGGTTGTAATACCTTGTTCATGAGAGTACAGAAAGTAACGAGAGCGTTCGTGAGACCGAAGGGCATCACTAAGAATTCATACGAACCATAGCGCGTCACACATGCAGTCTTTGGTTCATCTCCTTCGGCTATTCGAACCTGATAATATCCAGACCTCAAATCCAACTTGGTGAACCACCTTACACCACCAAGTTGATCGAACAAGTCAGCAATGAGCGGGATTGGGTACTTGTTCTTCACAGTGAGCTTGTTCAAAGCTCGATAGTCGATACACATTCGAAGCGTCCCATCGTGCTTCTTTTGAAAGAGTACCGGCGCACCATAGGGTGCCTTAGACGGTCGGATATAACCCGCATCTAGGAGTTCCTTCAACTGTCTACGCAACTCCTCTAACTCGGGTGGAGCCATTCGGTAAGGGGCTCTAGCGGGTGGCTCCGCATTTGGCACGAGTTCAATCTTGTGATCCACCTCTCTCTTTGGTGGCAAGCTTTTGGGTAACTCGGTTGACATCACATCTCTGAATTTTGCCAACACTTGTCCTACCTCTTCTGGGACCTTAACGGACTTGGTAGGTTGCTCCTCAACCAACGCAGCTAAGTAAGTTGGCTCCTCCTTGCGCACCCCCTTGCTAAGCTGGATGGCTGATAACATATTGGCTTCAACTCTAGCCTTCCGAGTTGTCGGAACAATACATTTATGTTTCAGATCCAAAATGCATAAACAATCGGTAAAGGGAACAGGAAACGCATTAACCCGGTCAAGAAAATTAAGTCCAATCACGAAATCAAAGTCATCCAAAGGGATTACCTTGATGTTTTCCTTACCGATCCAACCTCCAAGGTTTAGCATGACTCTTTTTGCCACCCCCGCAATCGGAGCCTCTTCAGAATTGACGGTTTTAATAAACCCACTTGCCTTCTCAACACGAAGGTCAAGTCTCTTGGCAGCTTGCTCGGACACAAACAATTCTGATGCACCGGTGTCCACTACTGCACTCATCTTTTGGCCTGCCACGGTGATGTCGACGAACATCAGTCCCTTCTTCTTCTGACCCTTCTTAACCTCCATGAAGCTCATAATGGAATTAAGCTTAAGAGTCTCTTCTTCAGCATCCTTCCTTTAGATGGCAGCGACTTTCTCACTTCGAGGACAGTTCCTCGCCAAGTGCTTTCCTCCACAAATGTAGCACTTGAAAGGCTTATTGTTCTTCTCCCAAGGTCTGTGAAACTTGATATTACTACCTGTCGGCTTCTCAGAACCCTTCTTGGCTGGTCTTTCCTTGTCTCCCCCACCATTGCCTTTGAATTTTGGCTTTGGTTTGGTAGACTCAGACCTTTTGATCTCGAACTCGGTAATTGACTCAGCTGCGGACAAAGCTTTAGAAAGTTCTTGGACTCCCATACGGTTCAATTCCATTTTAGCCCATCATTGGAGTCCGTCCAAGAAGGTAAAGAATCCTTCTTCCTCACTCAACTTTGGAATTTAAAGCTTGAGCTCGGTGAATTGCTTCACATAATCTTGAATTGAGCCAGTATGCTTGAGTTGTCGCAACTTTGCTCGGGCTTCTAGTTGCGCATTCTTGGGATAGAAATGTTCCTTGAGTTCGGACTGAAACTCACTCCATGTTGTAATGAGAATTTCCCCATTCTCCTTCTCGGAACACCTATGTCGCCACCATAGAAGAGCGATATCAGTCAAATAGAAAGAAGCAGTGTTTACCTTTGTTGCTTCATCCTTGACCCCCATGGCTCGGAAGTGTTGCTCCATGGCCCAAATGAAATTCTCAACATCTTGGGCTGATCGTGTCCCTGCATACATCTTTGGCTTTGGGACATCGATCCTGGGTGTGGGTACCACTGTTTCTGACATCATGCCATTCTTTACGGCTCTCTTGTAAATGGCAAGCTCACTTCGAAGATCCTTGATCTCCTCCACCAACTCGGCTTTGGTAGCTTCCCCTGCTACTTAAAGGGAATTGTCCCGTTGGTCTAACTTCTCATACATGTCGTCGAGAAGTCCTTGAACCGCAATCATGACTTCTTCTTTAAGAGAACCCACTCTCTCAAAGTACGGTTCTGTATCTTCTTGGGCCTCATTGACTTCCTTCATGGAATCTTCAAGTCTAACGACCCTCCTCTCCAAGGCTGAAATGATATCCCTGGAACTCTCTCTCCTCTTCTTCTTAGCAACAGCACGGGTCTCTCGTTCAACTGCTGGAACGTCGCTTGTGTTTTGTGGTGCCATTTCTCTCACTCGAACAGGCTCGGATACCACTTGTCACGTCCTTAGAACTCAAATCTTGGAGCGTGCGGCCTTAGACCCTTCTTGATCAAACAACGACTAAGTAAGCCTGAAACTCGATCAAAGCTAAAGTGCTTAGATCCTAGCGGAAGCAAAGGAACTCTGAAAGAAAAAGGCAAAACAAAAAGACAAGGAAGGAATTGAGTGAATACTCTGTATATTCAAGTATGAAATGTGTAGTGTGTAAAATGAGGTGGGGGTAAGCTTCTATTTATAGTTGAAGCCCCCTACATCCAACGGTCAAAATTAGAGTACATCGACGGTTGAGATACAATGATAAGATTTTACAAAGATATGGAAAGAATAAAAAGGGAATATTCCTTATTATATGCCACTTGCCATATCTTCTTTGAAAGGCTCTTCAAACCCAAGTGTTGGGCTAAGTGGTGATAGGCCCAAAATGTTACAGAGTGCTTCTTGGGCAGCTTGATGTGTGCTCGTCTCGGGCCTCAGTGCGCGGTCTGTGACAATTGCATATACTCTGCCAAGTAAGAGAAGCGCAAGTGCTTACTTTTGCTGACATAAAATCACCAAAGGAATAATAACGACTTTTAAAAACTTTGGCTAATAGATAGTTTGGCTGAGAAAATAATCACCAAGCTTGCTTTGTTTGCAATTTTAGGCTTACATAATGCACTTCATGTGCTCCAATGCACTCCCCTAGTTGATCTTGTATTTGACCACCAAAATTTATTTAAAATTCTCTCCAACTTACGACATAACAATTTAGGCAAAGAAAAGTATTGCATTGCATAAACAAGGATAGCTTGTAGAACAGACTTTAGGAAAACCTTTTTCCTACCCATAAGCATAACGAATACTCCACCCCACAATTCTCTTTCTAAAATAATCAATGTAATCAACAAAAGCCCATCTCTTCCTTCTACCAACCATTATCGACAACCCCAGATAATTTTGAAGATTTGTTGCCACACAAACCTCCAAAATGTTAGTCATAAAATCACGAACATTCTAATCCACATTTGCTCCAAAGTAGATCAGTGATTTCTCTAAATTAACTAATTGGTTAGAAACTAATTCGTATTTTGTAATAAGATTTTTTACTGTAGTGACTCCCTACATTGAGGAATCCCTAAAAAGTATGTAATCGTCTACAAAAAATAACTGATTAATTGCAAACCTTTCTCTTCCAGTTTGAGCCCCTCTCATCACACCTCTAGACTTAGTCTCATTCAGCAATGTAGAAAACCCTTCAGCACAAATGAGAAACAATGGCTTAGTAGGTCCCCTTACCTTAACCCTCTCGAAGGTAAGAAATAATCACTGATATCATCATTGACACCCACTGTATAGGTGACTGAGCAAACATAATGCATGATGGGAGTGATCCAATTAAGGTGAAACCCTAATCTTGACATTATCTTAGCCAAAAAATCCTATTCCACTCAGTCATATGCTTTGCTCATATCGAGCTTTAGCGTAAAATTCCCTTTCTTGCTTCTTTTCTTCTTTTTAAATGCGTGAAGAACCTCATAAGCTATAATCACATTGTCCGATATATGCCTACCCGAGATGAATGCCCCTTGAGCCTCATCGATACAACACTCCAATATTCCACTCAAACATTCAACAAGGACTTTTGCAATGATTTTATAAATTACATTGCATAAACATATGAGCCTAAAGTGTGAAATGTTTTTTGGTTTTTCGATCTTTGGGATTATTGATTTCATCCAAAGCAATTTCATCATTTAAAATAGATATGCAATAATTAGAAATTTGAGGGCCAATTATGTGCTCGTACCTTTGGTAGAATAGCATCGGAAACCTGTCCATCCCCGAAGCTTTAAGAGGCACATCAATCTCACAGCTTTTTGAATCTCCTCTTCTGTGAATGGTTTCAGCAATTCCTTGTTCATAGTAGGAGTGATTAGCTCCTTAACCATCCTAAACAGTCTTTCGTCATCCCCTGCCTCTGAAGCAATAAAGAGGCGTTAAAAATAATCCATTGTAACTTTCAAAATCCCTTCTCTATCACAAACCCAATCACTATTCTAATTCTCTAGCCCAACAATCCTATTTCGAGATTGGCGACTAACAACAATCTTGTGGAAAAAAAACTCGTGTTCTAATCACCATTTTGCAACCATTTAACTTGAGCTCATTTTTCCCAATAGAGCTCTTTCTTGTTGGCTTCTAAATTTAATCCCCACTATACATTTGTTATCTCTGTCAGAATAGCATCCGTCAGGTCACAATCATTAAGTTCACTCAAACAATTCCCTAAGTCCTTTTTTTTTTTTTTGTGTTCATAAGCTTTCATATGACCCCAAGATTGAAGTTTCTTTCCCAGATTTGCCAAATTTTTTGGGATATTACTATTGGAAATAGACTAATAATTCTTGAGATCTTCTTCAAGGCACCATGTAGCCTCAAACCAAAATCTTTTTCATTCCTTGTGGTTAATATGCGATCGCTTCCCATAGGAATCCATCATAATCAGGTAATGATTCGATATTGAGTGACTTAGGTCCTCCACTATATAATCGTGAAACATGTCTCACCATTCTAAACTTGCAACTGCACGGTCGAGTCTTTCCCAAATATTGGTAGACAAAATTTCCTCGCTCCCAAGTGTATCATCTACTTGTGAATCCTAAATCATTCAGGCCACAATCAATTAGCGCATCACGAAATCCTGCCATCTGCCGATTCATTCTAAGTCTCCTATCCTTCTTTTCAAAAGAGCTTGTGATGTCATTGAAATCTCCGATCACAATCCATGGGGACGTTTGTTCATAAGCCAAATTACGAAGTAAATCCCAAGACACCTCGTTGTCATTCATCTGGATCCCCATAAAAACTCGTGAGTCTACAAGTCACCCTACTCTCACTATCGTGAAAATCAGCGTCGATATGATGATGGGAATAACTTCTAAGGCTGGTCAAGGAATTGCCTTTCTATCACAAAGATAAATCTCATTTTGTTCCTATCGCACCAACATCAATGCCATTATTAAATCCAAACTTTAATCGAATAGCTTCCATCTTCTTCGTATAAACTTGTGTTTCCATAATAAATAAAATTTGGGGATTCAAGGCTCTCAACTTGTTACAAAGCCGATTGATGATCCATGGTTTCCCCAACCCACGAACATATCAACTAAGTAACCTCATTACATTCAACTGCTTCACACTACAGAGCCAACTTATTGGTCTTGGGTATTTTCCTCCCCAACATTTGTAGATCCGACAATAGCATCTCCTACAGTACACTGTTTTTTCTTTCTTTTTACAGTTTATAAGAACTTATAATTAACTCTATAGGCCTATTTTCGGTAACTGCCCCCAAAATCCCTCTTTTTTTTTTTTTTTTCCATATAATGACTATTATCATATCCTTGAATCAAGGCATCCTTTTCATATCCTAAAGGCATAAAGTTAGGATTAGGAAAAGATTTTTCAATATCTCTCCTCCAATTGCACCCAAAATCTCTTTCTATCCCAAAATCCCGCCCACTAGATCGACTTTCCTTTTCCAACTTCTTACTAATCGAACCATCAGCCTCTCTTAACCATTTACTCATTGAAGAATTCCGACATCTCGTTGCTGCCCTAAGTGAGATATCCCAACCAAACACGATTTTTGAGAGATCTATTCTAGTCCTTACTGGGCAAAAACTTTCCCACGGATAAAGCAAAACAAACTCAGCTTCTCATACTGGAATTTGGTATAAACAATCCTATCCTTCCCAATCAGAATTTTCTTTTTACGTTTCAACGGTATGATCACATCCAAGCAAACTTTAATACATATGAATTTCTGGACACTCATCGTTGGGATAGTTGTATCATACTCCATGAACTAGCCCAGAATACCTCCAAACTACTTGGACATGGCTTCAGTCATCAACCTTGGAGGGAAGTAATGGATTTGAATCCAAAATTCGGATGATGATAACACCACAGATAATGGATCTTTGCCAAATTGAATTTTATGTAAAAAGAACAAATGGTTATTAAAAAATCAAGAAGTGCTAGATAGCACTCTGTTTACATCAATATCATTGAAAAATCAAAATAGAAACTGTCTCTCCTCAAGATTCGAGATAGCCACCTCGCAATAAGATGCCATAGATCGGCCATTGTATTTCTCGGAGAAGGGAAATGGACAACACTATCTGTTAAACATTGTCCCACTAGTCAATACTGGTATTCTGTCCACCACCAAGGTATCCTCGCAGAACATTTCTTCTTCCTCATCAACCGAATTCAGATTTGTCAGTTCGTCTTCCATTGGTTACAAATATTGATTTTCAAAATAAGAAAAGAAAACTTACAGACCTGTGTTAAAAGATAGACAGAAAACTCATGTCAAAAGACAGACTATTACACAAACAAATGAATTTAAATTATTTCCACTTACATTAAAAATATATATATATATTTTAGGAGAAATAAGAAATTTTCTCCCAAATGTAATTTCTTTAATTCAAATGAAAATAATTTAAATTTTTTTAACTTGATAAAATGCCAACCATTTACATACGACTTAACCAAAAATTGTGTCACGTAGATAATAAGATCAATGAAATATAAAAATTAAACCAAAATTAAAGTTTGATGTATACAAATGCACCAAATTAAAATTGATGTATAACATTGCAAATTGTATCAAAGTTAATGTTGGTATTTATCCATTTTATAAATTACAACAATAAACTTAAATATTTAAATTAACTTCAACTCGGGTCAATCAATTTTCTATACTGATTTGTTAAACTAACATTGATAATGACAATAAAAAAAACGATCGCAAAAAACAATAAGAAAAGAAAAATAAAACACACAAATTTTACGTGAAAAATTCTTTTGGGAAAAAACACGGGTAGAAGAGAAGGAAATTCACTAATGTCGAATTCGAATGATACAAAAGGAGTTTCAACTACATTTATTTAAAGGTTGAAAAACTTTATTCTAATTAATGTCAAATAGAAGGAGTGTAGTTCTATATGGATTCTAAATGAGCAACATGGTCTGTATCACTATATTTTTCTTTAACAAGGATTTGAATCACACAACTCTAACATAATTAATCATTAAAAAACTAGTTGAATTACATATGTATTCGCATATTTATATGTAAATATAAATTGGGTAATCTAAAAAAATAGTTATTTTTGTTTGCTTCAGGTTACGTTTTAATCACTTATGTTTGAAATGTTATGTTTTAGTCACTTATGTTATTGTTTTGTTACGAAGTGATGACTTTGCCGTTAAGTTCCGTTATCTCCCTAACGGTAATCTTACGTGACAGTCCAACTAGATTTTAAGTGTCAACTTGGATTTTCAAGTAGGATTAGAATATATTTTTAATTAAATAAATTTAATTAATTAAAAATTTTAAATCTTAAACCTTAGCTGAAAAAAATTGTTCATCTCCTCTCTTTTCTTAGTTTTCTTTTCGTCTTTCTTTTTTTAGTTTTCTTTTTCATTTGATTGTGGATTTTTTATTCAACGTAGAAAAAAAAAAGATGGGTTCAATAGAGGTTCCATGTATGTCTTTTTTTATGATTCTTGAATAATTAATTTCTCAATCCAATTTTTTTATGAATTGAATCGGCTTGTTTGTTCACAATCTCTTTGTGAGTATTCCAAAATTTTCTTTCTTACTTCTGATCTTGTGTTGATTTACCTTGCGATCTTGTGTTGATCTTGTTGTGCATATTTATTTTTAATTTTCTAAAATTATGGTTATGGTTTAGAGGTGGTTGCTTGAGGGGTTTTAGGCGGTAGCAGAGAGAATAGCCAAGAGGGTTTGGCGCGTAGAGAGAAAGGATGGGGACATGTTGGGATTTATTGTTTTCTTTTTTTTATTCGGGTTTTTGGTGGTTTTAGGGGGTTTTGCTGGGTAGTTTATTTTGTTTATGTTAGAACAAGCTTGTAGTTGTCTGAATCATTGTCATTTTTTTTAGATCTTAGAACATTCAACCCCTCACTAGGGGTGAGCGTTCGATCGAGTGAAAAAAATTTGAATTAATCGTGTTGACGAATCTTATTTTATCTTCTTAACTCGATTTGAAATTTTCTCGAATCGAGTCGAGTGTGATGGAATTCGAATCTAATCGAATATATTTGTTCAAGTTAAATTTAAAAAAAAAAACTTTTGGTCCTTGTAATTATTGTCATCCATCGTAATCAAATTTGTTTATCGTAATCAAAAATTTTATTAACTTTCATCACCTCATAATTTATTTATTAATCTTTTATATATGATTAGCTTCTTTACTTGCTTAAGTTATCTTTTGATTCTTGTTATTGTGTATTTTGAAATTAAAAAATATATTAAATATAAAATTGTGATTTTTTAATAAACATTATTTTAAAGATAAAATGTAAAATTGATAACAATATAAAATTTTAACACGAATATTTTATGACATCATTAATAATTCAATTTTAATATAAATATTTAATATGATTAAACAATTCAATAATATAAATAATACAAAATGTGAATTTTAATTTGGTAATATAAATAGTAGATAAAGAAAATTATTATTATTTAGGTTTAGGGAATTTTTTTGGATGGTTTTAATTTTTTATTTGGGGTAAAAGGTGATAAGTAAAAGTTTAAAGGAGAAAATAAAAAGTTTTAGAAGTTTTGAAGAGTAAAATTTTGAAGGAAAGTAAATAGGAGACCTAAAATTTTGGAGGGAAAATATTCAAAAAAAATTGGAGGAGGGGGGGGGGGAGGGAATGGGTTTGGGGTAGATGGAGGGTTGGATAGGAGAGGAGTAAAAGTTTTAGGAGGAAAGTGAGAGAGAGTAAAAGTTTTGGGGGAAAATTAAGAGTTTTGAGGGTTTTAGGGGAAAATAAATGGGGGAAATAAAATTTTGAAGGGAAAATATTGTAAAAAAAATTGGGGGAAAATGAGCTTGGGGTAGATGGGGAGGGGAGTAAAAGTCTTGAGGTGAAAGTGAGAATGAGTAAAAGTTTTGGGAGAAAAGTTAAAAAGTTTGGAGTTTGGGGTAAAAATGTAAAATATTACAGTTTAATATTCGGTTTATTCGAATTATTCGGGTTATTCGAATTCGAAAACTCAACTCGATTCGAACTCGAAATTTTAAAAAAATTCGAGTTGACTCGAATAATTCGATTAACTCAAATAACTCGATTCGTTTAACTTGAAATTCGAAATTTTTTTCAATTTTTTCGAATCAAATCGAATTTTGCTCACCCCTACCCCTCACTCCTCACCCCATTTATTTTTTTCTGGTCTGAAATTATTTTTTTATTTAATTAAAAATCTATTCTAATCTCATTTGGAAATCTAAGTTGACACTTAAAATCTAGTTGAATTGTCACATAGGACTAAATAACGAAATTTAATATCAGAGTGATCACTTCGTAATAAAATTATAACATAAGTGATTAAAACTTAACGCTTCAAACATAAGTGACTAAAATATAACCTGAAGTAAACAAAAGTGACTCTTTTTGTAGTTAATCCATATAAATTTGAAAATTATTAATTAAATTGAATAATTTAATTAAATGATAATATTTTAATTTTAAATATAACTATACAAATAATTAAAGATAAACAAATAAATTAATTTAAAACAATAAAATCTTGTACAGATAGTACGTATTAATACAAGTTGATATTGATACAAAACGAAACACACTAAAATTTTGACGAAACGTAACTTAAAACCGGTTCATACAATATAAATATATGAATTATTAGTATGATGACATTTCAGCGTATCATAAGGTGAAGTTTCAGAAAAGTTTCTGAATTATCACTCTCCAATTAATTGGATTGTATCTATTCCTACAACTTTTGTAATCGTAAATTTTAGGAAGCACTAACACGGTTGATCTCGATGTTGTATGTGTGTTCGATTTGGATATTCATTGGACATGTTCGAATACGTACAAAACATGTTAGAATGCGTAAAAGAAAAAAGAGGTCGAACACGGTTTTGACACGGTCACAACACGAGTGTCTAAAAACGAACACGATCTTGACATATCATAATGGATAGAAGCCTTTTAGAATTTTTTTTCTCAGAAAATGAAAGGTTTTTTTTACATAAATTATTTTAACATAAAAAATATAAAAATGTTTAAAAAATTTTTATTGTTGTATCTTACCGTACTCGTGTCATCATATCCGTATCATGTCGTACCCATATTGCGTATCCGTGTCCATACTTCACAGCTAACATTAGTAGGAACCTAAAATAAAATAGTAAACTTTGGTTAGAAATGATCCAAAAAGACATTTTTGTAAAGAAGGAGATCAGGCTACTATTAGCATTACAATGATACTATATATAAATCTCTTTCCTCCGAACATATTCATCCATTACATTACATGATTCATGTTCCCAGCCTTCTCTTTTCCCCTCCTCAAATCTCTGTCTCCCAGAACTCTTTTTCCTCCAACCCATTTCTTATTCAACTCTCAAAACACGAGAACAATAAATAAATGATATTCATGCTTCACTCGTCTCTATCTCCTTATCTTTGTTAAAGTTTCGGCTGTCGATATCTCGGTTCCCTCTGCAACTCCACAATGAAGCTTCCTTCAAGGGTCCTAACCCTCAGGAACGCATCAGTTGTGGGGTTCACACATTCGTATAATCCCCATTGTGATCAAAAGCTTACTTGCAAGAGCAAAGCTTTTTTCAGTCTCAATCAGAACTCTCAATCCCACGCCTACCCTTATCCATTCAACAATACACAGAAGCTGAATTGCTTACCAAGTTCAAGTTTTGGCCTACACAGTACGGTTTCAAGGCCTGATGGTGTCCCTGTAGAAGCTAGAGCGGTTGAAACCGACAAGAATTCCGGGAGACTTTGTGTGGAAAGCTGCAACAATGCGAAGCCACAAGAGGATGGGAACATTGTTGGAGGAGAAGTTCCTGGCGCTGAATATGGAAACAGTAGAGCATCAGTTGAGAGCGACATTGACAAGGAGGCATGGAGATTGTTGAGAGATGCAGTTGTGACGTACTGTGGATCCCCCATTGGTACCGTGGCTGCAAATGACCCTGATAAGCATACTTTGAACTATGACCAAGTTTTCATTCGTGATTTCGTGCCTTCGGCTTTGGCTTTCTTGCTTAGAGGTGAAGGAGAGATTGTCAAGAATTTTCTCCTCCATACTTTGCAGTTGCAGGTACATACGCTTATTTGTCATCTTGGATAATAATGTTCTAGCAGCATTAGTCGTGCAGTTCCCTTTGTTTTTTTCTTCTTGTTTTGGTCAATACCATTGAATTCAAGTTCAATCACCATTCATATGTCACACAAGTATGTCATTTGTAATTCATAGACAGACTGTACAGTTATGAAAGGATCTCAACCCATCAATCACATATTAAAAAGTGATGATAGTTTGGTATTCTTTTTATGTTTACTTAAGGTCAATCCAGGTTCAATTTTTGGGGGGAGCACTTCAAGAGTAAAATCCTGAATGTACCAAGTCAATGCGTGAGAGTGCACCTGGGATTAGGTCCAAGCAAAGAAGAGAGTTACCCATAAAGTTGGTACATTGTGCCTTTTAGATTCCTTTTGATCACTGTAGAACTTTGAGAATTTGTTAGTTATGTAATAATTTTATGCCTCTTTTGCACACACTAGAGGCTTGAGACACATCCACACGCATGGATATGTGGTTTACTGTTTTTTGCTGATCAAGCTTGCAAAATTATCCATTTGAAACTTGACAGCTTTTTGTTGGTGTTCGATGTAGAGTACGGAGAAAACGGTGGATTGCTACAGTCCCGGACAGGGCTTGATGCCGGTAAGTTTCAAGGTTAGAACTGTACCTCTTGGTGAAAATAAGCTTGAGGAAGTGATAGATCCAGATTTTGGTGGATCAGCTATTGGCCGTGTTGCACCGGTGGACTCTGGTTAGTTTATTTGCTACTTCGTTTACCTTTTACTAAAAGTGACTTTTAAATTCATTGAGGTGATGCTGTTGATAGGATTGTGGTGGATTATATTGTTGAGGGCATATGGGAAGATCAGTGGCGACTATACATTGCAAGAGAGAGAGGATTTTCAAACAGGGATAAAAATGATCCTCAACTTGTGTTTAGCTGATGGCTTTGATATGTTTCCTTCTCTGTTAGTCACTGATGGATCCTGCATGATTGACAGAAAGATGGGCGTTCATGGTCATCCTCTTGAGATCCAAGTGGGTTCACTTATTTCTAGTTTTTAAACTCTCTGTGTTTGACCTTGTTATGTTTTGTTGCCTCATGTTTGATCTACAGGCTTTGACTTATGCTGCTCTGCGATGCTCTCGTGAGATGCTGACAGTAAATGAATGTTCCAAGAATTTGATGACAGCCATCAACAATAGACTCAGTGCACTATCATTTCACATTAGAGAATACTATTGGGTGGACCTGAAAAAAATCAATGAGATATACCGATATAAAACAGAAGAGTACTCCATGGATGCTACCAACAAGTTCAATATTTATCCTGAACAAATTCCTCCATGGCTTATAGATTGGATACCTGAAGAACGTGGGTATCTAATTGGCAATCTACAGCCAGCTCACATGGATTTTAGGTTCTTCACGCTTGGTAACCTCTGGTCCCTTATTTCATCACTGGCCACTCCAAAACAGAATGAAGCTATTCTAAAATTAATCGAAGCTAAATGGGATGATATCGTGGGACATATGCCTCTCAAGATATGCTATCCTGCATTAGAGAACGAGGAGTGGCGCATAGTTACTGGCAGTGACCCAAAGAACACGTCAGTACCTTGTCTACCTTTATAACCTGTCTCTATATATGCATGCATGCATACCTACTAACACTAGTGTGCTTAATGGACATGTGCAGACCTTGGTCCTTTCACAACGGTGGATCATGGCCAGCACTTCTTTGGCAGGTAAACTTAATTATCTAGTTTTGTTGTATGATAGGCTTTGTTTGAAGACTTGAATTATAGTGGCAGGCTCTAAATCTTTATATTACTGCGTTAGTTCACGTTGGCATGCATCAAGATGGGCAGAGTAGAACTAGCACAGAAAGCAGTTGGTTTGGCAGAGAAGAAGCTTTCAGTTGACCGTTGGCCTGAATATTATGACAGCCCAAGTGGGAAGTTTGTTGGAAAACAATCTCGACTTTATCAAACATGGGCTATTGCTGGTTTTTTGACCTCTAGAATGATGCTGGAGAAACCAGAGATGGCTTCCTTGTTATTCTGGGAGGAGGACAACGAGCTTCTTGAGAACTGTGTTTGTGCTCTCACTAAAGGTGGCCGCAAAATATGTAGTCGTGATGCTGCTAAATCTCAGAATCTTGTGTAACATAATATTTTTAACTCAACACCATTGGTTGATGTACAGCCACGAGTTTAGAGTAGAGTAATTTAAGACTGATAAGCAACATTCATCTTGGAAGTTCATCATACAAATATGAAATTTGTGTTACAACTTACAAGCTGGTGTAGTCTAGAAATAGCCATATATGTTATTTTTCCAATCAGTCTTCCATTTTGATTGGCATTGAAAGTGGGAATAGGATCAAAAGAGAACAATATAAATATATATATTCTCTTTGACCCCAATGCCTTTTCTTGCATATATATATATATATATTTTCTCTTTGACCAATAAAGAATAAATGAAAATTTAAAAAGTAAAGAAAGAATAAACATAGGCAAACAAGACAACAGCATATTTTTAAGTTAAAAATAATTTGGGTTGCTTCGAATAGGTTGAAGCAACAATGCATATTTTGTAGTACTAACATGCAATGCAACAAGTTTTCCCAGATTGAAACTGTAAACACCTTTTTTAATTATTATTTATTTATTTATTACCAGAAGTAATGCTATTAGTAAAAGACACCCAGCAGCAAATGACAGCAATCCAAAACCATGAATATTAAATTAACCCAGAGATGAAGGGTTTTCTTCTCATGGAAATTGAGACACCTTGTCTTAGTTCTTCTCCTTGGATGATTCCTCACCTTCAATCTCAAAAGCGGATACAGGGAAAGATCTGGACAGCCCAGCAGGGGTCTTGAAAGTGATTTTGCCAGTGGGTGGATCATCAACATAGATCTCACTCAGTGTGATCCAAATCAAAAGCTCCTTGCTCTTAATCCCATTCAGCTTCTTTATCCTGTTTTTCTCAATCACTGCTGTGACTTCAGTTGCATAGGAAACAAGCTTCCCAATCTTTTCAAACTTGTGGGTTATGCTCTTCTTCTGTTTAAGCCACACGAACCCTGTCTCCTTCACACATCCACATTCTTCGATGTCTTTCAAGGGCAAAAGCCCTCTGGGCAAGCCCATCTCCTCCAGCAAAGCCTTGGATTTCTCTTGACAGATCTCATCTCCATGGCATACTTCTGAAGCACTGGCTTTGATCTCTTCTGTCACCAAAGACATCTTCTTTTTTTCTCTCTATGACCTGAAACTGGTGTAAACTTGTCTTTTAGAGAAGATGCTTAATGGCCGAGTAAAAGGGAAAAGACAATGGCCGTTGATATAGTTGTCAAGCTACTTATCCACCCTTGTGGTAGGAGAATATTTCGATAATGCCATTATGGCAAGTGGCACGCATGCATGGCCGCCAAAATGACCTGTTCAACAAAGGCTGGGCTTTGGGGTAAAGCCATAAATAATGGCTGGTCCATTCTGCCAGACTGCTGTTGATTGCTGGTTTAGGTGGCAGTTCTTAGGTGAACTATTTAGGTGAACAGCAAGGGGCATTAGATTCTGCGTAGCTAGTAGCTTTCTTAGGTATTAATGAAAAATGATACAGTTGGAAACTTGTTGCAGAAATTAGGGGGATAAAAAGGATGATTGTCGAAGGGAATACGGCAAGTGTGAGTCACGTGGGATGGGCATTCCAGTTTTTTAACATATCGTGTCATAAACATGACCCATAAAAAACTTGTGGGAGCTGCTAAAGACCAAACATTTACCCAATTCAGAAAACTTTCACTGCTAATACATATTTTAACCACTTCGTTTCTTGATATTAAAACAAAGAAAATTGAAAATGACATGATCAGCCTGTACGTCCTTGTCTCATCATTTCACCATCCCAAAGCACAGCAGCAGGTGAAAAACATGATCATACAAAGAAAGAAAAAGCAGCCCCTAATATTTTGCTCTGCCGCTGGGAAAGTTGTGTCTTAGCTTTGTACAAGCAGGTCATTGATGATCACAGTGATACAACTTTTTAGTAATGTCACCATTTTCCTCACCCAGAGCCTGAACTATGCTTAGTAAATGAAGAGCTTAACCTTTGAAAGCTAGTATTATTCAAAAGAGGGATCTATTTCCCATGATTACAGGTAATTTCATGGACTGTCGATATAAAACAATTAGTAGATGTTGACAAAGTTGCAGATCAAAGGTGAAAAGAATTGGCTGATAGCCCTTGTTTAGTGGAAATGTTGAGCACAAAATGGAGAACATGGAGCACTCTCATTGACAAGAGTTTGGGTATAAATAGATGCACGCATGACCGGTCAGTTCTGCAGGAAAACTGGAATAATGTGCAAAAGGATATCGTGTCTCAGATTCAAAATAGACACAGGCTTAGAAATGATCTCCTTTGCTCGCAGGTGGTGATCTTTGCCCAACAATTTTCAAGGAAGCATCAACTGGTTGCAGCTTTTATACTGTTGCAGCCTCCATACCCTTTGTATAACTGTAATTGTTTAGCAAGGATTCAATGTGTTTGATCTCTTTCGGCATTGATCCAGTGAGGACCTGTTTCAAATTTCAAACAATCAGATGGATTACTGAATGCAAGCTACTAATGTAATAATGATTGTGACACTTTAGTTATAACTAGGCTAACCATGAGAAAAAAAAACTTCATATCGATATTCACCCCTGGTAAAATCCCCCCCCCCTTCCCCCGGGAAGCTTGAAAGATTAAGCTTTCATTAGATAAGGTTCTGCTCTTTTTTCTCCAACCACTTCAAATTGGTTTATGTATAATGTTTTACTGAATATGTAAGAATCAAATAGGAAGATATCCTTATTCCTTAAGAACCAAAAAGAAATTGTATCGAAATCCATCTTCGATTGATTAATATTAGCAATAAGTCACATCAAAGACAAAGTTACCCTTAAGAATGAAATGGCAAAACTAACAATAATAATTTTTGAGTGATTATTATCAGCAGAAAGTCCCACGATAGATAAAACCACCACATTAGTATTGATATACAAGTTTTTACCTCACAACCCGTCTCTGTAATCAAAACTTCATCCTCAATCCTTATGCCTGTGCCTTGGTACCTGCAATACTTCCTCATTAAGCAACTTTCACCAAGAGTCTGATCCTTTTACTCTACGTAGACAATCTTAGCAAGGACTCTTTACCATGACAATGACTTTGAATGCAAAGACACAGACGTTTTCAATCAGATGTTCTTGTATATACAAGTACCTTTTATTCTGGTAGAAAAAATTCATAAAAATATATAAACCCAAATCTTATTCTTTCCAAGTTGTAAATGAAAGCTTCTTAAACAAAGGAAAGAAACAATCAAATGTGAAGTGTTAGATTCATAAGACAGTCAACAAAAACCACATTAAGTATATGCACTCAAAAAGCCGTAGATTCATCTTGCTTATGGCAGTTCAACCAATGACATAACCACTACATAAGAGGTATATGTCAAAAGAAATGATCATTAATCAGATAGTGCACCATAATAGAAATTTTCATGAGTGATTCTTCACACTATGAGTTGCCATGATCATATAATTAAGCATAATAAGTGACATCAAAGGCATGGTTGGTAGGAAGCTTCAGGTTTAGTTTTGAATTTAAAAATGTACTTTTATATAGGAATTCCATAAATACCTTTCTGGACCATCAAAACTAGATGGGACATAGATACCAGGCTCAATGGTTATAACCTGCAATGGACAGTAAATTCACATCAACATTCTAGAAGAAAATACTGATTTACCAATGCACACATCAAGGAAATAATTACTCCTATTGCATACTGTGTCATTTATTGAAAGTGCAAAAAATGATATTCCAGCATATAGCATGTAAAAACAGAAAACTCTAATATCTAAAACTTGCTACTCCCAGCTAGTGCAAAACGTGAAGTTGGTTGAAAACATCGAAAAGGGTTTCACTGAAAGAGATAACTTACTACTCCTGGCTTCAAAGGACGGTCATAGCTGATCATGGAACTATCATGGACATCCATTCCTAGATAGTGACCTGGACATAAAATTTATCAGGCATAATAATTATTTGAGTCACAATTTCTAAAACCAATACAAACAATAATAATATAGAAATCTTATATGTCATAGCAAGGTCAGGTTTACTAAAATGCTTGCCAATGGAAGCTTAGTCTAACCTACAGAAGTTGGGTTCAATTGGTGATACGATCTAAATGCATCCCTTTTCAGAATCCCAATTTCCTTCAATCCTTTGCATAGCAATTCAACCTATAAAAGCACACAACTTCACATGATCAAAACATTCTATTACAGCAAAATACAGCTTACAATTCAAGCAACTTTCAGGTAGATATTTCCACAAGAAAATGAAAACTGGTAAGATCAAACAAACAAACAATTAATAAGATCAATGGCTCATCTAAAGTATACACCATGAATATTAAAGAAGTAATAATGGTTATTTTTTAGTTGAAAGCTTAAAAAAGAAAAAATTGGAAACAATATGGATTAAGTACCATAAGGTAAACATGTGACTTGTTCTTATTCAGAATAGATTATAGCTATCATGAACTTTAACAAATTACCTAACAAGAAACCTAAAATTATAAGGATGAAAACTAGCTACATGGGTGTATGTGCATACTAAATTCCTTTTATAAATTGATTATTTTATTTTAAATTGCATGAATAGTTAAGATGTGCTAGTAACAAATGAACATTTCTTTCTAAACTTTGGGAGGTATATTGCTCATCAGTTATGAAAGAACCAGTATATTATCCCCTCTTGTGGAGAAACATCAGCACCCAAAAAATGACAGATGGATAATGAAAAAAGTAAAATGCAAGAGAAATTGAAAAACTATGATTTTGAGTTCTTAATACCATACCGAATAGTTGTGTATTTGACGGATGCTAGCACCAGGTCTGCAAAGCCTTATACATTCCTTGTTTGTTTGTAGTATGAGATCATAAAGCTCCTCCTGAAAAATTGAAATCCATATCTATAAGCCTCTCTGCTTGGGTCATATGGCAAGTAAAATAAGAAACTTAAACGTGCATGTATTCATCCCAGAATTACTTAGAGAATCATCTATAAGACGTTAATAAATAGTATCTAATAGATAAAGACATGCTGCACATTTCAAACCCATCACACCAATTAAAATGAAAATACCTCCAGAGAACAGTTTCAATACTAGCTTTCTGTATGCGAAGGATACAAATTGAAGTGAAACAAATCGATCATACAAAAGCATACTTGTATAGAAGAAAAGCTTCCACAGGGTGGCCATGTACGAGTAAGATCACTGCAATATCCATGCAGCTCACATCCAACATCCATCAAAACAAGATCCCCATCTTTGATCTGAAAGACAAATAACAAGTCAAATCTTAAAATTGATCATCCTCACAAACACACATAAAATCTTATTTGAACTTTTTTGGTGATTTAAAAACCAAATAACATCTCACAAAAATTAAACTTACTTTCTGATCATTTCGAGAATAATGTATAACACTAGCATTAGGCCCACCGCCAACCACAGGGTTAAATCTGGTGAAGGACAATGAGACTAATGAGTTAAAACTATTTGGTAGATAAGTTCACAATGATACTAATGATATTTGTTGCTACACCAAACATATTTGGCATAAAAAAAAGGCATGCTTTCAAGTCTTTTACAAAGGCAAAAGCTTACGCCATTCTCTGAGCACCTCTCATTCTGCATTCATACTCAACCTTAGCTGATAGCATGCCCTCATGAGGATATGTTTTGGAATGCAACATTGTCTGCAAAAGAGCCTGTCCAAGAGCAAGCTATATGTTAAATATGAATACAGGAAATTACCTTCTCCAGACACAAAATATTCCATAACAAAAGGGGCATCTACTTTAAGTGCAATCTCTGTAATACTATAAAATAATGTTGATTTACCACCTGATACTAGGATATTTCTAACCTAAAAAGGCTTGATAGCCGAAACCAAGTAATGTAAAATAGACGTGCATCAGACATTAATCACATTATACAAAATTCAGGTCAAGATGGACCAACAGGGTTAGACAAGAAAGTACCTGACAAGCAATTGCTGCGGATTCTTTCATTAACTTAAGTTCAGAGGGAGATTTTACCGATCGTAGCTCATGGGTGAAAATAGAAAGGTCACTCACTTTCCCAACATGAGCTGCATTTTGAAAGGTTTCCAAATCAGTGTAGGTCGGTGTAGCCGTCAGCTTGTTGTGGAACAATTTGGAAGATCTTGTTATCATATCTGGAAGGATCTGCCAGGCATTATTTTAAAAGTATTTAAAAAAGAAATAAAAGGAGAAACAAAGAAGTTACTTTACTAATCATATCATATATGATAAAGCAAGACATTTGAAATATCATATCTACAACGGATTATCATATCCACCTTATCTAATTTGCTCACTGGATAAGCTTCTTCAGCTTTGAACATCTCTAGTGCTGCATCAACTCCTGCTATTTGTCCTTGCCAAACAACATCCTACATAAACCATAACTTCATAAAATTCCGAATGAACTTAAAACATGTCATGCAGAGCAAAAGAACAAGAAGAAACTAGATCATTTCAGCCTCAGTAAAAAAACTAAAGAATTGGAAATATCATGATGTTTTCAAGTCAACCTACTCCATGCCCAATGGAAAAGTCCAAATGAACCACCCATTTTATAATTAAAAATGAAAAGAAAAAACTAAAGCCTTCTTACTGCAAAATCAGACAACAAAAGCATTTAGTATCAAAATATTCAGTTACACAACATCAGCATACATGAGGCTTTGGTTCTGGCATGAACATGCATAAACCACACTCATGACTTAATACTGCCACCCCACCAGGTTGTTGGCAACCAGTAAGATACAAGTAATCTGCATCTTGTCGAAATGTATAAGGCACAACATCAGTCATCATCTTTACAGGGGCAGCAGCAATGATGGCCAAGCTCTTTTCAGGGAGAAGTTCCAACAATCTTTTCCGTCTAGAGATGTATTCTTCGGTAGCTATACCAGGTGTAATCTCCCCTTCCTTCATTAACTGAGAGGTAAACATGAAGTAAAAATGCCTTAGAACAAGTACCAAACTAAACATAAAGTATACTTAAAACATTCTTCTCTTTGTCCAAGAAGCTGACAGCATCAAATTGACATTTTACCCACCAAAGCCTTGTATTATTTTCAGACTAATCATGCAACAGCAAAAACATCAGAATTCTCAAATCTCTACCATATTTTCTAACATCAGAGTGATGAGGACATGTTAAGAAGCACACCTGAGGATGAGATGCTGAAGTAGGTTGACCATAATCTGAGACTTTCCCAGTAGAATATGTACAGCGACGGATAGCCTATCAAGTAAGTTTTTTAAAATGAGATTAACAGTCGTAGAACAATCACTCTTAGATTGAGCAACAACAAAAAGTAATCAGTCATAGTTTTCCAGCAACAATTTATAAGTACTCTACATCTCTAATTAAACACATGATAGTACGAACTGAATAAATGTAGTACCCTTCGGTCTTCATTCAAAGAAAAAGAACAAGGAGGATTAGATAGTAAAATCTTTGTGCTAGAATACTTGTCATCTAGATAGAACGGGCAAGTATAATAATCCGTTCATAAATCAACACGCTGTAAATAATAACGAAAATAAACAAATAAAAGCAAATTTAATAAACATAAGCATCGTTAAGATGCGAAGATCGTAAAGCAAAGTCCTCAAAATTCACAACCAACTTGAAAATTCAATTAACAATCCCAAAAGAAGGAAGATAATAGAAAGATGTTTAATTGAAGCAAAAATGTTGAGCAAACAAGCATTTGAAAAGTACCCACTTGTTAATTCATTCCAATAAGCATAAACCATAAGTAAGTTGGTAGAGGAGGAAAAAGAAAGATACTTGTTTGAAGGATAATTGGTGCAGCAGTTTCCTACTCAAAACCTTCATTGTTCCTTTCATGTTTGTTGCCTCAGCTCGGTTAACAGCTATGCTTTGCTTCCAGTGTAGTTCAGAGTTCAGACTATAGGGAATTGGTTAAAAGATTTTGTGTTGGAGGTTTTTGGGAATCAAAAGTTCGATTCAGTTTAGGGTTTAGTACTTGAAAAGAATTCCCAATCCCTCACACTTACAAACACCGTCCCCGAACTAGTTTAGGGTTTAGGAGTTCCTTCGTCATCAATGTTTTTTAAATGGGACAAGTCATTCAACTGATCAAGCCACCAGATTGCTGGTCCCGTTGGTTTAATTGATCTGATTAAAATATTATAAAAATTAAAAAAAAATTATGTTCGATTAGTCGGATCAGTTATTTTTTGTCCAATTAACCAATACTCCAATTCAACCCTTTTGTTCGAATTAAATATGATTCCCATGGGTACAACAACCATGTATTAATCTATAACAATGGACTATTGCATCATTAAGAATGGCTAAAGTTTATGACATAAAATATTAACTAGCTGATTAGCATGCACATGGGACAATTAGCTCATTTTGAAAGACTAAATCTCTTCAGTTCCAGTGTCAGACCTCATTTCTAAAGAGAGGAATGATGAAACAAAAAACTAGCCAAATACATATCTAATACATCAGAGAAAACGTCGAAGAAAGTCCTTTATATTGTCAATGTATGGAGACCGAGTTGGAATGATGTGACCAAATTCATGTTCAATAATAACAGAGCAACCATCTTCAAATCTTGATGCCAGGTATCTGCTGGTATGGCTCGTTATCTGCCTGTCCTTGCCGGGATCACTACCAAATATATGAAGTGATGCGCAATTAATGGGTTTTTGCCCGAAATCTGCCAATGGGAGAGCAAATCCAGAGCACAATATCACAAATCTGAGATCAATTTCACCCTTTAGCTTGTCTCCTTGTGCACAAAGTAAAGCAGCCATTGCTGCTCCTTGTGAAAATCCCAAAATCCCATCAAAGGGTCCTTGCTCGGAGAACATTTTTTTCAAATAGGCTAGTGATACATCAAAGCCATCAGTTTGTCCCTGGTACTGAAGAGGGTCGAATGGCTGATTTGCCATTTTCCAATCTGCTTCAGCCTTCCCACCAACATCAGATGCAACCAACCATGCATACTTCCTTTTGCAATTCTCAGGTGGAGGAGCATGTTGTCCAGAAGGGGGAGCACAAATATTTTTTGCTTCTGTACAAGACTGGTAAATGAATGGCAACTCATGGGGTGCATCAATAAAAACAAGTTCAGCAATGCTTTTAAGTTTCTTGGCTAGTGATGCGCTTCTTCCTTTAAAACTGGAGGCATTTTGCCGAAAACCATGCAAGCATAAAATTCTTAATTTCCTTGGAGCTGCATTGCCTGAGAATAGAAGTTATAACAATGTTAGGACCAGCAAAAACAAAATCCAGATCAATTCTTACACTCAACTTTAAAACACTCAGGATATCAAGGCAATCTAGTATTCAGTATTAAAAATGCAGGTATCAAGATAAAGTTCCCTAGCAAATGAGCTTTACAAATAAGTTGCAAATCTATTTGCAATAAACAATATGTATACTTTTGTAAATAGATGCTAAAAGTGGCATATCATAGACGAGATTAACAATAATAGAAAAACAGTATAGAGTATCCCGAACACCAATTAAGTTAATCAGTTAATTACTTAACATTTCTTGCTTAACCTAAGACTTACTCTTATATAAGAGATTACAGACCTTACCATTTCTTGAAGGCAGCTGAGATGAGATTATGGAATCTGAACAAACAGTTTTCAGATCATTTTTGTCCAATAATGTTGCAAGCTCACCATCTTCCACAGATGGAATGGATCCAAAATCCATACAACGTTTCTGGCACAACACACAAACATATGCATCACTCTTTATCTGCCACCCAAATTGACAAAGTTCAGAAACACCAATGATGAATATAGAAAATAAAAGGTGTACCAGAAGAAGCATAAACAGAATCTTGTTAAAAAGATGGCTCAAGAGATAATTGTAGAACATACCTGACAACTATCACAGATCAAAACAAGCATTCTGCAGTGAGTGCAGCGGCAGCGTGAAGAATAATTGTCGTACGAAGAGCCACAAATGAGGCAGGCACCCATAATACTAGTATCTGAACTCCCAACCGAAATCCTACCAGCAATACAAAGAGATATAAGGAAAAATCATCACCTTTCACAATTCATGAATTGAACTATTATGCTAGTATGCAATTTCTATTACCATCCTAAAGTGATCAACAAATACGATATCAATAAAGTTCTAACAATAACATGTTGACAAACTACGAAACCATACCGGTGATCGAAAACAAAGTTCTTTCCTCTGAAGAAACCACCATCAGGAAATTGTTCCAAATAGCGTTGTATTCCCCCATATAACTGCAATAAAGCCAATACAGCCAAGACTATCACAGTTTCCCTCATCATATGAAGGATTGAGCTTACTTGTTTTGGGTGGTATTATCAGAATAAATACACATCAAACTTATAAATTATTCCATAGATAAACAAGAATCTGAAGCTGGTAACATGATTTTCTTTTTGGTTTCAGAAGCTTACCTGAAAGACATTCTCAAACCCAGCACCTTTTGACCTAATATAAGCTGATGCCATCTCACAACGGATTCCTCCAGTGCAATACCTGTAACACAAATCTGTTAACACAGGATACTCAAAATGGTAGAAAATGAACATTATCAGCAGAAGCTCAGTTTCATCATTCAGAGAGGGTGAATAGTTGCAACATTCTGTATCCAAACCTTCAACCAAAAAGAATATCATTTAACAAAAAAGAGATATAAAATTGAAAGTGAAGAGTTGCTTAATAAAATATGAATCCAAAGACAATGATTTACAGGCGTGAAAGAACTGGAATAAACATCGACAGAACATTATCAGGAATCAGAAAACTTACATGAGGACATTTTTTCCTCGCAATTGTTCCGAATTATCATCTATCCAAGAGGGCAGATCACTGTACTGCCTGATACCTGGATCTAGTGTTTCCACACTTGGAGCATGAAACTTGCCTATTCTCGTCTCATATAAATTTCTCGCATCCAATAGAACCAGCTGCTTATCATCGGTAGGACTTCCATTCTTCATCAGTTGCCCTGAGAAGCACAAAAATTACCATTAATGAACACATAATTAGAAATCACAACCATTAGCCAACATGAAACATATATGATAAGTAGAAAAATGTAACTAATAAGCCATTAGAAAGGAGAGACCAAAGTCCATACCATCACTTTGAAGAATAGAATGAAACTCGGCAGCAGAGAGATGCCTCCCAGCATTAGAAACCTCCGGTGGAGTTAAAAGGGGATAAGAACTAAAAGTAACCAATTCCTAAGAACAGATAAAACAAAAATATTACACTCGCAGGAAACATCAACATAGAACGAGCAAGTTAATCGGATGGTAACAACACAAAGCCTATAGAAGCAAGTGAAGGACAAAAATTACAATACAAGTTTAGCAGCTGAAAATGATAATAAAACAGGTCCTGAAAGGTTGAACAAACCTTGACAACACGAATGGAAAGAGAAGAAAAGCCACACTCAACAGCAACCTTGTTGTTCAAAGGATGATGCGAAGAAGCAAGCTTGAAGTCAGTTCCTTGGAACAAACTATTGGACTTCACGGCTTCTATGTGCTTTTCCAATGCCGACAGCAAACCACCTACCTGCTTATTAAGAAGAAGAAGAAAAAAAAAAGACCCAGTCAGCCTTAGAGTAGAAGGAATGCAAGTGTAGAGAGAAAAAGGTTGGAAATGGGCAGGCAGAGGTTACGGTGACATTGACGCCATTAGGAGAGAGACGGACTCGGCCAAGAAGACCCAGAGAGTTGCAGTTGGAGTGGTAGAAGGAGAAGAGAGAATTGAGATCAGGGATGGAGGCGAATTTGTAATACAGAAGCACTCCATATTCATCCTTTGACATTTCCTTCAGTTTCAGAGTAATGTGGGAGTTTCCGTTTGGACTTTGAGCCCCAAATCCAAAATACACAAGGCCCCGCCCTTAATCTTTGCCTACGCACTGTTGTGCGCTTTTTTATTCTCTAGCATTTTTTTTTGGGTGAACTGCAAAAATGGTTACTTAACTATGCCTTCCTTCTATTTTGGTCACCAACTTTTAGATTTTGAAATTTTGAAATTTCAGAATTACTATTTTGAAATTTTTTTGCAATGATCAGATTTTTGTTGGTGTTAGAAAATAAATCGACCTAATCCAAAAAAAATTTAATCAAGTAGTTACAAGGTGGATACAAAACTAGAAAATAGAATTACTTATTAAATAGGTCCTTAAGTATAGTACATGGACTAAAATGTAAGGTGATTAGATTAGTGAGAATTGATTAAGGAAATAAACAGGTCATTAGAATGTAAATATATCAAGGGCTAAGGTGTAATTAAATCATATTTAAAATGTGTTAGTGGCATAGCATGATCTAAACCATCCACTTTCATTATTATAATGATATTCATTGATTTTTGTTTTATTAGATTAGTAACGCTTAATTATGTGTATATAAGTATGATGGTGGGAGAGATGAAAATATATATATTCACAGTATGTTTGGTTAATATGAATAAAGAATCAAATCAGGTTTTATTCTATTGTAAACATTGCAGTTGTTTGGTTCAAATTTCATCACTAAATGTATTGTTTCATACATGGGTGAGGTCAAAAACTTTCTTTTCTTTTCTTTTTTTTTAAGAAAGATCGAAATTAAATTGTAATTTTTATAACAGTAAAAATATAATTTTTAAAAAATTAAATCAAAATTTATTATTTTTAAGATGTCAAAATATAATTTTATTTTTATTAATTTAAAATTTTAAAAATTTTAGGGGTGAAAACCCTCCCAAATAAAGCTTAAAACATACAAATGAACCATGGGTGGTAAAGCTTGGTTACCTTGAGAGATTATAACACAGATAAAGAGAATGGTGATGATCATTGCAAAAACACTAGTATGCGATGAAGATGCCTTGTCAACTCTCTTTTTCTCTAATTTTTTTCTGGAAAGTTGAGAAATTTCTCTAATTAATTTTATATCAGCTTCAATCAATTATTACTATTTTTTTTTAATATATTGGTACGATTACATGATAGTATTTGTTCATATTTTTTTAATTCTTTGATAACGCACACACACTTTACACACACAGATGCTCAAATTCGAGATCCTTAGGATGAACAACATCCTATTTTCCACTAGAGCCACTAGTTAGTTTCTTTTGTTTAAGAAAGTTAATTATATATTATAATCATTAAGTTAATTAAGTTTAAATAAACCTATTAATCTAAGTACATATAAATATGATAAGTTAGTGGGAGAGAGATGAAAATCATCATCTTCTCTTAATGTTGTCGTCCAAGGCTTAGAAAGAAAGAAAAAAAAAAATAGGATCTTTCATTCCTTTTCATTTCGGTCCAAAATTCCACAATGTGATTAAGTTAAATTTGCGAAATTTTTATAGATTTTTTATCATTTAAGCTTAATTTAACTTGCCCAAGTAATATATTTTCAATTTGTTACGTTTATACCGAGTTGTTAGGTTCAAAGCTGAAAATGATGGATGGTCAATCGTTAAGCTTAGATTTTTAAGATTGTAATAGAAGATAGAGAAATTAACTTAGATTTAAAGGTTTGTCTATATAGTTAATTTTTTATATTATGGATTAAATGGAATAAATTAAAAATTGTAATCAATTATGCTATAGATTAAAAGTATGATGTCCTTAGTGAATAATTATAAAATCATATTTTGATTCGATACTAAATATCAAAAGAAATGAGCAATTCAAATATAAGGACTAAAATGAATAAAATGCAAACTATATAGATGAGTAGTTTATCAAAATTTGTGCTTTATACATAGCATGACAGGTGTTAAGTTGATTAAGGTACTGGTTAAATGCTTGTCTCATGATAGCTCAAAATATTTATGTTATGGTTGAAGTATATGTATATGATGATAAGCAAATAATGTCTGGATTCAAACACATAAATATCACAGAGATATGTTATGTAAAATAAGAAAGCTTGATAATGTGATGTATTGATATACGATGGTATGAAAATGAATTGAGTATGATATGGATTTGTCATGTAATGACTTTTAAAATATGAATGTAACAATTCGGTTTTTAATGGCATCGAAAACAATGATTTCGATATCACAATTCCGACAAGTGAGTTCATAAACATTAGTAATTAATGTTTATGAGTTAAGTATAGAATTAAGGTGAATTTTGATTGGATAAATTTTATTAATTGATCAGTTAGTCAATGTACAAGTGGTGCATACTGAAAGTCAATGGTTTTGAAAAAAGAGGTATCGAGATCTCGTTTCCATAAATTGAGCTCATAAATATTATTATTGAGTATTTAACGAGCTATTATATAAGTGGATTGAAGTTCGACCTAAAAATTTTGATGATTTGATAGATAATTAAGGAAAATAGATTAAATCGTAAAAATTATAAAAATTAATCGATATTGATTTTTATTAGTTTATGAGACTTAATTAATAAAAGTGCATTGACTTAAGTGGTGAACCACATTTCTTTTAGGTGGACGGTTAGTGCATTGAAAATTAGTGATTTTATGTTTAAATTTTAATTAAAAACCTTTAACATTATTATGTTAATAATAAAATAAAACAAACACAAAAGCCATCATCTTTATTTTTGGCTTTCACCACGGAAACACCATTTTGGAAGATGAGAGAATCAACTATGGAGTTCAAACTTTAGTACTTTGTGGTAAACATTTCTAAGCATTTTTCTTATGTTTTTGAAATCGTTGCAATTAGGTTTTTCAAGTATTTTGATATAACAAAAAGTATATTAAAAACCCTACTTAAATTTGTAAAAATTGTTTATAAGTCCTTAAAATTATTTTCAAAGTGTTGGACAAAATAAACTTTTAAAAAGCCTAAATAACTTAGTTTTTGACAATTTTTTGAAGCCTGTAAGACTTCTACCGATACTTAGTGGAACAAGTATCGCTAGAACACAAGGTAGAAAAACCTTTATAATGCTTCAGGATTCTACCGATAAAACAAGAACAACTATCTATACAACTTTTGGTTCTACCGATACAACCAATACTTCTATCGGTAGAACAAACTCCAGTGAGCAAGGAAGTTGTGGCCTGGGACTTTTATCGATACCTTGGCCAAGACTACCAAAACAACTTATGTTCTATCGATACCTGGAAGTCTTCTACCAAAACAAGTCAAGTTAGTAGCCAAAGTTCAGCATCCCCTGCACTTCTACCGATACTCTGATGGGTTCTATCGATACCAAATGAAAACTTCAAAGTTCTACTGATACAAAGAGGGACCTACCGATACAACGACTCCAAGATCATATTGTGCAAAGGCTTCTGCCGATACAATTGTGCTTCTACCGAAACAACAAAGCTGCTGTCTACATTAAATGCTGGTTTTAATAGCTACAACAACTCTATTTTATTTCTAACTGCTACAAACGTCTACAAGGTTGTTAGCGGACTTAAATACAAGGTCAAGGCTCCCCATTGATGTTAAAAAAGACAATAAATAAGTGCTTAACTTCAAAGAACTCTTTTTTCAATATTTCATCAATCTTCTACCAAACATTTCTTGTACACGCTTGTGGGTTAAATTTTCAATCATTCTTTCAAGTGTTGTAACTTTGTGTGAGAGTGCTTGATTGTTGATCACTTACCTTTTAGAGGTATATTCTCATTCATTCTTATTTTCTCTCATTTTGTGAGGTGTTACTTAATGTTTTGATTAGAAAACCTTAAAGGTTAGTGGTTCTATCTTACCTTTGAAAAGATAGAGATTTGTAAGGTTAAACATTGCCCTTAAAGGTTCAAATCTAGTGAATTTGAGAAATCCTTAGTTGAGGAAAGCTAAGCTAGTAGACGTGGGCAATTGAGGTCGAACCACTATAAATTCTTGAGTCTCTTGCATTTCTCAAATTTACCAAAAACCTTTTAAAACACCAATTTACCCCCTCTTGGTGTATTTCAATCTTAACAATTGATATCAGAGCTAGAACTCTAAAGACGGACCTACAACCAAGAGAGAAGATCCGAAAATTATCCAAGATGGAGATCACAAGTCAAAAGATGTGCTTTATAGCATAAGAGCAAAATTCCATCATGGTGGGAGAAGGGCACTCTACCGTGAGGTCTCCTCTATTCAACGATACTAACTACTCTTATTGGAGAACAAGAATGAAGTTATTCGTCCAAGCCAACGACTATGAAGTTTGGAGAATAATTACAAATAGGTCATCCATTCCAATGAAGAGGGTCGAAGGTTTCGTTATTCCAAAAGAAGAGGATGGATGGGATGATCACAATATCAAGTTGGTGCAATTGAATGCAAATGTTATGCATACTTTATTTTGTGCTCTTAATTCAAATGAGTACAATAGAGTCTCCTTGTACAACAATGCCAAAGAAATATGGGATAAGCTTGAGGTCACCCATGAAGGAACAAGTAGAGTCAAGGAATCAAAGATAAGTCTTCTCACCCTTGATTATGAATTATTTAAGGCAAAATCGAAGGAAGGAATCAAAGAGATGTCTGATCGCTTCACCAATATTATCACTGGTCTCAAAGCTTTTAAGAAAATTTATCCCAACAAGGAGATGGTGAAGAAGATGTTGAATAGTCTTCCAATATCTTGGGAGCCAAAAGTGACTGCAATAAAAGAGTCAAAGGATCTCAATGTACTCTCCCTTGATAAGCTCGTTAGTTCCTTGTTGACATACGAGATGAAGATCTACCACCATGCAAAAGTAACCAATGAAGTGCCAAAGAAAGTGGGAGTTGCCTTCAAATCGATAACTAGTAAGAAGGATGAAGATTCCAATGATGATTATGATGATGAGGAAGAGATGGCTATGTTGGTCAGGAAATTCAAAAGATTCACGAAATTGAACAAAGCCAAAAGATTTTCAAGAAAAGACATCATCAAGGGGTATCAAAACAAAAGAAAAAAATCCATGATGGCAACTTGGGGCGATAGTGATTCATCCGATGAGGAGGAAGAAAATGAAGTTGCCCAATTATGCCTTATGACTACTGAAGAACAAAAGGTAACTCTAAACTCCAATGAATTAAATGAATATACTTTTGAAGAGTTAAAAGATGCATTTGATGAATTAACTATAGATTTTGAGATTATGAACTCCAAACATAAGAAAATGATTTCAAAACTAAAAGGGGAAAAAAAGTTTCTAATCATAGTTAAAGAGGAAATGAAAAAGAAACTTAATGATATGCAAGCTCAAATCAATGATTTGATTTTAAAGAATGAAAACTTGCATAATTCATTTTTTATGTTTCAAATGGGGCAACAAAAGTTAAATGATATGCTTGAATCTCAAAAAGTCTTCTTTGACATGAGTGGCTTAGGTTTTGTAAATTTACAAAAAGAAAGTAAATTTAAAAATTTCTTTGAGAAATTAAGCTATATTTATGATGACTCACTCATATGCACTCATTGTCATAAAAAAGGACATGATAGGCAAGTTTGTTCTTTAAGGAAGCTCCATCTAGAAGTAAACTCACTAAGAGTGTATGGATTCCAAAAGGATTAAACACACCTCAAAATGAGAAAGCTTTAAAGAAATAAATTCCTAAGGGAACAAAAATTGTTAGGACTAATGCTAATGGACCCAAGAAAGTTTGGGTACCAAAATCCAAAGTTTAACTTTATATTTGTAGGAGGAATAGCATTGCTTCAAGGCAAGCAACTCTAAGAAGAACTCATGGTACCTTGATAGTGGATACTCTAGACACATGACCAGTGACAAAAGTCATTTCATGGAACTAACACCAAAGTATGGAGAAGAAGTTTCATTTGGTGATAACTCCAAAGGACTTATTAAATGTATTGGTTCTATAGGCATAAATTCTTCCATTCTTATTAAAAATGTGCTTTATGTCAGTGGTCTTAAGCATAACCTCCTTAGCATTAGTCAACTTTATGACAAGGGATTCAAAGTAATATTTGAGTCAAATGAATGCAAAGTTGTAGATATTATAAATAATAAAATTCTTTTTGTAGGACATAGAGTAGGTAATATTTTTATGGTGCATTTTGATGACATATCTTCCTCTAATGTTTGTTTTGTGGCTAATAATGAAAATATGTGTTGACTATGTCATAGAAGATTAGGTCATGCAAGCATGAGTGTTATTTCAAAGCTTATTAAAAATGAACTTGTTGTTAGCATGCTTAAATTTTTTATTGACTTTGATAAAATATGTAAAGCATGTGCTAAAGGTAAACATAAGAGAGCATCTTTTAAATCTAAAGATATAGTTTCTACATCTAGAATAATCCAACGTATTCATATTGACCTTTTTGGACCAACTAGAACTATGAGTTTTAGGAGGTAAACAATATGAATTTGTTATTATTGATGACTATTTTAGATATACATGGGTTTTCTTTTTGTTTTCAAAAGATGACGCTTTAGAAAAATTTATTATTTTTTGTAAAATGATTTAAAACCAAGTGCGATATTTGATTTCAAGTGTAAGAAGTGATCATGAAAAAGAATTTGAAAACATTGGCTTTGATAATTTTTATAATGAACATGGTATTAGTCACAATTTTTCAGCACCTAGAACTCTTCAACAAAATGGAGTTGTTGAAAGGAAAAATAACACTTCTTGCTATATTATAAATAGAGCTATGGTTAGGCTTATTTTGAAGAAAACTCCTTATGAACTTTTTAAAGGAAGAAAGCCTAACATAAGCCATTTTCATCCTTTTGGTTGCGAATGTTTTGTTTTGAATAATGGAAAAGAAAATTTAGAAAAATTTGATGCCAAAAGTGAGGAAGTATTTATCTTGGATATTCCACTCATTTTAAAGCTTATAGAATTTTTAACAATAGAACTCTTGTTATAGAAGAATTTATAAATGTTATTTTTGATGAATCTAACTCTCCTTCTAGAAAAGAATCTATTGATTTTAATGATGTAGAAATATATCAAATTGAGCAAAATCAAGCATCACATGAAGATCAAGGCATAAGTGAATTGGTTCAAGAACTCAAAATTGATGAACTTCAAGAACCAACACATGTTGAAAGTGAATCTAGCCACCCAAGAGAGCTTTCATATGTTAAGGATGGACACATCATTGGTGATCCATCTAAAAAGGTAATCATTAGATATTCAGTTAGAAATACTTGTAATTATGTTGCTTTCATTTCTTCCATAGAGCCTAAGAACATTGATGATGCTTTAAATGATGAATTTTGGATAATGGCTATGCAAGAAGAACTAAATCAATTTGAAAGAAATCAAGTATGGAATCTTGTTGATAGACCTAGTAATCATCCAACTATAGAAACTAAATGGGTCTTTAGAAATAAACTTGACGAAAATGATAAAATTGTTAAAAAAAAGGCTAGATTAGTTGCCAAATGATATAGCCAAGAGGAAGGTATAAACTATGATGAAACTTATGCACCAGTAGCTAGGTTAGAAGCAATTAGGATGTTATTAGCTTTTGAATGTTCAAACAATTTCAAACTTTTCCAAATGGATGTCAAAAGTGCATTTTTAAATGGTCTCATAAATGAAGAAGTTTATATTGAACAACCTCCCGATTTTGAAAATTTACATTTTCCAAATCATGTTTTCAAATTGTCTAAAGCTTTATATGGTTTAAAGAAAGCTCCTACAGATTGGTATGAAAGACTTTCCAAATTTTTAATTGAAAATGGCTTTAGAAGAGGCAAAGTAGACACCACCTTGTTCATAAAAACTAAAGACAGACATTTTAGTAGTATAAATTTATGTAGATGATATTATATTTGGTGCTACTAATAAGCTTCTTTGTCAAGAGTTTTCTAAGATTATACAAGGTGAATTTGAGATGAGCATGATAGGTGAGCTCAACTTCTTTTTGAGGCTTCAAATCAAGCAAACTCAAAATGACATCTTCATCAATCAAGCTAAATACATTAAAGAAATGCTCAAGAAGTTTAAAATGGAGGACTCGAAACCTCAGTCAACACCAATGAGTACTTCAACAAAGCTTGATAAAGATGAAGGAGGTAAATGTGTTGATACTAAACTTTATAAGTCTATGATAAGATCATTACTTTATCTTATCGCAAATAGACCGGATAAAATGTTTAGTGTTTGTTTATGCTCAAGATTTCAATCATCTCCTAAGGAATCACATTTACAAGTCATTAAAAGAATCTTTAGGTAACTTAAGGACACTCCAAACCTAAGACTTTGGTATCCCAAAGATTCATCATTTAGTTTGCATGCTTATTCCGATGTGGATTTTGGAGGATGCAAGTTGGATAGAAAAAACACTTTCGGAACTTGTCAATTCTTAGGCAACATGCTTGTTTCTTGGTTCACTAAGAAACAAAATAGTGTAGCTTTATCCACAACCGAAACGAAATATGTTGCCATAAGTAGTTGTTTTGCTAAAATTCTTTGGATGAAGCAATAATTAGTTGACTAGGGAATTTATATGGATCACATAACTATAAGGTGTGATAACACTAGTGCATTTGCTTAACGAAAAATCTCATCCAACACTCCAGAAAAAAGCACATAGAAATAACACACTATTTCATTAGAGATCATGTGCAACAAGGTGACATAGTTCTAAAGTTTGTAGATACTTTACATCAACTAGCTGATATTTTTACAAAGCCTTTAGATAAGGAGAGATTTTGGACAATTAGGGGAGAGTTAGGACAAATGAACATGTCTTCTTAAGTTTCTTGTGTGTGTGTGTGTGTGTATATATATATATATAGTACTTGATTTTCTAGTAATATTTGTTTAAGTATGACATTTTATTGTTTTATATGTGTTATCCATGTGTTTTGTATTTCTTTCTCTATAATTTTTCATTTTCTGATTAGTTGTTTTGATAGTTCATAGGATGTATCGATAGAATTGTGTCGAAATGGCATTTATAGGTTTGCATTCATAAGATATCGATAGAAGGAAACATCTACCGAAACTTGTACACTTCTATCGGTAGAAGTGTATAAGTATCGATAGTTGCGGGCATATATATACCTCAACAGCGTCTTTTTGCAGAAAACCTATTTTCTTTTTGTCATCTTCTTCCTCCAAAACCCCATCCCCATTTTCGGTCTCTACTTCCCAACCCCACTTTCCACCATTTTTTTCTTATTTTTTTTCACTAAATCTTGCCTTTCATGTGCTTTCATTGCATTTTCAACAAGAATTTTTCTCAACAAGGTCACATTTTCCCCATTTCCCTCATTTGTTTTAAGGTAAACCTAACTTTTTCTTTTATTTTTTTTATTTATTCTTAAATTTAAAAATAATGTTAGTTTTAGGAGAACATAGTTAAATTAATAATTTTATTTACATATTTTTTTACAAATTGTATATTTTATACATATATTTTTATACACACACACACATATATATATATATATAAACTACTGTTATATACATTTTATACATTTCTTTTTCATATAAACTACTGTTATATATATATAAACTACTGTTATATACATTTTATACATTTCTTTTTCATATAAACTACTTTTATATTTGTAATATATATATATATATATATACATATTTATTTTACATAAACTACTGTTATATACATTTTATATATTTCTTGGGGATATAAATTGTTTGGATTCTTATTTTCTTCTGCAGGTACATTTTTACCCGACCCATTAACCTTTCGTTTAACCTTTCATTAGATGGAATGCCTCCCCGTACATCCCGTAAGCGTCCAGCCACTAAACGTGCTACAGGTGAATCCTCTTCCTCTCCCTTAGATCATCCTTCGATTATTGAATGTTTCGAGGATAGTGGTGCTCTCAAAATTCAACACCTATTTTGTAACTCATCCGGTTCAAATATCTCGTCCCGTTTATCTTAATTTCTTAGCAAATACCTTTAAATTCAAATACCTCGATTAACTTCGCGATTGAGGTTAGCTCGATTATCTCCAACTTAGGGGTCCTTGTTAAGATAACCTTGCTCGGGCGTTTTATTCTAATGCTAAACTTAAAACGACTCAAACACTCAATTAGTTAACTTATCACCTCTTTAGTCATGGGCTAAGAGATTATCATCTCAATCGACACCCTCTCTATGTATCTTTCTATCACTAATGAGGGTGGTGATTGTCATGCCGGCTATGACTCCTCCTTAGTTAGGCCAAATGACTATGTAGGCAACAACATGGACCTTCACGACTGTATCCTCTATCTTATTTTCAATTGGATCGTTGCCTCAACTAACAAGCATTCTAGTTTCCGTCACATCGATTATTAGATCAGACATTGCTTTAGAACCGATAATCACCTAAAGTTAGCTTCCATTATTTTTCTAAATCTTATCGAGATCGTTAGATTACCGATGTCTAGTAACAAAACCTTATGTTACGGTACATTACTATCTCATATCTTTCGTACCCTTCACATAAACGTAAGTGTAGACCTCGATCGTGCCATTGATTCCTTCATCGACATCTCGACCGCACATAGCTATAATTGGAAGCCTGATGATTAGGGGAATTGGGTTCGAAAGTTCAATCGCCAATCCTCAACAGCTCAAGGATCGACGATTCCACCGGTAGCTCCACCATCGTCTGATGCTCCTCCATCTTCACATGAGGAACATTCAGCTCTCCTTCCTCCACCGTCTCTGCGCACCATACGCTTACTAGAGGCGATCAATGGAATGACATTGCAAGTCAATGCAAGATTTAATGCATTGACTACCCACATCAGTGATCGCTACAATCAACTAGATGAGCGTTTAAATGAGTTGGCCTCTAGGTTTCCTCCATCGGACGATTAAGACAACATGTTTTGGTGGAGTTCTACATTTTTTTTTTGTTGGATTACATTTTGATTTTGGATTGTTTGGTTGTTTGTCTTAGGATATCTACCTTCTTTTTTATTGATTGCGTAGTTGGTTGCTTTGGGATGTTCTTACCTTTTATGTTTAAATGTTTTTGTTCAAAAGTACTACCATTTTATATTATATTGTATTATTGTTTATGCATAATTTTTCTTTTTCTTTTTATTATTCTTTTGGTTCAAGTCTTGTGCATTACTTCCCCTAGTTTTTTAGGCTTATACTCTTTTTTATATTACAAAAAGGGGGAGAAAAATATAAAATTTGCTTAAATTAATTTTCAACTTAACTCTTAAAACAAAATTCTTCAAGTTGGAAATTTAAATGAAATAACATCTAAAATGTTTTTTCTAATGAGAACTTATTTTGAAAATAATGTTTAAGATAGGGGGAGTTAGCAATTTTTTTTCAAAATGTTTTGTTATATTAAAAAGGGGGATATTGTTAGCCCTAGTTTTTCAAGTATTTTGATATAATAAAAAACATATTAAAAATCCCCTACTTAAATTTGCAAAAATTGTTTATAAGTCCTTAAAATTATTTTCAAAGTGTTAGACAAAATAAACTTTTAAAAAGCATTAAAATAACTTAGGTTTTGACAAATTTTTTATGTTTAGAAGACTTCTATCGATACTTAGTGGAACAAGTATCGGTAGAACACAAGGTAAAAAAACCTTTGGAATGCTTCAGACTTTTACCGATAGAATAAGAACTACTGATACAACTCTTGGTTCTACCAATACAACCAAGACTTCTATCAATAGAACAAGCTCCATTGAGCAAGTAAGTTGTGGTCTATGACTTCTACCGATACCTTGGCCAAGACTACGGAAACAACTTATGTTTTACCGATACTGTAACAATCCAGTTTTCAGTAGTATAGGAAATAGTGGTTTCAAACCACAACTTCGATGAGTCAAGTCATAAATTTATTAATTATTAAATATTTATGATGTCATTAGTGTCATATTAAACTTTGGTTAGGGAATTATATCGGTTAGATAGTCAATAAAGTAAAAAAGATTAAATTGTAAAGGTGCAAAAATAAACTTACTTTATTAGAAGGACCGAATAGGGAAATTAGCCAATAGAGTTTGAGATAGTGGAATATCATGACATTTAGGTGTTAAGAAAATGATTAATTAAGGCTAAAAGCGATTAAGTAAGCTTAACTATGAAAGTTACAAAAATTATAAAATTGTCATTACTATATAAATGAAATTAAAAGAAAGAAAATTGGAAATTTTCATCTTATTTTCTCCTTTCTCCTTCTTCCTTATGGCTAAGGAGATAAAGAAATTAGAGTTTTCCATTTTCAACTTTGAGCTTTGATTTGGGTAAGCAAATGTTAACCGTTTTTAGTAATTTTTATGTTTTTGAGTCCGTATTAGCTTAATCTAGTTAATACAAGGACTAATTTGTGATTCTATCAAATGTTATAAATTTTGTCATTGATTAATGAGCTTGTTTTTGAATGTTCATGGTAGATTTGAAAGCTTGAAGGTTGGGTTTAGTATTTTTGTAAAGTGATTTTTTATGATTTTAGGGTTTAAGGACTAGATTGCTAAATGTTAAATGTAAATATTCTTATTGTGAAATTATAGCATGAAAGGATTTCTAGAAAGGCCTTGAATGTTCGACTGGGTTTGTGTGTTTGGGAAAATAGCTATTTTGCATGTTTTGTGTTGAAAGGAGTAGATTGAATAAAAGAAAAATAATAGGGGTAAAATCGTGATTTTCCCAAAAGGACTAAATTGTGTTTAATGACTCTATTATGTAACTTAATGTAGGAATTTGATGATTTATGGATGTAGACTACGATCGTGTTTCAGGTCGTGAAAAGGGGAAATTAACAGAGTAGTCTTTGAAGTCTAATCGCAACTGTAAGTTAGTCCGGTAAGTTCGTAATGTAAATTTTGCTTAATATTTCTTGTATGTATATTGTCAATGTTTAGCAAATTGAAAGCATTTGGCATTGAAGAGATCGAGGAAATGAAACGAAAAAGATAGTAGGCTTTATGCCGTTAAAAAGGTACTGACGCGATGATTGAGGTACCGCATATGTTGCGAGTCCTCGACAGCTCGTGTGAGCAGCATCGTGATTCAAAAAAGAGATATGAATCCTAAATGTATTATAAGCCTTTCAATGGTTGTGACCTATGCTTTATGCATGCTCCCGACAGCTCGTGTGAGTAGCGTCGTTAAGGGGACAGTTTACAAACAGACACCATACCGACGGTTGGGGTACCGCATATGTTACGAGTCCTCGAGAAATCGTGTAAGAAGCATCGGGTACTGGTAACAGAAAGTTATAGACAGGGAAATGAAAGTTGTATTTTAACTCAAGAAATAATGGGATCATCTTGGCTCGGTTGAGCTATAGTTGCTTATTACAAATGTTGGTAACTCCTTAAACTATCGAACTTACTAAGCTATGAAGCTTACCAAAGATGATATTGTTGTTTTGCAGATCGTTTTGTTGATTGAAGATCGGATCATCGTCATCTCTTCGAAGTCACACTATCGCAAAGTTTGTTGGTAGATTTTTCATCAGTCGATCTTATAGCATGTACTAGAATGATGTTTTCTTTTGCTCGATGTATTTTGGATTGTGACAATCTTGTTATGTTGATGAATGTAGCTAATGCACATTAATGTCATGAATGTTTGAGTTGATAAACTTGTGTTTTGGCATGATTCGTGTGATTCTGCATACTTGTTTCGGTAGAACCCATGTATGTATCGATAGAAGTATAGGGTAAGAGAGAGGTTGCTCACTGACTTGGGTTGTATCAATAGATGAATAACCAGTACCAATAGTCAAGTGTTTAGAAGTATCTGTAGTTTGCATACTTGTATCGATAGTAGTAGCAGGGTAAGATTTTTAGCTTTCTGGAGTTTTTAATATCAGTAGAAGTAAAACTTGTATCGGTAGAAGAGTCACTTGTTTCGACAGAACCATCACTTGTATTGGTACAAATCTGCATTGTTCTTGAACTGTTTGCTGACTTGACAACTACCGATACATGTCCAATAGGTACCGGTAGAAGTCTCTAGAAATGTTAGAAATGACCTTTTCGCCCTTATTGATTTGTGCTTGTAATCAATTATTGATTTTTAACATGTGGAATGAAATCCTTTAATAGAGATAAGAATGAAATAACATTTTAAAAAGATGAACAGTTATAAATGAATAGTAAGACACTGGAATCCTAATCGAAGACAGTATTCGGGATTTGGGTGTTACAGATATTTGGAAGGCTTTTATCGAAACAAGTCAAGTCTGTAGCCAAAGTTTAGCATCCCCTACACTTCTACCGATACTCTAATGGGTTCTATAGATACCAAATGAAACCCTCAGAGTTCTACCGATACAAAGAGGGATCTACCGGTATAATGACTTCAATGGTCATATTGTGCAAAGGCTTCTACCTATACAATTGTGCTTCTACCGGAACAACAAAGTTGCTGTCTATATTAAATGCTGGTTTTAATGGTTGCAACGACTCTATTTTATTTCTAACAGCTACAAACGTAAACAAGGTTGTTAGAGGACTTAAATACAAGGTCAATGATCCCCATTAAATTTAACAAAGACAAGAAGCATGTGCTTAACTTCAAAGAACTCATCTTTCAATCTTTCATCAATCTTCTACCAAACATTTCTTGTACACACTTGTGGGTTAAGTTTTCAATCATTCTTTCAAATGTTGTAACTTTGTGTGAGAATGCTTGATTGCTAATCACTTACCTTTTAGAGGTATATTCTCATTCATTCTTATTTTCTCTTATTTTATGAGGTGTTACTTAAGATTTTGGGTAGAAAACCTTAAAGGTTAGTGGTTCTATCTTACCTTTGAAAAGATAGAGATCTGTAAGGTTAAACATTACCCGTAAAGGTTCAAATCTAGTGGATTTAGGAAATTCTTAGTTGAGGAAAGCTAAGGTAGTAGACGTAGGCAATTGAGGCAGAACCACTATAAATTCTTAAGTCTCTTGCATTTCTCAAATTTACCAAAAAACCTTTTAAAACACCAATTCACACCCCTCTTGGTGTATTTCGATCTTAACAAAAATTGTTAAAGAATTCTATAGTTACCATTGATGAAAAGTGAAGTTTTTTATGTTTAATAGTTTGATTATAAGTTTAGATATGTATAGAGACTAATTTGTAAGTATATTTTGTTAGTTTTGTGCATAATGATCAAGTTATTATAATATAAAATTTGGCATGAAATTTTTGAAAATTATATTTTTAGAGGGCTGTACAGTGATGAAATTTCAATTTGATTAAAAGTAAAAGCTTAAATTTGAAATAAATAATAGTTTTGGTTTTAGGGATTAAATTTGAAATAAATAAAAAAACTTGAAGAATTGTTGTATAGATGAAATTGAGCTGTTATTTAACTTAAATATATTGTTTAAACATATTTAGAATAGATTATTTAGTTGAATTATGGTTTAGATCAAGAATTATGACAACCGGAGGATTTATGCAGAAAAGGGAAAACTGTTGAATAGTCCCTGTTATCTAAAACGTTACCACTTTACCAGGTAATTTCATACATAATAATAAGTCTAAGCTATTGTTGTGTTATGTTTAAATGTGTAATTATTATTTATTGATAGTTTGAATTGTTGATGAATTGTTACATAAATTAATGATTGAATTTAATTGAAATGGATTGATATGAAATGCAAATGTTGAGGTTAAATCCCGATCAACTTAGTAAAAGTGTCGTATATGAGGTTACAAGTTTATGCCCAATAGTACCGAGCTCAAGCATTTGTTGCAGACTTGAAGATAGATGTGACACAGGTTTAACCTGGACTGGTAATTTTACATGTATATTAAGTCTTAACCAGGCTATTTTTTGTGTAGTGTTAAGATCAAAATACACCAAGAGGGGGTGAATTGGTGTTTTAAAAAGTTTTTGGTAAATTTGAGAAAAGCAAATGACTCAAGAATTTATAGTGTTTCGATCTCAATTGCCTACGTCCACTACCTTAGCTTTCCTCAACTAAAGATTCCCAAATCCATTAGATTTGAACCTTTAAGGACAAGATTTAACCTTACAAATCTCTATCTTTTCAAAGGAAAGATAGAACCACTACCCCTTAAGGTTTTCTACCCACAACCTTAAGTAACACGTCACAAAATGAGAGAAAATAAGAATGAATGAGAATATACCTCTAAAAGTAAGTGATCAACAATTAAGCACTCTAACACAAAGTTACAACACTTGAAAAAAATGATTGAAAACTAAACTCACACGTGTGTACAAGAAATATTTGGTAGAAGATTGATGAAAGATTGAAAAACGAGTTCTTTGAAGTTAAGTACGTGTTTCTTGTCTTTGTTTACTTTAATAGGGAGCCTTGACCTTGTATTTAAGTCCTCTAACAACCTTGTGGACGTTTGTAGCCATTAGAAATAAAATAAAGTTGTTGCAGCCATTAAAACTAGCATTTAATGCAGACAATACTTCGTTGTTCCGATAAAAGCATACTTGTATTGGTAGAAGCCTTTGCACAATATGACCGTTGGAGTCATTTTATCGGTAGATCCCTCAATGTATCGGTAGAACTCTAAGGGTTTCATTTGGCATCAGTAGAACCCATCAGAGTATCGGTAGAAGTGAAGGGGATGCTGAACTTTGGCTGCTGACTTGACTTGTTTCGATAGAAGTTTTCCAAGTATCGATATAACAAAAGTTGTTTTAGTTGTCTTGGCTAAGGTATCGGTAGAAGTCTTAGGCCACAACTTCCTTGCTTACTGGAGTTTGTTCTACCGATAAAAGTTTTGGTTGTATCGGTAGAACCAAGAGTTATATCGGTAGTTGTCCTCGTTCTACCGGTAGAAGTCTGAAGCATTCCAAAGGTTTTTCTACCTTGAGTTATAACGATACTTGTTCCATTAAGTATCGGTAAAAGTCTTACAGGCTTCAAAAAATTATCAAAAACTAAGTTATTTTAGGCTTTTTAAAAGTTTATTTTGTCCAACACTTTGAAAATAATTTTAAAGACTTATAAATATTTTTTTTTGCAAATTAAGTAGGGGATTTTTAATATACTTTTTGCTATATCAGAATACTTGAAAAACTAGGACTAACATGTAGGTTTAACCCAAACGTGTAACCAAACACTACTGTTTATGAATAGCTCAAACGAGCAATTGATTATTGTTGTCTAGGTTTAACCCGGATGAGTAATCAAACATTATTTTTTATGATTAGCTTGAACGAGAAATTGATATCATTTTCACCTGTGTAATAAGTTCTTTAACGATGTTTCATCGAGTAAAGGTTAAAGATGGAAAATGTGAATTTATGAAATTAGTGTTGGCAAATGAATGAACATGATATGGATATGAGATACAAATTGATCTGTGTTGGGAATATGATCATTTGAGGTTATATATATGGACTTAAATTCAAAACCTTACTTATTTGATGATGTTGTATTATGCCTTGATAGGGATAATTATTTTTGCTTAATGAATTGTATATGATAACCTTAAACCTTACTTATTTGATGTAAGTATTTGTTTATATTGTATGAGCTTACTAATTAATGAATTACACAACTTGGCGACATGATCGTGTGTCCTTGTTATACACAACTTCAGAGTATGACACGATTTGGATTCATGACCATGTTATCTACCTCCACATGACCTCAGCCTGTCACACGACCATGTGACCCTTGTTTTGCATTTTACCCTTCTTTTTATAAAATTTTCAAAATAGTCCTGAATTGATTCTAAGTCGGTTTAAGAGTTTTTGTAAGCTCAATTAAGACCCAAATTTGTTTGAAATTCATATTAAACATAAGGCTAGATTTGCTTTTTATTTATTTATTGAATTTTATTGATTTGTATTAAACATTCTGCAAATTTATTTTTTCCTCAATTATTTTTCATTTGGTTCAAATCTCAATCTATAAAATAATTCAGTTCGATTTATCTATTTCAAACATCTTATTTCATCCTATTATAAACATAAGTCAGTTCAATTTCACTTTTCGAATGTTTGCTAATTTTTTTAATTTTATTCAATTTAATCCCTAAAACCAAAATTGTCATAATTTTCAAATTTTGACCTTCAATTTCGAATCTGGTCTCAATTCCATCATTCTATAACACTATTATCAAAGATTAAAATAATATTATACCAATTTTGAAATTCATGCACTTTAGTCCCTATGTTCAAAAACTAGCAATTAAACTTTACAAACTAATCCTTTTTTCACTTCTAAGCTTAAAATCTAACAATTTAACACCCAATAATTCAAGAAATAAACAATGACAACTTTTGAAAACTTTAACAGTTTTACAAAATAGTACATATGCTAACTAAATTAAGCTGTTAAGATTTCAAAAACATAAAAATTACAAAAAAATAACTAAATTAACATACCATGTCGAAAATTTTGAAGCTTCAAGTCTTTTCTTTCTTTATCAATTCGGTGAGGAAGAAGATGAACACCAAAATGTTCTTTCTTTCCACTTTCTTATTTGTTTTATTATTATAAACATTATAATATTTTAATTATAATTTTACAATTATTTTAGGTAATTATCCTACCAACCGTCCACTGTACACTAAAGTGGTTGTATTATCATTTAAGATCTTGGTTTAATTGTTTAATTGGTCATTCGATTAATTACAAATTCATAGCGATTAATTTTTATTATTTTTACAATTTAGTCATTGAACTTTAATTAATTATCAATTTGACAAAATTAACGGACTAAACTTTATTTAACCTCGTAAATATTCGAACATCAAAAATAAGTTTTCGAAACCTTCATTTCCAACACCATTAAAAAGCAGGCTGTTACAAATTTAATCTCCTATATATTAAAATTTTATTTTATGTTTCTAAATCATCCTTAAGGAAATCAACTCATATAAATCATATTTAATAATTGTCTACTAAACTTTAATCCTTAATTTTTTACCCCAATCAATACTTAAAGAAAAATGATATTTTTTAGGTGATCAAAATGAAAGTGTAAACATGATGTGGCATGTACAGTCAGCCGTAATTAGAAATTTAACAGTTTTTAAAATGAAATCATCTTAAAAGTTGGATGACAAAATTGTTGGAAAAATATGGTTTGAAAATAGTTTTTTGCACAACAGAAAAATAAAAATTTTGAAAACTGAGTCGGTTTGTAATATTTATAGCATTAAACTTTTCCTGTGAGTACTTGTGTTTTGAGCGAGACGGATCATTGACGTTCCTAACTTTCAACTGAATGACCTTCCTTACTATTCTCATACCACAAATCACTTCGAGTATGAGCTCGAACAATTTCGAATCAAACACAAAACCAAAAATAAATTTCTTACAGTAGGAAAGTAAATATCTTGTTATAGAAATTGGTAAAATTGTTGTTCTTGGAAAATAGGATTTATACTTAAAAATACATTCTGACTGTTTTCGGGTAGAATAATAATATCTTAAAGTGTTATATAACATTTGTATTTTAGCCTTACTGATGTCATCTATTTATAAGAAGAGGAAGCAAAACTCTAATTGAATTAATAGAATACAAATAATACTTATTTAATAGAAAAGCAATTCCCTATTGCATTAGGAGAGAGAGGGGTGGCTAACCCTAGTAATTTTACTAGGGTGTCACCTTTCATACTTAATATGAGGAGTTTTGGGCTTCTCCTTTATCAGGCCTAATTATTTGTGTTTCTTAAAATTTTATCCCAACACTTTATAATTTAATCTAACCTAATACATGTTTTTCTATTTCTAAAAATATGTTTGATTTATTAAATTAATTTAAAGTAATTAATTTTTCAATTAAATAATTTTCTCAACCCAAATCTAATTCCATTAAAATCATGTCAACTTTACTGTAAAAAAATCTATGAGAAAATATATTTAATTTCTACATTCAACTAATTCACAATAATCAATTAATTTAATTCCCATTTCTAACTTCAATTAATTAAATAATAATTTGATAAACTTAAATTAATTCTCAGGTCATTTCCATACTTTGTGAGAAACCACATTCCTTTCGAATGTAACCCATTTTTCTAACTTCATCATTTCTATTCATTTATGTTCATTTGATTTAACATGCAATTCATTTTTTGTTTCAACGAAACCATAAAAAAATCTACGAGAAAATATATTTAATTTCTACATTCAACGAATTCACAATAACCAATTAATTTAATTCCATTTTTTAACTTCAATTAATGAAATAATAATTTGTAAAACTTAAATTAATTCTTAGGTCATTTCCATACTTAATAGAAACCACATTCATTTCTAAATGTAACTCATTGTTCTAACTTCATCATTTCTATTCATTTACGTTCATTTGATTCAACATGCAATTCATTTCTGGTTTCAGCGAGCTAGCGGAGAGACCGATTAGATATGTATAATTAGGGCTCAAATGATTTATAATTAAGTTTTAGCTTTTCACCTATTAATTATAAACTCATTTAGTCACAAAATCATTCCACTATAATATCGTAGCTAAGCTCTCCATATTAACATACTATTCCGAAAGCTACTCGATCAATACTCATCTAATGACGTTGTCATAGGTCATTATATTTTTCTTCATGAAACGTTAATTACTATCAACTATTAATTAAGTCATTCATCACAAAGACAAACGACTCGTGGCCACGTTTTACTTTCATTTATGATGTAATGCCAATGAGAGGATATCATTTACCCATTTTCTTAGGCTATGAATTTCACTATTGTGAATGATGCTACATACTGTAGAAGTCATTACCCAACGCACCAACTTTCATTTCCTTATCTATTTGAACTCAAGTTTTTTCTTACATCAAAGTATACGAGTCAAACATACATAGTCCATCATCAACTTAAGATTAAGGTATGCCACACTATAAATATAAAAAATGAATAAATCCATAAATGGGTTACAGATTTATTCAACTCAGTCCAATTCGATGTATTGTTAATCCAGTCAATCACATCTATGTTTCTATCTTCTAGGAGTCATTCATTCTAATGCCCAAGACAAAGCATCTCCCTAATTGGACTTGATAGATGACATATTACTCTTTCAATCGATTTGCTCATTTTTTTATTAGACTAATGATGTGTTTAGGTTCGTCTACTAATATAAGTTGTCTTTTCGTATTACGATCTAACCACATAATACCGCTTAATATTAGTTAAACATTAGACAATCAATAAGCTAATATTTACTTCTCATGTAAAAACCACGTTAAGATAGTATACAAAAGATATTAATGTAATTCATGAATAATTTTATTAATCAATTTGTTAAAAAAAATTACAAGTGTATATAGATGAAAATATTACACTTAGGGCATCTAATCCAACATTATCATGTAATACCAATGAAATGATATATTACCAATGTCTTAGGCTATGAACTCCACTATTGTGAATGATGCTACATATTGCAAAAGTCGTATACTCAACACACCAAATTTTGATTCCTTATCTATTTGAACTTAAGCTTTTACTTACATCAAAGTATACAAGTAACACATACATAGTTCATCATCCACTCGGGATTAAGGTATGTCACACTATGAACGTTACAAGTGAATAAATCCATAAACGAATTCAATATCTATTCTACTATCCGATGTACTGTTGGTTTAGTCAGTCACATCTATATCTCTATCTTTTAGGAGTCATTTATTATGATGCCCAAGACAAAGCATCTTCTCAATTGGACTTTGGTCTTTCAATCGGTTTGCTCATTTCCAATTAGACTAATTATATGTTTAGGTTCATCTACTAATATAAGTTATCTTTGCGTATTACGACCCGACTACGTAATACATCTTAGTATTAATTAAATATTAGATAATCAACGAACTAATATTTACTTTCATTTTGCTTTGCATGCAAAATCTATTGAATACAATAAACAAATTGTATTAATGCAATTCATGAATAATTTTATTAAATCAATCTATTCGAAAAAAAAAATTATAAGTATAAAAACGAGTATATTATACTTAAGACACCAAATTCAACATAAATTACAATTATTTTTGTTTAGGTGACCAATTGAATAGCTCACAACAGATATTTTTTTTTCAGCAATGTAATTTAATCACAAATTATAAAAAGTACCTCCATCATCATGCAAAGGTTTACCCTACCTCCACCTGCCAGAATAGAGACGATTCTTATCGTGAAGGGGCGGTGAATGCGTGAAGAAGGGGTTTGCCAAAGTTGAAGGGTCGTAATCCGAGACACCAAGGATCCACGTGTGGGAAATGTCGCTAAGTTGTTGAGAGGGTCAAACTTTTTATTTATTTTATTTATTTTGTCACTAGATAAGGAGTCATTCATAATTAAGGACATTGTGTGCCTATGAATGAGGCCACGACTGCACCATCATCACTACCACACCACCGTCCTTTTTTTAACTCCACATGTGGCCAAAACTGCTAATCAACCCTCCTGTTTGTTTGACATACATTTTGTCCACTTCCTCCTCCCCTATCTCTGTGTCCCCCATTATGGCGGTTGGCCCCTTTTGACAACTCCAAAGCGATTCCTTGTTTCCTCCTTTACTGCTTTCCATTCGTTCAAACTCAACTAAACCATCTCATTCGGGGGATGCAAGGAGTGTTAATCCAACCCCAATGTGACGAGAAATAGTAATGACTTTGTGTTGGGTTGCTGGAGAATAATGCAAAAGGGAGAAGAAGAAGAAGAATATACGGTGGTTGATCCAACGAAAGAGGTGACACATGGCGTGATCATATAATAAACGTCACCATCAGGGTACCACCCAAAGATAGGGAAATGTGGCAATGTCACGCTGGAAGGCATACGTGTCACAACTTACATCAAGAGAAAACAACAAGTCGAGATAATGAAATTTCCTTGCCCACCACCGCCACCACCTGCCCACCTGCCCTTTGTTTCTTTTGCAGCACCTCATTCATCTCTCCATCCATATTTATTATTCACCATCTCCTATTAACAACGTTTTCAGGTCAATGCCTTCTTCTTTTTTAGTAAAATTTATGACAAACAAACCTAGCTTTTATTAGTATAACATTATAAGTTAATAGGGTGGCACAAGTACATTTTAACTTAAATTTTTATATAATTCAAATATGACAGTTGTAGTAGTAAAAAAAATTCTGACATTATGATTTCAACATGAAACATTCATTCCAAATTAGTGCTGGAAATCAATAGGGGTAGAGGCAAAACATGATGAGATGGTTTAAATTATATGTATATAGTAGGGTAGGCAAATAAATATTGGCATTCAGTAGGTGACCAAGATGATGTAAAGAGTTGGAAGAAAAATGGTCATAAATTCTTGTAACATCCAAACACAATAATTCACAATAATAAATCAAACACAGCTTGAATTGAAACAAAACAAATGAAGGCAACATGATCTCCTTGGAGAAACTGAAAACAAGTGTATTGGAGAAAACAAGTAACAAGTTCAGGTTGGGGGGGGGGGGGGTATTTATCCCAAAATGCAGTGAATGGAAATTCACCTGAATAAAGGTGATGTTGGAGAAAGCCCCAACTTTTCCTCACAGTACAAGGCAAAAGAAGGGACGAGACGACAAGACAGCATTTTTGTTTTGCAAAAGACTGGTAGTTTTCAGTCCATATATATATGGTAATGTAAATTACGCATGCGTGCGTTGCCTGCCTCTCATTTACCCCCCCCCCCAGCCCCCGATCTCTCTCTATGTGTTTTAAACCTAACCAAAATTTAATTGAAATATGATTCGACGTGTGGTAGTATTGCTATGGGCATGGTTTAAACATGAAATGTAGATACTGGGTTTAATGTAGGGTAGTTGATAAAGTCTGTAATTGCCTAAGATGAGAAGGATGGAAGTGAGTGGCGCCGATTACTTGAGGTAATTGTAGAAGACAGATGTTAGTTGGAGAAGAAAAAGTAGGAAGGGGGGCATGTTTTTTTGTTTGGTTGCGTTCACATTGTTGTGGTATAACGAAGGCACATGGTTGCATGTGAAAATAGGGTGAATTGGGCAATGCATGAGCCTATGGAAATATTGATAATAATGTGAATTGTTGGAGAAAAACACCACCCCCACAAAAGAACAAGCGCATGTGGTCCTTGATTGCTAATCTATAAATATATATAAAAATTGCAAAATGGGGCCTGCTCAAAACTTCTATTGACCAGCAAGCATCCCATATGTCCCAATCCCAAAATCAGACAGCTTGGCTTTCATGTTACCACACGTGTTAGCCCTTAAATGTGAAAAAGAGATTCCTCCTTTTAGTCATCATCCCTTCCTCCATTGGTGGGGTATATATCACCCCCTCCATCCCATCTCAACCCTTGTTTCTTTCCCTACATTTTCGCTCTATCTTTTTTAAATGTACGAAAAGACTTACTTATATCTGTTGTTTTTAACAGATGAATGAGAAATTGGATTTTTATTCTTGAATTTTAGTTTTTTCACTTGCAAAAATTTAAATCTAATTAAAAATGTTTAAAACAGGAGAAAAAAATTTGATTTGATATTTTTTTATTGAAAAGTGATAAAGATGACGTAAAATTACAATTTCATACAATCCCTTCTCTTAAAATGTCATATAGTGAGTTATTTTACCCTTCAATTTTATAAAAAAATAATTATTTTAGTTATTGGTTTAGTTTTTTTTTGTTTTTTTTATCAAATCACCTTAAAATTAATTGTAAAGTTAACATTCTTTTAACTTTCTTGATGTTACATCCAAGCGTATTGCCATGTGAAAAATATGTCAATATTTAATTATTTTTTTAATTTTTAAAAATTCAAAAAAATATAAAAACTACTTATAAAAATAAAAAAATCATTAAAATTATTAAAAAATATAAATAATAAAAATATATATTAAAAATTTTAAAAATTAATTAAACATTAACGTGTCATTAGGTGGCAATCTACGTGTATGTCACATAAAAAAAATTGACAAACGTTAAAATTTTGAGATGATTTAACAAAAAATACAAATTTAAAAACTAAAAAAATAAAAAATTAAAAGACCAAATAAATCATTATCACATTAAAAAAAAAAATCAAGTCTCGAAAATAATAAATATACATTCTAAACTGATGAATACAATAAAAATTTACCTTTCAAAAAAGATTAAATTAAATTAAAATTGGAGTTTAATGGGGTCCATTATAGTAAAGAATCATAGGAAAGAAATATGGTATATCATAAATGGGCATGTGAAATTTGAAGGGGTTAAAGAGAGGGGGAGCACATGCGAGCCATTTGAGGGGTGGGTGCACTTCAAAATGTAGTAGGGCCATGGAGGCACATGTGCTGCGACTGCCAAGGGCACATGATTTTGCTCATTTCGCCTATCCTATACAACAAATATATTACCATGTGAATTTGAAAGTACATGCATTAAGATTCAAATATTAAGAATGAAATTAGGGTTTTTATAGCTTGCAAATATATGTGACAATCTTTGTCGCAAACTGGATTATTGGACCGACCCTTTTGCCGACACCACTGTGGTGTTCCTTTGGTTCCACTCCAACTAATTAAACCAACAAATGAGTGTGAAAGAAGTAATTAGTTAGGCAGAGCTTATAAGCCTGAAAATGACTTGCATTTTGTTTTCAACTCTTACTCAGTAAATCACCAAAACCATAAACACACACATATACACACCATAAATAATAATCTTATTTATAGAATCCCCAATTGAACAGATGATTAAAAATATTAATTATCTTATATATATATATGATCTAAATCCGAGTTATGCTAATTATATTATATTATTGGAAAGATTTTGTATTTTCGTTGTAATTCATTAAAGAAAAATAATCTTATTTATATGCTTTTTACCATTATTATTATTGTTGTACGAAAAAAGGAATAGCTGGCATTGGCATGTTCTAATCAATTAATTAAATGATGGTTAACAAACCGAAATAAATAAATAAAATAAACAAAAGTGAAGCTCAAAAAGAAAGGAAAACAGTCATGTATACACAATAAAATACAGCAACTTAAAAATCTCACTGATAAACAGTTTCCAAAAATAATAGTAATTATTAATAATAAACACCTTTTCAGGAGTTGACATTAGAAGGAAGGCGATCAGCCGGCGGCTGTGGTCCACCGCCGCAGAGAAAATCCGTAATAGCCGTCATGGCTCGAACTTGCATCTCTAGAGCCGCTATGTAATCGCTAGTTTCTTCTATAAGGTTGGGGAAGGGTAGTTTCCGGCAACCGGGGACGAGACGTCCCAAAACCTTCAACTTCCGCTCAACAGCCTGCGTTTTCCTCCTCTCTCTGTAAATATGGGGCTTCCTCAACCTGGTGCGAGTAGGGAGCTTGGCTTTCTTATGTTTGGTCACCTTGCGAGCGGTGAGAATGGCTCTGCTCCAACGCGTGGTGCCCTTGGCCAAGACAGCTAGAACTCTGTCAGCCGTTTCGTGGACTTCCTTGGCGGTGGAGGTACGACGAGAACGACGTAGAGCCTGGTAGAGCTTGGAGGAGTAGATATGTTGGTCTCGTTGGGTCCGCCATCGCTTAATTCTTTGGGTGCGTAGATTGGGAGGAAAAGAGGAAGGGGTTTGAAGGGTTATCCTGGGTTTCTTGGGCTTGAACTGAAGAGAGGTGTCAGGGGCAGGTTCGAGATTGGGTGTGAAGGAAGCCATGGAAAGTTGGGAATAATTGCAGAAAGGAGATGGAGATGGAGATGGAGATGGAGATGGAAGGAAGGAAGATATAGGTTATGCTGGAGATGAGTTGAGAAACAGAGAGAGGGGCTTCCAATCACTTTATAAAAGCCCTGCCCTTTCATTTCTCTCATTCACCAACTAATCAAATAACAACACGCCGGTTCCAGCTTCTGTGCTGCGCTGTCTCTCTTTCTTCTTTTATTATTATTATTTATTTTTAATTTATTTCTTACTTTTTACTTTTAAAATAAACACTCCGTGGCAGTGTTTTTGGATCATTTTTTGGGTATATACACTAAATGTTACAGAAATGTCAATATTATATATTGATTTTCAATTTAAAGGATTAATTAAATATCTTTGTAAATACAATTCCATTTATTACAATTTATTTTCATTTAAATTATATGATTCCTATAGTTTTATATAAAATTTAAATATTTTATTAAAATAATATCTTTAACTAAGATATATTATTATTTTTTAAGAATATAATTAATTTTACAAAAAATTATAAAATATATATTTTTTAAATGAAAATTTTTTAAAGTAAAAGGAATAAACGAATTTAAATATTTGAATTTTTTATTAAAAAAAAAAGTAATTTGAATTCAGATATTTATTATCAGAATTCAAATGTTGTCATCCGTAAAATTAAAATGGATTTGGATCATGAATATCCAATAATTAATATCTACACCCATTTTAAATCCGTTATATGTATGTATAGTAATTTGAATATTATTCAAATTCACGTTAATTTTGGGACGGTGATCCGTGATATGCATCGACCTTTGTTGGGGGCTCTCGAGATAACTACCAACAGCATGAGGTGCAACAGTTGCCGAAGCATTGGCCACACGCGAGGCTCTATCTTGGCTCAAAACATCTAGTTTCGACAACGTCATCGTGGAGTTTGATTGCGTCAAGGTGATTCATGCTTTGAATTCGAGTAAGTTGCTTAGCTCTAAGGTGGGTTTGATAGTTGACGACTGCTGCTAGCTTTTGTCTTATTTTCAACATTTTTTCTTTTTATTGGATTCATCGGAGTGCTGATAAAGTTGCTCACTATTTAGCAGGGACAGCTTTACTCCAAGCAAACATTGTTTTTGATACTATACCATCCTTTCTGAATTTTTATACTTTCTATTGATGTAAATCGTATCGTTAAAGAGGCGGATGTTAAACATGAATGTAGAAGAAGAGATTCTTGACTCGGACTTAGTGATACCCTTTCTCTCTCAATTTTAGTTATTTTTATTATATCAATTAATATCATTATTTTTTTCTTTAAAAAAATATTCGCAAGTATCTAAATCCACGCAACCCATTCCTAAAAGTTGGTTTCTTGCCATTTCTAGACTAATGGAAACACATGTTTTTTTTTTTGTTCCTTCGGGTAAACTGATTTGAATCAAAATTTCAAATAAAATAACTTTTTGAAAATAAAAATAAAGTGATGGAACATCATCAACTCACTGATCCCTGCAACGGTCAAAACTGAATTCATAAATTGGAATGGTAAAGCATGAGTTAGTTGGTCAACATCATGAATTCAATAATTTATTATGGGATTGAAGATGTAATGTAAATAGGAATACCTTCATCCATCTACCCAGTAATTTGCTTGGGAAAACCTCTACATTTTTCTTTACCTTGCCTCTAAAGTCTAAACCATATGTTACCTACTTCCGCCAAAACTTATTTGCTTTTCAACAACAAAATTGTTAAGAATTTCACGTAACCTTTTCATACACGATATTTTGATTTGATTTAATTTAATTTTCACAAAATTATTGATATAATTATTGATATAACTTCATTTTGTATTTACATATTACGTAACAAATAAATAACTTAGATGATATAAAAATAAATGAATGTATTCATTTCTTTAACAATGTGCAATTGAATAAAAATCAAAGTTTTAATATGTATAATTGCACAAAATCAAAGTTCATATATCAAATTGCATATTGAATCAAAGTTCATATATAATTTTGATATCTATCCTAAATTTTTTTAATAAAACAAATCATTAGGGCAAAGAGATTTGGGAGATTTGAGCTCAAACCTATAAAATTTTATAGAATTGAGCTTCGTCTCAATCAGTCTCAACTTATGAACACTTATAAGCAAAATTCATAATCTCTATGAATAGACAAATCTATTAATAGTTTGAATGCATAATCTCTATGAATATAATATAGAGTTATTTTGGGTAATTGTGATTATCTAAATGGTACTAAGAACACCCATTGTCCATTGACCTTTTATATCCGTAGAGGTTGTGGATTCGAACTATCATACAATCTCTGTTTTTATAGAGGACATTAATTTTTTCTTGTTAAATATAAAAAAAAGGCTCTTGAATTGTTTTTAGAATATAAAATAAGACCTTGCTCTTCAATCTCATAAAAAGAATTATCATCATCTTAACCTTTAGCATATTTTATTAGTTCACTTTTACAAGTATTTTATTGTAATTACAATTTAGCAATGATAACTTGCATTTGATTAATTTTAAGTTAGGGCTAGAAAGTAACAATAGAAAAAGAAGAGGAAGACATAAGAAAAAAAAATCAATTTAATTGGATGCCCCAAATCATAAAAAGAAGGATGAGTTTTTTTTTTTAATTAGCAATAGCTATTATCTTTAAGAGAGCATGTTATTTCAATCATCTTAACTTAATTCTTAAGATAAAAAAAATTAAAGAGTAATTTGGTGAAGCAAAATGAATTAAAAAAAGAAAGGTATACGAGATTAAATTGTGGATATATGTCATTTTTTAGTTAATTAGTTAAATACGTCGTTTTTTTAGATTTAAGAAAATAGATCAATTTTGAGAAGAGAATGTAAAAGTACGTTCAGTTAGATGAGCTTTTGTTAATATTTTAGGAAAACGCACCTAGTTGGAAGTATTTATTGAAAATTTCAAAGAAAACACTAGGCGTGTTTTTCTTAACATGTCAACAAATGCTCGTTCAGCTGAACGTGCTTTTGTGCCAACTGTTCAAAAAACTTACTCAACTGGACGAATTTTCCTACTAACTGTTTAAAAGCGTGCTTAGCTCGACGAACTTTTTATACTCTCTCTCTAAAATCAATTTATTTCTCTAAATCTTAAAAAAACAATTTATTTAACCAATTAAAATATGACATATATGACTAATTTAACCTATATATATATATATATATATATAAAATATTTGTTGAGGGTGTTTTAAATGGTACGTCAGCTAGCACAGTGTCAATTGGCAGCTGAAAATTTTGATTTCAAACTTCAAGACAAATTAATTTTAGGAATAAATGTAGCACTCCAAGTTGAAATGGAAGAGAATAACTCTGATACATTGAAACATAACATTGGGTTTTGGCTTGGCCCCTCTTTCCGTATCTTTTTCATATACATGCGCCCCTATTAATTCTCATTTTCTAATAAAATAAACATTTTATTGAAAAAAAAAAAATTAACTATTTTTTTTATTTATCACACAATTCACAAAATAGTCATTCAATTATTGATTATTTTTTTGTTAAAATGTATCATAAGTCTCTATACTTTTCGAAAAATAGAAATTTAGTCCATATACTTTTATTTCATAGAATTTAGCCCCTTTGTTTTTTAGATTTTAACATTTAGTTCTAATTGTATATACTGTTAATTTCTTTTGCTAAATTCAAGTTAATTACAAAATCTTTTATAATTACATAGCTATCAAGTGGGTAATTTTTTTATTTTAAAAATGGCATAACAATAAATTTAATAAAAAATTAACAGTATTAATCGTTGAACTTAAATTTTGAAATATGAAAAACTAAAAGGATGGAATTTCATGAAAAAAATTGTATAGACTAAATTCCTAATCTTCAAACTGGACAAGCACTTATAACATATTTTAACTTTCTTTTACTATTTAATTATTATTTTTTATTATCAGTTGACTAATTTCAAAATGCAAACATTCAAAAATCTAAGATAGTTGGATGACATTTTATAACTTTTTATAATTAAATGATAAAAAAAATATAATTAAATGACTACTAATATAATTTATCCAAAATAAAATAAACATTTTAATTTCAATACTTGATTTATTTTGGCAAATATAATTAAGAAAAAGGAAAAAACATGCAAGTGAAATGGGTTATTGGATAACAAAGCAAGTGTTGAGCTTTCCTTCCACTTATTGGCTTTTGTTATGTCTTTTTTTTTTTTTTTTGTGTGGGGCTAAATGCAATTTGTTTTTATTCTCAGCAATGATTAGTGGGTGATGCACCAATAAATTAATACTTAATTATAAAAAAATATATGGACAAAAAGAGAAGGCATGTGGTTGTTTTCATGCCACTTTTATTTTATTTTATTTATAAGAAAAACAATTTAAAATGTTAAAAAACTTGCACATGTTTGAATCAGAACCAAATCCCCGTTGAATATTATTTGATAATTATTTTGGAGGCTTTGTTTGGCTCACTTTTCATTCGAGGGTTGTGGACAGCTTCCCTCCACATCCCCTGTTGAGTGCTCACAACGCATTCTAATCCCTTACCCTTCTTATTCGATTTTAAATTTAGTTCGGATTTAATAGGATTATTAAATATTAAATTATCGAAAATAAATTATTAAAATTGTTATACATCAGTAATCGTCAACCTCAATTTTAAAAAAATTTTGGGTTTTTAACTTATTATCTGAATATGTCTCACTCGAAGATAGCGAGTTCGCAAATATAACTCGCAAGAAGAGCTCTCAGGAAAGATCATATACCCTGTAAGCAATTCAAACATGTGACTAACAAATACGGAGCTCACGAAGGACATCAATTCTAGGAACAGAAAGAATCGAGTGCTCCATGAACACGCGTCCAGCAGGCTACGAAGCTTGCAGAGAATGTCAACACTGAGGATAGGGAATGTCAATATTAGAGGCCATAGAGCCGAGACAAAATAGTGAGCCTAGTTATGAGCTGTAATAATACCAATAAAAACATGTATAAATACTCCTAATATCCCTATCAATAAAATACGAGAAAAATATTATTCAACAAAAATATAATTTTTTTTTTTATTGTTGATTTATTTTTATTTCCAATTAGAAACATGAGTTGCTGCTCTTATTTACATTTCAAGTTTCTAAAATATGCCCACTTTATTTCACCACAAAGTATGTAACAAGTTAAAAGTGACGACTTTTGGATTGTTGTTGGCTGCTGTAATAATATTATTTATATTCTACAATATAATAAAATAAAATATCTCAGTACAAAGTGACGAGTACAATTTAATTGCGTCATCAAACCAGTGTTAAACAGGATAATTTTGATTTTTATTATAAAGTAATAAAAAGATAACAAAAGAATGACTTAGTTTTGGTATCTAATCTTTTAAGAGGTCTTGTATTTGATAGTTTAGAATGAGTCTCGATTAAATTTAAAAATAAATTATATTAAATTCTTAAATCATGGATAACTATTTTATTCATGCATGCATAAGATTTAAACCCGAGGTTTTATTTAAATAAAAATGGAATTTTTATGACTTGAGACAGTAAAATGGAAGAATAAGTTAATAGTTGGTTTGGTTGGATGTGAAGCAGAAATTAGATATTATTGGTTGGAAAACAGAAAAAAATCTTCAAGAGAATCAGGAGAGGACCATCACCATTATACCACTTGCCAGACGTCCTGCCTCCTACTGTGAGACAACCCCCTCATTCAAAAACTTGAAATACTAAAAGTTTTAATATTTTTACTTTAATTTAAAATCAAACAAGAATGACATCCTTAATCCCAGACTCAGAAGCAGATGATGTTAATTCTTACATCATGATGTAATAATAATTAAGGTTATAATGAGACATATTTGATTGACCAGAATTATGATGAAGTTTGAATCTTTCTTATCCATTTTGTTCTGTTTTCCAAGCCAATTAGGCCACATTTCAGTGTCGTCCAGCAATTAACAACAATATTTTAATTAAAACCCGTGATATGATAACAAGACAAGGGGCAACAGTGACAAGGTTAGGTTTTGTACCATTGCTCCTTCATCCTTATCCCCAACATGGGTTTTGGATTTATTAAACAACACACCCATTTTTATATTTGTTCTTTGAAAAACTATCTCCCTCCTCTTGTTTTATTTAAAGCACATTTTTATTGGATCTGTGTCGTTTTAGTTTTGATTAATTTGCTGTTTATAATAATATAAATAAGAATGCAGCTTAGATTAGCCAAGACAAAAAGGTAGGTATGATAATTCACATTAGTCTTTGATTAGAGCTTTTATTTTAATACTATTTTTTTCTGATTATATGGTGACATTCAATCAATCCCAGAATCATAAATCACACCGCCATGATTTGACCAATTTGATACAAGTTTGCACTGCACAGCTTTCTGCCTGCCTTGCTCACCAATCCATCCTTTTTTTATATATATTTGGAAAACACAATCATGGTCATTGCAACATTTTTTAATATTAGAAAAATGAAATCATAATGAAGGCAACTCTGCTGCCACCTCAAAAGGGAGCATAACATAAATTAATAGTATGCTCATATCAACAGGGAGATGATTTTGTTTGTTCTCTTGTACAACGCCATGTATTGCTAATTATGCATGTATCTATCAAATACAACTATATTGGTACGAATACAACAAAAATGAAACAAAGGAAGAATTTACATATACACATATTTATAGGAGCATCTTAGGGGGCAATTAACTGTAAGCTGTTTGTTGAAGCTTTGGGCTTCACATCATACTCAAGTTTGATATCTGCAGGCTTAGCTTGTGCATCTTCCTCTTGGAAGGGTACCTCAAATAACAGTGATTGGTACAAGCACACTTCATCTTCTTTACAATAGTACACCTGCAAGGTCAAACACCAAAGAACATATTTGATTTTCATAGTTTTTCCATGATTTAATCTTTAGTGTAATCTACAAAATCCTGGCAGACATTGAATAGCTAATAACCATCTATACATCAACAACACATATATAACTATCCTGCCTGCCTGTTCTTTTGGTTTGACCAGCTATGCTCTTGGCATCAAAAGAATGTGTGGGGAAAGAAGGGGTAGGGAAAGAGAAAGAAGATATAAATTTCCATTTTTCCTACAGTTATTGAGCTTGATTTTCATCGGCTACCTAATAGAAGCTTCCGACTACAATAGCTGAGTTCGGCCATGAGTTACCCCTTTTGCTTGAAGGCTTTGCACTAAGCTTTGATGTCAATTGCTTTCATAGTGAGGATCAATAAACTTATAAGAATGTCCTACCCTACTGCATTGATACGCAAAAAATAATTGAAAAGCCCCACAAACCCACTGGCTATGTGCTGCCGCTATATGATATGCTAGCAGTCACAAGCAGTTATTGAACATGCTTCTGGTGGTGCCTATGTCTAAGCATTCAAAGGCACACGAGTTGTACTGATAAACAAACATGGGTCTACATCTCCTAAAACTGTAAAAATTCTATGCTTTCATCATGAGGAGTACCTTGCAATTAATCATCCCTGTAAAAGCCGAAGAAGTGGATCTTCTGAAATGAAGTTTTGCGGATCCCTCTTGACTAAGCTTTCCATCCAAGGGATCAATAGACACAGTATTTTCAGGTTCTATATCAACAATGAACTTACTCTCTGCTTCCTGCAATTAGTATTAGGAGTCAAAAACATCTAGGAATATTCTTAGATGACAACAAGACTGTTTTAGCATGACAAAGATAGGAGAAAATAAAGGTTAAAGAAAGGGTTGGACCCATCAGTGAGTCATGTGTGCATCAGTTTGGTGTGATTAAGGGGGAAGGTCAGATGAAGAAACCTTGGAGAAATGATAGTCTTCAGGTAAAGAGATTTTAAGATACAAGTTCCCCTCACTGGATGAACCACCATTAACAACGATGGTCTGTGTGTCAGCTGATGATCGCTTCCTAAGGCGTCTCAAAGATTTGGATTTTGGTGTAGGAGGCTGAACTCCTTTCAGTTCTAAAGTAAGGATTTCAGCATTTTCCTTGTTCAATTCTAGATATCTGATCAGACTGTTGTTTGTATCAGCAATAATTAGTCTTCCTACAAATCAATTGGGAAACACATTCAATACATGATTAACTTAAAGTAGAAGATAATAAAGGTTATATGATGAAATGTTATCTATTCCAATAAGAATACACTTTTTTAGCTAGAACAAAAATTATGTCAAGCAATTGGCAAACTTGTCAGGCAAGTTCCTCTCTGTTGCTAAAAAATCTTGGTTCAACTAATTGTAATGCATTAATATATCTAACAAATATGCTATAAAATAATTTTTTATTCTTCTTGTAATAATTCATCTAGTTCTAACACTTTGTTCTAGTATTAAAGGGGATTACTTCAAGCAATCTGAGATCAGGAAATGAGCACTTGACACTGAATTTCAGGACTAAATCATGCTGTGGGATCACCACATACAAAGTTCTTTAATAACTCACTCCATGGGATGTACAGCTCAACCCTAGAACTAAATAAACATTATGGAAGTTACCTCTGTAAAGAAAGACATCTTTCAGAATGCCTCTGTGAAATGAAGTTTCATGTAAATGGTAATAAGGTTAAAAAGATAAGTTATATGAAGGAAAAGAGTATAACCATTTTCTGCTTCAATGATCCCTGATGGTTCAGAAAGCTGAAAAGACCATAAAAATCTGTTCAAATGATGCTATTTCCGATTAAAAGAGTGTAGAAAATTTCAAACATAACTTGCTACTGCATAACTCTTCAGTACGGTTACTAGTTAGCAGTTCTAACCTGAGCAGCAAGGGCCTTTCCATCCTTGAAACCAGCCTTGCCTGTCCCAGCCAGTGTTGTAACTCTTTTACTGGCTGGATCTAGCTTCTTGATCTGAAATTTCAAAACCATATGAAAGATAAACCGAAATTAATTTAGCCTGAAACAATTCCAGCCAGTTATCAAGTAAAAAATTTAAACAAAGTGGTAATTTGAACATTGAAATACAGTGCATACTGAAATTCGTTTCTAAAAGTAAATGTACTCATTACATTTGAACCACACCAAATGTTTCTTTCAGGGTTTAAGTTCTATGCAAAGAGAAACCAAGTCCTCGATATTTAGCAGTTTCAAATTCATAGCTTCTTAAATTTAGAAGGCCAGGGTTGAATAATATAATGAGCTTCACCATCTAATCAACAAGGTTCTTAATTCTAGAATACTGCACATGTTCCATACATACTGAGAGTATGTATTTGAGGGATAAAAGGTACCTTGATAATTAATCCACAAGGAAAAGGAGCTTTGGTTGCAGGAAAGCTTTGCATGTATTACTAAACAAGTGAAGCACCACTCCTCTCACTAAGCTTTAAATTGTACAAGTATGCAGAGAATTTTTGTAGCCTTTAAAAGGAATGTGAAGTTTTAAATGCTTCTTTCAAAAAAAAAAAGAAGAATGTTTTAAATGCTAAATCGATTAGCCTAAGTTGACACTTGATTTCAACATTGGTTCTTTAACTCTAGAAAAATAACCTATAATCATTATTTATATGTTGCAGATAACAAGGAGTTCAATCTTGACCTTAGCATACATGTAAGAGTAAATGCAGGGATGTACCTTGTGGTTATAACTGTCTGCTATATAAATCTGACCATCCTTTGCACATAAGACACCCAAGGGATGCTGAAGAAGTACGTCAGACCCCACACCATCATGGTCTCCAAACTGCAAAGGGCAGTATGCATTGCAATGACTATCGGTATAACATAATGCCTCGCCAAATTTTAATAACTATAAACCTTAAATCTAATTTACTTTTTCATGTACTGCTTATCTACTCAGTGTTATCTTTTAATAAAATTTTAAACTACAATACCCTGAACAAGTTTTCAGAGAAAACTGGGTCACCACCAGCTAGCAGTCTTGATCCTCCTGTTTTCAGATCAAGAGCTCGAATGGAGCTACTCTCACTATCAGCAACATATGCCTCCATCAGATCTGAAAAGAAACATTCAAGTAAATGTTCCTTGAAATGATAAAAGATCATCTAAAACATTTTAGGAAGGTTAAAGAAAAATGAAATGTATCAAGGTATTCCAAATATTACCAGGAGACAATGATATTCCAGAAGGTTGTGCAAAAGATGTGTTTGTAGAGCTACCTCAATGACAAGAAAATAAAAATGTTAATGACAAATACATGTAGGTATCTGATATGAACATTTGTATAATATGAATGAAATGACATTATATGCTAGGCAATTTGAGAAAGTAGATAAACACAGAAAGACGGAAAGACGGAAAACATGAAAAAAGAGGTAGTAGTTGTTTCAAGTATCAGTATTTTGGCCTTACCTTGATCCATTTAAGTTTCTTTCATATCCATTACCACTAAATGCCCTAGTAACCCCATCTTGTATGCTATGCTCCCAAATTTGGTGCTGGCCGGCCATTGCAATGTAGACATTCTCATTGACAGGGTCAAAGCAGACATCCCAGGGAGAGTTAAGGAGCTGAAATGAGATGGGTTCAAGTCTTTACTTGCAAGGAAAGAGAAAGTTGAGGAGATTTAACTTGCGGTTAAATATTTATACATGCATCATGGAGAAGATTAGCATTATGTAAATAATATGATAAGAAAACATTTCACTTATCCAACTTGAAGAAGGGCATTGATATTGTAGACAAGGAATTATTTCAATCCATTTTAAAGTTCTGAGAGTCAAGGCGTTGTTGTCTTGCCTGAGAGGCTCCCTTTCCGCCTCCTGTGTAGTCAGAACCTTTTGTCCCATTTCCAGCAAGAGTTCGCACCTTCTCATTAACAAAATCAATTTCCCTACAATAACATTCATAAAACCGAAATAATGGATTAGTGTACAAATAGGAATCTTGGGGGAAACAGAAAGCCTGAAACAGTAAAGAAGTAATTCTTTTAACTATTTTGTACACAAGAAGTACCCTGGACTTGTCTTGATGAAATAATGCACATTGTTTGCATACAATTAGAAAAAGATAGTCCCCATTATTTCACTATCTCAATAACAGAAAAGAGAAACTTGTCAGGCTTTCAAACAGTCAAATCATAGCAAGTTGCATACCTCAAAGCATGATTTTCAGTATCTGCAACATAAAGAAGATTCTTCTTTGCATTGTAAGCCAGGCCCTATAGAAGTATAATGACATAAGTTTAACAAAGACAAGGCAATAAAACCTCAAGGAAAGGAAAAAAGAAAATAAAATAATTATATATTATATTCAACGCTACAAAATTGTTAATGACCGTCGCAATAATATTAACTAATCACCTGAGGGCGATTAAATGTAGCATCATCAAAGGAACCATCACGTAAGCACTCTTCTCCTGTGCTTCCAATTTGGACAATGAAGTTCCCATCTAAATCAGTCACCACCTGAAATCATGGTCCACATGCCACCATTTAATAAGATAAGAAAAGACACAAAATAATTGGATGGCCCCGATAATGCAATTGCTACCAATAACTAACATTCTCTTATGACTAAAAAAAGAATCTCTTTACCTATATGGAGTACAAGTCAGAAGAAACTAATAAAACTTTGCAATATATGGATATGTTAATATTCCTACCATCAAGCACTTTTTCCATAGATGGCTCTTACTTTTGGAGATGTGCACAGGTGTCATGTGCATGTGCATGCAAGTGAATGAACACTTTTCCAGGATCCTGAGTGCAAGTCAATTTGCATGTCATATCAATGAGTGAGAGATAGAAAACATACTATGCGGTTATGGTTACTATCTGAAATGAAGAGCCGGTTGTTAAGAATATCTATCGCCAGCTTGCCAGGAAACTTTAAAGGAGATGTAAGCATGCGGGGATCATTGTCTTTTTCCAGGTTCAGTGGAATTGGTTTGTTGTCCAACAACTTCTTTTGACCATAAAAAAGAAGAGCTGCTTCCACTAAATAATCAAGATCCTTACAAGGAAAAAAAATAAAAACATATTAGCTCCATTCTTGTTTATATACCAACGGGTGAAGTAAGTTTAGTGTTTGTATTGCAACTTTGTAACCACAATTACAATAATGTTATTTTATTGCCAAAACCTGACTCCAACTTGATGTGAAAAAGTCATCCTAATGGAGTTGAGAAAGCATTGCCATGAATTCAGATATCCAGTAAAATATGAACCGCAGTCATCCAAATTCGTAAAAGACTACGTGATTTATGGTTAAAGCTTTCATATTAAATGAATATGGTTTAGAAATGAGAATTGACTAAACAGTAAAGATTTAATTATCAGAACGGCAGATTCCTCTAACACAACAATGAGCTCACACCAGTAGTTTTGAGTTCTCTCTAGTTCTATCTCTTTGCTCCTCCAATAATCAATTCATACCTTGAAAGAGAGAGCAGGTTTCAATTAAGTCATATGCTTTGGAATTACCAAAAGCACTCTTTAATGAAGATGCATAATTGATGACAAGTATAACACATTAACAGATTATTGAAATTATGCGACACAAATACAAAATAAGTTTTTAGAATGACCCTGTAATCAATGGTTCACTGTTGCTCACTGAGTTCCGTAGTGCTAACTTAAATTGTGCCTTTCAAGAAGCATTTCAATAACCAGAAGTTGAGAATGAAAGCACACCCTAACATTCAAGCATGCAAAAGGGACATATCTTCCTAATTTGCAATTACCTAAATTTTAGTTATAGGTTTTACATCAATGGATATACGTACTTTCTAATTAAAAGAACCAAAATGATTAAGTTTGTAATTCTACATTGTTATTTTATGAAAGGATCAAATCACATGCATGGATATGCACAAGTGTTACAATTCTATTGTATGCTGATTAATGCTATGAATATACTTCATTTATTTGAAAGGAAAACTGTAATGCAACATATTTGCAGTAAGAAAAATGTGCCGTCATTACCTTTCTGTGGCCTTCACCTGCTATTTGTGCTAACACCTTACCGTTCGGTCCAACAATGGCAAATGTAGGCCAAGAATTTACACCTAACTCTCGCCATAAATGCATATCTCCATCATTGACAACCTAAATAATAAATCTCATATGGTAAGCTTCAAGAGAGAGAGAGACGGCGAGAGAGAAATAGCAGACTATTTATTCAAGAAGATTATTAGTGGATGGATAAAATTATATATATTATATTAATTAGATATCAGGAAAAAGAGGAAAAAATTCGAGACTTGCTCATATTATTTATATCTTTTAACGAATAACTGTCTCGTAGTTCATATTATTTATATAAAAATGTATGTATTTAGTCATGACTTATGACATGATATTTTCAGTTAAAAAGAAATCAGTTCTTATATTCAGGATGAATTACAGACCTGGTTTTACCAAGAAACTACGTACCTGATATTTAGTTCTATGATACCAAAGTACATTGAGTAAGTTTAGGATTCAGCTTAATGAAGAATCCAAATATTCAACTTACAGGATGTGTGATGCCATAGCGCAATACTGCATTACGGATGGCCTCTAAATCCTTCTCATTATCAAACTTTGCCGAATGCACTCCAACAACTGTGAACTGTAGAAATACCCACACAAAAAACAATCTGATACAGGAATACAGTTAAAGATAGGGATGGCAATGAAGCGGGGTGGGGGCAGATAGTGCTAAATCCACTACCGCTCCATAATTGGCATGCTTTGCTCCACCACTTTCCCGCTCCATTATGAATATATAATCTTGAAAATCACTATCACCTCCATGGATGTTGGATGCATCCATCCCCACCCCACCCCACCCCACCCCGCTCCACTTCAATTTAATTTTTGCTAGTTATCTTTAATTTTTTCAATCTTTTTAAAATCAAGTAAATGTTTAAGCATAATCCTTCAAAAACATATTTAAACATAAAATATATGATTTTTTCTATATTACATTTTTTCCGTTTTAATAGTTTATATATACAAGAATAGAATAGTAATTTTATATAATGGAGTGGGTCGAGAAGAGGCAAGCAATTACCAAAACCACTCCATACCCAATATCCAAAAGAAAATATCCACCCCGCCCCACCCTGCCTTGCATCCATCCACTTTTCAAACAAAAAAATCCACTAGAGCAGATCGGTTTGGAATCCATGGGGCAGTTCGGGTTTTGTCATCCCTAGTTAAAGATTAGCATCTACTGATAACATGGAAACTAAATACAATCAGTATATCAGTATCAAGTAGTTAGATTGCACGCAGTATATGTGTCCTTGTCTTTTCCCTACTGTGTCTCGAATCTTGATACTCTTATTTTTACCACAAATGTTTTACATAGATGTTGAATTACCACTAATTCCAATTACATAGGGTTCACCTTAGAGAACCTTTGTTCACCTGCAATTTTCCCTAATCCCATAATGTCAATAATCAATCTAACTCCTCCAGAACCATGTGTTTGCCGTTTTCTTTCAAGTTCCAAGTGCACAAGCATTAATTGTGGGCAAAACTAACCCAAAAAAGCAACTTGGAAAATTGATAAGAAAATATCACAATAGAATTTTTAAAATAGCCAATAGATGAAACATATTGCATCTAATGAGAGGATAAGATCTTACAGGCTTATCTTTGTATTTCTTCTCCAAAAAGTCTAGATCTGGTAAAACATGCATGCAATTTATACAGCAATAGGTCCAGAAGTCCAGCAAAACTACTTTTCCTTGCAAATCCTGCTCAAAACGTATTAAATCATGGGAATGAGGTTATAGTTCTCACATTGACGTATATTATTCCAAACCATGAGTAAAAATTTGTGCTAAACTGATGATTTTTCTATTAGATGAGCCAGTCTTGATATCCTAAATGGAACTAAATACAGATGATGTATTTTCTTGAAATTAGCCACAACCATATTAGTTGTGACTATTGCATACCTTTCACGATTAATGGCCATTTTAGTTTCAATACTGGTTAATAATAAGCCAATGCTGAGATTCCATAACTTGGAGGCTTGCAGTAAACTGATGTTGCTTTCCCCTTAAACCTTTCAGTTTGAGCATGAAACTCGACATGCATTAAAGCCTACATAACATGTACATCTATAGTTGGAACATGTCCTAAGAATTTACCCTTTGAAACTGAAGTGGTGCTGTATTCAGCCAGTCAAGGTTTGCTGGAAATTCTGGCACTTTTGGAGCGGTTCCCCTTAAAAAGTGAAAGAAGATATATTTAAACAGATTAAGCAAAAAATATATGAAAGGCGTTTAAAGAAAAGAGGATGAAAATAAAAAGAATGACATAAATGGCAAGGATGCATTTTTAACAGTGGAGAAAGAAACTTCTTACCTGGATTCCAGATCAGATATATAGTTCACAAATTGTTGAATCCTTGCAGAACGCGATTCATCTATAACCAATCAAATGGCAGTTGGCTTGAGACTATGGCTTAAAAATAGCTTGAGCACATTAGATCTTCATAGCAATTAACGTCTTGTTAACTAAAATCAATTGGTTAAGTGGAGGGCCCAATTTGAACATAAAACCGCAAGAAACCCTAAACATATGTGAGATATCACCACATAACAACATTATCCTCACATGTAGCTGAACGAAGGCCTACACATAGACAACCTCACATGGGGTAACAACAAATGTAAGATAATGCCACGTAACACTTATCATATAGAACATATGATATCCCGGGAAACCTAAGATTCAACATATGTAAGATAAGGCCCTTTAAAGCCTCTCATATAGACATATTGAGCCAATATAAAACTAGAAGCACAAGATTATGACACAAGCACTGTTGAGAATCTTTGATTATTTGATAGCATTGAATAGCATATCTTTAGAGATTACACTTGATTTTTAGAGATTCTAATTAGAGATATTCTTTCTTTAATTAATTCAATGCTTCATGTATATATAACTGTACATATTTCTAAGAAATGTATACTTTTGAGTGAGTATTCATCTCTAATTTCATCATTTTGTCAGTTTTTTTTATACGCTTTTTTGGGATTTTTTTATTTTAAATTTTGTTCCAAAAACCCTAGAAACACTAAATTGGTACTTTCCACCCTAGCCTTACTTTTTTCTCTCATTGCCCTACCATTGGAGTCGGCCTCCACTCGCCGGCTAAACCCTAAAATCCGGTGACCAGAAGACCCACGTGTGGGCCTCATGCGCCATTGCAAGCTTCTGCAACTTTGTTTCAAGCGTCGCACATGACCTTCACCTATTGCCGTCGTGTTTTTTCCAATGTCGTCGCTGTGCTCTCTGCTCCCTTCCGGTCATTCTCCTTTGATTGGTGGTGTTTTTTGGCTAAGTTTTTTTTTTTTGTGGGATCTCTTTTGTGTTCGATTTGGGTATTTTTTGTTCTAATTTTCCAAGAAGTTTTTTGGGGTATTCGTTTTTTTTTTCAACATTATGTCTAAGGATGAAAAGCTCGTGATCTCGATCGATAATCTCTTGTTGCAAATTAGTCCTGTGAAGCTTGATGAACATAATTACCTTCCTTGGTCAAGGCCCTGCTTATTGTTTATCAAGGCTCGTGGCTTGTAGGGATACATCACTAGTAAAACGTTGAAACTTGAACTCATTGATTCAACTTTTAGTCAGTAGGATTCAGTGAACTCTCTTGTTATAGCATGACTTATCAACTTTATGCAACCTCATATTTTCAAGACTTATTTGTTGCTTGGTATCGCGGAAAAAAATTGAAATGTTGCTGCTCTCACCTACTCTCGTGTTGGGAATGATGCGCAAATTTTGAGATTCATAATAAGGTCCATGGTACAAAACAAGAGGAGCTAACGATTTCTCAACATTTTGTTCAATTAAGTGGGTTGTGGCAGGAACTTGATTATCATCAAGATTTTCATGCGACTTGTATCAGTGATGTCGAAAAATTTCAAAAGACGGCAGAAAAGGAATGCATTTTTTATTTCTTGGTTGGGTTGAATACTTTGTATGATTAGATTCGGGTTCAAGTTCTTAGCAAAACTTCGTTCCCTTCTCTCCATGAGGCATACTCCTATGTACAATAGAAGGAGAGTCGTCATGTTGTTATGCTCTATAATCCACCTCTTGAGAAAGCTAGCCTTGTTGCTAACCAGGATGGTCCATCGAATGGTAAGTCTGACAAGGATCACTTGATGTGTGACTATTGTGGTAAGTCTCGACACACTAAAGATTTGTGCAAAAAGTTGCATGGTTGCCCCACTCTAAGTCGTGGTGGAAAATGAGAGGGTAATTCTCGGTCTCAGGAAAATTTGTCAGACCTGTGACAATAGAGGACAAGTCCACTTCTGCTGGGAGTTTTACCCCGAACAAGATTCAACATCTCTGACATCTCTTGTCTCAATTAGACTCTACCTGAATTGCTAAGTCTAATCATACGAAATCAGATATTGTTTTAAATGCTCCATCTACTTTTGAATATTGGATTATTGATTCTAATGCAAATAGACATATGACAGAGTCAAACAAAAGCTTATTTAACTATATTTTTTGTCCATCTAAATATAGTGTGTGAATAGTCGATGGCTCCCTTACAGTCGTCTCTGGAATAAGTTTTGTTGTTTGTACTCCCAATATCACTTTATCCTCTGTCCTCCATGCCCCTAAATTCCCGGTTAACCTTTTATCTGTTAGTACTATCACTAAAGCCTTAAATTGTAAACTTGACTTTTTTCTTGATCACTGTGTCTTTCATGACCTCCAGACAAGAAAGACGATTGGCAGTGATAGATTATGTGATGGTTTATATCTTCTAGACCTATGTCTCAAGCCTTATTTGGAGACAATAAAGATGTCAACCGGGAGATAATTCAGTGGCATAGGTGGTTAGGACATTCATCATTTACTATTCTTACCAAGATGTTTCCAGCTTTGTTTTCAAGAACTCAGTTAGACTCTTTAGTTTGTGATGTCTGTGAGTTTGCTAAGCATACAAGAAACAATTATCATTTAAGTAATAATAGAAGTATTGTTCCTTTTGAGATTATTCATTCGGATGTTTGAGCCCCTACTAGCCTTACTTATTTATCTGGTAATCGTTGGTTTGTTACATTTATTGATTGTTGCACTCGGATGACATGGGTATTTTTATTAAAGTCCAAAAATGATGTTTTCTCGTGTTCATTCTTTTCATAAATTGATTACTACTCGGTTTGATGCTAAGGTTAAGATTTTGCGAACTGATAATGAAACCGAGTATAACTTGAATGATTATTTAGAATCATATGAGATTTTGCATTAGATCAATTGTCCAAGTCCAAGTGCTCAGAATGGTGTTGTCGAAAGAAAATATCGGCATCTTTTGGAGGTTGCTAGATCACTTATATTCACTATGAACCTCCCAAAACCTTATGGGGGGATGCTATTTCGATTGCTGCTTATCTCACTAATCAGAGCCTTTTTAAGTCCTTAATTTTAAAAGATCCAAAGAAACCTTCAGGGCAAGACGGATTATCCAGTTTCACCGAAGGTCTTTGGTTGTGTTTGCTTCATTCATCTTCGACATGAGAGCAAATGGATCCTCGAGCAGTCAAATGTGTTTTAATTGGATACTCTCTCACACAGAAGGGTTACAAATATTATCATTCGTCATCTATAAAGTATGAATCCTACTTTTATTCATCACAATCATCTCTTCAAGGAGAGGTTGTTGAAAATGAAAAGATGACACCTTGTTCTGTTACTCTTTCAAGGGAGAATTTAGTTCCAACTGGGACTTTGGTTCAAGAGAAGACTAGTGGACAGTTGTTGCATAGGCCTGATTTAAGGACATACACTAGAAAAGGCAAGAAAGAAGATGTCATCATACAATCTACTTTATGCTTTGACTCTTCACTGTCAAGTGAGTCTTCTTTACCTGAGTTTGCTACTGATTTAGAATTACCAATAACCGCGAAAAGGTGTTAGAACTTGCACTTTACATCTTATCTCTAACTCTGTCTCTTATGATTTCTTATCCCCATCCTGTAGAGCTTTTGCTTTGTCTTTATTCTCTATGTCTGTTTCATAGGATTAGAGAGAAGCTATCACTAATCCAAGATTGAAGAAAGTTATGATTGAGGAAATAAAGGCCTTAGCAAAAAATGAGACGTGGGAACTGATTAATCCTCCTAATGGGAAAAAAATGGTTGGTTGCAAATGGGTGTTTACTATCAGGTATAAGGTTGATGGTTCAATTGAAAAACTCAAAACCAAATTAGTAGCGCAAGGATTCCCTCAGACATATGGAGTGAATTATTAAGAAACATTTGCTTTAGTTGCTAAATTGAACACGATTAGGATCTTTTTATCATGTACAACAAATCTCAACTGGGACTTACAACAGTTTAATGTAAATAATGCCTTCTTACATGGAGACCTAGAAAAAGAACTGCATATGAAAGTTTCTCTAGGATTTGAGGATAAAAGGGAAGGTATGTAGACTGAAAAAGGTCCTATATGGACGAAAACAATCTCCCAGAGCCTGATTTGATAGATTTAGTAAGGCCATGGTGTCGGTTGACTATCAACAAAATAATGCTTATCATACCCTCTTTATAAAACAGCACAAGGATAAGATTACTCTCCTTATAGTTTATGTTGCTGACATAATTATGAGAGGAAATGACAGGAAAGAAATGGTTCGGCTTAAGAAACTATTGGTTCGAGAATTCGAAATCAAAGACTTGGGAAAGTTATTGGGAAAGTTACCATATTTCCTCGGAATAGAAATGACTAGATCAAAAGAGGGAATCTTTATTTCCCAAAGGAAGTATGTCTTAGATCTTCTGACAGAGACTGACATGTTAGGTTGCAAACTAGCAGAATCACCTATTGAGAGTAATCACAAGTTACAAGCAGGGATCAGTGAAATGGTGGATAAAGTGAGATATCAAAAACTCATCGGACGATTGATTTATCTCGCTCATACTTGACCTGATATAGCCTATGTGGATAGTTTGGTAAGTCAGCTTATGCATGATCCTCGCAAAGCTCATATGCAAGCAATATTGCAAATTTTGTGCTATTTGAAGTCTGCACCGGGCAAAGGTATTCTCTTCTCCAAAAATAGTCATCTCAAGATAGAAGTATTTATAAACGCAAATTGGGCTGGCTCTCTTGATGATAGAAGGAATATAATGGGTTATTATACTCTTGTAGGAGGAAACTTAGTCACTTGGAGGAGCAAGAAACAAAGTGTTATGGCTCGATCAAGTGCAAAGGCTGAATATAGGGTTATGGCTTAAGGTGTTTGTGAGCTTTTATGGTTGCAAAAGATATTGGAAGAACTAAAGTTGTTGAACAAAAATGGATTAACCTTGTACTGTGACAACAAAGCGGGCATCAGCATAGCTCAAAATCTAGTGCAGCTCGATAGAACCAAGCACATCGAAGTAGATCGTCATTTTATCAAGGAAAAAGTAGCTAGTGGTGCCTTAAATCTATTTTATCTAGTATTCTAAAAACAATTGGTTGATGTTTTTACTAAAGGGCTCTACTGTGAGACTTATCATAATCATCTTTGCAAGTTGGGCATGGAAGACATCTATGCACCAACTTGAGGGAGAGTGTTGAGACTCTTTGATTATTTGATAGCATTGAATAACATATCTTTAGAGATTTCAGCTGATTTTTAGAGATTATAATTAGAGATATTATTTCCTTAATTAATTCAATGCTTCATGTATATATAGTTGTACATATTTCTAAGAAATACATACTTTTGAGTGAGTTTTTCTTCAATACATTAGAGTATTCATCTCTAATTTCATCAAACACTAAAAAGAATTCCTTGACAATTAGCACATACTTTACCTTCAGCGGGACCAAAAAATGGGTTTTTGGCTGCAAACAACATATTCCAAATAGCTTTCGGTGATGCGTATTGCATTGCCTGTGAGAAAAGTTAGAGCCATTGCACACACATATATCATACAATAACGTAAAAAAAAAAACACAAGGATTATAATGCCATTTCTAGGCAGTCATATGGTTATAATGCTTGCAGTCTACAACAATTTCAACAAGATGCAGTTTCCAGCATCCTTGTTCAACTAAGTCAGTTATACCTTCCAGTTTGAAACAGCAAAGTAGAGACAAGATAAAGCAATGCCCAAACTTCCATATCTCAATATGTCTCGCCTAGAACCCTGCAACCTGTCCATAAATTATTTCTGCAACCTCAAGATGAAGTAGTTTCATTAACTCCTATGCTTATCATAACAGAAATTCGATGATAAAATTTTATGCTGATGGGTGAAACTTTTCTTGTATGTTAAAAATTGTAAGCTAATTTCAGATATTACATGGCTTGAGTTGAATACTTACTAGATTTTGAAGAGGCACCCAAAAATGATAAAGAAATATTTTCATCTATAAAGCAATTTACATCATAAAGCTGCATGCCGAGATTTTAAGCAAACTAAAAGAACTTGATGAGGAAGAAAATTTTAAAATTTTAATTGATAAGAGACAATGTAAGTTCAAAGTTTTGCACACATATGGATCATATCTTACCCCTGAAGGGAGAAGACCTCATTGCTAGGAACATCCACAGCAGGGGTTGATCCATTTCGAGTTCTTTCATTGAGAATCCTTGATGGATTTTGTTCAGTAACTTGCAGAAACTGCATATCCTGCACCATCTCATCTGCAATGATATTTATTTATTAGAACTTTATATGCCAAAATCTACATGCCTTAGTGATCAATCAGGAAAAGAATGGCTTCAGGGATACTCAATGCCGCTTAGTTTAAAGGTGATTGTTTTCCTCATTATTTCATCAAATTCAAGATCAAAATTTAGTAGTACTAGCTTGTTGGTGCACAAGGATGGACTTCATAATAGAATTGAACATTTTCCACTACATAGGATACCAATTACATGAGAGAATGTATCATGTGCTTTCGTAAAAAAACAAAAAGAATGCTAAAAAGCATCATCATTTTACAATGTTGATGGTACAAAATGACATTTGCAGCATATTCTCAGGACTACAGACTATAACCACCTGAGCCACCACTGAGAATATCATCAAGTGAAACACTTCCAATATCATTTCTGATAAATGATGGACCAGCAGCTTTTAGAGTCTCTTCTGTCAATGTAGTTGTCACAGCTATGCATCTGCAGGCAGTGGAGAATGATTAGAAATTACTAAAAAATTACTCCATTTCTGTATGATGAGAAAGCAAATGGTTGACAAGCACAACCTGAACATTATTCTATATGTTAAGAAAAGGGAAAAGCAGGTGATTTTGATACAACATATTAATCATGTAAGCAAATCATTTTCTTACCCCAAGTTCAAAGTGTGAAAAGAAAATAAAGAAGTAAAAAGCAAAGTAAATTGAAACAAACATGAATATAGATCATTTACCTCATTTTTGCTGCATTAGCAGCCTGTACTCCAGCCAAAGCATCTTCAATAACAATACACTGGCAAATATAGGTAGATGTCATATTTGTCAGCAGAAGAATTACAATGGGACTTTAGGAACAAAGAATTTTAACAACAGAAGTTCTGCAGGATTATTGTAACAAGAATATAAAATTCTCCAAGCAAGTCATAAAGCTGTCAAAGTTCAGCTAATAGACAGGGGTACACCACCCAAGAGAGAAATGGAAAGTATGAGAGGTGCATGAAACATGGAAAAATCAGTAAGTTTTTAATACTTTTTGGCACACAAAGAAGAAAAATACATTTTCTATTTCACATAAATACCAATAAAAATTGCAATATATATATATGTGTGTGTGTGTGTGCGCGCGCGCGCGCTGCAATAGCACCATTCTCATGCAGAGCAACTTTGGTAAATGAAAAGGGAAGAAAATAGTTGCAATTGGTAGAGGGGAGAGAACTAGGTATACCTCATCAGGGGAAACGTCTAATATCTTTGATGCAGCTAAGAAAATATCTGGAGCAGGTTTCAGATTCTCAAAAGCATCTGCTGACACAATAGCATCGAACCTGATATATAAAGGCTAGAACCATAATAAGAACAAGAAAAAAAAACAGATTGATGCTACAAAGCTAAAAATGAAAATATACAACCAATATATTCATCCAAAAAACTATATTAGGTTGGAAGTTGGCTTACATTGATAACGGCAGTCCAGCAGCAGCTAAGTTAGCATCAACCTTGACACGATCAGCACTGGATGCAACAGCGACTTTTAGGCCTTTGTTTTTACACTGTCACAGAATATTCCATCATATGATCATAAACCTGAGGTCACATCATTATCGCACTAGCGACAATTAGCTTACGTACCTCAGTAATGAGCTCAAAAGCACCTGGAAATCCTATTCCAGAATTAGGTTTTGCATACTACAAGAAGGAAAGAACTTTTTGTGTGAAAATTTGTTCACTGAAAAACACTAAAAATGGGCATTGTAAGGTTGTCCTTTCATAAGAAGAAAGAATAACTCTCTATATAAAAACTAAGTGCTGATTACCTTATCAAGATATACATCAAAGAATCTCTTTTTTGCTGCCTCAGTGTTAAATTCTTTAACACCCTTAACAGAAGCAACGCCTCCTAAAAAGTTTGCTTCACCTGGTATATCAGTAAAGTAGAAACATGTAGGTAAAGTTAACAGCTCTCCATGACATCAAAATTAATTAACAATAAATCAGAAGAACTATTTGTCGCAGATTTACATATTTACGAAGGACTCTTTGAAACACATTTACTTCTTAATCAGCACCACACAATTAATCACCTCCATTCCTCAAAATTCTTCCTTTTCCAAATCACTCAAATTTATGGAAGACTATCCATAACAGGAGAAACTTAAAATAAATATCAAGGGATCAAACTAAAATTTTACCCATTCCAGTGAAAGGAGCAAAGTCCTCCGCAGTGACTTGGACACCCATCTCTGCAAAAACATCAACAGCAGCCTTTCTAGAAGGGTTCTCACTATTGCACAACACTCCATCCATGTCAAAAAGTACAGCAGACACCTTGCCCCATTCTTGTTTACTAGTTTCTTTCACATTCTTTTCTTCCACCTTAACACATGCCTTTACCACCATTTTCCTTGTAAAAACTCTGCACTTGGATCTCCATTGAAAGAAGGAGGTTGTTGTTGAGATGGGTTTGGGTGATGAGAAGAAGGAGAGCTTTGTTGGGTGAGATAGAGCAGTTGGAGTTGACAATAGTCTCACGGCCATAGCACAAAGTTTTCTGTTCGAGTGGAGGTAACTGGTTCCTGGAAAGGAGCTTTTCGGGATTAAATTGTTTGGGTTTTTTTGGTGGACTAAATCATCCTTGATGTAACTAAAACAGACCTTTGATTTGTTGGGCTTTTTGTCCTTGTAGTGCACTGGAAATGGTTGGATGGTGTTCATACTACAAGTAGTGGTGGAGAGGAAGACTTCGTCTTCTGCTGATTTTTCATTTGGCAGGCAATAATCGGTGGTTTATCCGTTTTGGTGCATTCGTACGAGTCCTAGTGACATTAAACTAGTGACACGAGCAAGTGAAAATACATAATGATAATTAGAGTAAAATTTGTAAATACTCCATATTTATTATTTTATATTTATGATATGAGTCGTGTTTCTTCACCATTAATATAATATATAAAAAAATTATTGTTGTTTATGTTGATGATTTAAATATTATTAAAATTTTCAAAAAATTTTAAATTTTAATATATTATTTAAAAAAAAAAGAATTTGAGATGAAATCGACGTGCAAATCGAGCATTTATAGTATGAAATTAATATTCATCAATTAATTTATAAAAAATATTAAAAAATTTACATGGATAAACACGTTCATTGAGTACTTCAATACTTGTAAAATCACTTGATGTGAATAAAAATTCATTTCGTCTAAGCAAAAATGATGAAGAGTTTTTGGTCCTGAAATATCATATTTAAGAGTTATAGACTTATAGTGCATTATTGTATCTTGCAAACAACATACGACATGATATTGTATTCGTTGTGAACTTGTTAAAAATATTTAGTTATTCTTCTACACAGAGATATTGGAATGAAATTAAACATGTATTTAGATGTCCTAGAGGAACTATTCGTATGGAATTATTTTATCCAAGTGGAAGTTGAATTATTCTTTCTTTTTTCTACTCTTCTCTTTTCTTTTTTTTTGGCTTAAACTACAAAATGGTACTTAAACTATATTACTTTTCTCAAATTGGTACCTAAATTTTTTTTTTGTCAAAACTGATACCTAAACTATTAAATTGTTACCCATTTTACCCCAACTTTTAGTCCCGTTTAAAAAAAAATTCAGCCAATCATAACTTGCCACATAGACCTGTATTTATTTTACCCATTTTCTTAAATTTTCTTTCCATAAAATAATTTTTACTAGATTTTCTCATCAACCAAACACCAAAAAAAAATTTGTTTGTTTACTTTGTTCCCATGGATGCTGTATCAACAAAGCAACTTTGTTCCTATAATATCAACAAAGGAAACTCGTGTTGTGCTTGTTTGAGGTTGTTTGGTTTTGTTGTTTTAATAGTTGATGATGTTTGGTGTAAGAATCTGTTTCTGCCATTGAAGAGTTTTGTATAGCTGTTGCTTTGGTTTTTTTAGCTCAATCAATTAATACATAAGATATGCATTGCCCAGACAATGCAATAAGCTGCAAAATGCAGCAAACCCAGCATAAGAAACCTCTTACCCCAATACAAATCACCATAGTCCTTTCCAAAAACAGAACAAACCACGGACATAACAGACTCCTCAATTCTTTTTCCTCCCCTCTTTATGTCGACTATCACCAAAGCAACATCCATCACGGTCCCATTCTTCTCTGCCTCAGTTTCGTTTTGTCCTTTGTGTTTTGTTTTTGCTACCTATGCTGCTGTCTTTTTGTTGCAGGAATTTTTTCCTTTTGTTAGGGGTGTTGTGTTTCTTTTGTGGTGAGACTTAGTTTGTCTTAGAGGGGTCCTACAAACAGTCCCGTATTCTGGTTTGGCAATGTTCCTTTGCCTTTACTCTGTTGTTTATTGAACAAAATGTCGGTGTTGTTGCTGTTGCTTTGTTGATACAGCATCCATGAGAATAAAGTAAACAAACAAATTTTTTTGGTGTTTGGTTGATGAGAAAATCTAGTAAAAATTATTTTATGGGAAGAAAATTTAAGAAAATAGGTAAAATAAATACAGTTCTACGTGGCAAGTTATGATTTGTTGAATTTTTTTTCAAACGGGACTAAAAGTTGGGGTAAAATGGGTAACAGTTTAATAGTTTAGGTACCAATTTTGACCAAAAAAAAGTTTAGGTACCGATTTAGGAAAAGTAGTATAGTTTAGGTACCATTTTGTTGTTTAAGCCTTTTTTTTCCTTTTATAATTATCTTAGTTTATAATATTTATGAAATTATTAAAAATAATTTATATTTATTTCAAATTATATTGTTATTAATAAAATAATATACCATAGTATTTTATCTTTATTTTATTATGGCTTAATAAAATATCATTTGGTACCCGAGTTTATCACTTTTTTGTAACACCCTCATGCCCGATCCGATCGTCAGGTCAAGATATTGAAATGCTACATTTGTTGCTGAAGCAACGACAATTAAATTCAATTCATTTCATCAACTCATTCAAGTTATTAGGGTCATTAATTATTTCTAATATAATTCAAACACGTGTCTAAATTTTATATGAGCTTTCAATAGCTCTTTTAATAGCCAAAGATTGATTAGGGACTAACTTGCAAAATTGCTAAAATTTAAGGCTAACGTCGGGGCTTTCATGTTGTTACATCACTTATTGACTTGTATAATCGGGACATGGTTATCTTGACGTCGCGACATGCACTCTGTTTTTAAAATTTTTCCATTTCTTCAATTTTCATCACCTATAACTCTATTCAAATATCAGATTTCTACCAATTCAATCAACATACCATTCCTATAAGTTCAATTCCAATCTCAACACATAATTCATCATAAAATCATTCAAATAAGGCTAAGTTTATATGGTTAGCAAAGAGTTTCAAGTTCTACATTTAAGTCCAACAAAAGGCTTATATTCACAAATTAAATTTACCTATGTACATGCCATAGCTTATGTTGATCCTCTACTTTAGCAATTCAAGTCTAATCTCTACCTACGCGTTGGAAAATAACATGTTAAGCTTGCGACAACTTAGCAAGTATTACAAGAAGTAAACTTTCTATTTAGGATTTAGTTAATATTAGAATATGTATAATTTCCTAAAACCAATACTAATAAATAATGATCATTTCACAAAACATGAATCATGTACCAGATCCATTAACAATTTTCTCTTGCCATATTTCATTGATATAGCCCATTATAGACTAAACATAACATATAGGATATACGAAACAATCACGGTATTGCACAGAAGTGTCACTTTCATTTGCATTGAAGTGCCACATTCCAATTGCATCAAAGTGCCACATTTCGATTCCACCGAAGTGCGTCATTTCATTTGTGCGCATAGAACTCCTAATGGCATGTCATTCATATCCTAATAGTTCTCATCTCGACTACATGGGTTTTTATACAAATATTCCTTTCTATACATTGTAACACCCAGTTCTAGCGACATATTAATTTGGCGGGTTCTGATTTTGGCGAGTAAATTGAGTGGTACTCTGAACGGCGTTGTGCTATCCGTGCAACTGATGCTCTTGGCATGAAAAGTGGGATTTAACAAGAATGGAAATATGAAGATGAATTGTCCTAAGGGTGAATTGTTAAGAAGAGGGACTTGATAATGCATTAAGGAATTTCGAGCAATTGGGTTATTGCTGAAAAAGCGTTATACGCCAAGTTTGGTTAGTTACGGTATTGGTTATGCTCTAACGTGGTGGTTAGGAACGAAAGATGGAATGGACCCAAATATATATATACTGTTGGATTTTTTTACACGTTTCTTTTCAACTGTAAACCACGAATACTTTAGATTGAAAAGGATTATGATGCGTATCAAATTTCCATATGGACAAAGGTGGTATATTTAGATCATTAGGTTAAGAAAAAGGGGAGTTTTTTTTCTCTTTCTTCTTCAAGAAGTATTTTTAGTCTAGATCTAAAAGAACCCAAAATATTTCCTCCTTTCACTTAAGTTAAGTTGTAGATCTGGATCTCTACCTGTGAATGTTTCATGATAAGGTAAGATTTATGACCCTACATATTATGTTATGGAAGGGCGAATTTGTTCAATTGGATAAGATCGATAATATAAGGCCTTTTAGGGATCTCTAGTGTTAGAGATGATAAAAAAATATGTATATGAATAAATCTTGATGAGTTTCCATGTTTTGTAGCAGTAGTTGCTGCTAATTGTTCGATGGAAATTTGGATCTAGAGTTTAAAGCTGTAGAAGGTGAAAGAACGATGAGTCCCTAAGCCAACTCTTGTATGTTGTGTGTTCTAAAAACTTACGTGAAAAGTTTCTAAATCATAAAGCTGAAGTTAGAGGAGTACGGTATGACAATTCTAAAAAAAATAAATGTTTTGATAAATCTTGTATGTATGAATAGTATGAGACCTAACATATTACTGAATGTATATGTGTGTCTTGAAAACATATTACGGAATGTCTTTGTTATGAATAAGTCAATGTATGATGAATTTGGGTTTGTCTCCGCAGAGTCATCTAAAGGGGTCCAATAGAACTTTAAACAAGATTCTCTAAAAGGAAAAGTTCATGACACCATATCGTGTAAGACCATAACTAGTGGGTTATGGCATCATATGGAAAGAACTAAAGAAAGGTTATTATCTAAAAGGAGTTTTCTATGTGACCCAAGACGATAAAGGGAAAACCTCACGAAATATGGGTCTAGGCGAACCCTTATTGTGAACACGCCAAAAAATAGAAGCCTTTACAGCAGTCTATGAAAAGGAAACCTTTGTGGCAATCTATAAAAATAAAGCATTTGTGACAATCTATGGAAAGTTCATCTTTACAGCGATATTAAAAGAACATCTTCATTGCACATTCTAAAGAATGACCCACTGCAGTAATCCATCTGAGGGGAAACACCTCAGTGGTGAATCCCGGAATGAAGGAAATGGAATTTTGGATGGACACTAAATGAACAAGATGTTGACGAACTTTGAAGAAATGGTATAAAAGACAATCTCTGAAATTAGATCTTAATAACAGTGTATGAAAGAGAAGCCTTTGCGACAGATTGTGAAGAAATAACCTCTATGTCAAATCTTACAAGGAATGTGTCATGGACACATAGGATGAGCTACTCTTGTGGTGTAATCTGAAAAGGCCCCCAATGACGAACCATGAAGGACACTTTTATGACAGACTCTATGCTACATAACCAGCGTATTCTATAATGTCTTAAATGCAAACAGTAAGATCAGTAGGTACAAGTGTATCTGAAGATACAAATGAGATGAATAAGAATTGTAACAAGATAGAGAACTAGAGAAATATGATGAAGCAATGAAAATGTATTCTGAAGATGAACGTTAGCATTGTACACCCAAAAAGAAACATCGGCCACCTATGTACAGGTCTTTTCTCAAAACTCGATGTAATCGTGACTTAGTGATTGAAGGATGTAGGTAAGGTCTCAAGGGCTCTAAAGAGAAGAAAAATAAAGGCCTTAAGGCAAGGTATGAAAATGAACACGAGTTTAAGAGGCAATTAAGGAAATAATCGTTAGTGGTAAAATAAAGAATAAAAGCGATGAGATGTGCATTGAAACATTGAATGTAACGTGCGAGTATGATTCAAGTGAATAAGGGTTGACTCATTAAGTTCTTTTGAACATACCTCTGTGTGTTATGTTTCAGGTGGGTCTTTAAGGGTCTTCGCTTGAAGGGACGATGTTGGGGCTACGCCAAAAGAGTGGCGAGATAGGATATTACGCATACAGAGCAAGCTTGATGATGGGATCGAGTCAGAGTTGCTAAATACAAAAATTTCGTACAATACATAACTATATAGATCATGGCATCAATTCAGTCTTAGTTATAATTAAATTCTCTATGTAAACCATTGAACTCCCTCATTGGTTGGACTCATGTATTTTTATTTCAAGCTTGAAATTAAATCATTGTGTAGTTAATTGTGATTTGTACTAGTAGAACTAAGTTTTCAATTTTATAATATGTATTAGTTGAAAATTTTATACGAGTACATCTAGTGTAAGTCTGTAATAAAGTGTTAACACCTGAGGTTTGAATTCAACAAATAGGATAGGGTTAAAGGCATTAAAAGTTTGGTATCAGAGTTAAGGTTTAGCTGATTCTCATATTATGAAAGATAAAGAAGCCCTGTATGCATAGTACACTAAACCTGGTTTAGTCTCTCAGGTGCGTTAAACTTTTACTTGTACAAACTCTATTTAGTTATGTTTAAAGGCAGCAATATAAGAATAGTAAGACATACAATAGTTCATTTATTGAAAAGGTTGAAGTATTACATGAACGATAGAAAGAAAGGTACAAGAAAAAATAAAAAGGAACACTTAATTATCCCCTTCAATGGCTGATCCACGGGCTTAATAAAAAGCTCATCTATTTAAGGTTGACTTTCAAGATTATGTTCCACTTACGCTAATTCCCTTTTGTTATCCTCAGCTTTGGGCATAGTGAGAGTAGAAAAGACAATCGATTACTTCTACTCTTCTTGGAAGGCTTCTCACTCTTCGCCCTTAGGATTATAAAAGTTAAAGTTAAGCGATTTTGTAGAGATGCCTTTCAGATATTAGAAGCCTACCTTGCTAAAGTTAAGAGGACCTACGACCACTTGGGCGTGCATGATAAATTTGATCTCCACTCTGGCAGAGAATTAACAAGGTTCTTCTAAGTATTTTCTTGATACTTTCTGAGGGTCTTCCCATGAGATTGGTGCAACATCTCTAACTCTACCTTATGCCTTTCCTATTAAGCCTTAAACCTCCCCACGAAGATAGATCTTTCATCCCTCAAATGGATGATCTCGTCTTTCAGTTGATTATTTTTCAGTTTGAACATACTCATATTTGCTCTTCAGAGTTGTGAGCTGGGTAGACAACCATGCGATCAAATTACTAGAGTCTTGGTATTTCTGGCGTAACCCAATTAGGATGTTTTTGCTAGATTTCACAAACCTTTCTAAGTCTACCCTCTTGTTGTTATAACGCTTACTAGCCTCTTTGAAAGCCCTTGTAATAGCCCGATTTTTAGTGGTGTCCGAAATAGTGATTTCGAAATCACAAATCCGAAGAGTCGAGTTGTAAATTTATTTATTTTAATATTTATGGTATTATATGCATTGTATTAAATTTTGATTCATAAATTTTACTTATTAGATAGTCAATTGAATAGAAAGGACTAAATTGTAATAGCTGTAAAAATATAGATGATTAAATAAAAGGACCAAATGAGTAAATTAACCAAATAAATGTTAGTGGATGGGTTAACATGAGTCAAACTAAGTATTAATGGGTTTAATTAAGATTAAAAGAGACTAATTAAGACTTAATGATGAAAGTCTTAAAAATTTTAAAATTTGCCATTAGTATATATATTAAATTAAAAGAAAATTTAGTGAAACTAAGACCATTTTCACTCATCTTCTTCATCCTCATCGTAAAAACACAAGAGAAGCTAGGGTTTTCCTTGTCAACTTTGAGCTTTGATTTGGTAAGCAAACTTTGATCGTTTTTAGTAATTTTTATGTTTTCGAGTCCGTATTAGCTTAATCTAGCTTATACAAGGACTAATTTGTGAATCTGTCAAATGTTATGAAACTTTCCAATGTTGAAAATGCTTGTTCTTGAAAGCTTTTGATATATTTGAATGTTTGAAGCTTGGGTTAAATCTTTTTGTAAAGAGATTTTTTATGAAATTAGGGTTTAAGTATTAAAATATAAAAATGATGAAATTACATGTATTATTATGTAAATAAAGGTGGGAAGGGGTGGGATAAACACCCTAGAGAATTCAACTAAGGTTGGTTGTATGAGAAAATGGTTATTTTGCATATTTTGTGTAAAAAGGACTAGATTGAATAAAAGGAAAATATTAGGGGTAAAATCATAATTTTCCAGAAAGGACCGAATTATATTATATGAACTGATTGAGTGTCTAATATAAAAAATTGAATGATTTGTGAATGTAGACTACGATCATGATACAGATAGCGAAAAAGGGAAATTGACAGATTAGTCCTTGAAGTATTTCCTAAATTGCAATTTAGTCTAGTAAGTTCGTAATGTAAATTTCACTTAATATTCCTTGTATGTATTTTGTCAATGTTCAGTAAATCGAAGGCATTTGGAATTGAAGATGATCGAGGAAGTGAAACGAAAGAGATAGTAGGCTTTATGTCATTGAAATAGTATTAACGCGATGTCTGGGGTATCACATATGTTGTGAGTCCTCGATAGCTCGTGTGAGTAGCATCGTGATTCAGAAAAAAGATATGAATCTTAAATGGATTATAGGCCCTTCGATAGGTGGAACTTATGCTTTACGCATACTCCCGATAGCTCGTACAAAAAACATCGTTGGGGAATAGTTTACAACACAGACAAGCATCGTACCGATGGCTGGGGTTCCACATATGTTACGAGTCCTCGACAACTCATGTGAGCAGCATCGAGTATTGGTAATAGAAAGTTATCGACAGGGAAATTAAGTTGTATTTACTCAAGAATAATGGGATTACCTTGGCTCGGTCGAGCTATAGTTGCTTATTACAAATGTTAGTAGCTCTTTAAACTATCGAACTTACTAAGCAATGAAGCTTACCAAGATGTTGTTATTGTTTTATAGATTATTTTGTTGGTTAAAGATCGGATCATCGTCATCTCCTTGAAGTCATATTATCGTGGAGTTTGTTGGTAGTTTTTACATCACTCGATCTTATGGCATGTACTAAGATCGTGTATCTTTGTTTGTAATTGAGATGGTAAAATCTGATTATGTTAAATGGAATGTTGAATATAGAAATGCATGTAGAGTAAATCAAAGTATAGACTTAAGAACTGACTTAGGAACTACGTATTTTGTGTGTTGGTTTAATGCATATATGAAGTTATGTATGATTGTGTTATTAGACTTGTGTTTTGGGCATAAGTCTTAAGATTCTGGATACTTGTTTCTGTAGAACTCAAGCATGTATCGATAGAAGTATAGGGTAGGAGAGAGGTTGTTCAATAACTTGGGTTGTATCGGTAGTTGAATTGCAAGTATCGGTGGTTATGTGTTTTGACATATCAGTAGTTTACATACTTGTATCAGTAGAAGTAGCAGGGTGAGAATTTTAAACCTCTAGAGTTTTTAGTATCAGTAAAAGCATGACTTGTATCGGTAGAAGTTATAATTCTGTTGGTAGGACTAGCAAAAGTACCGATAGAAATCTGCATAGTTTTTGAGCTGTTTACTAACTTGACTACTACCGATACTTGTTCATCACATACCGGTAAAAGTCTCCGAAAGTATTAAAAATGTCATTTTTTCCCTTGCTGAACTTTGTGTATGATTAAATGATGATATATATAAACATGTCAAGTGTGATTCTTTAATAAATAAAGCTAAATAACATGATATTAAAAGATGAACAATGATAAATGAACAGTAGGACATTGGAACCCTAATCAACGATGATTTTTAGGTTTTAGTGTTACATTTAGTAGTATTAGAGCTTACAATTTAGCCGTTTCTCGGATTATTATGACTTTATTTAATGATTTAGTAGTACATGTCATATGAACCTATGATAGTGTGATACAGATGAATCCGATCTAACCATAGTTTTTGCAGATAAATGTAAAGATGTTTAATTCTGAAAGAGAAAACTAATGAAGTAAACAGTAATAACTCAACGAGTGATTCCAGGGCTAGTCATGGGGCACCTATCTTACCGATGATAGATAGCGAAGCTAAAAACATGTTCTTTGGCTTAATGAGATAGTGGTTCTCAGAATTTATGCAAAACAACCGTATGATGCCACCTTCTCTATCCATAATTACACAGCTTGTTGCCCGACCTGCGACACCTCCTGTAATGCCTCCACCTCTTCCGGTAATAGAATAGAGGCGACATATGTTGACATATAGGGTAAGAAAGTAACAGGAGGAAGAATTTCGTGGGAATACAAAAGATGATCCATCCTAGAGGGTACTAAATGAAATGGTATGTTCGTCTGAAGATTATGTAAGGTGTGTCGTTTCGTTGCTAAAAGACAAAGCTTACAATTGGTGGGCAATGATCGTAACAGTGATATCGAAAAACGAGGTTACTTAGGAATTTTTCCAAACAGATTTTAAAAAGAAATATGTCAACAAAAGGTATTTGGATAAAAAGAAAAAAGAATTCTTAGAGTTGAGACAGGGAAACAAGACTGTAGCGGAATATGAATGGAAGCTTATATTTCTCAACAAATATGCACGGGAGATTATACCTACAGACGAGGCTATATGTGTTCGATTTGAAGAAGATTTGAACGATGAAATAAAGATGATGGTAGGTGGTTCAAAAATACGGCCATTTTTCATTTTGACAAATAGAGCACAAAAAATAGAGGAAGTATACAACAAGAAGAAACAGATAGAGAAGAGACTTCGAGATTTTGGGAAGAAAAATCTCACCAGAACCTTTTGATGTCACCACCGAAGAAATTCAGAGATAGTGAAGTCTGATGAGCAGTCTCTTCTAGCTTTTTGAGTAAAATCCAATCAAGACCACCAGAATCCAGATTTTAGAATCGACCGACTAATAGTGTAGCTAGTGTTCATAATGTACCAAAACCAATATGCGAGCATTGTAAAAGACTTTATTCAGGTGAATGTCGGTTGATTAAGAGAGCCTATTTGTAATGTGGAAGTACTGACCACTTCATGCGAAATTGCCCAATGAATTTGAAAGCAAAGGAAGATCGGAGTGTTAACCCTCTAGTTACACCGTAGAAAGGCAGATGCCCGGGGCAGAGTAACGATACAAGTGGAAATCAAAATGAAAACAAAGATAATGTAAGTAGGTTGAAAGCTCGAGCACCTGCACGGACTTATGCCATCCGAGATAGAGAAGAGGCTACCGCTCTCGATGTTGTGACTGATATTCTATCTTTTTAATGATATTATCTATGCTTTGATTGACCTGAGATCGACTCATTCATATATTTGCACTTCTTTAGCTATTGACAAGAAATTGTTTGTTGAGTCGATTGAATTTGATGTGGAAGTAACAAACCCATTGGGTCATAGTGTCATCGTTAACTTGGTATGTCGCAAATGTCCACTAAAAGTCCAGAGCTGTGAATTTTTTATGGATATGATGTTATTTTCATTCACCGAGTTTGATGTGATATTGGGTATGGAATGGCTAATTGAGCACGATGTAGTAGTAAATTGCAAGCAAAGAAAGATTAGTTTGAAATGCCCGACATGTCAAGTGATTACTGTTGAGTCTAGCAGGTTGAACAGTGAAACTAGGGTAATTTCAGCTATTTCAACATAGAAGATGGTTCGTAGAGGCTGTAAAGCATTCTTGGCATACATACTTAATACACAGGGTTTGGGAATAGAGTTGAAATAGTTACTAATTGTCAATAAATATGCAGATGTGTTTCCAAAATAATTATCGGGTTTACTATCAATCAGAGAGGTGGAGTTTGGTATTGATTTGTTACTGGTACTGTTTTGGTTTCAATTTCACAGTATAAAATGGCACTGACCGAATTGAAAGAGTTGAAAGCTCAGCTGCAAAAATTGTTAGACAGTGGGTTCATACGACCTGGCGTATCACCTTGGGGTGCGCCCGTGTTATTCGTGAAAAAGAAAGATGAGTCGATGCAAATGTGTATAGATTACAGGCAGCTAAATAAGGTGACAATCAATAACAAGTATATGTTGCTTCGGATCGATGAGTTATTTGATCAACTAAAAGGTGCAATCGTATTCTCCAAAATAGACCTCCGGTCAGGTTATTACTAGATACAAGTGAAAGATTGTGACATAATGAAAACGACATTCAGAACTCACTATGGTCATTACGAGTTTCTGGTTATGCCGTATGCCTCTACAGCATTTATGGATTTGATGAACAGAGTATTTCAGCCTCAGTTAGACAAGTTTGTGGTTGTGTTTATTGATGACATATTGATCTACTCTAAGACTAAATCAGAACATACTCAGTATTTGATAGAAGTGTTACGGATTTTGCGAGAGAAATGACTGTATACGAAGTTTAGCAAGTGTAAGTTCTGGTTGCAAGAAGTGGGATTTATGGGTCATGTAGTATCTTCGGAAGGAATACGAGTTGATCCGAGCGAAGTCTTAGCTATTCTCAATTAGAAGGTACCAAGGAGTGTCTCTAAAGTACAAAGTTTCGTTGGATTGGCAAGTTATTATCGTCGGTTCATGAAAGATTTCTCTATCATAGCTTTACCGATGACAAAGTTGTTATAGAAAAATATTCAGTTCGTTTGGTCTGATAGGTGTTAGCAAAGTTTTAATCAGTTAAAAATGTTGTTAACAGAAGCTTCGGTCCTGATGCAGCCAGAGTCGAGAAACGAGTTTGTTGTATACAGTGACGCTTCTTTGAGCGGATCAGGGTGTGTTTTGATGCAAGATGGGAAAGTGATAGCTTATGCTTCCCGACAGTTAAAATCGCATGAAAAGAATTATCCGACCCATGATCTGGAGTTAGCTACTATAGTTTTTCATTAAAGATTTAGTGTCACTACTTTTATGAGGAGAGATGTCATGTGTTTACTGACCATAAGAGTTTGAGGTATTTAATGACTAAGAAGGAGTAGAATTTGCGACAGCGTCGATGGTTAGAGCTATTAAAAGATTACGACCTTATGATTGATTATCATCCAAGAAAGGCTAACGTTGTTGTCGATGCCTTGAGTCGAAAACCGTTGTTTGCACTGAGAGCATTGAATGCCCAATTGTCTTTAGAGAATGATGGTTCTGTCATCGTCGAACTTAAGACGACATCATTATTTCTACAATGGATTCAAGAACTTTAGGGAAGTGATCCAAAGCTTATAGCTAAAAAGGGCCGGATACAAAGTGATGCCATTACAAGGTCTACAATAGATACAGAGCGTATGTTATATTACAAAGACAGAGTGTGTGTTTCGAATGACTCAATTTGAGATGAGACCTTCTGACGGAAGTTCACAGCAGCACTTATTCCATCCACCCGGGGAGTGTAAAAATGTATAATGACCTAAAGAAAATGTATTGTTAGCCAGGTATGAAACAAAAGATTTCGTAGCTTGTGAATAGATGCCTTACATGTCAACAAGTGAAAGCAGAACACCAAGTATCATCGGGGTTACTACAATCGATTTCCATCCCTGAATGGAAATGAGAGCGGGTTACTATAGACTTTGCCATAGGACTTCCGGTGACACCAAGAAAGAAAGATTTGATCTGGGTAATTATAGATAGAATGAAAAAGTCAGCTCACTTAATCACAATTCAGGTAGATTATCCACTTGAGAGACTGGCCAAATTGTATGTGTCCGAGATCGTACAACTACACGGAGCACTAGCATCTATTATTTCTAACAGGGATCTACGTTTTACCTCGAAGTTCTGGGTAAGCTGCATGAAGCTTTGGGAACAATGCTGAATTTTAGTCTTGCGTATCATTCGCAAACAGACGGTCAGTCAGAGTGAGTGATACAGATTCTTGAAGATATGTTACGATGTTTTATACTTGAGTTTGAGGGCAGTTGGGAAAAATATCTGTCGTTGGTGGAATTTGCTTATAATAACAACTATCAGTCTAGTATTAAAATGACACCGTTTGAAGCATTATACGGTAGGAAATGTAGAACACAATTGTATTGGTCAGAGTTGAGCGAGCCTAAGTTGATTGAGATGAACTTGGTTCATGAGACTGAGGACAAAGTACGGGTAATTCGTGATTGTTTGAAAGTAGCGTCTGACCAATAAAAGTCATACGTAGATCTTAAAAGAAAAGATATAGAATTTGTAGTGGGAGATCGAGTTTTCCTGAGAGTTTCACCTTGGAAGGTGTTGCGGCTTGGTAGAAAAGGAAAGTTGAGTTTGCGGTATATCGGGCCGTACGAGGTCATTGAACCGGTTGGTCCTATAGCATATAAGTTGACTTTACCACAGGAACTAGAAAAGATTCATAATGTCTTCCATATTTCGATGCTGAGACGGTACTGATCAGATCTTTCCCATGTGATTACACCCATGGAGGTTGAGATTCAGTCGGATTTGTCGTATTCAGAAGAACCGGTTAATATCTTAGCTCGTGAGGTAAAAGAGTTGCGAAACAAAAGGGTACTATTATTAAAGGTATTATAAAACCGACACGAGCTTGAAGAAGTTATTTGAGAGATCGAAACTTGGATGAGATCACAGTACCCTAACCTGTTCACTGGTAAGAAATTTCAGGAGAGTTGTAACAACCCGATTTTTAGTGGTGTCAAAAACAGTGATTTTGAAATCACAAATCTGAAGAGTTGAGTCGTAAATTTATTTATTTTAATATTTATGGTGTTATATTCATCGTATTAAATTATGGTTCAGAAATTTTACTGATTAGATAGTTAATTGAATAGAATGGACTAAATTGTAATTGGTGTAAAAGTATAGATGATTAAATAGAAGAACCAAATGAGTAAATTAACCAAGAAAATGTTAGTGGATGGGTTAGCATGAGTCAAACTAAGTATAAATGGGTTTAATTAAGATTAAAAGTGATTAATTAAGACTTAATGATGAAAGTCTTAAAAATTACAAAAATTTGTCATTAGTATATATATTAAATTAAAAGAAAATTTAGTGAAAATAAGACCATTTTCACTCATCTTCTTCATCCTCACGGCAAAAACACAAGAGAAGCTAGGGTTTTCTTTGTCAACTTTGAGCTTTGATTTGGGTAAGCAAACCTTGATCGTTTTTAGTAATTTTAAGTTTTCGAGTCCGTATTAGCTTAATCTAGCTTATACAATGACTAATTTGTGAATATGTCAAATTTTATGAAACTTGCCATTGTTGAAAATGCTTGTTCTTGAAAGCTTTTGATATATTTGCATGTTTGATGCTTGGGTTAAATCTTTTTGTGAAGATTTTTTATGAAATTAGGGTTTAAGGACTAAAATGTGAAAATGATAAAATTACATGTATTGACGTGTAAATAAAGGTGTGAAGAAGTGGGATAAACACCCTAAAGAATTCAGCTAAGGTTAGTTATGTGAGAAAATGGTAAATAAAGGTGTGAAGGGGTGGGATAAACACCCTAGAGAATTCAGCTAAGGTTAGTTATGTGAGAAAATGATTATTTTGCATGTTTTGTGTTGAAAGGACTAGATTGAATAAAAGGAAAATATTAGGCATAAAATTGTAATTTTCCAAAAAGGATCGAATTATATTATATGATCTGATTGAGTGTTAATGCAAGAAATTGAATAATTTATGGATGTAGACTACGATCGTGCTACAGATCGTGGAGAAAATAAATTGGCAGATTAGTCCTTAAAGTCTTTCCTAAATTGCAATTCAGTCTGGTAAGTTTGTAATGTAAATTTTACTTAATATTCCTTGTATGTATTTTGTCAATGTTCATCAAATCGGAGGCATTCAAAATTAAAGGTGATCAAGGAAGTGAAACGAAAGAGATAGTAGGCTTTATGCCGTTAAAATAGTACCGACGCGATGGCTAGGGTACCGCATAAGTTGCGAGTCCTCGATAGCTCGTGTGAGTAGCATCGTGATTCGAAAAAGGGATATAAATCCTAAATGGATTATAGGCCCTTCGATGTTTGGGACTTATGCTTTATGCATACTCCCGACAGCTAGTGCGAGCAGCATAGTTAGGGAACAGTTTACAGCACAGATAGACACCAGACCGATGGCTGGGGTATCGCATATGTTACGAGTCCTCGACAGCTCATGTGAGCAGCATCGGGTACTGGTAACAGAAAGTTATAGACAAAGAAATGAAGTTGTATTTTACTCAAGAACAATGGGATTACCTTGGCTCGGTTGAGCTATAGTTGCTTATTACAAATGTTTGTAACTCTTTAAACCATCGTACTTACTAAGCAATAAAGCTTACCAAAGATGTTTTTGTTGTTTTGTAAATCGTTTTTCTGATTAAAGATCGGATCATCGTCATCTCCTTGAAGTCGCACTATCGCAGAGTTTGTTGTTAGTTTTTACATCACTCAGTCTTATGGCATGTACTAGGATCGTGTATCTTTGTTTGTAATTGAAATGGTAAAATCTGATTATGTTAAATGGAATGTTGAATGTAGAAATGCATGTAGAGTAAATCAAAGAATAGACTTAAAATGCTATGAACTGACTTGGGAACCACGTATTTTGTGTGTTGGTTTAATGCATATACGAAGTTATGTATGATTGTCTTATTAAACTTGTGTTTTGGGCATAATTCTTAAGATTCTGCATACTTGTTTCTGTAGAAATCAAGCATGTATCGGTAAAAGTATAGGGTAGGAGAGAGGTTGTTCTGACTTGGGTTGTATCAGTAGTTGAATTGCAAGTATCGATAGTTATGTGTTTTGACGTATCGGTAGTTTACATACTTGTATCGGTAGAAGTAGGAGGGTGAGAATTTCAGCTCTCTAGAGTTTTTAGTATCGGTAGAAGCATGACTTATATCAGTAGAAGTTATAATTGTATCTGTAGGACTAACACAAGCACCGGTAGAAATCTACACAGTTTTTGAGTTGTTTACTGACTTGACTACTACCAATTCTTATCCATCAGGTATCGGTAGAAGTCTCCGAATATATTAGAAATGTCATTTTTGCCCTTGCTGAGCTGTGTGTATGATTAAATGATGATATATATAACGTGTGAAGTGCAATTCTTTAATAAATAAAGTTGAATAACATGATATTAAAAGATTAATAGTGATAAATGAATAGTAGGATACCGAAACCCTAATCGATGATGGTTTTCGAGTTTTTGGTGTTACAGCCCCACCCCAAAGACCATGTTCAAGAGATGAGATATATGAAATTCGAGCCATGTGAGATAGAGGATCCTTTGAATGATGAGATGCAAGATAAGAGGAAAATTCATCCCTTAACTATTGGGGCAACAAATCCAATTGTTGCTAAAAGATAGAACTGAAAGGTGTAAGAAAGGGTAATGACTCTATAAGGCCGCACTAAGGAAAATTACTACTTAAACCTGTAGGGGTTGCATCCTGTGTGGAAGAAGGAACCATATGATTGAATTGGAAGGATTACCTCCAAGGGATTCTCTGATATAAAAGGATCAGGAAGGTGTTTAGGAGAACTTGTTTGATGGGTGGAGCCTTCGAGCGCTAAAGGAATTTCAAAAAGATTTGGAACTGAGGGAGGGTGAGTGATGATTGCAATAGGTATCTATCTCGATTTATGCGTCACTAACGGTGGGCACTCACTACTTTCAGATTCTTGAGTACCCTTGATTGTTCTGGCCCTTTCCTTGCTAGCATTTTTCATGACGGTGCAGTCGTGGTCTTCCCTTGGACATGAGTCCCCCTAAGAATTAAAAAAAAATCCATGTTTGGAGGATGGGAATGTGCTAAAGATCTTGCACCAATAACAAGCGAATTAGCTTGATTTGAAGATATAATTATCTAATTTCTTGGGCGTAGATTATATATACAATAAAAGTATGATAGAGGCTCTCGAATGCGCCCTAGTAAAATGTGTGACATATCACTGTCTGAGTTGTATGGCCAAGCTTGAAGGACAAATGGCACGAAAGGATCAATTTTTTTATTGGTAAAAAAAGTTGGGTTGTGTTTTCCTACCTACTCAGAAGAAACTGTGTTCAGTTAGGCGCACTTTCTTATCAATTGTGCAAAAAAAATGCATCTAGCTGAATGCATTTTCACAAGTTCTCTTCAAAAAAGGCCTATTGTCTTAAAAAAAATTAAAAAAGTCTTATTTTAAAAATAAATTTTTTTCAATGTTTTTGGGTAATTTAGCCGTAATATCACGTCAAAATTTAAATATAATTTGGAGACTTGTTTGGAGAAAACATATCACAATCACATTATTCTTTATCAATAGTTTGTAAACATAGATTTCTTTTATTGGTTGAATTTGTAGAGTCATTTTATGGTAACTGAAAATCCATGTTCATTGTTTGCTTTAATTTGTTAAAAGCAAAAAGAATGTGGCTAGAATCGAAAACTACTATAAATTGACTTACTAAATAATTACTCTTCCATAGGATATCAACTGCATTTATATCCCATGCAATGTACACCCTTCTTTTGTCAATTTTTTGTTATATAATATATATTACACACACACAGACTTCTGAAGAACTCAAAGCCATAGCTAGTCACCACTGAAACAAAATGCAGCATAAAGTACCATTACTTTTCATTTTGTTAACCCTCTCATTGAGGATCTCCATAGCTAATGCTGATGAATGCACTGGAAATGGTGGCTCTAAATTTGCGTACACCATTGTTGTAGACAAGTCTGGTGGGGGACATTTTACCTCGGTTCAATCTGCCATTGATTCCATTCCTCAAGAAAATCATCAATGGATCAAAGTTCAAATTAATCCCAGTGTCTACATGTCAATCTCTTTTCTTTTCTTTTCTTTTTGTAATATTTACTAATATTTTTCATTAATTCAATAACACTAGCTTATTACAGGGAGAAAGTAACTATTCCAAAAGACAAGCCTTGTATTTTTCTTGAAGGAAAAGATCGAAGTGTGACAACCATTACCTTTGACGCTCATAACAGACCAGATGAAAGTGCAACTTTCACCTCCAATGCGGACAATATAGTTGCAAAGGGTATCACTTTCAAGGTCAAGCTTCAAGCCATGTTTATGCTTCTTTTTTCTTTTTAAATATTATTTCATGTTCTAAAATATGAGATGATTATAGTAAGAAGTAGTGATATGCAGTCATTTTCCATTAATGACTTGAGATTGTTCTTCAATGTAAGTTCTTTTGATATACCGAGTTCAACGTATATGTATGTATATGTAACTAGTTGTGATTAATAACTGCTAGTTTCTACTGCAGAACTCCTATAACCATCCGTTGCTACTAAAACAAGCGTGGAGTGAAAGAAAAGTTCATCCCGTATTACAAGCAGTTGCAGCAAGAATTTTAGGAGACAAATCTGCATTTTTCGAGTGTGGTTTTTTGGGGCTGCAAGATACGTTGTGGGATGCATCAGGCCGCCATTACTTCGCCCAGTGCCATATTGAAGGTGCAGCTGACTTTATCTATGGTAGTGGCCAGTCTATCTATCAGGTAACAAATGAAAAAGAAGAAAAAAATCATCTAACTTACGCCAAAATATATGTGTGGACATCAGCAATGAAAACATGTTTTGTTATGGGTTTTTTTTTCCAGGACTGTGCGATAAATGTTACTGCAGGTGAACTTTCTTCACAATTTGCATATGGTTATATAACAGCTCAGGGCCGAGAATCATCAGATGATCCAAGTGGGTTTGTGTTTATACGAGGAACAGTGTTTGGAAATGTGCGTCCTTATCTAGGAAGAGCCTATGGACCTTACTCTAGAGTGATATTTCAAGAGACAACAATGAATGCAGATGTGGTTCCTCAAGGCTGGGATGCTTGGAAATTCCCTGGAAAGGAGTAAGTTCTTAATTGATTTCATTTTTAAAACCCAAAATTTTGTGTCTTGAATTTGATACTGATTGATTAATGTGTCCTTGGTCTCAAAGAGAAAATTTTATGTACGCTGAGGAGAACTGCAAGGGGCCAGGATCTGACACTTCCAAACGTGTTAAATGGGAAAAGAGGCTTACTCCATCTCAACTTAAACAATTTTCACTATCCTATTTCATAGACCAAGATGGATGGATTTCCAAATTGCCAATGGAATAACCAGGATTTGGTTTCACCTAGAGAAGTTTCCAGTTGTAGATTTTTCCATTTTTTTTCCTCCTTGTGCAATTCATTTAGTGATCGCAAGTAAGATCACATTTTCGAGAGTGTAAGTAGACAATTTATCCAAATAAATACAATGCATGGTTATAATAAAATCCACGATTATTGATAAAACATACATACTATAAGTTATAATGACTCAAAAAGTCAGTGATGTTAAAAATTATGATTTTGAGATCTCGTTGTTATAAACCGATTCCGTAAATATTAAATAGGGATATTTACGGAATTAATATATAGATGAATTCGAATTTGGCCATAATTGTGATTAATTAGGACTAGGGATTAAATTATAAAATCTAATCATTTTAGATTTTTAATTAGTATATGGCTTGGGGTCTTAAATTGCAATTAACCAAATGTTTGATTATAGTGGAGAATATTTGGTACAATTTATCTTATTTGATTTTTTTAATAGTATAAAGGCTAAATTAATCCATTTGATTATAGAGGGGCTTGGTAGATAGGTACTTTCACCGAAGAAACCAAACACCTCAGGCATCTTGAAAGAAAACGGATATGGCAGTGTTGAAAACTGTCATATACCATATCTCCTTTGCACTAAAGAAAGATAGCAGCTGTAGATAATTGAAGAAGTGAGGGAATACAACCCATATAAAGCTAAACCAATTGAATAGATACACTGGAAACTTTATGTACTTGCAATCTAACTAAAACCGTGGATCAAAAGAGAAAAGGCTTCTTTGCTCCTCTGTAGGATTCAACAACCATCGGCAGAATATCCATGAAGCTCCTACTACTGATAACAAAGACAGCAATGCTAGAAATCCAAAATGGGAAACATCATTTGCAATTATTGCAATTCCCAACATTAGAGACTCCGCTAAACTAGCAACAGAAATCTCTGTTGTTCCAATAAGATTTGCTTTGGATGATGGGATTCCTGTTTGCAATATCTGGGCCCCAACAATATCATATGACATATGTCCCAACCTTGATAATACCTGGATATAGGAGGTGAGGATGATTCAGGTATCTTGCTTATGTTAAAGACTGATCATTCATATGTTGCATGATGATTTCATAATTGCTATAGGGATTGCCTAACATGATGCCAAATTTCCCAGCCTTTTTGTTAGAGACACCAAATTGGATCGTGATGGTTGCAGTAAGTTCCGATATTGCCAAAATAAAAGTTACATAGACCTTTAAGGGATCTATTAGTACTTTCTGGTGGCATTAGCGGATAACTAATATATATGACTGTAACTGAATCTAATTTTCTATTAGATCTCCCACCATGACATGCTAAACATCAGACTGTCATGCCTTCGTAAATTCCTAGTTCACCAAGGCAGTTTGGGTTATAAACTAAATGGTCTAGTCCATGAAGAAACCTGGAAGTTGAAGTTCTTACAATCAAACATAAGAAGAAAAGAAGGGGGCTCCTCTGGGCAAGAGATCCACTCTGATAAACAGCAACAGCAATGGTGAGAAGCGAAGCCTGAAAAATTAATCCAACTGCTCCAGCCTGTTTGAAGGGAAAATGGCCATTAGAACCAGGCCCCATAATAGAAAATTCCAGTTATAAAACCAAGGACAAGAACCAACCTTTAAAATGCCAAATCTCCTGACCAAAGTTGCAGATATGAAGGTTGCTGCAACACCCATGAAAGCACATAATCCACTAAAACCCCCAATGATAGATGGATATAAACCTGTTAAACAAATCCACATAGCATTTGGAGTCAAGGAATTTCTGCAATAATACAAGGCTATTTTTTTCAGCTTAAGTATAAAATCTACTCAAGTAATCAGAAGTAATCCAACAAATGAAGAAAAAGCCAGATTGTAGTTTACAACCAACAATTAGATATGGAATGAGATTTCAGGCGTATCACTGCATGCAATGCTTTAAGAGGTCAAATTTAGGCAAAAACTCTATTAGCATGTTCTCAGAATGACGGCTGTTGTAAGCCCTCTTCTCTGTAATATATATTGCTTTTGTTATCTTTCCAGTCCTCAAACCTAGGTCCAAACCATAAACACTCAGAAATTCTAAATAGATAGTATTAGATAGAAAGATACCACGTTGAGTTAAAAATGCTGTCATTAAACTTCCAGGAGTGAGAACAACATTGAAGTAGAGGAGTACATATGCTAGGCTTGCAGGAAGGACCGGCTGCTGTATGTACTCTCTCCAGCCAAGCTTGATGGCTTTCAAACCAGTATCAACTGGTCATCCACAAAACACAATTACTTGATATAGCAAGTATAAATCAACCTTTGGAAAAGATTCAATCATTAAATATAGTAAGAAGAAAGCTAGGATTTGAATAAGAATCAGACGAAAAAGTTTTACCAAGGTTATCAGCATCTGGAAGAGGCCCCTCAGCAGACGTTCTGCAACAGGATTGTGAACATTTAGCACGGTCAAGGACTCCAGCAGAAAGTTTGTTTGTTAACCATGTCAGAGCAATCTGAGGAATGGTACTAGAATTTAGAAGAGCAAATAGATCCTTTCTCCAATTAATATGGTTAACTAGAACAAGCATATAAGCGATTACCGTAACAGGTAATGACAACATCATCAAACCAGCAGCAAACTTTAAGCATGTTACTGGATCATATCTAGAGAGAAGAATTCCAAATAATGAAGTCCCAGCTATCTACAATCATAGATGTAATCAATCTGTCGTTCAGCAACAATGATATTTATAGTGAAAAACATTTCATAACTTGATTGCTAAAATAACTGCAGACTTATAAAATTTCTGCCATTTATTTAAGATCCATGCTCTATGGATTACAAGCAAACAAAGAATTATTTGGCTTGGACATAGAAGCTTACTCCATAGACCAATGTTTTCAAAATATAAAAGATATTAAGATTATCAAGGTACAAACACCTTTCCGGTCCCTTTCAATTTCAATATTGAGCAAATTGGCCCCTCTCAAAAAAATTGAAGCAATTTAATCTTTGTCAAATTCAAAAGTGAGCAACTGAGGACAATTAATCACAGTGTTAGTGTTTGCTGTCAATTGTACATAATTTGATTGGTATAATAATAAATTTAGTCCTCGATGTGTAATATCCTGTGTAAATGTTGACAAAATGTGTAAATATTGTGAGCTAAATTTGTTAAATCAAGGCCAAATTGACCAAATATATAAATGTTGCGGGCCAGACTTGTTAAATCAAGACCAAATTGACAGAATGTGTAAACTTTAAAAGCAAAATTTGTTATTGTAACAATTAAAAAATAAGTACAATTGATGAAAAACATTAACACTGTGACTAATTCTCCTTAATTGCTCACTTTCAAAATTGACAAATTAAATTGCTCTAATTTTTGAGAGGGACCAATTTACTCAATATCGAAATTGAGAGGGATCAGAGAGGTCTTTTTACCGATTATCAAATACCTCACAAAGCAGGTCAATTCGATTGAGAACAGCATTTGCTTGTGCCAGTGCGATTGGTCTATTTGTTCCAGCTAACTGCAAACACAAGAACTATAGTTTAATTCCCAGTCCACTTCCCTAGAGATGGATGACCAATGTTCCCTGAAGAAAACAATCAAAATGCATGGAATGAGATACTACCAGCACAACCCAGTCACGCTCCATAGCAACCCCCAGTGCCACTCCAGATAGCCTCTCAATAGCCCCTGCTATCACTAGCACAGCAAACCAAGGATGTAGAAGACTAGACGAGGCAGAAGCAGAAGAAACTGAATGAGCATGAATTATCATTGCCACTGACAACAACTGACCAGAGGCCTGGAAGATTCCAATAAATTTAGAAAAAAATTAGGACAGAGTTATTTTTACATTAATCCTGAAAAAAGTTATTGTCATTTGTAGTACCTGAACAGCATTCAAAAAGATATACGAAGGTACTCTAGGAGAATGATCCATAAGTTTACCAACCAAAGGGCCTCCAATGATAATAACAAGCTATTAACATAAATTCTGTTAGAAAGTATTCCATTATCTCTGGTTCTACGTAGTGAATTTATGTTGTTGGACTAATCTATACCTTAGTAAAGAATCCCATGACAGCCACTGGTAGAAGGCTTGGATGAAGCAATGCAATAGCAGAAGGCCAAGCAAAATTCCAAAGCTGTTCCACTAAATTCCCAGCCAAGCAACTTGCATAAAATGCTGAAATATGAACCTTAAACTTAGCAGCAGATAATACCACAATTAAGTAAAATGATAGAACAAGATACAAAAGTACAATACATTGTTGCAAGTTTCCAGAACTTGATAACATACAAAATAAGAGAGTTAACTTAAAGAGGTTTATGCTCTAGTGACAACTTGATAGAAACCTAACCCCTAAAGCACAAAGAGAGCAGATGACTACAATACCTAACCTTCTTAAAACATTGTACACTTACTGCTTAGAGACACAAAATAGGATCAGTTTAAGTCTATCAAGCGTATTATCTATTTACCGTGCTTTCATAAGATGAAAATAGAATGTCCTACCATATAATCCCACTGGGTGCGCTGGAGTTGCAGCGAGAGCTTCCTGCTCCTCCTCTGATAATACCTAGGCAAGAAAAAGAATAAAATGATAGGAAAATGTTGTCGGATATTAAACTCGAGTCATAAATAAACTGATATACAAAGAGGAACATACTGGGAGTGTTGTCAAGAGACTATCTACATAAGTATCCCCAGTTAGTATATTCAAAGATTCAGTCTCAAGAACATCAGATGTAAGTTGAAGTATTGGTGTTGTACAACAACAATCACTATCTGTTGCTGATAAATCCTCATCCTCAGTAGCCACTTGGTTGAAATGCACATCAGTATTTGTTATTGAACATCTCAATTTAAAGCTGTCAAAACTATGACTAGACAGAAAAACCAACCAAAAAAAAAATTGTTAGCTGCCTTATTCAAATATCTCAAATATATTAAAAATAGCTTTCTCAGGACAAATTGCAGACTAATTCCACTTTGAACCACCAGTCCTTAATGCAATAAGACATTACATCAAAAAGAGAGAGAGAGAGAGAGAGAACATTTTGCCACATTTAAATGAAGAGAACAAATTAAAGCGTTACCTATGAGTATTAGTAGGAGGGGAGTAGAGACTCAACCATCGGCTAGAAGAGAAGCGATGGCGAATTCCAGAAGCAGCTTGTCTCGATATAAAGGCTTCTCTCCTAGTAACAGAGAAGTTAAACAAATTGAAAGAGAGCTGAGAATTTGTAACCGCGACCATTGCCATGCTAGCTTCAGCTGTTGCTTATTTAACTTGTTATTGCTCCAGAATTTGAAGCACCAATACCCACTTTTGAGTTTTTCTAAACTCATGCGCTTGGGGTTTAGTTAGACAGCAAATGCTATCTGGGTTTAGGTTCAAATGAGTCAAAAGAAACAAAAGTTGGAACCTTTTTTTAACTGCTAAAATGAACTGGTTTGGTTTTTGAGATACAAAAAAGACTATCTGGGTTTGGCGCCTCAAGGAAATCAAAAGGAGCTTTTCAGTTTCTAGATAACAAAAACAATCTGGTAACTGTATATAGCCTTCAATTTAAAGGGGCATAGAGAACGAAGGGTTTGGGAAAGCTGAAATGATGACAGGGGAGGGTTATCCGTGGTATGATTTGTTGCGTAAGCGTCCGGCGGTGAGCGGCGAGATTGTGTGGCCACTAGATTTGAAGGGTGGCGACACCCTTGTGGAAGTGGGTCCATTAAAGCCAAGTTTCAATTTTTCCTTTCCTCAACAATCAGTGTAAAGATGGCAAGCCATGTTGACATCTGATGTACCAAACTTTTGAAATTCATTCACAAGTAGTACTTTCTAGTAGTTTCCATGATAATAACACAAAAAATAAATTTGAAAAAAATGGAATAAATACGAAAAAAATCCTTCTACTAGTCCGTGGTATGATCATGTACAATTGTTTGAATTTTAAAAAAAAAAACTATTGAGTTTAACTAGATTGATATTTACTATTATTAATATAAAAATAAGTGAATTCGAGTGCGTTAAGTACATTATCTTTTTATTTTAATTATTGTATTAAAAAATAAGGTAGGATAAGAACATAAAATAATATTGATGTTAAAAAACAATAAAAATAATAAAATATTTAAGAACTTAAAAACATTTATAAAAATAAATTAATAATCCGTTCCAAACTTTTGTGGAAAAAAATTCTAAAAGTTTAATAGTTTATTTTGAAATAATGATTTGAGTAAAAAAAATTATCTTTGGTATTATTTTGTGTGTGATATTATTGCTCCTTAAGATATTATCGTGAGCAAGGTTAATACTCATGAAGATATTATAGATATTATGACTAAATTACTTTCTATAATCAAGTTTGAGAATTGCTTGAACTTGGTTGGTGCTCATTATAGAAGAATACCCCTTGAGCGGTTTCGTGGAACAAGTAGAGAACTTGTTCGTTGTGAAAAACTTGTTCATTGAGAATTCGTGTCAAGGTGGAGATTGTTGGAATTGAGTGATTCGAATACAGTGATAAAATAAAATAAAAGTAAAATTCATATAAAACTACACTTCTTTTATTTTATTTTGATTAGAATAAAGTTTTCCAAAATTTTAAATAGATGTAGTTGAAACTTCTCTTGTATCATTCGAATTCGACATTAATGAATTTTCTTCTCCTCTGTCCATGGCTTTTCCCAAAAGGATTTTCTACGTAAAATATTTGTGTTTTTTTTCTTTTTTTTTATTGATTTCCGACCATTCTATATTGACATTATCAACGTTAGTTCAACAAAAAGTCTTTTCTTTCTCTCAAAATTTGGATTTTTTTGTTTCTTATTCTTATTCTTAATTTTTTTCTTAAAGTCAAATGCAATGACAAAGTGGCATATCTCTAACCACTCTTACATACAAACAAAAACTGTCGTTTGATATCAGCTTTGGTGATCAATAATCCGTGTTCAATCTCAGCCCTCGACCTTAAGCCACACACATTTTAAGCTTATGTTTGCTTTATCAATGACAACTAGTTGAAGCTAACAAAAATGAGTTAAATATCATTGAGATATATCAAGTTTTTAGACCATGTGAAGTATAAGGACAATAATGTATTTAGGGATTACCAAGTTTAATAATAAACATATATTTTTAAAAAATGTGTTTATTTCCAATTTACATATTGTGTATTGAATTATATTTTCATGTAAAAAATAGGATAAAATTAGGTAATGTGCAAACATTGAGAGTTGATTTTTAAAAATTAAAATTAATATGTAATCGTTGATAGCTAAATTTGTTATCATGTCAATTTTAAAAGTTGTCACGATACTTTCTGTTAGCCACTTAACGATTGATGACCAAAAACGAAAAACTTGAATAGTTGAGCCATCATCTTATAACTTTTCATATGTCGGTGACAAAAAAAAAAAATTACTAACAATTGGGTGACAACTAGTATAATTTACCTTAATCTATTACTTTTTTCTTTTAAAAAAACACACTCAAGGATAAAAAAAAGTTTTTTTAGCGAAATGAAATAAAAAAAGTTATTTGAAATGATAATTAGTAAAATAAAAATACTAAAACTTGAACCTAAACACTCATGCCACACAATACAAGTATTTTGTTATTAGACAAAAATGTTATTAACCAAATTTAATTGTATTGAGGGCAAATTGACTCCCCCAAGAGAAGTCTTCAAATTGTTGTCCTAGAGGACTCCGACCCAATCCCTCAACAACGTAAGGTATTGTTCTTCAAGGGAGGGTTTTACCCCTCTTCCACAAAAAGAAGTGTACGGTTCATGGAGGGTTTTGCCACCCACTTGGTACCATATACCCCAACAAGTGACCTATATAGTATAGGTCAGGGGTTCGAATCCCACAAAGGGTAAGACACTCACATCGCCTTTTGGTGGGTGATCGTACGTCCACATATGGTCGAGGTGTCCTCCTTCGTGAATTGTACATAACTTTCCATAAAAGGGGCAAAACCTTTGTCGAGAGACATTACCTTCCATTGTTGAGGGACCACGTCAGCATCCTCAAGAATGACATTTTGAAAACTTCTCTCGGAGGATTCATACCCCTTAACAAATTGTACTTTACTTATGTAACATCCCATACTCGACCTAATTGTCGGGTCCGAGCTATAAGATGTCACATCTGTTGTCAAAAGCAACTACAATCATTTATACTCAATTTGAGAATATTAAAACATTTAAATAAAAGTGCCAAATGTGTATAATTGGATATAGAATCATTTTTTGGTCTCAATTAAGCTTACAAAAACTCTTTTGCTAACCCGAGATCAAATTAGGATCAAATTGTAAAATTTTCAAAATGTCAAGTCGACGTTGCGATTACAGGAACTCCTCATCAACACATAACATACTAACTTGGCTCTTGTCGCAACATCGATGTTGAGGGACCGACATCAAGATGTGACCCTTGTTTTTCCACAAGTTAATTCCATAGGTTGCCCAACTAGCATATATAGATATGTGAATGCCTTTAAGGCTCCAATTGATCATTTACCATAATTTCAACCTGCTAACAACCATTTACCAAGACATCAACTCCACTTTCATGCATAATTACTAACCATTTTGACCATTTACAATACCAATTATCAAAATGATCATTTGAAACAAGTAAAACCTAAGTACATGCCATTTAACCAAAATGAAATATGCTATAAAAACTTGGTTGAGTCAAAAACGATGGTGTGAATGCTAACTTCACTTTCCCGAGACTTCAAGAATACCTAAACTCGTATACAGAACAAATAAACCGAATGCTGAGCAATAGGGCTCAATGGCACATTTATGATTCAAGATACATATACAAAGGCTTTAACAATATGTTTCAAGATAAAACATGCGTATATATATCTAATATTCAATCAATCCACGCTCCAAAATGCCAAGCGATTTCAATTGTGGACTTGTACATGTAACATGCTTATATTAATACCAAAACAACCTATTCAACATTCTATCTTGTATGACCAACTCCAACTTGTTTAGCAATTAACAATTATTCAATACATATCAATATCCATATCATTCAATAACTAAGCATTCATTTATGCATCTTTACAAATTATCAATAAAATCATATCTTTCATATTTTATGGCATTCATTTCTTTTACTTTGATTTCATACCATTCAACTCATTTTTAGAGTCTATCAACTCACTCGTATTCGTTTTGGGCCCTAAGGCTCATTTCAGCTACTTTGCATGCTAAATTATATGTTTTTATCAATTTATAAACTATATGCATACAATCAATTCCATAACATTGCCAATTTCATTTTCTGCATTGTATATATTTACCATTTATAACCTCTATTAACTAGCTCATATATTAAAACGGATACACTGATATTAAGTTTATCATTTTGAATCACTATAAATTATATGATTTGTAAAAAAAATTACACAAATTTAATTCGAGTATCCCGTGACCTGAAAATACGGGTATCCGAAGTTCCGAATACCTGGCATTCAAGGGTCAACATTTTTAATACTCGAAAATCCAAGTACCCAAATCTTTGGATACCCTGCTATGAGCACCCCTAATACTAAGCTTAATTTCTAACAATTGAACACCTAAACCATTCAATTCTCAACTACGACAACTTTTGGTCGAATGTTTCGATCTTGGAAGGTTTCTTAGTTCATCAATGGTGATCGGTTTACGTAAAGAAGAAATATGATTTTGTTTTCTCTTTCTTTCCACCGAATTCACATTTTATACATGGGTTATTGTTTAATTAATTTTAGTTAATTATGCTTAAACTATGATTAACCCTTAAATTATACTTATTTTTCTACTTCGATATTCACTCTTATTCAGCCTCTTTCACCAATAAGAAAGTGCTACATGAGACATCCAACCACTCAAAATGTGTTGCATGATAATTGAGTTTATTTAAAATAAAAACATTTTCCACGTGGCACATGAGTAACGGAATGATAATTTATCATAATTTAGGTACCAAAATGAAAAAAAAAAAACTCGTTTCAATGTTCAAATTGAGCATTAAGCCTGTGCATAATCATTAAAGTCCAAAATATTAATTTTATTAAACAGTACATACTATTTTTTAAATAATAAATGTCAACTAAATTGCTCCCGAGGGACTAAACTAACTCAATCCCTCCGATGCCAGGTACTTTCACCTAGTTGGCTCCACGTGGTGGTTCTATGATTTTATTGTCAGAGAATGAGCAGCTGTTTTTGATCTCTTATATTGCTAACACTGGACCATGATCGGCTCAAATTTTAGCTCACGAAAACTTCACCTTCTTATTAGCCTCTCTTATTGGGGTCAACAAGAATATGTAACACAGAAAACTGATGTGTATATTCATATCATACTAGTATTTATTTGTATTATATTTTTTTTTTGGATAAAATTTGCTAAGTCCGGAAGAGAATGGTCAATCTAACATCAAGAATGGACAACATCACTAGGAGCCTAAAAATAGTAAGAAAAGCATACGCTGTCGCACTAAATAAAATGACAATCAGCCTCAAACTCAAAAAGTTTCAACCAGACATAAAACATGAAACAAGTTGTCTTCCATCTATGTTTAAGGTTCTTTTCATATGATTGCATAGAAGATTCCAGAAGGGATGAAAAGTTTGCTATAGCTACCATGATCCTATAGCACCCTGTGCAGGGTTCTCAAAAGCAGAGAATTCCCAGTAGGTCTTCAATGAATACGGCTGGGAAATTGTCACACCTTCTTCAGTAATTTTAGCTATCTGCATTCAAAAGATTATAAGTACATGAAACAAAAATATTGATAAAATTTTACCCGGCCATCAAATAGACTTGATTAAGAGCCATCCTAACATGCAACCATAAAACAGGTGTTCACAGCATGTAACAAATGCCAGTATAAGAATAGTAACATCCACTGAGATTGATGACTACTTGCAAAAGCCTAGGAAACCATGCACATTTGTATTGTTCTAGAAGTTGCTGTCGCATAGCATGGATTGAAATTTTTTTTTTAAAGAAAGCAGTCAAAACGTTAAAAGAGAAAAGACAGAACCTGAAGCTTGTTAACAGCTGATCTATCACGATAAAGGAGAACACGCATGCATTTCTCCAATAGTCTAACACCATCTTCAAAGCTCAAGTTCTCATGCCACTCTTGACGAAGAATTGGCCGAGCAAGGTGATTTCCAAACCCAGTTGCAACATGATTGTCCTCAAAGTTTACACCAATCATACTGACCTGATGAGTCATAGTTATAAGAATGGTCAGTTACAATAAGCCACAAGTAGCTCATTTCTGAACAATAGGACAATAAAACTTTGAACCTACCGTTCCAAGATACTTTTGTCCATTTTTAACTCCACCAAGTACAAGGGAGTTCCACAACGGGTTGAACTTGTTACGCCTGTTATACATGACTCGAGTCAAGTAATTGTGCACCTCTTTAGGCCCCAAAGAGTTGCCATCATCCCACATATTGTCATACAAGCTACAATAATCAAACATAAAAAAGAAACAATTTTCTGTCAGAATGTTACCAACAAAACCCAAATGAAAATTCAGGGAAAGAAAAAAGAATAAGATAACTCATGAATGAATAATCAAAACAAAAGTACTAATAATATTAGGGAGTACTTGGTTGAGTGAAAAAAATAGAGGGATAGGAGAGAGTGGAAAAGTGGGGGGGGGGGAATTTAGTGGGCTTTGGTAGGGAAGAAAAATAACTTTTTAAAATTTTCCATCTTTCCTACCAAGCACACCTATGGAAAGATAAATTATATTTTCTTTCTACTTTTCTAACCCTTCAATTTTCCATCTTTCAATTTTCTTTCCACTCTACCAAGCAAAGCTTTAGTGACAGTCAATACTTACATAAGATCATCAAGATAACGCAAAATCTCTTGGAAATCACTGATTTCTCCACTTGCACCCAGAAGAGAATGCTTGCCAATAGGCTTCATTCGCTCCACACTCTTGTACCGCAGCGTAGACCCATAAGAACCTATCCATTAACAGGATTTAGGCATCAATCAAGTGCATTCATTGGTGTAGTGAAAGTAGGGACCATTTATTTAGGCAATGAATATCAAATAGCGCATTTCAGCTTTAGAGCAACACCAGGGCGCTTGAAACAGCAGACTTCCAGCACAAAACAAGAAAAGAAGAGGAAAGAGGAAGGAGAATGAAAACCAAAAGCTACAAAGCATGCATAGCAAATGAACAATAAGCAAAACTACTTTTCCTAGAAAGTGCAAACTTGTTTTATGGGAAACACAGATTTGAAAAGTCTTCTAATTTAGGACTTGAATGTGAAATACCGTGAGACTGAGAAGTACAGAGAGCTTTAAATAACTTCTAACTCCATTTCCCTCTATGATAATCTCGCAACCACACAAAATGCCTCAACAGGATCTCTTTTACCTCCATAAGGAGAATTATGTTACTCACTTTGCAAAATAGAGTAGACAGCAGACAAGAAATTTAATAACGAAGGCCTAACAAATGAGGCTACAATTAAACAAACATATACAGACTCCATGTTCAAGCCTACAATATGGAATCTATATCAAGTACTGATCATTTCGAGCATACCATCAAACAAGCATAGTATCAAATGCTATGTTAAATAATATATGCTATGTCCAGATTTTCTATAAAAAGTTGTCAGAAGCTACAACAAAATATTACCTTAAACTGACAATTCTTAAGCTACTTAGCAATGCTTAAATACTTCAATTGAATCATATATTTTAAAACATCATTACATACAGAATCAAAGGGTAGATAAAGGATCATTCCATAATTCACATTTATAATTACGATCCAAAAGCATTAAAAAGAAAACGAATTAGGATCAAGGCTGCTTCAAGCTAATTGAATTCATCTTTTAAATCCTAAAACACCCCAAAAGGGCACAAAACTTCATTTTAATTTTTCCAATTGCATGCTTTTCCAAGAGCATTATGTACTTTAAATAACAAAACCAACTCAGACGAATAAAAAATCAGAATAAAAAGAAAATGCTTAAGAAACTATATGAGCTGACCTCCCATATCAGCAGCCATCAAAATCCCATCTTTATACTTTAAAGCCACAACAGATGTTCCAGTCACGTAGGGGTACCTATCAATTTAAAATAAAATAAAATAAAAACAAGTAAAAAGGGCGAATTTTCAAATACCCAACATCCAAAGAAAACCCTAGTTCAATTGAAAAAAGACAAATAACATACAGAGTCCTTTGAGAGTCAGATTCAGGGCCGACCAAGCTATTTTCGGGTTGCTTTGAAGCTCTGAACTGCATTAGAAAAAAAAATTAAAAAGAAGAGGGAAAAAAGTAAAACCTGTGCTTGTTTTGAAGTAGGAAGTGTTAGATTAAGAAAACAAAAGAGGGTGACTTACATTCATTCTGATTTAAGGGTATAGATCGGTAGATTAAAGAAGAAAGGGAACGATAAAGATGATCTGATGCTCTATAATAGTTTTAATGGAGTTGTGTGTTTCGTTTTCCTTTATCTCAAGAAACTCCTTTTTTACGAAAATAGGCCCTGCTCCAATTGTTATCGGGTTTGGAGTTGGGACACTGGTTTTCTTTTTTCTTTGGGTAAACTCCTTAGTGGGTTACCAAACTTTTAGTTAACTTTCATTTTGGTCACTTAAAATTAGAGGTGATCATGGGTCGGGTTACTCGGTCCGGCCCGAAGGCCCACCCAAAAAATAGACGGATTTGGATAAAAATGTAAGCATGAAAAATAGGCTTGGACAAAAAAGAGACCCATTTTTTTAAATGGGCCGTGCCTTGGGTTTGATTTTCTTGACCCAAGCTCGGCTTGGCCCGAATTTATAATAATGATTTTATTTTTATTTTTATTTTTAATACTTTTTTTTGTTTGTAATAATAATTTGTTAATGAAAATTGAAAGACAAAGCAAATAAATTATAGCTAATGACTAATGAAAAGATAAAAGCAAATAATGATCTGATAAACTTTGGCACGTATCTCTATCAAACACTTACCTGAATTTGAGTAAAATATCTGGGTTGGTTATATATAGATCTACCTCAAATCTATTATCTTAGCATCTTTTATATGCTTTTCATTATAAGGCTGAAACTTGGATTTTTTTACCATATTGATTTTGACTTTTCATCTTACAGCTGAACAATAATGCTGTTAATGTCATTAACATATCCATTCGTCACATTACTTCTTAGGAAAGAATTTTTGTTTTATCATTAATTTTGCTACTATTTTAATTGTAACTTTTTTAATATAAAGGTTCTTATTGTATTTTCAATTTGTTTTTTATTTTATGAATTATTTTAATATCGTTTTTAGTTTGTTTGTTGTTTTAATATTTATTTTAATATTTTTTAACTGTATTTGATATATCATATTTTAAAATTATTTATATAATAAAATAATCTTAAAAAATTAATATGGGTCAGGTCGGGTTAGGCTCAGGTTTAACTATTATAATATGAGTCGGGCTTGGGCTAATTTTTAAGCCCATTTTTCGGGCCGAGCTGGGCCTGGGCCTACAAAGTGAATTTAATTTTTTGTTGAAACCCGACCTGGCCCGACCCGACCCATTATCACCTCTACTTAAAATGAGTCCTTGCAATTTCATCACTAAACTTTTAGGGCATTTTCATTTTAGTCACCCAACCGTTAAATCTCTAATGGTGGTTAACTCTACACGCTGCATCATGTTCATAATTTCATTTTGGTACCCAACTTCTAGGTCACTTTCATTTGGTCACTCAAAAAATATCATTTTCATAGTATTGATTGGGATAAAAAAATTCAAGATTAAAGTGAAAAAGCGGTAATGCATTAAAAAATTATCAAATTGCACTTGTTTATAACATTTTCGAAAATTTGAATTTTTTTTTTCAATATTGAAATTTTAAATTTCAAAACATGAAAATAAATTAAGTAAATTGTTGAAATTTTTTATCCCTTGATAATGTCAACCAATTTATCACTATAATATTGAAATTAATTATATTAATCTTCTTCTAAATTTTAAAATTTTATTTTATATTTCCAGATTATTCTTAATAAAATCAACTCGGTAACTCATATTTAATAATTGTCTATAAAACTTAATTTTTTTATTATATAATCTCGAATCTTCCATATTGAGCTAAAAGTAAAAAAATGCAATTAATTAAATTAATTACGTATTCTTCATTTCAGTAAAGAAGTGATGAAAAATTTTATGAATTTTGTTTGACATGGAAGATAAAATTAATTAATTTAATTAATGGTAAGGATTTTTATTTGCTTTTAACTTAGTATGGAAGACTCAAGATCATATAATCAAAAGACATTTGGGTTTCGTGGACAATTATAAAAGATGGTTTATTTAAGTTTATTTTAATTTGAAAACATAAAATAAAAAGTAAAAAATTTAAAGGAAATTAAATTAATTATTTTCAATATTATAGTAACGAATCGATTCATTACCAAGAGATAAAAAATTTTCAATAACTTATTTAATTGATTTTAATGTTTTGAAATTTAAAGTTTCAATATTAAAAAAAAAATTTTAAAACTTTTGGTAAGGGGTAAACAAGTATAATTTGACAATTTTTAAAGCATTCTGTCATTAGATATTTAATTATTGGGTGATTAAAATGAAAGCGTCCTAAAAGTCAATGACGAAATTAAAAGGATTTTATTTTAGGTGTCCAAAATGAAATCACCTTAAAGGTTGGGTGACGAACTAGATAGTTTACCCTTCTTATTTTTCTTTGCATTCCCTCAAAAAATCTATAATTTATAATAGGGATAAATATCAAATTTATAATAAACTTTGGTCAAATTTGTAATTTGATACATATACATGATACTTTGCTTTTGATTCAATTGTACACATTTAAAGAAATGAATACATACATTTTTTTATATTGGATTAATATAATTATTTATGTATGCATTATATCAGTGTAAAATTGTGTTAGATCAATAATATTGTTAGTAATTTGTAAAAATGAAATGAAATCAAAATTTCATGTATAAAATACACAAGATCAAAGTTCATGTACGACATTGCATATTATATCGAAGTTTATGTATAATTTTGATATTTATTATTTTATATAATTTATACTATTGTTTATAATAAATTGATAACTCAAATAACACCAATTCAATTCAAATTATTAAAAAACTTTTTTATATTTTAAATAATTTATATTATTATAAGGATAATTTTGTCTCTTTCTTAAAAAAATAAAAAATTTGCAAATATTATATTTAAATCTATGCTGTCAACATTTATAAAATATTTTCTTTTTCACTTCAACTAAAACTTCGACTTTCTTTTTTATAAAAATAACCCGAAATTTTTAATTAATGGTTTAGAATGTTTTCTTTCTTGTCAATTAGAATTGTTAAACCCGTAATTGCTTAATTGATTCTAATATTAGTGATGAACAACATAGTTGGATATAAAGTAGATATGCATTTTATGTTGTGTAGGCATGTAATCTTACTCAAATAAATTTCATTTGTGCATTTGTTGGTAAGAATTAAGTCTCTCTTATTTTTAATGTTATCGGTAAGCTAAACCTTAGATGCAAAATTATAGGGTTGTTTATTAGTAAGACAATTACTTTCAACAAGCTTCCTCTTAGTTATCGACAAGGTAAGGAGAGATTGGTTGTTAGGCATAACGTCAGCAACTAAAACTAATTTATTAAAGAACACAAAAAATTATCTTTACATCGATGATCAAACTCATGGATCAAACTAGGGGTGTGCGTTTGATTGAATCGAATGAAAAGATTTCGAGTTGATGAATCCTATTTTATCATCCTAACTCGATTTGAAATTTTCTCGAATCGAGTCGAGTGAGATGGACTACAAATTAAATCGAATATATTTGTTCAAGTTAAATTAAAAAATGATTTTAGTGTTTTTTTACTTTTATGTAATCTTTTTTTAATATATTTATCTTTAAAACTTTTAAACATGACCCTACAAAGAAAAATTGGAGTGAACAAATAAAAGCAATTGATGAAAAAGAATGAGAGGGTTTTGGTTTTTTGGATAAAGGGGGAGAAATAAAAGATTTTTGGAAGTAAAAGCGGAGGGAAAGTAAAAAAAAAAACAAAATTGAAGAGAAGAGTCGGTTTAGGGGTGAGATAGTTTGATATTCGGTTTATTCGAATTTAACAATTCAACTTGATTCGAACCGAAATTAAAAAAAAAATCAAATCGACTCGATTAACTCAAATCGAATAATTCAAAATTTTTTTTTTCGATTTTTTCGAATCGAATCGAATTTTGTTCACCCTTAGATCAAACAAAAACTTTACTATTGGCTAGAGTTTCATCTGATTGAATTTTCTTTCAGTTTTAATTGCTTTCTTTGTTAAGTTTTAAATTCAAATTTAATTATAGTTTTAAAATTTAAAATCTCTTTTAATTTTACTTTATTTGATTTCAGTAAAGAAATAAGATTAGTATTGATATCAAACTTACTCATTGTTATCTATTAAATTTATATTTTAAAGTAGTAATTTATTTTTGTAAGTCTCGATAATCGTACAACTAACATGTGAGAGTTAGATAAAAATCAATTTTAATGGTTGCTTTTGGTGGGATTTTAGATCTATTTTAAATTAATTGGTTTGGTCTAATATAAAACCTAAATTATAATAAAATAAATTGTTGTAAGTTACTTGAAAGAGGATGTTTTTTTTCTTATTTTAATATCTCACATGAGTTGGCCAATGGGTTATAAATGATTAAAAATATTTTTTAAAATAATTTTTAATTTTTAGAGAGGACTAAATTGACAGATTTTGTAATTATTGAGGGTCAAATTTATTGAATTTTTAGAATTAAAACTAAAATGACAAATTTGTAAAAATTGAAGACTAAATTTGTTGAAATTTTAATATTTATGATCAAATTAATAGAATATGTAAACATTAAAGGGCTAATTTTGATATTAGACCAATCAAAAAAGCTCACATCATTTTAGAGTGACAAAAATATTTAATTTTAAAAATTTTAGTGACTAAATCGAAAAAAATAATAATTGGGTGACTTAAATAGAATAAAAAAATATAATATATTGAATCAATGACTTTAACTTTTTTTGAATATATTGATGTGTACTACTTTTTTAACACTTTGACAATCACACATACCTTGCACACACAGGTACCCGAACTAGGATCTCTTAAGATGAACAATATCCTCTTTACCACTGGATCCACTCGTTGGATTCATCAATGACTTTAACTTAGTATCCTACATATTTATATATACAAGTTAATATATTAAATATATATAGAGATATAATACATATCTTACTATATATCTTTATACTTAATTTTTTGTAAATATAGATAAATTTAAATAAAATTTTAAAATTATGTAAAAAGTTGTTTTCTCACGCATACTATTTAAGTATACAACAAAACTTAAATCCAATATTCCTAAAAAAAAAAAACTTAAATCCAGTGTTTTAATTACAAATCCCATGATTTTTAACATGTTTTTTCCTATCAATTTTTGTTTCTCATTTTCCAGGATTTAATCTAATACTAGTAATTTATGACTATTCTTTTTTACAAATGAAGGCATCAGAAGCCCATTGTCTGCTAATGCTTTTTGATGTTGACATTGGCATACAATGGGCCTTGTTCTTTTTTGTGTTAATGTCTTTTGATGTTGGTATTGGTATTGGTATTGGTATTGGTATTAGCATTGGTATTTTCACTGGATTTTCCATTCATTCGATGCTAATCTGTAACAATATTCATCAAATATAAAGTTAAAATTCTTTCCTTTCTTCATTTTTAAAAAAAAATTTGTATTCGGTTCTTATATCGTTTTGGATTTAAACTGATTTGATCGAGTTTAAAACAAAATAGATAGCTTTATATTCAATAAATTCAAAAATGAGTTTGTTCAAATATTATCGGATACATAATTATCCAACACTCCCCCACAAAAATCCGAGAACATAGAAACAAAAATTTCCTTTTTCACACTTACACAAAAAAGATAAAAGGATGTGATGCTACCATCAAATTCATAAGTCTCTTGATTCTTTTAATATCTTTAAGTTACCTAAAACTAATCCCGTGTTATCATCAAATTGATTGTGGTTGAAATTTAAATTACTCATCAAAATAATTAATAACAAAACAAAATTACCATAATGATTCCATCACAAACAAAAATCATAGCACAACAAATACATGAAAAAAAAAGCACTTTTTATGTAAGAAAATTACCAGGGAATGTGCAAGCCAAGAAACATGAAGCAAATTCCCTAACACTCCATAGTCCACATAACAAGCCTAGTAATTGAGAAGAGAAACAATTGAATGAAAAGAAATATTTTCTTTTTCAAGTTTTCTTTGGTTTTCTTTTTGAGAGATTTTGAATTTGAAAGCTACGAAAACAAAATGCAGTGAAATAATAGTAATTGAGAGAGAAGGGGTTTACAGTGGAAAAGCCATTAAATGGATGGTAATATATATAGAAATTTTGCACGCAATGGTTAAAAAAAATTAAAGGGAAACATAAAGAGATAATTTATTGCTAACAAAATACTTGATTTTTTTTTATAATATTGCTAACAAAATACTTGATTTTTTTTTTATAATATTGCTAACAAAATACTTGATTTTTTTTTATAATAATTCTATATATAAAAAAAAAATATCTTTTAAGGAAAATTCAGTGAAGTTTTAACAATATTGTGTAATCTTTGAAAAAAAAATATGTTAATAAAATTTGAATAGAAAGCCAAACATTTAATTACATAAGATTCTCTTTTATCTTAAAACTATACTTTTCTTGAAAGAAATTAATAATCTTAATTTATTAATATTGACTAACTTTCATTTATAGATTGATAGTATATTTTCATTGATTTTTTAAATAAATATAACATATTTAATCTAATAAAATTGATTATTCAGAAACATGAGATTTCAAGATTAAAAAGTGAGATTTGTCAATCGAGGTTAGTTCGATTGGTATAGGTATTGTTGTTAATGTAAGAATGCGTGAGTTCAAGTACATTAAAATGTATTATCCTCCCATTTATGAGTTAAGAAGAAACTATGAGTAATTTTAAACATTGTGTAAAAAAAACAGATATAATCCGAACATATAATACAATTTATATATGCACACGAATCTAAAGAAATTTTAACAATTATATACCTTTTAATGTAAAATAAATCTTTTTTTTATTATAATGAACCCATAATTATAGCCAATAATTTAGACTAGCAAATGTAATATAATAAGATATACATTTTTGGTGAATAAATAGGAACTAACTCTATTAAGCTATCATAAATAAAGGATTATTTGCTTTATCAACCTCAAGGTCAGTTACGAGCTCTTCAGGTGGGTTTACAAATATCTTCACGTCCGTACTCCTCTTCGAAGTCATCTTAGTAAGATGATCAATAATTTAATTTCTTTCCCTTAAAATATATTATGATTTGTCATTGTTCCATAATTCGTGTTAATTAATTTAACAATACATTATTAAAATTTATATCCATTTATTTCATGGAGAAATAAATATGATATTATGTTTATTTAGAGTAAAATTATTGAAATGTTTTAACAATTTATTTTAAGTTAATTTAAAAAATTAAGTATTCAGTATTTTAATATTACGCAAAGGCAAATGTAATAAATATATTTTTAAATAATGAGCAAGTAGATTAATTTAAAACTTTTTAAAAGTTTAATAATCTTTAAAATTGATTATGTAAAATATAATTTTCATACCTATGTTTAAACACTGAACTTATACCATATATTTTAAAATTCAATTTTAATTAATGTTGAAAAATAATTAAAAATAAAATAATATTTTAAAAATAATAGCACAGTATTTAAAAAATCACAATTTCAAAACCACAGTTTAAATGAAAGACATGTTAAAAATCCATATTCATTCTCTTCAATTTTGAGAAATAATGTAGATTAAACTTTCATTAAAAGGGTTGATTAAATATTGTATTAATATATAAAAGTATTAAAAATAACATAAAATTTAACCATATGGTGGAAAAGATGATAATTGTGAGTTCGAAAAAAAAATAGTATTACATATATTGTAAACTAAATATACATGTGCTTAGGGATTTCGGTTAGTCTTTTATAAATTTGAATGAGTTTAAACAAAATTTTAAATTTATATTTCGGATCGAATTAGATTTGAACAAACATAAAGTATGTTAATATCAAGCTTAAGCTCGTCTCGAAACCGACTCGATCAAACTCATGAGCACCTCTAGTACGACGTACCTAATCATTGATATTTGCCACTCAATTTATTATTGATTTGAAATCTCAATCATATATTTTGTCTTACACACCATAACAATTTTATATTACCATATCAGAATGGATCCCATGATGTACATTTTGCAACTGCTTTTTTATGGCAACTCCTTTAAAATGGACTACCACATCACATTAACAGATAAAATGACCTTTCCTATAAATACTATTACAAGCAATGAGAAAAGCATCTTTTGGTCTCCTAAGCCGCACTTATCTTCCTCAACCTTCTCCTCATCTCTTTGCTTATCCTTTTGTTTTTTCTCCATCTTCGCCTCTCAAAGTGAACTGGCTTCCTCAACATCACCTCAATCTCTTTTTTATCCTTCTTTTTATTGTACAGTGTATTAACATATTCAATTTTTATTAACATCAATTTAAATAATAGTCTTTTACATTAATTACATAAAATAGAAACACATTATTTAATAAATTTAAAAAATATATTCATGATTTAAATTATATTATTTGTGTAGTATGGATTTAAATTCATTCCATTTGCTCTATCATATGCTTTGCTTTGGATTATTTTTTATTTTATCGGTGAAGCCAAGATTATATCGTACAACGTGGAATGCGTATAGATAGTCGATAATCTAGTTATTTCCCGTATCCTGATTTTATGAAGAATTTAATATATTTTCTCCCACGTGATGCAACTCATACGATAGGGATCAACATATATAGAATTCCTTTATTGATGGAAAATCTCAACTCCTTTTTGTAGTTTTCTTAAAGCCAAATGGAATAAATATATACACAATCGGAAAGGATTATATGAATTATTGTGGTTACGTTATTTGCATTATTTTTCAATAATTTAATTAAATTTGTTTATGGGTTAGGTTATCTAAGGACGACGTCAGAAAATTTTTTTAGGAAGATGAAGTTAAATTGTAATTTTTACGATAGTAAAAGTTCAATTTTTAAAGGATTAAATTAAAATTTTATCATTTTTAAGGGGACAAAGTGCAATTTTATCTCTACTAATTTAAAATTTTAAAAAATTATAAGGGTCTGAATAGAAAAATTTTCATTTTAAGGGGATCAGGGTCCTTGTCAACCCCATTGATTTCGCCTTTGGGGTTATTTGTCCAAGCTCGAAGATCTGTTCGAAATTTGGGAGGGTTTGAGTAAGAATATTAGACCCAAAAATAGGTTTGGGCAAAAAAATTAGGCCCATTTAAAATATGGGTTGAGCTCGGGCTTCAACGTTCAAGCCTGAGCCGGACCCAATCCAACCCGTTTTAAAGTTTATAATACTTTATATCATGTTATTTTATATATTATGTAATTTAAAACACAATAAGAAAACATATACTAAATATATAATATTATTCTAATGTAAACATTAAAATAATGTTAAGATGACTCTATTAAAAAATTAAAAAAAAAAATTGTTAAATATTAAAACAATATAATATAAATATTTTAAAAAATTAAAAAAATAATATAGGATGGGTCTAAAATGGGCTTAGGTTAGTCTTTTGCAAATATTGACGGGTTTGAGTATAATTTTAAACCCATATTTTGGGTCGAGTCGAGTTTGGACAAGCATAAAGTATATTAATATCATACTTAAATCCGACCCGAACCCAACCCAGCCTATGAGCACCTCTAAATTTAATGCCAAATCAACATTTTCCTCTTGAATTTCAATATTTTTATCTTAAAAAAGATCAAATCCAAATAAAAACTCAAATTACTGATGTAACATTAAACTTTTGAAAATATATAATACCCATTTAATACCATCTTTGCTCTATACACTATATACTCAACATTGAAGGATGAAACATGCAAGTCGACAATGATGTTCTGGTATTAGTGTAATTGCAAGTGAACATGCTCATCTAATTAACTACCAATCTAATGCCATTATTCCACATAACCATCCAATATTACAACCCAAAGGTAGCAGAAAACCCCAATCTATATCTATATATAGCCTAAGATTCCTTACACATAAAACATAAGTGTGAAGGTTTTGTTTAGTGGGGTCTTCTTCTTTATTCTCATCATTAGATTTACAGATCACCAATAATATCCAAAACTTTCAAACTACAGCTTGCTATCTTCGCCTTTTATCACGTGTGAATGTGAGACGGTGATCATCTCGTTAAAAAGTAGGGCAAGCTTAGACCACATGGATGGGATTCAGACCCTGCTTTCAATGGGGCCACCAAACCTAGGCAGTAAGCTGCAACTCTTGGACCCATTCACATTCCAACCCATAGGTAATAAATTTATACTTCAAAATTTATTTTCTTCCATTCAGCTATCATTACCTCAATTTTTATTTTGTTAATTTTTCGAAAATAACAATTAAATTCCAAATTGAATCATGTTAAATATTTTAATGAAAACAATTAAACAATAAAATTTTATTTAAGAAAAAATAAATTTCTTCTCGCTCCATTCAACAGAGATTATGATAGTATTTTACTTTTCAACTAATGCAGTGAGTAATGAACTGATTATTAAACAACAATAAAAAAAACTGTTTTTTCTTCAACAGATTGCTTTGGGAACTTTTAAGATTCCTTGTGACCATTATATCCTTAAAGAAAGCATTATAAAACAACCTACTAAATTATTTATTATATTACTTAAAAGCACTCAATTCCTAGAACAAGGAAATCAAAGGGTCCACACTCAAAATTCCTATAGCAAATGTTCTAATAATAGTCACAAGAAGTAATTAGTTGTAAATCATTGGACTACCTGCTTTACCATAATACCAAACCAAACCCACCCCTTTCATATCTAATATCTAAGCTGGTGGCATACATTGATTTCATTGCAACTTGCACTTGTAAAATAGATCATGCCTCTACTCTATATGGCAGAGGCTTCATACTAACTTCTTTCCTTCATTTTAATGGAGTAAAAGGCTTACCATAAGCTGTAATAAGTGCAAAGCTCTTGAGAACACTTCTACAATTTTTTAAAAAAATATTCTCTTTTTAAGTATTTTAGTTAGTTTCAATGTCATATAAGTTAGAGGTTAATGTTATGATATTGCTGATTAACAAAGTCTGTTACACTTTATTCGGAGTTAGACATGTGGCATTCTCAAAAGCCACTAGGTGGATGTTTGAAGATGGTTCTTCACTTATTGTCTGTCAAGCTGTTCTCAATTGTTTAGTTTTACTGACTAACCACTCATCATGAGATCACTTGTTAATAGAGGGAACATCCCCTTCCATCAAGCTTCTCACTTACTATGATTTGGTCACTCGCTTTTCAGTATGAATATTTCTCCAAATATGAACACTCTTTTTAAAGACCATTAAAATTCATGTGGACATAACAACCTGCACTACTTCAAAGGAATAGCAAAATGTGTAATAATGTGCACGTCCCTTATGTGCTCCATGATAATAATTACCTTATCATATCACCGATACTAGATAAGACGAATTTTGTTGTGGATACCCCAAGACACAAGAAAAAATTGATCTTCTTCCTCTTTAGCAATCTTGAGCGCCTACTCTCTACACAACATTTTCCTTTTCCTCTTGTTACTTTTTAACTCTCAGTCTATTTGTGTACCACCATCACCTCCTCTATGTCTCCAACAAAATTAATATTGCAAAACAAATAATCATTCATCAAGTACTTCGTATTTGTCTTCCACCATCTTACCATCAATCAAAATAAAAGAATATAAGCAAGCATGCCTTTTTCTTATATTTGCATATAATGTTATTTATCCACTGTGGATAGGTATTTCTAAGCATAAGAAAGTTCTATGAAACTGTAAAAATTTATCATCCCTTTTCAAAATTAGGGTTTCTTTGAGACATGGAGTACACTGACTACAATAAAAGCAAAATTCAAAGAATGATGAAAGGGGAACAGCTCTTTTTTCTTTGGTTTTCAATTTTCAAACACAGCTAAAAGAAAAGTAGCTGCTGGTAATTAGGATTGCGTGTACTTTGGAACTGGATGTTGTCTCCTTGATTTTCCTTTCCTTTTTTTTATTTTTGTTTTGAGTTTTGGGTTTTGGGGGTCTTCCAATTTCTGACACGAAAGCAAAGACATTTTTCACTTTTACCACGAAGCAAACATACATAGATTAGAAAATCTGACACCCCATCTCGTGGTGTTGCTTATACTCTCTCTTTCTCTACGTATATGTATATCTCTGTATCTTTCTCTCTCTATTTCATGCGCCTTTCCTTGAGCCATTCCCTTTTGCTCTTTAATCACTTTCTCCCCGCTGTTTGCATTTGTTTTCTTTCACTCTCTTCTACGATTCTTTCTCCTGCAGATCTGCCACCCACTGCAGGGGAAGCTCTCTTTTGCTCTTCATCCCATTATTAATACCTTCCAAGTAGGGTCTTTAATTTATGTTTATGTGGTAAATTTTATTACATCTCTTTTTATTTTCTTGGCTGGTGGTATATTGGCCTCTGCATTTCGTTTTGGACATTGTGATTTTTCCGTTTTTCCAGAAAAAAAAAATTATAATCTCAAGCCTTATTACGTTGTTTTAGGTACACATAGTTCACCATTGTTCTAGTCTGACCTTAAAATTTCTCCTTTAGTTCATTTATGATTCGTTCTTTCATCCTTTTTTTCTTTTATTCCCTTTTTTAGGAAAGGGATGCATTAAATTGGCTATCTTTGTATGGTGGAAATGTTGGTTCATTATTTGGAGAACAAAGATGAGATAGTTTTAGTTTTGTTCACTGTTCTTTTAATCTAAAACTTGTCCGTTGCGCATGCACAGAAATGGGGATCATCTCCAGGAAGATCTTCCCAGCTTGTGAAAGCATGTGTGTGTGCTGTCCTGCTTTGACGTCAAGATCTCGACAACCTGTTAAGCGTTACAAGAAATTATTGTCTGAAATATTCCCCAAGTCTCCTGTGAGTGTCCACTCTTTTCTTTTTCTTCTTTTTGGATTATACATTTTGGTAATGGTGGTCTTGGTGAAACTACAGAGGAAATCTTTGTACATATTTGGGTTTTTGGTGATGGCTATTTAAGTTAGCTTGCTTTTGAGTACTTTAATTTTTAATGTGGGGGTATCAATAAGGAATATTTGATCCTGCAATATGCCAATAATGTCTGATAGAGTTTTTCTATTTGAATCGGCGCTAGGTTGTTGCCGTGACTGTGGCTATTCAGCTGGTTACTCGGACTCACGTGTGAGTGTCGGGTATCCTGTAAGGATATGTTCAATTTTGACATAAGTTTTTCATGTATTTGGAGATTCATATCCTATACTCATATTCAAGCAATGAGCTACATAACTGCCTAGAGTTCTCGGCATTGACTCTAATGCCATTTGAGTACTGTAATTTCACATTAATAGAATAAAACTACACTTCTCTATAGTTAGTTCCTTTATGTTGTTTTATACTTTAAAAGAAAAAAAGTTTTTCTTTGGTTGGATATTGGAAGTAACTAGAGATTAAGCAAAATTGTTAGATTTGGTTAATTAGCAGTTCAGTTGGTGCATTTCTGAAGAGTCATTGTTCATTTTGCATTGCATCCACTTTTGATAAGCTAGGATTGTAAACTTAATGCCTTGCAATGCATTGTAGGGTGCTCCGTCAAATGAAAGGAAAATTACGAAGTTATGTGAGTATGCTGCGAGAAATCCTTTCCGAATTCCAAAGGTAGTAATTACTATCTTTCTTATTTGTTTGCCGGTAATAGGTAATCGGACTCAGATAGTTGTGGATTTCTCTGCTTTTAATAGATTGCCAAGTACCTTGAAGAAAGATGCTACAAAGAGCTGCGCTATAAGCACGTCAAGTTCATCAATATTGTTACAGAGGCTTACAACAAGTTGCTTTGCATGTGCAAGGAACAGATGTAACTTACTGTTTTTTATGTTTTGTTCATTACGTTTCCATGTGTTATGTGGGGGCTTATTAACTATAATGCCTTTTCTTGTATAATAAATCTTTCTTTTTCACCTTGCAGGGCATATTTTGCTGTTAACTTGCTGAATGTTGTTAGCGAACTGCTCGATTACTCTAAGCAAGAAGCTACACAGATCCTTGGATGCCAAACTTTGACAAAGTTTATCTATTGTCAGGTCATCGGTTGCTTTCCTCTGGAAACAAAAAATATAAATATGTTTGCTTCTTCATGAATATGTAAACTTTTGAGATCTGTTTTAATGATTATGCCTTACATCTTGATGGATGTAGAAAACATTCTTAAGGATGCTATAAAGTGTGCAATGTGAATGACATGAGAGACTTTCTCATGCCACTGATGTCAGAATATTAATAACTCTATCAGGCCATAGGTATCTTATTTTTATGAAAAGATTAACTAGTCTCTACTGAGATAGGATACAGATAAAGCATATACTTTCTTGTGTTTGCATAGATGAGAATCTTGAACATTACTACATGTAAAAGTAAAGGATGGCATATAACTATTTCTGCTACTGATGTGAAATCGATGTACTGCTCAAAGTATTCTTTTCAAAGGGATGCGTTTGCTCATAGATGAGATGAAATTTGCTTATGATATGGAGTGATACCATATATTCTAATCTGTTTTTCCTTTTCTAATCAAATATAATTTTTCTTAGATCTTTATTTTTGCACTCATACTTTGATCTACTGTATAAAACAGGCAGATGGAACTTACACGCATAACATTGAAAAATTTGTTCATAAAGTGTGTAAATTGGCACGTGAGGATGGGGAAGAACATCTAAGGCGTTGCTTAAGGGCATCAAGCTTGCAGTGCCTTTCTGCCATGGTAATTTAAAAAGTTTATTTTCTTCTCCATATGAAATTTTTTCAAAGTTAATATCATAAACTTCAAGCTTTTTCCATCATTGTTGAATCACTTGGAGTATGCTTTCTTGTTGACTTTTATTTTATCATATTCTTTTTTATTTCTGGATGGAATGTAGTTTACCTATTAGGTCTGTTTTTTTTTCCTTGGTAGGTCTGGTTCATGGCACAATATTCATATATTTTTTCTGCTCTTGATGAGGTTAGTTGGTTTTTTAGTTATTTTCTTGTAATTCCTTCATCCCCTTCTTTTTCTTCTCTCATTCTGTAGCATTTTATTACTGGTTGCCAGGGGTTAACCGTCTCTCATTCTGTAGCATTTTTATAACTTCTGGTGTATCCGAATTCCAGATTGTACATGCTACTTTAGATAGCTATGAGCTAGATGCATATGCTGAAGATGACGATGAGAGAGGAGAGTCCCATCGTAACTGGGTGGATGAAGTGGTTCGATGTGAGGGTAGAGGTGCAACTGTTGCCTGTGATGCCAGCCCTAGCAACATGATTATCAGGCCTCAACCTGAGAAAAAGGATCCCTCTCTTTTGACAAGGTAGTCTTATTAATGCTGTATTGGAGACCTTTTGTATTATAAAACAAACTATTTTATGAAGCATTCAGATGACAGCATGGTTTCTACTTGTCTAGCCTGTCCCCTCAAAACTATTTCCGTGAATATAGCTATATATTGTTTGGTTACAGGGAAGAGATTGAGACACCTAAAGTTTGGGCTCAAATTTGTATTCAAAGAATGGTTGAGCTGGCAGAGGAGAGTACAACATTGCGCCTAGTAGTGGATCCAATGTTTGTGTACTTTGATTCTAGACAGCATTGGGTTTCTCAACAGGGGTTGGCAATGGTGGTTTTGTCTGATATGTCCTACTGGGAGGCTTCAGGTAGATTTGTTACCGTATTTATCTTATTGAAGCTACCAAATATGATCAGAATTGGAAACTTTTATGATTTTGCTTGCTGACTTTTGATTTCAGGGAACCAACAACTTGTTTTAGCTGCTGTTGTACGTCATCTAGACCACAAAAATGTCGCACATGATCCTCAACTAAAATCCTATATCATACAAGTTGCAGCTGCTTTAGCTAAGCAAATTAGATCTAGAAGGATGCTGGCTGAAATTGGTTTTGTCAGTGACCTTTGCAGGCATTTGAGGAAAAGTTTCCAAGCCACTCTGGAATCAGGAAAGCAGGACACTAACTTAAACATCTTGCTTCAAAATTCCATTGAAGATTGCTTGTTGGAAATAGCAAAAGGGGTAACTTCGAAATTATTTTTTGATATATCCTGGTGTGTTTGAATTTAATAAAAAGCTTTTAGTTTGCTTGACTTTTCATTGGCTTGTTTCTAGATTGATGATGTAAGATCCCTGTTCAATATGATGGCAATATCACTGGAGAAGTTGCCTTCTTCTGGATCTGTTGCTCGTGCAACGGTTGGATCATTGATGGTCCTTGCTCATATGATTTCATTAGCATTAGTCACCTCTCGCTCACAACAGGTAAGGTCCATCTTATGTGCTGTTGGTGCCCCCTTATTGTTGAAGTTCATGTATCCTTTGCCTCCTTGCTGTCCTTCTAGGTTTGCCAATTCTTTACACTCCTGTTATATGTATGGTTGATTGAAAATCTAGACTTTTACGCGTATTAAAATTATTTTAGACAGTGATTTCAATAGTTCTTAGAGCTCATTGAGCCACTTGCTAAACATTCTCGCAGGTGTTTCCGGAAGCACTTCATGTCCAACTGATGAAAGCAATGTTACATTCCAATCTAGAGGTCCGTGTGGGGGCACACCAGATATTTTCAGCTCTTCTTATTCCAAGTTCTTCCCGACCTCGACATGAAGTTGCATCTCTTTGTTCTGGTAAAGTCTACGAACCAAGAAGATGGCGTTCCAACAATGCTTCTGCATTTGCATCCATATCAGTGCTACTTGAAAAGCTTCGAAGAGAAAAGGATGGCATCAAAAGGGAAAAGAATGGTTATAACAATCACGATGATTTGAAAGGAAAGGCCAATATGGAAGATGGCCGGAATCAAGGGCATGTCCATAAAAGTTCCCCTAATATCTACAATATAACCTCTATTATTGACAGAGCAGCCGGGCCAAACATGATTGAGGCAATAGTCATAATCTTCTATCATGATTAGGTTATTTGTATGATTATCTAGTTTGAGCTTTGGTCTTTGATAACATAACTCTTCTTTTCTATTAATTTTCTTACAGGAACCTTATATCATGAAGCTAACAGAGGATCAGATAATGCAGTTGTTGTCTGCCTTCTGGATACAGGCCACACTTCCTGATAATTTGCCTTCAAACATAGAAGCTATATCTCACTCTTTTGTGTTGACACTAATTTCTTTACGCTTGAAGGTAAGCTGAATGCTACATGGTATAAGCCTTGAATAAATTTCAACTTTATTTTCTGAATTTATTTTTTAGTTGTTCCTACGAGTCAATTAAATGGTTACTCGGAAGTTTGGTTTTAAACCATCATTACAGTTGATAGTAAAAAGTAGATCCAAGTGCATCTGTGTATTTGTAGCAGGTCGAGTGACAGATGGTTTCTTTTAATGTAATAAATAATAGGGCAGTTGAGAACTGCTTAGACAATCATGAAATGGTCTTCCTAAGGGCAACTTTTTACCAAGAAGAAGTCACATGATGAATGGATGCTAATTAAGCTAATTCGTGCAAATGGTTTTTTTCTTTGTCTGACTGCTAACAGTCTCTTAAATGGTAATGTCACAGAACGTTAATGATAACCTTGTGGTCCGCTTCTTCCAGCTTCCCTTATCTTTAAAGAATACCTCCTTGGACCTTAGCTATGGTATGGGCTGTTAATACAGGTTTTCACTTTTTCAGTTATGATATTCAATTTTCTAACAGTCTCTTTCTTTATTGTTTTTGTGGCTGTGGTGTCAGGGATGTTGACTCCAGCACTCCAAAGATCAATTCTTATGCTATCAATGAGCATGCTCATGTTTGCGGCTAAGATATATCAAATTCCCAATCTAAATGATCTCATCAAGTCCATAGTTCCATTTGATGTAAGTTGCTTCATCCTCAACTTGTCTCATCATTGGAGCTTTTTGCCATTATGAAATGGGATAAAGTTGGCAGCTTCTGTGATTTCAAACCCATTATATCAGTATACTACAAATCTCTCTTATTTACGTCCATTCTTATTTATTTTCAGGCTGATCCTTATCTAGGCATCAGTGAAGACATTCAAGTCTTTGTGAGGCCTGAGGCAGATGTAAGAGGTTATGGATCTGTTACAGATAGCCAACATGCTTCTTCTTTGCTTTTTGAGTTGCGGGATGAAATATATAAAAACGAGATTGCCATGATGGATGTTTTGGTCCAGAATTTATCTGCCATTACTGAGGTAGGACATGCTATTATCAAGTACCCTCTCTCTGTCTCTTTGAAGCTTTCTAACTCTAATCTTTTGTGCTTGTTAAGCTGGGGATGGATGATCTCAGAAAACAACTTTTTGAACCATTCACTCCTGATGATGCATTCACATTTGGTCCGCAATCTATATTTGATTTGGATCACCATCAAATGATTACCCAATCCAAAGAATCACTTTCCTTTGATGAGGTATGCCACTAAGATTAACATTTATTCTTACTAAATCAACAACTAATAAATCTTTGAAGCTTACTTGTTCATTTTACATTTCTCGTATTTCTAAAAGTTTTGAATGTTGATATACTCAAGTATTAGATTAAACTTGTGAAACACCATTGTATTTTGCGTGCCCCTGTGCGATCAGCCACATTTTCTTTCAGCTAGTGTTTCTTTTTATAATCCTAGTTAGTAATCAGTTTTTCAAATCTACCTGGTCATTGCTTATGTGCCAGGATGTTCAAACAAACTCATTACTGGAGGAAGATGCAAGAAGTGAAGCATCTGTTCTTCACCATTCCCGCTTCAATCCCAAAGTGTCTGCATCCCCTGCCATCTCTCATGTCATTAGCATTGGGCAGCTCATGGAATCGGTAACCTCTTGTACACCTTTTCTACCAATCGAAAACCTCCATTTTTCTGTATTTTCATATACGCACAAAATTTTCACTTGTTTTTAGGCTCTTGAGGTGGCTGGTCAAGTTGCAGCAACATCTGTCTCAACATCTCCTCTCCCGTATGATACCATGGCTAGCCAATGCGAAGCATTTGGGACAGGTACGAGGAAGAAGCTCTCCAAATGGTTGGCCCATGAAAATCATCAAAATGGAGCTGCTGATAAATTGTTACCAACAGTTATGGCTGATAGACACACGATGCTCAGCAAGGTAAATAACGAATCCGTTGAGATTTTTGTGACTACATTCTTTCTCTTTCTTTCTGATGAAGCTGCAAAGACTCAGTAGTATATGTATTGAAAGAACAGATTACTAGAACCTAATTATGATATGTATGTCTCAACTCGATCATGATCTACATTCTTTTCTGATTTGTTTGTTGGTCTTTATGCAGATAAGCAGCGAAGGTGTTTTTAGTGAGGCTGTCTCGCGGGTTGACCCATGTTTGGCTATGAGGTTGCCGCCTGCTAGTCCTTTTGACAACTTCCTTAAAGTAGCAAGGTGTTAAAGAGGGCTCACATTAATATCTTAGGTGTTCAAGTTGTAAGCAAAGTTGTAGGTAGTGAGTTGAAAGTGTGTTGTAGATTGAAATGAACTGATAATTTGAGACTTGAAGGCTTACATGCCCTATCTAATTGATGCAATCGAAACTTAACTAAAAATATAACTAAGACAAGTGTACTTATCAATTAATAGTATAATTACGGTAAGCACAGATATCGTTTTCATGAGAATCAAAAGTACTAGTAATAATTATTTCTCATTATCTAACCGGTCGAATAAAGTGATTGTTGTAAACTAATTTAATTAAATTAATAAAAAGTGCGTAAAAAATTAAAGCAAGAAATAATAAGTGTTTTTATACCAAGAAGCAAATAATATTCAGGAAAGATTTTACTTAGATTTTATCTGTCATTATCATTATGAATTAAGTAATTTATTCAATTAGTATTTTATTCCATAGAAATCTTTAAATTCTGTTAATATCTCTATTCAAGCATGAAAGCAACTGATTTTAGGTTGATTAATTGAAATTTCTTTCTAATTAAAACCTCTATTGTCGCATTAATTCGATCTATGGATTCCCTTATTAGATTTGACTTTAATCCGGTAGATTTATGTCGTCCTATTTCTAGGATTGCATGCAACTCCACTCAATTATGCTAGATCTACTCTTAAATAGGGTCTATTCTTCCTCTGATTTAAGCACATCAAACAAGAATTAATATATCAAGAATACTAAATCAAGAATTAAGCACACATAATTGAGAGCAAAATCTAAGTATTTATTGCGTAAAATCAGAAATCAAATGACAGAATTCATCCTAGGGTTCATCTCCCCTAGGTATTTAGGAATTTAGTTCATGCTAATAAATGGAAACATCTCGAAAATAATAAAACCACAATATGAAGAAAAACTCATAAATAAAATCAAAAGAATTTAGAAAGAGGTCTTCAATCTTTGTGAAGATATACTTCAAAGACAGCTTCTATGGTGTTCCTTCAATTGTTTCCTTCAATAATCTCTGAAGGCTAGGATTTGGGAAATGAAGAATTTTGTAGAAAATTGGAAGTGCCTTCTCATATCACTCTATCTCCTATTTATAATACTTGAAAAAACTCTAGTTCGATCCAAATTAAATTCTAAAAAGATAATTGGAATTAAATCTAAATAATAATTCCCTAATTGGATCCAAATTAAACTCTAAATTATAAAGCCTAAAAGATAAATATAAACAATATAATAATAATAATCCTAAATATTAATCCTAAAAAATAAAATTTAAATTTAAATAAAGTTTTATGTTTAATAAATCTCTTCCTAACTCTTCCTCTTTCACACTTTTGCCCCAAATTTTCCTTTTTATCTCGATTTAGTCCATGGCCATATGTCCAGCTTGTGTGGATCTTAAAATCTGCTCTTTTTGTTCGATTTTCGCTTGTTTTTGGCTTCTTTCGCTCCGAAATGCTTTTCTAAGTATAGAAACATGAATTTAAATGATTATAAACGTAAAATTCATTATTTTAAATAGATTAATCATCCAAAAACGCATTAAGAATGATGTTAAAACATGTTACTTTTGGCACTTATCACTAATCCTTGTAAGAAACTTGTTCAAATTAATTTTCTTTTTGTTTAAATGAATGATCCTGATTAAATGTTATTGCTTTTCCAAATGCATTTGGATTATTGAGTAAATTGTTTGGTTTGTTTTTCTTTTCCTTTTTGCCGAAAAGTTCATTCATGAGATCAATACAAAAGGAGATCATGGAATTTCAAGGAGGACAAGAATAAACAGAAAATTAGGAAGGATGAATCAAACAACAAAATAGAAAAACAAAGTAAAAATACATGAGCTCAAGATCATGTAGGTTGCTTGCAATTGGTAGTCGAAGCTGCCTATCATTAAGTAAAGAACATTCAACCATTCTAGCTTGATGCCAAACCTTGTACGGTCACTAGTAAGTTCTTTCTGGTGCATTGACATAAGAATTGTTTTTCTTCCCCCTAAGATCAACTGAAAGTGACATTAACATCAATAAGCTCAAACAAAATGGAAAACATCAAACATTTTCAGAGGCTCGGACATCTCGGATTGCATTAAGGTGACTCAAGTTTGGAACCCATTGCAATGCACACATTTATTTTCATAGGAAAAATGTCCCATATGTGTATATTAGCCCATGGCATGACATTTTACTTTTTAGGCCAACATGAATATTAGGCCTTATTTTTTTTTTATGAAGGTAACAACAATAATAAGAGAATTTCACTTGTTTCTTATTTGTTAAAGAGGGTTTTCTTTTTGAGAGTTTGAAGAATCAACCCAGAATTCCATCAATTTAGGTGAGTATTAGCTTAGTTTTTATAAAAATTTTATGTTTTGGGTTATTTTTTTTCATAAAACCAATGTATTGGGTAGAACATTTTTTATAACTATTAATACTTTCCGGAGACATTATTGGCACCAAATGAAGTCTCTTCAAGACATTCAAATGGCATGTATGGTAACAAATTTTCTAGTTATTCATGGACCTTTTTTAACATATTTGAGCAACCAAGTTTAAGACTCTGTAAATCCATATTGTGGTGTTCATTTTTGTCGAGCTTTTGATGAATTTTGTATTATGAAATATATTCTTTCTTTTGGTATGAGCCCCTAGTCTAGATGAGTTATTTGTTAGGAGAACCAAGCCGCCTAAAGCTACAAACCCTTGGAATGGATAAATACAAATCTTACGTACAATCAAAAAGCATAAAAATTCAAGTTTTAAATATGTCACACAATGACTTGAATACATGTAGATTAATGTAGGTGAAAATTGAGCTCAAATGATCCTAATACTAAGTTTAGGGTGGGGGGGGTCAAATTTGATCAAATGGGAAGTCGAGATTCAATACGTGGGCCAAAGTATCAATATAGGGCATGATGTCTCGAGATTGGTAACTTAAACAACCAAATATTAAGAATAAAATGATATAATACATTAAAAAAAATACCACAGAAAGGTTATGTCGAATCATGATTTCTTGTAATTTGGGTAGCAATGATTCATTGCTAGATGCCACTCATTGCTTGTAATATTAGAAACGTTCTAATATTATTATTAACGTTACAAGAGCTTATAAGGTCACACCCTATAGTTGAAGCGAACAAAATTCAAATACATTTGGTATTGTATTTAGCTATCACATGAATTGAATTAATTTAATTTAATAGTTAAATATTAAACACGTTATATGTATAAGCTTGTTGTACACATATAGTGAACATAGATAAAATTAATATATGAATTTGATTCATACAAAATATTAATTGAATATAATTTACTGAAATTATTAATATAAACAATTATAATAATAATTTCGATCAAAATATAAAAGGAAATAGAAATTGATATTCTTTTGGAAAAAATATAATTTATTCTGACTTTCCATTTATTTCTCTAAAAATAAAGGAGTAATCTTTTTTTTTTCTTAATATATGGTATCAAAGAAAAAATAAAAGGAATATGAATCCTTGATGTGTTAGGGTTACCAAAAACACAAACACACAACTTAAAAGGTCTAGCAACTGTTCCTAAAATTCTCTTTAAAAAGTTCAAGAGAATTTGCTGTTCATTCTTTGATTGGGTGGATTATGTAGAGGCTGAGACGTTATTGTTATGGTTTGGAGTTGACATCTCCTAAAGGGAATCTATCAACAACCTTACATGTCGTTTCAGTTTTGAAAGGTATATTTTTGAGCCTTCTTTCAACCCGATTCGTTCCTTGTATATGGATCCATGGTCGATGATCGCCGAAATAATTTTTCCACTACACCATGGGCGTACTGATGATCCAACACGAACAAATTGAAACAAAACATAGAACTAAAAATTTTTTTCTCTCCTTTTGGGTGAAAACGGAAATTCTCTCTTTTTAATAGAAACCAGTATAATTTTTATTTCGAAACAATCTATGTAATATTTGAGAATAAATTATTTTCATTTTTTGGCAGAATAACAATATCTTAAAAGTTGTGTTAATAGCTCTATCGATGCCGTCTATTTATAGGAAGAAAATATAAAGTCATTTGAGTTGTAGTGGTTTATTTAAAATAGAAAAACAACATCCTACTTAGAATAGTACTAGGGTGGACGACACACCTTATTATTCCTACTAGGGTTGCCTCTCCCTTCATGTCCATAAGGGGTTTTTGGGCCTCTCTTACATCGGGTACAATTACGAGTACTTCTTAGGTCTTTTTGACCCAATACTCTATAATGTGATCAAACCCGATTCAGTTTTTATATTTCCAAAAATAAAATTTAATATTTACATATAAAACAATTTTCTCATCCCCATTTTACCCCTAGCAAAATTTTTATGATTTTACCCTTGGTAATTTTTTGACGATTTTGCCCCTGGAACAAATTCGAGAAAATATGTTTAATATTTCACAACTCAACATGTTCATTATGGCCGAATGATTTATTTTCATTTTCGAGATTCAAAATAGTCCAAAAGTGTAAACTCATTCTTCCAATCATTTTCTAAGTAATCCATATAAAAGCGCAAATTGATTATTTCCATTTCCATTTTTGGAAACCTACATTAATTTCCAAATAATTCCATTTTTCCATTTCAGAGAAAACCATAATTATTCTTGAATGGTTCCTATTTTTTTCCTATTCATTCCGTTCATTTCTATTCAAACATGCAATTCATTTCTAGTTTCAACGAGCTAGTAGAGGGACCGATTGAACATATGTAGTTGAGACTTAAATGATTTATAATTAAGTTCTAGCTTTTCACCTATTAATTATAAATTCATTTAGCCACGAAGTCATTCCACGATTATATCGTGATTGAGCTCTCCCCAAAGACATACCATTACGAAAGCAACTACTCAATGCTTGTCCAATAACCTTTTTATAAGTGTGTTACCCTCATAGGATATCATTCACCTATTTGAGATAATATTCTTTCTCCCAATATGATCCTATTTTATCTCATGGCAATCATTACATCTTCCTTCATGAAAAGTCAATTACAATCAAATAGTGATCAAGTTATCCATCACAAAGACGGACGACCCATGACCACGTTTACTTTTCATCAATCATTTAATACCAATGAAAGGATATAATTTACCCATGTTTTGAGGGTATGAATTCTACTGTTGTAAATAACGCTACATACTATAGAAGTCGTACACCCAACGCACCAGCTTTCGGTTCCTATCTATTTGGACTCTGGCTTTTACTTAAATCAAAATGTATGGTCACACATACATAGTCTACCATCCACTCAGGATTTAGGTATGCCATACTATGAATGTCACAAGTGAATAAATCCATAAATGGATTCAAGATCTATTTTCTTGGGTCTTGTTCGGTGTACTGTTAGTCTAATCAGTCACATGTCTCTATCTTTTGGGAGTCCTCCGCTCCGATGCCTAAGACAAGGCATCTCCCCAATTGGACTTGATAATTTTTATAGATTTGGGGTAATTGAAGCTTGATTTAGCTAGCCAAAGTACCAATTTGCGAAACAGTTAGATTTTTAGAAAGTTTTCATTGTTGATTATTTAAGGAATTAGGCTTGAAATTGATAGACTTTAAGCCTAGATTATGAAAAGGACTAGATTGTAAAGTTAATTTACTTGTTTGTTAACTTTGTTACATTAGTGACCAAATTGAATAAATGTAAAACTTTTCATGAAATTATGCTAGAAATAGAAACTATGGTCCCTAATGAGGATTTATGAAACAAGCTTTTAATTCAAAACTAGAAATTGAAAGTTATGCCTATTCTTAGTTCAGGGACTAAATTGAATAAAATGTAAAATATGAGAGAAATAAAAAAATAGATTTATATAAGATCATGCATATCATGGCATAGTATGAAAATGTTTGCTATTTATTGGTTGTATAAAATAATTGTATAGATCAATATTTAGATCAAAGTGAAGCTCTTAGGGGAAAAGTTAAAATTGCATATTAGTCCCTAAAGAATCCACTCATTTTGGTGTTTTGAATAGGTAAGTTCAAATGGAACTTACTAACTCATCTTGTGTGGTATGTATGCTTGTATTTAATTTGATGTAATGTATGTGTATGTTTGAGTATAAGTTTATATAAAAGTAGTTTGGAACATATAGTCAGAACGGATTGAATTAAAACATATGGATAACTACAGGGTACAAATGTATGAAAATGATTGATTACAAGGATAATACTGAAATATATGTAATTGATTGTCACACCTCAAAATTGAGCCTAGAAGTTTTGAGGGTAAAATGAGAATTTTAGCCCATATGTGCTCGAAATTTCATAAGGTTGGCCATTGAGAATGTTTTCAATAATAACTAGTAGGAAATTAAGTCAATTTTTGGAAATGAGTTTTAAAGACCTTTAATTTTGAAATTGGGACTGATTTGTAAAATAATCAAAACATAGAGTTTTCATAAAGGAATTCAACCAAAAATCAAAATTAGACTTATTTTCTTTCCCCACCCACGGTATTTCACGTATAAACAACTCCAAAACTTGTGTTTGTCATCTCGTGTTCTATCATGCTATTCTATTCAATTTTGAACTCTAAATCCTAATCCCTTTTGATTTCTATAATCTTTTAAACCGTAAATCTCCATTAAAACTAAGAAAAACATCAAAAAAACCTCCATAACTTCATCACCTTCCTCACGTGTGAGTTTTTATAGATTTGTGTCAAAGCTCGTTTTCTTTCATCTAAAGTAACCATTCGTCTTTCTATTAGTTTTAAATTATATCTAGTCTATTAAACGAAATTTTTAGTCATTAAATCGCATGTTTTAAATAAAAGCCAGAAATTGGATCATCAATGGTGGATTTTGGGATTATGGATTAAAACTTAGTTTTAAAGTATTTATTGAGTTACTTTGAAGTTTCATTAAAGATTTCTTGAGTTTTAATGAATTTTCGTTGTAATAGCCATTGTACATTGAAAAATTTTGATACCTTAAAACATGTAGTTTTATGACATTTAAGAGTTGATAATTAATCGTAAATGAATATGTAGATGAATGAAATTCGTTTCGTGCAAAAAGATTAAGTGTAGATCAAGATATTAGGATTTTAAGTTTTATATGTCGAAGGTTTCAATTAAAAGGGAATGTAGCTTAGGCTATTGTTTTTTACTGTTTAAGGTAACTTATTGATTGATTGTTGGTTGTGTATTTGTGTGGTTCGTCTTGTTGAAGCGTCAGAGTCAATAAGACCTTCAACGAGTAAAGACAAAGGCATAGAAAAGCTAGTCCGCGCTTTTAGCTTTTCGATGAAAGCATATATTTTGGTGAGTGTTTGGAATCGCTACTTGTAGCCACGATTCAGTGCATTGTTTGGGAATTTGGTAGTAGCCTAAACCCTTACTTTAAATTTCGAGTGTAAGCTTTCTCGTACTCAAATCTAACTTGTGAAATATATGCTTATGTTATTGTGTAAATATGGCTTGAAATGAGATGCTATTATATGTGTTATATGCTTATGATTTCTGTTATGAAAGAGAATATGAAAACATGTTATAAATGCCAAGTGAAAGTTAAAATATTATGCTAATGATGTAAATATTCAGTGATAAAGAGCAGAGTTCAGTGTGTAATATGTGTGTTTAATAACAGATATTTTGGCCTTGTGTTTTAGAGACCGTTGGATATAGTTGGCATGTTATAGGATTATGAGTACTCACCTTTATGTATAGTGATTTTTGGGCGTTGAGACCTTGGAACATGTTTGGAGGGATAAGGGAATGTGAGCTAAGCTCCATTCAACGGGACATGTGAGGGGAAATAATGAGAGTTTTAGCTTTGTGCTTCACTTTTGGGACATGTTTGACTTTATGAGTCTATGTGGTGTGTTGGAGATCCGTGTATTTGATGTGTGATGATAGAGCTCACTTTAATGTTTCATAGCTCAAGTGTTAAATTATCTTTTAAATGTATGTGTTGTGATATATGCCTATACCTACAAGTATATGTGATTACTATGTAAATGAACTATTAAATAATGCATGAGTAAGTATGACATGAAACTGAAATTAAAATTGAGATTGTTATGATTATGCTATATGATTGTTGGTTAATGCTTGATGAACTGTTTGCATGGTAGATGTTCTAGGCATTCACGAAGCTTGTTGAGCTCACTCCTCCTTTTTAATACCATTACAGATCAATAGCGTTTCGGTGTGGGCAGTGTGGTTTTGTGGGGTGATCCAAGCAAGTCTTTTCTTTTAGTAGGTGTTTGATTATTGATTATGTTTTGGGGAATAAGGCAATGTGGTAGATTATATGCTATGATTTTTAAGTTGTGTGCATGTTTATTTTCCTTAGAACTTATGGACTTAAAATATGTTTTATTGGTTTCTTGCTTTGTCATGATTATGAGGTTATGAACTCTTAATTTGGTCTTTTTAGTGCCCATTTGATTAAATAAATGTTGCATGATGTTTGTATTTAAGTTAGTTTTGATTTTATGCTTGAAACTACTGTATTTTCTGGTCTACAATAGAGGTATTGATATTCATGTTTTAAAAATGATATCTCTGGAAATTTTGAAGTGCAAGAAGTTAGTTTTCTAGTTGGTCTCGATATTTTATCACGAGTATAAATACTCAGGGTGAAATTATCGATACTTGTTCAGTGGTGTCGATATTTTTCAATAATTAGGTTTTATAACGAGAAACAGTAAACTAGTTTGATATCGATTTTTCAAGCGGTATCAATACCACTTGAGGGAAATATCGATACCATCTCTTTAGTATTAATACCTACGTGACAGTTTTGTAAAAATTACTAAATGAACCTAAAGCATGATTATTTGATGATATAAGCATGATTGAAGTATTATTAACATGTTCTATTGATAATTATTATATGAATGTCATAAAACTTGTATGAATGCCTTGAAAAATAAATTGTTCACATGAATTTTGTTAATTGTATTGATGAATATGATGTGAGACGGTGGTATAGCGTCCTGTTACTCGAGCTCGACAATCGGACTGAGTATAGGATGTTACATTGATGCCCATATGAACTTAGTAAAAGCTTGGATACAATTGGCATGCCAATGGGGGTCATATGTGCACTTTGTCAGAGATTATTATAGATTTTAATGAGATTTAGCATTTGTTGCAGATTCTTTGGTAATATAATGAGATTTAGCATTATTGCAAATTATAGGGTAATATAACGAGATCCAACCTTTTTCATGGATTCTCAAGTAAAATATGACATAGGTTTAGCCTGAATAGGTAACTTGATGTAATTTTAGTTGGGACGAGCAATTTTGTTCACCCATGTATCCAAGTCTGTTTTACTAGAGTTCCATCTGGTGATATTTATTTTAATTGAAGTGAGAAAGCTTGAAAATATATTGAATATGGAATGGTATTTGCTTATAACTTGATATGTGACATGTAAATTACTTTGGTATTAAGTGATGTTGTTTATGATATGTAAGTCTGTTTAACCTATTTGAATGTTAATGTTGGTATGTGACTAGCTATGGCATTATGTGCCAAGGAAAGCCAAATTGTATTCAAAAATGAATGTTGGTTTTCATACTTTTAAGTGATCAAGGTCAGCATAGTAATTCCATTTGAACTTACTAAGCATTTGTATGCTTACTCAAGTTGTTTCTCTTCTTGTAAATCATCACCTTACGGAACTTGCCGAACCGGATCAACGTAAAGCACACTTATCAGAAGACAATATAATTATATTCATTTGAGTCCAAAATTTGTGGCATGTATATAAGGGCACCTTAGTGTGCAAATGGTCATTTTAGATGCTTAGCTATATGACAATTGTGAGCATGGTTGATCTTGTGTAATAAGATTCCTTTGTGTCTTGGTTGATGCATGATATTGATCATGTCTAATGCTAGTACGAGTGATGATAATAATATTGTATGTTTGGTATGTTAAATGTTGCAAAATGACGTAATTAGGGTAGCTAAGTTGATGCATGGATGGAAATGGTATGATGGAATGTCAAGCTTGAAATATAATTAGTATATGGTTGTTTTGGTTCATACCAAAGTCATATAGCTTTCATAGGCTCACGTGAGACTCAAAAATGATTATGTAGAATAGTATGAATGTGAATTAAACTTAGTTACTTGTGTGAATGATCAAATGGTGTATAACTGATTATAATTGCTACGAAAACGAATATAATATCTTATAACTCGAATTCGACGATCGGATTGAATAAAAAGTGTTACATGTAATATTTCATAATTTGGACTCGAGGATCGGATTGTAGCTACATATCTTTCTTGAAACTTTGAGGACAAGGTTTTTTTAAGAGGTGGGGGTAATGTGACTAACCAAAAAACCATTGAGTGATGTGGAAAATCTTGTTGAGGAAGAGCCACCTGGAGGAATGACTGAGCCAACAGAAGAGCCACGCGTCAGAAGACGAATTCAATGGTTCTTAAGGACTATGTGTTGTATTAGTTGGTTTATTGTTAGAATGGGCAACACTCTTGAGTATAAATAAAAATAGATGACCTAGGGAAAGTTTTTATGTCAGTATTGTAATCATCTTGTGGCTGCGGCTATTTCCTTCCAGGTTCAGTAGACTTATACTAGAGCCTTTCTTTCCGTTCAGTAGACTTATACTAGAGCCTTTCTTTCCTTTCTTCTTTTCTTCTCCTTCTTCTCTGTTCTGCAATTCTGTTTGGGACTCTATTTCTGCTATTGAAGTTTGGTTGCTGAAAATTTTCTATTCTATTGGATGAACTTGTGCTATATTATTGTCTTGGTGATTCCTATTGCATATCATACCATACTCACAATTTGATATTCTTACTGCTAGTCTAACATGTGGTTAGCTTCTTTTCAACTTCACTTTTTATCTTTTAGTCATTTACCATTTGATTGATATTAGTGCTACTTATCTTCGTGAAATGAAATTTGTTTGGAACTTGAAAAGGAAATTGTCTACTTTGATGAGTTGTGCAAAACCACCAGGCATTTCGCTGCAGTGCACTTCATTTCCCATAATATTTTTGTAGGGGCTAACATCTCAGTAAGACAACCAATTTCGTAAAGGAACGTGGCAGAATGACATGTCTCTCAGCACAGAGAATTAGATAGATTTCCTTTACCTCACGCAATAGAATTAAAGCACGGCCTCTTAACTACGTAATTAGTTAAATGCTAGTCCAAGTTGAACATGTTTAAAAAAATAGAAGAAATAAATTAGGGTTTTCTGTTGGTTGGTCAGATGAAATGAGATGGGGTTCAATAAATGAGTGAATGAATGGTAGAACAGTGATCACTGTTGCAGAGCGTGGAAGCACGTGTGGTGAGTTTTTGAGCCCCCTCCTCCCCCTTGTTTTTAGCTCTTATCAATGCTACCACATCTCTGCAATGTGTAAAAAATTTAATCCGCACCCAACATTCTCTCTCTCTCTCTCTCTCTCTCTCTCTCGCAGGCCTTATTGGAAAAGAAAAAGCAAAGGTCTGGTCCTTGTCATTACTTCAACTTCAGCTAAGATGAGAAAACCACTTTTTCTGACCTCTCAGATGTTTTTGCTTCCTCCCTAGCTTTCTTTGCCCTCCTCCTCCATCTCCCTCCCTTTTCTTTCTCTAATGGCTGCTACTATTTCTTGAACTACTAGTTCCTTGCTGTACAATGACTCAAAACGTTGCATTTCTAGGGTTTCTCTAAGCTCATTATTTGATATATCCTAGGGCAGGTTACAGATTCTTACTCAAAACCCAAGTTGCCTTCAAAGGAGTTAATTAATAGATTACTATTTTGTTAAATTTTGTTTGGTGAGCATGGAGGATTTGTATAGGCTTGATGACCCTATAATCTCGTGTTCAAATGGTATTGCAAGGGTGAATAACTTTGCTGCACCAAACTTTACTGCAACTGATCTTCTCAGTCCAGTTGATCATTTACTTCAATTTGATGATCAAGAAGTTGATACAGATGCCACTGGATCCCATATGTCTGGTCTGATCAAGTCCCAGATCTCGAATCACCCTCGTTATCCAAACCTAGTATCTGCTCACATCGAATGCCAAAAGGTGGTTATTTGTGTTTTTGACCCTTTTTTTCTGGTTTTTTAAGATTAATTAGAACAATAAATGTTTTTTTTAAAAAAAATATAGGTTGGAGCACCGCCTAAGCTGGCCTCTCTTCTTGAAGAAATTGGCCGTCAGAACCGGTCTGTAAATGCTTGCAGTGAGATAGGAGCTGATCCTGAACTGGACGAGTTCATGGTACTTGAAACTATTTTTATGTTTTGTTTGGTTCTCGAGAAAATGCAAGGAAAGAGAGAGAAGAATACTTGTTGTTTGCATGGAATAAATAGTTGGATGACCCTTTTCTTTTTCTTTTTTGGGTTTTCATTTGTTGTTTAATTGGTTGAAGGAATCATATTGTGAGGTTCTCCATAGATACAAAGAAGAGCTATCAAAGCCATTCAATGAAGCGACAACGTTCTTAAGCAACATCAAATCACAGCTAAGTGATCTCTGTAAAGGAGCACTGACAAACAACTTGGATTATCCCTTTGGTAAAGTTTTTTTAACAGTGCATTTTCTCATCCGAAATTATATATACATATTTGCTATTATACTAATTCTATAACTGATAAATGGGTAGTGTGCTTTTGCATTAAAAAAGAGAATCAATGTATATATAGTAATCTCTAAAGAGCTCAATCTCCTTTCTACTGTGCATGTCAAAGATATTATTTTCCCTCATGAACTATCATTGAGTTGAAAATCCGAGTTGGATTACGAAATTGAAGATTATTTAAAACATTATTAAATATATTTTATCATCTTGTTGTAAATTAAAATCTAAAAAAATGTTTTACTAAATTACTATTGTTTTAGAATTTTTTTTAACAAATTTAATTCCTTCAATTTGATTTTAATGCTTCGCATTCTATTTTTTATTATAGAAATCTAAATATTACATTTAAAATAATATTATAATAATTAATAGGTGAGTATTTGGTATACAAATAATTTTTAAAATTTGATGTCTTTGAACTCCGTGCATTTGTTTGATAATCCAAGTTTTTATTGTTTATTGTGTAGTTTAAATTTGAATCGCGTTAATTGCATTGTTGTTAGAGATTTATCCTTATTTTGTAACACTTCAAACTTCATTGTACCAAATATTACTACACAAATTTTCGTAATTTTAAATCATTGTTTAAATTTGATTAATATACTATTATATTAACTATAATAAGGGAAAGTTTTTATCTTTTTTTATTAACGTTTTAACTTGAAATATTATGTTATAATAATTTTAAAAATATATAAACAATTTATTTATTTAATATATTAAAATTTTATAAAATAAAAGGATATGTTGACCAAAATTATCCGAGTATTAAAATTGTTATAAAATAAATATTGCCTTGGAATCTTGCACTACTTCTTACTTTTGAAACTGTAAGATAACTTGAGCCAACCAAACTTCCTCTTGTCCACTCACCTATTTTGCTGACCATGCTTAGGTTGTTCTTTCTTTTTTCTTTTTCCAACTCAGAATTTAACTAAGACTACATGGGAAATACAAAGAGTTGAAGACCATCCAAGAAAGTAAAAATCTAAGAGCAAGAAAACTCTAAGATCATGTCCAATGTAAACATAAAACACCTCAAAACCAAAAGTACCAAAAAAGCGTAAGAACCCCATAACATATATAACATATGTAACATACCCCTACTCGGCATTCCATTGATCCAGCAAGAACCAAAAAGATGACTGGGATATCCATCTTACGTGCATTTCGTTTCAGATGAAGGTGGTGGGAGTTCTGTGGAAGAGTTAAGTGGTGGGGAGGTAGAAGGTTTTGAAAATCAAGATGAGTGTGGAAGGCAGGACATTAAAGGAATGCTGATGCGCAAATACAGTGGCTATCTCAGCAGTTTGAGGAAAGAATTCTTGAAGAAAAGGAAAAAGGGTAAGCTACCAAAAGATGCAAGGGTCACACTGCTTGATTGGTGGAACAATCATTATAGATGGCCTTATCCAACGGTATTTACACTACAACTTATTTCCTGCTTGACATTGCTCTCTCTTCTCTTCTCTTCTACTTCCTTTCTTTCTTTCTTGCCTATGCAGCATTTGATGAATTTCAATGGAATTTCGTTAAAGGAGAGAAAAAATTTGTAGCTAATTCAATTCAAACGGAAAACTTTTCATTTCTAAATGCTTATTTGCTCTCTTTGGGGTTACTTTTCACTGAAAAGAATCAGTAAAAAGACCACTGCATTGTCTTTGAACCCTAATCCAGTTGTTCATTAAAATCATATCCACCAAAGTACACTTCTTTTAGTAGATTTTCAACCCAACTAAGTCCTAAAACAATGACAGTTAACAAGAATGTCTTGGAAGATTTGTCTTCAACTATTATGTTACAAAAAAGAAAAAAAAAGTAAGAGCCATTGAAGGAGTGTCGGAACTCATTTATTAATTTTTTTGCATTATGGTTGAGGGGCGTTCTTTTTCTTGTATTTGGGATGTAGGAAGAACTACGGAGCCTTTTGTGTAAGGAGTCATATTGCATTTTACTTTTTTATTAAAAAATGGGTAAATTAGTTCTTATACATTACATCAAGAGCATACTGATATTTCTATTAAAAACTGGTCCTTGAACGTTAGCACGAGTTAGCACGAGGGACACGTGGCATTCCACATATAACTATTTGGTTATTTCATCAGTCATGTCAGTTTTTAACAATAGGAATGAATAGTTTTTTAATAGAAATGATCAATTTGCTCTTTGACCTAAAATATCGGGTTAATTTATCTACTTTTTTTAGTGAGATGGGTAAAGTGCAATTAGATGCTTTTACCGAAGATATTGGCAATCATTGTTTGGTAGATAAATTAACATCATGAGCATTATGTTTTTCTTTTGGCCTTTAAAATGTAATCATCTTTGAAAAGCAATATTGAGCAGGTATGGAGTTGGAATTTTTTTTCCTTTTCTATTTCTAGACTACACTTTATTGAAGGTTTGATATGCTTCTCTAGGGGTTAATGGTTAGAAAGGTTTGTGCTGATTGCAGGAGGAGGATAAATTGAAGTTATCAGAGATAACAGGACTAGATCAGAAGCAAATCAACAACTGGTTTATCAACCAGAGGAAGCGGCACTGGAAACCATCCGAGGATATGAAATTCGCTCTCATGGAAGGCGTTGCTGGAGATCCTATGCACTTCGGTCATGGAGTTGGTTCCGGGAGTGATAATATTTGATAAAAGACGACTGCATTTTTAAAGCATCCTTTTATGCTTTGGTCTGCAATAACCGACACATGTAATTGTTGTTATTCTTCACCTGTTAAATATATATTCTTTGAAGTTATTATATAATATTCTAATCAACTACTCCAAGGGCACTTTATCAGGTGCCTAACAAAAAGGGTTATTAAGCATTTGATACCCTATCAATGCATGGAATGGATGGTGCCGTGCGGTTAAGTGAAACCTTCAAATGTCACAAATATGTTTCCAGTTTCACTTGTTTTAATAAATTTGGGTTTTGGACCTGACACTTGCCTGACCACTACCGCCGTTCACGTTATTCCCAGAACCTCAATGGAAGAGTCATTTTGAGAGTTGGAATTTAGTGTCTCGAAACATTAAGGATAAGCTTTTTCTTTAATAACCTTTGAAGTTGTGTAGTCCTGTAAGTAGTAATACACGTGTAAGCCAGTGTTAGAATCAGTAAAGTCGTATCTACAACTTGCACTTTTCTGATATACAGGTATAGCATTAACATTTTGGCTCGATTTGAATAGTTTTCACTTCAGACTTTGTTGATGAAAAATGGGATGGGTGGGTTAAAGCATGCATACATGGAAGGGAGACCAGGTGTTTCAATAGCTCTTGGATATTTTACAACCATTTTAGCTCATAAAAACAAGTAGGATAAGCTATACTATTTGTAATTCATCTTTTAGCGTGTTTTTATTTTAGTTATTTTGGTTTAAAATTTTTTATTTTGATCAACTTGTTAAAGATTAGATGAAAATGGAAGACTATTTTTTTCTTTTTAATCTTGATTTTCCACATAAGCATATTAGTATTAAATCTACCTCATATCCTACTCAATTAACCATCTTAAAGTCTTTATAAAATGTTAAGAAATCCGTAAAATATATGAAAATTTCATTGTTTTTGTTTGGTTCAAAGCTGCATAGAAGGCAGAATTTATAGAAAGTGAGAGAAGGAAGTGTTGGATATTATAATTTGTAACATTCTAAAATATACTTGTTCATTATTTACATGTACTTGTATTTAATGAATGTATTTAGAGTAGATGTATTTAGTAGTCATGCATGTACTTAACTAGGATACATGAATGTGTTGAAACCAATAACCACTTACAATTACTATATAAATAATTGTATGTGATTAAGTATGGTAAGAGAGAGTGAAAGAAGACAAAGTTTAATACAAAGTGAGTTCATTCTTTCCTAAAGGCTATTTCTCTTCCACCTCCTTTCAACAAGGTAGTATTCAAAGCTTGATTAGATATTAAGAGAAGATGGCCAACAATGGAATGTTTTCATTTCAATCCTCATCATACAAAAAACAACTATAAAAATTGGTTCCTTCGTATGAAGGCTCTACTTTGCTCACAAGATGTTTAGGAGATCACACAAGATGATTATGATTTTCCTTAATACGAGGTATCTTTGTCACAACTAGATAGGGATGTCTTGGCGAGGACAAGGAAGAAGGATCAACAAGTCCTCACCCTCATCCGTCAATGTTTGGATGAATCGATGTTTGTGAAAGTGGCTAATGCTAACATCGTAAAAGAAGCGTGGGAGATTTTGCAAATCTCACTCTAATGAGTTGACAAAGTGAAGAAGGTTCAACTCCAAGTATTATAAGGTGAGTTTGAACCTTTGTGGATGAAGAAATCCGATTCAATTTTGAACTATTATTCAAGGGTGTTGATTATTGTTAATCAAATGAAGAGATATGGAGATACCTTAGAAAATGTTAGTGTTATTGAAAAGATCATTCGTTTTTTTGTTCCAAAGTTTGATTACGTGGTTTGTGTAATTGAGTCAAAAGATTTAGACTTCATGACTATTGAACAAGTAATGGGTGAGTTACAAAAATAAAAAAACAAATTCAAGATGAGACAAAATGAGTCCTTAGAACAAGCTCTCAAGGCCAAGGTATCTCTAAAAGATAGTCGAGGAGAAAAGAACCAAAGAGGTTGTGGTTGTGGACCCGGATAAGGACGAGGTTATGGCCAAGGAGAACATGAAATAGGTGATCGTGAAAATAGCAACAACAATAACGAGAGCCCATCAACTAGAAATCGTGGAAGAGCGAGGGAAAGAGGAAGAGGTAATTATTGAAGATAAAATGAATAGGAGGTATGAAAAGTCTAGTGTTGAATGTTACAATTGTCATAAATTTGACCATTTTTCTTCGGAATGCCAAAGTGATTCTAACGAAAATAAAGAGAAGGTCAATCTCATTAAAGATCAGCAAGATTTGGAAAAACCAAATTTATTGCTAGCAATAATGCAAGCATATGGTATTTTGACAATAGACAAAGCAATCACATGTGCGGCTGTAAAGAGGCCTTTATGAAGCTTGAGGAGAAGGTTAGAGACAATGTTTCATTTGGAGACTCTTCTAAATCCAAGGGATAACTACCATTCTAATTTCTCTAAAGGATAGTGGTCATAGTCTTATTATCGATGTTTACTATGTTCCCAAGTTAAAAAGCAATATTTTGAGTTTGTGACAACTCCTTGAAAGGGGTTATGAAATTTGGATGAAAGATTATTTCATTTGGCTAAGAGATTAGTATGCCAACTTGGTTGCTAAAGTATCAATGTCGAAGAATAGAATGTTTATGTTGAATCTCAAGACAATTGAAGCAAAGTTCTTAAAGGCTAGTGTGAAGAATGAAGCATAGTGTTGGCACATGAGATTTGACCACTTGAATTTTAGAGCACTTAAAGTTCTCGGAGAAAACAAGATGGTTAAAGGAATTCCAACCATTAGCCATCCTAATCAATCATGTGAGACGTGTCTCCTAAGCAAGCATGCAAGATCAAGCTTTCCGAAAGAAGTAACATCAAGAGTAACCGAGCCTTTTCAACTTGTTCATACTGATGTTTGTGGACCAATCAATCTGTCCGAAGTGACAGTTGATGAAGCATGCTGTAGCGAGCTAATCACCCCATAACCAGATCTGAACAATTTACATTCATGTTTTCTGTCTTACTTATTTCTCTTATTTTACGTATTTTTATTATTTTATAAAAACCCAAAAACCTCTTATTTATGTTTTGTAATATAACCTGATTAAATTACTAATTAGATCTTATTATGTAGAGATTAAAATTAACCTAGTGTTAAGTCTCCATTGGGTACGATCCTCAAAATATTTTCTCAATTGTTTCGTTGTAAACAAATCTATATTACAATCTAACTTGTATACTTGTGGACACAGTCTCAAATCCTTATATTTCAGAAGCAGTATTCACATTTTAGACGTTAGTACGTCCGGAGGCAGTCAAGTTTTTGGCGTCGTTGTCGAGAAGTCAACATCACTAGTTTGATTTTAGTTTTTGCACTTTAATAGAATAATTAAGAAATTTCTAGGTTATAGATTCGGTTTGTATTTCTAATTTTACTAAATTAGGTCACTAATTTCTTTATTTTTTCTTTTTCAATTTCAGTATATATCATAGAGAAGAGGATCAACTACATAGTCAGTCATTGATTCATAGCGATTAATTTAGCAAGGATCTTTTGATTATGGATAAAATTGATTACATGTGGTTTAACGATAAGATGAACTATGTTGACAAAGTATACGATGAGGGAAACGAAGCCATTAGGACGAAATTTTTTATAAAACTAATCGAATTATGATTTTCCATATAAAAATTGTTAATGATAGAACTAAGCCAATGCGGGAATGAAGCCTCAACACGCCAATGAAGTAATGATTGAAGTACTGATATAGTCGAGGATCCATATGAGTTCACTGAAAATGTGTATGAGGCACTTGAAGAAGATCATGATATGTACGAACATTCAAACAAACCTCCCCGTGATTTGTACGAAATACCTTCATGTGAAACCATTAGGACAGACAACTCTAAGGTATTATCAAACATGTCAGACATGATGGAGTAAATGATGAAAATGATGCTAGAAACATCCGAAGAGTTTCCCTTAAAGAAAGAGTACATGTCTGACACTCACAACTCGGATCATGAGAATCCTTGTATTATCAATGACCATGATGAGAATTATGGTGAGATTCAACCTGAGATTGTAACTAAAGATCATGAGGATGAGTTGAACATAGTTGAAACGATCTTTGATCCAATTGACATAGCAATAGAACTAACTGTAAACGTAGAAGTGGAAGGTGAACTAACCACTAACATGGAGCTTAAACCAATATTGAATGAAAGTGGAGAAGAGTTAATACACTTTCTAGCCATAACAGATGAGGTGCCAACCGAAGAGGTTGAGGAGTTTGATTCATTCTCATTCGACAATGGAAAAAAGACTCGAGCAACCAAACCCTCACACAACAGGGAGAGGAGGAAGCTCGAGGTAATAATATCCTGAAAAATAATTTGGGGCTGGCTCAGATTTGGTACTAAATGGCTTGTAATGTGGATGTCGCGTCGATCGAATATAAGACAACATCATTGGAACCGACTGAAGGGGTTGGTTCATATATATCAACAGTGGAACAAGCGTCGAATCAAAGTTTCGAGAACTAGCCGGAAGTTCTTCTATGGTGGCGACACAGATCATCCCGATTTTTAAAGAACTTTTATTTCTTGGTTTAAGTTTCATTAGTTCTATTTTTATTTTTTTCACTTACTTTATTCTTATTAATCTTAGTTATGTTTAGTTGTTTTTTTTTCCCACAGTAGGTGTAGATATCATGGAGTGACAGAATCTGGATTTTTTTCCGAAGAAGCTAGATATTGGGCTTGATGTTAAGACATTGCACCCTAATGTCTCGACTTCCTAGAAAGAATGCACCTTGCAACATTGAAAGACCCAAGTTCATCCAAATATCTTTAGACGTTTTGTCATCTATAATCGACACTTTTTTTTTTTTTTACAATATATTTTATATTTCTTTTTGTCGAATTCTTTTCAGGAACTTTTCTGTCCGCTTGGAACACACAAATCCCAAAATTATCATAACAACAAGGACTCGGTCTACTCATGGAAGTTTTCTTGTTTACACCTTAATTATTACATTAAAGGCAATGTATGTTCTGAAGTGTGGGAGGAAGTACACAGGATTAGTTTGTGTGTTTATTTTATATATGTAATTATTCATTTACTTTTAAAAAAAATAATGTTTTTATTCATAGTGCTTGGATTATATTAATGCTATGAACAACGGTTGGAGATAATAAAGCATGTAATGATGGTTGTCAAGAATGAAATTTCCTATTAATATGAGATAATTTGGTTATTTTTAAGGAAAACTAATTAGGTTACTTAGTTAAATTGCATAATAGATTAGAAGTAACTAAGTAAAAATGTTTGATGATGCCATATGAGATATAATTCTTACATATTATCGTAGAGACATGAATGCTTAAATTGATTATATTCATTCGATTTAATTTGACACATGAAAGAAATTGTGTATGGTGGGATGCTTAACGATGACTTTGGGCGTTGTTTGAATAGCCAGTTCTCAAATGATCATACCTTAATGTTATAAATCCCTAGTCTCCTTATTTGAGCCTGGTAACTCCTTTTTGATGAACCAACAAAATTTAAACCTAAAGACCATACATAAAACTTGAACTCTTCCCTATCATTGGTCCTTTAATACATTATGAAATAGACGGGAGGCCATAAATATTGAGGATTTAGATAGATACATTATGGTGGTTTCAAAAAAAGTGAGAAAAGAAAGAATAATGTGATACCCTGATTATAGGTCGAGCAAAAATGTGAAAAAAAGAAAAAAAGAGTGAAAAAAAGTATTGAACAAAAACAAAAGCATTTTGACTGGGAAACAGTAAAAAGTCAAGTGACAAAACAAAAAGTCACAAAAGTTAGAGAAAACTAGTCATCAGTGCACCAAAACTCGTTAAGTCGACCATAGTTGCTTGTATTATATTGTATCTTCCTACAGGGAGAGATAAGGTAGGTGAAAGAGGGAGATAAAAGGTGGTGAGCTTGGATGAGACATTTAGGGGAAGCAAGGAAACAATGTCATGTGTCTGACTATTTCTAGTGTTTGAACCATGTTGAGCTATATCCTTCTTTGAACTCATACTGCCTTAAGCCTCAAAACATTACAAGCCTAGAAGAACAATGTGACTTAAGCGTTCTCTGTGCATAATCTTTCGAAATTGCTAACAATTTTATTTAATGAATTTTTTTAACTCACATGATTGTGTTTGCTACATATTTGTTTGATTTATGTTCATGGTGATATTGTTAAACATTTGAGCATGGGAATTACTTTTAGTTTGTTAGTAATATAACTTTGTAAACTAATCCTAATTTATTTTACAAGTTTTCAAAACACTAAACTATCAAATTTAAGTTACATGTGCAATAAGAATTGTTATACTTTTAATATTTGCCAACCAAGTTCTTAGTAGTGATAAAATTAAAGGGACGTCTTCTTATTGCATGCTATATGTCTGGACTTGATTTTCTTGAGGACAAGCAAAAAGTTAAGTGTGGGAGTGTTTAGGTGTGAGGTTCTTATTTACATCCGTCTTCACTAACTCTAGCTTGTTTAAAGAAAGAAACCAAGTAAAAAAAAAATTATTTTACATTTTGTCTTTTTGTTTACTTTTATTTACAACTAATTGTTTTCTTTCATGTTTGAAATTTCCATTCCTTCTTTTCTATTTATTTTAATTATATGTTTACATTGCTTGAATACAAGCAATGACTTAAGTGTGTGGGAGTTTGATTTGTAGTAATTCACCGTAGCAAATTAAACTAGCTTTCACACTTTAGGAGCTTGAAATTAAGCATTATCGTTAGGTTTTAATTCTGTTTTAGCAAGTTTTATTAAATTCAATAAAATGTATAAAAAGTGCAAAATGAGTCTTTTATTGACTTTAAGGGTCGAATGAGGCCTAAAGGTAAGCTAACAGAATTTGTGAGTGTACAGGAGACCATTAGAAGGCAAACTATATCGATACTGATCACTATGTCAAGACACGAATCATTGGATGTCGCAACATAGAGACCATAATGAAGAAATTTCAAGGTTGCCTTCGATTTTGCGACACATGTAACATCCGCATTTTTAAAACCGAAGTTTGAATAGTATTGAATTAAAATATGTGATTAAAATAAAAAGATTAGAAAAACTAAGGATTAATTAATAATTGTGAGAAAAAAGGAAGGTCTAAGTAGATATTTAGCCCAAAATAAGTGATGGGTCATTATAGAAATTATGATGAATAGAAGTGGGTAAAAGAGTAATTTAATTTATTAGATATTTTATATGTAATGATTGGTGGCTTAAATGTGTCATGGTGAAAGGTCTAGGGACCTAAGGAGAAAATAGACCATTTTATGTTATTTGAGATATTCCACTAGAATTCTCTGGAAAATTAAAGAAAGGATGATTTGAAATCATCCATTTCTTCATGTCTAACCGTGAGCCCCTTGTCCCTTTCCCCCATTTCTTCCTTCTTTCTTTCTTCTTTAATCATTTTCCACCTTTTTTGGTTATTTTCAAGCTCCAATCTTCCATTTTCTTAGAGATTTCTTCAAGAAAATCATAAAAAGGAAGGTAGAGATTAACATAATCTCTTGAGAAAACCCATTTTTGAGATGTTTAAGAGGATAAAGCTTAAGCTAAGATTTTGGGGTTTTCAAGTGTTAAGAGAAAAGAAAGAAGGAGAAGGATCAAATTGAAGGAAAAGGAAAGGAGAAAGCTAAGGAGTAAGAAGAAATTATCAACAAGTGTGGTAAGTACTACAAGAATTAAAGATTAAAAATAATTAATTTTATGTGTTCATGATTTTAGTATATGATTAATTATGATGAAAATGTGAATAATATATTTATTGATTATGTGATTACGTGATAAAATTGTGTAATTAATTGAGAGATTAAAGGTAAGTACTACAAGTATTAAAATATTAAAAATGATTAATTTTAAGTGTTTATAATTTTTAGTAAATAATTAATTATGGTGAAAATATGAAATATGACGTGTTTACTTATAAATATTAATTATGTGTTCAAATGGTGAAATCATGGAAATAATTGGGAAAGTGAAGGTAAAATGTATATGATGATTTAATTGTGAAGAAAAATATATATGTGTTATAATATTGTGAAAAATGATGTGTTTATTTATAAGTATTGAATATATGATTAAAAGATGAAATTGTGGAAATTATTGAAAATAAAAGTAAAGAGGTATGTGATGATATATGTGCGGAAAAATGTATATGTGAAATATTATGTGTGTTTAATTATAAATATTGACTATATGATAAAATGGTAATATTGTGGAAGCCATTGAAAAAATAAAGGTAAGAAATATATGATGATATATTTGTGAAGGAAGTTCTGTATGTGATGAATAAAGTGTGAAAAATGATGTTAATTGTGAGTTTACCCATGTAGACCAATTTAGAACTATTGTGATATCAGTGACATGCCATTAAGGGACCTTAGCGCGCTCACCGTTTAGCACAATTCGAGCTCTCCGTTATTAGCACTTCGTGTGCTCTACGATTAGCACTTCGTGTGCTCTTCGATTAGTACTTTGTGTACTCTCTGTTTAGCACTTAGTGTGCTCTCTGTTACCCAGCACTTTTGTGCTCTCCGTTTAGTACTTCGATACTCTCCATTTTTGTTCCGTATATCTGATAAGTTCTATAGAAGTCTACTATGGGCTAAGTTGTGAAAGGTGAAAGAATGTGTAAATTATGACAGCGAGGTATGTGAAATGATGAATACATGAAAGCTAAGTACTATATGTGTATGAGTAATCAAATGTTGATAAAACTAAGTAAGCTAAAGTGGCTAGAATGGTTAAGTTGTGAAAAGTGGATGAAAGTGTGAAATATGTCATTATGGTAAGTTGAATGCTATGAGTATGAAAGGTATGTATTTTTACACGTATGAATATTTGTATATATGCTAAAAAGAAATAATTAAAAAGATAAATGACTAATTACTCTTGTAGTGCTTACTAAGCCTTCACCGGCTTAACGCGTTTAATTCAACGCGTAAGTACAAAATTTTCGAGGAGCTAAAGTGAGATTAAGTGTCTCTCATCAAAACACATCAACTTGAAGATTTCAAGATTAGGTATATTTATTTTGTGTGAAATTGCATGTACAAGGGGGTATTTTTATGTTTTTGAAGAAATATTTGGAAAATTGTGATTGAGCTCTATTGAGAGCCATTTAATGCGTATTTTAATGTTTTATATTTGTTTTTAAAAGTTGATTTGAGTTAGAATTATTACTAGGGGGATTTATTGAGCTTAAAAGTGATTTTTATACAAAACTGATGAAAATTATCGATGCCATTTGAGATGGTATCGATACCCAATCGATAGAATGCCCTCTTGGTCCCGATTTTTGAGTGAAGTACCGATATTTTAGCAAAAATATCGATACCTTTGAGAAGGTATCGATACCAGAGTTCCAGAGAGCTCTTTTGGTCTTTATTTTGAAAGTTGGTATCGATATTTTCATAAAATTATCGATACCTTACAAAAGGTATCGATACCAATTTGACAGAATGCTTTGTTTTTCTCGATTTCTACTTTTGGTATCGATATTTTATTAAGTATCAATACCAATTATTTGGTATCAATTATTTACCCAATTTCGAACCAAAAATCATATATTATTATTTTTAAAATTATTTTAAGTCTCGATTTTAATTGTACTTAATTATTTTATGATATTTTGGATTAAATGATTTAAATAAACATCATTTGAAAGAAAAATTAAATTTAACTTGATTTTTCTTCTCGAACTTTGCCTGTAATACTCCTATAGTGGGTTCATACATGTGGACCAGGTATAGGTGTGTTACAACATAGGTATTGGGTGTTGTGACATCGACTTTGGGTGGGAAATAATTATGAGATAGAGGCTTTTTGGTCTGCACAATACAACTTTAAGCTAGGGAGCGTCAGTTGACCTAGTGTTGAGAATGACGACCACCTAAACTCTATAAATAGGCTCCTTAGGCACTCATTTTACACACTGATTCTTTAGATTAAATTTTCTATATCTACTTTAGTTTAGGTTTTTGTCTTTTTTTTTTTTTTAGGTTTTAGTTTATTTCCGTTTTATCTTTTTTATTTCGAGAGATCTAATTTGTGGATGCGACGAGACACTGTGGATTCATTCCAGTTCTTAAATACAAATCAAACTTTTCCTAAATATTATATTTTCAATTCATTTTTTATGTTCATCTTTTATATCAATTATATATTATTTATGAAAACCACGAAAAACTAATCCTTCTATGAGGGATTAGCGAGTGGAGGTATGTTGAATTAATTGTTGTGTATGATTTCTCAACGGATCAGCTGCTCGATAAAGGAAGAACATGAAACAAACCCTAGGCCTAACAACCCTGGGAAATTATCAAGCGGGCAATTATCCCAAAATTGGTATGACCCCTTCGTGAACACCTTAATCTCTAGTCAACTTGGATTGTGAGGTCAGAAGATAAGTAGTCCCTGTTAACCTATTATTCTAATAGACGTATCGAAAGATCCTCCTAGGGTAATGACTAGCTGATTGACGAAAAACCCGAAGTGATAGTTGATGAAGCATGCCGAAGCGAGTTAATCACCTCATAACCAGATCTAAACAATTTACATTCGTGTTTTTCATCTTACTTATTTATCATATTTTACGTATTTTTATTATTTTATAAAAACCAAAAAACCTCTTATTTATGTTTCATAATATAACCTGATTAAAATACTAATTAGATCTTATTGTGCGAAGATTAAAATTAACCTAGTGTTAAGCCTCCCTTGGGTACGATCCTCGAAATACTTTCTCAAGTGTTTCATTGTAAACAAATCTATATTACAACTTGACTCGTATATTTGCAGACACTACCTCAAATCCTTATATTTCAAAAGCAATATTCACACTCTAGACGTTAGTACATCCAGAGGCGGTCAAGAAAATCCAACTCTTTTCAGAAGTCTTTTGGGAAGTTTGAGATACTTGACATGTACAAGGCTTGATGTCCTATTTGAAATTGGTATAGTGAGTCGCTACATGGAAGCTCCTACATTAGCTTACATGAAGGCTACTAAAAGGTACAATTGTATAACCCCCTTTACCCAGCCTAGAAGATATGGCCGGATCTAGAAGGTCACTATCGTAATTTTCCCCTCATGCAACTCATAAACCATATTCATTCACATTCATACATATATACTAAATATAATTTATAAATTAAACTATACTAACTAGAAATACTCAAACGTACACCAAAATCCCCAAATTTAAATAAACTTACAATCACAATAAAAATAATAGTAATAACAAAATAAATTGAAATCCCAATTTTGTTTATACGAAGTAGTTTAAAATAATAGAATAAAATAAGGAAACTATAAATATGCCTCCGGGTACCAAGTCACTTATGTCTAGGGTATCTATAAAGAAAACTGTAAGAAAATGAGCTAAAAAGCCCAGTGTGTCTTGACTGAACCCAATTTTGTCCGGGCCCAATTTTGTCCGGGCCCAATATTAAAACCATTAAAACCCAAATTTTAAATTTAAATTTATTTTAAATTTAAAATGTCCAAATTACATTTTTTAAGCCTAAATTACCCTTGACTTGATTATATGACCCAACAAATTTACACCTAAACGCCCAATTGGCCTAAAACCAAAACCTAAACTTTTGAAACCCTAATTCCTAATCTACCACCCCCCACAAGCAAGTTGTCTGCCACCAACTACTATCACTGTCACTACCACCACTGTCGAATTCACACCTACAAAGAAAAAATGTCAATAGAGTTTAATAGCAAAAAACAAAATTGCATGATTGTATACAAGACTATAAAAAGCCAATCTCCAATCTGTTGTACGAGTTACAAAAACACTCGAAATTAAATAAAAAATACAAGGAAAATTTGCAAGCATTTGATTTTTAGATCTACAAGGTATTTGTTTTTTTTTTTGTACATATAATACATATATACATTTTGTTATTCTTCTACCTATTGTTTTTTTTTTCATATTTCGAATATAAAATAAATGATAAATTTAAAACAAAATAAAATATAAAGTTGGTTTTTTTTACCTTCGTTCCGTCGTCGTTGCCGCTTCTAATCGGTGGTCGAGGAGTTCCCTGAACATCCTTATGTTCGTGAGGGGCCTCCGATGATACATGTCTGCAAAAAGAAGGAAGAAAAGTAAAGAAAAACTAAAAAGAGAAATAAAATCGATTTAAAAAAAATGAAAATATAAAATGTGTTAAAGATCGTTTTTTTATATATTTTTCGAAAAATATGACTAGATCTATCAAGATCTAGCATTGATCTATATTTTGAACTAAAAACTCGAATTTTTTTTACCTCGGGCCATCGTGTACAGCGACGGTTGACGGTGATTGGCAGCGGGCGGACGACGGTTTGTTGATCGATCATGGCCGACCACTTGAGGAGAGAGGGGATAGAGTTGAGAGAGTTTTTTTTTTTGAAGAAAAGAAGTGAAGAAATGAAAAAAAAAAGGGTCAAAATGGTTTATATAGGCTCTCAAAACGATGTAGTTTTGGGAATGACTTAAAACACCCCAAAACGACGTCGTTTTAGTGACCCGACCCGACCTGTACGGATCCTTCCGAGATCCTCGTGTTTTTAGGAACGGGGCAAATTGTCCCTTTGGTCCTTTCGTATTTTTATTTGTTTTAATTTAATCCTTTTGTGCTATTTTTAATTTATTTCAATTTTGCCCAATAATTATAAGATGTTTTTCAATTTGGTCCTTGACTCAAAAACGGCCTAGAGGTTACCACGTGTCAATTTTTTGTGTTTATTACCCACGAAGTCCCTATTTTATTTGAAAATTACATTTTAATCCTTAAACTATTCAAAAATTATGTTTTGACCCTCGAACTTTCTAAAAATTCATATTTGACCCTCGAACTTTCAAAAAATTCATATTTGACCTTGAACTTCCCAAAAATTTAGATTTGTCCCCCGAACTTTAAAAAAATTTAGATTTGACCCCCAAACTTCCCAAAAATTTGAATTTGGCCCCAAACTTTCCAAGATTTCATTTTTACCCCGTTTTCCTTATTTTCATATTTTTACCCCTAAATTTTTGTTTTTATTGTAATTTAATCTTTCAATTTTTTATTTCTTCTAAAACTAATCACGTTTTTTATTTATTTTTTTTCGATAACTTTGACTTTCATTTTCTTTCACATTACGTGTTTTTTTTATTTTTTTTTATTTTTATATATTTGTCTTGTGTATTTATTATGCATGTAATTGTGTCATGGGTTGTGCATGGGAGCCCGCAACCATGACACACTTGTGTGATCTATCGAGTTCAAGGGAGGTCTTTTAGCCCAACCAGACGGACCCAGTGCTTGGAGAGATTAAATGTCCATCTACAAAGTCGGCAACTATGGAATGTAATCTTCAAGATAGGCAATCTTAGAAGATATGATCCTTGTGATCTTGGAGATTTGATTGTAATCTTAGAGATTCTTTTCAATCTTAGCCATTGATGTACTTTGATCTGTACCGTTGATTTTGGGGAGGCTCAACTATAAATAGTGGCCCTTTCCTCTCATTGTAAATCACTTCATTATTGAGTAATAAGAATTCTTGAGAGCATTCACTCAAAACTCTCTCTCTTTTGTGTTCTTAGTTTCTTTGCCATTATTCTTCGTTCTTCATTAGTTCAACTTGAGTTCTTCCGCTTTTGTGTTTGTGCCTTAGAGAAAATTTTGTTGAATCCTCGTTTGTTGGGAATTAGGTCGACTTAGGCGTTTTTGGTGCAAAGAAGCAACCTAAGGCCGTACGGATTGCATGGGAAAAATCTAAGTCCGTGATAGTTGGTATCCGAGCTAGTGTTGTGAAGGCACCCTGCAAGATGTCGAAAGAATTAGTTAAACATGTTGAGCCTATGGAGACCTGCGAAAGGGCCAAAAAGGCTAGTCGATCGAGGGACATGCTGTCGAGCTTGGAGAATTACGTGGTCAATCTCGAATTGTCCATGGGAGACATGAAAGAGACAGTTGAGATTGCCATGAGCCGTATTGATGATCTAAGGGAGGATAGCAAAGAGTTTGTGATGGATTCTCTTAGGTCCACTGCTGATAAGTTGATAGTAAGAGATGATGCTCTTGAGGCCTTGGTGACGACCTTGAAGGAGGAGCTTGCTGAGCTTAAGGGGGAGCTCACTATTTACAAGGCTGCCTTAGGAAGTGGGATGATGGCTCAGGACCGAAGCAGCGCAAGGTTTATGTTCCAAAACCTGATAAGTTTAAGGGGGGCTAGGTCTGCGAGAGAAGTGGATAACTTTCTGTGGGAATTGAAACAATACTTCCGAGCAATAGGTATCGAGGATGATGCCACCAAGGTAAACACTGCTTCGATTTACTTTACTGATATTGCTCTCTTATGGTAGCGACGTAGGTCCATAGATGAGAAACGTGGAAAAACGACTATTAGGACTTGGGAGGAGTTCTAAAGAGAGTTGAAGAAGAAGTTTTACCCACAACATGCTGAGAAAGAGGCTCGAGCCAAGTTGAGCTGGATTACACAACAAGGCATTGTTCGAGAATATGTACAGGAGTTTAGCAAGTTGATGCTTCAGATCTCAAACTTGAACGAGAAAGAAGCATTCTATTGGTTCGAGGATGGGCTGAAAATGTGGGCGAAGCAAGAGTTACATCCTCAAGGCATCACTGAATTGACCGTAGCCATGGCTGAGGCAGAAAATTTCTTGGAGATTGGGGGAAGGAAGTCCGAGAATAATGAGTCCGAGAACCCATGCCAAAAGCCAAGGGTAATGGTGGGGGAGATAAGAAGAATGATGGCCCAAAAGCTAGTTAAGGTAAGTCATGGGAGCGAAAGGGGCCATTGAAGTGCTATCTTTGTCAAGGCCCCCATAAGATGAAGGATTGTCCAAAGAAGGAAGCCTTCAATGCCATGGAGGCACGTGGAGGTGCCAATGAAGCTGAAAAAGAAACAAAAAATCTCGGTGCAATTTTGGGAGGTGTCAAAGACAAAACGAGTAAGGGGTTGATGTTTGTGGAAATTACTATGGCTGGCAGAGGATTGAATGCACTTGTTGAGACTAATGCGTCTAACTTATTCATGTTCGAGGAAATGGCGAGGGAACTTGATCTCAAAATCGAGAAGGATTTGAGTCACATTAAAACGGTGAACTCGAAGAGCGTGCCTATAACGGGTATAGCAAAGGGAGTAAAACTCCAGCTTAGCGAATGGAGTGGCAAAACCCACATTAAGGTAATACCACTTGATGATTATGACTTTGTAGTTGGTTTAAGCTTACTTGATCAGGTTAATGTGGGTTTTTATCCTTTCGATAATTATATGGTGATCAACGATTCAAACCATCAATGTATGGTGAGAATTAAAAGGAAAGCAAGCATGGAAGGAAAAACCTTGTCAGCAATCTAGTTCGCTGAAGGAGTACGAAGAGATGAAGTCTCATACTTAGCTGCCTTGAAGGTCGATGAGGGTTTGAAATCTGTTGGTGAAATTCCAAGGGAAGTGGGCCAGTTTTTAAAGTCCTTTCAAGACGTGATGCCAGCTGAGTTGCCCAAGAAGTTGCCACCTAAGAGGGAGGTGGACCACAGGATCAAGTTGATGTCTAATTCGGAGCCGACAGCTAGGGCCCCATATAGAATGTCTCCGATTAAGTTGGAGGAATTACGAAAATAGTTGACGGAGCTTTTAGATGCTGAATTCATTAGACCATATAAGGCTCTATTTGGTGCACCGGTGTTATTCCAAAAGAAGCACGATGGGTTCTTGAGATTGTGTATCGACTATAGAGCTTTAAACAAGATTACTTTGAAGAACAGGTATCCTATTCCTCTTATTGCAGACTTGTTCGATCAACTTGGTAGCACGAGATGGTTTACTAAGTTAGATTTGCAATCGGGATACCATCAAGAATAGACGAAGGGGATGAGCCCAAGACCGCTTGTGTGACTCGATATGGATCCTTTGAGTTCTTTGTAATGCCCTTCGGGTTGACGAATGCTCCAGCCACATTCTGCACACTCAAGGTATTGCATCTATTCCTAGATCGTTTTGTGGTTGTTTATCTTGATGACATTGTGGTGTACAGTAAGTCGCTTGAGGAGCATGTGGGACATTTAAAGGTGGTGTTCCAGACCTTGAGGGAAAATGAGCTATATGTGAAAGAAGAAAAATGCTCATTTGCCTAACAAGAGGTGTCATTCCTAGGTCACATTGTGGGATGTGGCAAGATTCGTATGGATGAAAGCAAAGTTCGGGCTATTGCTGATTGGGAACCACCAACCAAGGTAATAGAGTTGTAATCTTTCCTTGGGTAGGCAAACTACTATAGGCGCTTTATTGAAGGCTACTCCAAAATCACTACACCCTTGATGAGTTTGTTGAAGTAGGGTAAAGAATGGGATTGGGATCCTCGATATGAGAATGCCTTCAAGCAAGTGAAGCAAGCAATGACAAGTGAGCCGGTACTTGCTTTACTAGATTTTTCCAAGGCGTATGAGGTACGCACGTGTGCATCAGACTATGCAATTGGGGAGTACTGTTGCAAGATGGGCATCTGATGGCTTTCGAGAGTCGGAAGCTTAATAAGACGGAACGACGATATACTGTCAAAAAGAAAGAGATGACCACTGTGGTGTACTATTTGCGCACATGGAGGCACTATTTACTGGGTTCCAGGTTCGTGGTATACACTGATAATGTTGCAAATAGCTATTTCCTGACTTAGAAAAAAATTATCTCCCAAGCAGGCTCGTTGGCAGGTTTTCCTCGCGGAGTTTGATTTTAGCTTGGAATACAAAATAGGGAGTGCTAACATTGTCACTGATGCACTTAGCCTGAAGATGAAATTGGCAATAATAAGTCAGCCCGATAGTTCTCTATTGGAGCATATTCGAGAAGGATTATCCCATGATCCCATGGCCAAAAATTTGATGGAGCTTGCGAAAGATGGAAAAACAAGGCGATTTTGGCTCGAGAGAGAATTGTTATACACTCGCGGACACCGTCTTTATGTGTCACGATACGAGAAGTTGAAAAAAGAAGTCATGAAGGAATGTCATGATTCGAAATGGGCTGCCCATCCAGGTATGCATCGCACTTTGGCTCTCTTGGAGGATCAATTTTATTGGCCTCACATGGGTGATGATGTGGAGACCTATGTGAAGACTTGTTAGGTATGCCAACAAGATAAAGTCGAGTTGATGACTCCCACCAGTTTGTTACAACCTTTGCCCATTCTGGAGCGTCGATGGGAGAGCTTATCCATGGACTTATTGTGGGTTTGCCTAAATCTGATGGGTTTACGAGTATCTTTGTTGTGGTAGACAGGTTTTAGAAGTATACAACTTTTATTCCGGCAACCAAGGAGTGCCCTGTTGAGGAGGCAGCTCATTTGTTCCTGAGATATGTGGTGAAGTATTAGGGAGTGCCACAGTCTATCATAAGTGATCGAGACGGGTGATTCATAGGCCGGTTCTGGATGGAATTGTTCAAGTTAATAGGCTTAAACTTGAACTTTTCCACTAGCATACATCCACAAGCCGATGGGCAAACCAAACGAGTGAATTCATTGTTAGAGACGTACTTACAGCATTATGTGTGTGCCACAGGGGCTGACCGAAGTTGTTAGACGTGGTCCAATTCTCGTACAATTTGCAACGAAGTGAGGCGACGAACCAGAGTCCATTTGAGATAGTGACGGGTCAACAGCCACTTACACCCAATGCTGTTGCAACTCGTTATGCGAGACCTAATCCAGCAACTTACCGATTTGTAAGGGATTGGCAAGAGCAAAATAATTTAGCTGGATCTTGCCTTCATAAGGCAAGTAAACGCAACAAGAAATGGGCAGATCAGAATCGAAGGGACGTGTAATTTCAGGTTGGTGGTTCAATCCTTGCTAAACTCCACTTGATTTTGCGACATAATGGATTGCATATGGGGCTTGTGTGACGGTATGAAGGACCCTTTCGAGTTGTAAAGAGAATGGGCAAGGTGCCCTACAAGCTTGAGTTGCCTGCAAAGTTCAAAGTCTACCCAGTGTTCCATGTAAGTATGCTTAAGCCATTTCATGAGGATCAAGAGGATCCAAATCGAGGCAAGTCCGAACGAGCACCAATGAGGGTAAAGGTCTCCTACGATCGTGAAGTTGAGAGCATCGAGGCAGACCGTGTGTTCAGAAAGAAGTACTATCAGCCGCAGCATGAATATTTAGTTCGATGGAAAAGATTTCTCGAAAGTGAGACAAGTTGGGAATCCGTCGAGGCCTTGTGGCAGTTTCAAGACAAGATAGACCAGTTCCATGCAAAGGACGCAACAAGGACGTCGCTAGATTCGGTGGGGGAGAATGTTATGAGTTACGCATTGGAGCCCGCAACCATGGCACACTTATGTGATCCATCGAGTTCAAGGGAGGTCTTTTGGCCCAATCAAACTGGCCCAATGGTTGGAGAGATTGAAGGTCCATTTATAATGTCGGCAAATATCGAATGTAATCTTCAAGATAAGCAATCTTAGAAAATATGATCCTTGTGATCTTAGAGATTTGATTGTAATCTTAGAGATTCTTTTTGTAGATACTTTTCAATCTTAGCCATTGATGTACTTTGATCTGTATCGTTGATTTTGGAGAGGCTTAACTATAAATAGAGGCCTCTTCCCCTCATTGTAAATCACTTCATTCTTAAGCAATAAGAATTATTGAGAGCATTCACTCAAAACTCTCTCTCTTTTGTGTTCTTAGTTTCTTTTCCATTGTTCTTCGTTCTTCATTCGTTCATCTTGAGTTCTTCCGCTTTTGTGTTGGTGCCTTAGAGGAAATTTTGTTGAATCCTCGTTTGTTGGGAATTAGGCCGACTTAGGCATTTTTGGTGCAAAGAAGCGACCTAAGGCCGCACGGATTGCGTGAGAAAAATCTAAGTCCGTGACAATTACACCTTCTTTGTGTTATTCAATTTTGTCATTAATTGCACAACTCGTATTTAATTTACATGCTCATTTTTTATTTAAATATTTGAATTAAAGTTATTTCCCGATTTTCTCTAAAAAAATAAATATTTTTAAAATCAAGGCAATATTCCTTTATTTCGAGATTTGAAAAAATTGTGCCTTAACTTACTAGGCGCAATTTTTTCTTCAAACCAGAATAATCAAATACCCTTTAAAGGGTTGAAATTGGCAACGAAGGAATACTCGTTATTTTCGGATCTCGAAATGTTATGTCTTAACTCACTGGATGTGACTTCCTTCCTCGATCATTTCTAAATAACGAGACTCCCTCACGAAATTTGATTTCCTTCATAAACGTGCACATAATATAAATCATGCATTTAGGGATCATATTTTAAATTTTACTCGAGGTTTCAAATTTTAACAATCAAGATCGGGAAAAATCGACTAGGTACCAATTTTGAGCATGTGAGGGTGCTAATCCTTACTCACACGTAACCGACTGCCAAACCTGTTTTCTAGATTTCGAAGTCTAAAATGTTTATTAAAACGGATTTAAAACATTTTAAGGTGCTCTGACCACACCAAATAAAAAAATATCGGTGGCGGCTTCATTTTCCAATTTAAAAAATATTTTCGAGACTTTTTCTTTTAAAAAAAAAAAAACATTTCGATAGCTTGGTGACTCCACTTTAAAAATAAAAGAGAGTCAAGCCAAAAGTCGATTATTTTTTAGTCTTTTTGTTAAAATTTTTAAACACTCGGTTTAATTTAATATGTGATCATTTGCCTTTTTGTGTGATGCCATGATAATGTTGTGTTGATATTGCTAGTATAAGCCTGCATTCATGTGCATATGTTACTACACCTTTTAAGTGGAAGTGAGAAGCTACTCCTTCGTGAGGTCTTCACCTCCGTGCAGAATCGTAAATCGCTTTCGGGATTAATTCCATACCTATATTTTCGTGAAGTTTTCACTTCCGTGCAAAAATACAGGAAATGTGTACCCCTAAACCGAACTCATCCGTATGAGGCTGTAATGGGTAAGGATCGTGGAATTTGTTGGTTTGGGTACCTTTTACTCTAGAGATTAAACCATATATAATGAGCCATAAGTACTTGCCTTAGATAAAGCTACACCGAACCATTTAATAGTTATCCAAAAATGAATGCTTAGGTTGTTTGTTCGATATCTGTATTGTTGTTATTGATATTTTACTAACTTGCTCTACTTTTCCATTTTACTCGCATTGCATGATCATACTAGGAAAGCTATTAATTTGAACTTAATCACTGATAAGAGAATTGATCATGGAGAACAAGTATCTTGATAAGGTGAAAGATAACATGGTTGTGCGTATGTGGTCGGAGGAAAATCAACGCCAGAAGGGTAATAGCTTAGTGGAAGGGCATGAATCGGACTTTTTGGATTATACCAGAATTAATATAGCTCAGAAAAGTGTACAAGAGTTGAAAGAAATATGGGACTACTGGGATAATGAGATGAAGCAAACCTTTTACCACGAGTACAGAGATTTACCATACTTGCTCAAGGTTAAGGTAGATAAGTACCTCTTCCGAGCGTTAACACAAAACTAGAACCCAACCTACAGTTGCTTCACTTTTGGGAATGTAGACATGACACCTACGATAGAGGAATACATCACTTTACTCCGTTGTTCGAAGATCCTGGCTAATAGAGTTTACTTAGGAGCTCCTAGTGTCCTGACTTTTATCAAGAGATTAATAAACATCACTAGCATGAGTGAGCAATGGGTCGCAGCTTGGGTTAAGTTGAAAGGCGACAATAAATGTATTACGTGGAAGAGTCTGCGAGACTTGATCTTGGCTCACCTGGATGCGAAGAAAAATATTGACATCCTGGCTCTAAGTATATATGGGTTAGTCATTTTTCCCAACGCTTTGGGATACATAGAAGATGCGGTTATAGATTTGTTCGATAGGTTGAATAAAAAGGTTACATCAGTTTTGACAATATTAGCTGAAACCTTCATATCATTAAATGAGTGTAGAAAAGAAGGAGATGGACGATTTATTGGCTGCACACTATTGTTAATAGTATGGTTCCACAGTCACTTTTAGAAAACAGAGAAAGTCTCTTATCAGTACTTTTCCAAAGATTATTCTCCTTTGAAAGGGTTTGTAACTACGCAAAGACAAGGAAACTTCTCAGAGGAAAAATGGATGGCACTACTTCAAAGCCTCCGAGACGAGGACATAGAATGGCGGGCACCATGGTTTGTTCTTGACGAAATCTTGTACGGAGGTGGAGATTTCGACTGGGTTCCATTGGCCAGAATTTAGGGAGCTGTAGGATATGCACATTTATTTGTTTCAATACAGTAAAAGTCGAGACAATTCATACCAGCAACCCAAGGATTAGCCTAGTGTGAATTCGCATATAGAGGATAGAATAATAAGAAGAGGGTTCAAGAGATCTCGAATGCATGGAACCAAGTTCGGAGGATAAAAGTGTTCGGCACAAATCCCATCTATAGAATATGATTGGTGGAGGAATAGGATGATCAATGATAACATTCCTGTACCAAACCTGTAAGTTGTTCGCCCAATTGAAGAGCACTTGCAGGTTGTCCCGACAGAACTAGAAATTATCAAACAAGATTTTGAGAGAAAGAATTCTGAAATCAAAAAAATGATAGAAAAATTAGAAGAAGAAAAGGTACTTTTGGGATTAGATGTTGATGTTTAGAAATTAAAAGCAGAAAAATTAAGAAAAGGGAAGAACAAGGTCGAAGAAGATCTCGATAGCCTGAAGATAGACTACAAGAAACTTCGTTTGTCAACGAGGACTGCTGGTTTGGGTAAAACATAGGAACAATGGGAACGGGAAATCCATGTAGAAAAGAATAGAACGAATCAGTGGAAGAACAAGTTTTGAGATGCCCAGGTTCAAGAAAATGCCATGAAAAGCAGTTTATTGGAAAGTCAAACCGATATAACCGAGTTAAAGGCCCGAATAAAAGAGTTAGAGGAATCCTTGTATAGACATCATAGTCGAAACTCGATGGTAGAGTTGAAAGCAAGTCGATTCAAGATTGAGAGGTTGAATAAGATGGTGGAAGAACTGGAAGCCTCGTTGCAGAATAGCAAGATACGAATTGGGATTCTTGAGAGGATAAGGGAAACAAATGAATGGAACCTTCGACATACTTGGAGCCAAGTTTAAGACAGGGATTATGATATGGGCAAAGCTCTGAATCAAATACAGGGAGTAGCTAATCACTTGCAAACACTAGTAGTCGAAGTCGATATGTTAAGTGTGCAGTATGAGACAAAGTCAGATCGGGTCAGAAATTAGCTGGACTTCTCAAGAAAACCAAAACTCTGAGTATTAGGGTAAAACCGTTTATGTAAATCTGCTTTATGTAAAGAAACTTGTTATCTAGTGAAGTTTTCTAATAGAAATTGATTTATAAGTCAATACATTTCTTTTGCATACATGCATTCATAAGCATCACATTTCATTAACATGCATTTAATTCCATAAAAAATCCCTAATTAATTAATTAATAAATTTAAATTATAACAGTCACATAAAAAATAATTGAAAATTCACACTGTTATCATACCCGCAAAAAAACCAAAGCCATGGAACAGAGGCTAGAAAGACTCGAGCAAATTCAAAAAGATATGCAAGAACACATGAAGGTTCAGTTGGAAGAACAGTTGCAAGAACAAATGGTGAGGATGCATCGAGAGATGAAAGACCAGTTCATGGAAGCCCAAAGAAAGTTGATCAACGAATTGGTCCAAATGATGAAGAATGGGGCTGACAAGGGGAAGGGTCCTGTGATGAATCTAGAGGAGGAAGACAAAGGTCCCATTCACCCCTCGGGCTTTACATCCTCTCATAACCAAGCTTCGTAAGGGGCACACGCACGAGAAGTGACTGTTACTATAAGAGCACAACAACATGCCACTGGTACATCAAAACCAATTAATTATCCAGTAAGATCGGGATCTAACCTTGAAGATAATGTCGTAAATCTTTGTGTCCTTAATTTTGATGAAATGGTAAAAGCGGATTTTCCTAGACAGATGGAGGAAAAGTATAAGCGATTAGAGGGAAGATCAAAGAGATACAAGGAGCTGAAAATTTCTATAGGATAGACGCTAAGGAGTTGAGTCTAGTCCCAGATTTGGTACTCCTTCCCAAGTTCAAGGTTCCGAAGTTCAAAAAGTATAATGGAACAAGTTGTCCAAAAGCTCACGTTACCATGTTTTGTAGAAAATGGCAGGATATGTTCATAACGACCAACTGCTCATTCACTGTTTTCAAGATGTCTAGTAGGGTCGATAGCTAAGTGGTATAACCAGCTAAGCCGTGCGAAGATTCATTCATGGAAAGACTTGGCGCAGGCTTTCTTGAAGCAATATGGCCATGTTACAGATATAGCTCCTGATTGAATTACATAGCAAAACATGAAAAATAGATTGAATGAAAGTTTCAGAAAATATGCGTAAAGATGGAGAGATATGATGACTCAAGTGCAGCCACCGTTGATAGAAAAAGAAACAACAATGCTATTTGTTAATACTCTTAAGGCACCTTATCTTAATCATTTGTTAGGAAATGCCACCAAAAGTTTATTCGACATTGTCATGTCAGGAGAAATGATTGAGAATGCGATTAAAAATGGCAGGATAAAGGTTGGGGAGAATACCAAATAGTCTGCTCTCAGAAAGAGAGATAACGAAGTGAATAATGAAAGCATATACAAGCCAAGCTACATAATGTTGTTCATGATGGCATAGCCTAAAATTGTTCCAAAACAAGAATCGAGCTCAAGGCCAAATAGGGAAAGAATTCAGTACACTCCTATTCATATGTCATATAGAAAACTCTACCAAAGATTATACTACGAGCAAGTAATGTCTCTGTAGTATATGGAGCCATACAAGCCCTCATTCCCAGCTTGGTATGATGCAAAGTCTCGTTGCGAATATCATGCAAGAGCAGAGGGACATTCAATTAACAGTTGTCCTGCCTTCAAGAGGCTAATTAAGAGACTTATTCGGCTAGGCGTCGTGAGATTTGATGAATTGATGAGACCAAAAATAACTAGGAATCCCTTGCCTAATCACCCGGACTAAGGAGTGAATGCAATAGCGGAGGAAGGAAGCTAGGGAATCAAAATGAATGTCGAAGAAGTCAGGTCTCCATTCAAGAGGGTTTGGCATCAGATGGTCAAGGTAGGATTAGTCACGGAAAATAGACAGAATACAGTAGCGAAGACCAATAACTACTGTGAATTTCATGCCATTAAGGGGCATAAGATTCAAGACTGCGTTGAATTCAAAGTTTTGGTGCAAACATTGATGGACAATAGAGAGTTGGAGTTTTTTGAAGAAGGGGAAGAGATTAAGGGTGTTTACGCTTTTGAAGAGGGAGCAGCGAAGTCTTACAGGATCAATTACCCAGTGGTGATTATTTCTAGACTCACAAACAGTGGGGTAATGAAGAAAATGACACCACACATCATTATACAGAAGCCGGTAGCGTTTCCCTACAAAGATAGTAAAAGAGTCACGTGGAACTATAATTGCAATGTAACAATGCCAAGGGAGGAACTCAAAGATGACGTGAGTCTCGTTACTCGTAGTGAAAAGTGTTATGACCTAGTAAGGAAAACTAAATAAATAAAGGGAAGGCAATGATGGTTGAGTCTGAGGAAGAAAGGATTAGTGAGCCCGAACCACCCATAAATGAGCCTGTAATAGAGAAAGAAGCCAAGGAATTTCTAAAGTTCGTGAGACACAACGAGTTCAGTGTAGTGGAATAGTTGCACAAGCAACCAGCCCGTATATCAATTTTAGCCTTACTCTTAAACTCAGAGGCCCATCGAAGTGCACCGATGAAAGTGCTAAATGAAACATATGTGGCTAATGATATTTCTGTTAGTAAGTTTGATTGTTTAATAAAAAATGTGAGTGTAGATAATTTTATTTTCTTCAGTGATGATGAGATACCAACTGGAGGAATGGGATCCACGAAAGCCCTACACATTACCGCCCGTTGTAAAGGGTACACATTGCTTGGAGTACTCATAGATAATGACTCGGCCCTGAATTTGTTACCATTGGCTACTTTGAAGAGATTATTGATTAACAACTCTTACATGAAGGGATGCAATAATATAATGAGCGTTCGATGGGATTGAAAGGAAAGTGATAGGCAAGATTGAGATACCTCTTCAGATTGGACCAAACATATACGAGGTGGATTTTTTAGTAATAGATATCAAGTCTACCTATAATTGTTTGTCAGGAAGGTCGTGGATTCATTCAGCTGGGGAGTTACCTTCGTCGCTGCATCATAAATTGAAATTGATAAATGAAGGGTGACTAATCTCGATCAATGCTGAGGAAGAAATTATTGCATTTATAATGAGTGGCACGCCTTATGTTGGAACAGATGAAGAGGCCATCGAATGCTCTTTTCACTCATTAAAATTTATCAATGCAAGCTTTATCATCGAAGGAAGCGAGGTCCCTGTGCCTAAGTTATCTTCAACTATAAGGATGGGCCTACGATTATTGGTTGGAAAGGGGACGTTGCTTGGAAAAGGACTCAGAAAATACCTCCAACGGAGAGTCAGTGTGCCAGTATTGATAGAAAAACGAGATTTTTATGGCTTGGGGTATAAATCAGATGCAAAATAAAAGAAGAAAGATGTGGAAAGAAAACAAGAAAAAATAAGAGCAAGATTGACCGGAGAGAGATTATGTGGGAACTTATGGTCTTCTCACACATATCTAAAATATTTGTCTTTGGAGGAGTAATCAACTTGGAACAAAAGATGGGAAAGAAACAAGTGATAATCAAGAATGAGATCTAGGCGTCAACGCTATATCCGAAGAGGAGAAGGAAGGGAATCTGTCAAGAATCAGTCCATGCGAACCTGAAAGCATTCTGGATAACTGGATTGTAGAAGAACTCCCTGTAACCTTTAGGATTTCTTTAGAGTAATGCTTAGAACACACCTATTTCTTTAGGCCTGAAAGCAATTGTAAAAGAGCCCATGATCATTATCTAGTTATTTTTAATGAAAATGCATTTTCTATCTTATATGGTAAAATTTTCGCTAATTATTCTTTCCTTCTTATCTGATTCAATGAACCATTTGTTTATATTCTAGATACAAAATTGATCATTCTTTAAATACATACATTCTTGTCCAATTTGATAAACATTTATACTCATACCATACAATCATTCATTCGTAAATTTATTTTATTCTTTGGATCCTTTTACTCCTTTGACAAGTCCTTGGATATCAATGATATGAGTGACACTGATGCTAACTTAGAGCCTCATTTTGAGCAAGATATGTGTTTAGAAGAACTTCAGGAATTTGAAGATGATCAGGCTTGTAATTTATCTCCTGATTTGTTAATGATGATAGAGCAAGAAGAAAAACAAATCTTGCCTCATAAAGAACAGGTGGAAGTTATAAATCTGGGGAACAAAGATGAAATAAAAGAAGTGAAAATTAGGACAAGCATCTTCGTAGAAACCAGAAAAGATCTTATCGAGTTGCTTCAAGAGTTTAAACATGTCTTCGCATGGTCCTACCAAGACATGCCTGGCCTAAGTACTGACATAGTGGTACATAGGCTCTCCATAAAGGAAGAATGCAAGCTTGTTCAGCAAAAGCTCCGAAGGATGAGACTTGATGTGTTATTAAAGATAAAAGAGGAAATCAAAAAACAGTTTGACGTTGGTTTCCTCCAAGTAGTTAAAAACTCAGAATGGGTAGCCAATATAGTCCTTGTTCCTAAAAAAGATGGGAAAATGCGTATGTGTGTGGATTATCAGGATTTAAATAAAGCTAACTTTTTATTGCCTCAAATCGACACCTTAGTAGATAATACAGCAGGTCACTCCTTATTTTTATTCATGGACGGTTTCTCTTGGTATAACCAGATAAGGATGAATCCTGAAGATATGGAGAAAACCACTTTTGTCACTATATGGGGAACATTCTGCTACAAGGTGATACCTTTTGGACTAAAAAACGCGGGGGCAACCTATTAAAGAGTTATGGTGACGTTGTTTCATGACATGATGCATAAGCAAATTGAAGTTTATGTCAACGATATGATTGCAAAATCTCGAACAGAGGAAGAACATGTAAAGATCTTAAGAAAGCTGTTTGTGAGGCTAAGAAAGTACCAACTAAATTTAAACCCAGCCAAGTGCACTTTCGAAGCCACTTTAGGCAAACTGTTAGGCTTTGTGGTCAGCAAAAGGGGGATTGAAATTGATGCAGATAAAGTGAAAGTCATACAGGAGTTACCACCACCCAGTACGCAAAAAGAAGTTCAAGGGTTCTTAGGGTCTCACAGATGACTGAGAAATGTGATTCCATCTTTCGTTTGCTTAGGAAACACAACCCAGGTGTGTGGGATGATGAATGCCAGGAAACTTTTGACAAAGTCAAGGATGATGAATGCTCCCGTCTTGGTGCCTCAAATTCCTAATAAACCATTAATCCTATACTTGGCGGTTTTTGAAAATTTTATGGATGCGTACTAGGCCAACACAATGAGTTTGGAAAGAAAGAAAGGGCGATATATTATCTTAGCAAGAAATTTACGGATTGTGAAACTCGATACTCGCCAATCGACAAAATATGTTACGCCCTAGTTGCGAAGATTAAGACAATATATGTTGTACCACATAACTTGGTTAATTTAAAAATTAGATCCTATAAAGTACATGATGGAGTCGGCCGCACTGAATGGAAGATTGGCTAGGTGGCAGATTTTACTTTCTGAATTTGACATAGTTTATGTCAATCAAAAGGCAGTAAAAGGTAGTGTGATAGCAGACTTCCTAGCTAGCAAGGCTTTAGAGGACTATGAGCCAATAGACTTCGACTTCCCAAACAAGGACTTAATGTATGTTACAACCACTGAAGAGGGAACCACGGTGGAACATCATTGGAGATTAAATTTTGATGGAGCTTCAGATGTCTCGGGTAATGAAGTTGGAGTAGTCTTGGTATCACCAGAAGGAGACCACTATCCTTTCACCAGTAAACTCGATTTTGATTGCATAAATAACATGGCATAATATGAAGCATGTATCATGGGAATCCATGCATCTATATAATCAGAGATCAAAGTTTTGGAGGTATACGGAGACTCTGCACTAGTAATCTATCAACTTAAAGGAGAATGGGAAATGAGAGATTCCAAGCTAATTGACTACCGAAAGTTGGTTCTCGAGTTAACTAAAGAGTTTGATGATGTCACATTCCATTATCTCCCTCGATGATTAAAGTAAACAGACCAAAAGATATAAAACCTACTCAAATGAGCATCTATGAGGCTCCAGCCCATTGTTATGAAATTGAAGAAGAAGAAGAAAGAGATGATCGTCCGTGGTATCAAGATATTCTCCAGTATATAAGAGATCGCGGGTATCCTGAGCAAGCTTCTACAAATGATAAAAGGATGTTGAGAAGGCTTGCAAATGAATATGTCCTAGATGAGGAAATCTTGTACAAAAGGAGAAATGATCAGGTACTGCTAAGATGTGTCGATGCAATAGAAGCTAGAAAGATCATAGAAGAAGTTCACGAAGGCGTTTGTGCGACGCAAGCCAATGGTTTCATAATGGCCAGGTAGATAATGAGATTTGGGTATTACTGGTCCACCATGGAAGGTGATTGCATCAATTATACTAAGAGGTGTCATAAATACCAAATCTATGGAGATAAGATTCATGTACCCTTATCACACCTTCATGTCATGACCTCTCCTCGGCCTTTTTCTATGTGAGGCATGGATGTTATTGGACCGATTTCACCAAAGGCTTCTAATGGTCATAGATTTATCTTTGTGGTTATCGATTACTTCACCAAATGGGTAGAAGCTGTCTCTTATGCCAACGTCACGAAGTCTACAGTTGGAAAATTCTTGAAAAAAGAGATCATCTGCCGATATGGGATGCCATAAAGGATCATATCCGATAATGCTTTGAATTTGAATAATAGCACGATAGCGGAGTTTACGAGCAATTCAAAATCAAACATCACAATTCATCTCTCTATCGCCCAAAAATGAATGGAGATGTGGAGGCAGCTAATAAAAACATCAAGAAGATCTTTGCAAAAATGACTGAGACCTATAGAGATTGGCAAAAACTACCATTTGCCCTCTTTGCTTACAGAACTTCGATCAGAACTTCTACTAGGGCAACACCATTCTCACTAGCGTATGGTATGGAAGCAGTCTTACCTTTCGAGGTTGAAATACCTTCTCTCCGAGTCTTGACAAAATTACAGTTAGATGAGGCAAAATGAATTCAAGCTAGATATGATCAGTTAATTTTAATTGAAGAAAATATATTAAGAACTATCCGTCATGGTCAGATGTTCCAAAAAAGAATGATGCAAGCTTATGACAAAAAGGTCTACCCTAGAGAATTCCATGAGAGAGATCTAGTTCTGAAAAAGATACTTCCCATACATAAAGACTTCCAAGGGAAATGAATGCCCAATTGGGAAGAGCCTTATATGGTAAAGAAAGTTTTCTCAGGGGGAGCTCTCATTCTAATAGAAATAGATGGCAAAGATTTGCATAATCCCGTCAACTCAGACTCAATGAAAAAATATTTTACCTAAAAAAAAGGATCGAGATGAAAACCCGCAAAGGGCGTCTCAAAAAAAAGGGATCGAGATGAAAACCAGCAAAGGGCGTCTCGAAAAAAAAGTCAAGATGAAAAACCACAAATGGCATCTTGAAACCAAAGGGATTTTGAGTTGAAAATCCGTAAAGGGCAACTCAAATTTGAAATGAAGAATGAGTTCGAAATGATCGTTTCTCTCAAATGTAACAAGATGGAGAAACTTTACAGCTTGAAGCATCAATAAGGACTCCAAGTCCTCTAGACACATATCAAGCTTAGAATGATTCTGAATAAGTTGGCTTAGAGAAGTTCATCTTACGATATATGGGGAATTTAATTGTCTTTTGTTGTATACTTGGCAATTTTTGACTAATGCTTGCCATCTTTGATTGAATTATATCTTCAATAAATTTTGACCTTATTTTCTCATAATCTTGTTCAAGCATCTAGCATTAAAAAAAAGGGATAATTAACTAACAATATAAATCATGCAAAGATCCATGAGCATCACTCTGGAATTCCCTAAATGGTACAAGGGCCCGAAACAGGACCACTAGTTGAAAAATAAACAAGAAGTTCGAGTTAATCCTAGAAGAAGGCAGAGCAGCACACCGACGACAAAATTTGGACAAACGACAAACCATGTCAACCCAAATAATAATAATTAATGAATTGAATCTGACATTCATCATCTGCATTCATTTAACTAGGAGCATTTGAATCATCCTAGCCATGACATCCTAACCATATGGCCTACATAGAGGTTCATAAAAACATGTTTTACAAGAAGCAAAGCTCAATGTGAGTGAAACTTCAAATCCCCATCTTCTTAATGAGATATAGAGAAGTGGATCAAAATGGTGAAGCGGTCATTTTCTTGATGAGATACAGAGAAGTGAACCAAAATAATGAAGCAAAGCTCAATATGAGTGAAACTTCAAATCTCCATCTTCTTGATAAGATACAGAGAAGTGGATCAAAATGGTGAAGCAGTCATTTTCCTGATGAGATATAAAGAAGTGAACCAAAATAATGAAGCGAAGCTCAATGTGAGTGAAACTTCAAATCCCCATTTTCCTGATGAGATACATAGAAGTGGATCAAAATGATGAACCGATCATCTTCCTGATGAGATACAGAGAAATGAACCAAAATAATGAAGTGAAACTCAATGTGAGTGAAACTTTAAATCCTCATCTTCCTGATGAGATATAGAGAAGTGGATCAAAATGGTGAAGTGGTCATTTTCTTGATGAGATATAGAGAAGTGAACCAAAATAATGAAGCAAAGCTCAATTTGAGTGAAACTTCAAATCCCCATCTTCCTAATGAGATACAGAGAAGTGGATCAAAATGGTAAAGCTGTCATTTTCCTGATGAGATATAGAGAAGTGAACCAAAATAATGAAGCGAAGCTCAATGTGAGTGAAACTTCAAATCCCCATCTTCTTGATAAGATGCAGAGAAGTAGACCAAAACAATGAAGTGAAGCTCAATGCGAGTGAAACTTCAAAACCTCATATTCTTGATGAGATACACTGAAGTGGGTCAAAACAATAAAGTGGTTATCTTCCTGATGAGATATAGAGAAGTGAATCAAAATGGTGAAGCGGTCATCTTCCTGATGAGATGCAGAGAAGAGGACCAAAAAAATGAAGCGAAGCTCAATGTGATTGAAACTTCAAACCCATCTTCTTAATGAGATACAAAGAGCTAGGTCAGACAATGAAGCGATCATTTTCCTGATGAGATACAGAGAAGTAGACCAAAATAATGAAACAAAGCTCAATTTGAGTGAAACTTCAAAACCTTATATTCCTGATGAGATACAGAGAAATGGGTAAAACAATAAACTGATCCTCTTCTTTATGAGATACAGAGAAGTGAACCAAAATATAAAGCTACAACACCAAATTCTTGAAGTGTCAGTGGATTGAACCAAAGACTACAACAATGATTCTCAACCTCCCTAAAGTTGCGGTTGTCTGTCACCAACTATTATCACTGTCACCACCGCCACTGTCGAATTCACACTTACAAAGAAGAAATGTCAGTAGAGTTTAATAGCAAAAAACAAAATTGCATGATTGTAAACGAGGCTATAAAAAGCCAATCTCCAATCTGTTGTACGGGTTACAAAAACACTCGAAATTAAATAAAAAATACAAGGAAAATTTGCAAGCATTTGATTTTCAGATCTACAAGGTATTTGTTTTTTTTTTTGTACACATAATACATACATACATTTTGTTATTCTTCTACCTATTGTTTTTTTCATATTTCGAATATAAAATAAATGATAAATATAAAACAAAATAAAATATAAAGAAAAACTAAGAAGAGAAATAAAATTGATTTTAAAAAAAGAAATATAAAACGTGTTAAAGATCGTTTTTTAAATCTTTTTCGAAAAATATGGCTAGATCTATATTTTGAACTAAAAAAACTCGAAATTTTTTTTACCTCGAGCCACCGTGTACAACAACGGTTGGCAGCGGTCGGCAGTGGGCGAACGACAGTCCGTTGACCGATCATGGCCAACCACTTGAGGAGAGAGGGACAGAGTTGAGGGTGTTTTTTTCGATTTTTTTGAAGAAAAAGAGTGAAGAAATGAAAAAAAGGGTTAAAATAGTTTATATAGGCTCCCAAAACAACGTAGTTTTGGGAATAACTTAAAACACCCCAAAACGACGTCGTTTTGGTGACCCGACCCGACCTGTGCAGATCTTCCCTAGATCCACGTGTTTTTGAGAAAGGGACAAATTGCTCCTTTGGTCTTTCCGTATTTTTTATTTGTTTCAATTTAATCATTTTGTGCTATTTTTAATTTATTTCAATTTTGCCCAATAATTTTAAGATGTTTTTCAATTTGGTCCTTGACTCAAAAATGGCCTAGAGGTTACCACGTGTCGATTTTTTGGGTTTATTACCCACCAAGTCCCTTTTTATTTAAAAATTACATTTTAACCCCTAAACTATTCGAAAATTATGTTTTGACTCTCGAACTTTCTAAAGATTCATATTTGACTCTCAAACTTCCCAAAAATTCATATTTGACCTCGAACTTCCCAAAAATTTGGATTTGAACCTTAAACTTTCCAAAAATTTAGATTTGACCCTTAAACTTCCCAAAATTTTGAATTTAGCCCCAAACTTTCCAAGATTTCATTTTTAACCCTATTTTTTTTCCTTATTTTCATATTTTTACCCCAAAATTTTAATTTTTGTTGTAATTTAATCTTTAATTTTTTTCTTGTAAAATTAATCACGTTTATTTATTTATTTATTTTATTTTTCGATAATTTTGACTTTCATTTTCTTTCGCATTGTATGATTTGTTTATTTTTATTTTTATATATTTATTTTGTGTATTTATTATTCATGTAATTATACCTTCTTCGTGTTATTTAATTTTGTCATTAATTGCACAACTCGTATTTAATTTACATGCTCATTTTTTATTTAAATATTTTAATTAAAGTTATTTCTCGATTTTCTCCAAAAATACAAATATTTTTAAAATCAAGGCAATATTCCTTTATTTCGAGATTTGAAAAAATTGTGCTTAACTTATTAGGCGCGAATTTTTCTTCAAGTCGGAATAATTGAATACCTTTTAAAGGTTTGAAATTGACAATGAAGGAGTGCTCATTATTTTCGGATCTCGAAATGTTATGTCCTAATTCACTGGACATGACTTCCTTTCTCAATCATTTCAAAAAAACGAGACTCCCTCACGAAATTCGATTTCCTTTTTAAATGTGCTCATCATATAAATCATGCATTTAGGAATCGTATTTTAAATTTTACTCGAGGTTTCAAATTTTAACAATCAAGGTCGGGAAAAATTGACTAGGTACCAATTTTGGACGTGTGGGGCTGCTAATCCTTCCTCACACGTAATCGACTCCCGAATCCATTTTCTGGATTTCAAAAACTAAAATATTTATCAAAACGGATTTAAAACGTTTTAAGGTGCTCCGATCACACCAAATAAAAAAAGATCGGTGGTGACTCCATTTTCCAATTTTAAAAAATATTTTCGAGACTTTTTCTTTTTAAAAAATAACATTTCAACTTTTCTCTAAAGAACATACATCCTATTGCATTATCACAATAATATTACAACACATAATATAACCACAAAGCATGATACAATCACAAGCATAATGCAATGCACCCATACTCTAACACACCAACACAATGAAGGGGTTCCCCAGAACCCCTTCCCAACCAGTCTTCACTAATCGCAGTGTGGTTTTATTATCAGTCGTTTGAAGGGGTGATAACCATGTTTTCCACCATACAACCCAACCCATGAGCACACAAAGGTATGGTCACATGTAAATCTTAGTTTAATCTCAATCTCAATCTCAATCTTATGATATTACTCGTATATCAGAGTTTCACAATATTCTTATCACAACACACACACACTTATTAATTAATTAATCGCATTCTTATATGCATGCATGACAATATCAACATGCTTTAATGCAACTCAAAACATAATCATATCATTTTCACATCACAATGTCATCATAATGTAAATCATTACATTGATATTATATCACAGTATCATCACAAAATATCACAACCCAAAATTACATGCAGTAGGATAAGTCGCAAATAGAAACACACCTCTAGACAGCTGAAGCTCTAGTGACAAGGAGGTCGTTTACCACACACTGATCTAGCATTGGCTCTAATGGGATTAGAACCTACGAACATAAATCCTATATTAAAACTATTCTCAAATCACCAACTAAATATAACACTTATCAAAATAGCTCACTTGTAGCTCTTGGAACGGTGCAGGAGTAAGTTGTATAGGTGGAGGAGGTGGTAAGTCGTCGGCCTCACAGTTGTGATCACCTAAACACAAATATCTCACATTAGTTTTCCCAAATTAAACCTCTAAATAACTCTAAGTACAAAATTAAGAACAAAACAGTTAAAACGAGTCTTTCGAGTTTGAATTTGATGAAACAGATAACGAAAACAGACTCAGGACGTCAAAAAATGACAGGGTAAGGTTTTCTGGAAAAAGTCAACTAGTCAATGGAAAAGTCAATGGTTAACGGTCAACGATTGATTAAAGTCAATGATACGATTTGGTCAAAGTCAATGGTTCGATTCTATCAAAGTCAACGGTTCGGGTCGGGTTATTGGGTTGGATCGATTTGTTGTTTGGTTTGGGTTTAAAAGGGTTGGGTTAGGGTTTAACATGGGTTTAAGGGTATTGGATTATTCATGGGTCACACTTTCGGCTTGCATCAGATGGCCCAACTCACAACTCTTCACAAGGAAAAAGCTAGGGTTTTTAACCCACATCGGAGGCGTCGATCGGAGCTCGATGGACGACGGTCATATGTTGCCAACAAACACAAAAAATAAGACCAAACAAGCCCCCCAATACAATGCATAACTCACCAAGGTCTCAAACAACGAAGAAGTAACGGACTACGGCGAAGGCGATACGAACAGACAAAACCCGAATGGTTTTTAACCTCGATTTACGTAAATAATGACGGCTAGAAAGGGATGATGAGTTTTGATTACGAGGGGACAAGGAAGGCTTTGATGGTGGTGGTGTAGCAAACGGTCGTCGAACGGTCGGTTGTCGGAGGCGAATAGAACTTGAAGAGGGAGAGGGTTTAGAGAGAAGGTTTGACAGCAACACACACACAAAAGAAGATGAAGAGCTAACCAAAAGGGAAAAGGGTGCTTATATACCTAAGAAATAGGGATATTTATTCAGAGGTCCTCGAAATTCCCTAAGGTTTACATAATAACCCAAAAATTTAGCTCGATTTGCAGTCAAGTCCAAGACATCCCAAAATAACCCAATTTAACCATAAATTTTAACTAGAGTTCAATTAAGTCCCTAATTCTACAGAATTGATGAATTTAGCCCTCAAATTCTAAAAATTTATCATTTTAATCCTTCAAATTAAAATTTACAAATTGAATTTGGGTTATTCCACTCATCTTCTCATGACTTTCAACTCATGGGATTTTGTAATAGTGATTTTTTCAGTGACATTGATGATAGAAAAAACACTATTGAATTTGTTTTTTTCTTAGAAGCTTGTTGCATCTCTTAGAGTTTTAAGAAACAACCCATTGTGACACTTTCAACTTGTGAGGCTAAATATGTGGCAACAACTTCTTGTACTTGTCATGCTATTTAGCTTAGAGGATTGTTGAAAGATCTTCACTTGACACAAGGAGCAACCAAAATCTGCATTGATAACAAGTCTACACAAGCACTCTAAAAAAATCTATGTTCCATGATCGAAGCAAACATATAGACACAAGATAACATTTTATCATGGAGCATATTGCCAAGAAGGAAGTGCAGCTTAAGTTTGTGAAGACTTAAGATTAAGTGGCAGATATTTTACAAAACCTCTCAAATTTGAAGGTTTTCGAAGAATGCATGGAAAATTTTACGTAATCAAGAAAAGTTCAAATTAAGGGGAAGTGGTGGATATTATAATTTGTAACATTCTAGAATATACTTACTCATTACTTACATGTACTTGTATTTAATGAATGTATTTAGAGTAGATGTATCTAGTAGTCACACATGCACTTAACTAGTATACATGAATTTGTTGAAACCAATAGTCATTTACAACTATTATATAAATACTTGTATGTGATGAAGCATGGTAAGAGAGAGTGAAAAAAGACAAAGTTTAATATAAAGTGAGTTCATTTTTTCCTAAAGGCTATTTCTCTTCCACCTCCTTCCAACATGAAGAATGAAACTGAAAATGGAGGTTCCCAACAACACTCCAATATTTATTGTGGGATAAAAATTGAGAAATGACTTTGTAGTTCATGATATTTCTTTAGTTGGTAAAATTCATCAATTTTAGCTCAAGCTCGAGCTAGAGTTGTTCTTGTTGTGCTTTTAAGGGGAAATAAGGTTTTGGAGAGGGAAAGGAGGAACATTTTTGCTAGGTTGTGTGGTGACATTGGGTTTACGGTTGTGGACTTGTTTTTATGAATGTGGTAAGTGGTTAGAGCTGTTAATTTATGATTAGGCTTCGTAATTTTTTTATTAAGGTAATATGGGTTTAGGATTATCCATGTTTTGATTATGATTATTTTACAAGTTGATGGATGGTTGTTGAGTTCATGGGAAATTTAAGAAGGGTGTTGCGACTTTAGTTGTTTTGTATTTGAAGTTTCTCCCCATGTTCGATCAAATCCTTGAATTGCATATTTAGTCATCATATTTTAATACTCCTCAATCTTCTCTTTTATCATATTTATATCATTTTCTCATTTTACCAAAAAATCAATACATTATTCAATTTATTACTACTTTTATTATATATCAATTTTAGGGGTCTTACAGTAATCTTGCACAAAAAAACTATCTCCTAAAGCTTGAAAACTTTATTAATGAAAATAATTGTGTCATTAATAAACAATGAAGAAGTTATAGGCTAGCTAAGTACATCTAGATAAAACTCTAAAGTATACTGAAACTTTAATTAATCTAAATAAGAAATAATTTTAAACTAAATTTTCTTGTTTGAGCAAAAAAACATAAAATTCCTAAACAAATTAAAATACTTAAATAATATCCAAAATTCCGAATAAATATTTAATAAAATAATAAAATCTGATAAATACAATATTGGACTCATATAGAATAAAAATTAAGAATAAAAACCAAACCCAATATGATTTAAACTCGAATTAAAAGCTTGAAATTCATAATTTTCGTAATAATTCTATTCAGAGATTTTGCTCACGCTGTCTTCACTAAAACGGTCATAACTTGAACTACTGAACTCAAAATCGAGTGATTCAAAGTATGTTTCGAAATTAAGAGATAAATATTCGAATGTCGTGAAGATATCTCAACTCAAAAATGTTTGGATCCCATCTAAAAAATCGTTTCAAGTTAGATGATTTTTCAAACTTAAAAATAAACAATTTTAACAATAAAATTTAATAAATTTCATCTCATCAGCGCATGTATAAACTTTCGAATGTAGTTTGAGATGAAGGTGGGACACTGAGAAAAGCTTATAATATACAGGGTTACATATAATTGAGAGATGATGGGCAATATTATCCAAATTGGACGACTGGTATTGAGATTACACCTATATCACAAGTGTCATCACATAAAGGGAGAAATTGCTTGCTCTCTAACATTGGTTGTAAACCCATTAAGATACGAGCCGGGCCAAGCCATCTAACATCGTATGGAAGCCCATGCCAAGGTCAACATTTAAGACCCTAAGATATTTTCCTGATATTATAGGGTTTTGACCCTCCATTTTTGTTCAATATGACTAGTCTGTATTTTAAAGGAACTGTGGAATTTGTCAAAACCAGTAGGTTGGGTTGGTTTGGTTAGGCCGTCAGAACTTCAACCACAGTCTTTAATAGCGGTGTTTAATCGGTTAATCATTTCAAAATATTATTAATTAAAATAATTTATATTTTTAAAATTTTAACTATCGATTTTTTTTTTTTCAATAAAATTAATCAAACCTATTTCTTGTGGAAGGAGAACAATACCGTGACAGGTTTATCTCAATGGTCGGAATCAAATTGAATTTAATCAATATGACCTTTGTTGAGTTAAATTATTTAACAACTCCAACATGTGCCTTTTTATATTCACTGCTTACATTATTTCTTATAATATCATCCTTGCTTTAGGAAAAGTATTCAAACCTAAAAGTTTTACCAAACTTTTATACTTATAATAAATTTTCAATAAAAATAAAATTTTATCCTTTATTAATTATTAATTTTTATTATCTTCAATTTTATTTTAAATATTTTTGGTATAATGATAAAATTAGCCTCTAACGTTTGGGTGTTTGGTCACTTTGGCCCTTAAGATTTTTTTGCACTCACTTTCATACATAAGCATTTTTTTGGTCAAATTGATCGTTTTTTAACGGTCTTGCTAACGTGATCGTTAAAGGACTAACGACGTTGACGTGACAAATTTTTTTCCACCTAGGCACTTCCACGTATGCAGTTCCTGACGTCGCATATAAGAAAAAATATACCACGTCAGCAAAATATTTTAAATTTTTAAAAAAAAACCCCACATTTTAAGTTCTCAAATCTGTACCAAATTGCTTCCCTCCTCCACCAAGTCGAACTCCCTCGACGAGATTGTTTATCGGAACTGTTCCGGTGGGTTGCTCGACATTCAACACGACATGGAGGCTTTGAAGAAGTTCGACGGTTTGTATGGGCATGGAGTTTGGTCCAAAAAGGAATGGGTTTTACTCAAGATTGATCTCGATGAATTCCAATTTGTTCTGGTCAAAATGGATTGAGAAATAGATTTTGGGGATTTTCGAGTTTTGGGAGATTTTTTTATTTTTCAAGAACTTTTCAATTTCAAATGTTGGAGAGGATTTTGAATTGAAAAAATGAATTCTTTTTATTCAAATTTCTTTTTGTTTAGAATTTGAAAAGTATTGGATAATGTGGCTATGGAAGTGGAAGGTATTTCAGACATTTTTCTTGTTTTTTTTATTGGTTTTGGACATTTTTCTTTTAGGCTTTTCGTTGTCTATTGTTGTGATTATGTTTTGATCTTTCATTTGGGGTTACCATTGCAGCTTACGGAGAAGTCAAATTCGATACTTGGGGTGTTTTGTTACAGCTTGTGGAAGTTCCAGATTGGGGAAGCAATTTGATATTTGAGGCTGATTGGGGAAGCAATTTTATTTTTAAAAATTTTCAAGATAGTAGAAACTAAAATTATTTCTCAAACCCATTTTGAGCAAGGGGATCTTGAAACCTGCAAAAATGGCTTCTTCCACATGGTTCTCATTCAAATCCCTATGTGTAATGAAAGAGAGGTAAAAACCAAGAAAAATATTTATCATTTAAAAACAACCCGTTATTCAGTGGTGTTAGATGGAAAAATGGTGGCTTGATGACATGAAAATGGGGAAATTATTCTCAGACTTCAAAAACCCAGATTTCCAGAAAATGGGAAAGAAGTAACAGGAAAGTTTATGAAATTGAAAATTAAAATTATTTAATAATTTTATATTTAAAAAAATATTAAAAAATATTTATATTTTTAAAAAATAATTTTAATAATTTTAAAATCATTTATTGACGTGTCATATAAAACAAAATAGCGCCATGTCAGCATCTACATACGTGTGGCGTCTAGATGAATTTTTTTTTTACATGTCAGTGCTGGTAGCACCCTTAACGGCCACGTCAGTAAGATCATTAAAATGATCAATTTGACAAAAAAAAGTTATGTATGAAAATGAATGCAAAAAAACCTTAAAAGTCAAAGTGACCAAATATCTAAATTTTAGGAACTAATTTTATCATTATGCCAATATTTTTATTTAAAAGTAAGTAAATTTAAATAGTTACAAAAATATTTTATTTTTTTGTTAAATTAAATTAAATTATAAATTTTATTTTATTCTAATATAAACATATTTAAGCACTATTACAATTACAAATAATATATCTCAATAAACCAATCACACAATCAGATTAATAACCAAAACATATCTAAATTTATATTACAATAAATCTATACGGAGTCTAAATATGGTGGGATACATTGAAAACTCACATATATTGTCACTATTATATATATAAAAACTCGCATACAATCAAGGTAAAGGCAATGGCAGGTGTCGACACCATAAAAATGTAAAATTTCATTTTGGCTCTTTAAATTCCACATAATTTTAATTTAGCAAAATGTAAAATTACATTTTGATCTCTTAAAATTAATAAAATTTTGATTTAGTATTTTAAAAATTATAAAAAAAATATAAACTACTAAAATTGTGAAATTACATTTTAACTCTCATAAAAATATACAATTTAATTTTGATCCATCTTAAAATTTTTTTTTTTGACTTCTCCCTTACATATAATTTACATAGGGTAAAACTCGAACTTAAAAATTTGAAGTTCTCAGGCTCAACAATGTTGATAGTAATAATTATAATTTTTTTTTTCTCTTTTACTTTTTGTTTCTTATTTAATATTTTTTTTATACATATACATGTTCAATATTTAATTATAATATTAGCTTTGAGATATTATTTTTATTTTTTAATCAATTTATTTTCCATTAGAACCTTTTAAATAATGGTAATTAACAAGGTTTTCAAATTCAAATTAGTGCAACTTGGTCAAATCATTGGCTCCTAATCTGTTTGATTTGACAGATTTAATTGAACAAGTTATTAAAAATTAAAAGAAATATAGAAAATCGGTTCAATTTGTCCGACTACTCAGTTCAACCGATTTACGGATCAATTGATTGAATCTTTTTTTTCCAAATTGATACCTCAATCGATTCCCAACCCGACAAGCTGTTTAGGTTTTGAAAACAATGATAACTAATTGATTTTTCATAAAAATAATTTAATGAATTAACCTATTAATATATAATGGAATTAAATATAAATTAAAATATTTATTTTAATTGAAGTGAAATATAATATTTTATAAAAAAGTGACATATTTAATTTTATAACATTTTAAAGGTGTAGTTAGATTTTTTATTATTTTTAATTAAAAATAATAATGAATAATTTAAATAGAAAATATATAAATAAATAATAAGGGTATAATTATTTTCTATTCAAAATTTGCTTGGTAAATAGATGTGGAGGAGTTAATATGATTTCTTCAAAGTTGAGCACTAAATGGACATTCTGTTAACTAAATAATCTATAAGGCTGAGGAGTTATTTTACCTTAAATTTGAATCTTTTAATCATCTTTCCATGTTGATAGAATATTTAATTGTTTTTAAGATAAAGAGTTGCAGTTGAAATTCCAAATGAATGACAGTTCAAAGTTGATAAGCTCAAGCAATGTGAAGCTTCACGGTAAAGGAAAGGAAAGTCTTCTCCATGTGATCTCACCATCCAATTTTATAGCAGCATTTCCAAAGCAGATATTGACCGCTAAGCTTTGCCACCAATGGAACTTCATGGTTGAGCAAAGTAAAAGTTTGCACACAAACTCCACAATTAATTGATACCAATATGCTTAGTTTACTGGCTTTTCTCAGATTAAAATCATATAGTCATAAGTGATAACGACTCAAAATGCAATGACATTGGCAATTTGGCACATTGCCTTGTTGATGTTTGCAGCAGATCAACTGGAGTTACCTACATGTTTAACATTAACTATTATAAATCGAATATATTGCTTTCTTTTACCTGGTTCTGGTTTATTGCCAGGTTGAGTCTATTGATTCAATTCCCCTTTGCCAAATCTTTGTTCATCAAAGTCAAGAAAAAAAAAATTTAATAAATCATTAATGCTTGTCTTTCAAATAACCATCAAAGAAAATGTTATTGATCCATATTTTAAAAATCTCAGAATTCAAATATTGAATTCATAGGATCAAGTAAATATTATTATTTTGATCTTATCTCCCCACATTGTAGATGCTGGGTTTTAACTATAACTTTGCAACATGAAATGTGGTAACATAGACAAAACTCCAAACTGTTAATCAAAACAACCCGTAAACACTCTAGTTTTGTCCCATCTGTCGTTCAAAACAACCCCTTTGCATATTTTCAATAGTCCGCTTTGCATTGCCTAGTTCTCAAGATTGTCGCTTTTTCAAAACTGTGCTTCGAAAACCAGTTACCTGTGTGTGCTATATTTTGCTAGGACAAGCCAAGGAAAAAAGTGAGATAGTTGGGAGTTTGTGGAAATGGGTGCATCGAGTGATGCTCTTACCCAGGTTTTCATACCTGTAGCTGCCTTGGTGGGCATTGGTTTTGCTTTGCTTCAGTGGCTTTTGGTCTCCAGGGTGAAGGTCTCATCACATGATTCAAGCAATGGGTATAAAGTAAAGCTGATTGAAGCTGATGAAGAAGAGGAGGGTATTGACAACATTGACGTTTCTATCAAGTGTGCTGAGATTCAACATGCCATTTCTCTTGGTAACCTCTTTTCGTTCAATTGCTCCTCCTTTCATCAGTATTTACAGTGTTTTTAACATTGAGTTTGATTCATATCATCCATCATGTTCTACTAAAAATGTCAATGTTCCCAGGTGCAACCTCTTTCCTCTTTACTGAGTACAAGTACCTGGGTATCTTCATGGGTGTATTCGGTGTCATCATCTTCCTCTTCCTTGGTTCAGTTAAGGGGTTCAGCACCAAAAGTGAACCATGCACATATAACCAGGGAAATACTTGCAAACCCGCCCTGGCGAATGCCTTGTTTAGCACGATTGCTTTCTTGCTTGGGGCTCTTACTTCTGTTCTCTCAGGTTTTCTAGGGATGAAGATTGCAACTTATGCCAATGCTAGAACAACTCTAGAGGCAAGGAAGGGTGTTGGAAAGGCATTCATAATTGCTTTTCGCTCGGGAGCAGTCATGGGTTTCCTGCTTGCAGCCAATGGCCTTTTGGTTCTCTATGTATCCATCTATTTGTTTAAACTGTACTATGGTGATGACTGGGAGGGACTTTATGAATCTATTACTGGTTATGGTCTTGGTGGTTCTTCTATGGCTCTCTTTGGAAGAGTTGGGGGAGGAATATATACAAAAGCAGCCGATGTCGGTGCTGATCTTGTCGGTAAAGTCGAGAAAAATATCCCTGAGGATGATCCGCGAAATCCAGCTGTGAGTTTCCACAGTTCCTGAACCTATTAGCCTGGAATAAGTTCTGTTTGTTGTTTAGCTTCCAAGAATTAGTTCTGAGTCTTGTGTTGTGCCACTTATATTCTAAACGATGAACAATTTTTAAACAGGTTATTGCTGACAATGTGGGCGATAATGTAGGAGATATCGCTGGCATGGGTTCCGATCTATTCGGATCTTATGCTGAATCATCATGTGCAGCTCTTTTTGTTGCATCCATATCATCCTTTGGTATCAATCATGACTTTACAGCAATGTCTTACCCCTTGATCATTAGCTCAATGGGAATCGTGGTTTGCTTGATAACTACACTCTTTGCAACTGATATGTTTGAGATTAAGAATGTAAGAGAAATCGAACCATCCTTGAAACGGCAACTCCTTATCTCCACCATCCTGATGACTGCTGGGATTGCCGTGGTCAGCTTCTTGGCATTGCCATCAGAGTTCACACTCTTCGATTTCGGAACTGAGAAGGCAGTGAAGAATTGGTAAGCAACCTGTAAACTGTTTCTCTTCATTTGAAGGTTCTGGTCACCTTTTATCGATTTATGTACCATGCAGGCACCTTTTCTTCTGTGTTGCTATTGGCTTGTGGGCTGGACTTGTGATCGGATACGTTACAGAATATTACACTAGCAATGCTTACAGGTAAGGACATTAAGATGCTACTCATCAATGCCTTTGGTAAGCCCATCTTTGATGCTTACTGCCTCTTCAAATACTTGTAGTCCAGTGCAGGATGTGGCAGATTCTTGCAGGACAGGCGCTGCAACGAATGTGATATTCGGGTTGGCCCTGGGATACAAATCTGTCATCATTCCCATATTTGCCATTTCCATTTCTATTTATGTGAGCTTTAGCCTGGCTGCAATGTATGGAATTGCTGTGGCCGCTTTAGGGATGCTTAGTACTATATCCACCGGTCTTGCAATCGATGCTTATGGTCCCATTAGTGACAATGCCGGTGGTATTGCTGAAATGGCTGGAATGAGCCACAAGATACGTGAAAGGACCGATGCTTTAGATGCCGCAGGAAACACCACCGCAGCTATTGGCAAGGTGAGCGGCTTATGTTGATTCCGTGATCTTTATTCTTCAAATTGGTTGCTGTTCCTTGAGTACTTTTGCATGTTTCTATCGTTAAATTTCAGGGGTTTGCGATCGGCTCAGCTGCACTTGTATCTCTTGCTTTATTCGGTGCCTATGTTAGCCGAGCAGGCATCAAGTCAGTCGACGTATTGGCACCAAAGGTTTTCGTTGGCTTAATAGTTGGAGCCATGCTACCCTACTGGTTTTCAGCCATGACAATGAAGAGCGTTGGAAGTGCAGCTCTCAAAATGGTCGAAGAGGTTCGTCGGCAATTCAATTCAATTCCGGGTCTAATGGAAGGCACGGCAAAACCAGACTATGCAAACTGTGTAAAGATTTCAACTGATGCCTCACTCAGGGAAATGATCCCACCTGGTGCACTTGTTATGCTTACTCCACTCATCGTCGGAACCTTCTTAGGAGTCGAAGCACTAGCTGGTGTCCTAGCTGGCTCACTTGTGTCGGGTGTGCAGGTAGCCATCTCAGCATCCAACACAGGAGGAGCATGGGATAATGCCAAGAAATATATAGAGGCAGGGGGTAGTGAGCATGCAAAGTCACTTGGTCCAAAGGGTTCAGATTGCCACAAGGCTGCAGTGATAGGAGACACAATAGGGGATCCCCTCAAGGACACATCTGGTCCATCGCTCAACATCCTCATTAAGCTCATGGCGGTTGAGTCATTGGTGTTTGCTCCTTTCTTTGCGGCTCATGGAGGCTTGCTTTTCAAGTTCATCTAAACTCTTGCCTTTAGTTACCCAATTGTAATATCTTCAAATAAATTTAAATCCATGTAGTAATTTTACTCTTGTTTTTTTTTCATTGAAATTTGTATATCCAATTTTTATGGATTAAACCCAAGTACTCCATCTATTCCGTTGACATTATTCTTATCTTTATAATGAATTCCTTGAATGCATGTGTTTAGGGTGTGTTTCATAAATTACTGAAAATTTTTAATGAATGAAATGTATATTTAACATTTTAAATGTGTTTTATTATTATTTTAATTTTTTATTTAATATAAATTTTTTAATAAAAAATATAGAATAAGATTAGTAGATAAGTAGTTACTTACCATTTAATGTATAAAATATTACATCTATTTTATTTTATTAAAAATTAAAATAAATTATCATTGAACTCATGTATTAACCTGATAGTCAGTATGTTCACCGTCTTCAGGTGTAGCCTGAATTCAAGTCGTGTTGCTATTAGATATTACCCTTCTCTTGTAATTCACAAAAAAAAAATTATTTAAAAAAATTAAATTATCATATTTATTTTTTATCTAAAACTATTCAAAATAATATAAAATATTAGATTTATAAGATTAAAACTAAGAAATAAATAAATTTTTAAAAATCAGTATTTACTATTATCCATCATTATAATTATATTATGTATTTATATTTACTATAACTTATCAAATAATTTTTTAATATGAAATCAATACTTATCAAATCCAATATTAAAAATTCAATGCTTAATATTTTTAACATTTAAATTTTTAATTTATTAAAAACACCCTTAATTTTGGATCAAACTAATTTAGGATTAGTAATTTCAAATTTTAAATTTTTTGAGTCATTATTGTTTTTTTTATTGGAGTTTGTCGGTTGAGATTTTCAAATTGGATTATCCTTAATTCAAGTAATTTTGGATTACTTTACTTATTTTAGTTATTTTGAGTTGTAATAAATTTTGAACTCAAATTTTTATTTTTTTAGGTCAAATTGAATTAAATTATGTTTACATTTTAAGATTAATGGAATAAAATTTTTAGATTTAAATCAAATTCACTCATAAAAATTAATTTTATTGAAAATATGATTACTAATGAATATCTAATGATGAATTTCGTGTATTACCTGATAATAAAAGATGTTTAATGTTTAAAATGTGACCTGAATTCAAACCGCATTAGTTATTATTTGTAATTTATCCAGAAAAATATCTAATGATAAAATTATTATACTAAAATAATTCTTAAATTTCATTAATCGATTTTTTAAAAATTAATTTGATAATACCTAAAATATTTTCAGATGTTATAAAACAAAAAATCAAGTTTCTAAAATGCCTAACATCATGAACTTTTTAAATGTTTCTAAACCTTTTTAAATTAATTTTATATTTATAAGTATCGATAACTTCGAAATATATTTAAAAAACCTTTCAAAAGAAGCAAGGTATTGAAATTTATCAAGCAAGTATCAAGACTTATATTCAAAATAAATTATTTTCATAAATAGTAATATATTTACATAATTATATTTAACTTTTATTTAAAATTATAAAATAAAATAAAATATTATATTAACAAGAATTAAATTATGATATAAATAATTTCTAGATATTGTATGAAAATATTTTTTAAATGTCAAGTAAAAATATTTAAGATTTAATTTTTCAAACATCGATTTGAGATGAATTTTTTTAAAGGAAATACGATTTTTATGCATAATAAATATTTTTATGCTATTTTCTCATAATACTATCTAAAACGTAAATATCTAAACAAATTTACTCATAGATACCATAAATTATAATGGAAGTTTCGAGATGATAAAACTGAAACCCAACCGCTAACAAGAGACCAATTAAGAGACGTAAATAATCTGCTGCTACGCCTCAAACCAACGTCTAGGTGGACGGCCTGTGGATCATTGCCAGCTTGCCACATGTAACACAATTCCGCTAAAATGAAACCTATTACACTCCTAGCCTAACGAGGCAAAATGTGAAATTCCTTGCCAATAAGTTTTTGCCACGTTAATTTAGTGACAACATGTGAATGACATGTCGTCAAGCGATTGGCTTCAGTCATTAACTTCAGTCCACGTCATATTAACCGAGAATAATAATACCTCGTTTTAACTGGGCGTAAAAAGTAAAAAAGAAGAAAACCAGTGCAACGCAACGAGTATTATATAAACGGTACCTAAACAACCTATCACACTATCAGTGCACTGCAGTTCTACATTCTCGCTCCGTGGAGTTCAGCTATGGCGATTCCTAAACGGATCCCTAATTTTATCTCTCTAATTCTTGTCTCTTTCTTCGTCATTGCCTCTGCTGAAGTATTCTTCGAAGAGCGCTTCGATGGTAAACTCTTTCTCACTCATTTTCCCCCCGCTTTCTATTACTCAATCTACATGCATTGAATCTTAACGTTTGAGATCGTTGTTTTTTTGTTTGAATCTTTTTTTTTATTTAATAGGTTTTAAGATTTTAACTTGACGTAAATGAATGGATCGGTAGTTTTTATATGTTAAGTAGGCGATCTGCCTGTTTTCGATGGTTCCTTTACTCGACTGATTAATTACGTTTAAAAGATGTAGTGAGTCGAGTAGATCTACACGTAATATGATTCCGTAAAAGGTTCTAATTATGAAAAAAATATAAATTATTATAAATGTGTTTGAATTCTTTGAGAAATGGCAGTGAAGTTGTGTATTGTGTTCCGATTGTTATGTAACTGTAGAGGATAATTGGATGAAATGATGATTAATATTATCATTCTGCGTTAATTTATGTTATTCTTTTTGTTATTTGATATATCTTGAGAATGAAGACACTAGTTCTTAGCAAAATTAATTAGATGTTATTGTCTTTTATGTCAGAGTAGATATCAGAGTCTAGCTAATGTGTTCCTACCATGCATGGTTGCGTTCCTAAAATTTTGCATTCCCTTTAACAAACGAAAGAGAAGCTGCTTATGTTTTTATTGTACGTTTCACTGTTTTCAAACAGAAGAATTTGACCTTCTTTTTCTGGCTGATTTTGCATTTCTATTGTTTTTAAACCAAAGATGGATGGGAAAGTCGGTGGGTAAAATCTGATTGGAAGAAAGATGATAACATGGCTGGGGAATGGAATTACACTTCTGGAAAATGGAGTGGGGATCTTAATGACAAAGGTATTCAAACTAGTGAAGACTACAGGTTCTATGCTATTTCGGCCAAGTTCCCAGCTGTTAACAACAAGGGCAAGACTCTAGTCTTCCAATTTTCTGTCAAGCATGAGCAGCAGCTTGATTGTGGTGGTGGTTACATGAAACTACTCAGTGGTGACATTGACCAGAAGAATTTTGGTGGTGACACCCCATACAGGTTTTTACTTTATGAACTAACCTCTTGGTATCTCTAAAAGAGTTATTACAGATTTACTGATTTTTTTGTAATGTTGGTTGGGTGCAGCATTATGTTTGGGCCTGATATCTGTGGAAGCACAAAGAAAGTACATGCTATTCTTCATTACAAGGGGACAAACCACTTGATGAAAAAGGAAGTTCCATGTGAGACTGACCAACTCTCTCATGTTTATACATTTATTCTCCATCCGGATGCCACTTACAGAATTCTAATTGACAATGTTGAGAAACGAACTGGTAGCTTGTACACTGATTGGGATCTTCTCCCACCGAAGAGAATCAAGGATCCTAGTGCGAAGAAGGTCATTAGTCAGAATTGATGTCTTTTTGGTTTTATTTTATCATATGAATATTTGATACAACTAAGAACTTCGCATGATGGCAGCCCGAAGATTGGGATGATAAGGAATTCATCCCTGATCCTGAAGACAAGAAGCCAGAGGTAACAACCTTCGTTTTTTAGCCCTTCCATGGTTTTCTTATGCATATGCAAGCTAACCTCTAGTTTTTGATTTCCCATAGGGTTATGATGACATTCCAAAAGAAATCCCTGATCCTGATGCTAAGAAGGTAGTCATTCAATGCTTCAGTAATGCTTCTATTATAAAATGGGCATGCCTTATTTGTAATAAAGGTTAATGGTTAAAATTATTTACACCAGCCTGAAGATTGGGATGATGAAGAAGATGGTGAATGGACACCCTCAACAATTCCCAACCCAGACTACAGTGGCCCATGGAAGCCTAAGGTTCGTGAAATGTCCGTTTAATTGCAGCCATTTAATATGACATTTTATTTGTAACAATTCTTTGTCTATCTGAAGAAAATCAAGAACCCCAACTACAAGGGCAAGTGGAAGGCTCCAAGAATTGACAATCCGGGTTCACCGCTATTTCATGCGTTGTGCTTTTTATCATTTCTTATCATTTACAAAATTTTCAAGTGATTTATTACTGTGTTTTTTATATGGTCCACAGATTTCAAGGATGATCCTGATCTCTATGTTTTCCCCAACTTAAAGTATGTTGGTATTGAATTGTGGCAGGTATCCCTTTGCCTCTCTTTTTTTCTCTCTACATCTATCCTATTATCATTCCATGCCATTTTAGAACTACAACAAGATAAATGTTTGGTTTTTGTCAGGTAAAATCTGGAACATTGTTTGATAATATCTTAGTTGCTGATGATGTTGAGTATGCCAAAAAGCTAGCTGAAGAAACATGGGGCAAGCAGAAGGATGTAAGTCAATCTATGTATTTCTTGACCTTTTTTTGGGGGGGTGTTTGTGCATGTGGTTGATTTGATTGGCTTTTGCAGGCCGAGAAGGCTGCATTTGAGGAGGCAGAGAAAAAGAAAGAGGAGGTATATTCTTGACTATCAAGTATCATACTTCTGCCTTGTTTGCAGTTCTCTCTTTCTAACTGATGTAACATGACCTTCAGGACTCCAAGGATGACTCCGGAGATTCTGATGTAAGCCTATAACATGCCTTGTTAATGATATAATTTTACTTGAATTGCCGTCTTTCTGGTTTTCATTGTGTTGAACGGATTATCCAGGCGGAGGATGATGATGGTAATAGTAGTGATGATGGTGAAGGAAGTGAGTCTGATTCCGATAGCAAATCAGACGCAAGCAAAGAGAAAGACGTACATGTAAGTAGTTCTTTTCCTTTCTGCCTTTGCCTATATATACTTTTTGGATGCCTCATTAATCAAAATGATTGTCCCTTTGAATGCAGGATGAGCTGTAAGGTCATCTGCTATAGAAAAAGCGACGCAAAAGTTCTCTTCAAAGGATCTCCGTTTCTCTTTTTATTTTAAATCTTTTCAGCTATAGGAGTAGAGGGAAAAGGAATTGCCATTGCAGTTTGGGTGAACATTGCTGCCTTGATCTGATTTTTTTTTTTTTATAACTTTTGTTGAGGCTTTAGAAACAAAGAGGTTTTATTCTATGCTCAAGATTATGAAATAGTTTAAACTATGCCCCTATGAATTTTGATAATAATTTGATAGTCTGATCCTCTTCACTCGAATTTGATCTTACAAAAATTTATATATTAAACGACTTGACTTTAACTAATATAAATATTTCGGATTCAAAATTATTTGAATTCAAAATATCTAAAAATGTTATTTTAATTTTTTAAATATAAATTTAAAAAATAAAATTTAATTTTTTATGATATAGGAATAAACATATTATATTTATATAAAAAATTATAAAATGAAAATAATTTTAAAATATAGTGAAAATAGCTTTAAAATGTTATGTAAAAATTATTTTTAAAAAAATATGAGTTATTAATTATTTTTTATTTACTTAAAAATATTTTTAAAAATATTTATATATTTTTTAAAAAATTATCAAATACTGTCCAAAATTTATAAAAGAAAAGTCATTTGATAAAAAAAATCCAAAATCTTAAACTCAAAATTAAAAATCATGAAAGGTTGGAAAAAGAAATCCAAAAAATCTAATTGAACAAAACCGTATTTAGTCCTAATTAATTAGGAAGGTGGTTTATTGGTATATACTTTTTACTTAGGAAGGTGGTTTATTGGTATATACTTTTTACTTTATATTTTTAAATTAGTTTAATTAATTATTGAAATTAATCACTAAGTCTTATTTCTCCTCCTATAAAAACCATATCAGTTGTCGTTTCTTAATGTTTTTGTTTTGGCTGATTTGTGAGCTGAACCTTTCTTTTTCATTATCATTGCTTTAAACCTCATTGTTTGCTTGCTTTGATAATTTTCTACAAGCTAAAAACTTATATTGTCAAAGATTACTTTAGGTAGAGTTAATCACATCAGGTTTTCTCAGATTATGATCCTTATTCTAATTTGATCCATAAACTTGTACACATTCTAATTACATCTTTTATCGATGTTTTTATCAATCAGATCCTTCCATTATTAAAATCTAGAGGTGCTCATAGATCGAACCGGGACTAAACATGATATTAACATGTTTTATGATTGCTCAAACTCAACCTTACCCAAAATATGGGCCTAAAATTTTGTTTAAAATCGTCTATATTTGCAAAATACTAACCCAAACTCATTTTAAGCCCTCTCATATTATTTTTTTAATTTTTTAAAATGTTTATATTTATTATTTTAATATTTAATAATTTTATACATTTTTTATTTATTGAATTTTTTTTATAATCATCTTAACATTATTTTAATATTCACATTAAAGTAGTATTATATATTTAGTATAAGTTTATTTTTTTAATGTATTCTAAATTACATATTTTAAAGTATTATAAACTTAAAAATGGATTGAATTGGGTCAGGCTCGGGCCTTAAATGTTCAAGCTCGAGTCATATTTTAAACAAGACTAATTTTTTTGCCCAAGCCTATTTTTTGAGCCTAATATTTTTGTCCAAACCCTTCCAAATTTTGAACGAGTCTTCGAACTTGGACGAGTAGTCCAACCTATGAATAGGTCAAATTTACAAAGTCTTCCTTTTGAAAATCTAAGAAATTCCTATTCGAGACTTTTAATTTAATACTTTTTTCGTTTTTTATTTTGTTTTCATTTTTAATTGACATAGACCCAAGTCATCTAATATTATAAGGATAATGCGTCGGTAATAGTTGAGATAGCTCAGTTGGTAGAGCAGAGGATTGAAAATTTTCGTGTCACCAGTTCAAATCTGGTTCTTGGCATATGATTAATTTGTATGGAATCTACTCTACAAATTAATTTATATGGATCGACATAATACATACTTATCTAGCTAGGTATCTGAGAGTAAACTCTTTATTTATTTTATTTTGTATTTTTTTCTCTTTTTAAAATGAGCAAATAGTCTATTCTAATGTGTCTATTATAATATAGTAAAAGAAAAATTTGCTTATCTTTCCTCTTCTTTTTTATTTGTTCACACTGCAGCTTCTCACATTAAAAAAAAAAATTGTTAATACTTCATACATATTTAATTAAAAGATTAAAATAGTTGGTTGAAAGGCCCAACAAAAAGTCGGGTCTAGAGGAGTTTAAGGATAGAAATAACCAAGACTCGTCTCAGCTACAATACAAATAGAATCTGATCCCCTTTCATTTGTTTCTTTGTATTCTCTTTCATATTCCATTTCTTCATTCCCTTCTATGCAACTCTCTAGAGTTCATCTAAGTGATATGCGTGATACAAAGTTCACGGTACAGAACCCTTGTTGTTCATCCTATTGTCTCGGCTTGTCTGAAATAAAATAAATAAAAGAGTCTCTTCAAAAATCGAGAATCTCAATTATGTATTGTCTTTTATTTATTTTTATTTATTAGCCTATCCATAATAATACGAATGAAACCTCAATTCCTTTGTTTGAGCTAGAAGAGAATGTAAAAGTATTCCTTGAATATTCAAAGTTGTAATTAGTTTCTTATCATTCAATGAGCTTCTTGTATTTCATAAAAATTGGGGGTAATGTAATCCTTACGTAAAGGCCACCCTATCTAACTTTCGGGCATTAAGATACGTTTCAATCGTGGATGATTTTCATAAGAGATTTCCAACATGTCATAAGATTCTCGTTCTTGAAAATATGAACTTTTCCAAACTCAAAAAACAGACGAAATTCTAGGGTTACTCCTTGAAGAAAATAATTTTATACATACCTCTTCCGGTTGATCTACACCATACTCTATTCTCGTAAGATGATACACATTGGCTAACAGTCCGCCTGGTGCTACATCATAGACACATTGGGAACATTGATAATTGTAACCATATACATATAAAATATCTATGAACTATCCCGTGTTTGACTAGCCAAACAGACAAGTGATCCTACATCTTTTTATCTCTCCCGGACTTTTCTTTTTTATTTGTCATTTTTCTAAGATAAGTATTTCGCATTTATGATGAAATCGAATTTATGAAGATTAATTCGTTGTCTGTTTTTGTAAAAAAAAATCCTACCTAATTCACTAATTCGTGGGAAGATAGTGAACCCTTGTAGTTGAAAAATGTCTCAGGAGGAATCTCTGAAGTAGATGGTGGTTGATAGAGCAATCCTTGATTATAATTTCCAGTACAAGTACTACGTACAAGACAACTTGTGATTGGTAGTAAAACACCGATCCCCCTGTCGAGATCTAATTCGATCTTCATAGATTTCGCAAGATATTTTCTTATGAAGTTTTGTTATAACATCTATAACTGCCTCGAGTTTAGGGGGACAGCCGGGCAAATAAACATCCACGAGAATTAGCTTATCGACTCCCCAAATAGTACTATATGAATCAATACTGAACATCCCTCTTGTAATTGGACACGCGCCCGTAGTAATCATATTTAGGTTCGGGCATTTGTTCATATAATCTCACTAAAGAGGGCGTCATTTTTATTGTTACTGTTCCAGCTATTAAAATTAGGTTTGCCTATCTAGGACTCGATCTTGGTACCAGCTCATAACGATCAAAGTCGAAGCGTGAGCCTATTAATGAAGCAAATTCAATAAAGCAACAACTGGTACCATAAAGAAGCGACCATAAACTGGAGAGTCTTGACCAATTTGAATGACCATTTAATGTAGTTGAAATAACTGAATTTTGGGTTGTTCGATCAAGTAAGGGAAATTCGATGGAATTCATGCTCAATGTTATTATTATTTTTACTTTTTACCTTTTTTTTATTATTTGAATATTCAGGAACTAAGACCATTTCAATGCTCCTTTTTTCCATGCATAAACTGAACTAACAATTAGGATAAGCACGAAAATGAAAGCTTCTATGAATACGGGTACCCCTAATACATCGAAACTCATTGCCCATGGATAAAGAAAAACCGTTTCAACATCAAAAACAACAAAAACTAGAGCAAACATATAATAATGGATTCGAAATTGTAACCAAGCATCGCCCATTGGTTTTATACCCGATTCATAACTAGAAAGTTTTTTTGGACCCTTTCTAATCGGGGCTAAAACTCCAAAAATTAGAAATGCCAAAATAGGAATAACACTTGATATTATTAGAAATATCCAAAAAATATCATATTTGTAAAGCAGAAACATAGACGAACTCTTATGAATGTAAAAAATAGATCGAATTAGTCGCTTCGACTTGGAATTTATTGTCAAGTCATCCGCAACTATTTGTTTAATCAAAACAACAATTTAGTTTGATCGAATCGTCTCGTTTTGCTTGTTTGTTGTGTTTCCATGTTGCGTTTTAAGATTTATTGATTGGAATTAATCCTATTTTATTTACATTCCACTTATTTTGATTTAATTTCGATATAGTACTAATTTGTATAGTACTAATATAAATATATATTTATACTATATATAGTATAATACTATACAAATCCAAAACAAGTAATACTTTTTCGTTTTCACTTCATTTCGGATTTTTCTAAATAAAAGGAATTCTAATATCTAACTAATATATAATATTTATTAGAATTTTAGAAATAAAAAAACTTTAAATTTGAAATTCTATTTATTCTATTATCTATAGAAATAGAATAAATAGAAATTTTTTTATTTTAAAATCTATATATATATATATATATATATATATATGAGATTCTGTGTAAAATTATGTTTATGAAAAGATCTTTGTTTTTTAAACTCTAACGTGTCAACAAATACATACAATACAATAAGATGTTCTTAGATCCGTACGACTCAATATTAGATTCGATTTGAGTTGAGTTGAATTAAGTTATTATTTTTTTCTTTATTTTTTACCGGGTTCGTGTCATAATTTTGACTCTAAGGATTCACTAAAATTTGGTGGTATATCGTTGAAATGCGCTTTTATTTTCAGGGTTATACTCTGAGTGATCTCCCTGTGAGCGAGCTTATGGGAATGATTTTAACCAAGCAACTGGAAGTGACCAATTCCAATCAACAAAGAATACAATAATTAAGAAAAAAAACTATACAACTTTTTTTATTTTTATTTTTAGTTGTATTTGGATATTCTTTATTGTTTTAGTTTGCTTTAGTTTTAAGAATATTATTTTCATTTCAATTTTATTAATTTGATAAATTTAATAAATATTTAAATTTAATAAAATAAAATAGAAAATTAGAAAATATAGGGTTATATGGACACGAACTGTAGACCTTCTCGGTAAAACAAATCGAACTGATTATTATCAAAATATTTCGGCCTATTTCAAAGACCCAACATGCATTTTTTTTTTTTTTGCATTGGGCTCTTTCATTAACTGATAGAAATATCAGTTAGTCTACCATATATATATATATTTCTAATAGAAAAAAAAGAAAAAGAAAACGGTTCCGTTTGAGCACTTCCAAAGTGTTTCAAAGAGGGGAAGGGTTATCTTGACGTAGGTTTGCTTCTGGCCTAAATCAACCTAAGTTAAATGGAATCTCTACCATCCTGATTAAAAAATCAAACATGAAACTTCATGCACCTTAAGATTCATAGGACGAAAAGAGCATTTTTGAGGTGCTTATACTCATTATGCCTAGCATTGAATAGACCGGGTATTCACCCTATCAATATCTCAAATCAATGATGGGTTCGATTCGGTTCCATGTTCTCTTGTTTTGTTCCTTCAAAGTAATGGAGTAAGACATTGATTTCTCAAAAAGATCAATTCTTTTGATTGCATGATAGACTTCCCTGAAAAACATTGGTGCACGTGTAAACGAGGTGCTCTACCAACTGAGCTATAGCCCTTGTGTTTGTGATACATATTTTATCATATTATGTAGATAATTTCTTGTCAAGATGAATATTACATGATCCAACATCATAATCATACTCTTTTGGTCGGTTTGATTGGTATTGCTTAGAAGTAATATTGGATTTATAATCCATCAATGTAATAGGTCCCTTTTATTTCTCTTTATGATTCCTTACGATAATAAATGACCTACTTAACTCAACGGTTAGAGTATTGCTTTCATATGGTGGGAGTCATTGGTTCAAATCCAATAGTAGGTAGAACTTATTAGATACTATCGATCCCGGTGTCTAATAAGTTTTTCTACCCACCTTCTTTTATTGATTTTCTATCTTTTTCGTCCTATTCTATTTCCGTTTTCAATTTTCAAATTTTTCGTTAGATCAAAATCTGATTTCACTTTTGATTGTATTTTATTCTATTTAATCGACAGAATCAAAATGGGACGTATAAACGAAAGTTCTGTTTCTACGAAAATTCTTTCGATTAACCAACTCATTACGAAATTGCCTTGATAGCCTCAACTCGTGTCCTAGCCCGTCTGAGAGCTAGATTTGCCTCAATTGTTTGCCTCTTGCCTTCAGCTTTCCTCAAGTTAGCTTCCGCTATTTCAAGAGCTTGTTGAGCTTCTTGTGGATCAATGTCACTACCCTTCTCCGCATCATTTACTAAAATAGTGATTTCATTGTTGCCTATTCTAGCAAAATCACCCATTAGAGCCATCATTAACCATTGGTTGTTAAGGCGTATTCTGAAAATACCTATATCTACAGCTGTGGCAATAGGCGCGTGATTTGGTAATACGCCAATTTGTTTCTATTAGTAGATAAAATGATTTCTTTCACTTTTGAATCCAAAACGATTCGATTAGGGGTAAGTATGCAAAGATTTAAGGTCATTTATTCAATTTGCTCTCCATTTCTAAACTAAGTTCGTAGCCTTCACAGTAGCTTCATCGATGTTACCTACCAAATAAAAGGCATGTTCAGGAAGACCGTCTAATTCTCCGAAAAGGATCAATTTAAATCCTCTAATTGTTTTTGTTGGACTAATATATTTTCCCGGGGAATCGGTAAAGACTTTCGCTATGAAAAAGGGTTGTGATAAGAAACGCTCAATTTTTCACGCTCTTGCTACGGTTAAGCAATCCTCTTTGGACAATTCGTCCAACGCAAGGATAGCTATAATGTCCTGAAGTTCTTTGTAACGCTGTAAGGTTTGCTTAACCCTTTGCAGAGTTTCATAATGTTCCTCACCAACGATTCGAGGTTAAAGCATAGTGGACGTTGAGTCTAAAGGATCTACTGCTAGATAAATACCTTTGACAACTAATCCTCTTGATAGTACGGTAGTAGCATCTAAATGCGCAAATGTTGTGGCAAGAGCAGGGTCGATCAAATCATCTACAGGTACATAAACTGCTTGAATAGAAGTTATGGATCCCTCCTTGGTAAAAGTAATTCTTTCTTGTAAAGAACCCATTTCGGTACTAAGGGTGAGTTGATAACCCACAACAAAAGGCATTCTACCCAATAAGGCAGATACTTCAGATCTCGCTTGGACAAACCGAAGATATTGTCTATAAATAGAAGTATGTCTTGTTCATTAACATCTCGAAAATATTCTGCCATAGTTAGGGCAGTCAATCCAACTCTCATACGAGCTCCTGGCGGTTCATTAATCTGATTGTAAGCTAAAGCCACTTTTGATTTCGCAAGATTTTGTTCATTAATTACTCCAGATTCTTTCATTTCCATGTAAAGATCATTTCCTTCATGAGTTCGTTCACCTACTCTTCCAAATACAGATACACCCCCATGAGCTTTGGCAATGTTGTTGATCAATTCCATAATGAGTACTGTTTTACCTACCTCAGCCCCCCCAAATAGTCCGATTTTTCCTCCACGACGATAAGGAGCTAAAAGATCGACTACTTTAATTCCTTTTTCAAGAATAGATAATTTTGTATCTAATTGTATGAAAGGGGCACGGATTTATGAATAGGGGATCTAGTGCGAGTATCGACAGGACCTAAATTATCAACGGGCTCTCCGAGCACGTTAAAAATTTATCCTAGGGTCGCTCCGCCAACTGGAACACTTAGAGGAGCTCCTGTGTCAATCACTTCCATTCCTCTTGTTAGATCACCTGTAGCGCTCATAGCTACAACTCTAACTCGATTATTTCCTAATAATTGTTGTACCTCACAAGTTACATTAATTTGTTGACCGACAGTATCTCCACCCTTAACTACTAGGGCGTTATAAATATTAGGCATCTTGCCCGGGAGAAAGGCTACATCCAGTACTGGACCGATGATTTGATAAATACGTTCCAGATTTTCTTTTTCAAGCGTGGAAACTCCAGGAACAGAAGTAGTAGGATTTATTTTCATAATATAATAAAGTGAAATATGTCTTTTTTTTCGAAAATTATCTAATACAAAAGGATGATCGGTTAATTACATGGAAGATCCTATGTGGCATAATTTAAAATTAAATGTTACCACATAACTTTTAAAATTAAAAGATAAAGATAAAGTAAAATAAAAAAAAGAGAGTGAATAATAATTTCTATAAAAACTTTGAAAACCTCAAAACCAATATATATATATATTAAAAGATCAAAACCAAGATTTTTACAACATCTATTTTAAAATATTCATTTTTTAATTTTTTTTAAATTATGTCATATAAGATCTAACATCTCATTTAACAATTAAATTAACAATTTTAATAACAAAAAGATCTTATTGATATAAAATCGATTGTTTAAAAATATAATTAGAATGTTTTAAAGTTTCAAGATCAATTTAAAATAAAAATCACAATTTAAAAATGTTTGATGCAATTAACTTTTTCAGATAATATAAAAAAATAAATTAAAATTTAATTGAAAATTAATTTTTAAAATTTAATCATTATTATTTTAAAGATTGGTGACATGATTGATTTCATTACCATTCCGATTTTTGAAAACTTTTGAAAAAAACAACTATTAGTAGTGTAATTTAAAATTATATTATAGCACATTTACGAATTACGAGGTGCATGAAAAAAAATTATGCATATTATATATTTATAAAATTAAATGTAAAAAATAATTGGGAATTTAGTTGAAATGATAAAACTAAATTATTAAAATAATGATGCTTTAACTTTAGCTTATGTATTAAAAAAAACTTAAACTATAATGACTTATGTAAATAAGTCTTTTTAGTATTTTGTAATTAAATAAGCCTTTATTCTACAATAACTTATTTAAATAAGTTCTTATAATATCTTTTTATCTAAATAAGCTTTTTAGCTATAATGATTTATTTAAATAAGCTATTATAGTATATTTTTACCTAAATAAACCCTTAAGTTATAACAATTTATTTAAATAAGCTATTATAGTATATTTTTACTTAAATAAACCCTTAATTTATAACGATATATTTAAATAAGCTCTCAAATCTAATTGATACTTTTATAGTTTTGATATAAGGTTCATGTTATTGTCACAAGGTTAAAATTTTAGTCTCACAATCCGTGCGATTAGATTATTTTTCACTTCAAATGCACCTAAGTTAGTCTAGCTCTCAAAAGATGAGAATTCTCTCAGAAATTCTCTAAGGCACCAAAAAAAAATAGCGGAAACAACTCGAAACGAAAAGAATAATAAGAGAATTGAAAAGCCACAATAAAACAATGCACACCAAGTGTTTGAATAAATAGTCTCAATATATTCTTTACTCAATAATAATTGAATACAATGGGATGATTACAAATGAAGAGGGAACCTCTATTTATAGTTGAGCTCCCCTAAAATCAACAGTATAAATTGAGTTATATCAATGATCAAGATTAGAGTGTATCTACAATTGAGAGTCTAATTTATCGGTTTCATACCTAGCAGATTGAACTATTTTTTACACTTGAAGAGCTTGAAATCAAGTATTTTTGTTTTGTTTCCTTAGGATTTAGTTTAGTTTTCTTTTATTAAATAAATTAATTTACAAAGTGCAAAAAGGTGCTTATTATTGTCTTTGAGGCTGCTTAAGAAGACGAATAAATAAGAGGTTGATCACTATGTCACGACATAGGCTGATCTGTGTCATAACAAAGGGACCAGAACTGCAGAATGTCAAAACTGTCTCCTATGTCGTGACGTGGGCACGATGTGTCGTGACAACGCCTGGAAAATTTACCTGAGGGAGTAGACTATCCTTTACGTCACGACACGACTCCTGTGTGTCTCGACATTGACCTCTAAACGCATATATCACACTAAGTGAAGGGCATTTTGGTCTTTACAATACCACTTAAACACGAGGAACGACAGTTGACTTAAGGTTGAGGAAAAATGGTCGTCCAAAGTTATAAATAGGGCCTTTAGCACTATGGTTTTACACACCATTCATTAGATCTTAGTTTTAGTTTTACTTTATATTTTCGATTTTGAAACGAGATTGTAAAAACTCGCATAAACGATCGAGGAATTCTTCTCGATAGATTACTAATACAATTTTAGTTTCTTTTTCATTCTCTTTTTCAATTATATGTTTTCATATATTATTTTATTGATGATCAAAGAAACCATGAGGAACTAATTCTATTTTAGGGAATTAGGGAGTGGGCGTATGATAATTAATTGTTGTTTTATAGAGATTTTACCTTTCGAATCAACTATTTAGGAAATGAAAAACATCGAACAAACACGAGGCTTGACAGCCCTAAAAAGTCATCTAAGTGGGAATGAACCCAAAATTGGTATTGCCCATCCATGAACACCTTTTCCCCAAACCGGTTTAGATTGTGACATCTAGCAATAAGTAATCTCTATCGACTTGCTATGCCGACGAAAGATCGAGAGATCCAATTGGGGTAGTGACTAGTTGATTGGAGGAAAATTTCCAAAACCCAACAATTAAAGAACTCATACGAAAACAACCTAATATCCCCAAAGTCGTTTATAAGAATTTTTACAACTCAAACTTTTGGTTTTCGATTTTATTTTATCTTTTATTTTATGCTCTCAAAATCCACTCTTTATTTCTTCATAATATAATACCTAAAATAAGTATTAATTAATTTTATTCTTTGCAGGGATTTGATTTTATAACACCTCAATTTTGATTAAAAGGATTAAATTATAATTTTGGTGAAAATTAAGGACTAAAATTTGATCTTAGTGAATTTTGAGGCCTAATTTGAAAGTTTGATAAAATTTAGGGATGAAATTGAGCATTAATTAAAGTTTTATGGTCGAATTATGATTTTTAGGTATTATTTGTAAAATGGGATAAGTTTGGGGTTATTTCAAAAACCCTAATGTTCTTTGAGCCCCTCCGTGTTAATGACCCATTTTTATAAGTATTTAAACCCTCTTTTCTATTTTCAAAACCTTTTAGCCTCTCACTTTTATTTTCTTCTTTTTCTCTCTAAACAAAAACTTTCTCACCTCTCCCCTCTCTCTTTTTACCATTCAAGCTCCGATGACCCGCCAACAGTCGTCCATGCACCACACTATCGTCGCCGATAGACTCCTTGTCACCTTGTGAACCTACCCTTCCCTCTCCTTCTCCTTTATCGTTGCTATTCGTAAGAATCGGTGCTAGAACCGATTTGTTTCACTTCTTTTTCGCCACTCTTCGTCGCGAGCTTCGCTCCTTGCCGTCGATCTTGTCGTGGGTATGTGAAAGGGATCATTTTCTTCCCTTTTTGTGTCATTCCGGCTAGCTTATATGCCACCGTCAGTCGAGCCTCCAATCAACACCGTCAAGGGGTTATGAAACCATAACATAATATGTTACTAAAAGTTTGAGAACTAGGCTAACCTTAGCAGCCCAATTTCCAATGGTTTTTAACCCAATCCTTATTACCCAACAAACCCAAACCAAACCTAAACTAAATCCCAAGCCAATTACCTAAGTGTGTGTACAAACCCAAAACCATAAAAACCTAATACCCAAACCCTAAAGCCAAATCATCCAAACCCTAAACCCAACTCAATTTGACAGTTGACTGTTGACAGTTGATAGTTGACCGTTGACAGTTGACAGTTGACCGTTGACTTTTTAGGTTAACCATTGACTTTTTTCAAGAAACTCTACCATATCATTTTTTAACATCATGAGTTAGTTTTCGCTGTCTGTTTTGTCAAATTCAAACCCTAAAGCCTTGTTTTAATTGTTTTATCTTTAATTTTGTACTTAAAGTGTTTCAAAGATTTAATTTAGGAAATCTAATGTGAGGTATTTGTGTTTAAGTGATCACGACTCTAAGGCTGACGATTTACTTCCTCCACCAGTGCGACCTACTCCTGCACTAGTTCCGAGAGTTACACGTGAGCTATTTTAGTTAGTTTTGTGTTTAATTGGTGGCTTAGGAATAGTATTAATATTTAGTTTATGTTGTAGGATCTAATCCTGTTAGACCGGGTACACGACCAGTGAGTTGTGGACGACCTCCTCGTCGTTAGAGTTTCTGCTTCCTAGAGGTTTATTTCTAATTGTAACATACTCTATTGTATGAGATGTTGTGTCATATGTGATTACATGTTGTTGTTGAGGTATAATTTTATTATGATGTGAAGATGGTATGATTGAGGTTGAGCTGTGTAAATCATGCTAATATTGTCATGCTTATATACTAGACATGTGGCTGATTAAAATTATTGTGATTATACTACTGTGCACTTTGATTTATGAGAAATACCATGAGATTGAGATTGAGTCTTAAAACTGAGATATTTATGTGATTATATCACTGTGTGTTCATGGGTTGGGATTGTACAGTGGAGGACGTGGTGATCACCCCTTTAAACAAATGATACTAAAACCACACTGTGATTGGTGACGATTGGTTGGGAAAGATTTTTTGGGAACCTTTTCACCGTGTTGGTGTGTTGGAGTATGAGTGTATTGCATTGTGCATGTGATTGTAACATGATTTGTGGTTACTTTTTGCGTTATAAATTGTTGTGATATTATATACTAGATTGTATGTACTTTAGAGACCACTGGGCTTTTTAGCTTATTTCCTTACAGTTTCCTTTACAGATACCCGAGACATAGGTGATTTGGTACTCGGAGGTATATTTATAAATTTATTTTATTTTGGGTTTTCATTATACTTTGTTGATTATTATTTTATTGGGGATGTCAATTAATTCTAATTTTGGGAATTTTGGTATTTATTTTGGAAGTTTAATTATTTTATTTAAATTGTAGACTATATACATACATATATATATATATATATATATATATATATATGAATGTATGTGAATGATTATGTATAATCGGATTGTGTGAGGGAATGATTACATAAATAACCTTCTGGATCTGGTCAAATCTCCTGGATCAGGAAAAGAGGTTACATTTAATGGTATCAGAATTGAGTTCAACCCTCGAACTGTGAGTTTAGAGGAAAATTGAGACATGTTTTAGGTGCGGTTCACAGTAGCACTTCTTTAGAGATTGTCCTCATCTTCCTACTGGTTCATTTATGCAAAGTCAGTCTCAGGCTTTGGTTCAGGCTCCTGTTGGGGGTAGATGGCAGGTTAGAGCGGTTGCTTCGGGGTTACTGTATGCAACTAGGAGGCATGAAGATTGTGATGAGCTTGACGTCATAACGGGTACTTTTTCTGTTCACTTTATTTCTTACTTTGCTTTACTTGATAATGGTTTGACGCATTCCTATGTGGCAAGTGCGGTGTCATGGGGTCTTAAGGTTGCTGTGGAGAACATTGAGCCTGCGGTTATTGTTCAAAGTCCAGTGGGTATTTCTATAGAGGTTAATAAGATATATCGCAACTGTCCTCTAGAGATCCAAGGAGAAATCTTTCCTACCAATTTATTGGAGTTAGCATTCAGTGAGTTTGATCTCATACTTGGAATGGATTGGCATTCTAAGCACCGAGTTAATTTGGATTGTGAGAAAAAGAGGACAACTTTGAGAACTTTTGATAATCGAGAGATAACCTTAATTGGTGAACGTATAGGGTTTTTTTCTAATGTGATCTCAACCCTTAAAGTCGAGAAAATGATTAGAAAGGGGTCCATGGCTTATCTGCCTTACATCTTGAATCCAAGGCAATCAAATTCTAGGATTGAAAAGATTCGAGTAGTGAAGGACTTCCCTGATATATTCTTAGAAAATATGCTTGGTGTGCCACCTAAACGTGATGAGGTTGAGTTTGACATTGAGGTCTATCCCGGTACGAATCCTGTGTTCATGGCACCTTATCGAATGACACTTAAGGAACTTAATGAATTAAAGATACAGTTGCAAGAGCTGTTAGATAGGGGTTTTATTCGACCTAGTGTTTCATCTTAGAGAGCACCAATTCTGTTTGTAAAGAAAAAAGATGGGACACTTCGGTTGTGCATTGATTATTGGAAGCTGAATAAGCTGACGATTAAGAAAAAAATACCCCTTGCCTCGTATTGATGACCTATTCGATCAGTTTCGAGGAGCTACTGTGTTCTCTAAGATAGACTTGAGATCTAGTTATTATCAACTTAAGGTCAAAGATTCTGATGTGTTCAAGACAGCTTTTCAAACTTGTTATGGGCACTATGAGTTTTTGGTGATGTCCTTTGGGTTAACTAATGCTCCTGTTGCTTTTATGGACATGATGAATAGGGTATTTCAATCCTACTTGGATCAGTTTGTGGTGGTGTTTATAGATGATATCTTGGTTTACTCTAAGTCTGAGGCTGAGCATGAGGAGCATCTTAAAATTATTCTGCAAACCTTGAGAGAAAAGCAACTTTATGCTAAGTTAGCAAGTGTGAATTTTGGCTCTTTGAGGTTATATTTTTGGGACATATAGTTTCTGCTGAGGCTATTCGTGTGGATCCCAAAAAAATTGAGGCTATTATGAGCTGAAAGCAACTTAAGAATGTTTCTAAGATTCGTAGTTTCTTGGGTTTAGTTGGCTATTATCGGAGGTTTGTTAAGGGTTTCTCGATTACTGCGGCACCTTTGACTAAGCTTCTAAGAAAGAACATCCCGTTTGTTTGGATTGATGCTCAAGAGTCTAGTTTCGAGAAGTTGAAGTCTATGTTGACTCAAGCGTCAGTTCTGATCCAACATGAACCTGGGAAAGCTTATACTGTTTACAATTATGCTTCTCACATGGGACTAGGTTGTGTGCTTATGCAAGAGGGTAAGGTGGTGACTTATGCATCTCGTCAGTTGAAATCGCATGAGATTAACTACCCTACTCATGACCTTGAGCTTGCTGTAGTAATCTTCACTCTTAAAATTTTGAGACACTATCTCTATGGGGAGAAGTGTTACATCTTCACTGATCATAAGAGCTCAAAGTATTTGCTTACTCAGAAAGAGCTTAATTTAAGACAACACCGTTGGTTGGAACTCCTACAGAAATATGATTGTGAGATTGAGTATCACCCTAGTAAAGCTAATGTGGTTGCCAACGTCTTGAGTCGAAATGTTGTGACTGAACTGAGGGCTTTATTTGCTAGAATGAGTTTGTTTGAGGGTTGGTAGTTTTTCGCTGAACTTCGAGTTATTCCCACTTTACTCTCGGAGGTTAAGGTTGAGCAATCTAATAATCTGTATTTAGTGCACTGTATGAGAGAGGTGGAAGAAGGTACATCTATAGACTTCTCCATGGACCAGAATGATATATTATGCTTCCGAGGTCGATATTGTGTTTCGAAGGATTTTGAAATTAAACAGACTATTCTCCGTGAGGCGCATGATAACCCTTGTTTCATGCATCCTGGCGTAAATAAGATGTATAAAAATCTTCTTGATAGGTACTGGTAGAAGGGTTTAAATAGAGATGTTGTTGACTTTGTGTCGAAGTGGTTGATTTTGTCAGAAAGTCAAGACTGAGATTGGTGTCCTTTTGGGTTACTTCGACCGATTGAGATTTCGTAGTGGAAATAGGAACGTGTGACTATGCATTTTTTGAGTGGTCTTCCCTTAACACCGTCCAGGAAAGATTTAGTTTGGGTGATTGTGAATTGACTCACTAAGTCTGCACATTTCATTCCAATTAGGGTTGACTATCTTGTGAGCAAGTTAGCTCGATTCTACATTTTTGAGATAGTTCGCCTTCATGAGGTGCCTTTGTCTATCATTTTTTTTATCAAGATTCGAGGTTTACTTCGAGATTTTGGGAATCTTTACACCGTGCACCGGGTACTCGGTTACACTTCTGTGCTACTTACATCCAAAGAATGATGGTCAATTTGAGCTTGTGATTAAAGTTTTAGAAGACATGTTGAGGGGTTGTGTGATTGAGTATCAAGGTAGTTAGGAGGACTTTTTACCACTGGCAGAGTTTGCTTACAATAACAGTTATCAAGCCAGTACTAAGATGGCTCCTTACAAGGCTTTGTATGGGCGTAAGTGTTGCACTCCTATTGGTTGGACAGAGTTGACTTAGCATCGGTTATTAAGACCAGATATTGTTCAGAAGTCTGAAAAGGCTATTAGATTAATTTGGAAGAGACTTAAGGTTGCTTTTGATAGATAGATGTCTTATGCCGATTTGAAGCGTCGAGATATTGGGTTTAATATGGGTGAAAAGGTCTTTTTAAAAGTATCTCTGTGGAAGAAGGAGCTCAGATTTATACGGAAAGGCAAGTTGAGTCCCCGTTTTATCAATCCTTATATAGTTCTTCGTAGAGTGGGACTAGTTGCCTATTTTCCTGACTTACTGTCTGAGATTGAGCAAATTCACGATGTCTTTCATGTCTCTATGTTGAGGTGTTATCGATCAAAGCCGTCTCATATTGTGCCTATTAAAGAGATCGAGGTTCGTCTTGACTTGAGTTTGAGAAAAAATTGATTGATATTATTGCTCAGAATGACAAGGTTCTTACGAGGAAGACCATTAAGATGGTTAAGGTCTTGTGGCACAACCATGGTTATGAGGCTACTTGGGAGTCCAAAATCATCATCAAGGCTCAGTCTCCACATCTGTTTGGTCTAGGTAAATTTCGAGTACGAAATTTCTTTAAGGAGAGGAGAATTGTAACACCCAAATTTTGATTAAATGGATTAAATTGAAATTTTGGTGAAAATTAGGGACTAAAATTTGATCTTAGTGATTTTTAAGGTTTAATTTGAAATTTTGATAAAGTTCAGGGATGAACTTAAGCATTAACTAAAGTTTTATGGTCGAATTATGATTTTTAGGACTTATTTGTAAAACGGGATAAGTTTTGGGTTATTTCAAAAACTCAAATGTTCTTTGAGCCCTTCCGTGTTAATGACATATTTTTATAGGTATTTAAACCCCCTTTTTTAATTTTCAAAACGTTCTAGCCTTCCACTTTTATTTTTTTCTTTTTCTTTCTACACAAAAACTTTCTTATCTCTCTCCTCTCCCTTTATCCACTCAAGCTCTAACGACATGCCAATGGCCGTCCGTGCACCACACCGTCATCACCGATAGACTCTTTGTCACCTTGCGAACCTAACCCTTCCCTCTCCTTCTCCTTTGTTGTTGCTATTCATGAGAATCAGATCTAGAACTGATGTGTTTCACTTCTTCTCCGTCACTCTTATTCGCGAGTTTTGCTCCTTGCTAACAATCTTGACGTAGGTATGTGAAAGGAATCATTTTCTTCCCTTTTTGTGTCATTCCAGTGCTAGCTTGTGTGCCGCTGTCCGTCGAGCCTCTGATCGGCGCCATCAAGAGGTTATGAAACCCTAATATAATATGTTACTAAAAGTTTAAGAATTGGGCCAACCTTAGCAACCTAATTTCCAATGGTTTTTAACCCAATCCTTATTAGCCAACAAACTCAAACTATAACTAAACTAAACCCCAAGCCAATTACCCAAATGTGTGTGCAAGCTCAAAACCATGAAGACTTAATATCCAAACCCTAAAACTAAATCACCCAAATCTTAGACCCAATTCAATTTGACAGTTGACCATTGACTGTTGGTAGTTGACTGTTAACCATTGATCGTTAACTTTTTGGGTTGACTGTTGACTTTTTTCGAGAAACCCTACCCTATTATTTTTTGACATCTTGAGTCTGTTTCCACTGTTAGTTTTGTCAAATTCAAACTCGAAAGCCTCGTTTTGACTATTTTATCTTTAATTTTGTACTTAGAGTGTTTCAGAGATTTAATTTACGAAATCTAATATGAGGTATTTGTGTTTAGGTGATCACGACTCCAAGGCTGACGATTTACCTCTTCTTTCATCGATGCAACCTGCTCTCGCACCAGTATCGAGAGTTACACGTGAGTTATTTTAGTTAGTTTTGTGTTTAATTGGTGGCTTAGGAATAGTATTAATAATCCTGTTAGAACAAGTACTCGACCAGTGCGTGGTGGACAACCCCCTCGTTGTTAGAGTTTTTGTTTCCTAGAGGTGTATTTCTAACTGTAACATACCCTATTGTATGAGATGTTGTGTCATATGTGATTACATGTTGTTGAGGTATATTGTTATTGTGTTGACTATATTGTGATGTGAAGATGGTATGATTGAGGTTCAGCTGTGTAAATCATGTTAATATTATTAATGCATATATACAGGACAGGTGGCTGATTAAAATTATTCTGATTATACTTCTATGCATTGTGATTTATGAGAAATACAATGAGATTGAGACTAAGTCTTAAAATTGAGATATTTATGTGATCATATCACTATGTGTTCATGGGTTGGGATTGTATGATGAAAGACATGGTAATCATGCCTTTAAATGAATGATACTAAAATCACACTACGATTGGTGACGATTGGTTGGGAAAGGGTTCTAAGGAACCATTTCACTGTGTTAGTGTGTTGGAGTATGAGTGCATTGCATTGTGCATGTGATTGTAACATGATTTGTGGTTACTTTTTGCGTTATAAATTGTTGTGACATTATATACTAGGTTGTATGTACTTTAGAGACACACTGGGCTTTTTAGCTCATTTCCCTACAGTTTCCTTTACAGATACCCGAGACATAGGTGACATGCTACTTGGAGGCATATTTATAATTTTATTTTATTTTAGGTTTTCATCGTACTTTGTTGATTATTATTTTATTAAGAATGTAAGTTGATTTTAATTTTGGGGATTTCAATATTTATTTTGGAATTTTAATTATTTTATTCAAATTATAGATTATATATATATATGAATGTATGTGAATGATTGTAGATTATCGGATTGCGTGAGGGTATAATTAAATAAATAACCTTTTGGGTCCGGTCATATCTCTTGGGTCGGATAAAAGGGGTTACATTTAATGGTATCAGAGTTGAGTTCGATCCATAGACTGTGAGTCTCTCTAGACATGGTTTTAAAAAAAGTTTTGAGGTTAAATAAGGTTTTTTTAAATAAATTATTGTGTTATAAAATAGTTTTTATTATATAGATATATAAAAGTTGTGATTTATTCTAAATCTCCAGTACCAATTCTTATTTTAATACTTTTTACTTATTTAGATAGATAGTATATAACTAAGAGGCTTGAGGATCGTGATAAGCTTGACGTCATAGCGGGTACTTTTTCTATTCAATCTATTCCTTACTTTACTTTACTTGATAATGGTTCGATACATTCCTATGTGACAAGTGCGGTGTCGTGGGGTCTTAAGATTGTTGTGGAAAATGTTGAGTTTACGATTACTTTCAAAGTCCTATGGGTATTTCTATAAAGGTTAATAAGATATATCGCAACTGTCCTCTAGAGATCTAAGGGGAAATCTTTTCTACCAATTTATTGGAGTTAGCATTCAGTGAGTTTGATCTCATACTCGGAATGGATTGACTTTCTAAGCACTGAGTTAATTTGGATTGTGAGAAAAAGAGGGTAACTTTGAGAACTTCTGATAATCGAGAGATAACCCTAATTGGTGAAGTAGAGGGTTTCTGTCTAATGTGATCTCAGCCTTAAAGCCAAAAAGATGATTAGAAAAGGGGTCCATGGTTTATCTGGCTTACATCTTGGATCCAAGGCAATCAGATTCTAGGATTGAAAAGATTTGAGTAGTGAGGGACTTCCTTGATGTATTCCTAGAAGAGTTGCCTGGTGTGCCATCTAAACGTATGAGGTTGAGTTTGGCATTAAGGTCTATCCTGATACAACTCTTATTTTCATGGCACCTTATCGAGTGGCACTTAAGGAACTCAAGGAATTAAAGATACAGCTGCAAAAGCTGTTAGATAGGGGTTTTATTCGACCTAGTGTTTCACATTGGGGAGCACCAGTTCTGTTTGTAAGGAAAAACGATGGGACACTTCGGTTGTGATTTATTATCGGAAGCTGAATAAGTTGACGATTAAGAATAAATACCCCTTGCCTTGTATTAATGACCTATCGATCAGTTTAGAAGAGCTACTGTGTTCTTTAAGATAGACCTGAGATCTGGGTATTATCAGCTTAAGGTCAAAGATTTTGATATGTTAAAGACAGCTTTTCGAACTCGTTACGGGCACTATGAATTTTTGGTGATGCCCTTTGGGTTAACTAATGCTCCTGTTGCTTTTATGGACATGATGAATAGGGTGTTTCAACCTTACTTGAATTAGTTTGTGGTGGTGTTTATATATGATATCTTAGTTTACTCTAAGTTTGAGGCTGAGCATGAGGAGCATCTTAGAATTGTTCTACAAACCTTGAGAGAGAAGCAGCTTTATGCTAAGTTCAACAAGTGTGAATTTTGGCTCTCTAAGGTTATGTTTTTGGGACATATAATTTATGCTGAGGGTATTCATTTGGATCCCAAAAAATTGAGGCTATTGCAGGCTATAAGCAATCTAAGAATGTTACTGATATTCGTAGTTTATTGGGTTTAGCTGGTTATTATCGGAGGTTTGTTGACGGTTTCTTGATTACTGCGGCACCTTTGACTAAGCTTCTAAGGAAGAACGTCCCATTTGTTTGAACTGAAACTCAAGAGTCTAGTTTTGAGAAGTTGAAGTTTGTGTTAACTCAAGCACCAGTTCTGATCCAACCTGAACTTGGGAAAGCTTATACTATTTACAGTGATGCTTCTCACACGAGATTAGGATATGTGCTTATGCAAGAAGGTAAGGTGGCGACTTATGCATCTTCGTCAATTGAAACCGCATGAGATTAACTGCCCTACTCATGACCTTGAGCTTGCTGCGGTAATCTTCGCTCTTAAAATTTGGAAACAATATCTCTATGATGAGAAGTGTTACATCTTCACTAATCATAAGAGATTAAAGTATTTGCTTACTAAGAAAGAGCTTAATTTAAGACAACATCGTTAGTTGGAACTCCTTAAGGACTATAACTGTGAGATTGAGTATCACCCTGGCAAAGCTAATGTGGTTGCCGACGCCTTGAGTCGAAATACTGTGACTGAACTAAGAGCTTTATTTGCCAGAATGAGTTTGCTTAAGGATGTCAGTTTTTTAGCTGAAATTCGAGTTATTCCCACTTTACTCTCAAAGATTAAGACTGAATAGTCTAATGATCCGTATCTAGTGCACCGTATGAAAGAGGTGAAAGAAGGTATATTTGTGGACTTCTCCATGGATCAAAATGGTATACTATGATTCCGAGGTCGATACTGTGTTCCGAAGGATTCTGGAATTAAATAGACTATTCTCCGTGAGGTGCATGATAGCACTTATTCCTTGCATTCTGGCGGAGATAAGATGTATAAGAATCTTCGTGATAGGTACTGGTGAAAGGGTTTAAAGAGAGATGTTGTTTACTTTGTGTTGAAGTGTTTGACTTGTGAGAAAGTCTAGGCTGAGCATCAGTGTCCTTCTAGATTACTTCAACTGATTGAGATTTTGTTGTGAAAATGGGAATATATGACTATAGATTTTGTGAGTGGTCTTCCCTTAACACTGTCCAAGAAAGATTTAGTTTGGGTGACTGTGGATCGACTCACTAAGTCTGCACACTTCATTCTAGTTAGGGTTGACTATCCTTTGAGGAAGTTGGCTCGACTCTACATTTTTTAGATAGTTCACCTTCATGAGGTGCCTTTGTCTATCATTTTTTATCGAGATTCGAGGTTTACTTCGAGATTTTAGGAATTTTTGCAACGTGCTTTGGGTGTTTAGTTAAACTTCAGTACTGCTTACCATCTGCAGACTGATGGCGAATTCGAGCGTGTGATTCAGGTTTTGGAAGATATGTTGAAAGGTTGTGTGATTGAATATCAAGGTAGTTGGAAGGACTTCTTACCACTCACAAAGTTCGCTTACAATAACAATTATCAAACCAGTATTAAGATGACTCCTTACGAGGGTTTGTATGGGCGCAAGTGTCTCACTCCTATTGGTTGGACAAAGATGATTGAGCATCGATTATTGGGACCAGATATTGTTCAGGAGTCTGAGGATACTGTTAGATTGATTTGTGAGAGACTTAAGGCTGCTTTTGATAGACAGAAGTCTTATGTCGATTTGAAGTGTTGAGATATTGAGTTTAATGTAGGTGAAGAGGTCTTCTTAAAAGTATCTCCGTGGAAGAAAGTGCTTAAATTTGGACGAAAAGGCAAGTTGAGTCCCCGTTTTATCGATCCTTATAGAGTTCTTCGTCGAGTGGAACCAATTGCCTGTCAGCTTGACTTACCGTTTGAGATTGAACGAATTCACGATGTCTTTCATGTCTCTATGTTGAGGCAGTATTGGTCGGACCTGTATCATTTTATGCCTATTTAGGAGATCGAGGTTCATCCTGACATGAGTTTTGAGGAAGAATCGATTGAAATTATTGCTCAGGATGAGAAGGTTCTTAGCAAGAAGACCATTAAGATGGTTAAGGTCTTGTGGCGCTACCATGGTTATGAGGAGGCTACTTGGGAGCCCAAAGTCATCATCAAGGCCCAGTATCTACATCTTTTTGGTTTAGGTAAATTTCGAGGACGAAATATCTTTAAGGAGGGGAAAATTGTAACACCTCAATTTTGATTAAAATGATTAAATTGGAATTTTGGTGAAAATTAGGGATAAAAAAATTGATCTTAGTGAATTTTGAGGTTTAATTTGAAAGTTTGATAAAGTTTATGGATGGAATTGAGCATTAATTAAAGTTTTATGGTCGAATTATGATTTTTAGGACTTATTCGTAAAATGAGATAAGTTTGAGGTTATTTCGGAAACTCTAATATTCTTATAGGTATTTAAGCCCCTCCATGTTAATGACCTATTTTTATAGGTATTTAAACCCCATTTTCTAATTTTTAAAACCTTTTAGCCTCTCACATTTATTTTTTTTCTTTTTCCCTCTAAACAAAAACTTTCTCATCTCTCCCCTCTCTTTTTTTTCGTTCAAGCTCCGACGACCTGCCTACGACCGTTTGTGCACCATATCATCGTCACCGATAGACTCCTTGTCACCTTCGAACCTAACCCTTCCCTCTCAATCTCCTTTGTCGTTGCTATTCGTGATAATCAATGCTATAAGATATTTGTTTCACTTCTTTTCTGCCACTCTTCACCACGAGCTTCGCTCCTTGCCGTCAATCTTGACATGTGTATGTTAAAGGGATCATTTTCTTCCCTTTTTGTGTCATTCTGACTAGCTTGTGTTTAGCTGTTCGTTGAGCCTCCGATTGATACTGTCAAGGGGTGAAACCCTAATATAATATGTTACTAAAAGTTTGAGAATTGGGCCAACCTTAGCAACCCAATTTCCAATGCTTTTTAATCCTATCCTTATTACCCAACAAACCCAAACCAAACCTAAACTAAACCTCAAGCCAATTACCTAAGTGTGCGTACAAACCTAAAACCACGAAGACCCAATACTCAAACCCTAAACCTAATTTGATTTGACAGTTGACCGTTGACAGTTGACCATTGACAATTGACTGTTGGGGTTGACCATTGACTTTTTTCGAGAAATCCCACCCTATCATTTTTCAACATCATGAGTTTGTTGTCACTGTTCGTTTTGTTAAATAAAAACCCTAAAGCTTCGTTTATTATTTTATCTTTAATTTTGTACTTAGAGTGTTTCAAAGATTTAATTTGGGAAATCTAATGTGAGGTATTTGTGTTTAGGTGATCACGACTTCGAGGCTGACGATTTACCTCCTCCTCCACTGGTGCAACCTACTCCCGCACTAGTTCCAAGAGTTACAAGTGAGTTATTTTTGTATTTAATTGATGGCTTAGGAATAATATTAATATTTAGTTTATGTTGTAAGATCTAATGTCGTTAGACTGGGTACACGACCAGTGCGTGGTGGTTGACCTCCTTGTTGTTAAGTTTCTACTTCCTAGAGGTTTATTTCTAACTGTAACATACCCTATTGTATGAGATATTGTGTCATATGTGATTAAATGTTGTTGTTGAGGTATATTGTTATTGTGATGACTATATTGTGATTGAGGTTGAGTTGTGTAAATCATGTTGATATTGTCATGCATATATAAAGGACATGTGTCTGATTAAAATTCTTGTGATTATACTACTGTGCACTTTGATTTATGAGAAATACCATGAGATTGAGACTAAGTCTTAAAGTTGAGATATTTATGTGATCATATCACTGTGTGTTCATGGGTTGAGATTGTACGATGAAAGACGTGGTAATCACCCCTTTAAACGGTTGATACTAAAACCACACTACGATTGGTGACGATTAGTTGGGAAAGGGTTTTGAGGAACCTTTTCACTGTGTTGGTGTGTTGAAGTATGGGTGCATTGCATTGTGCATGTGATTGTAACATGATTTGTGGTTACTTTTTGCATTATAAAATGTTGTGATATTATATACTAGGTTATATGTACTTTAGAGACATATCGGGCTTTTTAGCTTATTTCCCTACAGTTTCCTTTACAAATACCCGAGACATAGGTGACTTGGTACTCGGTGGCATATTTATAGATTTATTTTATTTTGGGTTTTCATCATACTTTGTTGATAATTATTTTATTGGGGATGTAAGTTGATTCTAATTTTGGGGATTTTGGCATTTATTTTGGAAGTTTAAATATTTTATTTAAATTATAGACTGAATATATATCAGGGAAGTCCCTCACTACTCAAATCTTTTCAATCCCATAATCTGATTGCCTTGGATATAGGATGTAAGGCAGATAAGCCATGGTTCCCTTTCTAATCATTTTCTCGACTTTAAGGGTTGAGATCACATTAGACAGAAACTAGAAGGATGGTTCAGCTACTAGTGGTTAGACCTACCCCGAAGCCGGAGACTGCCTCTGCATAAATGAACCAGTAAGAGGATGGGGATAATTTCTAAATAAGTGCTATTGTGAACTGTACCTAAAACATGCCCCAATCTTTCTTCAAACACACAGTCCGTGGGTTAAACTCAACTCTGATACCACTAAATGTAACCTCTTTACTCGGTCCAGGAGATATAATCGGATCAAAAAGGTTATTTATGTAATTATACCCACACACAATCCGATAATCCACAATCATTCACATACATTCATATGCCACCTAAACGTGATGAGATTGAGTTTGACATTGAGGTCTATCCCAATACGACTCCTATGTCCATGACACCTTATCAAATGACACCTAAGGAACTCAAGGAATTAAAGATACAGTTGCAAGAGTTGTTGGATAGAGGTTTTTTTTTACCTAGTGTTTCACTTTGGGGAGTACCAGTTCTGTTTGTAAAGAAAAAAATGGGACACTTCGGTTATGCATCAGAAGCTGAATAAGCTGACGATTAAGAATAAATACCCCTTGCCTAGTATTGATGACTTATTCGATCAATTTCGAAGAGCTACTATGGTCTCTAAGATAGACTTGAGATCTTGGTATTATCATCTTAAGGTCAAAGATTCTGATGTGTTCAAGACACCTTTTCGAACTCATTATGGGAACTATGAGTTTTTTGTGATGCCCTTTAGGTTAACTAATGCTCTTGTTACTTTTATGGATTTGATGAACAGGGTGTTTCAATCTTACTTGGATCAGTTTGTGGTGGTGTTTATAGATGATATCTTGCTTTACTCTAAGTCTGAGGCTGAGCGTGAGGAGTATCTTAGAATTGTTCTGCGGACCTTGAGAGAGAAGCAACTTTATGCTAAGTTCAGCAAGTGTGAATTTTGGCTTTCTAAGGTTATGTTTTTGGGACATATAGTTTCTGTTGAGGCTATTCGTATGGATCCCAAAAAAATTGAGGCTATTATGAGCTGAAAGCAACCTAAGAATGTTCATAGTAGTTTCTTGGATTTAGTTGGCTATTATCGGAGGTTTGTTGAGGGTTTCTCGATTATTGCAACACCTTTGACTAAGCTTCTGAGGAAGAACGTCCCATTTGTCTATACTGATGCTCAAGAGTCTAGTTTCGAGAAGTTGAAGTCTGTGTTGACTCAAGCATCGATTTTGATCCAACCTGAACCTGAAAAAGATTATACTATTTACAGTAATGCTTCTCACACGGGATTAGGTTATGTGCTTATGCAAGAGGGTAAGGTGGTGACTTATGCATCTCGTCAGTTGAAACCGAATAAGATTAACTACCCTATTCATGACCTTCAGCTTGTTATGGTAATCTTCGCTCTTAAAATTTGGAGACACTATCTCTTTGGGGAGAAGTGTTACATCTTCACTGATCATAAGAGCTTAAAGTATTTGCTTACTCAGAAAGAGCTTAATTTAAGACAACGTCTTTGGTTGAAACTCCTTAAGGACTATGATTGCGAGATTGAGTACCATCTTGGCAAAGCTAATGTGGTTGTCGACGTATTAAGTCGAAATGCTGTGACTGAACTGAGGACTTTATTTGTCATAATGAGTTTGTTTGAGGGTTGGTAGTCTTTTAGCTGAACTTCGAGTTATTTCCACTTTACTCTCGGAGATTAAGGTTGAGCAGTCTAATAATTCGTATTTAGTGCACCGTATGAGATAGGTGGAAGAAAGTACATCTGTGGACTTCTCCATGGATCAAAACAGTATACTATGCTTTCGAGGTCGATAATGTGTTCTGAAGGATTTTGGAATTAAACAGACTATTCTCTTGAGGTGCATGATAACCCTTATTCCATGCATCCTGACGAAAATAAGATGTATAAGAATCTTCGTGATAGGTATTGGTGGAAGGGTTTAAGTGAGATGTTGTTCACTTTGTGTCGAAGTGGTTGACTTTGTCAGAAAGTCAAGGCTGAGCATCAGTGTCCTTTTGGGTTACTTCAACCGAATGAGATTCTACAGTGGAAATGGGAACGTGTGACTATGGATTTTGTGAGTGGTCTTCCCTTAACACCTTCCAATAAAGATTCAGTTTTGGTGATTTTGAATCCACTCACTAAGTTCGCACACTTCATTCCAGTTAGGGTTGACTATCCTTTAAGCAAGTTAGCTCGACTCTACATTTCTGAGATAGTTCGCCTTCATAGGGTGCCTTTATCAATCATTTTTGTTTGAGATCCAAGGATTAATTCGAGATTTTAGGAATCTTTGCACCGTGCTTTGGGTACTCGATTAAACTTTAATGCTGCTTACCATCCACAGACTAATGGTCAATTCGAGCGTGTGATTCAGATTTTAGAAGATATGTTTAGGGGTTGTGTGATTGAGTATCTAGGTAGTTAGGTGGACTTTTTACCTTTGGCACAGTTCGCTTACAATAACAGTTATCAAGCTAGTATTAAGATGGCTCCTTATAAGGCTTTGTATGGGCGTAAGTGTCGCACTCCTATTGGTTGGACAGAGTTGACTGAGCATTGATTATTGGGACCATATATTGTTTAGGAGTCTGAAGAGACTATTAGATTGATTTGTGAGAGACTTAAGGCTACTTTTGATAGAAAGATGTCTTATGCCGATTTGAAGTGTCGAGATATTGAGTTTAGTGTGGGTGAAGAGGTCTTCTTAAAAGTATCTCTGTGGAAGAAGGTACTCAGATTTGGATGAAAAGGCAAGTTCAGTCCCCATTTTATCGGTTCTTATAGAGTTATTCATCGAGTGGGACTAGTTGCCTATCATCTTGAGTTACTGTCTGAGATTGAAATTCACAATGTCTTTCATGTCTCTACATTGAGGCATTATCGGTCGGACTCGTCTCATATTGTGCCTATTGAGGAGATCGAGGTTCGTCTTGACTTGAGTTTTAAGGAAAAATCGATTGAAATTATTGCTCAGGGTGAGAAGGTTCTTAGGAGGAAGACCATTAAGATGGTTAAGGTCTTGTGGCGCAACCATGGTTATGAGGAGCTACTTGGGAGCACAAAGCCATCATTAAGGCTCAGTCTCCACATATTTTTGGTCTAGGTAAATTTTGAGTATGAAATTTCTTTAATGAGAGGAGAATTGTAACACCCCAATTTTGATTAAAAGGATTAAATTAGAATTTTGGTGAAAATTAGACATTAATTAAAGTTTTATGGTCGAACTATGATTTTTAAGACTTATTTGTACAACGGGATAAGTTTGGGGTTATTTCAAAAACTCAAATGTTCTTTGAGCCCCTCCGTGTTAATAACCCATATTTATAGATATTTAAACCCATTTTTTCTAATTTTCAAAACCTGTTAGCCTCCCACTTTTATTTTTTTCTTTTCTCTCTAAACAAAAACTTTCTCATCTCTCCCTTCTCCATTTTTTTGTTCAAACTCCGATGACCTGCCTACGATTGTCCGTGCACCATACCGTCGTTGTTGATAAACTCCTTGTCACATTACGAGCCTAACCTTTCCCTCTCATTCTCCTTTGTCATTGCTATTCGTGAGAATTGATTCTAGAACCGATTTGTTTCACTTCTTTTCCGCTACTCTTCGCCACAAGCTTTGCTCCTTGCCCCCGATCTTGACATGAGTATGTGAAAGGGATCATTTTCTTCCCTTTTTGTGCATTCCATCTAGCTTGTGTGGCACTGTCTGTCAAGCCTCCGATCGGTACCGTCAAGGGGTTATGAAACCCTAATTTAATATGTTACAAAAAAGTTTGAGAATTAGGCCAACCTTAGCAACCCAATTTCCAATGCTTTTTAACCAAATCCTTATTACCCAACAAACCCAAAGCAAACTTAAACTAAACCCCAAGCCAATTACCCGAGTATGTGTACAACCTCAAAACCATGAAAACCCAATATCCAAACCCTAAAACTAAATCACCCAAACCCTAAACCCAATTCAATTTGACAGTTGATCGTTAACTGTTGATCATTGACTTTTTGGGTTGATCGTTGACTTTTTCGAGAAACCTTACCTTATGATTTTTCGACATATTGAGTCTGTTTTCGCTATCCATTTTGTCAAATTTAAACCCGAAAGCCTCGTTTTGACTGTTTTATCTTTAATTTTGTACTTAGAGTGTTTTAAAGATTTAATTTGAGAAATCTAATGTGAGGTATTTGTGTTTAGGTGATCACAACTCAGAGGCTGACGATTTACCTTCTCCTCCACCGGTGCAACCTACTCCCGCACCAGTTCCGAGAGTTACACATGAGTTATTTTAGTTAGTTTTGTGTTTAATTGGTGGCTTAGAAATAATATTAATATTTAGTTTGTGTTGTAGGATCTAATCCCGTTAAACCGAGTACTCGACCAGTGCGTGGTGGACGACCTACTCGTCGTTAGAGTTTTTGCTTCCTAGAGGTATGTTTCTAACTGTAACATACCTTATTGTATAAGATGTTATGTCATATGTGATTACACGTTGTTGTTGAGGTATATTGTTATTGTGCTGACTATATTGTGATGTGAAAATGGTATGATTGAGGTTTAGTTATGTAAATCATGTTGATATTGTCATGTATATATACAGGACATGTGGCTGATTAAAATTATTGTGATTATACTGTTGTGCACTGTGATTTATGAAAAATACCATGAGATTGAGACTGAGTCTTAAAATTGAGATATTTATGTGATCATATCACTGTGTGTTCATGGGTTGAGATTGTATGTTGGAAGACGTGGTAATCACCCTTTTAAACACCTGATACTAGAATCTCTCTGCGATTGGTGATGATTGGTTGGGAAAGGTTTTTGGGGAACCTTTTCATTGTGTTGGTGTGTTGGAGTATGGGTGCATTACATTGTGCATGTGATTGTAACATGATTTGTGGTTACTTTTTGAGTTATAAATTGTTGTGATATTATATACTAGGTTGTATGTACTTTAGAGACACACTGAGTTTTTTAGCTCACTTTCCTACAGTTTCCTTTATAGATACTCTAGACATAGGTGACTTGGTACTTGGAGGCATATTTATAGATTTATTTTATTTATTATTTTATTTTGGGTTTTCATCATACTTTGTTGATTATTATTTTATTGGGGTTGTAAGTTGATTTTAATTTTGGGGATTTTGATATTTATTTTGAAAGTTTAATTATTTTATTTAAATTATAGACTATATATATATATATATATGAATGTATGTGAATGATTGTGGATTATCGGATTGCGTGAGGGTATAATTACAAAAATAAGTTCTATATTCGATCATATCTCTTGGGCCGGGTAAAAGGGGTTACAGATTTTTTATAGCCTTACGCCTCATTTGGGTACGATCCTCAGAATACTATCAAGTGTTCCGTTGTAACACACTATATTTACAACCTGACCCGTATACTAGCAAAAAACCTAAATCTAAACCAAACGAGAGTATGTTTGGGGGCGGTCAAAGTCCTAAAAGATTTAAACTCTATATAATCTTGTCCAAATAGGATTTACCTTATTTAGCCTGGTAACTCTAGTTTGAGTGGGCTACTAAGGTTTCAAGTAGATGTGCTTTTTCATGAATTCCACGAATCAAGCTAGTTTAAGTGGATCAAATAAACTCTTTACTAACTTTTTAGAAAAAAATTAGGTTAAAGTAATATTAATAAAACTACACCTATTCTAAGGTTATAAATTTACATCAAATTTTTACCGCCATTAGATTTGAGATAAAATATAGAAAGGATTTTACTAGATTTGAGATAAAATTTAGAAAGAAAGATAAAAACTTCTTTTTACTAAAGTGTTTATCTAAATCCACAATTAATTTTCATGTAAAAAATGCCAAGTAATTAAAGATAAGGGCTTTTATGAGTATAGATTAAAAAATGGTTTATTTATGTACAAAAATACTATAAGGACTTATTTAAATAAGATATTATAGTTTGAGGGCATTTTAAATATTTTTCTAAATTTATATAGGGTAAACTATATAAATGGTTATCCAATTATGCTCACATTCTTGTTTTGGTCACCCAACTTTAAAAATTTTCAGTTTAAATACTAACGTTTGAATTCGTTCCTATTTTGGGCACCCATCGTTAAATTGATAATAGAAAGCTTTTTTTTACCTGGTGTAATAACACATTTAGTCCTCAATACTTATGTATTCTATCAATTTGATCCTAATTCTAAATAATTCAATAAATTTAACTCTTCATATTTACAAATTCTATCAATTTGATTTTCAAACTTCCTAACGAAATCTTTTAACTTTTAAAACAAAGTCATTCTACATCTATAAAATTGTAAGGGTTAAATATAAAATTAATACCTAAACTTGTCTACTTCTCCCAGATTGGTACGTAAAGTTTTATTGTCCCAGATTGGTACTCGAACTTTTTTCGGTCCACTGGTTTGGTACCTGAGTCTAACACCGTTAAGTCTAGGACAGGTGACAGATTAATATTGTGACACGTGACATAAATGACATCATGGTGACATCATAGTTATGTCATAATCTATTTTTTTTTAAAAACTTTTTTCCCTTTGAATTCTTCTTCTTCTTCTTCTTCTTCTCTGGAATGAAGCATTTAGGAGAAAGATATAGAGTAGACAACGTCCATGAACTTAGCTGGGTATTAATAATATGGTTCTTGATTGCTGCATTGACTGTGATTTATTTGGAGTACCGTGAAAGACAACAGAGAGATAGATTACAAGGAAGGAGCAACTGGGTTCTCGATAACGTCGAAGAAGAGGATTACATTGACCTTTTAAGCCTGAACGACGTTTCTGCTCAAAAAGGTTCATAGAGTTCTAAAGTAATTAAAGTACAGTTAGAGCCATTGAACATATAGATTTATTGATACAATATATTTATTCTTTTTGAATAAAAAAAAGCACCATTCTTCACCAATTTTGAAAGCTTCTTACTAACTTGGAGCTGCTTTTTTCTCGGACGGCTTTCCCCACTAAAGTAGAGCTTCTTACTAACATGGATCTTGTATTTAATTTCTGTTGATGTTTTCTTTTTAGTATTTTTGTTCACTTGCTTGAAGATCTTGGATAGTGTTGATATTTACTTCTTCATTTCTTTGCGGCTAAGTTAAACATTTAAAATGAGTTTGTTAGTTATAAGTCCTTGGAGGTGGCACATTGGTTTAATTTGAAAGAAGAAGAAGAAGAAGAAGAAGAAGAAACGAGAGAAAAATGCGGGTAGAGAAAAGTCAAAAGGGAAAAATTAATTTTTTTAAAATTATGACATCACTATGACATTATTTATTCCACGTGTCACAATATTAATTTACCATGTGTCTCAGACTTAACGGTGTTAAACTCAGGTACCAAACTAGTGGACGAAAAAAAGTTCAAGTACCAATCTGGGACAAAAAACTTTAAGTACTAATCTGAGAAAAGTGGATAAGTTCAAGTACTAATTTTATATTTAACCCAATTTGTAAAACCCAATAAAGAAAAAAAAACTTCTCCAATAAACAAATGGTAAGAAGCTTTGTATTGGTATCAAAGTAACCTAATAAAACCTTCTTCTTTTTTTTTTTCTAATTTTCAATACTCATACTTAATATTTTAGATCTTAATTTTTTTTATCACTTAACACAATAAGTATGTGATTTGTAAGCAATACAAGAGAAATCCGAAGAAAATAAAGATATCCTTTTTTGACTTAAGTATGAAAAATTACAAAACAGTTATTTAATCTAAAGGGGTTCAAACTCCTATTTAATTAGTGCTTATATGGGTGTCTTTGTTTTTTTGGATGCCCCTTGTATTGCTTACTAATCATATACTTATTGGATTAAGTGATAAAAAATTAATATCTAATGTTAATTTTGAGTATCGTAAATTAAAAAAAAGTTTATTGGGTTTCTTTGATACCAATACACAGCTTCTTATCATATGTTTTATTGGATTTTTTTTTTAATTTTACAAATTTATAGACGTGGAATGCTTTTGTTTTAGAAGTTGAAAGCTTTGGTTAGATAGCATGAGGATCAAATTGATAGAATATTAAGTATTGAGGATTAAATGTGTTATTATACCAAGTGATCAAAATTTTTAAAGTTAAATAACCAAAATAAGAATAGGAGCATAGATGTAGGGGTGTAAATGAACAAAACGTTCGCTAAACTGTTCGTGAACTGTTCGTATAACATTCGTTTATGTTCGTTTATTAAGTTAAATAAACGAGCATGAACAAATTTTTTATGTTTGTTTAATAAACAAACGAACACGAAGAGAAGTGTGTTCGTTTCATTTATTAAACGAACAAGCTCATTTAAAAACTTGTTTATTAACTTGTTTATGACTCGTTTATTTATTAATGATATTTTCTTATAGAAATATTAAAATAATATCTGTGTGTATGTATTTATTTATTGTTTGTTTGTTTATTATTCATTAATATTGTTTGTAAACATGTTCAATTATATATTCATGAACATGTTCGTTTAATGTTCGTGAACATGTTCGTGAACATGTTCGTGAACATTTAACTTGAACAAACATAATTTTAAATAAACGAACATGAACAAAAAATTTGAAATTCTTAACAAACACAAACCAAACATGAACAACTTCAAAAATAAACAAACGAACACGAATATGAACAAAAGTTTGTTCGTTCAAATTTGATTCATTTAGAGCCCTACATAAATGGATGTTACATTTAAATATAAAATGACAAATAATATTTATCAATGAAGTTTCAATAGATCTCGATTGAGTTAAAAGTCCTTTTGGACGAACGATGTGTTTATTGTGAATGGTTAATATAAAAATAATAGTGACGATAAAATTAAATACTATAATATAAAATTAAAAAAACTAAACACATTATACTAAAAATAAACTAGAATTTCCTCGCTCTAATCCCAAGTCAATCATTCTAGGATAGATATTTAAACCCAATTAAAAGAGAACCCAACAAATCAGCTACTGGTAACGATCCAGAATTGAAATAGCCATTGATCCTCGATTCAAACTACCACACCTGATTGGTAGGTCCGAAAATTCACCCCCTCACCTCTCTCTCTCTCTCTCCAAGTAAACATTTCACACACTTCCTCTGTTTCTATAATTTTATTTACTTGTTTTCTTTAAAGAGACTGGAATTATACCATGTTTTTCCTAGATTGGATCTATGGGATCCTTGCTTCCCTTGGTTTATGGCAAAAAGAGGCCAAGATCTTGTTTTTGGGGCTTGATAATGCCGGCAAAACGACCCTGCTTCACATGCTCAAAGACGAGGTATCTTTCATATTTTGTTTGATGGTTTTGCTTCACAATTTTGGGAATTAGATTTACGTTAATATTGTTGCCATTTTCTAATAAAGTTGTATTGTTATTCTGATTGAATGCTAATAAACATTTAGTTAAAAAGGCAATGAAGGCCGTGAAACTTGTTCCACTATTTCATGTATAGTTAATGGGATTTGGGAGCGATCACTCGTTTAACTGGAATGTTTTTCATTTGTTATTTATCAACATAAGGGAAAAAAAAGGGTAGGGGTATTGTTGATTGCTTTGTTCAATGATGGGGTCATTGAAAGTTGGTTTATAATGGATTTTGGACTTGGATGATGTGATTTGGCAGAGGTTAGTTCAGCATCAGCCAACACAACATCCTACATCAGAGGAATTGAGCATTGGGAAAATTAAGTTTAAGGCTTTTGATTTGGGAGGCCATCAGATTGCTCGAAGGGTTTGGAAAGATTACTATGCCAAGGTACGTTTCTTTTCCCACAAATCCTTGTGATTGTATTATATTTTGGTTAGGTCCGCTCGGGATCAAGTTGCTCACATAAAGATTAAATTTTTTAAAATGGTTATGTAAAGATCAAACATTTAAAAAAGTGTTAAAATAAGTGCTTTTCACAGAATTCATCTCATTTGTAGAAAACATTAGGTGAGTGCTTACATGTTAAGAATATAAATCTTGACAACTAAATTAGATATTACTTGAAAAATAAAAACATAAGTTGAGGCATGATATACAAATTTGAATAGCCATTATTTAAGTACATTAAAAAAGATTTGACCTTTATTTGACCATTTTGAAAGGTTTGATCTTCATTTGAGATTTTTTTTTACAAAGGTTTGGCCATTCTATAACCATTTAAAAAGGTTTAGCTCATTTAGCCTTTTGTTTTCATACAAAATGCTATGCACTTCTCTTGCCATTTGATTTTTTTTTTTTTATCTTTTAAGATTCATGATAAATTATATTCAACATTGGCTATTTTTCAAGTTTCAACTATGGTAGAAGTTTTGAGAGTTTTAGTAGTTATATTCCTTTGATTATCTGATCATGAGGGGCAAAGAATATCATCTTCAACTTTGAAGGAAGCTGTTTTGATAGCTTCTAACCAAATGCAGTGCGTTTTCACTCTGCAATTGGAGTACAATATCAAGATTACAGTTGTGGCAGGAATAATTTCTACTTTTGTGTTTGTGTATGCATGTATTTTGGCTTTAGTCTTTAGTAATATATGCTCACTCTGATTCATCTTCCCTTGCGTTATTTCTGGTGGGGTGGACACTCTTGCACATAGAATTTCGGAGGCTCTGTTATTGCTGGTGTCTTGTTATGAAGGAGAGAATGGTTACCAGAACGTTTTATCTGTTCTTTCTAGGCCGAGCATAACTGAAGCAATATGAAATGTGTTTGTAGGTGGATGCAGTGGTTTTCCTGGTGGATTCTTATGACAAGGAGAGGTTTGCGGAGTCAAAAAGGGAGTTGGACGCTCTGCTCTCTGATGAAGCATTGGCAAGTGTCCCATTCCTCATCTTGGGCAACAAGATTGATATTCCATATGCAGCCTCAGAAGACGAGTTGCGGTATCACCTTGGGCTTACCAATTTCACCACAGGCAAGGGTAAAGTCAACTTGGGAGACTCCAGTGTTCGACCCCTTGAGGTATTCATGTGTAGCATTGTTCGTAAAATGGGTTACGGGGATGGTTTCAGGTGGCTTTCTCAGTACATTAAGTAGGTAGAGCTACAGGAACTTTAGACTTTGATTTCTTTCCCTAATCATATCTTTATACGGAATCGAGTTTGGATGACACAATTTCAGAAATCATTGTTGCAGGTGTTTCAACCCCCCTCCCCTCTTCTTTTTCCTTCCACTATTATTTTAATTTTTGTTTGAAATGATAAAGGAGCTCCCCCTGTGCGAGACAATGCGACATACAAGTAATGATGACTTATTTGTGTATGATGATTTTGGCTCTGATGTTGTCATTGCTAATATGAATGCTTGTGTGATTTAACTCTATACCCATCAAACAAATGTGACTAACACACCCTTTAAGTTCTATTTGTCTCCGGTTTATATTGAGCATCTTAATTATACTCCCAAGTATGTATGTGTATGTCTGCTTAGTGGCTGTAAAATATACTTATTTATTGCGTAGATTTGAGAATGAGACAACCATGTTTCGAATACTTATCCAAATAATAATAATAATAATAATAAAACAATCATCCTAGAAGACTCGGGTTCGAGCATCTGTATGTGCAAGGTGTGTGTGCGTTGTCAAAAGATTAAGAAAATATGAACAAATATTATCATATAATCACACTAGTATGTTAAAAAAAAATTATGTTTCAAAGGGCATGCATACTTTGTCTGTAATCTTCTCAATCTTGAAATGGTCTAATTTTTATCTTCTTTTTGTTGTTCTCCTACTTTTTTTAGTAGAATAAGAACACCATTAAGCAATTACAAAAAAAAATATAAAAAAATCAAGGCAACATAGAACCATTGCAATCAATCAAAATTAGATCTCTCATTAAAGATGGTGACTCCTCAATCAGCTGTAGTCTCATGAAACTTGTAACAGTACATTTGACCAAATGAACGGTAACCTCATTATAAATTTTGGAATATGATAAATACGAACCTTTTAATTTCGATTCGGCAATCGATAACTTAGGAAAAGTTTCGTCAAATTACTATCAGCAGCTCCACCAGCCAAGATCGTCTCGACGAGTAGGGCATTGTCACATTCCAATTCCAACTATCTAAATCCCTTAACTCATGCTAAATTTAAACCCTCAAGTATCGTCCTTACTTCACCTTTGAAGATTGTATCCACCCCAAGTACTATTGAGAACCCACATAACCAAGATCCATTCACATCTCTGAAAACTCCTCCAACAGAAGCGGAAGATCTAGATTGTGAAACTGCATCCTCCGTATTGAGCTTTCCAGCGTACATCCGGAGTAAACCAATGTGAAGCTGTCACCTGAGGATTATTATTACAGTCGGTAGAAATTGTCCTCATATAGTTCCTCATCCAACTTATACATGTGTCGACTATCTCCTGAACACTATTATGGCTACTATAGAAAACATACTTGTTTCAGTTCTTCCATAATACCCAACAAATAATAGGAAAAAGAATTTGCCAATAAACTCCATTACTCCCATAATTCGTTAAATTTTGTAGATTCCACATAAGCCGGTCTCCCAACGACAAGGAAAAGAAACATACCTGATTTTGGGTTGGCACTAATGATAACCAAAATGCCTTTGAAAAAAAACAATCTCAAACTGCATGAATCCCAGACTCCTGACCAATGCCGCATCTCGGGCAGAGTCCATCAGTAGTCATATGCCTCCTAACTCATTCCTTATTTTTCATTAATCTATTTTGCCACATAAGCCAAAGATAAAACCTTACTCGTTGGGGTACCTTGGCCTTCCAAACCAACTTCCAAACGTTAGAATTATCATTTGAACCAAAAAAATGAAAATTTTTATATGTTTCCACAGTAGAAAATGCATCTTTTGTCGCCCATTTCCACGAAACTCGGTCTGGAACTACATCAGATGATGGGGGCACCACAGCTGCTATCTGAACAAGAATATTTTTTGGAAGACAACTCCTTAGTCGAGACCAATCCCAACCACTACATCGCACACACGTAGGGTATCATTTGGTTGAATTAGTCCTGTATAGAAACCCCTAAGAAGCCCAATTTGTAGAAGCCATGTATCATTCCAAAAGTTTGTCGTACAATTGTTACCAATTGACCAATATACATTCCCAACAACATCAACCCAAACCTTCATCAAAGACTTCCAAATATAAGAATTCTTACTCCTGATAATAAAGTTCGGCAACACTCCATTGATATTGTACTTCTTTCGCGTAACTTGTACCTACAAAGCCTCTGTGTTTGTCATCAACTTAAAACCTAGCTTTAACATATAAATTTTATTCTGATCTGCTAAGTTTTGCAAGTCGAGACCCTCAACCTCTAAAGGACGAAAACAATCTTCCCATGACAAAAGTGCCGATTTTTTAGCTTTCATGGAAGATCCCCAAATAAAGTTTTTTGCTAACTTCTCCACCTCACTGCACACAAACACTGGAAAGTAATCAAATACTTGGATTTGAACCCGATGCGAGAAAGCTATATTGCGCAACTTTTGTCTTTAACCAGCCTCTCTACAGGAACTTTATTTTTTATCCATCAATCAAATCTCAAAAAAGCATACAGAAAATAATTATTCATTCACTCGTTCCTAAATATAGGGTTATAGTTATAAAAATGAAGTCTCACCTGTCAAATCCGCATCAAATTAGAGCCTTACTTGGCTTACAACTCAAGATAATTATGAAAGCAATTGGAGTAAAACTACTTTTTTTAACTTTTTGGTAACCCCATCGAGGAATAATGCAGCTGAAGCCTCCAGGAAGTCTGGGACTAAAGTATTCATCCCTTTTACGTGCTGCTGCTGCTGCTGCTGATGATGATGATGATCGTGGCCGCCATGTCTCGGCTTTTCTCCCCGTTTTATGAATAGCCTTTACCAGAGCTTTGCGATCCACATAGCCTAGCACTGTGATTTTACTTGATATCATGTCTATTTCCACGCATTTTACGCCTATATACATATTAACCACTAAATCCTTAGTCTTTCTCTAATCCTTTGCATTTTATTAATCGTAATATATACATAGATACCATTTATCTTCAGCAAGGATTTCCTGACAGCTTTCTCGCAAGCTTTACTGTGTAAACGTACCTTCAACTCAACCACCTGTGACATCAAAACTAGATTAGCTACTTACCCAATAAAAACACAAACATTATGGGAATGTTAAAAGAGGAAATGGAAGACCTCCATCCCCATGGTGTTGTTTATATTAGTCATTAGTTACAGAAGAAGAGGCTTTAAAATAGGTGACGACCCATTGGGTGGTTGGCTACAGGTAAAAGTACTTGTTTTAGATAAAATGAAAAGGAAGGCCAGCCCATGGCCATGGCTGATTTGTGATATGATATCATTGGTCATTTCCTTTCATCATGGATGAGTACTGCACAAGTAAACATGCCTTTTTGTGGACTCGATGTGGTCCTTAATTGCATCCACCAAAGTAGTATTTGTTAAAATAAGATAAACAAAAAAGTGATCGTTTGAGATTTTTTGTTAGGCTTAAATGGAAAATTTACTCTCAATTTATGGGTTTTTTCTACTTAGATACTTAAAACATTTTTTTTATCAAAAATTGATTTTGTCAGAGTAAATTACTTTGTTAATCACTTTAAAATTAGGTTAATTTTATTTTGATCCTTCAAAAAAAATTATTAATTAAATTGATCAAGTTGATTACTCCCACGAGAAAATTTTAATTTTAGTTTTTTCTTTATTCTTGTTCAATTTCATTATTTTTTTTTCTCTCTCCTCTTCTTTTCTTTCATCTTCTCCCTCAACAATCATCATCAACACTCCACTGCGTCGCATTCATCTTTCACCCTCAATCTCAAGTCACCAGTTTCACTACCTAGCTACATCGACAAGCTCAATCGACACCACCAATCCCATCATTGCTCATCACCAACCCCCTAATCATCACTTCTTCCCTTACCCAAACTATAAGCACCTACATTATCCCTTGTGAAATCCACCAAAGCTAAAAACACCGTAACAATATCCTTAATACGAACAACCATAAATACACAACACACTCAATAACCAAAAAAAGAAAAAGGGGTCTCAAATCCAGCAAGCCTAGAACTTCTAAGAAGCAAAGCAAAAAATGTCGTGAGAAAGAAAATAAAAAAATGAGAAAACGAAAGATGAGAGAAGACTAAATTCCTTTTGGGTTCACGGTGGTCGTTTGGATCGACGATCTAACGATAGAGAAGATGTAGGACGATCAAGGTAGTGACAATGAAAAACGAAGATCGTGGATAAAGAGAAGAAATGAGAAGGAAAATAGAAAGAAAGAAGAAGAGGTCGGCGTTGATCATTGACATGACAACGCTCGTCCATGATGGTTCGATGAAAGTAGCAAGTCATCTTTAAGGAGGTATCAACTAGGGTTCCTAGGTTAGAAGGGAGAAGAAAAAAATTAAAGGAAAATTAAGAGTGGAGTGACCAATTGATTAATTTAATTAAGTGAATAAATTAAGAAAAAATTTTGGGTGACCAAAATAAAAATAATTGTCACATTCCAAAAATAGAGATTGGGTAGTGAAACCAAGAGTGATCACATCATGTTTTTGAGTAAAGATTTTAAAAATATTGTCAAGTAATTTAATTTGGTTCAATGGTTATGTGTTTTGTTTATGTGCTTGAGGTTTTGTGTTCAATTTTTTTTTTCTTAAATTTTTGTTAATTTTTGTTTCAACCTCTGACTTTGAAGACCCAGTTTATATGTTATTTTCGCTTAATTGATGTTAAGGATGAGCTAATTGGTTCACCATCCATCTCCCTCAGCCGTCCATCTCTCCACTCTCCTCTCTCCCTTCACTCCTCACATTTTTTTGTTTGTTTTGTATCAAATTCACGATTTTTTTCTTTTCTTTTTTTTTCTGTTGATTTCTTCTTCTGTCGCCTCCCTGTTTCATTTGGTTTCTTTCTTTGATCTTCCTTCTTGTACCTGTTATTTTCGATTTTGTCACCTCTTTGCCAATTAATATGTGATGACTGTGCGTGGTAAGTATTTGAGAGTTAGATTTGAAAGTTCGTCGTGGGTAATTCTTCGTATGTTTGCTTTGAGTGCTTTCTATATATCGTTGTAATATCGAGGTTAATGGTTATTTTGTAATGTTGGTTAGGTGGAGAACGTGAATTTTTGGATTCTCCAGTAAATTAAACTTCTGTTGGTTGCTGTTTTGCAAGAGGTAAGTGATGAAAGTGTTAATTAAGGGTTGGTTTCGTTAGTTCGTAATAATGGATTGGTTTCGTGAATTTTCGTTAGTTTGCAAGAGGTAGTGTGAGACTTGCTTATTAATTCTTTTTGGAATGGCGATTTAGGTACTGGAATTTTTACGGTTGCGTTCGCATCGAGAAACGATCAGGTGTGCGTCAGGTTGTGTGGAGCACACGAACATGTGCGATTACTCGGGCCATTTGGTTAAACCGTGTGGGACACACAGGCTGGCCGTTTAGGTCGTGTAGGCTCATTTTTCCAGAAATTTTCACTTAAGCCCATTTGACTCAAAAATTCGTAATTAAATCTTTCACGAGGTCCGTTTTACTTAAATAAGACTCGGAACGTGACATTTGTCAATACGTGTCAGTATGTGATATGGTTAAGATAGGTGCATAACGTATGTACAATCTATGTTATGATAACTTTGAAAGCATAATTACGTGTAAGAACATGCATGACACTTGTATGTAAAATAACTGTTAGTATAAGCAATATGATATGTTATGATCTGTAAGATATGTTAGGCATGCATGCCGTACCATTCATGTGATATGTACGTATGCTATTATGATTATGCATGTGCATAGGGGTGGGTTTTGGTATGATGGAGAAAGTGTTTTGTGATAGTATTACTGCAATTTTGGCGGTTAAATTGCAATATCTGTTTGGCAGCTTAGTTACCATTATGAGTGGCATACCACCATGACTTGATTGTTGTCCTATTTAGTATGATTGGTTGGATAGAGTTAGTGTGCAGCGGATAGGGGTAGGATTTGTTCTGATATGATATATGTTTATGAAAATATGATACATTCTGATATGGTATATGCTTCTGGAAATATAACATTCTAATCTTATATATGTTTCTGATAATGTGACATTATGATCTAATATTTGTATATGTGTGTACATTGTAAATAAAATTATGTGTTAGTATTTACATTTGTGTATGTTATAAGAAAAAAATTTATGTTTGTGAGCCGAGTCACACACTAGCATCAAGCTCACTCATACATTTAACATGTTTTAGATGATCTTCAAACTTAAGATTGGACGGTGATCGGGAGCTCGGATTGTTTCCTTAACTAATTAAATATGGTGATTTACATTAGTAATTTTTCTAGACTTTTTGGATAGTAATCCGTTTTTGGGTTTTGATTCAATTTTTGTTTTGTTCTTCAATATTTTATTTTTTCAAACGTAAAAATTGAAGAAAAAAATCGCATTGAAACCTTGAAAGTTTTTCGCTGCATAATTAAATTAATCACTTAAGTGTTTTTCTATAAATAAATAAATAGTTTTTAAACGAGCATTAGCATTAATTGGCAATGATTTGTCCAAAATTGATACTTTCAAAGCAAACAAATTTGAAATCAAGTTTTGGGGTTTGAAATAAGTGTTTCTGGACTAAATTTTTCCTAAACATTTGTGAGAGTTTTGCCAAAATTTATGCTATCAAAGCGGACACCTAAGTTTGATTAAATCAAACGTTTTTAAATAAGTTCGTGTAATTCCTTAAGATTCGACCATAACATCTAGGTAGAGTTTGGAGTGTTACAATGATCTAATTTTAGAGTAACTAATGAGGGACTTTACCCTTTTGATAATTAGGGGTGGGGGATAGACTTACTTGGAATTGAACTCAAGTTGTCATGTTTCACAACATAATACTCTTGCCACTAGGATAAGAGGTTGTTAGCATTATTAGGATCTAATGCCTTTAATGTAGTTTTTCATCATATGTAATTGTAATTTTTTTAATAGATTGGTTTAATAAAATTCCATCATTTAATTAACATTGTTTTTATTTTATCCTCAATAGTTTTTTCATGCAAAGTTAAATATGAACATTCAAATATTGACTCATTGATTACATAATATTTAACTAATATTAAGTTGTATTATGTAGCTGAATCATAAAGCGAGAAGACAACTTATATTAGTAAGTAATCTAAATGATCCATAGCTAATCAGAATTGAGCAAATCGATTAAAGGACTATTACATCATTTATCAAGTCTAATTAGTAGATACCTTGACTTAAATATCGGAGTGAATGACTTCCAGAAGATAAAGATATAGATGTGATTGTCCAGACTGACAATACATCGAACATGACCTGAATAGAATAAATCATAGATCTATTTATGGATTTATTCACTTGTGACGTTCATAGTATAACTTACCTTAATCTTGAGTAAATATGGATTATGTGTGCGTGACTTGTACACCTTGGATTATTGAAAATTTGAGTTCAATTGGTAATAAAGCTAAAAGTATAGTATAAGTAATATTTATTTAATAAAAAAAACAATCTTATAGTCTAACTAGAAGAGAGGGGCGACACACCTTCTCAATTCCCTTAGGGTTTCCACCCCTCACATGTTTATGTGAGCTAGATTAGACCTTTCATATATTAGGTCCAATTATATGTGTTTCTTGGATTTTTCAACCAACATTTTATAATTTAATTCAATCCGATATTTGTTCTTTCTATGTTCCAAAATAAGTATGAATTAATTATTTTAATTAAGTAAATTAATTTCTCAATTAAATAAATTTTCAACTCAATTCTAATTTTGTTAAAGTCATGACGATTTTATCGTAAAAGAATTTATGAGGAAATAATATTTAATTTTCATATTCAATAAATTCATGATGACTAATTAATATAATTCTATTTTTGAAATTCATTTATTTAATTATACTTATTTAAATAATATTTTGAAAACCTTCAATTTATTGTCAAGTAATAAGTGAGAAAACAAATTCATTTGTGAATGCAACCCATTTTTCTAACTTCATAATTTTTATTCATTTATGTTCATTTGGTTCTACATGCAATTTATTTATAGTTTCAACAAATTAACGGAGGGATTGATTGGACATATGTAATTAGGGTTCAAATAGTTTATAATTTAGTTCCAACTTTTTTCCTATTAATTATTAACTTATTTAGTCACGAAGTCATTCCACTATAGTATTATGATTGAGTTCTCCCTAATTACATATCATTATGAAATCTACTTAATCAATACTCGTCCAATGACCTTGTCATCAGTATTTTACCTTCGTAGGATATCTTTAATCTCTTTGGGATACATTTGTTCTCCTAATATGATCTTATTTTATTTCATGATAATCATTACATCTTCTTTCTTGAAAAGTCAATCACTATCGAATCATAATCATGTCATTTATCACAAAGACAAAACCTATGACCACATTTACTTTTCATCTATCATGTAATACCAATAAGAGGATATCATTTACCCATTAGTTGAATTATGAATTCCACTACTGTGAATGATGCTATATACTGCAAAAGTCGCATCATCCGAGTCACGCATACGAGTCATGCATACATATCCATCATCCACTCAAGATTAAGGTATGTCACACTATGAATATCACAAGTGAATAAATCAATAAATGGATCCAAGATCTATTCTACTTGGATCATGTCCGTTGTAATGTCAATTCATCCAGTCACATTTATGTCTCTATCTTTTGGGAGTCATTCGCTTCGATACTTAAGACAAAGCATCTGTCCAATTGAACTTGATAGACGATATATTAATCTTTCAATCGATTTGCTCATTTCCGGTTAGGCTAAGGACATGTTTAGGTTCACCTACTAATACAAGTTATCTTTTTGTATTACGATCCAACCATGTAATTTTGCATGGTATTAGTTAAACGTTAGATAATTAATAAGCCAATATTTGCTTCTATTTTGCTTTGCATGGAAAAACATTGAGGACAATATACAAAGCGTTTAATGTAATTAATGGATGCTATTATTAAATCAATTTGTCCAAAAAATACAGGTTAAACCAATTTGTTCAAAAAATACAAGTATGCAAAATGAATATACTACATTTAGGACACCAAATCCAACAACACCGACCAATGTAAGAATATGCAGTTAATCAACAAGGTGAAGTTCGACACGCTTACTTGGGAGCAAGTCCCTATCAAATTCATCTATCTAGTTATCCATATTCACTAAAAGAATATCCTAGGCGTTTTTAGTATTCTTGATTTACTCAATTTTCATCTTGTCTTCAATATTCTCCTACTAAGGATGTCCCATATTGTTTGCCATGCTACCTTTTTAACATGAAACTCTGACGATCTAGTTGGGACGTATTTACTATTAAATGATTTAGAAGTTGGAAAAAGGTTAATTCTGAGAAAAATTATACATTTCTTAATCACAATGAAGATGATCCTTGTTCACCACATAATAATACCTTGAAATCTTGTGTAGATTTGATGAAGCAACCTAGGTATATTTACAAAGTAATGCACTAACAAAGTTCGCAACAAATTTTGAATAATATGTTACAAGTTAAAGACTTCTGTAAATATTGTTCTAAAGCTTGGATTTCAAGTTTGTGCTTTTAGATGTCATGATGAGACACTTGATTCAAAAAATCGTGATAATTTTATTGGATTGATTTAACTTTTAATTTTCTATAACGGTGACATTAAGAATGTTGTGTTGAAAAATATTCCTAAAATCATTGAACATGTCTCTCTTTCAATTCAAAAGGAGATTTTGCATGTTCTTACTAATAAAGTGCAAAAGAAAACTCACTAATTGGGGACTCAAAATTTTGCATCATTGTCGATGAAACTCGTGATGAATCGAAAAGAAAAAGAAAAAATAGCTCTTGTGTTTAGGTTTGCTGATAGAGATGGCTTTATTAGAGAGCCTTTTTTGACATTGCTCATAGTAAAGACACACCATCATTAATTCTTAAGAATGAAATATATGTTATTCTTTTTCGCCATAATCTTTATATTCAAAATATTCGTGAGGGGCTATCGATATGTGCGAACATTAAAAATGATTGCCAGCATTTTTTTATTAATCATTGGTGGATGTAATCCTGAATCACGTTCTATTAGAGGAAGATTAGCTTCTTTAACACCGACAGACAGAGATTTCAAAGGAGATTAAGTACAACTTGATACTCAGGCCCAGAAGATTTAGGACTACTTTCTTTAGTATCCACCTCTTTCTTTCCAAAAAAAAAATTCCAATCTCTTTTCCTTTCAGATGAACAATAAATCCACACATCCTATAATCACATATATATTAGTTTAAATTTATATTTTCCAACAGTAAATATAGCATCAGTTCCACTACATTACAAGTTTGTAAGATATTAAAATTTACACATGTGTGTATATATACACATACATATCTGCTACATATAATAATCCACTACAATATAAGTTTTATGGAATTATTTACACATGTACACCTACTATTGTATAAACCTAAAATTGTTAATCATCAAAGAAACACCCTTTGAAATAATGCTTTTAGTCAAAAACCCATAATGTTTTTTAGTTTATTTACTTTTATTTAAAAAAATTTATTAAAAATAAAAAAATATTTTCATGAAATTTAAGCTTATTTGTCATTTTCTTGAATTAAATGGATGATGAAAAAAAATAAAAAAAAAACAAAAAAAAAAAACAGCTTACATATTTGCTGAAGAGAATTTTTTGTCTCCTTCCAAATCTCATAAAACTTGTAATGAGTTTATTATGCTAAAAATATATAATTAGAAATTAAATAGAAAAATAAAATGAACAAAGAAAAATAAAAATATTACAAAACATTTTACAAACCTCAACTTCAATTAAAAGAGTTTTTGTTTTGGGGTGACATTTGCTGAGAAAGAAACTTGAAGCTTGAAAGAGGGAAAAGAAGTGAGAAATTTTCAGTAAAGCTTGTTAAGAAAGATAAAATAAAATTGTTTTAAAATTACAGTTTGTGATAAATTTGATGACGACCCAATTAAATTATAGATATAATTACAAAAAAAAAAATTTATTAATAATTAATTTAATATATAATATATAATAAGATTTATTTTTAAAAGTTGTTGGATCAATTTGATACACTAATTAAAAAAATTTAAAATTCGCCCCCGGCCCATGCAACGGTCTGCCCCTGGACCTCATCTGACTACTCTTGTGGTTTTTAATCATTGTTTTCGACAATATAGCCTGGGATTGTGGTCTCAAATTACAGCTTTTAACAGCTATGTCTATCTACAAACAATTATATGAGTGATATAATGTTAGATTAAAAGTCTTATCCCATGTATATTGAAATTATAAACTTTAGAATATAAATATATATTTAAAAACATCGTATTAAAATTTATTCTCAAATATTTTATCTTATGAAACACATAATGTGCTCATAGATAAACATACTATATTAGATTTTATTGCATCTTCACTGCAAAATACGAGAGATATGGAAAACAGATATTAGATTGTATTGCATATTATTTTTATATGTTCTATCTATAAAATACATTTATGATCTCATAAAAGTTGTTGATGGAAAGCTAAGAAGGGTTTTTTTTTTTTTTTTTTAATCTATATAATTTCTTTGATTCCCCTAATTAAGTGGATCAGTTACCTGGAAGAAACAGGATTTAAAGCTATAGCTAAGCCATTCATGGCACCAGAACCTTTTGAGCTGAACCCTAAACACCCAAGCAAGCCTTGTCTGTAAGGCAAAAAAGTCTTCTTCCTCATTTCTTCAACTTGTGCTTTATTTGCTGTGTAATGCAATTCATGGGGTGATGGTGGAACCCTCCTCTTCCCTATCCCATTCACAGGTTTGTGGTTAGGTTCCTGAACCACACCATTGCTTTTGTTCCCCGCTTTCTTTTCCTTTAATGGAGAGAATGAAATTGTTGACCATAACTTAATATTGTTGCTTCGCCCTTCACTTTTGCTCCTTATAAAACCCTTAAGAAAAACCCATCTTTTATTTGAGCTTCTTCCATCCGAAGAAGAAGAAGCTGACATTGGATCACTGATGGATTCATTGTAGTTGCTGTCAGTTTTATGGCCTAAATCTTCAACTAAGCTCATGTTTTGGTCATGGATTTTAAGGCCTAAAGTAGCATTTCTTAAAGGGGACATGGATCTTGTTCTTCTCTTATCCACCCTCACCCTCACATCTCTGCCTCTTACATCTTCACTTCCATCATCATCTTCATGTTCAACATCCAACAAAGGAGCCAAAACCTGAGGCCTTTCCAAATGAGTTGATAGCTTCAAGGGTCTGATCTTCCCATTTAAGAAAAGTTCATCAGCTGAGGTCATGGATCCTGTTTGACCCGGCCCAGTACAACCAAACCTTGCAGAAAACTCAAAGTCGGAACCAAGAGGCAGCGGTGAGTTATCAGGTGAAGATGGTCGAGTTGATGATACCTTTGAAGCTACTGAGGTCATTGTAAAGTGGATGGGGCTAGCTGGTGCACTATAAAACAACCTACCATGGATCGATCCTGGTCCTGGTTCCCGACCAGGGCTTGAAGGAGCACTAACATAAGGTGTGGAGCAGGTGCTGTCATAGTCTTCAAACAAAACTTGAGGAGCCTCATGGAGTTCTGTTTCGAAGTTGTTTAGAGTTTGAAACTCCATGGTTTGCCTTTTTTCCTGTGTGACCAAAGCTTAGTGATTGGCGAGAGAAGTGACAGATAGGATTGAAATGCTAAAAGTGGACATGTATTTTCGTGGGGTTGCTTTACGATTGTCAGACTCCCCAACTTTCCATTTTAAATGAATTTATTAAACTAATTTACTAATTGCCCTGTAAGTAAACCCTTTTTTCAACGATTAATCAATTGTAGTGAAACTTTTTAATGAAAGATGACTGTCAATTTGATTGACAAATTGCCAATACAAATTGTTACCATTATAAAAATAATCTTAAAATATTAATTAAATACAAAAATATGTGTAAAAATTTATATATGAAAATGACTTGCTTGCTACAGTAAAAATCAATACTGTCTTCTTAACCAAAACATATCACTTTTTTTTCATAATTATTACCTAATTATTAGTTTGTAAAAAAAAAAAAATTGGTGCCATCATTGCATCAAACTATATTCAAATATATTTTTCGAAATACTTGTGTAAAATATGTGTATACACAATGAAAAAAAAAAGAAAAAAATATTTTTTAATTATACTGGCGGTATTGATTTTTTTTTTTAAATATTTTGTCAATGATAAAATAAAAAAAAAATTTAATTCTTTTTGTGTCACCGTCGTGTCAAGCGACATCGGTGGCTATCAGGAAAAAAAATTTTAATGGGTGTCGTCGATCTGTCAAGCGACACCGATGATTTATTTTTTAAAAAAATTATCATTTTTAATTAGTGTCGTCACACTGTCAGGTAGCACCGGTGACAGATTGTCAGCAAAAAATTAATGAATGTCATTGGTGTGCCAAGCGACACTAATGCTTTTCGAAAAAAAGTTGTGAAGAGAAAAAAAAATACTAAAAAAATTTATTAGTGGTATCGTTGAGGTGTCAAGCGGGACCACTTGAATTATATAACACTCCCCGACCAAAAAAACCGTATCTATTAAATGTTTTGGTTTTCGTTGAAGTTTTTGGTATCTATTTAAGAGCGAAAGGAAAAAAAAAAAAAAGATTTGTGTTTAGTAAGAGGGCAGAAAAAGAAAAAATATTTGTGTTTTAAATTTTAAAAATCAAGTTCGAGTTTATAAGGTTAGTTTGTAATTATTTGTATTTAATTATATTTTTTGTAGGAGCAACTATTTTTTTAAAATAAAAACTATTCTTTTATTTTAAATTTATTTTACAGATATTATATCGAAGCGAATAACCAAATTTTCGTATACATTCATTTCGAGAGGGTAATTTTACAAATAGCAGTTGATTGTATATTTGAATCTCATCAGCAAATAGGAATGGAGTTTAATAAGAATGTAAAACTCAAATATATGAAACAAAAGATTAGTACAAAGATAGCTCGAAGTTGTGGGAGGAGGATGTGTAAACTATTTTACAAATTTCTAGTTTCGTCAAATTCATTCAAATTTATCGATATGAAACTTGTTGATGATGAAGACTTGAAGACAATGATCACACTTTATTAATCGAGTGGAAATGTGAATGCTAAATCAGTTCAGTTGTTTGCTAAGTTAGTGAATGTAGAACCCGTTCAAAATATCACTCAATTAAGTCAACAATATGGAGTTAAAGACTCGTGTATGGAGGTTCCGAGTGTTGGATCGTTGGTACGCCCTGTGGCGTAGCGAAAAAAATTATTCTAGTAATCAATAGCCATGGATCCAAGTACGAGGAACGAATCTAATTGAAACAGGGTTGGAAATATACCTTTTGAGATCTGATTTCCTTCAAGGTGTCGATTCCAATCCGCAACAGAATCATCTCAATCTCTACGTAATTCACCCAATCAATCACGAACAACAAAACTCTTTGAACTTTTCAAAGAGAATTTCAAAAAAAAAATGGTTGCTAGACCTTTTTCTTTTCCTTTTTTTTTATTCATTTTATTAATCACCTATAATAAAACAGAATAATTCCCCCTTTCGCTTTTATAGAAAATTATTGAAGGTATAAAAAATTATATTCTTTCTAAAAGAACATTAACTTCCATAAAAATTAACTTTGAGAAAGTAATTGCAAATCTTGTTCGCTAAGAAATATTGTCCACCAAGCGATAAGAATCAGCCATAGTTGTATGTAGAAGGAATTACGCTCAACGTTTTTGTGTGAAGTATGTTAGCTTTAACTATAGGGTGTGACCTTGTAGGTTCTTGTAACATTAATAGTAATACTAGAACATTTCTATTGTTACAAGCAATGAGTGCATCTAGCAATGCATCATTGCTACCTAAGTTACAAGAAGTTATGGCTCGACATAACCTTTCTGTGATAAAATTTTCATGTATTATATCATTTTATCCTTTATATCTTGATTGAACTCAAATCATGAAAGAGTCATATTTGTATAGTCCGATCTCATATTTCTTGATATTCCGAGTAGGCTACAATATACAAATAAGTGCGATATCTCATATCAACTTATTTAAGCATGACCATGCATTTCTAGTCTCGCTTAATCAAGTGGCCTAAGATATTACTCTCATTATGTAGGAGGGACAAATCCTATTTTGATCAATCATATCCCACTACATAGATTGTAATTTATCCAACATCAATCTTTATAGTACAACATGTTACGATAGATGTTGACTACATCCAAATATACGACTCGCGATGTTAGGACAATGATGATCTCAAGTATGATGATCATATACATAGTTATCACTGTGAGTAATATTGTGACTATTACATAAAAATCAAAGAAACATACTCACAGTAGATCAATCCAATATGTTGTTATTTAACACATACTGATGTATTAATTTTGACATCCCTACATCAATGACAACGCTTTGTCATCAATCAACTATACATTAATTTCAATGCATTATAGTTGTCCACACCCACAATAATACTTGACTAAAAACTTTTTTAGAATAATCATATTATTCACAGGATTTTATTATTAATCAATTTATTTATACACACACAAAAAAAGACTAAAATAACAATGACAATGTATTATATTAACAATAAAGTAAAACAATTATATAATTATAATCATCTCATTATTGGTCTTTAAGCATACTTTAACACCGAAAGCATCTATTGATAGATGATCGTCTATACACAACTTTGACTTTGATTTGAATGTTGGATGAGTAGAGCAATGCAAGTATGGAGGGACATCGACATGGGTTGAAATCACACCCTTTATTTGTTTTCCAAATTCTTTTTTTATTTTCGGATTTTTTTTCCCAACCTTTTTTTTTCTCTCTTAGCTTTTTTCTTAAACTGATTTTTTTCCTATCATGGATACCCATTAAAATATTTTTCACCTATTAAAATAATTTTAATTTGATAGTAGTGATAGTGAAAAAAACATTTTAACTTGATAGTAATGATAGTGATAGTGAAAAAAAAAAATCATTGGTCGGTCAAGATTGTTATTTCATATATTTTGATAGTGAAAATAATTTTATTTGAACTTAGCAACGATAATTCTTATTTGAGTGAAATGAAATTTTTCATAATTATCGTAATTCTAGTTACATGAATAATGGATCAAAATATGATGATCTACGCTATAATTTTAATTTGTATGATAATGATACTAACTATATTTGGAATAATCACACAACACAGTGGCGATCATGATCTCTCCATATTTTCTTTCATTTTTTCTCAATGTTTTTTTATTCAATTTTTTTTCTCACTCTACCCTTCATTCCATGCACCACTTTAACAACTACAACTGCTGCCATCTCAAGTCACGTTTCAACTTTTTTCCATCATCATTATTTACTCTCCCTCTCTTGAAACTCTTCTTGCCCCTACCTCTGACACATGTTATGGGCAATAAGATTAAGGATAAGTTGATTAAACCCTTTTTTCCCTATGATTATAATCTCAATCTGGGTTTATAGAGCATCATTTTCTGGTGGCCAGGGGCGGATTTAGGGGGGCTGGCAGGGGCCTCGACCCCTTAAAATGGAATTTTTATTTTTTAGCCCTTTAAATTTTTAAAAATTTTAAATTAATAAATGTAAAATTACACTTTGATCCTCCTAAAAATGATAAAAATTTGATTTAATCTTTTAAAAATTATAAAGATATAAACAATTTAATTTCGATTCCCCTTAAAAAAATTTTTGACTTTGTCCCTGTTGGTGGCATTAAATTTTGCCGCATAACAACTGTCAACTGGTAAGGCTTTCCATGCGTAGGTTTGAACACTATACTTGAACCCGTGACCGCATAAGTCAACTGGTAGCCCAAGTTGCATTGCTACATCTTTCAAAGTGATGGTGTACTTCTTACACAACAAATGAAATATGTGAGTATCGGAGCATCACCGCATCACCATTAACTCAAATATTCCTTAAAACTATCACAATTTATCCCTAAAACACCAACACAAATAAATCTTTCTCTCACAATTTCGAACACTGAACACAAAAAAAATTGTTTTCTCCCCTTCTATTGAACATTGGTCTTTTTTTCCACTATTACTAACTACAAGTCTTTCTTCCTTTTTTTTTCTTCTCTTCAATAGAAAAAATTTCAACAAAAAGCAAACACTTCAACATATACAAATTTTGCATCAAGGATGGAGTATATGTAGTGGGTGGTGTCGTTTGACAGCATGGTGACACTAATTAAAAAAATATTTTTTTTTTTAAATCATTGATATCCCCTGATAGATCGATGACACTCATTAAATTTTTTCCCTAACAACCACCAGTGTCACCTGACATGGCGACATCACAAAAAAAATTAAATTTTTCTTCTTCTTTTATCATTGACATAATATTTAAAAAAAAATTGTCCGGTGCGGCATGATAGACCGATAATACCCATTATTTTTTTCTTTTTTTTCTCCACCGTGAATATCCATATTTTCACGAGTATTTTGAAAAACACATACGAGTATTGCTTGACATAGTGCGAGACCAAAAAATTTTTTTTTTTTACAAACTAATGATTGGATAATGATTAGGAAAAAAGGGGTGGTGCCGTCGGTTGGTCAAGCGACACTAACTTCCATTGTAGCAAACGAGTTATTTTTATATATAATTTTTTAGTTCATTTTCGTAATTATTTAATATTTTAAGGTTACTTTTATAAAAAAAAAAAAAAACCTCACTTTATTTACTAAAAACGATTAGAGGTGATCATTCAATCTAATCGAGTTGAATCAAGTAAAAAAATCGAATTAATCAAGTTGATGAGTTCTATTTTATCATCCTAACTCGATTTGATATTTTTTCGAATCGAGTCGAATAAAATGAAATTCGAGTCGAATCGAATCGAGTGAAATTGTTCGAGTTAAATTAAAAAATTAAATATGTCAAATTAAAATATTGTATAACTAATTTCATATTAAATCACATAAATTTAAAATCATATATATTTGAAAACTTTTTCAAATAATAAAATAAGATACTAGTATGATAAACTTAAATAGTTAATTTATTTATTTAGGTCTCAAAATTAATATTTTAGAAAAATTTTAAAATTTTGATTTTTTATATATTCATTAGAATTTTTTTAATTTATTATAATTTTTTAAAAATATATAAATATTTTGAATTTTTGAAAATTATTTTGATTTATTTATTTTTTTTAGAAAGAGATAAATTTGATAGGGACCAAAAGAGTATTTACACTAATCTGTTATTCGAATTATTCGAATTGTAAAATTCAACTAAGTTCGAACTCAAAACTTGAATTACTTATTCGAGTTTATTTGAATAACTCGATTAAATTAATTCAAAATTTAACTTTATTTCAATTTTTCAAATCAAATCAAATTTTACTCACGTCTAATAACAATATATTTCATCATCAATGTTTTTATGATGTTACTTATTCACTTCTCATTTGAACAAGAGTAGTGAGATTTTAATTAAGGGATAATGATTTTTTCCCTTTTCTTTTTTTTTTTTTAATTTGGGTGTTTTATTAAATCAATTCAAAATTTTAACTTTGTTGATGTTCTATACACATGAATTATCATATATACGGATAACATGTTAGCATTTAATTATTTTTTAAATTTTTTAAAAATTATAAAACTATTTTAAAAATTAAAAAATTATAAAAAATATTTTAGTATTTTTAAATTTTAAAAAATTAATTAAGTATTATGTGTGGTAATCCATGTGTGGGAATCAACAAATTCAATAAATATTAATTTTTCCATCCATTTTGAAATAATTTAATAAAAATATTTAAGTTTAAGGATTAAAAAGGACAAATTGAATGAAATGCTAAAATGTTTTTTGTAAAATTGAAGGATAAAAAAATATAAAGAAAAGGAATATGCAAAAAAAAAAAAAAAAAAGGGATCCTTAATCAGTGATAATAAACCCTATTTAACCTTCCTTTCAATAAGTTTTTAGCTCAAGATTAGTAATGTAACACCATGAATCTAACATTTATGTTTTTTTAATAAAAAAGTATAAATTTGGGGCACTTTTAAAAATTATATAAATTAATCAATAAAGTGTCAGACCAAGAGTATATTTAAAGTTGTTTTTTTAACTATACTAAAGAAGTATATTTGAAGTTGACATAAATCCCTAAATTCCTACACCTACTTCAATTCTTCGATTTTTTTTTTTTTTAATTCAATGCCACCCAATGGCCAGCAAATGTCAACTCTGCTGATAAAATTTATACCATCCTATTTATAAGTAGGGTAGACAAAATTCGACTCAACTCAAAAAATTGAAAATTTTTTTGACTTTTAAGCTAATCGAATTTAGTTATTCAAATTATTCTAATTAACTCAAATAATTCGATTTGTGTTTCGAGTTCAAGTCGAGTTGAATTCCACAATTTGAATAACTCAAATAATGTAAATAACAGATTAGTGTAAATAACCCTGTTGGTCCCTATCAATTTTGAAAATAAGCAAATTGGTCTCTCTCAACAAAAATTCAAAATAATTTTTAAAATTCAAAATATTTATAAAAATTTCAAAATGTATATTTTTAAAAAAAGTAACAAATTTAAAAATTTCTAAATATATATATATAAACTAATTTTTTTATCTAGAATAATAATTTTAAGATTTAATTAATAATTCAATTTTATCATACTCAAGTATCTTATTTTTTTATTATTTTGCTTTAAAAAAATTTCAAATATATATGGTTTCAAATTTATGTGCTCTGACATGAAATTAGTTATACTATAACAATATGTTTATTTGACATGTTTAATTCTTTAATTTAAATCGAATAATTTCACTCAATTCGACTCGACTCGAATTCCACTTCACTCGACTTGATTTTAAAAAATTTAAAATTGAGTTAGAATGATAAAATAGGACTCATAAACTCAAAAAATTCCACGCAATTCGATTGAAATCTCACCCTGTATCTATAAGGGTGAATGGAAGCTGAATGTCTTTTAACTTGTACCATAAAGGAAAAACAAGTTTCAGCTACATCAAAAGAAATGAGAGAAAAAAGGAGGCCTTGAGAGCAGAGTAGGGATCCATCATCCGTACAGAGGAATTGGAAAATGGGAAAGTAAGTAGCCAATAAATTTAAAAAAGAAACTAAGCAGTATGCCGTTGCGATGTTTGAAGTTGTTAAGTTATATAATTATGTGCCCATAAATCATAAAAACAAGGATCGGGTTTCATATATGCACTGCACATTTTCGGCTGTCGCACTTTGAGAGTTGAGATGCCCCACTCCCTTCATTATTACTTCAAGATTTTGGTTTGGAAGATGTTGGGAGACACCCACCCACCACATCATTGTATTTTATCAATAATCTCTCTGTTTTTGTTCATCAGGTTTCTTTTTTGTGTATATAGAACAAAATTCAGGGTTTTTAGAAGGCTTAATTAATAAATTGGTCTCTAAAGTACAGATTTTTTTTTCCTCACATTAATACTTAAAACTTTTTTAGGCCAATTAAGTATATAAAACTATTGACTATAGTCAATTGAGTTTTAGTTCGATCGATATGGACATTGTTATCAATGCAAGAGAATATGGGTTTAAGTGCACTGAAGCACATTATCCTCCTATTTATAAGTTAAAGAATGACTACGAATAATTTTAAGAATTATATTATAAAAAAAATAATTACGATCAGAACAAATCAAAAAAATAAACTGCTGTTTAAAAAAAGCACCGTGCCAATGAGAGAATGCCACCTATTTGGCTTTCATATTTAAATATTTAAGATTTTCAAAAGTTAGTTTAAATGAATTTAATAAAGTGGTTAAAAAAGATTTGGCATCTCCTTCGTCTCCATCTCACATTCACTCTCGATGGAAGGGGAAACTAAAAGAAAACTAAGGTTTGATTCGATCTTTAATTCAAATCTTCTATTTTATTTTAGTTTAGATTTCAAAAGGAACAAAATGTTCTCATAAATTTAATCAATTCAAATTTTAAATTTTGATTTAATTAAACTAAAAAGTGTGATTTTAGATTTATCGAATTCTTTTCTAAAATTTCGAGAGATCGAATTTTTGGATGCATCAATATTAAAAGAAGTCAATACAAAGCTTTCGATCGAGGGAACAATATATTTTTCATTTCCCAATATATTTCTCATTGGCTTTCACTTTTTTAAACCGAGGTTTATTTTTAGACTAAAAAGTATAACGTTTTACAATTTTAGATATATAATTGGGTAAAAAAAAATTAGATACCAATGTAAAAAAAAAAAGTATAAGGGTCAATTTTATGAATTGATAAAAAAATTAGAAATATAAGGCATATTTTAAATTATTTAAAGAATTAAATTTTTTTTTTTAATAATTTATAGTTAGATGGCAGATTTAGTGTGAGAGCGACTCGTGGAATTATTTTAAATAAAAAAGAATAAGTTATATTTAATGTTGTTAAATTATTAGTAATTTTACGTTTTGATCATTCAAGTTCAAAAAGTTACAAAATGAACATTGAACTATTCGAAAATTTATATTTAAGCCATTGAATTACTAAAACAATTATGGTATGATATTCTCTGTTCACAGTTATGTATCAATAGAAAGCTCCAATTTCCATTCTTTTCTATAGTTTAGTTTTCTTTTTTCATAAAACAATTTCGAACGTTACAAATCCGTAAAATTAAAACCTAAACAATTTTTTTCTTTGATCTCTAACGTTGACTATCAATTTGACTTAAATCTAAAATATGTTCTTCTACTCGTCAATAGGTATTGATCCACAACATTGATTATCGAATCGTCGTTTTAAACTTACAAGTCAAAATTTTTTTAAAAAATTTTTTAACAACCTTAAGAAATAAATAAAAATTTGTAAACAGTAAAATAACTTGGATAAAAATTTTCAAATAATTTTAAAATTTTTTTAAAATTAAATGATGGAAACGTAAATTCATTAAGAGTTTAATGTTAAACTTTGAGTGTGATTTACTCTTAAAATATATATGAAATCCGGAATGTGAAAGGACAGACAGGTACACTGCACTTTGGACAGGTGGTAAGACTATGCAAAAGCACAAGAAGTTGTGCTCTGCAGCACACTCCAGAATTAACCAAAACCCCCAACAATATTATTTCAAAATCCCTCCCACCAGCCGTGTTTATTTTTTTTATTTTTTCAAGTCTTTAGCCCATTTCAAGGGTTAAAATATGCTCAATCACTTTTGATACTGTTGAACAAAGAGGATAATAGAAGATCCATCAGGGCTCTATATCTTAAGAGAGCCTTAAAGCAACAAATCAGAAACTAATTCATCAACTAAACAAGTTAATACAGTCTTCTCAATATCCAAACCCTCTTCAAATGCTTCCATCTCAAACTCAACCCATCTCCCATGCTGTCTGCTCATATCCATGTCTACAGCCTCATCCACCATTACGTCCCCCATTTGTTTCAGACTCATTATCTCCTTGCATACCTCTTCTGCCAACCTCCCTTTGTTTTGCATCCATTTCCCCCACTTCACCCATCCTTTGCAGCTTCCAACAACAACTTGGCCACACCTTAACTCCAGGTATTCACTCACACAATCTGCTACAAGCTTTTGTTCAAGCTTCTTGTGTTCTTCTCCCTGCGTCTCTGTTATGTTGCGATGCTCGAGCTGATCAAAACCATTCGGGGTCATAATATTATCGGTCTGACCCGATGCGTATTCCATCAACTTCAGCTCAGAATCTTTTAGAACCATTTTCACATAATCAAGTTCCCAATTGGTTGACTCTTTAAGATCTCTTGAATTTGGTGTCCTAGTTGGAAGCTTTTTATCCATTTCTCCCACAGTTCTAGGAGATGCAAAATCGGATAACGCCACATCAAATTCAGTCTCAGACTCACTTCCAGGCTGCGAACCTAATAACTCCCGATTGTGAGCCAATAACTCTTGCTTCACGCCTGCAAATGTCGAGTGCCATGCGATGATCAAAGGAAAGATAAAAATAAAAAAGGTCAATGCAGCAACTTGGTTACAGAGTTTACCAACGAAGATCCACGCAAAAAATTTCACAATTCTTAAACTAATACAAATGATTCCAAGATCACTCACTTCTACGCAAATAACTGTTTCTTTGCCACTCATACAAAGGTATTTATTCTCCAGACATTGTCCCGAAATTTACTTGACGATTACACAGCTAAGAACCTCACATCATTTCTAAATAAATATAACACATAAGTAAATGGGTTCAAGGGAAAGAAATGTGAAAGAAAATAGGAATGAGAAGAATGCAGCTTACCATCTCTATCATCAGCAAAGCACTCACTGGTGACAGCAAGTTCAAGAGTTAAAAGGGGGCTGGGCTGTTGATGATCTAATTCTGTGCCGGTCTCGCTGCTGCTTTTGCTAGCATTTCGATCTTCAATTTCTTTGGAAAACTGGACTCGTTTGGTAAATTTAAAGTCAAATGTCGAAATATGAAATGTAAGAGACGGGAAAATTTTCAATTTAGAGACATCTTACCGACCTTACATATCACTCTAGCTTTAAAACAACTTGTTTGTATGTTATGATGAAATGTTAGGAGTACTAATAGATGAATATCTATTCTTCCAAATAGAACCAAAGGATGCAGGTCTAGGCCATTCAATAATCGAGAAATGCATTAAACTGAAATTCGCAGTTACTTAGACACAAGATCAGATTTCCACAATTCAACAAATAAAAGAAGAAACCAACTTGGTAGAAACTGAAACCACAGCAAATAAAAAGCAGACGTTCTCCAGCAGTAACCAACTTCTCTTCATGATCACTACTCATGGTTATGTTGGCTCTGCTTTTAACTCTTAAAACTGGCAGTTCCTATATACAATGATTATTCAGTAAACGTGCCATCTAAAATTCAAGCACTAGATTCTATACTTTGGAAAAACCTTTTACAGTGTGGGACTTGATTATAAACACCAAGAAATAAACAAGACCTGCCATTATATAAGTAAATTGTTGCAGTGAGTAAGTATACCGAACCTGCCACTTCCTTCTCCAATCAAGCTCCAGATGGTCAATTGAAGAGCAATTGAAGTCAGCTGTGCTATATGAAATATCTTTATCTAGATCCAACTGAAGTCCTTTGTGATGTCTCATTGATGCTGTGATCAATGTACCAGATGGGAGCACTGAATTTTGCCAACTGGATGCAGGACTAGACGAAGTCTCCTCCATAATGATATTGCAATTGGATGACTCAACTCTATATGCCAATTCCTGAAACCTTTTTCCCAAAAGAACACTAAGATCATCTCCACCAATTATATTAAGGCCAAGAGAAGAAAATCCAGAACTTTTTGAAAACTGCAGATCATTGTTACCACAAGGATCATTAACAAAGCTGCAGCTTGTTTCCACAACTTGACTTGTGGAAGGAACATCAGGCACGGATCTTGCAATGGGGGATGTAAATGTAAATGAAACAACATCCATGCTTGTCTTCATTTTCTCTGCACTCTGATTTGAGTGCTCCTCAGTTGTAACATTACGTTTTATGGATCTTTGGGTGCTTTTTATTGATGGATTCTCAGAAATTGTTTCTCCAGACAGAACATCCTCATTTACAGGTTGTTTCTTTCTAGGCAAATTCTTTCTTCTAGACATGGAACGCTCCTTTGAAGGATCAGTTGCTGAGGAGCTTGTCTTCCTGGACTGAGATTCATAGTTTACAATGACCTTGTTTATAGTCCTATTCAGCCCAACTGTACCGTTTATAGACTTAGTCTTCCTACCTTGCTGGTCCAGGGTTGAAGTCTTTGATATCGAATAGTCTCTATTAGATATGCAGTTCTGCTTCTGATTATTCTGCCTCAGGACAGTGTTAGTCCTATTTGCAGAAGTTCCGTCCTCCATACGCTTTCGCATACCTGCCTGGCTCCTACAAAACTGTTTTCTTTTAGCATCATTCCCTTCCGTCAGATTTGCAGAACTCCCATTACCACTTGAAAATGACAATTCTTTCCTCTGAACATTATTAACCCTTGCTTGTTCTGCAAGCGAGACTGATTTCCCCTTATTCCTTGAACTGTTAGAACAACCTTTTTCTGAATCCATAGATATCCTGAATGTTGGTGCATAATCTGATTTATTGCGACTCTTGCCCTTATGTTGTCCTTTCAAAGACTTTGCTGTACTCTGAATAGGCTCATCAGGTCTTTGGTGCCCGGATACGTTGTGTGCAGCTTCAATTTTGTCTTTCAAATCCCAGATTTGCAAAGGGACTGAAGAAAGCCCAAATGACAGCACTTTATGTTTGGAAGTTTTCTGAGGACTAACCTCAATAATCTTGGAAGCTGCCTCCATTATATAAGCTGCATTTTTGGTTGGGATAAACCCTGGACTCTTGATAGGAGACAAAAGCTTATGGTGAGTTATTGGAATTGGTTTTGCTGATTTCAGAGGCAATATTTCAGTCTGAAATCTCTCAATGGGACGGTTTTGCACGTTATGAAACCTTGGTTCAATCGGATTTGAGGACAAACTATCAAGCTTGTTAGAAAAGTCAGTGTAGTCCATCGGTTGAGATTCATTCCACAAATTAGGAGAACTTCTTTCATAACGAGATACTCTAAGAGAGCAAGACCCTGAATATGTGGTAGAAGATGGCTCCAAGACATTAGGTGCCGGCAACGAGTCCAACCCCATAAGCCTAGCAACAACTCCAGGTGCTCTGGATCCATATCCTTCATCACTAGCCTCCGAGGAAGCGGAACTAAAATCAGCACTTATTCTATTACTTGAAGCAGCATTGTACTCATCCCCCTCCATCTGGTAAAGCATAAAAATGTAAACAATATAATCCAAAATTAATATTTTACCCAAACTACAGTAGAGCAAAAGAATATAAATTTCCCACCATATAAGGTGGTGACTTCAGTATATTCCCCACAGGTTTCACTCTCTTTGATTCTTCTACAGTCAAAATGTAAACAAGTTGTGCATGAATTAGGAATATATTCAAGAAAAAATTAACAAATGCATAGACATACATATGAAGAACAGATATATATACCTGAGATTTCAGCATTGTTTGGGAACAACTTTTTTTGAGCTTTACCATTCCAATCAAACAAATGAAAAACTCCTCCTCTTGAATGTTTCCTTTCGACCTCCATTATCTCATCTATAAACCAGCATTACTCAAAAGAAAAAAAGGTCGAATCACCAAACGAAGTCCATATGAAACTAGAATTATAACACCTTAACACAACAATGTCAAAAGATTTGCAATAAATGAACATAATATACAGCTAAGCTAACAAAAAAGAAGAAACTTTAGTTTTGAAGCTCATACCGGATTTATTTTCATTTGCTCATTCAACTAACAAAGACAAACAATGTACCATCTTTCAAGCAAGCAATTGCGGGAAGTATAGAGTTTTCTGACATTAAAGAACATAAACATGTGAATCAGATCTCCATAAATCCAAATTATAAGAAAATCCACTCAAAGGGAAAACAAAGATGTACAATGAGCAAACAGTTATAGGAAAAAACTCACCATGAATTCTTCAAAGGCTGCAAAACTTGATGATCCAAAAACCAAGATCCCTCCTTCACAAAATGGGGCTACATAAAAAGAGGTAAATCAAATTGGGTATTCTTTAAATTGAACAAAAAAAAAAACTGCAATCTCTAAAGAATCCCAATCAGTGTTGCCCTTACAGTCATTACAACTAAAGTCCAAGCACCCTTTTTCTTTCTTCCATGTATGGTGAGATTCTCTTTTCTTTTTATTGCAACTAAGATAATAGTAATAAAAATATGGATTTGGATTTTAAGTAAGAAAAGGACATAAAAGAAAGATCCATCTCAGGAAAAATATTTTAGTGACACTAGCAGAGATACTGAAGACAGATTCAGTTGATAACAGATAAGAAAAGGACATCAAAAAATTATTTAAAAAATAAACAGTAAAAAAAAAAAATCTCGTGCTTAAAGGAGTAAGAAATGACTGGTCTGAGTTTGTGCAGTAAATATTGGAGAGGAAGTGACATTATACCCAACCTAACTCTGGCCATTGAAAATTTAGAACCCAAGCTTCTCCCTTGTGAAACAAATCAATTAAACAAATAAACCCCTCGCTCTCTCTCTCTCTCTCTCTCTCTCTCTTTTATTTGTTCAATCGGCTCGTAATTTTCTGCTTAACTCATTCACCAATACCATGCCTTCATGGAGAGCAGTTTTACCATGAGCTTCGGATCTTCCTCACTGCTTGGAAGACTTGGCATGTAGTTTTGATCACACTACACAAAATTATGATTTATGATACTTTTTTTTTAAACATGATTAATGACACGCTTACAAGGGAAAAAAAATATACAAGAAATATATTTTTTAAAGAAATTATATAAAAATCAAATAAGAATTTTGATGAAATGGTTAATTTAAAATTTTAAAATTTACTTTGTTCAGATTCAATTTTTATTATAATAATATTTCATAAAAATAATAAAAAATAATATTAAATCTTTGTTATTTTGTAAAAATAAAGAATTTTACTATTTTTTAATTGAGGTGATGTTGATTGGATTATTTTGAAGCCAAAAATTCAAATGTGCATATACTCGTGTAATCTTCGAATTTAGAGATTTAAGTTTTAAATGAGATCGTTTATAACTCTTTTAATTTTTCTTGAAAATTAAATTTAACGTGGTTTACCTGAGTTTCTTCCATTTTATTTCTCGACTTTTAAGATAAGAACAATCTTTTTGAGTTTCATCTTCCTCATTCAGTTGTACGAATTTGAAAGTACTTTGTTAACTTTGGGGATGACATTTATTTCCGATTACACCGATCAAGGTGAAATCGCTTTCAAGACAGTGATTCTTTCATGATACAGTAATTGCTTTATTTATTTACACTTAATTTGATTTATTGTCAGTGCTAACAATTTTATTTGCAATAACATATTTCCAACACACGTGATATCTTCTAATTTAAGGATTTGAAACATAGAAAGATTTCGAAACATTTATAAATTGTATATAAATTTTATTAAAATTACTAGAATTTCTAAAATAAAATCAAATGGTAAAATAAAATTTTATAAAAAATGTAACATAAAATGTATATAATTAAGATTATTAATATTTCAGACTATTTTGAGTTTAAAATAACGAGTTAACCGAGATTAAAATATCAAATCCAAATCTTAATATCATTTTAAAATTAAAAATAAATACAAATATTAAAAAATACTCATATTATTTTCCATTACAAATAATCTTTTACTCTTTTTTAGTATAACTTATACTTTTTATCACATAATTTATACTATTTTTAGAATTCCAATTACCTATTTCATGAGTCAATTATATATCAATTTAATTAAAAATAAAATTATTTTCAAAAAACATTATTACAAGGTTAAGCTGTTGATTAATATTTTATACAACATGTCTGTAAAAATAATCGTTTTCTAGAAAAAAAAAATAATTTTTAAATAACCATTTCCATAAATACGCTTTCCCTAAAAATAAATAAATAAAAACAAATATTTAAAAATATATATATATGTGAAGTATAATTTTTGTTATCACCTTTTAATATCTTAAAAATTCAATCACATAAAATTTTATATGATAATCTAATCATCAATAATATTTTTCACCTCAAATATAATTTAAATTCAAATCGTACAAACCACATTTATTATTCCAACTTTACTAAAAAATTTCTGAGTTCCACGCGCCACACCATTCCACTTATTCATCTCCCCCAAAAATAATGTTGCAAGTTATTGGAATGCATCGGGTTATTAATAGCTTCAATTTTCAAAGTTTTGAGAAATTAAATGAATGAAGTCACTATTTACTACATTTATGGATCATGTAGGTGAACAAAATTTATTATAATTTATATAAAAATTAATTTATTTTTTTAATTGTAGTGGTAAAGTTAACATTATGTTTTTAGGTTTTACATCAAATTTTTATTGATTTATTATATAAAAATAAAAAATCCTCATAAAAATATAATTTATTTTGTATAGTACAAGATCTTTTAATATTTTAATAATTGATTTTTTACTCGATTAACTCGAGACATCAACTCAATAATACACTTTTTGTTTTGTTAAAATATAATAAAAATAGCGGTTGAATATTTTTAATTCTTTTAACTACTACGTAAGAGGGTTTTTTTTATCAAAATAATACAAAAATTAATTACAAAAATGGGATAGGTTGTAGATTAATTATAAAAACAATGCATTCTTTATAGTGAAATTGGATGTCGTCAACATGTCAGGCAACACTACTCTAAAAGCACCCAACCATTATCAAATCATTCAAAGTGGGAAAAAAATATTTTTTAAGTGGTATCGCCAACGTGTCAAGCAACACAAAAAATGTGAATTTTCTCAAAATACAAAACAAATACTAATGGTAAGAAAAATAATATTTTTTAAAGTGTTGTCGTTTGACACATTGACGACACAGGTTTGAAATTAAAAAAAAAAAGTTGGCTAAATTAAAAGAAAAGATGAAAAAGAAAAAAAAAAAAAAGAGGTTGTAGCACCCCTTACCTGACCTGACCGTTGAGTCAAGGTATTGGTATGTCACATTTATTGCCGAAGCAACTTCAATATTACCCTACCAAATAAACATTCATAATGCATCAAGAATATGATCATCTAGCTTAACTGACCTTAAAACGAGCTTTAGAAAATTTTCGAACAAAACAAAACTCAATTCGAGACAAAAAGATGAAAACTTAAGCACTTAGGAGCTCGTCACGACGTTAAGGAGACCCCTCATCACAACGTGACTCACTGGCTTGAGCTTATCGTGACTATAACATCTTATCGTTGCAATGTCGATTACTTATCGCTATGTCAAAAACATCTTGTCGTGATGTCGATTCTACAACCTTCAAACTTGCACACTTTCACTTTCAAATCGCCATTAACCACTTCTGAATGCCTTTAATTACCAAATAATACATTACAAATACATTTTTATCAAACTTTAACCTTACCTTACCCAAATCATCATGAACAATTTCAAATATATCCAAAATGCAAAGTTTACAAATTAAGCCATGACATTTATGTTTTTCATAACATGCATCCCAAAATACATCTAACAACATCCTATTGTACATGTCATAACTAATGCCCAAAATTTAGTTCATACTCTCTTCAAACTTGAATTGTGATAAGATGAGTTGAGAATGCCCTTCAACTAATAGCTTCAAAACAAACTTTACCAACACATTTAAAAGAAAACACATTAACCTCACAAAGGCTTAGTAAGTATATCAAGAATTATACAATATAATCTCTAACCTCCTGCACAAGTTCGTTTTTTTTTTTAAATAACTACAACTAGGTGCTAATTCACACCATACAAGCCACTTACCATTGTTACCTTAATATGCACTTACCTTCTTTTATTAAATTTAATTGCGCCCAATTATAAACTTAATAGAACACTATAGAATATACGAAAATGTCAGTAAGAAAAATTGAAATGCCACTATTCTTCTCACGGACGTGCGGACTTCACTTTGCATCGAAGTGCCGCTCACTTGCACTGTAGTGTTGTAACACCCAAAACCCGTTATCGTCGTTGGTTAGGGTCTTGGGGTCATTCAGATCATCTATCATAGATTTACTCTCAGTATTATTTCATTTTAATATATTTTAATAAAGTAACACATCATACACAACATAAATAACGAATTAAATACCAATACAACTCAATAAGGGTAAAAATGTTATTTCCACAATTCTAGGAGACTTCTACCGGTACCTATTGGACAAGTATCGGTAGTAGTCAAGTCAGTAAGCAATTTAGGAATAGTTGTAAATTTTTACCGATAGTTCTGATGGTTTTACCGATACAAGTATAACTTCTACCGAAACAAGTCTTGTTTCTACCGATACTAAAAACTCTAAAGAGCTAGGAAGTTTTACCCTACAACTTCTCTCTATACAAGTAAACGATCTACTAATACTTCTATATTCAGAACCACTGATACTTCAATTTGTACTACCAATACATGCAAAAGTTCTACCGAAACAAGTAAGCAGAATTCAACTTTTCACACAAGTTCTCAACCATTTTCCATTACATAGACATAAAGTACACAAAATGCATCTCAAGTGATTAATGAACACACATAACAATACATTTTAATGCATATTGTCTACTTTTAATATTAAGCAAGTATACAAAATAGGTTCACCATTCAATTACGGTTTCTACAATGTACCAACCAAGCCAAAATCAAGTATTACAAAAGATAACATCATCCTAGTACATGCCATATAACCAAGTGATGTAAAAACTACCGAACGAGCTCCCGGGATAGTGTGATGTCTTCGAGGTAATCTGATTTTCAACCAGCTAAACGAAATCTACAGAACAAAAACAATAAACATGTAAGCTTTCTAAGCTTAGTAAGTTCACAATCATCACGGTACAATATTAAGCCTTGCAACGACATATAACAACCGAGTCACATTTAAGAAATATCCTTTATAACTAATTTAACATTATACTCCAACCAAGTTATAAGTCTTCCTTTAAACATAATCTCATACTGATCCCGAGTCACGAGTCTTCCTTTAAACATAATCTCACACTCATCCCGAATCACGAGTCTTCCTTTAAACATAATCTCATGCTCTTTTCGAGTCACAAGTCTTCCTTTTAAACATAACCTCATGCTCATCTCGAGACATGAGTCTTCCATTTATACGCCAAGTGCTTCAAGAACTTCCACATTAAGCAATAACTACCAGTTCAAATAAGAATTTAACAAACGAACTTACCGGACAAAATTGCAATTTAAGTGAAACTTCAAGTATTATTCTTTAATTTTCTCCTTCCCACGATCGGTGGCTCGATCTTGATCTAACACAATAAATAAATCAATCCTCTCTTTAAATCATGTAACTTGATCAGTTTACACATATAAGTTCTTTTTAGAAAATTTACAAAATTACCCCTAACCTTTGCATTCCTATTCAATTTAGTCCTTAAGGACAAAACAAGCAAAATAACCAATTTTCATTCAAACTAGTACTAGCTGAATATCCATGGGTGTTCACCCAATATTTAAATGCAATTATTTCACATCAAGGACATGTATTTTCACCATTTTCACAATCTAGTCCTTAAACCCTAATTTCATCAAAAAACACTTTAGAAAATCATCAAATCTAACAACCAAGATCACAATACTTTAATAAAGTTTCAAGAACAAGCTTATTCAACAATGGAAAATTTATAAAATTTGATAGATTCACAAATTAGTCCTTGGATTAGCTAGATTAAGTTGATACGGACTCAAAAACATAAAAATTACTAAAAACGGGCAAGATTTACATACCAAATCAAAGCTCAAAGTTCAACAATGTAAACCCTAGGTTTCTTCCCCTTTTTGTCGTAAAGAAGATGAAAATTTCATCTTTTTCTTCTTTAATTTCTTATATATACTAAATGGTAATTTTGTAATTTCTTTAACTTTCATCATTATGCTTAATTAACCCATTTTACCTTAATTAATCCTATTTATATTCAATTCACCTCATGATAAGTCACCCACTAAAATATTTTTGCTTAATTTACTCATTTGGTCCTTCTAGTTAATAACTCAACTTTTGCACCTTTTACGATTTAATCCTTTTTACTCAATCTAAACGTCAAATTTTCTCAACCAAAGTTTAATATGATGCTAATGACATCGTAAACATTAAAATAAATAAATTTACGACTCAAATTGTCTGAATTGTGATATCGAAATCACAGTTTTCGACACCACTAAAAATCGAGCCATTACAAGTGTCGCTTTCTCTTACACTGAAGTGTCACTATCACTTGCGTGCTTAATCACTTTCCTAATGGTATACCATTAATATCCTACTAGTTCTCATTTTTTCTACATGGGAATTTAAACTATACCACTTCATCAAACTTTCTCAACAATTAAAACAATTCAAACTTTAAAATTTTACAATTTAATCCTTATCTAAATGGAAACAACAATTATCAAAATTTCACTTGACATTTATTTCATCAAATTATAACACTTCTTATAAATACTTCATATTATTACTTACTTCACTTAACTTTTACACTTTTTACAATTTAGTCATTTTTCTTCAAATTTACTATACATAAACTCTTCAAATTATTATAACTTTTCAACCCCTCCTTTAATTAAATTTCATAATACAAGGCATCATTTTAATATATATAACATAATATTACATGATATTTCTAAATCAATTCATCAAATTTTCATCAAGGGTTTAAGTAAAATAAAGTAAAATTCTTGATATACTTACAACAAAAATACTTGGATGGATGTTTCTTCTTCCTTCTTTACTCTTTTGCAATGCCTTTGCCTTTATCTCCAATTTGTTGTTCACCCTTCTTCACTTTTTCTTCAATAACATAATACACATACATATCATTCAATATCAAGACAAGAATCCTACACTATTTCCATGTATTAGAGTGAAATAAACATGAAATCTTTAAGAAATTCCATCATCTTACCTTAACATTTTAAAATCCCTAACTTCTCTTTTTTCTCCTCAAAGTGTATTCTTACCACTAAAACTAAGAGTGTTCATTCGGTTAACCGACCTGAACTACTATAATCAAATTAATCGACCCCTTTAAATATTTAATTGTTAATCAAATCGATTTTTTTTTCAAAAAAATTAATCGAACCGAAATTTTTCGGTTAACTGAATTAACCAAAAATTATATATTTTTTATTTTTGGTTAAAATAAGTATAAAAAATTACCCGAATTAATCGAATTAATCGAATTACCCGAATTAAAAAATTAACTGAATTAAAGTATTGAATCACTACATAATTAAAAACACTACATAAGTCTTGAAATTAACACATAATTAAAATGTAAGTCTTTAATATTTCCATTTGTATCCATTTCTTTTCTCCAAAAGATCTCCATTTGCATTATACCTACAAAAAAAATGTGCAAAAAATGAGCTTATAATAGAAATATATGCATTTAAAAAATCAAATAATATAAACAAATAAATATATACATTTATTAACTTATTTGTAATTTTTAGGATTGGGTTGGGTTGGATACTTGGGTTTATATATATTGAATTGGGTTTATATTGGATTAGGTTTGGGTGGATAGTGGGCTAATATTTATATACTATAATATTATTTATTAATTCTATTAACCGATCGATTTCAAACCGAATTAACCATTAATTAAAAATCCAAAAACTTTTTAATCGACCCCCGATCGAATTCATTCGGTTAACCAATTGATTAACCAAATTCGATCGGTTAACCAAATTTTTACGATTTTACCTGAATTGTGCACACCCCTAACTAAAACTAATCATACCATGAAATTCCCATGGTTGTTTTACTAAAATCTATGGTGAATCTTTAAGCTTAAATGTAACATCCTAATTTAACTTTAGAGACTTAATTGGATTAACTTGTGAATTTTGGGGGCTATTATGTAAATTTCGTGTGATTAGGGACCTAATTGAACTTTATGTGGAACTTTGTGGACAATTTGGATTGTTCTGGACTTAATTGCAAGCGAACTTAATTTGGGTTGTTTTGAACTTTATGTGGAATTGTTACCTCTTTTACAATTTACTCCTTTTTCTTTAATTAAGCAGTTAATCATCAAAATTACCCGACCAAACTTCAATTTACATATAATAAAACTCTGTAAATATTTAATAAAAATATTTATGGTCCTAAATTTCAGAAATGAGGTCTCGATACCTAATTTTCTAAAACCACTTGACCTTTTAACCAAACCACTTATACTAACTTTTAATTCAATAATTAAATTTCTTCAATTCAAAATTCCATATAAAATTATTATTGACTTATTTAATTTAAACACTAGTTATAAAAATTTTCTCGTCTAGTTTATGATCTTGAAATCATTGTTTCCGACACCACTGAAAAATGGGTTGTTACAACTCTCTCCACTTAAGAAATTTCATCCTCTAAATTTTTATCTAGTAGTACCCATTTATTCTAATATTTTTCCTCACAACAAAAATCATTACTAGCTCATCCAAATATAAAGAATAACAATTTCAAATAACACAAATTTTATCTTGACTTTCCCTACTCAAGAATCAAAATAAGCAGTAATAATTTAGACGATACCTGATGTTCAATTTCCTTCCCAGATTCAAGATAGATCAAAACAGAAATTTCCAGAGATGTTTTCTAAAGTTTTCATATAACAATAGAAAAAAATCTTTTTACCGAACCTTCTCAAATCTATCTGTCAAATTTACATAACCAAGAAAATCAACCTCACTAAACCAAAACTCATTGTTGATAGTGTTCACGTAAACTATTCCTCACATATAGTCTATAATACATTTCTCACATATTACGCATACACAGATTCTATTTGAAGTCTATCAGAGTATCATCAATAATCATAATTACGACTGTATCTAAATGTCTAGATAAGATTGAACAATCTGATTCATCATATTAATAAATCATCAGAGACATTAGTTAATCTAGACAATATCACCAGAATTCTTAATGATTATCTTAAGTTCAAAGAAATTTTTAGCATCTCATATCTTTAACTAAAACTGAATAACTGAATCCTTATTAACTTTTAAATACACTGTTACGTCCTTTTAACTTATTGAACAAGTTTTTTGTATGAGATTTAAGATTTTTATTTTATATCTTGAATTTATTCCATTATCAAATTTAGACAAAAATCCCAAAAATCTTTCAGGAGTTAAATCAAAATACCCATTTTTTTAATTAAGTAGTCGATTATTTATCTATATACAAAAAAAAAAATTATTTTCAATAATTTTAGATCATCCCATGTATAAAGACATCTGAACAATCCTGATTTACCTGACTCAATCATAATTAGTACATCAATCCAACATTTCAATCAATTCATTTCAATCTGTAATTCACAACGGTATCATATAACTTCACTTAATCATTTTCAAATTAATACCAAATTCATGAAAAAATAGTAACATCAAATCGTCAGAAAAATCACAGTCATAAATTTTCAGCAGATAATTTTGACATACCAGTTCTATCTCAACGGCTTATGATTCAAAATCAAACTCATTGGTTTAGGAAATATACCCCTATCCATTATTAATACAATGCAATATATAAATAAATTAACCCAATATTAATCAGTGCATACCTAATAAATCATATCGAAAGAATAGATCATACCAGGAATAATATTAGGCATTGAAATTTCAAATCCATTGTTATATCTTCGATCCCACTTTATTTACCTATACTCAGAGGTAGCGGTTATAAAGCAACTTATTGTTTCAAATATTTATGAAACCAATATACTATAATTTGCACCAGAATCAGTAGTCAGATATTATTATTAACTCCATTAATTTCGTCACGTTCAGATTCAGATAACATCTTTAGAATCTGCAAATAAACAGGAGTTAGATCAAATCAATCAATATCACACTATCACAGGTTTATATGGCATGCACTTTCTAGACTTTATTCACACTACACTTAGTCCGAGAATCGACTAAATCGTAACTCTGATACCATTAAATGTCACACCCAAAAATCTTAACCATTTTCGGTTTAAGGTCTCAGGGTTTACAAAACTTTACGAGTTTTTTATACATACAAATCAATCATAATTTATACATTTACAAACTTGCAACTCAAAATACTAACTCCATTTAATCTTACACATTCATTTACAACATTTCAATCAATTAGGAATCAAATTTAATCACATAAGAGCTTAGGTTCACGTACGAAAATTTTCCATCAGGGATCACATGACCCTATGTCTCAAAAACACAAAATAACCAAATTATAACCCAAAACATACTCATCAATACATTTGTAAGAAGGAATCAATTGTAACCCCCTTTATTGACCCAGAAGATATGATCGGATCCAAAAGGTTATTTTTATGTAATTATATCCACACGCAAACTGATAGTTCACATACATTCACATATATAAATAAATAAATAAATAAATATATAGTCTCTAATTTAATTAAAATCATTAATCTCTCAAAATAAAATACCAAAATCCCTAAAATAGAATGTACTTACAATCCAAATATAATAATAATTAGCAAAGTATAATAAAAACCCAAAATTAAAATAATAAAATAAAATAAAAGAAGTCTACAATTATACCTCGGGTACCAAGTCACCTATGTCCCAAGTATTTGTAAAGGAAATTGTAGGGAAATGAGCTAAAAAAGTTTTGTGTGTCTCTAAAGCATATACAACCTAGTATATAATATTACAACAATTCATAACTCAAAAAGTAACCACAAATCATGTTCCAATCACATGCACAATGCAATGCACCCATACTCCAACATACCAACATAGTGAAAAGGTTTCCCAGAACCCTTTCCCAACCAAACGTCACCAATCGCAGTGTGATTTTAGTATCAACTGTTTAAAGGAATGATAATCACTTCTTCCTCCGTACAATCCCACCCCATGAACACACAATGATATGATTACATAATTATCACAATTAGTCACAGTCTCAATTTCATTGTATTTCTTATATATCCCAATTCACAGTAGAATAATCACAATAGTTATTTAGCCACATGCTCGATATATATATACATGATATTATCAACATACATTACACAACTCAATCTTAATCATACCATATTTTCCTCACAACACAATCATTTTAAAATCCCATACCTCAACATAGCATGAAATCATATATAAAACTACATCTCATACAATAGGATTTGTTACAGTTAGAAACACACCTCTAGGAAACAGAAAACTCTAACGACAAGAAGGTCGTCCACCACGCACTGATCGAGTACCCGGTCTAATAAGATTAGATCCTACAAACACAACTAAAATTAATACTATTCTAGCCACCACTTAAACACAAGATTTAACTAGAATAACTTACTAGTAGCTCTTGGAACCGGTACAAGAGTAGGTTGCATAGGTGGAGGAGGAGGTAAACTGTCAGTCTCGGAGTCGTGATCACCTAACACAATTATGTCACATAAGATTTCCCAAAATAAATCTCTAAATAACTCAAAATACAAAATTAAAGATAAAACAGTCAAAATGAGGCTTTCGACTTTGAATTTGACAAAACGGATAGCGTAATCAAACTTAAGACATAGAAAAATAGTAAGGTAGGGTTTCTCGAAAAAAGTCAACAGTCAAAGTTAACGGTCAACTGTCAATTGTCAATGGCCAACGGTCAAATGTCAACGGGTTCAGGTCGGGCTGATCGGGCTTGGCTTAATTTGAGTTTTTAAGGTTATTGGGTCAAAGATTTTTGGTTTAGCATTGGGAATTGATTGGGCTTGGGTCTACTTGGTTTGGGTTTGAGCTACTAAAGGTCTAATTCCCAACTTAACACCATAGTAATTTAGGGTTTCCAGCTCTCCTCACTGGCGGCGTTAAGATCCTCAACGAATCCACCACGCACAGCTTTGATTTGGCCCTTCCACACAACAACCTTCCATAAAACAAGATACTATCTCAAACAACCACTTACCCACACTACCAACAACGAGAAAACGATAGAGAAAGGCGACAGACCAACAAAAAAACAAATGGTCAAGGGTTGTTCTTCACACACAACAATAGCAAGGAGAGGTTTGAAGGTATGGGTTAAATCGCGAGATGATGAGGAGTGTTTTGGTGATGGCGGCCCAAAGCACGGACGGCGGAAAGGGATTAGTCGAAGGCGATCGGAAAAATAAAAAGGGAGAGAAGGAAGGAGTTTCGGTAGTAGAGAGGATGGAATGGGAAAATAAAGGGTCAAAATTAAGCTTAAATACCCAACAAAAATGGGTCATTTGCTCAAAGGTCCCTAGACAACACTAGGGTTTCCGAATTGCCTAAAAACTTCACACATAATACAATATAGTCCTAAATTTCCCAAATTAACACACAATTTCCCCTCAACCTTCAATTGAGTCCACAAATTTACCTTAAATTATACATTAAACTTTTAACTTCTCAAATTTCCTATTTAAGTCCCTAATAAAAAAATAAAAAATTAAGTGTTACATCAATATTCATATCTCATATCATGATATCTATATTCCATGTCACATCATAATACCACAATATCATCCAAGCTACATCAATCATTCTTACTATCACTATGTAGTACCCAAACTTGACATCGTTGCTAGTTAAGGTTTCGAGGTTGTTACGATCATTTACCGTTGAATAATTTCCAATATCACTTCATTTTAATGTAATTAAATAAATTAATATATCATACACGAAAATAATTATAAACTTAAATAACAATACAATCTATTTAGGGTAAAAATGTTATTTCACAATTCTAAGGGACTTTTATCGGTATCTGTTAGACAAGCATCGGTAGAAGTCAAGACAGTAAGCTTTAGAAAATAACTGTAGTTTTCTACTGGTAAAAACAACGGATCTACCGGTACAAGTTTGAGTACTACCGATACAACCCACACTTCTACCGATACAACAAACTTCAGAGAGCTAAGAAGCTTTACCCTATAACTTCTACCGAAACAAGTATTCAAACTACCGATGCTACTATGACCAGATCTACCGATACTTTCGTAATGCTACCGATACAATGCAAGTCAGTAACCAAAGTCTCAAATACCCTATACTTCTATCGAAACATGCAAGAGTACTACCGAAACAAGTATGCAGATTTCAAATAAGCACTTAAATCTTATAAGTTTACAACTGAATGATACCAAAACTTCCATCAAAGCACAACATAAATATACAATTTCTCATGAGAAGGAAGCATAACATATCAATATTCAGGGATTCACAAGTCATTATATTTTATGCATGTATGTCTATTTGCAACATCAACAAGCTTACAAAAACATAAGCTCGACATTCAACAAGTCATTTTACAACTCATCCAAATCAAACACTATTTAAGATAATAACATCCTAGTACATGTCACATGACCAAGTGATGTAACTATTACCGAGCGAGCTCCCGAGATAATGTGACTTCTTAAGGTGATCCGATCTTCTAGCATCAAAATAGAATCTACAAAACAAAAACGATTTCATAGGTAAGCTTACATAGCTTAGTAAGTTCGTAGCGTTTAATAAATTACCAAACATCATGTTTTGAACAGTCTTTAACTCATTTGAACCAAAATAGGGCCTTGCTTCCACAAGCTATAATCCATAATTTCATCCTCATGTCTGTATCAACTCTACTACCAGTATACGATGCTGTTCACACGAGCTGACGAGGACTCACAACATATGCGGTACCCCAATCATCGATACGATATCTATGATATAACTGTTCCCTAATGATGCTGCTCATACGAGCTATCAAGAATATGCACTTATGCATAAATCCTAGCCATCTTAGGGCATGTAATCCATTATTAGATTCATTTCTCATTTTCTCGACTCACGATATTGCTCACACGAGCTGTCGAGGACTCGTAACATATGTTGTACCCCAACCATCGATATGGTATCTGTGCATATAATTGTTCCCTAACGATGCTACTCATATGAGCTATCGAGAATATGCACTTATGCATAAATCTCAACCATCGTAGGGCTTGTAATCCATTCTTGGATCATTTCTCATTTTCCCGACTCACGATGCTGCTCATACGAGCTATCAAGGACTCGCAACATGTGCGGTACTTCAGCCATCGATACGGTATCTGTGCATATAATTGTTCCCTAACGATGCTGCTCACATGAGCTGTCGAGAATATGCACTTATGCATAAATCTTAGCCATCATAAGGCCTGTAATCCACTATGGGATTCATTTCTCATTTTCCTGACTCACAATGCTACTCACACGAGCTATTGAGGCTCGCAACATATGCAGTACCCTAGCCATCGCGTCGGTTTCAAATCATCGACTCAAAGCTTGATATCTCTTTCACTCATTTGTTTTACATCTTTCTCAATTTCACGTACCATAATCTGTTCTACAACAATTATAAAGAATATAATAATATACTATTTAAATGCAAATAAAATGTTACGAACTTACCAGACGAATTTGCAGATAAAGTGAATTCCAAGGACTAATCCATAATTTTCTCTTTTTTCACGATCGATAGCACGATCTTGATATATTAAAATAATTTCATTCAATTATTAAAATTAACATGAATTTTTAATCATTTTATGCAAATAAGCTTTTGGTATTTTTACAAAATTATCGTTAATTTTTCACTTTTATTCAATTTAGTCCTTTTGCTCAAAACATGCAAATTAACCATTTTCAAACAAAACTAAATTCAGCCGAATGGTTTAGAACTCCACAACAGCACACACTTGTTATTTCACCTCAAGTCCTTTCAATTTTAACACTTTAACATGTTAGTCCTTTAACATAAAAATTACTAAAAATTACTTTACAAAATAATCTTATTTAACAACCAAGCTTAATAAACTTCAATAAAACTTCAAGAAACAACTCATTCATCAATGGCAAGATTTATAACATTTGACAAAATCACAAATTGGTCCTTAGGTTAGCTAGACTAAGCTAATATGGACTCAAAAATATAAAAATCACTAAAAACGGACGAGATTTTACTCACCAAATTGAAGCTCAAAGCTTGGCCGAATGTCCCCCATGGTTTCTTTAGTGTTTCAGCTTGGAGAAGAAGAAGAAACAAGAGAAAATGAATTTTTAATCTTTTGGTTTTTAATTAAATTAGGTTTTCTCATGAAATTATAAAATTATCCTTTATTCACACCTAATTTTAACCAAAATTCGAGCAAAATTTGTCCACTCAAGTTACTAATGATTATATTACCATTTAAGTACCTTGACTTACCTTTCAATTAATAGAATTCAACTTTTGCACCTTTTACGATTTAATTCTTTTTACTTAATTAATCATCTAATCAACAAATTTTCGTAAACAAAATTTAATATCACACTAATGACCTCATAAATATTAAGTAATTACTATTTACGGTCTAACATATCGAATTTGTGGCCTCGAAATCACCATTCTGATCATACTAAAAATAGACTAATTAGTGAATTCTCATTTAATTAGGATTTAATTGAAACTTACCAAAATCTAAAGAATTCCACATCATTTATATTATTCGGCCATTTAAGGAGGGTTCAATTAGACAACTGATCCTTCAATTATATTAAATTCCAATTAAACAAACTTATTTACAATTTAGACTTAAACTAGTTAGGACTAAATGAATAAATAATCCAAAAGTTAGTGGATAATAATCATATCCATCACTGCTTGGACTTTTTGACCATGGTTTAATTTTTAGTTTGGTCCCTTTACTATTTTTAATCAATAGCAATTAACTTTTACCTCTTTTACAATTTACTCTTTTTTCCTTGATTAAACAGTTAATCATCAAAATTACCCGACCAAACTTCAATTCACAGATAATAAAACTCTGTAAATATTTAATAAAAATATTTATGGTCCTAAATTTCAAAAACGAGGTCCTGATATCTCATTTTCTAAAACCACTTGACCTTTTAACCAAACCACTTATACTAACTTTTAATTCAATAATTAAATTTCTTCAATTCAAAATTCCATATAAAATTATTATTGACTTATTTAATTCAAAGACTCGTTATAAAAATTTTCGTCTAGATTATGATATCGAAATCATTGTTTTCAACACCACTAAAAACGAGCTATTACAAGAACCGAACCCAACCCGACCCATTGACTTCGATCGATCATTGACCATTGACTTTTTCGTTAGCCCGTTGACTTTTTTTGAGAAACAGTGGAAGAGAAAGTTTCAAGATGCTCAAGTCCAAAAAAATACCATGAAGAGTAAGCTGTTGAAAAGTCAATTAAAGAAAGCTGAGTTGAAAGCTCGAGTAGCTGAGTTGGAGGAGTCCTTACATGGCATCACAGTCGTAACTCTCTAACCGAGTTGATGGCAAGTTAGGTTGAGAATGAGGAGTTGAAGAAGAGAGTAGAATAACTTGAAATTTCTTTGCAAAATTGCGAGATACGGATTGAGTTTCTTGAAAGAACCTTAGAGACAAATGATAAGCAACTTTAGCACTCTCAGAGGCAAGTCAAAGATTAAGACTATGTCATGGGTGAAGCATTAACTCAACTAAGAGAAGTGGCAGAATATTTGCAGACGTTAGCTGTTTAAGTCGACGTTTTGAGCTTAGACTATGAATCAGAGTCTGATAAGGGCCAAAAGTTAGCATGTCTCCTTCGAAAGATTAAGACTCTGAGCAGTAGGGCAAGACTTTATATGTAATTTATCTTATGTAAAAACATTCATTTTCTAGTAAAGTTATTATATCAGAATTCGATCAAGAATCAATGTTTTTTTGCATATGCATATATGCATTCATTAGCATTGCATTTCATTACATGCATTAAATTTAAATAAAATAAAAATCCTCACATATTTAAAACATTCGTGCCAAGGGGAGTGTTATCAACTCTTAAAAAAACTGAGAGAAAGCAAGATAAACAAAATAATAAAGGGAATGTTGAAAAATTTTGAGTGTTAAAACCATATCCAGAAAGGGGAATGAAGAGAGGAACCTAGCAAGAATTCGTCCCTACACCCTCGGAAGCATTTTTAGACAACTAGACTGTGGAGGAGCTTCTTATAGTTTTTAGGACATTTCCAGATTAATATTCAGAACATACTTTTTGCTCTAAGCCCGAGAGTAATAAGGATTCTTTTGTAAAGGACATATGACCACTATATGTTATTTCAATAAAAACGATGCATTTTGTTCATCCTATTTGGCAAACATCTTGCTATTCTTTCCATTCGTTTCATACCATAATCCATAATTCCTAAATTTATTTGTTCTTTGATACTCTTTTGTTCATATGTTGGATCCCTTGATATCAATGATATGAGTTACGTTGTTGCCGACCTAGAGCTTCATTTTGAGTAAGATGTGTGTTCAGAAGAATCTTAGGATTTCGAAGATGCTCATGATTGTAATTTATCTCCTGATCTATTGCGAATAATTGAGCAAGGCGAGAAATAAATTCTACGTCACAAAGAATCAATAGAAGTTGTGAGTTTAGGAGATGAAATTGAAAAAAGAGAGGTGAATATTGGGAACTGTATCTCTATAGAAATAAGGCGAGATCTTATTGAATTGCTTCGAGAGTTCAAAGATGTATTTCCATGATCCTATCAAGACATGCCTGGTTTAAGTACTGATATTGTGGTGCACAAGCTCCCAATAAGAGAAGAATGTAAACTAGTCCAATAGAAGCTTTGAAGAATGAGGCTTGATGTACTGAAGATGTCAGAAAACAATTTGATGTTGGTTTCCTACAAGTGGTTAAATATTCAAAATTGGTAGCCAACATAGTGCTAGTTCCTAAGAAAGATGGGAAGGTATGAATGTGTATGGATTATAGAGACTTAAACAAAGCTAGGCCGAAGAACAATTTCCCTCCACCTCATATCGACACCTTGGTGGACAACACAGCAGGACATTCTTTGTTCTCCTTTATGAACAATTTTTTTAGGTATAATCAGATAAAAATGCATCATGAAGATATGGATAAAACCACATCCGTTACCAAGTGGGGAACCTTTTGCTACAAAGCCATTCCATTTGGACTGAAGAATGCAGGGGCAACATATCAAAAGGTTATGGCAACTCTGTTCCATGATATGATGCACAAAGAGATTGAGGTCTATGTCGACGATATGATCGCAAAATCTCGTACAGGAGAAGAACACGTGAAGGTTTTGAAAAAGTTCTAGTTGAAGTTAAACCCAAACAAATGTATTTTCGGGGGCTACTTTAGGCAAGTTGTTAGACTTTTTGGTCAGTAAAAGAGGAATTGAAATCGATCCTGATAAGGTCAAAGCTATACAAGAGTTACCACCACCAAGTACTCAAAAGGAAGTTTGAGGGTTCTTAGGGAGATTGAATTACATTGCTCGGTTCATCTCACAACTAACCGAGAAGTGTGATCATATCTTCCGTCTTCTCAAGAAGCACAAGCTAGAAGTGTGGGATGATGAGTGCCAAAAGACCTTTGACAAAGTTAAACATTATTTTTCCAACTCTCTAATTTTAATGCCACCGAATTCGAATAAACCTTTGATCCTGTTCTTGGTCGTATTTGAAAACTCTATGGGATACATACTGGGCCACTATAATGAGTCAGGAAAGAAATAAAGAGCAATTTATTATCTCAGCAAGAAGTTCACTGAATGTGAGGTAAGATCTTCACCAATTGAGAATTTGTGTTGCGCTTTGGTCTGAACTACTCGAAGGTTGAGGCAGTACATGTTATACCATACAACTTCGTTGATTTCAAAATTGGATCCTCTTAAGTTCATGATGGGGTCGACCGTATTAAATAGAAGAATGGTTAGATGGCAAATGTTGCTCTCTGAATTCGACATAGTCTATGTGAATCAGATGGCAATAAAAGGGAGTACAATAGTAGATTTTATGGCTAGCAGAGCTCTTGAAGTCTACAAGCCATTAGACTTCGATTTCCCAGATGAAGATCTAATGTATGTGGCAACCGTAGAAAAAGGGCACCCATGGAAGATGAATTTTGATGATGCTTCAAATGCCATTGGTAAAGGAATTGGGGCAGTTCTGGTATCCTCAGAAGGAGATCATGACCCTCTCACAAGCAAACTAGAATTTGATTGCACAAATAACATGACAAAAAATGAAGCACGTATCACAGGTCTCCGTGTAGCTATAGAACGTAAGATCCAAGTTTTGAAAGTGTATAAAGATTCTGCATTAGTAATTTATCAACTCAAGGGTGAATGGGAAACGAGAGACTCTAAGTTTATTTATTATCGAAAATTGGTTCTCAAGTTAATTAAAAAATTTAATGACATCACCTTTCATTACCTCCTGTGAGAAGAAAACCAGATGGCTGATGCCTTGGCCAGCCTTACTTTCATGATTACGGTCAAAAAACAAGAGGATATGAAGCCCATTCAGATAAGCATTTATGATGTTCCAGCTCATTACTACAACATTGAAGAGGGAGAAAAGGATAATCATCCTTGGTATCAGAAAATATTATAGTACGTAAAGGACTGCAAGTACTTTGAACAAGCCACTGAGAACGATAAAAGGATGCTGAGAAGGCTCGCAATTGATTATGTCCTTGATGGGGATATTCTGTATAAAAAGAGAAAGGATCGGGTTTTGTTGAGATGCGTCGACGCTATTGAGGCTCAAAAAATTCTAGAAGAAGTCCATAAGGGCGTTTTGGAATGCATGTTAATGGTTTTACAAATGGTTAGGCAGATAATGAGATTTAGATACTATTGGTCAACCATTGAAGGAGATTGCATTAGATATGCTAAGAAATGTCACAAATGCTAAACTTATGGAGACAAAATTCATGTACCTCCTCACCTCTTCATGTTATGACTTACCTATGACCTTTTTCTATGTGGGGCATGGATGTCATTAGGCTAATTTCACCGAAGGCTTCTAATGGGCATAGGTTCATTTTTGTGGTCATAGATTACTTCACTAAGTGGGTAGAAGCTACTTCCTACGCTAACGTTACGAAATCAGCAGTTAGTAAATTCTTGAAGAAAGAAATCATATGTCAATATGGAATGCTAAAAAAAAATCATATCCGACAATACTTTGAACGTGAACAATAGCACGTTAGCAGAGGTCTGCAGTCAGTTCAAGATCAAGCATCATAATTCAGCATCGTATCACCTGAAAATGAATGGGGCAATGAAGGCAGCTAATAAGAACATCAAGAAGATCGTTGGGAAAATGACAAAGACCTACAAAGATTGGCATGAAAAGTTACCATTGGCTCTTTACGCCTATAAAACGTCTGTCAAAACTTCTACTGAGGCAACACCGTTCTCATTAGTAAATGAAATGAAGGTAATTCTTCTCATTGAAGTCGAGATTCCTTCTCTCCGAGTCTTATCAAAAGTAAAGTTAGATGAAGTAAAATGGATCTAGTCAAAATATGACCAACTAAACCTGATTGAGGAAAAAAGATTGAAAGTCATCCAATACGGTCAAATGTGCTAAAAGCGAGTGATGCGAGTTTATGAAAAAAATGTTCGCCCTAGGGAATTCCATGAGGGAGACCTAGTTTTGAAAAAGATTCTTCCTATACAAATGGACTTTCGAAGGAAATGGATGTCAAATTGGGAAAGCTTGTATGTGATAAAAAAAGTCTTTTCTAAAGGAACTTTAATCCTAGCTGAGATTGATGGCAATGATCTTTCAAACCCTGTGAACTCAGATTTGGTAAAAATACTTCGCCTAAAAAAAGAAAAAAAAAAGGGTTTGAATTGAAAACCTAAAAGGGCAGCTCAAACTAGCAAAAAAGAGAGAAAAAGAAAAAAGAAAAAAAAAGAGAAGAAAACAAAAAAAATAGGGGTCAAGATGAAAATCCGTAAAGGGCGTCTCGAAACTTAAAGGAGATTTTAGTTGAAAACCCGCAAACGATGACTCAAATTTAGACCAAATGATTGGACATGAAATGGTCTTCTCTCTCAAAAGTAACAAGATGGAGAGATGTTACATCTGGGGCATCGATGAAGAATAACAGTTTCCATGGGTACACATTAGGTTCAAAATGGTTCTCGTCAAGTTTGCTCGAAGAAACTCATATGTTGATATCTAAGGCATTTGATTGTATTCTTTTTTGTTCACTTTAGCAACTTTTGATTGATGTTTGTTGTTTCTTGACCGACACTTTCTATTTTGACCAATGTTTGTAATCTTTTGGCCATCATCTAATCAAATTGACTTTTTGATCAATATTGATATTCATAGCCCTGTTCAAGGTATTCTTTGCATTGGAATAACGGTTAGTGGACTAGATGATATAAGGTGCAAAAGGATTTTTTTCATATTGCTTTGGAAATTTTCTAAAAAGTACAGGAACCTAAAATAGAACTACTAGTTGGAAATAACCAAATCCGAGGTTCGAAAAGACCTTGAAACAGTAGCTCAAAGTATGACTACCTTTTGGATTTCATGTTGAGGACACTAGACTTGAAAAGAAGACATGGTGATGTATCGGGGAGGGAACTTAGGCAAATGATGAGCAATGTGGATTTAAGGACCAAAACAGAAAATCATTCTAAAATATGACATCTTTGCATGCATATCAACATCATTTATGTACATTTAGATAGGAGCATTTGATTCATCCAGATCATGACATCCTAGTTGCATGACCTAGATAGAAGCCCATAAAATAGATTCTACAGGTCATATCCCCAGAGAATGACGTGACAGAACAACTCCCATAAAATGGCAGAAGGGGGAGTAAAACAAGTGATAGATTTCAAATCTCAATAGAAGTTACAGTGGAATGGAGTGAAGCTACGCCAAATCATAGATTTTGAATAAGGATAGGTTGAAGCCGCAATAGCGGACCTAATATCCTAAAGCTGAAGATGGAAAGGTTGAAGCTACAACGGCCAACCTTACACCTTAAAACTGAAGAGGGATAGGTTGAAGCCGTAACGGTAGACTTAAGACCCTAAAATCAAAGAGGGAAAAATTAAAGCCGTAACGACGGATCTTACACCTTAAAATCGAAGAGGGATAAGTTGAAGTCGTAACGACGAACTTAAAACTTTAAAATCGAAGAGGGATAAATTGAAGTCATAATGGTGGATCTAACAACCTAAAATCGAATAGGGATAGATTGAAGTCACAATGGTGGATTTAACACCTTAAAATTGAAGAGGGAAAGGTTAAAGTCGTAATGGCGGACCTTACACCTTAAAACTAAAGAGGGATAGGTTGAAGTCGTAACGATGGATCTAACACCTAAAAATCGAAAAGGAAAAGATTGAAGTTGCAACGAGGGATCTTACACCTTAAAATCGAAGAGGGATAGGTTAAAGTCGTAACGACGAACCTAACACCTTAAAATCAAAAAGGGATAAATTGAAGCCTTAACGATGAATCTAACACCCTAAAACTAAAGAGAGAAAGGTTGAAGCCGTAACGATGAACATTATACCTTAAAATTGAAGAGGGATAGGTTGAACTCGTAATGACGGACCTAACACCCTAAAATCAAATATGGAAAGATTGAAGTCACAATGACGGATCTTACACTTTAAAATCGAAGAGGGATAAGTTGAAGCCACGATGGCAACCTAATACCCTAAAACCAAATAAGGATAGATTGAAGTCATGACGATAGATCTAACACCTTAAAACCAAAGAGGGAACAAATTGAAGCCACAACGGCGAATCTTACACCTTTTGAAAAAAAAATGAAATGATGATGAAGAGGGAATAGATTGAAACTGTAATGACGAATCTTACACCCTTAAAAAAAGGGTGAAGAGACAAATTGAATCCTATTTCCTTGAAGTTGAAGTGAAGCAAATCAAACAGCAACCACTCTAGAGTTTCAAAAATTCAGGATGAATGGGGGAAGTTGAAGCTGCGTCTTGTCTTCCTGAATGGTAGGGAAATAAGTGCAGTGGAGTAGAATCACCAGCGAGATGAAAGAACAGAGAAGCATCGGAGGCTGAAAGACCGGACAAAATTGGTCTTTCTTTGAGTCTTTGCGTCATTTCTGTTACATGACAACGAACAAAGAGCGACAGCTGTTGCAATCCAATTTCGTTCGGGCTTTTAAGTCTAATTTTTTACAAAGCCCAAAAATAAAAAAACCTAAAATAAAGATGAAAAAACCTAACAGCTACCCTTGGATGCATGGCCACCATTGCCCTTGCCCAAAGAATCTTTAAGATTTGAGAATCTGCAGAATTAGAAAAGAAAATCACAAAAAGATGTAAATTTTGTATTACAAAAACATGAAATCAAATGTAAAGAGAGGGGATTATTATTTTTTCAGAGAGGAATTTTTTTAATAAGATTAAGATATTTTATTTGAACATTCATACACGCATCAATAGAATCAAAGCAAAAAATTTTGAATGTATCGATTTGTATTTTTATTTTTTCGTCTTTCGAAACTAAAACAACAAAGATAGATTTAGTTTTTTTTTTACCTTTTGATGTTGATTGTCATTGGCTTCTTCCGGATATATGAGACTCATGGCTTCCTTCGTATTTGCTCGAAGTTCATCAGAGTTCGTCTTCTTTTTTATTATTATTTATATTTAATTGTTTATTCTGACATTTAATTTATTGATTTTTTTGTTTATTTATTTATTTGTCTTTTATTTTCATGCCCAATCTCAAGTATTTTTATTGTTTATATTTATTTGTTTATTTTAGCATTTAATTTTTTTTATATTGTTGTTATTTATTTTCATGTCATTTTATTGTTATCTCTTTTATTATTTTTTATTTAATTTGTATTTATTTTTATTATCTTGTTTATTTATTTATTTGTTTATCATTAAATTTTATGTTTTTTCTTTTTATTTAATTACATGTTGATTAATTCTTATTTAATTATGTTAGATATTTTTATGATTGCATTTCATATATTTATTCATTGATTTGTAATTTATTTGTATGTCATATTTTATGCCTTTAAATTAATTACATGTCTTATTGTGTCTTTAACTTAATTATTTTAGAGTTTTTTTGTGTTTTATATATATTTATTGTTACTTATATTATTAATTAGTTAATATTTATTATCATTATTACTATGATTATATTGTTATTTTATTTAATACTATAACTATAATTATACTTTTTGTGTTATTAATTATATTTGATTGTCTTCGTTTAATTATTTATATTCATGTATTTTATTATTTTTTCATCATAATTGTAAATTACGTACATACTCATTCATTTATTTTTGCGTGACATTTTAATTTTTAAAAAAAAAAGATAAATAAATTGTTTTCAAAAATTGGGGCAATAGTTTTTATTTCGAGAATTTGAGAGAATTATGTCTTAACTCGCTGGGTGTGATTTTCTCTTTGAATCGAGATAATTGAATACCCTAATTAAAAATTAAAATATATGAGATTTTGAGATAATAATTAAAAATGCTTGTTATTTTCGAAAATTCGAATTATTATGTCCTAACTTACTAGATATGACTTTTTCTCGATTAATTCGAGATAACGAGCTTTCTTCGTAAAATTTAATTTTTTTTTAAAAATAAAATAAACATGACATTCATGCATTTAAAGATTATAATTTAAATTTTCTTGAGTTTTTAATTTTCAACAAATAAAACTTTAAATAATCGATTAGGTATCAATTGTTGAGCGTGTCCTAAACCCGTTTTATGATTTCAAATATCAAAATTGTTATTTTAATAATTTTAAAATTTTTAAGGTGATCCAATCATATATATTTAAAAAAGATTGATAACGACTTTATTTTCGTTTTTCAAAATATAAGTCGACATTAAAAAAAAAAAAAGGTTTCCACATATTATACATACTCATTTTAAACCTTCTCTCTCTCAAAAATAAATAGCTATCAACATATGTTTACATACAAATGCAATCATTTTAACCAGGTTTTATTCAAAAGATACGACATTCAATGTCCGACCTATCACATCAAACAATGTACACCAACATTTATGCCGAGATTTGAATCATATTTACAGGCTCTTCCTTCAAAGTACTCCCTAAAGTGTGTTCAGGTAAAGATTTGTCTCCGCCACAAAATGTTCCTGGCAAAACCTAACTTCACACTACTGTTGTGCTAGATAAAAGCTATATAGCAAATCAACTGCTTGAGAATCCAGTTAACATTGTTCTTCCTCTATGTAATTAGAACTACCATAAAGTTGAAACAATCTATGACCTCGTTGTAATGTGGTTGCTGCAAAACTTAATTTCTCATGCCTCGTTGTCCTTGACTTCCGGTTCTGGTTCTTTTCTAAGTCTAGAATCCTTTCTGGACTTTTTTGGATTATCCATGTGAGAAACCTGCAAAATAATCCTGAATAAGACCCAGATGGTATTAACCTTTGCCTGTTCAATATAGGAGCATTACCATGTACTTACGATATGAGATTTCCACTCAATTTTGTTCTGCCCATTTAATGCATCAGCAGTATGAGAATGGTCGCAAACACGGTAGAATATTTGAATAAGAACAGCATACTCGAGCTGAACACAAGTTCAAAAAGATTTTGGAATGTAAATATAGATGTTATTCTGTAAGCAGCAAACAATCATGGGTATATACCTGATTCTGAGTCAATGGTCTTTGTTCCCAGTTGCTATTCTGTCTTGTTTTGTTTAAGCCAGCTCCCAATATTTTCTGATAAAGGAATTGTGAACCATCAATTTGCGGGAAATTAAAGAATGAAACGAAACAGTTGTAATTGAAAAGGAACTTGGAAGGATAAAAAGCATAAACTCGGACTTCAAGTTTGGCTTACCTCTGCAAGACCAGAGAGGCCACCTCGGGGATCTTTGAACATGTTCTGGATGTCCAATAGCATATTATAACACTTGAAACACTCTAAATCTCCATATGATTGAGCTAGTTGCTTTACATCACATTGAAAATTATAACCTACATTGTGTGCAGGGTGTTTAAAAGTAAACTCAGTAGTGTTAGAATAACCATGAGATGCTTTGTCAAAACTGGCTGCCTTCGTTTTCAAACCATATCAAGAATACAATCATAAGTGTATATATCAGGATCGTTTAAAATATATGAGACAATATAACTAGAAAAGTGAGATCCATATATTGGGAGAAGATTTCCCTCTTTTGGAAAAGGCAGATTGTCCCATACCGAGTTTTAGAATTCTTGGGGACAGCAAGATGTGAGTTAGGCAGTTGTCTAAAACATCAGGCACGTCATTATATAATTTTATCAAGTCAAGGATGAAAACCTTCTTATCAGAAGCTATTTGCATGATAGAAACCTGATACATGGAAATACAGATTTATTGTTTATTTGATCACTCATAAATCAAAGTGGATAACCAAAAATTGCCAACAAGTTTATTCACTTATGATTTGGCAATGCAATCCTAAACAAGCCTGTTGCTAATTCCATAACGAACTAAATTATAAAAAAAGAGGATTAACACTCATTTCAACTTTTTTTTCTAAGCAAAAATAATTCCAGGACCTAATCTATATCAATTAAGAGAGATCGCAAACTAAAAGAAATGGGAAAAGGTGATACCATGCTTACCTTGTTTGGTTTGCTACCTTTTACATAATTGGGTTTCCATTCACAGTCAAGGCCCACAACTTTGGATCCCTCAATGTGGCATGTTGCCTTACCAAGACCATTAAGCTCGTCCACCCAAATTATGTCTTCTACTCCCAATTCATTGAGATTTAAAAAGCAACGCTGCAAAAAACTTGCTTCATGTTCTGAAGAAAATCATAACTAGTAGCATGAGAGTCTGCCTTTAGCCTAATCATCAAAGTCTAAAATATCTATTTAGATCTACAAATACTACAGCAAACCTGAGTAAACAACAAGCAGTATAGTTGGTATTAGTGGTTTTTAACAGCGTCAAATGCTAAGCAATAGAAATGTCAAACAATGTAAAGTATCACCCTCAACTCGATAAGAAGGCATGCAAATTTGAGAATTATATGCTTTTATTATACAGTCTTGATTGTAGGTTCACATACGATCCAAATCAGTACACTTCGTAATAACTTTTGGTAGACATTCATAATCTATACATCTTGTTCCTTTATTTCCAAAAACAAGGCGCTTCAGTGGCAATACCTTGTGCTTTTGGAAAACTTTCAAGGGAGTATCGATTACAAAGTTCATCAACCTTCTCCAAGTAACCAGCTTCCATGGCCAGATAAACCTAACATCCAGAAAGCAATTTTTTATTATCCATGAGGTATTCAAAATCAACAAGATATAGAAACATGAGAAATTTGAGAAAAACAAATGAGTTGGCAAAGACTCCAAAACTCCATTTCATATTTTGATAGACTTGAGAAAATCACTTCATGCATTTCAAAATTTACTTACCAGATACTCAACTAATTGTCTATCACCATTTGCCTTTGACTCTGCAACATCCCAGCATGCTTTTTCTGCTAATTTTTTTAATGCGCTACAAAACGGTAAAATAGTAGTATCATATTTACTGTTTTTAAAATCTCTACTCCAAGCCTTTTCAGGGATCACAGGTGAGCCAAGCATATTGCCAGCATGGGGAGTATGATATTTTCAAGTACCTTTCTTTGTATTTGTGATGCACATTGGGAAATTCTTGCTGGAGATTGTTCTTCTTTACAATCAAATAAGCACTCTTTAGCTTATTCCTGACAACATACTCCTGGACGAGCATGGATAACATTGGCTTCCCCATAAATGTTGCCCACTTCTCTGCTGCTCTGAATTGTTTCTTTTCTATCATTTTGACAAGAAAAGATTCCCCAGATTGACGGATAGAGAAGTGTTCCAACAGATTCACAGCTGTCATATATGACTCTGATTCTATGAATCCAAAAATATATTGCTCAAGAAATGCCTTTACACTGTGAAACCTACGGTCATTCTTGGCCTTTGATTGGGAAGCAACTTTCTCGATATCCGTCAACTTGACATCAAAAACTTCAAGTATCTTCACAGCAATCCTCTCATCATGGTCAATAGAACCCTCAACAATATAAAGAAATAATCGCACAGCTATAATTTTTGTTTCCAAAGAATCTTCAGTGGTGGCTGCTGTCTTTAGAAAACGATAAAAAGCAGATACAATCAAATGACTGAAGCCTTCACAGTATGATCCAAATATGGGCAGGATATAGAGACAATAAGCAACAAAAGTAGCTGGTCCTGGTTGGGGAGAATTGCATAGAACTTGGTGGACTTGTTGTTGAAGAGCTCGAAACTTTTTAGTTGCCTTCAAGTTTCCTGTCAAACCATTCCTTAGAATCAGATTGAACAAGAAAAAGGCAGGGAAAACCACTAAATTTTAACTAATTTCTTAGCAATGAAAGAAAGCAAAACTTTACCATGAACATAACATTCTTTAAGAAGGTATAAGAATACAATTGGCGTAACATAGGTCAGATCAGTAAAAGCATGCAGACAAATTGTTTTCGTTTCGCAAGCTTTCTCCTCTTTAACTTGCAGCTTTATAGCTTTTTCCTCAAACCCCATTTCAAAAAGGCACATCCAAGGGTACTGAAGTAAGATTTAAAAAAAAAAAAAAAAAGAAACATTAGCCCGAACATTGCATATAAACGTCAGATGTTATGTTTGATGTACCATTCTGGAATTTTAGCTTTTTATAGGTCAAATTTATAGCAGCAGCAATAACAATGCACCTTGATGAACGATTAATCATAAAAATCAACCTCCCTATGCGAAAGGAAATATTAAAACAACTCGAATACAAAATCCAGTAATACGGAAACGAAAAACAACTTAAGCAAGCGTTAGTTTCCAAGTTGAATCCTTTTCAACTTTTCTTTCTCTTATTTTTCCCTCCATTTTCTCAACATCCAAACAGAAAAGTACAAAACTAGAAATTCTACAAAAATAGTTGAACAAACATTGGCGAGATCCTACCAACAAATACAAAGCAATTGACAGTTGATTCAAAAACTTAAAAAAAAAAAAAGGCAGAACATAAGTAAAAGACAGAAGCATATTAAAACAAATTAGTAAATTACTCGTTTAGAACTTGAGCAAAATAATTCAAAGTCAATGGGCTTGGAAATTTTCGAATAGAAAAAGCATGATAAATCTCAAATGATTCAGGATTGGACTAATAAGAACCTGAAAATTGAAGCAAAATTAGAAAAAGATTAAGAAATTTCATGTTTTCCTTCGTTTTCCCGAGAGCCAAACACTCTATTTAAGGCGAGCAGATGCAACTTTGACAGTATAAATTAACAGAAAAAACAAATGAATAAGGAGAAACTAACCAACTTAATTCTTTTTTAGAGTATTGAAATTTTTGTATCTTTCGCATTCGTTTCTCTGAGAAATCTAATTACCTACTACACTGGTAAACATTTTCTTTTTCTTTTTTTACCAAAAATATATTTTGATTTTAAAGAGCTCAAATATATACACACATACAATACTTAAGATAAGAAAGCCCAATATGGCCCACTTGATTCTCCCATTCTTGCGTTTTTTATTCAAATATTACAAAAAAAATTGTTAATGATTAAAATATACCCCAAATTATTATTTATCAAAATGATATGTTTAGTTAAGTGGAGAGATTTTAAGTGGCGGCACAAAGGGGTATTTTTGACATGTGTTTTTTTTTTATATATTTAAAAATAAAAAAATATTATTTTATTAGTGGAGGGACTTAAAGTGGCGGCACTCAGAGTTTTTTTACAGAAAAATACGAGAAAAAAATACCTAACACCCAGTGAAGGAACACGAAATGGCAGCACCAATGGAGGGTTTTTTAAGTGGCGGCACTAATGGGTGTTTTGCCACTTGGCAGCACCCCATTGTGTCGTGTGTGTTTATTTTAATTTATTTTATTTGTGAAAATTAATTTGGGTGGTTGGGAATTTTTAGGGTTTGTGATAAAAATTAAATAAAATAAAATTGTTGTTATAAAATAGAAAAGGGGGAGCAAATAAACGGGAAAGAAAGAAAGAAAAGAAAGAAAGAAGAGAAAGAAAGAAAGAAAGGAAGAAGGAGAGGATAAGAAGAAGAAAAAGGTAATGTGTTTGTTTTTAAATTTATTTCAGTATGATATCTTTTTAAAATCGTATTTTATTTATTAAAATTTTATTTAATTTTTAACAGATTTATTGAAGATGGATAATCAATTTTTTGTATGCATTTATTTTGATGGAGTAATTTTGAGAACATCAGTTGGATGTATATTTGATTGTTAGGAACAAATAGGAATGAGATTTCGTTGAAACATCTCGGTTGATGATATGAAAGCAAGGATTAGTGCAAAAAATTTTAGACATTGTGGAGAAGGATCTCAAAACTTTTCTACAAGTTTCCGTTTTCGACAGATCCCATCAAATTCACCGAGATGGAACTTGTAGACGATGAAGACGTGGATATAATGATTGCTCTTTATTGTTTGAATCAAAGTGACCCAAATACACTAGTTCAATTGTTTGCCGAGTTAGTTGATGTGGAACCTGCACAAAATGAAGATCCAACTCCATTAGAAAATGAAGATTCAACTCCGTGTATGGTGGTTCCAGTATCGTACATTAAAAGTCAATCAATCGTATGTGGGCTAAACATCGATCTTAATGCTGCTGTGCCCGAGAATGATGCAGATCAAGATGGTGGATATGATAGTAGTATTCCTTCTGATAATGAAGTCGATATTGATAGTGATCCGGATGTGGATGAGGTCCTAGATGATATTGACGATGAAAATCCAGTCGAAAATCTAGTTACACATATTGTGATGCACAATAATCCTCCTGGGGCACACATGTCGCTTATAAGCCCCGATGCGACACATACCGAGTTCGCGAAATACCCTAAAATAGTACCTGCTCACCAATTGGCAATAGTAGCAGATTGTGAAGAGTTGTTTGTGGGCAAAAAATTTGAATCCAAGGAAGAGTGTATATTTGCTATTAAGCGATATAGCATGAATCTGTCGATAGACTACAAAGTCACAGTGTCTAAACTGACATTGTATATTGGGGAGTGCTGGAAGTCGACGGAAGGTTGCAAGTGGCGGGTGCGAGCTGCATTTATCCAGAAGTCGCAGATGTGGGAGATAAGAAAAATTGATGGGCCTCACACATGCAGTTCAACACGTTTGTCAGAAGATCACCAAAAACTTGATTCCAGAATCCTCTGCACACATATCATGTCAATGGTTAAGGACGATCTGACCTTCAAGGTTTCTACACTGATTGTGGACATGCAATCACGATTCTATTATCGGGTTTCATATCGAAAAGCATGGATTATGAAATAGATGGCAATGGATAATTGTTTGGTGATTGGGATGCAATGAGCTGCAATGATGGATAGCCGCAATGCGACAGTACGTGTCGGGGACTGCGATTGAGTTGGTGATACGACCTTATTATGGCTCAGATAACAACATATAATTGGGAAGAAGAATTTTTCAGTATATATTTTGGACGTTTGATCCCTGCGTTCGAGCATTTCCTCACTGCAAGCCATTTGTCCAGGTAGATGGGACGTGGCTATACGGGAAATATACACAGATCCTACTAATTACAGTGGCTCAAGACGGGAATCAAAACGTGCTCCCAATAGCATTCGCTATTGTGGACAAAGAAGACATGGAATCTTGGGAATTCTTCTTGAGAAACCTGCGGAGGCATGTGATTTATAACGATAATATTTGCATCATCTCTGATAGAGGGAAGGGTATTATTGCGCCCATTAGGCGTACTGGTGTACCATGGAAATTGGTTTACTACAGCCGACACATTACGGCTAACTTCCAACGAGAATATAAGAATGCAGACTGGCGGAGACAACTTGTGAAAATGGGTAGAAAAAATAAGTTCCAAATTATATTTTTAAGGTTTTAATTTTAGACTGTAACTTATATTTTCTTAAAATTCCTACAGCATACGAGCTAGAGCCACACCGATTCCGACAAAGAATGACCAGACTTGAGTGTGACATGAAAGGTTAAACAAACAAGCCTCTACGCGAGTGGTTGGGTACCATGGAGTCGTCGCAATGGTCTCAAAGTTTTGATGAGGGGTATCGATATGGTCAAATGACAACTAACCTGGCAGAGTCGATTAACGCATGTTCAAGAGAATATGACATCTTCCGATTTCATCCGTGTTCTCCGCTACGTTCTATAGGGTAGCTACCTTGATGCCAGTAATGGGGATGCGACAAATCGATCAGATGAACGTCACGTGTTTGTCGAAACTGTCATGAATGCAATGGATTCAAACCGTCAGAGTGCGAGGACGATGAACGTTGAAATATATTCACGACAATTTCAACGATTCAAGTTACTGAGACCATTGGGCGTCGACCTGGTATCCCACCTAGGTCATACGGGATTGATCTCCAAAATAGACACTACGATTGCAGGAGGTTCGATACACTTCGTTATCCCTGTGCGCATGTCATTGCAGCTTTTACTAAAGTGTCGCTCAATGTTGAACAGTTCATCGACCCCGTTTACACTCTCTAGCGTACGTTATGTATTTGGGAAAATGAGTTCCCTGTCCTACCTTACTTGTCTACATGGGAGGTACCTCCAATGACTTTCGAGCTTATCCCAAACAAAAGTTTATGAAGGAATCCGAAAGGTCGTCCCCATACCACTAAAATTCGCAACAAAATGGACATTATGGAGAAAACAGACGGCGACAAGCTGTGTGGACTGTGTAAGCTAGCTGGGCATACTCGGTGTAATTGCCCTCAACGAACCTATCATATTGGTCAGTCATTCGGATCGAGTAGGGCCTAAACTCGGTTCATCATCGTATACCTCTTACTTTTATTTTCACATTAATTTTCAAAGTTGTCCACTTGCGTCACAGTCACTAAATTATTTATATCTTAAGGTAAAGAATTTAAAATTATAATCCGTTTGATGTTTTTGAAATTAGACTCAAATATCTTTTTACCATTCAAAATTTTTACTTTAGCCAATTTCTACAGTAAATTCTTCCAATTTACCCCTTCTCTATTGCCTGACAGTTTCGACCTTTCTTCACTAAAAATTATCTATCTTTTTGTACAGAGATCAAATGATGTTCCTGTCTGTTTATTTTGAAAATAGACTCATTAAAGAATTAACCATACAAATTTAAGTCTCTAATAATTTTTCTTCAAAAATATCTCACTTAATAAAAATGGTAAAATTGCACTTTAAGTCCCTAGGCCTTCTAACTTTACAATTTGGCGCAATACTTTGCCTCCAAAAATATCTTCCACCTAATTACAGTTTTTTCCATCCTTAATCAATCTAGTGTTTACGGTTTAGAGTTTCAAGTCTAGTATTTACAATTTAGGGTTTAAGTTTAGGGTTTACAATTTAGGTTTTAAGGTTTAATGTTATGAAATTTAAATAAATGATCAAATAGGTTAAAATATATGTACATTATGGAGAAAAAATTAATCATTATAATTCATCAATAGTCAAATTTAAACACTATTAGATACAACCCTAGTATCCATGATTAGATGGTGTGGTTCTCGGGGTATATCTTCGTGGTGGTCGACGTCTACGTCGAGGTTGCTCGTCAAATTCATCGTCATCATTAGGGTCCATTTGCCCCGAAGGAGTAGAGTATTGCTCGGGAGGAATAGAGTATCGCGGTGGCTCGTCAAACTCAGCCTGATATCCTTCCCTTGAGTATTATGGTGGCTCGTCAAATTGAGGTTAAAATCATTGGCTTGAGTATTGCGGTGGCTCATCAAACTGAGGCTGATATCCTTGGCTTGATGAGCTATGCATATGTGACGATCCCACAAAATCAAGACGATAAGAATCATCGTCATCTAATGCCTCTTCATCCTCCTCTTCTTATTGCTCTGGCACTGGTTGTGGCTCTAGGGCAGAAGCTACATGATAGGGGCGATCTTGTCAAGACTTGTATGGGGGAATTATCATCGATGAAGCACCAAGTAAATATGGTTTCCCAACCTCAATGAACCACTGCATGTACTACACCGATGAGTTTAAATCCGGAGTGTACTCCATCGGAGGTACTCGTATCATTCGGTTGTTCCATACATAAACATATTGTCCATGCACACTCCCCCAATCACAATTTGCTTTCCCCTTCTTATCCATCCCATGGATAGACCCTAATTGGAATGGCGACTGCGGGATAGGTTGTTTACAACCAAATTGCCGGAGTACTCGATTCCCTACATACCACTCCACTATTTGAAAATTGATTATCGATGCGTTAATGCACAATTGGTCTGAGTGGAGGAATGTCGAGGCGAGAATAACAGCGGTAATTTCTAGCTGTATATATGGGGTTCAGATGAACTGTATAATTAATAACATGTCAAAATATTAATAAGAGTAAAGTAATATAATTTAGTAACATGCAATCATATTAACACGAGTCAAGTAATATAGTTTAACATGTTAATGAATAACAAACCCCTTCCCCGGCAGCATCAAACGATACATGGGAACTGTGTACTGCCTCCCGATCCCCGGTTTTGTTTTTCATCTAAGAAAACAAAAATAACTTGTTAGAATAATATAATTAATAAAATATGTCAAATAATTAAAATTTAGGGTATATGGTAATCACCTGTTAACGAGTGGAAAAACATATGTTTGGTGCCTTATGGATGCCATCGATATAGTGCCCAAGATTGCAATAGCACTAGGCATCCACCTATATCCCCGGAAGAAGGGTTTGTGGCGCGATAAAGTTCTCGATATAGCATGGCAAGCACCGTAGATCCCTAACTATATTCATGAATCTTTCGCAAATCTCTTAGTAGGGGCAAATACATCAAGTGGATCTTATTGTTATTTGCGTCCGGCATGAGTATGCCCCCTATCATTAGCAAAATATAGGCTCGAACGGCCCAAGAAACCTCCATTTCAGTTGCGTGTTTGGGCAAGTGCTGAAAATTGCTCTTCAACCATGTAAATAACAACGATGTGAAGTCATTGTTATTACTAAGTGAGCGGCCTAGTAACTGGATGCATATCGTTGTCGACTCTTGAAACGAACTAATACTGGTGACTGGTACACCATTGATTGGTAGCCCTAGTTGGACCGCAACATCCTCCAATGTCACAATGCACTCCTCACAAGGCAGATGAAATGTCTGGGTCTCCAGGCGCCAACGCTCCACCAATGCACTGATTAAATCATATCTTAACTCAAATTTTTGGATCAATGCCGCTAATCCAAATCTGGCATCCCACAAGTACGGAAGCAAACGTTCATGAGGGGGAAATTTGAGGCCCTGTGCACGACCCCTTAATGAACGATACGCGAACTCTTCCTGTTAATTTAAAAAAATAGTTAGTATAGCCAAAATTAATTTTGTAAACAAATAATAATATCGTGAATGACATAATGAACAAATAATAGTTTTTTTTACATTCATATTGGCTTGGTGTGTATTTACATTCACCGATTTGACTATGTGAGGACGTTTCGAGTTAATTAATGAAGCCATTCTGCAACTTGAAAAAAAATTATCAATTAGTTCAATACATAAGTTTACCAATATAATACAAAAATAATAATTAAATACCAAAATGTGTTATTTACTAAAATGGTATAAAATATATATTTGTATACCAAAATAGTATCCACACACCATTATTTACTAAAATGGTACAAAATAAATATTTATTTTGTACCATTTTGGTAAATAATATGATGAGGATATTATTTTGATAATTAATTATTTTTTATATTATATTTTGGTAATTAATTAGTTAGGTTTAACTTTTTGTGAATTATTAAAAATCTCTTATTTTTATAAAATAATAAATTTATTTTGGAGTATTTTTATCTTTTTATATTTTATATAATTTAAATTTAAAACATACATATATTCACATGATATCCAAATTAAAATTATTAATTTTAGGGTTTAAATAAAAAATATTTAAAATTTTATATTAATTTTTTATAATTTTATTATATAACTAATTTTACTTGTATTATATAATTATTTTATAAATATACTCTAATATTATTTCAATTAAATTTTTTAATTTCATACTTGTAACTAATTTTAATTATAACTTAAAAATGGATTATTGCTTATTTTATTAAACACTTGTAATAGTTTTCTTTCACATTTTATTAAACAATCTTATAACTTGTATAATAAAGTTACTAACTAACAAAATTTAAACATTATTAAATTTTAAATCAATAAATATGAACAATATTTTTTACTTACTGCTACTAACAACAAAATAAAATTACTAACTAGCAAAATTAAATTAAAGTAAATTAATAATAACATAATAGCCAAACTTACATTTCTTCTTCTCCTCTTAATTTACTCACAAACTATAACAACATTAAATAAAAAATCAATTAAAAATTAAATTAAAGAAAACAAAAAACTTAAAATAATCAAATTAACTAACAAATTAAAATATTTTAAAATTAACCATATTTAAAATATTAATTAAACTTATTTTTCTTCCACTCCTCTTAATTTACTCTTTTAATCAACATATTAAACAAATAAAATTATAATAACAAATCAATCACATTACTACTACTAACTAACAAATTAAAATATTTTAAAATTAAATTTAAAAAAAACACATTACTTTTTTTTTCATTCTCCTGCCTCCCCTTCTTCCTTCTTCTTTCTTTCTTTCTTTTTTTTCTTTTTTTTTTATTCAATTTTCGTTGGTCCCCCCCTCCCCACCTATTTTATAACAAAAAAAATTTATTTTATTTAATTTTTATCACTTACAAAAAATCTCCAACCACTCAAATTAATTTTCACCTCTTAAAAAACTCACATAAACACACACATACAGTACAATGAGTGCTACCAAGTGGCAAAACACTCCTTAGTGCCGCTACTTAAAAACTCTCCATTGGTGTCGCCACTTCGTGTTTCTCCACTGGATGTCAAGTATTTTTTTTATCGTATTTTTCTGTAAAAAAACCCTGACTTTAAGTCCCTCCACTAATAAAATAATATTTTTTTATTTTTAAATATATAAAAATAATAAAAAATAAAAAAACACGTGTCAAAAATACCCATTTGTGCCGCCATTTAGAATCCCTCAACTTAACTAAACATACCATTTTGGTAAATAATAATTTGGAAATACTATTTTGATTATTAATATTTTTTTTTTATAATATTTGGGTAAAAAACCCCATTCCTCCATATTTTGACACATTCTAAGACGATTCCATTACGGAAGATCTGAAAAAAAGAGGTTGAATTTTTTTTTGAAAATTATTATTATTTATTAAATTCAAAAAAGTATTTTCTTTTAAAAAAATTACAGTACAAAAACAGGTAAGCAGTTAGCAAAGATAAGCCGAAGAACCACTTTTAGTCGCAAGAAAATTCATGGCTGCATTCCAAAGAAGAAAAAAATTCATGGCAAAGTAACTTGTAGCCAATTAGAAGAGAGGTTTAAACGGTTGATTCGGTTAATATTTATATCGAATTATTATTAATCGAATTATTTGCAATGTAAAAAATTTTAACCGTTAATCGAACCGATAATTTTTTTCAAATACATTAATCGAACCAAAATTTAAATGTTTTTGTCTTTTGGTAAAATAAGTATAAAATATATAAATAATACATTGTTAATGTTTATTTTCTTTTATTTAATATTTCAAAAAACTTTTAATGGAAGTGAAAACAACAAATAAAATATTAGAAACACTACATAAGTCTTGAAAGTTAACAACCAAACACTACATAAGTCTTAAAAGGTAACAACCAAACGCTATATAAATCTTGAAAACAACAAATATTTCGGTTAATTATCCGGTTTTGAACCGAATCAACCAATAACCAAAATTCTAAAACATCATTAACTGACCTTTGATCGAACTAAATTTTGCCATCGATCAATTAATTAAATTAGATTTGTTCAATTCGATTTTAATCGAAGTGTAAACACCTCTAATTAAAGGTGTTTATGGGTTAGACCTAGGGGTGATCAAAATCTGATTCGATTCGAAAACTTGATAAAAATTTCAAATTTTGAATTAAATAGTTCGAGTTATTCGAGTTAATAAAGTTATTTGTATCAACTCGAATAAAAAAACAAAATTTTCGGTTTAACTCGAATATGAATTACACAATTCGAGTTATTCGAAAATCCAAATAAGAAAAAGCAAAACTACGTTGTTTTGTTAAATGTTTACCTTTTTTAAAGTTAAAAGTCAAAACTATCAAGTTAAATAGCAAAACTACATCATTTTGATAAATATTTACCCATTAAATTAAAAGGCAAAACCATTATATTGTTTATATAGTTAAATAGTCTTATACTTCATGGTCAATAGAACCCTCAACAATATAAAGAAATAATCGCACAGCTATAATTTTTGTTTCCAAAGAATCTTCAGTGGTGGCTGCTGTCTTTAGAAAACGATAAAAAGCAGATACAATCAAATGACTGAAGCCTTCACAGTATGATCCAAATATGGGCAGGATATAGAGACAATAAGCAACAAAAGTAGCTGGTCCTGGTTGGGGAGAATTGCATAGAACTTGGTGGACTTGTTGTTGAAGAGCTCGAAACTTTTTAGTTGCCTTCAAGTTTCCTGTCAAACCATTCCTTAGAATCAGATTGAACAAGAAAAAGGCAGGGAAAACCACTAAATTTTAACTAATTTCTTAGCAATGAAAGAAAGCAAAACTTTACCATGAACATAACATTCTTTAAGAAGGTATAAGAATACAATTGGCGTAACATAGGTCAGATCAGTAAAAGCATGCAGACAAATTGTTTTCGTTTCGCAAGCTTTCTCCTCTTTAACTTGCAGCTTTATAGCTTTTTCCTCAAACCCCATTTCAAAAAGGCACATCCAAGGGTACTGAAGTAAGATTTAAAAAAAAAAAAAAAAAGAAACATTAGCCCGAACATTGCATATAAACGTCAGATGTTATGTTTGATGTACCATTCTGGAATTTTAGCTTTTTATAGGTCAAATTTATAGCAGCAGCAATAACAATGCACCTTGATGAACGATTAATCATAAAAATCAACCTCCCTATGCGAAAGGAAATATTAAAACAACTCGAATACAAAATCCAGTAATACGGAAACGAAAAACAACTTAAGCAAGCGTTAGTTTCCAAGTTGAATCCTTTTCAACTTTTCTTTCTCTTATTTTTCCCTCCATTTTCTCAACATCCAAACAGAAAAGTACAAAACTAGAAATTCTACAAAAATAGTTGAACAAACATTGGCGAGATCCTACCAACAAATACAAAGCAATCGACAGTTGATTCAAAAACTTAAAAAAAAAAAAAGGCAGAACATAAGTAAAAGACAGAAGCATATTAAAACAAATTAGTAAATTACTCGTTTAGAACTTGAGCAAAATAATTCAAAGTCAATGGGCTTGGAAATTTTCGAATAGAAAAAGCATGATAAATCTCAAATGATTCAGGATTGGACTAATAAGAACCTGAAAATTGAAGCAAGATTAGAAAAAGATTAAGAAATTTCATGTTTTCCTTCGTTTTCCCGAGAGCCAAACACTCTATTTAAGGCGAGCAGATGCAACTTTGACAGTATAAATTAACAGAAAAAACAAATGAATAAGGAGAAACTAACCAACTTAATTCTTTTTTAGAGTATTGCAATTTTTGTATCTTTCGCATTCGTTTCTCTGAGAAATCTAATTACCTACTACACTGGTAAACATTTTCTTTTTCTTTTTTTACCAAAAATATATTTTGATTTTAAAGAGCTCAAATATATACACACATACAATACTTAAGATAAGAAAGCCCAATATGGCCCACTTGATTCTCCCATTCTTGCGTTTTTTATTCAAATATTACAAAAAAAATTGTTAATGACTAAAATATACCCCAAATTATTATTTATCAAAATGATATGTTTAGTTAAGTGGAGAGATTTTAAGTGGCGGCACAAAGGGGTATTTTTGACATGTGTTTTTTTTTATATATTTAAAAATAAAAAAATATTATTTTATTAGTAGAGGGACTTAAAGTGGCGGCACTCAGAGTTTTTTTACAGAAAAATACGAGAAAAAAATACCTAACACCCAGTGAAGGAACACGAAATGGCGGCACCAATGGAGGGTTTTTTAAGTGGCGGCACTAATGGATGTTTTGCCACTTGGCAGCACCCCATTGTGTCGTGTGTGTTTATTTTATTTTATTTTATTTGTGAAAATTAATTTGGGTGGTTGGAAATTTTTAGGGTTTGTGATAAAAATTAAATAAAATAAAATTGTTGTTATAAAATAGAAAAGGGGGAGCAAATAAACGGGAAAGAAAGAAAGAAAAGAAAGAAAGAAGAGAAAGAAAGAAAGAAAGGAAGAAGGAGAGGATAAGAAGAAGAAAAAGGTAATGTGTTTGTTTTTAAATTTATTTCAGTATGATATCTTTTTAAAATCGTATTTTATTTATTAAAATTTTATTTAATTTTTAACAGATTTATTGAAGATGGATAATCAATTTTTTGTATGCATTTATTTTGATGGAGTAATTTTGAGAACATCAGTTGGATGTATATTTGATTGTTAGGAACAAATAGGAATGAGATTTCGTTGAAACATCTCGGTTGATGATATGAAAGCAAGGATTAGTGCAAAAAATTTTAGACATTGTGGAGAAGGATCTCAAAACTTTTCTACAAGTTTCCGTTTTCGACAGATCCCATCAAATTCACCGAGATGGAACTTGTAGACGATGAAGACGTGGATATAATGATTGCTCTTTATTGTTTGAATCAAAGTGACCCAAATACACTAGTTCAATTGTTTGCCGAGTTAGTTGATGTGGAACCTGCACAAAATGAAGATCCAACTCCATTAGAAAATGAAGATTCAACTCCGTGTATGGTGGTTCCAGTATCGTACATTAAAAGTCAATCAATCGTATGTGGGCTAAACATCGATCTTAATGCTGCTGTGCCCGAGAATGATGCAGATCAAGATGGTGGATATGATAGTAGTATTCCTTCTGATAATGAAGTCGATATTGATAGTGATCCGGATGTGGATGAGGTCCTAGATGATATTGACGATGAAAATCCAGTCGAAAATCTAGTTACACATATTGTGATGCACAATAATCCTCCTGGGGCACACATGTCGCTTATAAGCCCCGATGCGACACATACCGAGTTCGCGAAATACCCTAAAATAGTACCTGCTCACCAATTGGCAATAGTAGCAGATTGTGAAGAGTTGTTTGTGGGCAAAAAATTTGAATCCAAGGAAGAGTGTATATTTGCTATTAAGCGATATAGCATGAATCTGTCGATAGACTACAAAGTCACAGTGTCTAAACTGACATTGTATATTGGGGAGTGCTGGAAGTCGACGGAAGGTTGCAAGTGGCGGGTGCGAGCTGCATTTATCCAGAAGTCGCAGATGTGGGAGATAAGAAAAATTGATGGGCCTCACACATGCAGTTCAACACGTTTGTCAGAAGATCACCAAAAACTTGATTCCAGAATCCTCTGCACACATATCATGTCAATGGTTAAGGACGATCTGACCTTCAAGGTTTCTACACTGATTGTGGACATGCAATCACGATTCTATTATCGGGTTTCATATCGAAAAGCATGGATTATGAAATAGATGGCAATGGATAATTGTTTGGTGATTGGGATGCAATGAGCTGCAATGATGGATAGCCGCAATGCGACAGTACGTGTCGGGGACTGCGATTGAGTTGGTGATACGACCTTATTATGGCTCAGATAACAACATATAATTGGGAAGAAGAATTTTTCAGTATATATTTTGGACGTTTGATCCCTGCGTTCGAGCATTTCCTCACTGCAAGCCATTTGTCCAGGTAGATGGGACGTGGCTATACGGGAAATATACACAGATCCTACTAATTACAGTGGCTCAAGACGGGAATCAAAACGTGCTCCCAATAGCATTCGCTATTGTGGACAAAGAAGACATGGAATCTTGGGAATTCTTCTTGAGAAACCTGCGGAGGCATGTGATTTATAACGATAATATTTGCATCATCTCTGATAGAGGGAAGGGTATTATTGCGCCCATTAGGCGTACTGGTGTACCATGGAAATTGGTTTACTACAGCCGACACATTACGGCTAACTTCCAACGAGAATATAAGAATGCAGACTGGCGGAGACAACTTGTGAAAATGGGTAGAAAAAATAAGTTCCAAATTATATTTTTAAGGTTTTAATTTTAGACTGTAACTTATATTTTCTTAAAATTCCTACAGCATACGAGCTAGAGCCACACCGATTCCGACAAAGAATGACCAGACTTGAGTGTGACATGAAAGGTTAAACAAACAAGCCTCTACGCGAGTGGTTGGGTACCATGGAGTCGTCGCAATGGTCTCAAAGTTTTGATGAGGGGTATCGATATGGTCAAATGACAACTAACCTGGCAGAGTCGATTAACGCATGTTCAAGAGAATATGACATCTTCCGATTTCATCCGTGTTCTCCGCTACGTTCTATAGGGTAGCTACCTTGATGCCAGTAATGGGGATGCGACAAATCGATCAGATGAACGTCACGTGTTTGTCGAAACTGTCATGAATGCAATGGATTCAAACCGTCAGAGTGCGAGGACGATGAACGTTGAAATATATTCACGACAATTTCAACGATTCAAGTTACTGAGACCATTGGGCGTCGACCTGGTATCCCACCTAGGTCATACGGGATTGATCTCCAAAATAGACACTACGATTGCAGGAGGTTCGATACACTTCGTTATCCCTGTGCGCATGTCATTGTAGCTTTTACTAAAGTGTCGCTCAATGTTGAACAGTTCATCGACCCCGTTTACACTCTCTAGCGTACGTTATGTATTTGGGAAAATGAGTTCCCTGTCCTACCTTACTTGTCTACATGGGAGGTACCTCCAATGACTTTCGAGCTTATCCCAAACAAAAGTTTATGAAGGAATCCGAAAGGTCGTCCCCATACCACTAAAATTCGCAACAAAATGGACATTATGGAGAAAACAGACAGCGACAAGCTGTGTGGACTGTGTAAGCTAGCTGGGCATACTCGGTGTAATTGCCCTCAACGAACCTATCATATTGGTCAGTAATCCGGATCGAGTAGGGCCTAAACTCGGTTCATCATCGTATACCTCTTACTTTTATTTTCACATTAATTTTCAAAGTTGTCCACTTGCGTCACAGTCACTAAATTATTTATATCTTGAGGTAAAGAATTTAAAATTATAATCCGTTTGATGTTTTTGAAATTAGACTCAAATATCTTTTTACCATTCAAAATTTTTACTTTAGCCAATTTGTACAGTAAATTCTTCCAATTTACCCCTTCTCTATTGCCTGACAGTTTCGACCTTTCTTCACTAAAAATTATCTATCTTTTTGTACAGAGATCAAATGATGTTCCTGTCTGTTTATTTTGAAAATAGACTCATTAAAGAATTAACCATACAAATTTAAGTCTCTAATAATTTTTCTTCAAAAATATCTCACTTAATAAAAATGGTAAAATTGCACTTTAAGTCCCTAGGCCTTCTAACTTTACAATTTGGCGCAATACTTTGCCTCCAAAAATATCTTCCACCTAATTACAGTTTTTTCCATCCTTAATCAATCTAGTGTTTACGGTTTAGAGTTTCAAGTCTAGTATTTATAGTTTAGGGTTTAAGTTTAGGGTTTACAATTTAGGTTTTAAGGTTTAATGTTATGAAATTTAAATAAATGATCAAATAGGTTAAAATATATGTACATTATGGAGAAAAAATTAATCATTATAATTCATCAATAGTCAAATTTAAACACTATTAGATACAACCCTAGTATCCATGATTAGATGGTGTGGTTCTCGGGGTATATCTTCGTGGTGGCCGACATCTACGTCGAGGTTGCTCGTCAAATTCATCGTCATCATTAGGGTCCATTTGCCCCGGAGGAGTAGAGTATTGCTCGGGAGGAATAGAGTATCGCGGTGGCTCGTCAAACTCAGCCTGATATCCTTCCCTTGAGTATTATGGTGGCTCGTCAAATTGAGGTTAAAATCATTGGCTTGAGTATTGCGGTGGCTCATCAAACTGAGGCTGATATCCTTGGCTTGATGAGCTATGCATATGTGACGATCCCACAAAATCAAGACGATAAGAATCATCGTCATCTAATGCCTCTTCATCCTCCTCTTCTTATTGCTCTGGCACTGGTTGTGGCTCTAGGGCAGAAGCTACATGATAGGGGCGATCTTGTCAAGACTTGTATGGGGGAATTATCATCGATGAAGCACCAAGTAAATATGGTTTCCCAACCTCAATGAACCACTGCATGTACTACACCGATGAGTTTAAATCCGGAGTGTACTCCATCGGAGGTACTCGTATCATTCGGTTGTTCCATACATAAACATATTGTCCATGCACACTCCCCCAATCACAATTTGCTTTCCCCTTCTTATCCATCCCATGGATAGACCCTAATTGGAATGGCGACTGCAGGATAGGCTGTTTACAACCAAATTGCCGGAGTACTCGATTCCCTACATACCACTCCACTATTTGAAAATTGATTATCGATGCGTTAATGCACAATTGGTCTGAGTGGAGGAATGTCTAGGCGAGAATAACAGCGGTAATTTCTGGCTGTATATATGGGGTTCAGATGAACTGTATAATTAATAACATGTCAAAATATTAATAAGAGTAAAGTAATATAATTTAGTAACATGCAATCATATTAACACGAGTCAAGTAATATAGTTTAACATGTTAATGAATAACAAACCCCTTCCCCGGCAGCATCAAACGATACATGGGAACTGTGTACTGCCTCCCGATCCCCAGTTTTGTTTTTCATCTAAGAAAACAAAAATAACTTGTTAGAATAATATAATTAATAAAATATGTCAAATAATTAAAATTTAGGGTATATGGTAATCACCTGTTAACGAGTGGAAAAACATATGTTTGGTGCCTTATGGATGCCATCGATATAGTGCCCAAGATTGCAATAGCACTAGGCATCCACCTATATCCCCGGAAGAAGGGTTTGTGGCGCGACAAAGTTCTCGATATAGCATGGCAAGCACCGCAGATCCCTAACTATATTCATGAATCTTTCGCAAATCTCTTAGTAGGGGCAAATACATCAAGTGGATCTTATTGTTATTTGCGTCCGGCATGAGTATGCCCCCTATCATTAGCAAAATATAGGCTCGAACGGCCCAAGAAACCTCCATTTCAGTTGCGTGTTTGGGCAAGTGCTGAAAATTGCTCTTCAACCATGTAAATAACAACGACGTGAAGTCATTGTTATTACTAAGTGAGCGGCCTAGTAACTGGATGCATATCGTTGTCGACTCTTGAAACGAACTAATACCGGTGACTGGTACACCATTGATTGGTAGCCCTAGTTGGACCGCAACATCCTCCAATGTCACAATGCACTCCTCACAAGGCAGATGAAATGTCTGGGTCTCCAGGCGCCAACGCTCCACCAATGCACTGATTAAATCATATCTTAACTCAAATTTTTGGATCAATGCCGCTAATCCAAATCTGGCATCCCACAAGTACGGAAGCAAACGTTCATGAGGGGGAAATTTGAGGCCCTGTGCACGACCCCTTAATGAACGATACGCGAACTCTTCCTGTTAATTTAAAAAAATAGTTAGTATAGCCAAAATTAATTTTGTAAACAAATAATAATATCGTGAATGACATAATGAACAAAATAGTTTTTTTTACATTCATATTGGCTTGGTGTGTATTTACATTCACCGATTTGGCTATGTGAGGACGTTCCGAGTTAATTAATGAAGCCATTCTGCAACTTGAAAAAAAATTATCAATTAGTTCAATACATAAGTTTACCAATATAATACAAAAATAATAATTAAATACCAAAATGTGTTATTTACTAAAATGGTATAAAATATATATTTGTATACCAAAATAGTATCCACACACAATTATTTACTAAAATGGTACAAAATAAATATTTATTTTGTACCATTTTGGTAAATAATATGTGAGGATATTATTTTGATAATTAATTATTTTTTATATTATATTTTGGTAATTAATTAGCTAGGTTTAACTTTTTGTGAATTATTAAAAATCTCTTATTTTTATAAAATAATAAATTTATTTTGGAGTATTTTTATCTTTTTATATTTTATATAATTTAAATTTAAAACATACATATATTCACATGATATCCAAATTAAAATTATTAATTTTAGGGTTTAAATAAAAAATATTTAAAATTTTATATTAATTTTTTATAATTTTATTATATAACTAATTTTACTTGTATTATATAATTATTTTATAAATATACTCTAATATTATTTCAATTAAATTTTTTAATTTCATACTTGTAACTAATTTTAATTATAACTTAAAAATGGATTATTACTTATTTTATTAAACACTTGTAATAGTTTTCTTTCACATTTTATTAAACAATCTTATAACTTGTATAATAAAGTTACTAACTAACAAAATTTAAACATTATTAAATTTTAAATCAATAAATATGAACAATATTTTTTACTTACTGCTACTAACAACAAAATAAAATTACTAACTAGCAAAATTAAATTAAAGTAAATTAATAATAACATAATAACCAAACTTACATTTCTTCTTCTCCTCTTAATTTACTCACAAACTATAACAATATTAAATAAAAAATCAATTAAAAATTAAATTAAAGAAAACAAAAAACTTAAAATAATCAAATTAACTAACAAATTAAAATATTTTAAAATTAACCATATTTAAAATATTAATTAAACTTATTTTTCTTCCACTCCTCTTAATTTACTCTTTTAATCAACATATTAAACAAATAAAATTATAATAACAAATCAATCACATTACTACTACTAACTAACAAATTAAAATATTTTAAAATTAAATTTAAAAAAAACACATTACTTTTTTTTTCATTCTCCTTCCTCCCCTTCTTCCTTCTTCTTTCTTTCTTTCTTTTTTTTCTTTCTTTTTTTCTTCAATTTTCGTTGATCCCCCCCTCCCCACCTATTTTATAACAAAAAAAAATTATTTTTTTTAATTTTTATCACTTACAAAAAATCTCCAACCACTCAAATTAATTTTCACCTCTTAAAAAACTCACATAAACACACACATACAGTACAATGAGTGCTGCCAAGTGGCAAAACACTCCTTAGTGCCGCTACTTAAAAACTCTCCATTGGTGTCGCCACTTCGTGTTTCTCCACTGGATGTCAAGTATTTTTTTTATCGTATTTTTCTGTAAAAAAACCCTGACTTTAAGTCTCTTCACTAATAAAATAATATTTTTTTATTTTTAAATATATAAAAATAATAAAAAATAAAAAAACACGTGTCAAAAATACCCCTTTGTGCCGCCATTTAGAATCCCTCAACTTAACTAAACATACCATTTTTGTAAATAATAATTTGGAAATACTATTTTGATTATTAATATATTTTTTTTATAATATTTGGGTAAAAAACCCCATTCTTCCATATTTTGACACATTCTAAGACGATTCCATTACGGAAGATCTGAAAAAAAGAGGTTGAATTTTTTTTTGAAAATTATTATTATTTATTAAATTCAAAAAAGTATTTTCTTTTAAAAAAATTACAGTACAAAAACAGGTAAGCAGTTAGCAACTATAAGCCGAAGAACCACTTTTAGTCGCAAGAAAATTCATGGCTGCATTCCAAAGAAGAAAAAAATTCATGGCAAAGTAACTTGTAGCCAATTAGAAGAGAGGTTTAAACGGTTGATTCGGTTAATATTTATATCGAATTATTATTAATCGAATTATTTGCAATGTAAAAAATTTTAACCGTTAATCGAACCGATAATTTTTTTCAAATACATTAATCGAACCAAAATTTAAATGTTTTTGTCTTTTGGTAAAATAAATATAAAATATATAAATAATACATTGTTAATGTTTATTTTCTTTTATTTAATATTTCAAAAAACTTTTAATGGAAGTGAAAACAACAAATAAAATATTAGAAACACTACATAAGTCTTGAAAGTTAACAACCAAACACTACATAAGTCTTAAAAGGTAACAACCAAACGCTACATAAATCTTGAAAACAACAAATATTTCGGTTAATTATCCGGTTTTGAACCGAATCAACCAATAACCAAAATTCTAAAACATCATTAACTGACCTTTGATCGAACTAAATTTTGCCATCGATCAATTAATTAAATTAGATTTGTTCAATTCGATTTTAATCGAAGTGTAAACACCTCTAATTAAAGGTGTTTATGGGTTAGACCTAGGGGTGATCAAAATCTGATTCGATTCGAAAACTTGATAAAAATTTCAAATTTTGAATTAAATAGTTCGAGTTATTCGAGTTAATAAAGTTATTTGTATCAACTCGAATAAAAAAACAAAATTTTCGGTTTAACTCGAATATGAATTACACAATTCGAGTTATTCGAAAATCCAAATAAGAAAAAGCAAAACTACGTTGTTTTGTTAAATGTTTACCTTTTTTAAAGTTAAAAGTCAAAACTATCAAGTTAAATAGCAAAACTACATCATTTTGATAAATATTTACCCATTAAATTAAAAGGCAAAACCATTATATTGTTTATATAGTTAAATAGTCTTATACTTCATCTACTAGTTAAATAATCAGTCCATGTAAACGCAACATTGAGTATAAATAATAAGATTCGTTAACTCAACTTGACTTTACTTGAATTTTTTTTACTCGATTTGACTCAACTTGAGCAAATTCTCACCCCTAGTCGGATCGGGTTGGGTAGGAGTCGAGGTTATGTATAATATTAAAATACTTTATACTTGTTTAAGCCCGACCTGACGCAAAATATGAGCTTAAAATTTTGTCCAAACTAATCCATATTTGTCAATGGGTAACTCAAGCCCATTAGGTTCGCCCATATTATTTTTAAAAAATTTAAAAATATATTTTTTTATTTTTTAATTTAAATAAATTTATATATTTTTATTTATTAAAATTTAATATATAGTTACTTTAATAGTTTTTAATGTTTACATCATAGTAGTATTATAGATTTAATTATTATGGATTATAAATTACATAATATATAAAAATAACGTAACATAAAATATTAGTAACTTAAAAATAAGTCGGGCTCAGATCTCGAATGTTCAAACTCAAACTTAAATTTGTTTTAAATGGACTTAATTTTTTTACTCAAACTCATTTTTTTTAACCTAATATTTTTATCTAAATCCTCTCAAATTCTAAGCAAACCATTGAAATTAGACACATAACTTAATCCATGAATAGCTATATACCTAATAAAGGCAGTGGATGATAATAGAGTACTAATATATTAACAACAGCGACACAGAAATCTAATACAAAAAATTCATAAATTAATGTACTTTTCACAATTTTTAAATTTAATTTTTATACTTTTATTTTTAAGGATTTAATTTTTCTACTTTTTAAATTTTAAAATTTAAGTTAAATTATTAACATTATTAATTTATTGTTAAATTTGTTAATATTACATTTTAAAATTAAAAAAAAAACTCACTTAATACTCATGTAACTAAAAATATGACGTTGTAATGAACCTTAAATTAACAAGATAATTTCAATTGCGTTAATAGTTGGACTTGAATTTTGAAATCTGAAAAGTAGGATTAGATTTTTTAAAATAAAAATATAGGGAAAAATTTTTTAATTTATAAAGAATACATACACTTATGACATATTTTAACATTAATGCTTCGTATGGTTACTAGTGTAATAGCATGAAGAAAAAGCTTATTTATTATCTATGTATTACCATAGTTAGACGTAAAATAAAAAATAGTTAATATAAATTTAAACTTGATAAAAATAAGTGATGTGAGTGACTAAATATTACCGCTTGAATTAGTTTATTGCTAACTCATGTACTAAAACATGTGTAAAAAAAGTACTCCTACCAAATATAATTTTATTTACTTGATGTCATGGATCAATTGAGTACCAACTCAATTATAAAATTACTAAAAAATACTCTCGTATATAAATCAAATTATATTTTTATGAGGGTGTTTTTATTTCTTATATAATGAATCAATAAAAATTTGATTGAGATTTGACTTCATAACACCATGCATGATAAATAATTAACTTCACTTTTGCAACCAAAGCATCAATTGAGTTTTATGTGAATTTTTAATAAATATATGTTTTTTTTTCATACACATAATGAGTATGTCATAATTCTAATATATAATAATTAGTTTGTTTATTTAAGGCTAAAAAGTCCGAAAAGCCCTTGAATTAAAAAATAAATGAAGTCTTTAAACAAAAATTGCACCCAATTGAACCATTTATTATTAGATTTTTTATCGATTAAGTCTTTTGATCTTTAAAATTAACGTTCAACTGTTAAAGAGTAATGACTACATTTTTTTCTTTATTTTTGAGGTTATTTTTACCACGTGACACATTAGAATTATGTCATGTGACGAAAATTGGTATTTTCTATTTAAAATCATAAAACTTGTAAAAAGAAAATTAAAAATTAAGAAAATAGAAAAATATAAAGAAAATGAAAAAGTCTAAAAATATAGAAAATTACAAAAAATTAATAGATATAATAAAAAATATTTACAATTTTATATCAGGAATGAGACTTATCCTTTCAACCCATTTTCCCACCTTAGTTTGCATATCAACCATTTTCCTATCTTAGTTTGCATATCAAAACATTCCCCCATCATCGACGATAAACAGAAGGCTGTAAGTTTTAAGAAGATCTACAGTGGCTAAGCACAACAAATAACTTCGAGGATCAAATATACTTTTTTTTTTATATAATTTTTAGTAGTTGTATTGTTAACAATGATTAGTGTGCAAACAAATTTTTTTTTTTTTGTTTTATATTTTTATATTTTTTATGATATACTTGTTAGTCACAACTGTAGAAATCTTTTATGATTTAAATAATATATTTTTTATTACAACTTTATAAAATCAATATGAATTGTTTTTATAATATAAAATTTTAATATTTATAATACAATTTTAGAAATTTTAGTCATAACCATCCCAAACACTCTTACGTGTTTATGCTTGTAATATAATTTCTTAAAATTAAATAATGTATGAATGTTTAAAAAGTCATAAGATAATTGGATTTAAGTGTAATTATCCAAGTAATTACTCCAATTCTCACTCTCCCTTAAGATTTGGAAAGTGTAATTGAGATGCTCTAATTACACCTAATTCAATGGAACCTATCAATTACAATAGTTACCCAAACTTGTTAATCATGTATAATTACAAATAACTGTACACAAATACGGTTATTAGGTGATTTTTCAACTATAACCTCAAATTATCTGTAAATTAAGGTGATTTTTCAAAAACCAATATTTAATATGTTTATATTCCATAAATTATATGTCACATCATATGAAGGTTGTCTAATTAATATATCAAGTTAATAAATTTTGATAAAAAATATTAATAATATTAATGATTAGAATGTAATTTTTAAATAAAAAACTTAATTTTGTCAAAGTATAGGGACTAACAACATATTTAATCTTATATTATTATTTATTAGACGTGTTCTTTTAAGTAGAGCTGGACTGAATTCAGATGAGTTTCGGTAAGGTATTCATATTCTTTGTCGTTGTTTAAGTTCAACCTCGGCCTATAATAAAAGTTTAAATTTTTTAACAAGCCCAACATCAATGGGAAGCTTAATGGCTAGAAGCCTTTTCAACGCATGCTATGAAGACTCAAATACCTGTGCAATCTTCTAGTGTATCGTGGCAAGCTTCCATGGAGAAACGGAAGGGAAAGACATGGTATCGCTTATACTCTCCTCATGGAAAACGAGTCATGTTGAAGCAAAAAAGTGACTGCCTTCCTTATTCGGATTTGACTTCCTGCAAACTCATGTTATTAGATGAAAGAAGCTTCAATGAACTAATCCAAGAATAGAGAAAGTATAGAAATAGAGAATTGACTAATTTTATTTATTTGAAAATCACACTTACTTTTCACATACACTGAACCTTGTATTTATACATGCATTACTGCATTTGCTAAACCACTACTTAACAATTTAACAAACTAAATGTCGTTAGTTATAGTGTGAACATACTGCTATCATTCTATTATTCTAATATTCACCCATCTACATGACCTTTGTAACCCTCAAAAACTGCCTAAGACGACTAAATTGAGAGAATAATAATGGCTTAGTCAAAATATCAACTACCTGACCATAAGCGGGAACTTCCCCAACAACAATAGACTCGCTATTGACTTTTTCCCTTACAAAAAACAGATCTAATTCAACATGTTTAAACTTTGAATGCAACACTGGATTTGCTGCAACAACAACTGCACTTGAATTGTTGCACCACACCGTTGGTTTATCGACCGATTGAAATTGTAACTCACCTAACAATGACACAATCCAACCAATATCTGCAATTGCTGCAGCTAGGCCCTTATACTCAGCCTCAGCTGTGGATCGAGACATAACCTGTTGCTTCTTGGAACACCAAGAGACAGGATTATCACCAAAATAAACACAATATCCCGTAGTCGACCTACGATCATCAAAATCCAGACCCCAATTAGCATCAGTATAGCCAACCAAAGACAATCGAGCAGACGGCCGAAGTAACAACCCAAACTTAGTTGTGCCACACAAATATCTCAGAATATGCTTCAACGCCACACAATGTTCATCCGTAGGAGCATCATAAATTGACAAAGATGATTAATTGTATATGCAATATCAGGCAGAGTAAGCAGAACATATTGTAGTACACCAGCAATACTATGAAATTCAGTGGGTTCAGATACCGGAGAACCTACATCCTTTGACAAAACCGAAGAACTAACCATAGGAGTATTAACAACATTAACCCTTGACATATGCCACTTATCAAGTAAATCAAGTACATACTTTCTTTGACATAAATGAAGACAACCATAGCTTAACCGAGTTACCTCAATTCCCAGAAAATAATGCAGGTCATCCATATCCTTAAGAGAAAATTCAGAATGAAGTCGAGTAACAAATTCATTAATCTCCTGAGAGTCACTCCCTGTAATGACAATATCATCAACATAAACAAGCATATACATCTGAGCAGTATTAGTTACCCGAATAAACAACGAAGCATCAGACTTAGCCCCAACAAACCCAAGAGACACAAAAAAAAAATTTCAACTTATCAAACCATGCACGCAAAGCTTGACGTAGACCATAAAGAGCCTTTGTCAGTCGACACACAAGTGGCTGTCCATCAGACCTAAGTTGCACATATTCGGGAGGTTGTTGCATATAAACTTCTTCAGAATGATCGTCATTGAGAAATGCATTATTGACATCAACTTGCCGAAAAGGCCATTTCAACGACACAACAATTGACAAAATTGTCTGAATAGTGGTAGGTTTTACCACAGGACTAAATGTCTCTCGAAAATCACACCCTGGTACTTGGGAACACCCTTTGGCAACCAGATGACCTTTACGACGCGTAACAGAACCGTCTGAATTCCTCTTAATTTTAAATAACCACTTGCAACCAACAACTCTCCATCTAGAAGGTAATGGCATTAACTCCCATGTTCTATTTCGTATTAAAGCATCAAATTCATCTTGTGTTGCCTGTTTCCATTTAGGAGTCGCAAACGCCTCATCGATTGTTTTGGGTTCACGTTCCTAAAACTTAGTAAAATAAACTTTAGGTTTACGAATAATTGCCTTAGCTCGTGTAACCATAGAGTGTGTGTTTCCTACTAGAGCAGATGAGTCAAGAACAACCATTGGAACTACCGAAGTATGAGAAACTGCAGAATCCACAGAGTCTGTGGCTAGAATAGCTTCGTCAGAAGTTTGACAGACTATAGACTCAATACATGGTATAATATCAGACTGTATAGGAACAGACGAAGTTGATTGTTGCCTACCTGGATCAGACACAGAAGCAGTAGGTACAGATAATGAATACACCACTGGTACACGCGTAGTGACCGTATCCATGTTTTGAATAACAAACAAGTTGTCCTCGGAGAACAAAAATCTAGACTCATCAAACACAACATGTCTAGAAACTACAAGCTTCCCATTCAGTAGAAAACAGTTATAGCCCTTATGTTGGGCACTATACCTCAAAAACATACATGGCTCATGCTTAAGTTCTAACTTATGAGTGTTAAAAGGTCTAAGATAAGGATAGCAACAACACCCAAAAACCTTAAGATATTCATAATCTAGTTCTTTTCCATATAAAACCGAATAAGGAGACTTACCTTGTAAGGCTGGTGTGGGTAGCCTATTTATCAAATGAACTGCACAGGTAAAGGCATATCCCCAGAACCGCATCGGCAATTTTGCCTGGGCTAACAATGTAAGGCCCATTTCTACTATATGCCTGTGTTTATGCTCAGCAACGCCATTCTACTCTGACGTGTGTGGACAGGTAACATAATGTACAATTCCTTGTTGTGCCAAACCCGAAGTGAATGAGCGATACTCACCACCCAGTCACTCTAGAACTGCTTGGTATCTTTACAAAATTGTGTTTTCACCATCTTTTGAAACTGAGAAAAACACTCTAAAACTTATGATTTTTGACAAATCAAATATTCCCATGTAAACCGACTGAACATATCTACGAACGACACATTGTACGAATTTGAACCATAAACCTCAGCTGTAAGGCCCCACAAGTCCGAAACAACCAATTCAAATAGTATTTTATAATCAGTCGAGGAGTGTGAAAATGGCAATTTGTGTGCTTTTCCTTGTTGACAAGCAGAATAAACATCATCGAAAATTTTATTTGAAAAAGGAATATTATAAGATTTCATTACTAATCGTAAAATAAACCCCGAAGGATGGCCTAATCGTCGATGCCATACATCACTCAACGTAGAACCAGAAGTTGTAGTCAAATTTGCTTCTCGATCACGATCACCAGAACCTTCTCGAATCGAAAAAAATCTGTACAGAACTTTATGAGTGCAGCCCTCCAAAAGCACTTCTTAAGTCTTCTCGTACTTAATCACTCAAGTAGACTGATGAAATTCAAAATAATCATTATTTTCACGCGTAAATTGAGACACAGACAGTAAATTTTTCCTAATCGTCGGAACATGCAGGATATTAGACAAATGCAAAATTTTATTATTACCAGTCATAGTTGAATTACTAATACCAACAATACGAGCACGCATACCATCACTTATTAATAACGGAGCCATACCTGAATATGGTGTAGTAGTATTCACATCAGTAACCTTCTTTCATACATGATGAATTGCACCTGAATCCGAATACCAAGCATTAGCCTCATTTAGTGGCACTGACTCAGGAACATACGGCTCAGTTGTGTCTACAGTATTAGAACAACAATTCGAACTATCATCATATACTGGAGAAATAGCATCCGACGGACTATCGGTAGCATACTCAGAACTGGAAATATCAATAACACGAGGATGACCAACCCATTCTATAATCGATCCTGAGGTAGACGGTTTAAGACCTGCATCAAAACTCGGTCTACTAAAAACTCGTGTCCGAGGCTTAGTTCACATCGATCGCATAGCGGGTCTCGTATGGCCATAGCTCTACGAAGGATAATCCAAAGTACGATAGTGCCCAAACTCATTCCCATACGTCAGCCACTCTATAGTGCATCCACCACCATACTCAATATAATTAGCATAAGGAGCAGTAGTGGACGCATGGACATTTCCATTATTATTAGAAAAATCACTTGATCCAAACCCATTAGGAACATTAGTGGCCTACTTTGCATGTGACCCATGTGCACCATCATTAGAAGCACTAGTGGCCCACGTAACTCTTGTCCCACATACATCATCGGTTGGACGAGCATACCAATAGTAGCACCACTATGCTAAATGACTAACACGGTTGCAAATCTGACATTGCACCCGCCCACGAGGATTCTAACTCCGGTCACGGCCAGATCTACCACCATCGGACATCCGTGAGCCGCCAACCTCCTTTGCTCCCTCCAGATCTGTCGCATCCGACGAACTCTGCACCAGGTTCACATGCAATGGGACATTCGCGACAAAACGTCGCTGCCTCATCTCACGCTCCAATAACGCATCCACTATCTGCTACATGAACATCGGAACCGAGGAGTAGGTTACTAAGGAGATGACCGATTCGAACTCCACTAGAAGACCTGCCAAAATCACCTGGATTTGCACCTTTTCCATGACACCATGACCGGAAGCTTCAAGAACGTCGCACAACCGCTTTACATGCGCCAAAAACTCCGCAACAGATCGATCTTCTTCACCGAATGAAGCTCATGCGTAAGCCGACCAACTTTCGCATCTGATGCTGCTGCAAACATCCTCGAAGCTTTGCTCCAGATCTGAGCATCAGTGGTGGATCCTGTAAAAGAAGACAAAAGATTTCCACTAATCGTGGAGATGAGCCACGACGCGAACAACTTATTTTGCTTCACAAACGACGCATACGCTGGATTAACGACCAACGTACCTGTCGTACCCTCAATCGTTTGTGGTGGTGACACCACCGTTCTTTCAACAAACCCCATAAGACCATAGCATCCAACAACAAACGCAATTGATACTGCCATTGCACAAAAGTATCAAATCGAAGTCTCACCGTATCGTGTTTTGGAAACGATTGCAACATCCGATAGAAATTCTCTTCATCTGAACGATATCTTCGGGGCATCTCAGAAGCTATCGTCGGCGTCGCATTAACAGGTACGTTCGAACTCATTTTAAGAAAGAAAATGAAACACTCAACTCACACCTTACAGTCCCACGATCTTGGCTAATGATACCATGAAAGAAGCTTCAATGAACTAATCTAAGAATAGAGAAAGCATAGAAATAGAGAATTGACTAATTTTATTTATTTGAAAATCACACTTACTTTTCACATACACTGAACCTTGTATTTATACATGCATTGCTGCATCTGCTAAACCACCGCTTAACAATTTAACAAACTAACTGTCGTTAGCTATAGTGTGAACATACTGCTACCATTCTGTTATTCTAATATCAGAGAGGTCCTTTTAACTATTTTTCAAACTTGAGATGCAGAACTTCTGAAACTATTGCAAAAAGGCATTGGAAGTATTGGCGTTGGGTTGAGGATATTAGAAAACTGCAAGTTTTAATCCTTTAGGCACTTTGTCTGGGATAATAACAGGGACCATGCATATCATGCTTGAGAAGAATTTGGTTCTGAAGCAGTTCACCTTATTAATGAAATATGCAGAACTTTTATGCCTTTTTAAAGTATTCTAATTCATGCGTTAATTCTACTGCAAATTTATCAACCGTACATTGCTCGACAACCAGCAGATGATTTTGACCCTTTCTTTCCCAATAACCTGTAAAAAAAAAAAAAGAAACATGGAACTAATATGTCAAAAAAGTTAGTGTTAATGAAACTCATGTGATGACCTGATGATCAAGAGTGTTCATCGCCTCAAGTGTAACATGAGTTCGAGTTAATTGTGTTTGTTGTTCAGGTTTTGACTTATTATTGTAATTTATCAAAAAAATAGTATTAATTTTCGGTATCCCAAACATATTTAAGAAGCATACTGCATTAATATAACAAAGACGGAGTGAAATCAAGAAATAAAAGCAACGAGTGCCAGCAGCAAGGCTAAAAACATGTCAAACACATGCATAAGGTTAATTCCATCGTTATCAAGCTCCCTGTATTTTCTTAAGCCTTCAAAATTCTACGAAAAATATTAAGTTTGTATACAATGAAAACGAGATGATTTCCTTTTTCTCTTTATGTCAGAGAAACAAAAGGCAAAAATATCATGGGCCATACTTTCCGGAACGCTTGGTTCCAGTGCTCTACAGGGACACACAGCGCTGAATTCCGTTTCGGTCTTGTTTCGGTGGTTCAGAGCTGTACGACGAAATTACATGTACCATAACAAGACTTTTAAACTAGAGTTGTCAAGTAAAAAATTTACACCTTTTTTCTGGACCAATTTTGCCCGAAAAATGAATTTAAAATGTTGCTTAAATTTAATTCAAATAAAAATGTTAAAATTTGAATTCAATCTAGTGCACTCGCATTAAAATTTTTTATATTAATTTTTACATAAAAATAAACTTAATAAATGTAACTGTAACAAGCAAATATATGTAAAAAAAAAAAATAATAATAAAATAAAAATTATACAATATCTAAATTATAATAAAAAAAAATAATAACAATATAATAACAATAACAAAAAAATAATATTTTTTTGTAAATTTGAATTGAGTTGAGCTAAAAACAATTTTTTTATCCAAATCTATTTTTGGTTCTCGAATTCTAATTAAAAGGGTCAAAATTGACCTTTCACCAAATGAAAACCCAAATCGTGAGAGTCAATTTTACCTGTGTTGTAATTCCAACTTAAGAAAAGAAACCAAAAGAAGCCTCTATAGACCCTTAGCCGCCTCTTCTCTGCGGACCCTCCGTCACCTCTTCTCTGACGCTCCTTCGGCACCTAGCCGGTACATGAAGCAGCATACAACCATTGTTAGCTGAACACTGAGATTTGAGGTCAGTTTCTTCTCCTTTCTCTTTTGTTTAATGTATTTTGATTAAGTTAAACATTCTTGAATGGATTAAAATCGTGAGTGTTTTCAAGGCTTCTCTTTGATTTGAATCAGTGTCTTGGATCATTTTTTATTTGATCCAGTGCTCAACCAGTATCAGTGTCGTCAATCCTTTTAAGTCTCAACAAAGGAATCTGTCTGATTTTGTGTTGTCTGAGCTTACGAGACATTGCTTGGATTACATTTTGCTACTAAAGCTAGCTTTCTTGAATGATTTGTAGGTGTTTACAATTTTATTTTGATAATTACATTATACGAAGAGAAAAACGAGGGGAAAAACTATAAGAAGCAGTAACGAATGAAAGAAATCAGTTAAATGCTAAAATCACTATAATTACATTATACCAAGTTATGTTAGCATGCCAAAATGCCTAGTTTCAAAAGTCACAGTCAACATATATCAACCTTATTTCGCTAAAATGCTAACCATTGATAAATGAGAGAAATCTGTAGGATTAGGAGCTTAAATTTCTTACGAGTAGGATTAGAAAAAAATGTTGGATGTTGAGAAAAAGGGAACAAATTAATCAGTTTATATAGTGGGGGAACGACTGACATGAGCTTGATGAACAAATCGATCTAATTTCAAACTGTCCTTCGAAATCTTAGATTCTTCTCTCTTCTCATATTGTTTTTAGTTTTGATTTCTTTCTGATAGATTTAATTTTGATTTTTTTTGTTTATTCCAAGAATTTGATGAACTATGGTTAAGGATTTCCCCCTTTTGCATTTTAATGTATTTTTCTTTTAATTCAATACCTGATCATATACATATATTCTTTTGGGTTTATTATCCATAGTCTTTTAGATTTAGATGGTTTTTTATTCATTTTTTCTGTTGAGTTGTTCGGTGAATCATACTAACTAAGGTTAGGAAATTGTTTCCTCTAGCAATTGGATTTGTATTTTTTAAAAATTTTAATTTAGATTCTTTGATTTTCTTTTTTGCATAAAATTTAGGGTTTTGTCGATATTATTTTTATACTGGCTGCAAAATAGATTAACTAATAAAACCCTTTGGTTAATTCTTTAAGTAAGAAGTTTTGCCCAAGTAGATTATTAGCTAATAGGGAAGAAAAAGTTCGAGAAGCTTGCTTGTGCCTTTTTTAATTAAGTAATTAGAGCCTCTAGCTAATTAAAATATTTGCATCCTAAAATATGATATGATAAGAGGTCACAACTTGAGATGAAAAGAAATTATATATGCTTCTGGGATTGGATTTTTTCCCCTTAAAATGACGTACAAAGTTAATCATTGCTTAAACCTGTTGTGCCATACTTTTTAAACTGTTTATGTGCCTATTAAACATGTTGTCGTTTCATATCATATCCAAAATTACCATGTCTGAAATATCTTCAGCTATTTCATTGTTGCAGCTATGAAGGAAGAAGATGTAAACCGATGCCAGATTCAAGAATGGTACCCAAAATTTAAATCAGTGTCAATTAGGACTTTCATTCATGAGCTTCCTGAATCTTTTGTCCAGTATCTACTTGATGATTCGGGACCTTTCCTCCTTCCTGCTTCAATCTCAAATGAGGATGCCTTTCCGAATAGAATTCATAATCCAGAAGAGGAGGAAGATTATCAAGTATCAGAAGGATCTGGAGATGAAGCAGAACCTTTATCGCCCCCTTCTTTCCCAGAACTTGAGTTGAAGATTAAGGAGTCAATTGAAACCCTTGGGGGTGCAATCTTTCCTAAGTTGAATTGGAGTGCACCAAAGGACTCTGCATGGATAAGCACCTCCGGGACTCTCCGATGCACTACATTCAGCGAGATTGCTCTCTTGCTTCGGTCATCTGATTCCTTGATTCATGATCTATGTCATGCATATGATTCATGCAGTGACAAAACCATGTCAAGGCCCCCAAATTTCTTCCTTGCCCTTCGGAAATGGTACCCAAGTTTCCAACCTGAAATGGAATTCCGTTGCTTTGTAAGGGGCCAGAAGCTTGTTGGAATTTCACAGCGGGAGGTCACTACATTTTATCCAGTTCTTTGTGAGAAGAAAAATGATCTTGAAGTGTTGATTGAAGAATTCTTTAATGGCACTGTGAGGCTGAAATTTGAATCCGATGATTACACATTAGATGTTTATGTTACACAGGATGAACGTGTAAAGGTGTTGGATTTCAATCCTTGGGGTGCTTTTACATTGTCTTTGCTGTTCACCTGGGAGGAATTGGTGCAGAAACCCAGGGAAGGAGATGATTTGGACTTCAGAATTGTAGAGAGCCGATGTGCTGTTCAGCCAGGTTTGAAGACAGCAGTTCCATATGATTACTTGGATGTTAGTGCAGGGAGTGGTTGGGACCAATTCCTGAGAAATGCTGGTGAAGAGTTGCAGCGGCAGACCAAGTCTTCTGAAGCAGGAGCCTAACAACTTCAGGTCTGAATTTTCAATTTGAAATTTGATGTTGATGTTGTAATTGTTACTCCTCCCAATGCATGTTACGGAGTCAACTGCATGACATAGAATCTCTATTTTGTGCTCTAATGTAGTACTTAATTTAGGGATGAAATGAATAATCTTGGAATTCTAGAACCTCTATTGTTGACGTTTGCCGCTTTTTTCAGTTATGACTGGTTGTAATTAAGCAATCTCTTAAATGTTGCATGCTTGTTGGTAAACACTGGATTTGGATGATGTGCCAGACTCTATCTCTTAATCCTTTGTTCCAGTTTTACTCTATTCTTTGGCTTGCGTGGACAGCTTTTGTTTACATTATCTGGTTCCACTGCAAGGCACAGTCAGGGTTTGTTCACACAGCTTAAAAATTTTGTAAGAGATTATCTGCTGCTAAGGTAATTGCTGCAGTTTCTAGTCTATTATGTCGGGGGTTGGGTGATTGATTGTTTTCTGTAGCTGCTAAGCTGTAGTTTCTATTTAGTGTTACTTGTAGCAACATTTTGCTGCTGTTTAGTGTTACTTGTAGCAACATTTTGCTTTCTTTGGATGAATGGAATTTTACTTATCCAAAAAAAAAAAAAAATTTTACACTCCGAGTCAATTATTGAAGGCTGCTACAAACATGCATGATTTCCTTTTGCAGATATTTTATTACAAGAGTCTGCAAGATCATCCCGTATTAATCTTATTGCCACTCTGGATTACTTGGATATACAGGAACAAGGTCTTTGAATTTGCAGATGTCTCACCATTGCCTTTTCAAAGCATGGTGTCACACGACCCTAGAAGACTCAAAACACTTGTGCAACCTTCTCTAGTGCATTTGCAGCAAGCTAATCCAACTGCTTACATTGCCTGGATAAAAGGGAAGGGCATGGTATCGTATACTCTCCTCAGCTCTAATGGAGTAGTTTTGAAGCAAAGAAGTGACTGCCTTCCTGCTTGGAGTTTGACTTCCTGCAATCTTCATGTTATCAAGAGAGGTCTTTTAATTTCAAACTGGGGATGCAAGTCAGGTTGATAATACTTGGAGATAAAAAAAAAAAAAAAAAAAAAAAAAGGCTTCTGAAACTATTATTGTTTAATGGTTGTTCTCTCTAGACATGATTGTTTTTTGTAAAAAAAAAAAAAAAATTATATTTCTTTTCTGTTTAATGGCTGTTCTCTCTAGACATGATTTTTTTTGTAAAAAAAAATGCTATTTTAGTAATAATCAATTGAATTGATGTTCAGTTAACTCGTGATATTAACTTAATTAAAAACTTAATATATAGTATAAATATAAAACTTAAATATGGAACCTGAAGACTTAAAAGGGAAAAAATAAAATATTTGAATAATGTAATATACATATACATAAATATATTCATGTATGGGATGATGTCGAAGGTCATCTGGTAAGGTTGTCCATTGTAGATGCTGAGTAGGTAGGGGTTCAAGTGGGTGCGCCTCAATTGGGGATTGGGAATTTTTTGGAGCATTGTTTTGTGGGTTCTTTTTTTACATCAAGTGTTGTGAATTTTCAGTCGATGAGGGCGACTTTGGTGAATATATGGCATCCCATCGGTGGTATCACCATTACGGATCTCTCGGAAGGATGATATTTATTTCGCTTTTATCATAAAGTCGATGCCGATAGATTGGAATTTGGGGGACCTTGGCATTTTAATTCGCACCTCTTTGTGATGCGTCGTTTGCAGGAGGGGGAGACCTGAAGTTGGTTGCTCTTGATACTGTCGATTTTTGGGTTCTTATTCAGGGACTCCCTCATGGGTTTGTATCAAAGGTGATGGCAAAACAGATGGGAGACTTTATTGGTAAGTTTCTTGAATATGACAGTAAGGCAGTTTCTTTAGGCTACTCTGGCATTCTAAGAACTAGAGTGAGAGTGGCGATTGACAAACTTTTGAAACGTAAAAAGAAGATATTATTGCTGAATGAGTTGTCTGCTTTTGTTAGGTTTTCTTATGAGAAGTTAACATTATTTATTTTCTCTGTGGTATGTTGGGACACGGGGAGAGTTTCTGTCCACTACGTATTTTACAAGAGGAGCAAAATATGGTTTTTGGATGAGATGTATCTTTGTGAGCTCCCTTCATACGAGCGATGGTTCCTTCAAGTTGCTGGCTTAAGGATAACAGTGGTGGTTTTACATTTGAGGAAAGAACAGATTTAGGGGGACGAAATCCCACCAAGGTAGCTAAAGGCATGATTCTTGGAGGTCAGAATCAAGTAACTTTAATTCTGGTCAACAACAGTTTCATAAGGAGAATATGGAGCCAAATTGGGGTTTGGGCATGTATGACCCACATGCGGATAAGGGTGGAAGTGTGGGTAGGTTGCATGGAAAGGGATTGAAAGAGGTTTTGGAGGAATGTAGCCCTATAAGATAAGGTAAGGGTTTAAAAAGGTAACGCACACAATCTGAAGGTCTTGAGGATCGATTGATTGTGTATGGGGATGACTCGAGTGTTGATATATCGACAGCCCACGCGAAGCGGGCCAGCCGAAGACAATAAGGCTCTTAAGCTGGAAAGTCCGGGGCTTGGGTAAACCTAGGACGGTTTGTCACCTTCGGCAAACGCTGAGGGAATATAACCCCTCTGTAATTTTCTTAATGGAGATAAAATTACAGAGTATTAGAATGAAAGGTGTACGAAGAATGTGTGGGTTTCAAAATGGTATAGATGTGCCCTCTGTCGGTAGTATAGGAGGGCTTTCGATTGGATGGAATCATAATTGCTCGGTTACTTTGAGATCTTACTCAAGGAACCATATTGATGTTGTTTTGGACCTTTTTGAAGGTACAAGTTGGAGGTGCACTGGATTTTATGGCGCACCAGAGGAGAACCGATGGCATGAGACTTGGTAGCTGTTAAGACATCTGAATGACTTACCAAACACCCCTTGGTTAATGGTAGGTGACTTTAACGAAATATTGTTCTCCACTGAGAAGCAAGGTGGGTTGTTAAAGAGCGATCGTCAGATGAGGAATTTTGCTACTGTATTGGAGGATTTTGGTCTTGATAACTTAGGTTATGAAGGTGATTGGTATACGTGGGAAATAGGTAATTCGCTAGTGATAATATTCAGGAAAGACTGGACCGTGCTGTAGCGAATATTGTGTGGTGTCAATTGTTTCCTCAGTATCGGGTTTGCCATAAGATACATGCCATTTCAAATCACTTGTCCTATTATGATGGAAATGGATAGTAATTCTACTATCTTTAGTTCTTGGCACTTTAAATTTGAAGCCTTTTGGTTGTTAGATGATTCATGTGAAGGGGAGGTGAGTCGACTGTGGGGAAGTTTTGTGGGTACGATTCCGAAGAGGTTGGGTTTTGTTTGTGAAAGGTTGAATAAGTGGTTTTTGCGTATCAAGATGTGAAGAATCTTCGCGATCGTATTGAGCAACTGAGTTCTTTACCACCCTCAGATGCTGTGTTAGAGGACTTAATAGAGGCTTGGCTTGATATGAATTTCGAAGTGGATAGAGATGAACTTTATTGGGAGTAACGAGCGAGGGTTAACTGGTTAAAGAACGAGGATCGAAACACTTCTCTTTTCCATCAATCTGAGACTGTAAGGAAGCAAAAAAATCTTATTACTCGACTAGTAATGGTAATAAGGTTTCAGTTCGAGGTGATTTGGATGTGGGTATTACTGCAAAGAATTATTTTGAAGCCCTATTCTCTTCTCAAGGGATCACTGATGTGGATAAGGTCTTTCAGGGAGTCAATCAGTATATTTCGAAAGATATGAACGCAAGTTTAAACCGTCCTTTTATGAAACAAGAAATTGCCACTGCCTTGAGTTCTATAGCAACGCTTAAAGCCTCGGGGGCTGATGGTCTTGAGGCGATTTTTTACCAGCGGTTCTAGCACATATTGGGTGAGGAGGTGGCGACTTTCTGTATTGAACTTCTTCAAGGTGATTCTCCTTTATTTTATCTTAATCATACTCACATTGTTTTAGTTTCGAAATTGAAAAATCCTTTAAGCATGTCTGATTATAGCCCAATTAGCTTGTGTAATGTTCTTTATAAGATCGCTTCGAAGGCTTTGGTGATCAGGTTCCAAGAGGTTCTTAATTTTTACATAGATGAGGCGCAAAACGCCTTTGTTCCGAGGCATCTTATATTGGATAACATTGTGGCTGCATATAAGGTACTACACTCAATAAAGCATCATTGGGTTGATCCTCATGGTACGTTCGTGCTTAAGCTCAGTATGAGCAAAGCGTACGACCGTATTGAATAGGGTTTTATTAAAGTGATGCTTTTAAAGATGGGCTTTTCCACTGCATGGGTTGATAGGATTATGAGATACATCACTTCAGTTAGCTATTCAATGATATTGAATGGGGGTGTGGGTGACCGTTTTACTCCTTCTAGGAGTCTACATTAAGAGGATCCATTGAGCCGGTACCTGTTTCTAATATGTGAAAAAGGGTTATCTGCCCTGTTGTGCAAAGTAGAGTTAGACGGTAAGGTGAAAGGGGCAAGAGTAACTAAGGGGCATCGCGTATTTCACATCTTTTGTTTGCTGATGACAGCCTCATCTTTGGAGAGGCATATGTAGTTGGAGTATCGAATCATCTTAAGGTTTTAAATGTATATGCGAAGTGCTCTAGTCAACTGATAAACTTTGCTAAGTCAAGTGTATTTTTTAGTACGAATGTTGTAAGTAGTAACAGATCGGATGTGGGACGAATTTTGGGAGTGCCTCTTGCAGATAATTTGGAGCGATACTTAGGACCTACCAATATTGTGGTAAAAAAAAAGAGCTTTTGCGGCCATTCGGGATAAGATAAATAACATAATTTCTTCTTGGAGTACTCGACTTCTGTCGATTGGAGGGCGTGAGGTGTTTATTAAATCGGTTCTCCAATGGATACCTATTTATGCTAAGACGTGTTTTTTACTTCCTATTACCTTTTGCAAGGAGCTTGAGTCCATTTTGGCAAAGTTTTGGTGAAGGAAATCAGCCGATAGGATAGGGATTCATTGGTGTTCTTAGTCCCGTTTAAGTAATTTGAAGGAAGAAGGTGATATGGGCTTCCGAGATTTAGCAAAATTCAATATAGCTTCGCTTGCGAAGTAAGGGTGAAGGTTGCTTAGTAACCCGACTTCGATGATGGGATGAATTTTAAAAGTGAAATGCTTTCCTAGATAGAGGTTTTTAGAAGCTCATTTAGGCTCGAATCCGACATTGATATGGAGGAGTGTGTGGAGTGCTCGTGAGTTACTTGAACTAGGTCTTAGGTGGAAGGTTAGTTCAGGGTCAAAGATTAAGATTTGGGAGGATGGATGGCTTCCAAACTGTTATCATGGAAAAGTGCATTGTCCTCAGGTAGGTGGGATGAAAAGAGTTTTGAAACTTATTCAGGAGGAATAGATGTCATGAAATTTTAAACTCATTGATTCTATGTTCTCCTTGGAAGAGGCTTTGCTTATCAAAGGTATCCCATTACCTTCTCTTCCTCAAGATGATTGTATAGTTTGAGGGGTGAAAGGTCAAGGTTGTATACAGTTCGTAGTGGGTATCGTTTACTACTCAAACACTCTCAGATAACTCCGAGGGAGCGATCGATGCTCAAGCAAATTTGGTTGGTGAGTTATCCTCCTAAAGTTAAAATTTTCTTGTGGAAATTGTTGCATTCACATCTGACCACTAATGCTGGTTTATATGATAGAAGAATTGTTAATGATCCTGTGTCCTAGATGTTTTTTGGATAGGGTGACAATCTACGATACTTTTCAATCATGTGCTTTTGTTAAAACAATTATAGTGTGCTTTGGGGTATCAATCAAGTCTGCAGAATACTTCGATGGAGTTTAATGATTGGCTGTCTAACATGTTTGATACTTACAACAGTAAAGAGAAAGCAAAAATCAGCATTACCCTTTGGGTTACATGGTATGCGAGGAACAAATTATTGCATGAAAGGAAGAAACAGGGGATAAGAGAGTTGGTTACCTTCATTCAGGGTTATCAGAAGGAGCTTTTAAGTATGGAAACGAGACATCCTCTCTCGACTTTGACGGTTCTGGTTAAATGGTCTCCGCCTCTTTTGGGGGTGGTCAAAGTTAATATCTATGCTAGCTACAAGGCAAATCAGTATAAGTCAGCATCTGGGGTCATTATCCACAATGAGTTAAGAGAAATCTTGGGTGCTTGTCATAGAATTTCTTACCCTATGCTTTCAATTTTTGCAGCAGAAGCCATAGCTGTGCTTCATGGGCTTCAATTTACGAGAGACCTGGCATTCTTGTTGATCTTAGTCAAAAAGGATTCTAAATCAGTTCTTGGCATAATGAATTTTGTTGTAGATGACTTCTCTAAGATTAATGCCATAATTTGGTCAGCTAAAGAACTTGGAAAAAGCTTTTGAGTATGCCGATTTATATTCATAAGACGCTTGGCTAATGGAACGGTGCATGAAATGGCAAAGGTGGGTATATTGGCTGCTGAAGATAGGTTCTGGATTGAGGAAGCTCCAGGCGAAATCAAGTCGACGATTGTTGCAGATAAGGGTATCCAAGATCCTTCGTAACTGTACAATTCTGCTTTGGATGTTTAGGGTTTTGTTTTCATCTTTACCCTAGTTTTCTTCTTGATTTGTTGCTTGAGGGTTCTATTGAAGATTTTTGATTCTTGCACAAGCAACATGCCGAGCATGACCTTTCCTATTCTGGGAAGGCTTTTCGTTTTCTTTTTTACATCTGGTTTCTTTACTGGTTTGTTTTTCTTCTTAGTTTTGTTTTCTTTACTGATTTATTTTGTGTGGTTATTAGTTGGTACATTCTTTAGAGTTGTATTAATAATATTGATTGGCTTTTCATTCAAAAAAAAAAGATTAGCGTTTGATTAAATCGAGTGAAACAATTTCGAATTAATCAAGTTTACAAATCCTATTTATTATCTTAACTTAATTTGAAATTTTTTTGAATCGACTCAAGTGAAATGAAATTCGAGTCAAGTCAAATCGAGTAAAATTTGTTCAAGTTAAATTAAAAGATTAAACATGTCAAATTAAAATTGTATTCCAATATATAACTAATTTCATGTTAAAGCACGTAAATTTGAAATTATAGATATTTGAAAACTTTTTAAAATCAAAATAATAATAATTTATAAATTTTTAATTTTTAAACTTTCTTTATATATTTTTTAGAATATATTTTTTGAAAATTTATAAATTTTTAAAAATATATAATTTGTTGAATTTTATAAATATTTATAAATATTTAAAAATTATTTTGAATTTTTTATAATTTTTGTTAATAGAGAACAATTTATTTATTTTCAAACTTAGGGACCAAAACCCCAATATGTTATTCGAATGATTCAAGTTATTCGAATAATTCAAGTACTCGAATTGTAAAATTTAACTCGATTCGAATTGAAAACTTAAATTACTTATTCGAGCTGACTCGAATAATTCAAATAACTCGATTCGATTAATTCAAAGTTCGATTTTTTCGAATCGAGGTTTGCTCACCCCTACTAAGTTTAACTTTCTGAAGAAAAAGTCATCATAATTATTATATTAAACAAAGAAATTCGTGTATCTCTAAAATATATAATATGGTGAATATTAAGCAAGATTTTCCGAGCTTACTGCACCAAGAGAGACAGAATTTCGTTCTGAAGCAGTTCACTTAAATTCCTTGAAGCTAGTTTGGCAGTCGGACGCCATCTCAGGTTTTCTTCAAAATAGTAGACAAAGACGAGCATTAACTGCTGAACCATTTGCATTCACCAGGCTTTATGTCTTCTTAAGCACTCCGTCGGTCACACCATTCGCCAGAGAACTACCAAAGTTTAGGGTTATAAGATTTATAGATATTTGGATTACCTCTCGGAACATAGCAAGTGTATTCTTCATTTTAGAGAGTCCGATTTGAACTGCTTTAGGACTCGGTTTCAATCATGAACCAACAGCAGCTCTCTAATCAGCAACTTTCTTTTGATGATTCAATTGAACAGAATGGCGGTGCTTTAAGTTTAACAGTCAATTCTTGCTTCAACACCTGAACAAGGAACCAATGTCAGCATAAAGCTAAATATCAGTTGTTTCAGTCTGAGAACTTATTAACGAATTATGCAGAACTTTTATACGACTTGCCTTTTTAAAATAATCTAATTCATGTGTTAGTTCTACTGCAAATTTATCAGTCACACATTGCTCGACAACTGGCTGATGATCCGGACCCCTATCTTCCCCAATAACCTGTAAAAGACCATATTTAAGAAACATGGAACTAATATAACAAAAAAGTTGGTGTTAATTTCCGGTATCCCAAACATATTTAAGAAGCATACATGATGCGATTTCCTGAGCTTGGATGTCCTTTTTGTCGAGTCACATGATGTGACCGGAATCACATCAATACAAGTTATATTGATTCACACCTTTTACTTGGCATTAATATAACAAAGACAGAGTGAAATCAAGAAATAAAAGCAATGAGTGCCAGCAGCAAGGCTAAAAACACGTCAAAATCAGATTCCTCTACTCTCCAAATGTCCAACACACACCCAGCATGGTGGTACTCAATCTTCTTTCCCTTTTGAAAATTCAGATTCGATCATCAGGGTACAATAATAAGAGTTACTGCTACTGCTCCTGCTCCTACTCCTACTCCTATAGGGCTCCTAGAATTGTAAAACAGAAACTTGATTCTGTAGTACCAATGCAATGAAGATTGTCAAGGATATCTGGCATTGGATCTAAACACACTAAGCACATTTTTCAAGTAGTTTACAGTTTTTGGGAACTTATAACTAGTGTTTCCATCCCAGTGGAAACATTAAATAATATGGAATTAATCATCCTTGTAATCTTCAAATCTCAAAATAAGAGAAACCGATATATTTACCTTCCATAGTTCAATGGGAATAGGACTCAGAAAAGCATATTGCTATATGCATAATCAGTATGATGTGTTACTAGGATTAGAACATGATGCATCAGAGTTTTGAAAGACATAGAAAAGACTCAACCATAGACATTACTTTCCACTGTTAGCAAAGAAAAATGCTACATGAACTGCAGAGAGTGAAACAGAACATATTTAAATTTCCACATCACATTGTAAACATTACCAGCTTGAAACCTTCATGAGAATGTGAGAAATCCATTTCTCTGTAGTTTATGTATCCATTCCGATGTAACACAACAGATAAACGTAAAATTGCACAAAGAACTTTGAATTTCTGCATTGCCTGGAATAAAACACGAAAGATCAATATCGAACTCTCTTAAAACCAAATGAACAATGATCACCAAGCATATAGAATAAGATACCTCTTCTCCTAACTCATTAAAAGAAGCATCATCAAACTTAGGTAATTTCTTCCTATGGTGTCTTGTAAGAAGAGCTATTAACTGCAATCGCACTAGAAGGTGATCAGAATTGAGAACATGATTAGACATCCTTATTAGGTAGGAAGCAAACAAGATTTATAGGCAGATAGTGTACCTTGACCTCCTCAGCACTATAACCACGGAGATGATTTCCATTCTATAGATAAATCATGTCAACAAGTGGAGAATAGAATGAATCAACTCTAGTTTATGCATTGCAAGAAATTCGAAGACTTTCAAAATATAATCTCCTAGCTGAGTATTGATGCCATCAAGTTACTTTTTCTTTTTTCAATTTTGCTGAGGAACATAAGCTTTTTTGGTTCTAAAAAGCTCAAAGAGTTTGACCTTTTTGTTTATGGCAATTGATAGATAAGGTTTGTGTCTGATTATGGCGATTAATGCAAATAGAAAAGCAAACTCACGATGATAATGTGATATGACTTCTTATGGTAACCCTTTCTACCAGTGGAGAGCCCTATATTGTGAAGTAAACATGCAGCTTCAAGATTTTCCAGATCTTTTTCATCTAAATCAACAGTAAGGTTAATTCCATCGTCATCAAGCTCCTTGTATTTTCTTAAGCCTTCAAAAACCTCCTGGAAAAATGAAGTTACATACAATGAAAATGAGATGATTTTTTTTTTCTCTCCTTTTGTAAGAAAAACAGAAGGCAAAATATTCAGTCCCTAATTCATCAACCTTTGCTTCTTAACTTTGAAACCAAATTTTAATAGCAAGTATTGTTCCAGAAAATTGCAACATTCCTTCACGAAAGAAGATGAAAGTGTACGTATTAGTTAGTAATTACAAACTCTTATACTTAAAAAAATGTAATTTAGTTAAATATTTAGTAGGTAAAAATGCAGGTCAACAAAATTCTCATGTATGTGTGCTTCGATTATCCTCAAATCATGTGTAATTACAATCAAAAGTCTAAAAGAAAGAAATGCGAAATCACCCTTGCAATGCTAGCAATTTCAGCAGCAGAAGTGGCCTTCCTTTTACTATTAAACCTTGTAGCAAGCTGCAAAATGGACCTAATCCGAGCGTTGGCATTCAAATCATACCCATCATCAAAGACCTTAGCTAAACTATCTGCTACCAAACCTTCTCTCAATCCATAACCAGAAACCAACATTTCTTTAATCCCAAGCAAATCAAATATCTCATCCAACAAAACCCCACCAGCAACAATGGACTCTGATCTTCTCTTAAAAAACCCATCTCTCCTTACTTGTTGTCCTTCTCCTCCCTTACATAACCTCTCAACAACACTCTTTAATTCCTCTATACTAAACTTCCAATCCCTTTTACATTCACTAAGCAAAGCTTCGTTATCAGCAAAATCTAATGCATACCCTTTGAAAACTGCTTTCTCAATGGCTCTTATGGTCCCTGATGACCCCAAAGCTATTTCAAACCCAATGTTTTTAACCTTGTCAATTAACCCAGATTCCTTAATGACATTCCTAATATACTCCCTCATATTCGAAGCTCTTTCAGCTTCTTCATCCCCGAAATTCTGTTGAGTCAAAGAAACGTGGCCAAGCTTTAAAGACAAACAAAACTCGACCTTTCCACGCAACCCAATAGCAAACTCAGTTGACCCACCTCCGATATCGATGTTCAAAACCAGATTCTCAAAAACCGGAAAAAATTGGAGAGCGCCCAGATAAGAAAATCGGGCTTCCTCTTCGCCTGATAAAACTTCAACTTTGAACCCGGTGGTTTCAGCGATTGAGTGAATGAATTCGGCCTTGTTTTGGGCTTCGCGGACAGCGGATGTGGCGACGCAGCGAGTGTGGAGTGGGGGAACATTATGGGTTTGAATAAGCTTATTGAATTTCTGAAGGGATTTGATAGAGAGGTTTTGGGAATGGGTGGAGATGGTGGAACAAGGCGAATCGCGGCCTAAAACGACATGCTCTCTGACGGTTAAAAGAGGGAAAAATTTGCCTGGGAGATGAGCTTGAACTATGAGAAGCTTGAACGCATTGGTGCCCATGTCAATAGCAGCGAAGAGACTGTTGGCCATGGACTTTTCTTTTCTTTCTTATTATGATGGATTTTCATTCATTTATTTCCTGTCTGTTTAAACATTCCGAAAACAGAAGGAATAAGCATTGGGAATGATCCAAAACACCCCAAATTAACAAATCAATACATCTATTTGGCTTCAAATTCTAACTTCCCTAATCAATATAATATTTTTAATTATACTTAGCTATTATTGATAATCATAATTTTTTAACTTCAAATAATATAAAAATTTGAAACTACGTAACAAACTAAAGTATGCTATCTATTTGAAGTTAAGAATAGACATGAGTATTACATTGTAAACATAAAAATTTAAGTTCAATCTCAAATGATAATTAAAATAATAGTTCATGATAAATATAAACTATATTGAAATATACATAAAATAGTATACTATGAACTGAATCTATATTGTATTCAACATAATATTTTATACAACAAATGCAGACTATTTATAAGCATACTCTGTAGCTCAGTTACAAGTAACTGCTAACTGCTGCTAACTTCCTTAACAACTGCAACTGCTATACTAACAGTTGACACCTATACTTATCATAACATTCTCCTGGTCTTTTAATCCCTTGGAACTTCAACAACTCTGAGAGCATCTCGAAAACAAGAGAATTGCTTAGGTGTAATAGGTTTGGTTAATGCATCAGCTACCTGCTTCTCTGAAGGCACAAAGTTTACCTGTAGCATTCCATCATGTACCATTTATCGTACAAAATGATAGTCAATCTCTAAATGTTTTACTCTGACATGATGAGTAGAGTTGGCTGCAATTTCAATAGTAGACATATTATCACACCAAACTGTCAAAGGATACTTAATGCTCACACCAATTTCAGTTAGCATATTCTTTATCCAAACTAGCCCAGAGACACAATTTGCTAGACTCCTATATTCAGCCCCAGAGGATGACCGAGAGACAACTCCCTGCTTCTTTGATAACCATGCTATAGGATTTGAACCTAGGAAGACATAATACCCGATGGTCGATCTCCTGTCTTCCACTGCAGATGCCCAATCTACATCAGAGTAGGCAGTGAGATCAAAATTTTTCTTTTTGAACTCCAGTTCATAATTAATGGTACCACGCAGGTATCTTAGAACCCTTTTTATAGCCTTCTAGTGTGCTTCACATGGTGAGTTCAAGTATTGACTCAACTTGTTAACACAAAATGCAATGTCTGGCCATGTTATACAAGCATATTAAAGCTTACCAATGACACTCCTATACTCATGAACATTCACATGAGGAGCTCCATCAAAGCTGGTCAACTTAGAAGTCCCTACCATTGGTGTAGGGGTGGACGAAACTCCACACATGCTTGTAGTTTGAAGTAGCTCAGAGATGTACTTTTTCTGAGATAACCATAGTTCATTCTTAGATCTTCGTACCTCAATGCCCAAGAAAAAAATTAGCTCACTCATGTCTTTTAATAAGAACTTAGCATGCAACTGTTGAACAACCTGATTAATCTCATCAGTTGAGTCACTCGTCACCACGATGTCATCAACATACACCATTAAGAATACACTGGAATTATCAGTCCTTCGAAAAAACAATGAAGGATCTACCTTTGATGCTCGAAAATTCAGCTGATCTACAAGATGTTGTCTTAGTGTTTGAAACCATGCTCGAGGGGCCTGTTTTAGAACATACAGTGCCTTGTTTAGTCGACAGACTAATCTTTCTCCATTTTTCCCATGCACCTCAAAGCCAGGTGGCTGATCCATATATATCTCTTCAGTCAACACTCCATTTAAGAATGCATTATTAACATCAATTTGTCTCAACACTTACCCATTGTTAACCGCCAAAGCCAAGACAGTTCTAATAGTGATTGATCTGACCACAGGACTAAAGGTGTCTGCAAAGTCAAAACCAACATGTTGGGAGAATCTTTTTGCTACTAACTTGGCCTTGTACCTGTCCACTGATCTATCTGGTTTTTTCTTAACTCGGATTATCAATTTGCAACCCACAACCCTTCTAAACTCTGGAAGAGGACAAAGACTCCATGTCTGATTGTTAAGAAGTGCTTGAAGCTCATTGTGAACAGCTTCTTGCCAGCAGGCGGATGTCATAGCAGCATGAATATCAACTGGTACATCACTGGCTGACTCAGTAGCAGTGCCATTATCTGATAAAGCAGTTACCTTGAAAATAAAGGCTTTTGATTTAAAAATTCCTAACTTACTTCTAGTTATCATTGGGTGACAGTTGACAGTAGTAAGTGGATGGGTAGATGATGATATAAGTGGATGAAATGAGTTTGAACTGTATGTTATAGGAGAAGTAATAGACTCAGTAGTGGGTGTGGACATATTGGATGAGTTGGGGCTTTTTGAATATTGAGGGATTTGAGAATTTATAATGGGTGGAAACACAACAAGTTCTGAGCTCTCTGGCTGTGATGAAGGAGGACTGAGCTGTTGGGAAGAACATTGTGAGAGTTTAAAAGGAAAAACATGTTCCTAAAATGAAACATGTCTTGATATGAACACCTTCCCTTGCCTATCTAGACATCTGTAGCCTTTGTATTGAGGGGAATAACCTAAAAATGTACATGGTGCAGATCTAAATTGTAATTTGTTATTATTAAATGGTCTAAGATTAGGAAAGCACAAGCATCCAAACACACGAAGTATTATATAATCAGGTTTAACACAAAAAAGTTTTTCATAGGTAGACATAGTACCTAAGGGTTGAGTTGGTAGTCTATTTATCAAATAAATGGCAATACCAAAAGCTTCATACCAGTATGTAAAAGGCAGCCCTGCATGTGCCAACATTGCCAAACCAGTTTCCACCACTTGTTTGTGTTTCCTTCCAACCAGCCCATTCTGTTCTGATGTATAAGGACATGAGAGCCTGTGTGTTATACCTTGTTTTAGAAGATACCCTTTCAAGCTCTGAAACTCACCACCCCTATCAGTTTGAAGTGTTTTCAGCTTAACTCCAAGGACTCGTTCTGCCTACCTATGAAACTGAGGAAAAACAGTGAATACTTCAGACTTGTTCCTCAAGAAATAAAGCCACGTATACCTTGTAAAAGTATCAGTAAAAGCTACATAGTATCTAAATCCATTAGAACTCATTGGTGCTGGTCCCCACACATCTGCAACAACTAACTGAAGAGGCGCAGTATAAGAAGTAGTTGAAGAAGAAAAAGGTAGTTTATGTGCCTTTCCCAAGTGACAGGCAATACAGTCCATACTTTTATTACTCATCACTGGTACATTACAATGACTTAAAGCAGTTCGAAGTGTATCTAGACAAGGGTGACCTAATCTATCATGCTAAACTTCTAAAGGAATGGCCTTAACAGCAGATAGACACCTCGAACAAGTAACTTGTGACTTTGGATTCTGCTGCAGTCTATACAGTCCATCATGCTCCCTCCCTTGAAGTAGAACTTCACTTGTCTTGAGGTCTCGAAACTGACAGCTGGTGGGTGAAAACTCAAATGCCACCTTGTTGTCCTTTGTAAATTTTGACACAGAAAGTAAATTTTTAGTAATGTCAGGTACCATTAAAAGAGACTTCATATACAATGGTCTAGTATGGGTAAGAAATGAACTTTGACCAGAACGCATCACAGGCAAAGAATCTCCATTTCCCACATATACTTTACCTGAACCAATGTAGGGTGTACCTTGTTCCACAGCTGCAAACGAGTTTGTAAGATGATGCGTGGCTCCAGAATATGGATACCAAGCATTGTCTCCAACAATTTCAGGCATGGCAACACACGTTTGAGCCATAAGAGTCATGACTGATGATGATGATGTGTTGTTAGTAGGCTGTGAAAACCCACAAAATAGGTTCATCCAAGGGTTGCCTGATGGTGGCCACATCTATGCTCCATATTGATTCATTCTAGTAGTGAGCATAAGAGAAGAGAAAGATGAACTCCATGGGGGCATTACTGAACCAGGACCAACCATACATAAATTTGCTTGAGGTGGTCTATAATTGGAACCTTTATATGAAGCATCAAACCTATGATAGCACCTATCCACCAGATGACCCATTTTTCCACACAATTGACATTGTACTCGAGAGCCTGAAAACTTACCACGTCCTCTTCCACGTGTAACATTCGAGGCATGTTGATATACAGACATCTGAGTTGTATCATTTGCTGCAATAGTAGGTGTATGAGTAACCACATTTGCTGAACTAGGTACCTCATTAGATGTGACCTGGATCCTTGACTCCGCATCAATAAGTAAGGCAGTAACATATTGGACTGTAGAAGGCACTTGATTTGTAGTTAAAACAGTATTGACTAGATCATATTCAGCAGGTAAACCATTCAATATTACAGTAACATGATCATGTTCAGATATTATCTCACCACTACTTGCTAAATTGTCACTAGCCTTTGATCTTCATGAGGAATTCTTTCATTGACAAATCCCCCTTCCTTTGTGAATGAAGTGCTCTCCTATTGCACATAAGTCTGGAAGTAGTTTTGCTGCCATAGATGGTTGATAGGGCACTCCAAATTTGAGAGCTCGAGTCCATTCCAATGAGTTGAGGTAGAACACTTTGACTGATTGAGGAAAGCAACCAAGATGCAATTGCACAATCTTGTTGCTCATACAATTGAAATGCAGGATTATCTTGCTTTTCACCATTAGAATCAATTATTGTTGATGGAGGTGAAGTTGTTTGTGGATCAAGAAAACTTTGAAGCTTATGAGTTTTGACAGCTAATAGCACCTGTTGCCACCATAACAGATAATTCATATCATCAAGCAAAATACTCATAAAAATCAACCAAAAAAAAAAGAACCATTCGATTCTTTACATTTTAAAAGAAATCCCTAGTTCTCTTCGACTTCTGTAATACCCCGAATTCAGAGGTATTGAGAATAGTGGCTCGAGGTTACATTTTTCGACAAATAAAGTAGTAAATAAGGTTAAATCAATGTTTAATGAGGATTAGATTGGAACATATTAGTTTTACCTAGGAGGCTCAAATGATATTACAATTGGACTTAATGTCACAACATCCAAAGGTTAAGAGCTAATAGTGAGCATGTCAAAGAGTCATGAAGAAGATTGTGGAGGGACTTTAAGTGAAATTTAGCCATTTAGAATTTTGAGTGGAGAAGTTGGTGAATAGCCATTGGAAATTATATAATCAAATGATTAAAAAACTTATATTAATAATATTAATATAAGAGAGTAAAAAGGGAAGAAAAGGGATGAAAATCTATGCTTCATCTTTTTCTTTCCACGAAAACTCAAAGAATTGGGGAAAAAGGGAGGTTCGACAAGCATTGTTCAAATTATCAAGGAGAACAACGTGTGGAGAACGTACGTGACAAGGGAAAAGTCGTTAAATAGCTTCTTGATTGGTGTTTAACCTTCGCTAGGTAAGTTCGTACCCATATACTTACTTTATACTGTCATGTTTGTTTAAAATTACTAAGTATATGAGCATAAACATATAGTGCCTGAAGAGCATAAACATATAGTGGTTGACGAGCATAAACGTATAGCGAATGACAAGCATGTTATACGTTCCTTGTCATAAGGAAATGTGTTTTGAGATTTACTGAATAAAATCTTCCATAATGATCCATCATATGTTAACATGCAAAATGAGCGAAATGTGATGTTTTCAAAGGGTGAAACAATCGTGAAGTAATATGCCAAGATATATATATACATAAAGATGAATATCATCAATTTTGTATGACCAGTTGATGCTTGAGCATTTAATGTTTCTTTTTATGAATATGAGAGTTATGTCATCCTTTTTAAGAAATTTAAACTTTAAATAAACTTACCTTGTTTAATTGTCTTGTAAATTTGTAAACTTTTAATTCTACTCGAATTGGATCAGCGAAGAATACACATCAACACACATCTCTTTTAGGTAGATCTTGACATCTCAACTTTTGATTAATTTTGGCATGTAAATAGGTTATTGGTTGTATGTAGGTGATTAGGGTGAATACATCTTTTGTATAACACATTATACTAATAATCATGCTAATTGGATATTGGTTTAACTCCCCGTGTCTCAAATTATGGCAATACATGTGAGTCTTGATGTTATTTTAATACTGACTAGAGTTATTTTGGAACAACTCTAGGAGGTATCGGTAGAAGTGCAGGGAAATTAATACTTTAGCTACTGACTTGAGTTGTTTTGAAACAACTCAATGGGGGTATCGGTAGAACATACAGGTGAAAGAAGTACTGGTTACTGACTTGGGAAGTTTCGGTAGAAATTACCAGAGTGTCGATAGTACTATCATAGTATCGGTAGTATGAAATGAGAGTATCGGTAGAAGATACAGATTATGATGTCTTTGCTTACTAGAGTTAATTGTATCAGTAGAAGTCCCAAGAGTATCAATAGAACTTACTGTAGTACCGGTAGAACCATGGGTTATTCCGGTAGTAAACTACAGTGATTTCTAGCGATTACTCAAAAAGAATTCTACCGAGACAACCAAACTTGAGTATCGATAGAAGTACCTTACCATACTTATTTCATTTCATTTCTCGAGAATTTTGAATTCAATCTCGAAACTTATTTAAAAAAAAAAGATCCCGAGGAGATGTTAAGGTTATGTAATGATCTTGTGAACATTTTTTAAGTTGGTTAACATCCTTATACTAGGGTTTGGTGACCGGATTGAGTTAGGGGTGTTACACGTCCCATGAGCCAAATGGGGCTTTAAGGGTCTCGGGTCATCGTACGACCACCGACGAAGACCACAGGAGACGTAGCGACGCAAAGGTAAAGAATTAAAAACACTAGATCCCTTGGTTTTATTTCAAAAATAAAATAGAAAATGAATTTCTACCTTCGAAAATTCACTTTTGATTGCTTTGCTTGCGTGTTCGAATATTCGATTGCTAAAAAAATTGTCTGAATCTTATTCAAATTTTTTGTCTTTTACATTCAATTTCGTGTTTTTATGACATGAATTACATATCTTTTGTTTTGATTTTCTTTCCTTTTTTTTTTGTTCTTCTTTTGCGAATTTTCGGATCTTGGAAGATCATCGGGTAGGGGCAGCGGTGGCGGTATCCGAGCGTCCAAGGGTAGCATGGGTGATACGGCTAGGGTTTTCTTTTTTTTTTTGGGTTTTTCGTTTTAGGTTTTTTTAAATTTTGGGCTTAGCTAAGGTTTTTGGGCTTTAGGTTAATGTAATTGTATTGAGTTTGGTAATTGAGTTTATTTTGGTTGTAAATGGACTTTATTTATATAAAAGAAATTAGATTTTTATATTTGTTTTGAGCCCGGACAAATTTGGGTCCCTACACACCCTATTGCTCTCCCTCAAGATCTGACGGAATTCACACTCCAATCATTGAAGCACCACTTTTGTACTTGATAAACTTCACTGTACTTTCTACTCACAGCTAGCCCGTTCTAGATAACTTCAATCAATAAGGCATTGTTGCTTTCAATTTCCACTTGGCGATATCCTTGTGCCCTAGCAAATTTTAATCCCTCAAGTAGTGCTCAAGCTTCAACTTGAAAAATATTTGACAGTCTTATCTTTATCTCAAAACCCCTCATCCAACCTCCATTTGGTCCTTTCACCACTCCCTCTATGGACGCCTTTGGTCTCTTTGTTAACACCAATCCATCTACATTCACCTTAACCCATTCATTAGCTGGACATTGCCAAACGCCTTTCGTCATAGAATTACAACTCCAATCATCTGACCCTCTTTTAGCACCCAAGGACCTTGTCCATGCTTCCTCCATAGTTAACAGAGTTTGACTACTACCACTTATTTGTTTGAAAATGAAGTCATTTCGACTCTTCCAAAAAACCCAACTTATAATGGAAAAGAAAGTAGGCCATGTATTAATATTTTGATATATGAAATATAAATTTTAAATATTTTTTAAACAATTAATTTGAATATAAATAATATTAGATATTAAACTTACAATCAAACATAAACATCACAAATTCAAATATGCTATATATTTGAATTAAATTTCCAAAAAGGAAAATAATTGGGTAAATTATATATATATATATATATACACACATATGTCAATTTTAAAAAGTATTGAAGGTTTTAGGTCGATTTTTTTTATATTTAGGAAAATAGGTCGATTTTGGAGAGAGAAACATAAAACTTAACAATAACTTTTCCCCAGTAGTAAAAAGTCCAATAGCTAAAAACGACTAATTTATTTGTTATATAAAACTCAAGCCATTTTCTTCCATTTGCATTTCAATCCCATTATCCTAATTCACTCAATTCTTTCAACTTTTTAGTTCTTAATTTTTCATTCAATTTCTCTCAAAATCATTTTCTTTTAATTTTATATTTCATAATTTCTTTTTTAATTGATTTTATATTGTTAATTCCGCTTATTCATTTGGATGACAAACACTTTTCTGGCATCTAATTGCAAATTGTAAGAAAATATTATTAAAATTTTAATTTTAATTAAGTTCATTATAAGTTGTTAACATTATTAATTTTATAATTTTTTATGTTTATATATTCAGGCCGAAGATCAAATTTTAAATATGCAAATACATAATATAACTACGAGGGCATCACATGTTATTGAACAACACTTCCAAGAGGTGGGATTCTTATATGTATCACGTATGCTTGAGGGGACTAATGCACTTATCAGTGCTTTGGTGGAAAGATAGAGACCTTCCATCTTCTATGTGGTGAATGTATAATTACACTCGAGGATGTAGCTTTACAATTCGATTTATCGGTGGATAGGTCAATCATTACGGGGGTAGTGGGCGTTGGTGATTGGAGCGCAATTTGCGAGCAACTATTAGGCAAGGTGTCGAACAAGTTTTTTGGTAGCTGGATAGAGATGAAATGGTTGGAAGAAATTTTCAATTATATCAACAACTTCGCGAGTGGAGTTGAAAGAGAAAAAAATGCTCACGCATTCATCTTGAGGTTAATTGGGGGTTTTCTAATGCTTGATAAATCTTGAAATTTGGTACATTTAAGTTGGCTACTACAACTCATCAACTTGAAACAAGCAAGACGACAAAGTTGAGGATTAGCTACGTTGGTGATATTATACAGAGAGATGTGTCAAGCGAAACAACGATAAAAAATTAAAATTGGTGTTTGCATACTCCTCCTTCAGTCATGGCATGGTACTGACCACTATTTTTACATCCCCGAGTAAACGTCCATCATTCTTTCCCACTTGTAATAAGGTAAAAGTCATTTGATAATATAGCTATCACAATATTTTTTCATTATTATATTTTTGAAATAATATATTATTTGAATAGGTGGAATAATGAGGCGAGTCATGTAGGTATAGTGGATAAGCTCGAAGATATCTGGGTACTATTAGATCAACGATCAAAAGCTGAAGTTAGTTTTCGAATTTTTAAATTGTAAAACATTTATGTAAGGATTTGAAATTTAATATTATGCACTTGATAAAATTTATAATTTTGTACTATAGTTTGAATGGATGCCATACACTGATCCAAGAGTTCAAGAATGCATCCCGACCGAAATTTTGTCCAATCGCAATACTAGCAGTTCAAGGTACCATTGATAATTTTTTGCGATGTTCGAGATGCACAAATATGATCGAGTGATGCACCAGTTTGGCTTTAGGCAAAGTATTTTTCCATCATTTCAGAACATCGAAGAGCTGCACAAGGTTGACTTGCGAGGGAGAACGGACAAAGATTGGGCAAAATTCCATGCCAAATATATATACATTTGGTAGCATAAGTACGATTTTCTACCTATGCACGAACCATTTCTCGCATAGATTTGAAAACCTCTTCGGAGTACATGACATGGTTTAGACATCACAGTAAGCCATATCTACTACTAATGGAGGAAAAGAGTAGGCAACTCCTAGGTCGAGAGTACATGCCTTGATGGAGTCATCATTAGCTCCAACTAACATGAGGCATAGGTGCACCATCTCCTTATTAGTATGGTTCATATTATTCTGGTGCTTTCACTAACCTCGTTATTTTTACACAAGCAACGTATTACGCACCACCATGACCTGCATCAACACCTTCTTTAGGTAATTTTTGCACCACCCATAATGACTCGAAAGCCAATGGTGCAAGAAATGGTGGTTTCAAAATCTCGTTTTTTAATGATTGAGTTCATAAATGTTACTAATTAATATTTACGAGTCAATTATAATATTATATTAGATTTTGGTCTGACGAATTTGTTAATTGGATAGTTATGGTACAAGTGTATTAACCCTAAAGTCAATAGTATTGAAAAATAAGGTATCAAAACCTCGTTTTCGTAAGTCGAGCTTGTAAATATTTACATGGTTATTATATAGGTGAATTGAATTTTGGATAAGTAATTTCGCGAAATTGGTGACTAATTAAGGTACAATGACTAAATCGTAAAAGTTATAAATGTTAATTGCTTTAAAATTTTAAAGGTTTAAGGATTTAAGTAGTAACTAAACCAAGGCCTAAAATGGCAAATAAACTTGGTTTGGTGAGTGATATTGATAAAATATTTGTTTAAAATTATAATTATAATATTATAATATGTATATTAGTAAAAATAAAAGAAACAAAACATCATTTAGTTCAAATTCTTTCTTTACAAAACCGAAATAGCAAGGAAAAACATCAAAGTCATAGTTGAATGCTACAAATAATTGGCCCTTGCATGGTAAGTCAAATTGAGTCTATTTTTCATAAATTTTATGGTTTTATTATCGTTATAGCTTGATTTAGCTAAACCGTGTGTCATTTTTCAAAATTGTTATAGTTTCTAAAAAAAATATTGTTGAATTCTTGATGAAATTGGTGTTAAATGGTTAGATTTTAAGCGTTATGAAAAAAGACTAATTTATAAAGTGAAATTTGTTAATTTTGAACATAGGGTCTAAAGTGTAAACAATTCAAAATTGGAATGAAATTTCTATAATTATAGATAACGGAGGCTGTATAAGAATGACATTAAGATCGATTTCGAAATCGAAGCTCAATTTTGAAAGTTTTGGTAATTTCGGTTTTAGGGACTAATTGAATAAAATGCAAAACTTTAGGGGCATTTGAATAATGAAATCGACCTGATAAATTTTGATACTAGGATGAAATAAGAGGGTTGGAATTGATAAATTTAAATGAATTATTGAATAGATTGAAAATTGGATCAAATCGAATATAATCGAGAAAATGGCAAAATTTGTTGATAAGTCCTTGTAGAGTTGTTTTTTGTTTTGACCAGGTAAGTTTACATGGTATGTTTGTGTTAATTTTTTATGCATTTAAAATTATAATTGTAAATATGTTTAATTGAAATTTGGATTGTTTACGATTTGGTACAAAAAGGTGAGATATAGACTAAATCATAAATAAATGACAAATTGAATGATAAATTGATTATAATGAATTTCAATCTAAGATTTATTAGTTGTATTGAATCATATTGATATAATTATGTTTGATCTTCAAGATAAAGGACTAAATTGAATAGATTTGAAAATATTGTATATTGTTGTAATTGCAAAATTGGCTTTATGTTAAGATGAATTATAATTTTATGCATACAAATTGATAATTGGTTGATGAAATGACAACACTGAATTGAGAAACAGGTTATAAATTAAATTAAGTAAATTGATACCCTATTATCTGTTCAGATTGAGTTAAATATAGTTGTGATGCTATAGGATAGGAAGAGTTCAAAATTATTTTGACTACGTGTTAATGATGTACTGGAAGCCAAATCACTTTGGTTATACCAATGACCGTAGGGCGCAATGTGTATACTCCGGATTTGTCTGATGAGGCACTAGGTGCCAAATTGGTGTGATTGGTTAGATCCATGTATACGTCCGAATCCGAGTCAGGAAAAATGTGATTATTTGAATTATTTTAAAGATAAAATGTGAAATTGATACCAATAGAAAATTTTAACACGAATATTTTGTTTATTTGAATTATTTGATTCAATAATATAAACAGTAGATATAAATTCGAAAAAAAATTGAGGTTTGGGGAAATAAAAGTTTTGGAGGAAAGCAAAAGGAAAAAAGGGTTTGATATTTTGTTTATTTGAATTATTTGAGTTATTTGAATTCTAAAATTCAACTCAATTCGATTAACTCGATTCGAATAATTCGAAATTTGAACTTTTTTTTTATTTTTTCGAGTAAAATCAAATTTTGCTCACCCCTAGTCTATTGTATTGGGTCCAATTTTATTTGCTTCCTAGACTTTAACCCAACACTTTATAATTTTATCCAACTTAGTACATGTTTTTCTATTTTCTAAATTAAATATTATTTGCTCAATTGATCTAAATAAATTAATTTCTCAATTAAATAATTTTCTCAACCCAATTCTAATCCTTTAAAATCATGTCAATTTTACCGTAAAAGAATTTATGAAAAATATATTTATTTTTTCTACATTCAAATTGGATTCACAATGACCAATTAATTTAAGTTCATGTTTTGAACTCCAAATAACTAATAATTCGAAAAACCATAAATTTATTCTTAGGCCTTTTTCATACTTAGTGAGATAACCACATTCATTTTCGAATGTAACCCATTTTTCTAAATTTATCATTTATGTTTATTTGATTCATCCTGCAATTCATTTTTAGTTTCAACGAGCTAACAGAGGGATCGATTTGACATATGCAATTTAGGTTCAAATAATTTATATTTTAGTTTCAGTTTTTCGCCTATTAATTATAAACTCATTTAGTCACGAAGTCATTACACTATAGTATCGTGACTGAGCTCTCCCCAAGAACATATCATTACGAAAGCAACTTGATCAGTGCTCATCTAATGACCTTGTCATAAGTGTTACCCTCATAATATATCCTTAATCTCTTAGGGATAATATTTGTTCTCCCAATATGATCTTATTTTATCTCATGGTAACCATTACATTTTCTTTCATGAAAAGTCAATCATTATCAAATAGTAATTAAGTCATCCATCACAAAGATGAGCAACCTGTCGCCACGTTTACTTTTCATCAACCATGTAATGCCAATGAGAGGACATCATTTACCCATATCTCGGGCAATGAATTTCACTATTGACGCTACATACTGCAAAAGTCGTATACCCAACGTACTAGTTTTCGGTTCCTTATCTATTTGAACTCAGACTTTTACTTGCATCAAAGTGTACAAGTCACGCATACATAATCCGCCATCCACTCAAGATTTAGATATGTCACACTATGAACGTTACAAGTGAATAAATCCATAAACGGATTTAGGATATATTCTTCTTGGGTCCAGTCCGATGTACTGTTAATTCAATCAGTCACATCTATGTCTCTATCTTTTGGGAGTCATCCGCTTCGATGCCGTAGATAAAACATCACCTAATTAGACTTTATAGACGACATATTTATTGGATTTGGTGCCCTAAGTGTAGTATTTTCGTCTAAGTACTCTTGTAATTTTTGAATAGATTGGTTAATAAAATTATTCATAAATTACATTAATACTTTCTTATATTGTACTCACATGGTTTTTGCACGCAAAGCAAAATGGAAGCAAATGTTTCTCACTGATTTTCTAATATTTAACTAATATTAAACATTGTTACGTGGTTGGATCGCAATACAGAAAACAACTTATATTAGTAGATAAACCTAAACATGTCCTTAGTCTAATCGAAAATGAGCAAATCGATTGAAAAACTAATGTGTCATCTATCAAGTTCAATTGAGGAGATGTTTTGTCTTGAGCATCAGAGCGGATGAATCCTAGAAGATAGAGACATAAATGTGACTGATTAGACTAAAAATACATTGGACTGGACCCAATAATAATAGATCTTGAATCTGTTTATGGATGTATTCATTTCTAACATTCATAGTGTGACAAACCTAAATCGTGAGTGCATGAGAAACTATGTATACGTGACTTGTACACTTTGATGTAAATAAAAGCTAGAGTCCAAATAGATAAGGAACTAAAACCTAGTGCGGTGGGTGTACGACTTTTATAGTATGTTTCATCATTCACAATAGTGGAATTCATAGCCCAAAACATGGTTAAATGATATTCTCTCATTGACATTACATGGTTGATTAAAAGTAAACGTGGCCATTGGTTATCCATCTTTGTGATGGATGGCTTGATCACTATTTGATAGCGATTGGCTTTTCATGAAGGAAGATGTAATGGTTACCATGAGATAAAATAAGATCATATTAAGAGAACGGATTTTTTCCCAATGAGATCAAGGATATCCTATGAAGGTAACACACTTATGACAAGGTCATTGGACGAGCACTGAGTAGAGGCTTTCGTAATGATATGTCGTTAGGGAGAGCTCAATCATGATACTATAGTGGAATGACTTCGTGATTAAATAAGTTTATAATTAATAATGAAAACTGGAACTTAATTATAAGTCATTTGAGCCCTAATTGCATCAAATCGGTCCCTTTGCTAGCTAGTTAGAACAAAAAAAATGAATTGTATATTTGAATAGAAATGAACGGAATGAATAGAGATAGAGAAATGAGAAACATTCAAGAATGATTGTGGATTCTTCGAAATGGAAAAATGGAATCAGTTGGAAATGAATGTAGGTTTCTCAAAATGAAAAATGAAAATGAGAAATTACTCATTTGCAAATGTACATGGTTTACTCAAAAATGATCAGAAGAATGTGTTTATACTTTTGAGTTGTTTTAAAGCTCGAAAATGAAAATAAACCATTTGGTCATAGTGAATATTTTGACTGCTAAAATATTAAACATATTTTATCAAAATTTTACCAGGGGTAAAATTATCGTTGGAATGAGAAAATTATTTAATACAAATATATTATGATTTATTTTTTAAAAATAGAAAAAAAGAATCGGGTTGGATCAAATTACAAAATACAAGGGCAAAAAATTTGGGAAGTACTTGTAATTAGACCCGATTTGAGAAAGACCCAAAATTCCCTCATGTAACATGAAAGGGCGACAACCCTGTAGGAATACTAAGGTTTGTTGTCCACCATACTTTCACTCTAAGTAGGAAGTTATTTTACTATTTGAAATAAATCACTACAACTCAACAAGGGTTCTACTTTCTCTTCTTATAAATAGATGACACTGGTAAAGCTATTAAAAAAACTTTGAGAGATTGTTACTCTGTTGAAAAATAAAGAGAATTTCTTAACTATTAAATATATTTTTGGAATAAAAATTCTACCGGTTTCTATTAAAGAAGAGAGAATTTTCATTTTCACCCTAAAAAGAAAAGAAAACTTTTTCTAGTTTTATGTTTTGATTCAATTGATTTGAGCCCAAACCCGAAGCAATTCGACTATACGAGAATAAAAAAGAGAAGATTGTTTTAACTTGAGAGCCAAAAAAATCAAGGATCTATGTATCCAAAAACATAAGCACGATTTCGGTTTAAGGTTTATTGATATAAATATCACAATTTAGGTTGATTTTCAAAATTGTAATTTTTCGCTATGCAAGAAAATCGTTTTCAAACCAGATTTTTTCCAACAATATTAGTCTTTCAATCGGTTTGATCATTTCCAATTAGGCTAAGAACATGTTTTGGTTCGTCTACTAGTAAAGTTGTCTTTTTGTATTACGATCCAACCATGTAATACCATTTAATATTAGTTAAACATTAGATAATCATATGCTTTTCGTGCAAAAATTATATGAGGATTTGTACAAAGTATTAATGTAATTCATGAATAATTTTGTTAACCAATCTGTTCAAAAAAAATTAAAAGTTACATTTACAAGAATACTACACTTAAGGCACCAAATCCAACACCACGTTGTTTGTTTTTTTTTTTAATTTCCCCGCGGTTGCCTATATAAAGGAGGGTTTTGCTCCCTCTGCTCCATTAACTCTCTCGACTATTGTCCCTTTCAAAATAAAAAATTCTCTCTTAAATTATTTTTTATTGGTTGAGTGTTAAAATTTTTTGGACGGAAAGATTTGTTTGCCTTTGTGTTTGAGGGAGATAATGCGATAATTTTAATGTGTTTTTGAGTTCATGGTGATGTAGTGACACTTGGAGACCCTGACGTTTAATCTGCAGTGTGGGGATTAAACCATCACCTTAGAATCCCATTGCATTGCAACTTGGGCTCCGAGTCCGTGGTTGTTATACGACCATGGGTTGAGAAGTATAACTAAGGCACCTGGTTGATGGTGGTTATGCGATCACAGGTTGGAGTATAATTCAGGAGCCTAGTTAACGGTGGTTATGTGATCACGGGTTTAAGTTTAATGCCACTGGAAGAGAATGGAGTATAAACCCTATACATAAATTTGAGACCATAATCATAGGGAAAAACTAAGGGGTTTTCCAGTATAATCAACTTATTCTTTTTTTTTTCATGTCCACCAAAACAGTATCCTTAACCTCTCTGTTTGAACCTGTGACTGAGTTGGGGGAAAAAGGACTTTTAAGGGGAGGTTACGCTATGACAACAAAAAAAAAATTGAAAGTCCTTTCAAGTAGACAACAGTTGATGTGATTAAAGAACTCATTAATAATGTAACACCTAAAACTCGAAAACTGTCACCGATTAGCATTCCGGTGTCTCACTATTCATTTATCACTGTTCATCCATAATATCATGTCATTAAATTTTATTTTAATAAAGAATTTCACTCCACATGTTATATGTCTTCGTTTAATTATAAACACAATTCAACATGGGCAAAAGGGTCATCTCTAAGATTTTTGGAGACTTTTACCGTGACTCGTTGGGCAAGTATCGATAGTTGTCATGTCAGTAAACAGTTTAGGAATAGTACAGACTTCGACCAATACAAGTGACTCCTCTACCGAAACAAGTTTTACTTCTACCGATACTAAAAACACCAAATAGCTAAGAAGTCTAACCCTACAACTTCTACTGATACAAGAACACAATCTACTGATACTTCCAAGTATAGAACAACCGATACTTACTATTCAACTACCGATAAAACCCAAGCCAATGAACAACCACTCTCCTACCCTGTATTTCTATCGATACATGCATGAGTTTTATTGAAACAAGTATGCAGAATCTAGAGAATCATATCAAAACACAAGTTTATCAACTCAAATCATTCACAACTCCAATTATGCATTAAGCTAACACAAAATTCATAGTTTCCAAGTCATTACATAGTACTTTTAAGTCTATAATCTAACTTGCACAAACATACATTTCTACTTTCAGAACATTTCATCAAACATAACAAGGTTTCACAATCTCAATTACAAAAAGCAAAAAGATAACATCATTCTAGTACATGTCATAAGACCAAATGTATGATTACCACCAAACAAGACTCCGGGAGAGTGTGATGCACCAAGATGATCCAATCTTTGTACAACAAAACTGAATCTACAAAACAACGATAGTTTCCATAGGTACGCATTTCAAAGCTTATTAAGTTCATAAAGTTAAATAGATTTACCAAACTTAGAAGAGTTTTAAAACCTAATCAACTAAATTAAGTAAGGTGTATACATTCGAGGTAGGTTTCAATTCGTATTTAATACTTACGATGACATAGAGTCATCGAACCTTTAATCCGTAATGGGTTCCATTTCATTTAATACTCACGATGACACATAGTCATCAAACCTCTTAATCCGTATAAGATTCATATACTAACGATTACACATAGTTATCAGACCTCATAATCCGTAAAGGATTCATATACTCACGATGATACATAATCGTCGAAACCAGATAATCCGTAAAGGATTCATATACACACGATGACATATCATCGCATCGAACCTTCATAACTTGTAAAGGATTCATATACTCACGATGACAGATAGTCATCGGACCTTTTTCATTTACGGCTCAAAGCTCGTTAGTCTTTCTTTTCCTTTGTTCCCATCATCCACAATTCTAATCATCGTCTCAACTCACATCAATTGTTTACAATACAATAATACACAATTTATATTGGAATTTAACCATACGAACATACCAGACTGGATTGTGATCGTGGATGGACTCTAGGGACTATTCTACTAATTTTCCTTTTTTGCGATCGGTGGCACGATCGTAATCTACATCCAAAAATCATTCAATTTCCCACATTAAATCACACAATCAATTCATTTAACACAATTTAGTCCTTTTTGAAAAAAAAATATAGTTTTACTCCTAGTACTTTCCTTTTATTCAATCTAGTCTTTTTCACACAAAACATGCAAAATAACCATTTTCTTACACAACTAACCTTAGCCGAATTATCTAGGGTGTTTACCAAACCCAATTCACACATTCATTTGCACAAAAATACATGTATTTTCATCATTTTTATATTTTAGTCGCTAAACCTTTATTTCATCAAAAATCTCTTTACAAAAAGATCTAACCCAAGCATCAAACATTCAAATATATCAAAGGCTCCCAAGATCAAGCAATATCAACAATGGCAAGTTTTATAACATTTGACAGATTCACAAATTAGTCCTTAGATTAACTAGATTAAGCTAACACGAACTTAAAAACATAAAAATTACAAAAATCGATCAAGGTTTCCTTGCCCAAATCACAGTTCAAAGTTTACAAAAAAAAACCCTAACTTCTCTTTATTTTGGTGTGAGGAAGAAGATGAAGTGTTGAAATATGATTTAATTCCCCATTTTAATTCATTAATTTAACTTATATATTCAATGACAATTTTGTAAATTTTGAGACTTTCATAATTAACTTAATTAACCACTCATTAACCTTATTTAATCCTATTTAGGTTTAATTCATCTCATGAAAATCACCCACTAAAACACTTATTGTTAATTTACTCATTTGGTCCATCTAGTTGGACAACTCAACTTTTGCAGCCTTTACGATTTAGTCCTTTCTATTCAATTAACCATATAAACGTCAAAATTCCTTAACTGGACTTTAACGTGATAACATTATAATTATTAATAATAAGTTTGTTTCTAACTTGACTCATCGAAGTTGTGATTCTTAAATCATTGTTTTCGACACCATTAAAAACAAGTTGTTATAACTCTCCTCTCTTTAGGGAAATTTCATATCGAAATTTCTTACTAGCAAACAAGTTGGGGTATTATGATCTCATGGAAGCTTCTGTCTCCCATGTTGCTTCTACTAAATCATGACGGTTCGATAGAACTTTTACTAATGGACCCTTGTGTTCCGTGAGTTTCTTTACCTCACGAGCTAGAATTTTCACTGCTTTATCTGAGTACGACAAATTCGGTTGTATCTCAACCTTGCAAGGAGAAATCACGTAAGAAGGATCCGATCTATACCATCTCAACATTGAAACATGAAACACATTATGAATCTTTTCAAGTTCCAGAGGCAAAGCCAGTTTATATGCTACAGAGCCAACCCGTTCAATAATCTCATATGGTCCGATAAACCGTGGACTTAGCTTACCCTTTCTACCAAAACATAACACCTTCTTCCAAGGAGAAACTCTCGAGAAAAGTTGATGCCCAACTGTAAACTTTATATCCTTTCTCTTTAAATCTGGATAAGGTTTCTGTCGATCAGACGTTGCTTTCAAACAGTCCCGAATCACCCGTACCTTGTTTTTAGTTTCATGTATCAAGTCAGTTCCAACAAACTTAGGCTCGCTCAACTTCGACCAGTACAAAGGCGTTCTGTATTTTCTACCGTATAATGCCTTAAATGGTGTCATTTTAATGCTGGATTGATAGTTGTTATTATAAGCAAATTCCACCAACGATAGGGGTCTCTCTCTAGCTACCCTCAAACTCGAGTATAAAGCATCGTGGCATGTCCTTCCAGAATCTATATCACCTACTTAGACTGACCATTTGTCTGTGGGTGGTAAGCAGTGCTAAAACTTATCCTAGTTCCCAAAGCCTCATACAGTTTACCTCAAAATCTCAAGGTAAAACGTGGGTCCTTATCAGAAATAATAGATGTTGGCACTTCATGTAATCGCACAATCTTAGATACGTAGAGTTTAGTCAACTTCTCTAGTGGAAGATTCACCCGATGGGAATAAAATGAGTCGATTTCGTCAATCTATCCATTATAATGCAGATCGAGCGCTCTATTCCTTGGCGTCACCGGTAGTCCTATAACAAAATCCATAGTGACCCACTCCCAATTTCACTCTAGGATGGTAATAGGCTGTAACAGTCTAGACGATACTAGGTGTTTAGCTTTTACTTGTTGACACACTAGACATCTAGTCATGAACTCTGAGATTTCTCGTTTCATGCTTGGCCACCAATACATCGTCTTCAGATCATTATACATTTTCACAGTACTTGGATGAATGAAGTGAGTATTATTGTAAGCCTTTGACAAAATGTCCCGTCTCAAGTTAGAATTATCGAGAATGCACACTCTACCTTGAAAATACAACATACCATCATCAGCAGCAGTAAATCCAGTAGTTGCATCATTCGGCATTTGTTCCTTCTTAGCCTTGCGCTTTGAGTAATCTTCCTGTAACTCTTGTATCCACTGTAGGAATAACGGTTTCATCTGATTTTTAGCTGTAACAGAACCATCACTCTCAAGTGACAAATGGGCATTCATTGCACTCAATGTAAATAATGATTTCCGGCTCAAAGCATCAATGACGTTAGGCTTTTCCCAGATGGTATTCAATTTCCAAATCATAGTCTTTCAGTAATTCCAACCATCAACGTTGCCTCAAATTCAATTCTTTCTAAGTTATCATATACGTTAGACTTTTATGATCTGTGAATATGTGACACCTCTCACGATACAAATAATGTCGCCAAATCTTCAAAGCAAATACAATGGCAGCTAACTCTAAATCGTGGGTCGGATAATTTTGTTCATGTAGCTTTAATTGTCGAAAGGCATAAGCTATCACCTTTCCAGCTTGCATCAACACACAACCCAAGCCATTTAGAGACGCATCACTGTTTACAACAAACTCTTTACTCATTTCAAGTTTGTCAATATCGGAGCTTCTATCAATAATTTCTTTAACTGATCAAAACTCTACTGACACTTTTCTGACCATACAAACTTGATAATCTTCTGCAGCAACTTCGTCATTGGCAAGGTTATGATAGAAAAGTTTTTCACGAATTGGCGAAAATAACCTACTAATCCCAAGAAGCTACGTATCTTGGAAACATTCTTTGGTACCTTTCAATCGAGAATAGTTGAAACTTTACTTGGATAATCCCGAATCCCCTCCGATGATACTACATGACCAAGAAATCCCACTTCTACCAGCCAGAACTTGCACTTTCTAAACTTCGTATACAATTGTTTTTCTCGTAATATTTGTAAAACTTCACTCAGATATTGAGCATGCTCTGACTCCGTCCTAGAATAAATCAATATATCATCAATGAATATCACTGAGAATCTATCCAACTGAGGTTTAAAGACTCGGTTCATCAAATCCATGAATGTTGCTGGAGCATTAGTTAACCCAAACGACATTACTAGAAACTCATAGTGTCCATATCGGGTTCTGAAAGCTGTCTTCGGCACATCGTAGTCCTTTACTCGCATCTGGTAATAACCCGATCTGAGGTTTATTTTAGAGAAAATTATCGCACCTCTCAACTGATCAAACAACTTATCAGTACAAGGTAATAGATATCTTTTCTTGATTGTTACCTTATTCAACTGTCTATAATCTATACACATTCTCATCAAACCATCCTTCTTTTTCACAAACAATACTGGTACGCCCCAAGGCGACACGCTCGGTCAGATAAAACCCTTGTCTAACAACTCTTGCAATTGTTCTTTTAACTCTTTCAATTCAGATGGTGCCATTCTGTACGGTGGAATCGAAATCAATGCAGTGTCAAGTACTAAATCAATGTCAAATTATACTTCTCTGATCGACGGTAAACTTGGTAACTCCTCTGGAAACACATCTGTAAATTCCTTAACAATCGGCACCTGTTCTAACTTTATTCTTATACCCCGAGTATCAAGTATATAAGCCAAAAATGTTTCGTAACCTTTACGAACCATCTTCTATTCAGATAAAGCTGAAATTACCTTAGAGTCACTATTCAATTTCCCGGGCTCAATTGTAATTACCTTCCCTATCGGGCGTTTCAAGTCAATCCGTCTTCGTTTACAATTAACCATTGCGTTATGCTCAATAACCAATCCATCCCCAAAATTATATCGAACTCATTGAACGCCAATAGCATTAGATCAGTTGGGAATTTATAGCCTTGGACTTTCAGTGGACTTATGACATATCAGATTAACAACGACATTGTGACCCAATGAGAATGTGACTTGTAAATCAAACTCAGCCTACTCAACAGACAATTTCTGTTCAGTAACTAATGTAGTACAAATATATGAATGAGTCGATCCCAAGTCAATCAATACACATACAATATCATTAGAAAGATAAAATATACAAGTTACAACATCGGGAGCAGCCTCTTCTCGGGCTCGGATGGTATAAGTTCGTACAGGTGCTCGAACATCAGATCTCGCTACATTATCCCTGTTATCTCTACAGTTTCACCGGTACCACTACTCTACCCTGAACGTCTACTCTTTTGTGGTGTGGCAAGGGTTTTACACTCTATTCCTCATTTGCTTCAAATCTTATCGGACAGTTTCTTAGAAAATGATCCGTATTTTCTCATTGATAGCATGTCCCTTTCATCTTGCGACACTTACCTGCATGACTCCTCTTACAATGCCCACATATCAGAATAAGTGTATTGCGAACACTAGCTACACTATCTGTGGGCCCGTTCTGAAATTTAGATTCTACTGGTCCCGACTTACTCCTCCTCAAAAAGCCCGAAAAAATTGGCCCCCAACTAACCTCTTCTATAAACCTCTTCGGCGATGGCATAAAAAAGGTCCTGGCAATATTCTTTTTTCCAGATTCCTGAAACCTCCTTTCCCTTTATCTCTTGCTATTGTAGATTTTTTCCATCTTTTGAGCTCTGTCTGCTAAAACTACTAACGGTTAAATTTCAGAACCACCTATCATCATTTTGATCTCGTCGTTTATCCCATCTTTAAAATGAACACATAGGGCTTCATCTGTTGGTACGGTCTCTCTAGCATACTTGTTGAGCTGTACAAATTCTCATTCATATTCTACCACTGTTTTGTTTCCCTATCTCAGTTCTAAGAATTCCTTCTTCTTCTTATCTAGGTATCGCTTGTTAATATGTTTCTTTTTTAATTTTGTTTGAAAGAAATCCCAAGTGACTTCATTTTCAAGCATAATTACCACGATTATTGCCTACCAGTTGTAAGTCTCGTCTTTCAATAGTGACGCATCACACCTCACATAATCTTTCGGAGGATAAGTCATCTCATTCAGAACTCTCAGCGTGTTTTCCAACCAGTATTCAGCTCTGGAAGTATCATTTTTTACGCTTCCTCGGAAGTCTTAGCCCCATACTTTTTAACCATATCTATTAGGATACGACACCTCGATTTTACCACTAAAGGTGGTGAAGGCCTAATTGGAGGTGCTATCGATTGGGTAGCTGGTTGTGTAATAGAAGGTGGAGGAGGTGGTGCCATTGGATTATTTCTCATGAATTCCGAAAACCACTACCCCATCAAACCGAAGAACATATTCTTTGCTTCATTTTCTGTCATCGGTAGTATTGATGCACTGTAACTAGCCCCAGAGTCATTAGTTAGAATATTGATATTTACCTCGTTAGTTTCATCTTTTTCTTATTCAGACATCCTGTATTTATCAGTAAAAATCATAGTTAGATCAGATTCATCTATATCGTACTATCACAAGTTCATATGGCATGTACTTCTAAATCATTAAACACAATCAATACAATCCAAGAAACGGCTAAACCGAAAGCTCTGATGCCACTAAATGTAACACTCAAAACTCGAAAACCTTTATCGATTAAGGTTTCGATGTCTCACTATTCATTTATCATTGTTCATCTATAATATCATGTCATTAAATCTTATTTTAATAAAGAATTTCACTCCACACGTCATATGTTATCGTTTAATTATAAACACAATTTCACATAGGCAAAAGGGTCATCTCCAAGATTTTTGGAGACTTCTACCGATACTCGTTGGGTAATTATAAGTAGTTGTTAAGTCAGTAAACAGTTCAGGAATAGTACAGACTTCTACCGATAAAAATTACAGGTCTACCGATACAAGCGACTCTTCTACCGAAACAAGTATTACTTCTATCGATACTAAAAACTCCAAAGATCTAAGAAGTCTAACCATGTAACTTCTACCGATACAAGAACACAATCTACCAATACTTCCAAGTATAAAACTACCAATACAACCCAAGTCAGTGAACAACCTCTCTTCTACCGTGTACTTCTACCGATACATGCATGAGTTCTACCGAAACAAGTATGTAGAATCTCAAGAATCATACCAAAACACAAGTTTATCAACTCAAATCATTCACAACTCCAATTATGCATTAAGCTAACACAAAATACATAGTTCTCAAGTCATTACATAATACTTTTAAGTCAATAATATAACTTGCACAAATATACATTTCTACTTTCAACATTTCATCAAACATAACAAGGTTTCACAATCTCAATTACATAATGCAAAAAGATAACATCATCCTAGTACATGCCATAAAACAAAATGATATAATTACCACCGAACAAACTCCGATATAGTGTGATGCTCCAAGATGATCCGATCTCCGTACACCAAAATTGAATCTACAAAATAACAATAGTTTCCACAGGTAAGCATTTCAAAGCTTAGTAAGTTCATAAAGTTAAATAGATTTACCAAACTTTAAGAGTTGTAAAATCTAATCAATTGAATTGAGTAAATTGTATAAATTCGAGGTAGATTTCAATTCATATTTAATGCTCACGATGACATAGAGTCATCGGACCTTTAATCCGTAATGGGTTTCATTTCATTTAATACTCACGATGACAAATAGTCATCGGACCTTTAATCCGTATAGGATTCATATACTCACGATAACACATAGTAATCAGACCTAATAATCCGTAAAAGATTCATATACTCACGATGACACATAATCATCGGACCTCATAATCCGTAAAGGATTCATATACTCACGATGACACATAGTCATCAGACCTCATAATCCGTAAAGGATTCATATACTCACAATGACACATAGTCATCGGACATTTTCATTTACGGCTCAAAGCTCGTTAGTCTTTAATTTCCTTTGTTCCCGTCTTCCACACTTTTAATCATCGTTTCAACTCAAAGCAATTTTTTACAGTACAAGAATAGGTAATTTAAATTGGAATTTAACCATACGAGCTTACCGGATTGGATTACGATCGTAGATGGACTCCAGGGACTATTTTGCTAATTTTCCTTTTCTGCGATAGATGACACGATCGTAGTCTACATCCACAAATCATTCAATTTCTCACAGTAAGTCACACAATCAATTAATTTAACACAATTTAGTCTTTTTTTGAAAAAAAAATTATAGTTTTACCCCTGATATTTCCTTTTATTTAATCTAGTACTTTCCATACAAAGCATGCAAAATAACCATTTTCTTACACAACCAACCTTAACCGAATTCTCTAGGGTGTTTACCCAACCCCTTTCACACATTCATTTGCACAACAATACATGTATTTTCATCATTTTCACATTTTAATCCCTAAACTCTAATTTCATCAAAAATATCTTTACAAAAAGATCTAACCGAAGCATCAAACATTCAAATCTATCAAAAGCTCCCAAGATCAAGAAATCTCAACAATGGAAAGTTTTATAACATTTGATAGATTCGCAAATTAGTCCTTAGATTAACTAGATTAAGCTAACACGGACACAAAAACATAAAAATTACTAAAATCGGTCAATGTTTTCTTACCTAAATCAAAGCTTAAAGTTTGCAAAAAGAAAAACCCTAACTTCTCTTTTTTCGTGAGGAAAAAGATGAAGTGTTGAAAATATGATTTAATTCCCCATTTTAATTCATTAATTTAACTTATATACCCAATAGTAATTTTGTAAATTTTGAGACTTTATAATTAACTTAATTAACCACTCATTAACCTTATTTAATCCTATTTAGGTTTAATTCATCTCATGACAAATCACCCACTAAAACACTTTTAATTTACTCATTTGGTCCATCTAGTTGGACAACTCAACTTTTGCATCATTTACAATTTAGTCCTTTCTATTCAATTAACCATCTAAATGTCAAAATTCCTTAACCGGACTTTAACGTGATGCTAATAACATTAGATTTATTAATAATAAGTACGTTTCTGACTTGGCTCGTCGGAGTTGTGATTCCTAAATCACTTTTTTCGACACCACTGAAAATCGAGTTGTTACAAATAATTACAACTACTATCTCTCGACTCGATTTTTAGCTTTCTCTCCACCGCGACAATTACTCCCCTCCTAAAAGTCCTCTTGCCCCTAACTTTATCACAAGTTTCGAACAATTAGGTTAAGGATACTACTTTTGGTGGAGATGAAGAAAAAGAATAAGTTAATTATAAAGGGTCTTTTCCTATGATTATGGTATTAAACTTATGTGTGGGGTTTATAAAGCATCATCTTTCGACATAATGAAACTTGAACCTGTGACTACACAACCACTTCCAACTGGACTCTCGAGTTATACTTCAACTTGTGACCGCATAACCACCGTCAACTAGGAGCCCTTGTTATACTTCAACCCGTGACTGTTTAAGCATTGTGAACTGAAAGCCTGAGGTGCAATGCGATGGACTTCTAAGATAATTTTTAAATAAAAGTTATCTCCTAACTCGGACTCAGTCGGATACACGGATCCAACAAACTGAGAGTCCTAATTATTTTAACTTTTCAAAATTTATATTTATATATTTTAGAATTTTATAAATTAAAAAAAATGAATTATTTATATATTATATATTATTTTTTTACATTTTAATCAATGTAATATGTATAATATTAAATAATAATAAAAAAGGAGGACATGTGACATGTTCTAATAGCGTCCTGTGAATGACCAATGGAGGTCAACAGTGGTCAATACCAATCAATAATGATCAACAATCCATCAACAGTGAGTAAAAAAATATTTTTTTAATTTAAATTTAATATTTTTATTTTAAATAAATTTAATTATCATGTGACACATTGTGGTTGGTTGGATATGTCACGTGGCACATTCTGATTAGCGTCACGTGGTGACCAATTTTTTTAATGTCATTATAAAAAAAATTGAACTGAATAACGAAATAATAGTTTAAGTACTAATCTAAGACAAAATAAAATTCAAGTACAAGAAGCCAAATTCAGCATTAAACCCAAATAAAGAGTTATAGAAGAACTCCTTGAATTGAATTTTTTAAATTTACTTGGATAAATAATTTTATTTTTAAAATAAATATAAAACATTCATCTTTAGTAATTGAAATTTCATGATACTCGGGGAAAAAAGCTCCTTATTTCCTAATAAAGTTTGCCGAGGCTACTACTATCCAAAATATATTAGGTGAAAAAGTTCGCCAAGAATATATATATTTATATATGCAAAGCAAAAGCAGTGCAAAGAAAAGAAGAAGAATTGAGGTTTTGAGATTTAGTGAGAAAAACAAAACTTGGGTATATTTAACTGGGAATATCCTCGGCGGTATTGAATCTTTGTCAGGAAAACAATTATTTAGTAGAATACATGTCTTGTTTTGTTTGTAAATTCAGTTTAACATCGACTTAAGAAGACAGTGACATTTTCATATCTCAATCCCAAAACAACGCGCTATTTGTAGAAAAACAAAAAACTTTTCTTGTCCATGCACGCGTTTTAATCCACCGTGTTTTTTTGTCATCAGTTTCTCGTCCGAAGAACTACAATTAAGAAGAAAAAAAAGAACTGTTTTCTTGGATTACTCGTTTTCATTGTACTATTTTTTGCCATTTTATGAACTATTCAATGATCATCACGCGTTTGTTCATTTTCCACTTCATTGTACCCTTTCAAAATCCAGTTTTTTCAAAGTCTATTGATGTGTACAACAATTCAAGCAGTCGTTGATGCTTCTGAAAGAAACTATATATATATATATATATAAACAGTAGTTATACAAGTTGCTAGCTCTTTTCTTTTTGGGTTTTTCTTATTTCTTTAAATGTTTTAATTACAATATTTTATTGACCTTAGTAGCATTACGTGTTTTGGGATTAGTGATGTTCTTTATTGAGTTTCCAGGTATCTACTATGACTGAGTTTAGTGCTAGTTATTAGTCAACTAAAGGAATCTACTTACTGCTAAGAATATCTATATAGGGGACAGCTGGAGAAGGATTTGGCTACTGGGGTTTGAATATTATATGCTCTCAAAGTGTTTGGGTTTTTGCCTTCATTAAATCGCTGTCAAGTTCCAACTTTCATTTTTCCCATGATGTTTCCTAGTAAGAGGCCTGCACCTGATGAAGCTGATGAGAGGTGTGAATCTATGGTTCCTGAGCCCAAAAGAAGGGCTACCCTTGAGAAGTGAGTTGGTTTATTTGTGCATGAAATAAGATGAGTTTGCTTCTTTTGTGCTCTAAGCTAATTAATGTTTTGCATGTGTCTGAATTGAGTTTTCTTGTTCTTGTGCAGCGCTGTTAGAAGCATAATGGGATTTGGAGGGCTTTCCCTGAATAGAATTGTGCTCAACATGGAACCAATGCTAAGATCGTGGGTTAGTCATTATTTCTTTGAGGACCTAACTAGTATATATAATTATATATACATATTAATACATACTGTATTAGCCACTAACCTTTTGACTCAACCTGAGATGGTTTAAGCTATCCTCTATGTTACTCGGCCTCTTCATTTTCCTTAAAATCCCATGTTTTTTGTCTTGCGATTTCGAGAAAATGAACAAAAACTGTATTTGTTCTGATTTCCCTTCCTTTTTCTACTTTTGGAAAAACATATGAATTCTCAATTTGCTGAAATGCTTTAAGCATATAGATCTTGTTCATAAACTTTTACAAAGAAACTAGCACTAGTTTTTAATAGTGAAAGGGCAAATCTCTGCAAATCTTTTCAAAACTTACAAAAATAACAGGGCATACATGATATTGATCAATGGATTTATCAGCTGCATGAGTTTCTTTATATTTGAAACTTGGATTGAGTTGCCTGAAATTCTTAGTACAAAGTTCCTTTTTTAGTTATACCACTATTTTAATCCTTGTACATATCATTTGTGATTAGGTAAGGGAAGAAGTGGAAAAAGCAATTTTATCCTATTTTCATCCATCTTCAAGGTAAGCTATATTGGACCTACTTTCATGGATCCTATGATGACAGATTTGTCTCTTTGATAGATCCATTCATCAACATCTCCAAGATTCTCTGAATTAACTTCAGCTTTGCATTGCTTGTATTTTGTTGCATAGGATCCAACACTAGAATTATTTTGACCGTTTCTAAAGCTCTCCACCTGAAATATATTCTGATATACTAATATATCATCCATGTCTCCTTACAAGTTTTTTTCTGAAATCTTGCTTTATTTTCTCTATTAACAGTCTAACATTGGTCTTTTATTTACTGGTTTTTTAGGTCCTCACTTAATCAAATTCAGGCATCGAGAGGAAGAAGCTTGCAGTTGCGTTTTGTCAATAAACTACCCTCTACCATATTTACAGGTAGCAAGGTTGAAGCTGAGGATGGCGATACCATTAGGATTATCCTAGTTGATGCAACGACGGAAACGATGGTCTCGTCTGGTTCATTGTCTTCTATTAAGGTTGAGATTGTAGTCCTTAATAGTGAGTTTGGTGCTGATGAGCGACAAGACTGGACGGAAAATGAATTCAATGCCAGTGTTCTTCATGAAAGACAAGGTAAAAGGCCACTGGTGACAGGGAATCTAAGTATCACCCTGGTTGATGGTGTGGGGAATGTTGATAATGTGATTTTCACTGACAATTCTAGCTGGATAAGAAGTCGAAAGTTCAGATTAGGAGCGCGAATCGTGCAAAGAATTTCTGGTGAATCGACAATCAGGGAGGCTGCAAGTGAAGAATTCATGGTGAAAGATCATCGTGGGGAGTGTAAGTTCATCGTTCAAAGGTTCTTTTAAACTTAAGCTTCTATAATCTCTTTTGTAGAACTTATCATTGGAATATATATATTTATGCAGTGTACAAGAAACACTACCCTCCCTTCCTGCATGATAAAGTATGGCGTCTGGAAAGGATAGCCAAAGATGGTACTTTCAATAAACGGCTGACCTCTAACAATATTTTCACTGTCAAGGACTTCCTGCGGTTGCATGTTATTGATTCATCTGCACTGCACCATGTAAGCGAATAATTCTTTATTTCAATCACAAAACTTCAAGCATACATGTTATTGTCATGGTCTATGTTACTTGACTTGAGATGAGCGTGGATACAAATACATATATCTGAAAAATATGTTATTTGCACTGACAATTTAGGGAAACGAAGAGTTAGGAGTAATATAGTTGTTGATGCACTTTTTTTTTTTCTTTCTGCTGAACCAATCTGTGTTGTGACATTAATTACTGCAGATACTTGGTTGTGGGATCTCAAATAGGGTGTGGGACACAATCATAGAACATGCTTTGTCATGTGTTCTTGATGATGATGAGTGGTATTCCTACTACGGAACTGCACAAAGCGTTGGACTCCTATTGAACTCCATTTACAGAGTTGAGGCAGCTACATTTGATGGCCAGAATTACCAGCCAGTGGAAACTTTGACCTTTTCACAAAAGGTTAGTGTGTCATATCCATGGACAGTCGATTATTGCAAATCATTTACCGTACTTCACCTCGGATATCTTCCATATGACTTGAGATAGAATGTTTTCTCTCCTTAATTTCCAGCTTCTGGTGGAAGATGCAAAGAGAGAAGCTTACAAGAATGTCGGGGACCTAGTTTCGGTTGATCGGCGAGCAACTATCAGACCCTTGATGCCCTTGACAGATTTGTTGCCTGAGCCACTTGGCATCCCAAATTTACTGCTGCAACAACCTGAATTCTCAGTTGAAAACCAAGGTACAAGAATTTTCTAGTACAGACATGTATAGCCGTCGTTCCGATGTACATAGTGCAGGCTATAACATAAAAGTCTTCTTGATCGAATTCACTTGTATGTAAGCTGATAAACCAGACATCACATGGTAATTTCAACCAATCCTCAACATCCTATATCTATGAAACGGAAGATACAAATCAATTACAGGTTTCTTTACCACAGGATGAGCTTGCAACTCAAGCTTTTAATCCAACGCTAAGAAACAGCTTCTGAATGGGAGGGACCTTCCATTCCAATGGAGAGAACAGTTTGTCATTTTTGGCAGATGACCATTTTGCTACAGAGGATGATTCTGAAGCTCAAATGCCAGTTTGGATTTCAACTACTCCAGCATGGGGACATGCGAGTGGATCTGTTTCGACCCTGGCAGCATCCGAATCATCTTCCTCAAACTTTGATGTAAATAACCAAAGTTGCATGGGAGAGAGCAGAGATGTGTGGCCCAAAGCTAGGTGGTTGAAGTTAAGAGCTGTTATCCATTGGAGGTCAATTACTCGCGGTGCTGCACGAAGGCGCCTCTGCTTGCCACAAGGCATATGCATATAAGTCACTAGATTTAAAGCAATTAAGCTTCTCAAGGTTACGTCAATGTCCTTCAACTTGATTCATGCATGCACTCAGGAGGCAAGAATCTCCTACATGTTCTACCTTCTTTTTTTCTTTTTTCCCCCTCTTGTGGAAAGGGTTTGGCCTATTTGTAACAAATTGAAACAAAAGGGTCTTTGTAAAAAGTTTTTTTTTTTTTTTTTTAACTTTTTCTTGGATACATAAGTGTTTTTAAATTCCTTGTGAATAACACCGACAAAACCCAAGATAGTTAAATTATTAATTTGGTTGATTTAATTATTAATCAAATTAATCATTTTTAAAAATCGAATCAAATTATAGAAATATTATGCTATACTATGACATTACATATTAAGATAAAATAATATTAATTTTGGTAAGAACTGAAGTGAAAAAGGTAAAGAAAGAAAAGTAAACATGAGGAGACAATCTTTTAATAATTGATATATATTAATGCGATCTTGTCCTTAGCCATGGTGCTATGCTTCCTTTGTACATCAGTGTTAAAATTGAATGTGACATTGAAAAAATAAAAGAGAAAAAATAAATAAATAGATTTTACGTAGAAATTTTTTCGAAAAAAAACTACGATTAGAGGAGAAGAAAATTAACTAATATCAAATTTGAATGATATAAAAAGAGACGACAACGTCTATTTATAGGTTGAAAAATCTTATTATAATTAATTTTTAATAAAAGTAATGTAATAAGGTTGAAACATATTATTCTAAACAAAATCAAATAGTAGAAGTATATTTCTATACGGATTACACTTGGGCAGTCTGTTTTTTATTTTTTTAACAAGAATTTGGGTCACACAACTCTAACTATCACATTACATTGCTAGACTGGAAAGTGAGATATTGCATGTTGCTAAAATTAGGTTAGAGGAATCCAACGAGTGGCTCCAGTGATAAACAGGATGATATTCATCTTAAGAGATCCAGGTTTGAGCACATGTGTGTGCAAGGTGTGTGTGCTTTGCCAAAAGATTAATAAAGTATGAAAAGATATTACCATATAATCATACTAATATATTAAAAAAAAAAGACTAGAGAGAGAAATGGCTTATAAATATGTCTAGCTATTAATATCATATGGGAACTCATTGTTGGGGTTGAATTTATTATTATCATACTAATTATGCTTCATGTATTCTTCAGGTTAAGCATACTTTCTGCATTGTTAGTATAAATCTTTGGTGAGGAAAATCTCGAACACACGAACTGAACTCGAACAGAAACGAAAGAAATATGACAAGATTCCAAGGCACGTATCAAGCCATTATCTTTAAGGTTATATTTGTCTCACCTATATTCAGTGTGCAAAAGAGTTTCAAGCAAATTAACTTACAGGATACAATGAAATAGACCTGCTTATAAGCCGGGCAACCCGCCTAGGCCCAAAGACCTGAATGAAATTTGGGAGGGTTTGGACAAAAAAATTAGGCCCATTTAAAATATGGGTCGGGCTTGGGCTTGAACATTTAAGGTCGGAATCCGGCCCGACCGGACATATTTTTTAAGTTTATAATACTTTATATTATGTTACTTTTATATATTATGTAATTTAAAACACATTAAAAAATAAACTTATACTAAATATATAATACTACTCTAATATAAATACTATTTACGTTTTGCACTGACGAGAATAATCTACTAAGCACTGAGCAATGTATAACAAGAAATTCAATTTTTACAAAATATTTCTACAATAATACTTTATAGAATAATCTACTAATATTAAAAGAATGGAAGAATGAATTTATTGGTGTGATTTTCAAATGAAATCTCATTCTTATTTATAAATATTTCAATAAACCTCTTTTCTTAATAATAATATCTTTAAAAAGACACATAATCATTCATTTAATATTATAACTATTCAAATAATATTGTTTGAATAGTTATAATTTTGTCAAAAATCAAGTGATATGACTCTTGACCAATGATTAAAAGTTTTAACTTTTGATTAATTACATTATTTCATTTGTAATTATTGAAACACTATAAATATTTGAAAATGTTTCAACATTCGTCACATCTTATTCAAATGATGAGAAAATCTTAACCAATGCATGTTGGGCTCTCTCATATCTTTCTGATGGTACAAATGACAAAATCCAAACTGTTATTGAAGTCGATGTGTGTGGGCGTTTGGTAAAACTTTTGGTGTGAGTTAACACTATTTGCTTTTCATTTAATCTTGAAGTTTTTCTATTTCTAACTTGTTTGCTTGATCTAAATCTAAAATTCTGCGGTTTTTTCAAGTACCCATCTCCTTCAATACTAATTCCTGCTCTTCGCACTGTCAGGGATATTGTCACTGAAGATGATACGCAAACACAGGTATTACCCACTTAATTATTTTTATTTTAATGATTCCATTTATCTTCTTTGATCGTGTGAATAACTAGTTTCCTCACTCAAACCACATGAATGGGCTCCCTCACATTTGCAGGTTTAGGTATGACAATTATCTTTTTTCTTATGTGTGATATGCACCAATTTGTCTTTTGTCATTATGCACAAGGCTTGTTGAAATGCAGTGTATTATCGAACATCAAGCATTGCCATGCCTTTTGAACCTCTTGGCAAATAACTTTAAAAAGAGCATCAAGGAAGCTTGTTGGGCAGTCTCCCATATCACAGTTAGAAACAAGGAACAAATACAGGTAAGAACCGGAACCGTGTCACCTTTTTTTTCTTGCATTTATATTCCTTTGGTCTAAAATGTTGTCTGCGAAATCCCCTGGTTAATCAATGTTGGGTCGAAGGTCTTGCTAGCTTTCATTTATACCACCAAACGATGTTTAATGGTATGGATTTTGCAGGCTGTGATTGAAGCGAATATTATTGCTCCTCTAGTTCACTTGCTTCAAAATGCTGAATTTGATATTAAGAAAGAAGCTGTTATACTACATGTGGTGGGACTCCTGATCAGATCAAGTATGGAATTGTTTCTTTTCTTAGTTGCCTGGAATCATATCTTGCCAGGTTATTGAGGATAAATTGGTTCTCAACTGGGCATGTTCACATATTCCAAGTTCCTTGTAAGTCAAGGTTGTATCAAGCCATTGTGCGATCTTCTTAACTGCCCTAATCCAAAGATAGTTACAGTTTATTTAGAAGGGCTTGAAAACATTTCAAAGGTAGGAAAAGCTGATAAGAACCTGGGCAGTATTAGAGTTGTGAATCTCTATGCACAAATGATTGATGATGCAGAGGGCCTATAGAAGATTGCGATTTTACAGTCTCGTGATAACACAGAGATTTATGAAAAGGATGAGACAATGCCACCGGGTGATGCCTCTCAAGCAGGGTTTCAGTTTGGTGGGAGTGAAATTCCTATTCCTTTTGGAGGATTCAGTTTCAACTAGAGGTATGTGGTGTTGCTTGTTTGCATGCAATTATGTCCCCCTGGTGGAAGCATTTCATTTTTTGCTAGAATGTACCCTTTTACCTTTTAAAAGCTGTCTGCAATTAATAATACTTCAGGGGTTTTATGGGGTCTTGAGTTGGAAGTGCTTATGGAGATGATGGAATCAACAACAGCTGAGGTCAGGTGTGGGCTGGCTCGGGTTAACAACACATTTAAGTTCCGAACATGCGAAATATTATTAGCTGGGTGATCTACTACAATAAATTGAGGAAGCAGAGTGTTGATCCTGGGTGCTGGTAGAACAGAACATTTGTTGTGTCTCAATTTGTAGTTATGATAGTGATGAAGTGTGGGTGAGTAATTTTCATGCATTTGTTGTCATGTAAATGGAGTGTTGTCCTTCAAAATTTGTCCATTTAGGTTGTCAGTCTTGTATTTGTTGGGTAGTGTATACAATTCCTCAATGGAAGCTATCAAACCAAACTAGATTTAAAGGTAAATAGAGTCAAATTAATGGTTTGACATAGAGATGTTGATAGTTCAGGTTAGGTCGAGGTCGGGGTTGGGTTGGATCTAGGCAACATATTAACATATTTTATGTGTGTCTAAGCTAGGTCCGACTCGAAATCTGGGTTTAAAATTTTGCCCAAACTCACTCATATTTACAAAAGATTAATCCAAGCCCATTTTAAGTATACTCATATTATTTTATTTTAATATTTAATAATTTTATATATTTTTTATTGAAATTTTTATATACTCATCTTAACATTATTTTAATATTTATATTAGAGTAATATTATATATTTAGTATAAATTTATTTTTTTAATGTGTTCTAAATTATAATATATAAAAATAACATAATAAAACATATTATAAACTTAAAACGAGTCGGATTAAGTCGGGATCAAACTTAAAACTCGAACCTTGAATGTTTAAGTCCGAACCTACCTAATATTTTAAACAATTCTAATTCTTTTGTCCAAGACAAAAGAATCAACACTCTTCACCTTATTTCCGTTATCGATTTAACCTTTGACCATTACGACTTCCAATCCGCTTCAGTCTTTGGTCGTATCATTTCTTCAATTATAAATATATATATTTAAAAATCTAGCATGTTTATGGTTTGTTCTGTATAGATTTGTGTAAAAAATACGATTGTTAGAATTTAGTATACAAATATAAAAAATTATAGCTTAATATAATATTTGGTATCTGAACTTGATATTTTTTTCTAATTTGATACTTAATTTTTTTGGTCCAATTTGGTACTCAAACTTGATAGTTTTTCCTAATTTGGTACTTAAACATGACACCTTTTTTTAAAGTTGATACTTAAACTTTTTGGGGTCCAATTTGGTACATGAACTTGACTCTTTTTCTAATTTGGTACCTAATCTTTTTAATATTAATTCGTTAAGCATGGCTCAATATTTATTTTTAACATGAATTTTCTCTAAAACTGAAAATATTTTTGTAGCATAACAAAAAAAAAATTCAACATCATTATTGTTTTGCATAATTTTTATAATATTTAATAAATGAATCTTAAAAAAAATTTAAGTACCAAATTAGGGAAAAAAATGTAAGTTCAGGTACCAAATTGGGTTAAAAAAAGTTCAGGTACCAAATTAAAAAAAGTGTTAAGTTTAGGTACCCAACATTGTATTAAGCCAAAAATTATTTAAGAGCAATTTAAACTTAAATTTAAAATATAATAATAATAATAATAATAATATATGGTTTAATAATAAACAACAAAATATTAAGTCATAATGACAGTAAAATAGTTAAATTCAACAATTTAAAAGGTGTGCAACTTTGTGAGATGATGTTATTGAAGTTTTGGGGTAATTGTATTAAAATCATATCCACAAAAAGTTAATATATAATTTGGTATTTCAACTACGCCTCGTTCATTAATGTGATATTTATTAAGTTTTTTTCCTCTCATTTTGATACTTGAAAAATCACGTTGTTAATCATCACGGAAATCTGACATGGTAATATTGGACCAATCCTTGACATTATATTTTAAAAAGAAATTTAAATTTTTTTATTCTTGATAAAACTTTAAAAAAAATAGAATTTTTTTTATTTTGTTCTTTCAAAATCAGAAAGTTCTTTTTCAAAAACACAACTTTTTTATTTTCTAGACTTTTATAAGAAATTATAGAAAGGTTGTTAAATTTAAAAAAAAAAAAAAATTTGTGTGCCATATATCAATCACGAATTAATCTTTTATTGCCACATCAGTACTCCATAACGAAGTGAGGTGGGATTCTTTAATGCAATGCGAATGCGTTGATTGGATCTATCATGGCTCTTGCTTGGGGGTTGAGATATGCATACAGGTAGCAGTCTCCAGGAGCCAATGCGTTGATGTTTCCAAAGCTTAAAAAATGAAACCCAGAACACGCTTTTTTCTCCGTAATGGGTAAAATTTAAAAACCATGAGTGGTCCAACACTGAGAAGAACAGATGGTGATTTGAAATTGCTCCACCCGAGAGAAGGTTCATAAAAAAATATGCCCATCTATCATTGCTAGCTTAGCTTAGATAGGGGTATCGTACAAACAAACAAACATACATCTTTTCTCCAATAAGCCAAAAATAATATTTCCGTCATTATGATTTTGTCTTGTAGAGAGAGAATTCAAAGCTCAGATTTTGATGTTGTTAAGCGTGCATGGGGAAGTTAAAAGTTAAAAGGTAGCAATCACCCCCATATTAGGATTTTTTACTCAAATCATTCAAAACAATTTTATTACTTACAAAAATATTCAAATTCAAAAATATTCATCAAAATGAATTAAAATAAACAGTAAGAATACTAAATGTTTATCTCATAGCCGAAACTCCCTTAAATTTACCTCAATGATTGGTATCAAGCATAAAAAAATAATTTTTTGGGTGTCGGTCATGCCATGGACATTCCTGTATTTTTTTAATCTGATATTATATTAGTATACGAAAATATGATATTTTGAGAAAAAAATTTTGAGTGTCTGTCATGCCATGGCCGACACCCACTTTTTTATATTTAAAAAATATTTTTTTGAGTGTCAACCATGCCATGGCCGACACCCAAAAAATACGAATAAAAAATAATTTTTTTATGCAACGGGTTACACCCTTTTTCGGATACCCAAAATTTTTTTTGAGTGTTTGCCAAGCCATGACCGACACCCACTTTATCAGATAAAAAAGTTTTAGGTGTTGGCCATGCAATGGTCGACATCCTCTTTTTCAGATAAAAAATATTTTTTTTCGGGTGTCGCTCATGTCATGGTTGACACCTCCTTTTCAGATAAAAAATAATAATTTTTGGGTGTCGATAATGACTTTTTCAGATAAAAAAAAAATTTTGATGTCTGTCATGACATAGCCGACACTAACTTTCCCTCCTCTATATATAGGATAGAGGTTTTGATTTTAAAATTGTAAGGAAGAAATGTTTTTCTTAAAGTAACAAAAAAATGAGAGTATTTTTTATGTATCATCAGATGAGTGTTTTGTTCTGGGAGAGAGTTATTAAGTGTACAATCAAATTTCGGAGTTGAACTATATGTTGTCATGTATTGTCGGAGTTGAACTATATATTGTCATATGAAGCGGCAAATATATGTCTTCAATGGTCAGACAATTTTCTGCATCTTTAAAGACTATCCTAGATGTCCAAAGAAGATGGACATTATCTACGTTGGAAGAATTGTTATCCTGTGATTCAATAGTACAACTGTTGAGTTATTGATCTAACACAGATGATATATTTGTCGCCATATGTAACTATGTGGTATATCCGTAAAGGTTATGCTATCAAAGGTCAGTTGATTGAACTCTGTCATCGAACGATAGACCAAGATAACTTAGCCAATAATTTCTTAAAGATGGTCTCGTATTACTTGAGGGTTTCAAGAATTTCTTGAAGTTGACTAGGTATTTAAGAAGATTGACATTATCTAACCGAAACGAGTTGGACAGGTTTAGAGTTTTATATTTTATTTTGTATTATTGTTGTTTAAATTTTAAAATTTTGTGTATTAATATTAACAAATATTTATAATTTATTGTATCTGTAAATTTAATTTGTTGCGTTGTAATATTCAACAATGATTATATTTTATTGTATTAATATATTTTTGATTTATATAAAAAATTATTAAATATTTTGTTGTGAAAATGTTAAAAATTAATTATTATCTATAAATTAAAAATATATTGAAAAAATAATAATTACAAATTAAAGTTAAAAAATAAACGAAAAAAATTAAAGAACAGGAGTTTAGTTAATGGGAATAAAAAATTAGTTTTTGCATGTTTGCTAAGTCATGACCGACACCTCTTTTTTCAGATACCCAAAAATATTTTTTTGAGTGATTACCATCCCATGGTTGAAACCCACTTTTGTAGGTCCCAAAAATATTTTTTGGGTGATTATCATCCAATGGCCGAGACCCACTTTTAACCTCAGTATTATATATATATATGTGTGTGTGTGTGTGTGTGTGTCAGTACTGAATATTTAAGTTTTTTGTTTTCATTATTTGTACAAAATATCAATACTAAATAATAATTACAAATGTTTTTTATCTGCTAAAGGGGGGTGTCGATTATGATTTGGCAAACACCCAAAAAATATTTTTTTTTTGTATCTGGAAAAGAAGGTGTCGGCCATGGCTTGGTAAATAACCAAAAAAAAAATTATATGATAAAAGGAGTGTCAATCATGGCTTAGCAAACACCAAAAAAAAAATTATCTGATAAAGAGTTGTCGGTCATTGCATGGCAAATACTCAAAAAATTAGTTTTTATTCATATTAGCATCCCGATGGAGGTTTTAATAGGATATCTTGACTACCAAACTCAACAGGGACTTTCTCGATTAGAAGTGCTTATCGGTCGATAAAGGAAAATCATTGGAATACTAAGGAGGTAATTTGGAAATTCCTTGGAATTTTAAGGGCCCTCATAAAGTTTTTTTTTTTTTTGCGCTGATATCAAGCTAATTTTGTGTTTATGAACCTATTTTTGGTAAATTTTTAAATAGGATGCTACTATGCTTGTAATTTTTTACTTAAATTTTATTAGGGACGCAATTTGAGTACCAAAATTCATAAACAAGCAAAATCGGACTAAATTGGAACAAAAAGCAAGATAATGGGTTGAATTGAAAATTGTTGTAACATTCGCGTTTTTGAACCGAAGTTGGAACAGTATAAGGAAGGAGTCAAGAATTAGAATATGTAGATAAAATAAGAAGATTAGGAAAATTTAAGGATTAATTAGTAATTGTGAGAAAGGAGGAAGGATTAAATAGCAATTTATCCAAATTGAATTATGAGTCATCATAGGAATTAGATTGATTAAGGAGGGGCAAAAGAGTAATTTGGTGGAAGATATTTTTGGAGGCAAAGTTTTGGGCCAAAGTTAGAGTTGGAAAGCCCAGGGACTAAAAGTGAATTTTATCATTTTTATTAAGAGAGATATTTTTAGTGGAGAAATCTAGAGAATTTAAGAGAAATAAAATTAGATAAAAGATGAAAATATCATCTTTTTCATTCATTTCCAACGTCACATGCATATCTCTCATTTCTAACTTTTGCTTTTATTTCAATTAAGTCCTTCCACCATTGTTAAGCTCTCCAATCTTCAAAATCCTCCATTTTCTTTGAAATTTCTTTAAGAAAGGCATAGAGAGAAGTTAGTAGACACCTTAATTTCTTTATAGAGTCCACTTTGAAGTGTTAAAGTGGATAGGGATTGAATTAGAATTTTGGAAATTCAAGAAAGGTAAGAGATGATTCAATTTTCATGACATACATGTATATTTACATAATCTAGCATGAAAGAGTATTGAATTTTAGTCTTAAGCTTATATGTGTTTGTATGAAATTGAAGAAAGAGGGAAGAAGGAGAAGGACCAAATTGAAGAAAAAGAAAAGGAGAAAGCTAAGGTGTGAGAATAAATTATCTACAAGTGAGGTAAGTACTACAAGTTTTAAAAGACTTAGTAACAATTAAGTTAAAGTGTTTATAATTTTAATATATATGATGAATCATGATGAAATTGAGATGTTTAATTATAAGTATGATAATTATGTGTGATTGAATGAAATTTACTATAAAGAAGTATGAGAAAGGAATTAATCTCATTGAAACAGTTTGGACAGAACAGAGGACTAACTTCCAAAACTCACCAAAAATTGTATAAAAATATTTAAGAGTTGAATTAAATATGTAATTAAAGCTTATTGAGTGTAGTTTCATATGGAAGAAATAGTGAAATAAAAGGAATTTTATATTTCGAGATATATTAGTTTTTGTGTAACAAGGTCAGAGTAGATTCGAGTTCCCCTGTTCTAACTTTGAAAAATCATAGAAAAATGTAGAAAAATTATTAGAGACTGAAATTTATATGGTTGAATCCTTAATGAGTCTATTTTCAAAATAAATAGACGATAACATTATTGGATCCCTGTACTAAAAGATAAATAATTTTTAGTGAAGAAAGTTCGAAACTGTTAGGCAGCAGAGAAGGGGTAAATTGAAAGAATTTACTGTACAAATTGGCTAAAGTAAAAATTCTGAAATTTTTATGGTAAAAATATATTTGAGTCTAATTTCAGCATCATCAAGAGGATTATAATTTCGAATTTTGTAGCTCAAGATATAAATAATTTAGTGACAATGACTCAAATGGACAGTTTTGAAAATTAATGTGAAAATAAGAGTAAAGAGGTATATGATGATATATATGTGATGAACAATGTATATGTGAAATATTATGTGTTTAATTATAAATATTGATTATATGATAAAATGGTGATATTGTGAAAGCCATTGAGGAAATAAAGGTGAGAAATACATGATTATGTATATGTGAAGAAAAATGTATATATGGGGTATAAATTGTGAATGATTTGTGATCAAAATTGAAAGTGGAAGTGAAAGTGTGATTGGAATTGAAAGTGATTTGAATTGTAAATTGAAAATCCCTATTAACTAGTCGAGCTGAGTTGGATATAGTTGGCATGCCATAAGATTGGAAGAGTTCAGGGATACTTCGACCTTGAGTCGATGAGACACTGGGTGTCATTATTTTACTTCGGCTATGCCGATGAGACACTGGGTGTCACTTTATTGCTTCGAACTATTCGATGAGGCATTGGGTGCCATTCTGGTGTGTTTGGTTGGATCCGTGTATCCGCCAAGGTTCGAGTCTTATTAATAGGGTAAATAATGTGAAAAAGAAAGAATGTACAAATTGTGACATTAAGGTAAGTGAAACATTGAACACATGAAAGGTAAGTACTATATGTGTATAAGCAATCAAATAATAATAAAACTAAGTAAGCTAAAGAGGCTAAAATAGCTAAGTTGTAAAAAGTGGATGAATGTGTATAATGTGATAACAAAAGAAGTTAAATGATATATATGTGAAAGGTATGTATTTTATATGAATGAATATTCACATATATGTTGAAATGAGTTAATAAAAAAGTTTAGAATTGATTAATTATTCTTGTAGTACTTACTAAGCCTTCACTGGCTTAACGCGTTTAGTTCAACACGTAGGTATAAGACCTCCGAGAAGTTAAGGTTGGACTAGGTTTCTCTCTTCAAATTACATCAAAATCGGAAGATTGTAAGATAAGGTATATTTATTTTATGTGAAATGACATGTACAAATGGTATACCTATGTGTCTCTAATGAATGAGTTATCATTGTTGCTTTGAAAATTTACATGAATTGAATGAGATGGTTAAAATTGTGTTTTGGACTGATTTGAAATATTGGGGAAGTTTTTAAGTTGGTTTAGGAGATTATTACTAAGTTTTCGGCTATATTTACTAATTTTGAGATAGAGGTATCGATATTTGCCCTGTTTTGAGTAAAAATTACATTTTCATTATTTTCAAACTGGTTTTAAGTCTCGATTTTGATTATACTTGATTATTTTGTGATATTTTGAGTAAAGCGGTTCAATTACACATTATTTGAAAGAAAATTTTGTTATACTCGTGTTTAATTCTCTGACACTGTATGTAATACTCTTATACTAGGTTTATACATGTGAACCGGGTGTAGGGGTGTTACAATTGCAAAATTATTTTTGAGCTGATAAAAAATCAAATTTTTTACTTTGTCAAATCCTATATTTAGAAAAAAAAAATATGATTTTGTGTTGGTTGTTAAACATGGATTTTAGGAGAAAATCATGCTAAATTTGCTCTTGAGAGGTGTATAAAAAGCCTTGTATTTTCGGCATAAAGATGTATTGGAAAATACCAGAATTTGGAAAGCAATTTGCATATTCTTGCATCAAACATTCTGTCATTTCTTTCTTCTTTTTATATGTTGGTACAATTGATTTTCCACTCTTATATCCCAACCGAGTATGATTAATTTCATGCTCAATTAATCTCCATTTAGCTTTAGATCGGTTATCATTCCGGTCGAGAATTGTGAAAAATGAACCCACGCTAAAAACCTTACAACACATAATTCATTATCTCTCCGGCATATATGGTAGTCACAATCATCCCTTAAAGTTAATTTAATAAATAAAAATAAAAGTTGTCCAGTTCACTAAAAAAAGAATGATTGTTGTTAAGCTCTAAAAATTTATTTATATCTTTTTATATAGAATAACAGTGCTTACAACTATTTCTAAATAAAAATGTCTTCAAAAATGAAATTTTGAATATCTTTGACGTCTAGGCAGTAGTCAATCTTACTGTAATAACTGGATGTGTCACTTTGAACATGAATATGAAAAAAACAAAACTCGAAAAAAAATGAAATCGAGATAAAAAATGGAAAAGGAAAAAAGAAAATATTTCAAAGATGATGAAGTTAGAAAAAATATTTATTAAACTACATTAAAAATTGTGTAATATAATTATTCAAATTGTAGTTAGTATTATTATTATACAATTTAAAATGATAGTGGAGATAATAATTTTTCAATCCATTATTGATATAACTAGAAGTAAGATAAAAATACCTGACACATGAGTTATGCCCTTTCAAATGGCGGCATTGAAAGTGTCAAGTTGAACGACGACACGAGGTTTTCTGACAAATGGCATGCCTCTAATAACTGTGCGTGTGTGTAAGGGAGTAGGAGGCAACAAATATTCGATTGGGGGTGGGGACAATAAATTGGGGTCTTAATTTAAGGTTATAAAAGAGGGAGGGGGATTTTAGGGTATTGAAAGAAAGGTAAAAATAAAATAGCAGTTACGTAAAGAAAGGAGAAGAAGGAAAGAAAGAAAGGGAAGAAGGTTAATTTATTTTATTTTGTGTGATTATTTTAATTTTAAATTTATTTTTAAAGCTATTTAATTTGTTTGTAGTAGTAGTAATTATTTAGTTTTTAATTTTAATGTGATTGATTTATTATTATAATTTTATTTGTTTAGTAGGTTGATTAAAGGAGAAAAAATCTAAAAGAAAGGTAAATGTAAATGTTTTATTGTTAATTTAAAGTTATATTTTGTTTTGTAATTATTATAAGTTATTTGTTTTGTTTATTTTAATTTTTATTTGATTTGTTATTAATTTTTTTTATTTAGTAAAGTAGATTAAGAGGAGAGGAATTCATTGTTTTTAATTTAATTTAATTTAATTTTATTTTATTTTGTTAGTAAGTAATATAAATTTGTATTATTTTTAACTTTAAAAATATTAATTAATTAAATGACAAAATTTTATAAGATCTGTTAAAACCGGAAACTTATAAAAAAGTTTCGAGATCCTTATCCCACAACGTCTAAAATTTTTTTGCATTCTCATTGCTTTCATATCATCAACCGAGACATTTCGACAAAATCTCATTGCTATTTGTTGCCGACACTCAAATATGCATCTAACTATTGTTCTCAAAATTACTCCATCGAAATAAATGTATACAAAAAAATTGATTATTCATCTTTAATAAATTTATTAAAAATAAAATAAAATAACAAATTAAAAATATACCCTACTAAAATTTTTTTATAACAAATAAACATCAAATTAAGCTAAAATAAACTGTATAAAAATAAAAAAAAAATTACCTTTTTATTTTTCCTTTTCTTCTCCTTTACTCTTCTATTGTTTTTCTTTGATTTTTTTTTTCTCAAATTTAAACAAAATTTAAACATCTCAAAACCCTAATCTTTTTTTATAGTGCCCAGAGTGGGCATTTTGGCACAGTGGTGCCGCCCATTAGAAGGGTACATTTGGTGTCGTCCATTAGAAAGACACTTTCAGTGCCGCCACTCAAATTGACACTTTCAATGCTGCCCTTCAAAAAAGCATAACCCATGTGTCAGGTATTTTCATCAAATTCTTGTATTTTTTTCTTAGCCTTGTATTATTTTTATATACAATGATACCGCTTATTAAAATGACATCACCCATTATTTTATTTTTTAATATATAAATATAATAAAAAATAAAATAAAAATTCATGTCAGAAAACATTTTAGTTTCGCCTCTTAAGCATCCTCCACCTCTAAAAACATATTATTTTTAGTAATTAATTAGATGAAAATACTATTTTAATATATAAATATTTATTTTATATTATATTGATAAAAAAAAAAAGAATGAATAGAAAAAAGAAGAAGAAGCCATGATTGAGAACTCACATCGACGATAGGATGTTAACCTGGTGGGTACTTAGGTAGCAACAACAATTTTTTTCAAATTATTTGAAAATTATAATTTATCATTTATAATATATGCTTACGCAAAATTAAAAATTAAAATGTTTTAAAATATATGGTAATAATTTATTTGAAGTAGTTCAAAAGTTTAAATTATTTTGTCTTTAAAACGTAATAATTAATATAAAACGATATCAACTCAAAAAAATAAGCTCGAACTCATGATTTTAATTAAAAAAAATTATTAGTAATGGTGAGGGCATTTCTTAATATTAGCTTTTTTTAAAATCATTTCTTAATATTAGTTTAAATGGTATTAATTTTTTATTTTAAGGATTTAATAATTAAAAATAATTAATTTCACTACTATGTAATCATATATGTAAAATATATCTACCATTTTTAATTTAAAAAATAAAAATTTCACAAAGAAGATAACAGATAAATTTAAATACAATGGAACATTGGGTACATAATTTTAGACCCTCCTAACAGTGACGATTGCTCACCGTGGTAGTTTTGATGCAGGCACATGTTTCAACTGTGGCCAGTTGATTTGCACAAATTATAATGTTTCAGTTCAACCGTCTCCCTCAAGTTCATGTCACAATAAATCGATTGGATTTGATGTTTTGAATGTAGTATATTTATTTATAAACTTGTAATTTTTTCAAATAGATTGGGTAATATGATAAATTCATTAATTACTTTAATATATTTTATATAATTGTCCTCGTATGATTTTTGCACGCAAAGCAAATGAAAGCAAATGTTTCTCATTGATTATTTAATGTTTAAATTGATATAACAGACGTCGATAATGACAATAGAATGATCGTAAAGTAATAAGAAAATGAAAAATAAAACACATGCGAAAATCTTTTCGGGAAAAAACCACGAGTAAAAGAAGAAAAATTCACTAATGTTGAAAATTGAATAAAACAAGAGGAGTTTCAACTACATCTATTTAAAGGTTGAAAAAAAAAAACTCTATTCTACTCAATGTTAAATAGAAAAAGTGTAGTTTTATACGGATTCTACTTGTGCGGCATGATCCATACGACGAGAGCCTCCAATCCCCACACCCCCGGTCGCAACCTTAATCTGGTTTTATGCTTAATAGGGATCTATGGTGGGCTTCGACCTCTCACCCCCATAGATCTCTTTATTTTGCCACTGTATTTATTTCTTCAACAACTTATGAGATTTGGATCACACAAACTTTAACAGTCTCCACCTTTACACGAATTCTCAACAAACAAATTCTCAATCTCTTCCACAAAACTCCTAAAGAGGTATTATTTAACAATGAACACCAAATTAAGTCCAAGCAGTACTCAAAATTGATTATAGGAAATGACTTAGTATAATATCTACAGGATTATCATGAGTACAACTTTGCTCACAACAATATCACCACGAGCAATAATATCACGTACAAAATAAAACCAAACATCAATGTTTTTTTTGTTATCTCATGAAACATTTAATTATTTATAAGGAAGATGACATTTTGACTATTACAAAACATTTTACTGATCTGAAGATTTTTATTGACACATCAACGACAACAAAAAAATTAATTTTATTTTTAATTTTGACATTTTTTTTAAATTGACACCGATGCCATTTGGCTCACTGGCAACAGCCAAAATAATAATTTTTCAAATTGACACTGGTATCACTTGACACACTGATGCATCAGCTTAAATTTTTTTTTCTATCTGACACAACTATTATTTTTTAATTTTACCCGATGTCTCCTGTCCATTAAAAATATTTTTTTCCTCATTAAATATAAATATTTCTATTGAATATTTTAACAAATATATATTGATGCCACTTAACAGAATGATAATACCAAAAAAATTATTAATTTTTTTAAAATCGATGATTGATTAACGATGAAGGGTGGTGTTAAACAGCACCGATGAACATTGTAAATTTTAAAATTTTCGTATTTAATTTTTTTCTTGATGATTATCGTAATTAACTAATTAATTTTGGTTATTTTAAAGAAAAAGCCTTCGAAGATTCTTACTGCAACTAACACTAACATTAAAAAACAAAAAAACCTCCGATCGTCTATTTCTTTCATACAAAAAAATAGGGATTTTTGCAACAAAGAAAAAGGGGTAAATCACGTGGGGGGCCTATCATAACCAGACAGTGGTAATAAAAATAAAATAATTTGACAGTGAAGCACCTGAAAATTCTTCTCCCGCCCCGCCCTCCTGCATGTTGCCACGTGTACCCTGCCCTTCTCCAAATTTTGGCGGGTGTGTTTTTTACTCATTCACAGTGAAGCGCCGCTCGGCTGTCACCAGTAGGGGGGGCAGTCCCGTCTTTTTATCACGCCCTCTGTCTAGGGTTTATTGCTCTGACAACCTCTCGCTCCCTCTCCCTTCTTCATTTTCGACATTTTTGTTTTCTCTTCTCTCTTTCTCTATTTGCAAATTTTAGCTTTTACTTTTTCATTTTTGGGTTTATGGGTTCTGTTCTTTGAGAGCGAGACCCTCTCTCCTTTTCTCTTTTTTTTCCCGTCTCAGTAAATGAGAAAGGTTTATGATTGTTAAGTGGGTTTTTCTTTGTCCATCAAGCTTTGATTAGGTTTTCTTTTTCTTTTCACTTCATCATTTTGTTTGAATCAAAGATATCTGTAGAGTTGCTTCATGGGTGTAATGGATCTGAGAGCAAAGGTGGATCGTAAAAAAAAAAAATCATCTGCAATGCTTCTAAGTTTTTCTTTTCTTTTTTCAGCCCATTGTTTCTTTCCTTTTTAATTTACTGACTAGATTTGTATTTATTATTCAGAAATCATGGAGTGAAGATATGATGAGTGAGAACAACAAGAAGTTTTGTACTGATTGCAAAACCACAAAAACCCCTCTTTGGAGAGGTGGCCCTGCTGGCCCCAAGGTATTTTTTTTTTAACCTTCCATTTTCATCTCTCTCTCACACTCAGCTTTGTGAAGTTTGGGTTTGTTTCCTTTTTTCTTTTAAAATCATCAACATGAGTCCTTCTCTGCCAGAGCTCTCCTATTTTTTCATACATATATTTGCTTCTTTTTAAGTTGATGAGTCTTCATCCCATTTGATTGTTTTGGTTAATAATAATCATCACCAAATCTATTACTTTGCTTCGTTTGACATTTATTGATTGTTTTGTTTTTTTTTTCTTTTCGGGGGGTAATTTCAGTCACTGTGCAATGCATGTGGAATCAGATACAGGAAAAAGAGGAGAGCAATGTTGGGTTTGAACAAAGGAATAGAGAAGAAGAAGAAGGAAACATCACATTCACCATCATCAGATAGCAGCAGCTCTAGCGCTCCAACAAATGATGGTGGTCGTGAGAATGTGAGTGCCAACATAAATGGATTGAGCGAGAGTGTGAAGATGAGATTATTTGCTCTGGGCAGTGAAGTTTTGTTGCAAACATCATCGTCTTTATCTGGGGTGGTAAAGAAACAAAGGTGCCAAAGGAGAAGGAAGTTGGGAGAGGAAGAACAAGCTGCAATTTCTTTGATGGCATTGTCGTGTGGCTCAGTTTTTGCTTAAAATATGAAACAGACTAGACAAAACAAAACAAAAAATGGGGGTTTCAGAAAGGAGGGGGGGGGGGGAACACTAACAGAAAAAGCTGTTTCTTCATTTTGACTTTTTTTTTGCCTGGGATTTTCCTTATTAGTGAAATGAAAAAAACCCATGTTATTGACTGTTGCTTGTTCTTTTTTTTTTCTTTTAACGTAGAGAGAGTTGAGGGAAGTAATGGTTTTTGGGGATGGCTGATGATGGTTCAATATGTAAATAGTAGATCGGGAATCAATGAGAATGAGAATTGAATCTCTGAAGTGGGCATTTCAAGCAAATTTAGTGGCATATTTTTGTTGTGAAATATGATTGTAGCATCAAGCATATAGATTGTTGAGGGGAAGCTCATCTGGGGGAATGGTATTTGTTATCAAAATTTGATCTTGTGGGGTGTGGTGATGGGCCTGAAGTGGCCTCAAGAGTGAAGGAACATCACCTACACCCAACGCTTTTCCTGCCTGCTTCCTTTAAGTGGAAGCCTGAAATGGAATTATTCCTTCATTTCAGAGGCTACACTATCCGACTCTTAGAAGCTGAACGTATTCAACAATTTACCAACTTTCAATTAAAACTGGAATTTGGAATGATAAATCAATAAATAAAAGGGATCTGCCTAATTCTATTTACGTTAAAATGTGATGTTAGTCCCTATACTTACAGACTTTTAGATTTGGTCCCTATGCTTTGAGGTTTTGCTTGGTAGAGTGGAAACAAAATTGGAGGGATAAAAAACTAGGATGAAAAACATAATTTACTTTTCAATGGTGTGATTGGTAGGAGAGATAGAAAATGGAAAGAATATTACTTTGTCTTTCTATTCATTGCTTGGTAGAGGTGAAAAATGGAAGGAAAGAAAATGAAACATTTTTAAAATGTATAATTTTTAGTTAACATGCACAACTCTTTTATTTTCCATCCTGTTATCATGATTGATTTTTATGCATTAGGATGAAAAATGATCTCTCAAAATTGTTTTTCCTTGCTTTTCTTCCTAACCAACCACACTCAAAATTTTCTTACTTTCCTCCCATTCTTCAACTTTCCCACCGAACCAAGCCCACTCCAAAAATTAAAAATTCAATTCTTTTACTTCTCCAATTTGAAAATCTTAATTCAATTATTATCATTATTGGTGGTTTTTTTTATCAAAATTTATCAATTTCATACATTTGTTTTTTTGTCATTCTTATATTATGTCATTTAAGGACAATTTAACCAAAATTTTAAACGATTGAGATTTTTTATTTGGTAATTAGGTATAGAGAGAAACTTTAACCTCTGCAGGTTATGGATAATTACAAGAAACAAAAAATGCGAAAGGATTCAATAAAATGTAATATTACAAAGAGAGTTGCTTTCGTTGAGAGTCGAACTCAAGACCTCCCGCTTACTAAACGGGTGCTCTAACCAACTGAGCTACGAAAGCAGTCGACACTGGCATCCAAAATAACTTAATTAAGCAATAGGATTAAAAAAATGCATTTGACAATAATCTGTAAAGAAGAGTAATAGATTGCTAGGCTGATCAATCCTCATGGCAACTGCATATGTATACATCTAATTATAATAATGTGGATTTATGTGACATTTCTTTGAAATTAAAAGAATTGATACAAGGTAATATATATATATATATCGGCAAACACTTCATCTCCTATGGGAATCCCCTAAAGCTAGAAATTTCCCACCCAGGGAGTTTTAAAGAATCAATATCAGCTCCCTTCCTTCCTCGGGGAAAAAGAATACATCATAACTTATAAACTCTATTATAAATCAATCCTCTAAACGCGATTCCAACAACCGCCTCTTCCTCTTCTTGAAAGGACAATAACCCAAGAATTGAAGAGTAAGAAAATAAGTAATCATGATGGTAAAGTCGTATGTATGTGGGGGTATTCAAAATCCCCCCATGCTCATGCTGCTGACCAAGGAATTGTTGATTCTCGATAATGTAAAGTAATGGGCTCTCACTGCTGGTCAAACTGGAAATCATCAGCGAAAAAAACATGTGTGCGGATCAAAAGATTATCTCCTTGAGGATTAGGAGGACCAACATAACAAAGCACATTATAACGAGCACTGTAGCACACATCACCATGCCTCCCTGTTTCTGTGTTCTCTCTGCCTGCAACTCGAATTCATACAAGAATTTAGAATGATTTCCGGAAAACATGTAAATGAAGATCAATAATTGGAGGAAGACAAAAGACCTTCTGTAGTTGTTTGAGGCCTTCTTCAACTGTAGTTGCAACATTTTGAATGTTGTAGTCTATCCGATCCACAATGGTACCCTGTTTTGGCGATTGCATTTAATGACTCTGGAACACGTTTGTAACTTACTATAATGCTAGATGGATCATTACCTGATCAATCACAAGAACTGACAGATCTTTCATAATCTGAGCAAGCTCATTGACGGACTCCACAACCTACACAAACAATTTTAATATATGCATAAATAATTCATCTCGGATAGCTATGAAAGCAGCATCAGATGAGAAAAAGATCAAAAGCAATGCACTTGCCTGTTGAATCTCCCTTTCCCTCTCAACTGTGAGTGCCTCACTTTGTTTTAACTTTGCCATCTGATGCTCACTAAATATCTAAATGACATCATTATGAAATGTTAGAATCTGACACTAAACTGGAATCAGATAAAAGACACAAATCCATCAAAACCTAATATAATTATACTGGGGAAAGATAAGGAAGTTGAACTAGGCACATTTTGGAGCTTGATTCTCACATGATTATCAAGATCCTAACATGCTATTTGGCATTCACCACCCCAAACATGAGTTTCCTGAAATGTGTTTGGATTGATTGTATATTACAAAAGAAAGAAGGTTTAAAGAACCAGTATACCATATCATCCAAGTCATCATTTTCTGCATTAGACCTATTTCCATTTATATTCATCTCTAGATCAACTCCATCCTGGCCCTACAACAGAAACCAGTAATTTAGTTACATTAAAGAAATGCACAAAATGCATTATAATAAGACTGGAAAACACATAAATGAATGGAATGAGTTTGAAATTGAAATTATATGACCATTTAGCATGTGAAACTACAACCAAATATTATGCAATATTGCATTGCCAAGAAGGAAGTTTCTTTCTATACCTCTGTTTGCTGCCTAAGACGCTTCAAATAAGTCGATTGCTTCTTCCGGAGCTCCATTGATAGGTTCTGCAGGTCGGTAGCAAGTTGACGCTTCCAAAAAGGAGAGAAACATGAAAAACAAGAAATGTAAACAAAAGAACAGTTCAGAATAGCACATCATTCAAAAGCATAAAAGCTTAAAATTATGTCAAAGGGCATGCCAAATAAAGCCCTGAACATCAGACATTATTATCTTCCTTTCAGCAATGACATATGCGTAAGGGCTAGAAAGTCAAAGTTGACCTTTTATCTCACCATCACTAAGCCTTACCTGGACATTTTTCCTAACATTTGAATCCTCAGAAGGTCCAGATGCAGAGAGTTTTTGTAATCTCTTCTCTGATTTCCTCAACAGATTAGTTATCTCATGGGTGAGAGACTCAATAATGCGTTGATCTTCTTTACCATCACCAAATGAAGGCATTAAAGCCTTTGCATGAGCCTTAGCCAACTCAGCCATTTTTGTCCGTGCACGTTGCACATTTGCTGCTATTTCTTCGGACACATCTACCCAAGCTGGTGGTAGACCCACTGTAACAGCACCCTTACTGCAACAAGCAAACAACACCTTATTGTCTTACTACAGAGTTATATGATCATTCAAACAGAGATATAGATATACTTATAAGTATTTGAACGAGAACATGAACTTCACAAGAAAACCCAATTGTAGTTTATATCTACATTCCCTCATTGCAAAACTTTGATCTTTCATTGCACTGCATAAACCAACTCATAGTCTTTGTACCTCTTTCCAGATCATTTGAAATATCTCACAGCTAAATAATTCTTGCAAGAAGAATTCAAGGATTACCAACAAATTCAATCATAACTATCTCTTAAATTCCAATTCCTCGAAACAGTCTATAATCTAACACTCCTGCTCAGCCTAAACTATACCAATTTTACTTAAAATCAAAGAAGACAAATTCAGCTCAAGTAAGCTAACTAATTATATTTAGATAAATTCACGCATAAGTAAAAGAAAAGCAAGTATTGCTCTCGATCTTGAATTTTTTTTTATCTTATATTGAAAATTAATAGTTGCAAACGTTGAATTACCTTGAATTTCCAGGATCCTCGGTACTTAGAGGAGAATAAGAACGATTTGGATGGAGCAACGAAGTACTAACCATCTCGATCACCAGTCCTCCACCGGAGCTCTTGGTCGGCGCAGACGATGCCGACGAACTCGCCGGAATTCTAACACTCTTCAACGCATCCCTGTATTTCCTGAATAGCAGCGACCGGTTCCTTGTCGCCATAGCTCTAAAACGAAAATATATATTTAACTAAGAATTAAAAAAATGAATCTAAACCTAGATTCAGATTTAGAATTTAGAATTTAGAGATCTAAAAATTGAGATTTTGTCATGGCGGAGCTAGAGAAAGCAAAAAAGAGGGATGGACACGTATTTGGCCGTTAAGTGGGCAGCTGATCAGAGATGAACGGTAGAGTCAAGCGCCGGCGAAGCTGAGAAGGAACTACCAAGAAAGTAAAACTACAAAGAAGAAATGATACGGTTGGCTTGGCGTGGGGACTTCTTTTTTGGTTTGTTTTTTAATTTTATTAGGCTCAGTGTTGCAAATTAGAAGTGTGATTAATGTTTTCTATCTTCAATTAGTCGGGTTCAAGTAGTATGGTCGAGAATTCGAGATCCACATCCACCTTATGCCAGCCCAACTTTTTAGTATTATATCTAAAGTGAATAGATTATTATAATGTTTTCTCTTTTATCATTTAATTTTAAAAAATTTCAAAATAGTTATTATACTAATTGTTAAGTTTTTTTTTTTCTTAAAGTCTAGTTAATTAGCTCAAACAACAATTCAACGATTAATACAGTAGATCATATCCATCGATGAGTAAAAAAATATATCTAGATCCAAATCGATCTGATAGTCAATATCAGATATAATAGAAAAAAGTTGTATGAATTTTAGTTTGCTGTTCTGTGATGTTTAAAATTAATTCATGAAAAAAACTTAAAACTGTAAAAAAAAAGGGAAAGAGAACTTTCAATTAGTGTAAACGTTGCAAACACAAAAGGTCATATAACAACGATTCGAAAAACCTCAACACATAAATAGGACAGAGGCGTACTAAAATGGTTATTTTGTCATTTTAACCTTTTAAAATTTAAAAAATTTTAAATTAGTAAAAAGAAAATTGCATCTTTCCCTCTTAAAAATAATAAAAATTTGATTTAATCCTTTAAAAATTATAAATATATAGATAATTTAATTTCAGCCCCTTAAATTTTTTTCCTGACTTTAGCATTGAAATAGAAGGATAATACGTTTCAACACATTCGAACCCATGTCCTTTTGCATTGGCAACAATGTTCATGCCAACCGAGCTAAGATTCAATCAACAAATATAAAAAAATGATTTTTATTTTAATACGATTAAATAATTAATATTAAAATAGATGTGTTTAAAAGTTATTTTTCATAAATTTTTTATTTCGAAGAGGTCGTTCGATATTTATAGATGATGAATTTTCTTATGGATAGTTCAATCACCATGTTTTCCAAACTTACAATTTTTTATAAGTGCCAAAAGTGCACCTAGTGCGGTATGAAAGATCTAAACACCTACAGATGACAAGTTATCAAATAAATCAATGTATCTAGGGACGAAGTCAAAAAATTTAGATTGTAGAGTCAATCTTTTAGTTTATAAAAGTCATAAAACTAATGCATAATTTTTTTTTGTTATTGTTCTTCCTCTACTTCAAGAGTAGACTCTTTTTAAATATTTTTTCATTCCTATTAAATATTCAAATCAAATATATCTGATTCTACCAGAAAAAATATATATATTTAAGCCTTAAACATATAAAGATTTTCATGAAGCCAACATACAACTAGTAATTTTCTTTCACAAAAATAAACATCATTTAAGTGTTTTTTGGTGTTATGAGATTAACATAAGATTCAAAATAATCACACTAACGACAACATTGTCTAAATAAAAATGCTAAATTTCTATTCAATCCTAATTTCTTCAGGGGTTTCTATTAATCAATTCTAATTTCTTTAAGGATTTGCATTAATCATCGTCTAAAAATTATATTTACCCAATCACAATATTAAGAATTTCATACAAAATTAATAATCTCAAAATATTCAATAAATAAAAAAATTAAATCTTGCATAAAAATCTTAATATATTATAAAAAAAATCACAATATTAATTTTCTAAAGATTAATCAATAAAATATAAAAAGAAAAGAAGAGTTGTTACTGAATTGGGAGATCAACATGAAAGTATTGAAAGATTTAACCATATCTTGTAACAATTCTAGAGTAAGAGAATAAAATAAAATTGAGAAAAAGGTGACGAGTGTTTGAAGAAAAAAAAAAAAAGATTTTTTAGTTTTAGTGATTGGGGGAGAGTTTATATATATATATATATATATATATATATTAAAAATTTTGGTGAATCCTTTTCAAATTTTTGTGAGGTCAATTTTTTTTGTGTGATCATTTTAATTTTTTCTGTGAATTAATACATCAATTATATAAATTTTTAAAATTTATATGTATTATTTTTTTTTGAGGTCAATCGACTGGACAAGCTTCAATTTGGCTTGAATGTATCTACATTTAATGATGATTGTTGGGCATTTTAATCGTAATCAATACAAGAGAAACTCAACACCCATGAGTTTTTTTGGTTACATATAATTTACTTGCATTAAATTTTGAGGACTAAGAATTTTAGCTTTTGTAAATATAAAAGGACCTTGACATCTATAGATGCTCAACTTTTTAAATAAATGTTAATGTTTGAAAACACTAACCTTGAAAAATTCATTTAATTAAACTTGACATTCATAAATATCGAGATCCTTATTGTAACACCCAAAACTTGAAAATCGTCACCGGTTAAGGTTTCGATGTTTTATTATTCATTTATTACTGTTCATCTTTAACATCATGTTATTCAACCTTATTTTATTAAAGAATTGCACTCCACACATCATATATCGTCATTTAATCATAAACACAATTCAACAAGGATAAAAAGGTCATTTTCGATATTTTTGGAGACTTCTATCGATACTTGTTGGAGAAGTATCAGTAGTTGACAAGTCAGTAAATAGTTCAGGAATAGTGTAGACTTCTATCGATACAAGTGTCTCTTCTACTAAAACAAGTCTTACTTCTACTAATACTAAAAACTCTAGAGAGCTAAAAGTCTCACCTTGCAACTTCTACCGATACTTCTAAACACATAACTACTATACTTGCTATTCAACTACTGATACAACCCAAGTCAGTGAACAACCTCTCCCTTACCCTGTACTTCTACCAATACATGCATGGGTTCTACCGAAACAAGTATGCAGAATCTCAATAATCATGCCAAAAAACAAGTTTATCAACACAAAACATTCATGACTTCAATAAGCATTAAGCCAACATATAATACATAGATTCTAAGTCATTACATAGTACTTTTAAGTCTAAATTCCAACTTGAACAACATGCATTAATGCATTCATCATTTCAACAACATAACAAGGTTTTCAAATCCCAATTACATAAAGCAAAAGATGACACCATCCTTGTACATGCCATAAGACCGAGTGATGTAAAAACTACCAACGAGTTCTGCGATAGTGTGACTTCTAAGAGATGATAATGATAATCAGATCTTCAATCCGCCAAACAATCTACAAAACAACAACAATATCTTTGGTAAGCTTTATAACTTAGTAAGTTCGATAGTTTGAAAGAATTACCAAACATTTGAATAAAATAGCTATAACTCAACTGAGTCAGGATAATCCCATTGCTTCCTCGAGTTAATTATAAACTTTCACTTTTCTGTCTATTACTTTTCTATTACCAGTGCCCGATGCTGCTCACACGAGTTGTCGAGGACTCGTAACATATGCGGTACCCCAGCCATAGGCACGGTGTTTGTCTGTAAACTGTTCCTTAACAATGCTGCTCACACGAGCTGTCGGGAGTATGCATAAAGCATAAGTCCTAGCTATCGAAGGGCCAATAATCCATTTAGGATTCATATCTCTTTTCTGAATCATGATGCTACTCACACGAGCTGCCGAGGACTCGTAACACATGCGGTACCTCAGCCATCATGTCGGTACCTTTTGAACGGCTTAAAGCCTACTATATCTTTCGTTTCATTTCTTCGATTTTCTTTAATTCCAAGTTCTTCCAATTGTTGAACAATGATATTATACATACAAAAATGTTAAGTAAAAATTTACATTACGAACTTACCAGACTAAATTACAATTACGATTAGACTTCAAAAACTACTCTACTAATTTTCCTTTTTCGTGATTTGAAGCATGATCGTAGTTTACATCTACAAATCATCCAATTCTCACATTAAATCACAAAATTGAGTCATTTAACACAATTTAGTCTTTTTTAGGAAAATTATAATTTTACCCCTAATATTTTCTTTTTATTCAATCTAGTCCTTTCAACACAAAACATGCAAAATAACCATTCTCTTACACAATTAACCTTAGCTGAATTCTCTAGGGTGTTTATCGAACCCCCTTCACACATTTATTTCCACAACAATACATGTACTTACATCATTTTCACATTTTAATCCTTAACCCTAACTTTACCTAAAATCTTTTTACAAAAAGATCTAATCCAAGCATCAAACACACAAAGCCATCACAAGCTTTCAAGAACAAACATTTTCAACAATGACAAGTTTTATAACACTTACAGATTCACAAATTGGTCTTTTGACAAGCTAGATTAAGCTAATACGAACTCGAAAGCATAAAAATTACTAAAAACGGTCAAGATATACTTACCCAAATCAAAGCTCAAAGATTTTAATGAAAAACTCTAAATTTTCTCCTTTGGTCGTGTAAAGATGAAGAAGAAGAAGAAGAAGAAGAAAATATATGAAAATCCTAATTTCTTACTTTTAATTTCTTATATATAGGAATGACATTTTTGTAATTTTTGTAATTTTTGTAACTTTCATCATTAAGCTTACTTAATCACTCTTAATCCTTAATTAATCATCTCATTAACACCTAAATGTCATGATATTCCACTATCTCAATCTCCTTTGGATTATTTACTTATTTGGTCCTTCTAATAAAACAAGTATACCTTTGCACTTTTTACAATTTAATCTTTTTTACTTAATTAACTATTTAATCAGTAGAATTTCCAAATCAAAATTTAATGCGATACTTTTAACACCATAAATTTTAAAATAAATAAATTAGTGACTCGACTCGTCGAAGTTTATGATCTCGAAATCACTAAAAATCGGGTTGTTACAACTCTCCCTCCCTTAGGGAAATTTCGTCCCGAAATTTCTTACTAGTGAACAAGTTAGGGTACTATAATCTCATCGAAGCCCCTATCTCTCATGTGGCTTCCTCTAACCAGTGACGGTTCCACAATACTTTCACCAACGGTAATATTTTGTTTCGTAGCTTTTTTTCCTCGTGAGTTAGAATCTTAACCGGTTCTTCTGAATAAGACAAATCTGACTGTATCTCAACTTCACAAGGTGTAATCACATGAGAAGGATCTGATCTGTACTGTCTCAGAATCGAAACATGGAACACATTGTGAATCTTTTCAAGTTCAGGAGGCAAAGCCAGTTTATAAGCTACAGGGCCAACCTGTTCGATGATCTCATACGGCCCGATAAACCGTGGACTCAGCTTTCCTTTTCTGTCAAATCGTAACAACTTCTTCCACGGTGAAACTCTCAAGAAAACTCGATCCCTCACTGCAAATTATATATCTTTTCTTTTAAGATCTGCGTACGACTTTTATCGGCCAGATGTTGCTTTCAAGTAATCACGAATTACCCGCACTTTGTCCTCGATCTCATGAATCAAGTCAGTTCCGACCAACTTAAGTTCGTTCACCTCTAACCAATATAGAGGTGTTCTGCATTTCCTACTGTATAATGCCTCAAACAGTGCCATTTTAATACTAGACTAATAGATGTTGTTATATGCAAACTCTACCAGCAGCAGGTATTTCTCCTAACTTCCCTCAAACTCAAGTATATAACATCGTAGCATATCTTCAAGAATCTGTATTACCCGCTCTGATTGACCATCTGTTTGTGGAAGATATGCAGTGCTAAAATTCAGTCTAGTTCCTAAAGCTTCATACAACTTACCCCAAAACCTCGAGGTAAAACGTGGATCTTTGTTAGAGATAATAGACGTTGGTACTCCGTACAGTCGGACACATATAACTCAACCAATTTCTCAAGTGGATAATCTACCCGAATAGGAATGAAATGAGCTGACTTCCTCAATCTGTAACGCCCCTTGCCTGATCCGGTTTTCGAACCCAAGTAGGTAGCATTTACTTTAACATTTTTCTCAATCGACTACCTTATAGCCCTTGTAGTCCTCTTAAAACAGTGTTCCGTAGACATGCTAAAAACAAAGTTCTCGAGATTTAATGTCAACTGTATTTATTTTAGTTTAAAATTAAACATTTTTAAAGATTTGATAGACTTCTACAAATACTCATTTGGACTAGTATCGGTAGAAGTTAAGTCAGAAAACAAGTGAAAAGACCTACAGACTTCTACCGGTAGTAGATGGAGTTCTATTGATACATGTATAGGTGCTATCGGAACAACCCATACTTCTACCGGTAGTAAAAACTCCAGAGAGCAGAGTAAAATTTTGGTGCAGCTTATCGATACATCTAAATAAACTATCGAAACTTTATATAACTATCGAAGCTTGAAAAACGTTCTACCGATACCAAACAAGTCAGTATTGAAATTCCTTTTGCCCTGTACTTCTACCGATAGTTGACAGAGTTCTATCTGTAGAAGTACACAGACTTTTCAAAATTTATAAGTTTCGTAAACTATATTCCAATACAACATGTTTTCATCTTTTCTCAAAATATCAATCAAGCATCAAAATACCCTTGAACTACATTACTTAATTCTAATCAAAATAGCAAATTTACAATTCCTATACATGCCATTTAAACCTAAGATAAGAAAATCGAGAGTTACCAAAATAGTGGTCGGATAATGTGATGATGCTCCTACGATCAAGCTTTCTGACGATCTACAAGAACACGGAAATCAACTACGTAACCATGAGTTGCTTAGTAAGTTTATGTTAAGAAAATCACTTACCCAAATACATGATTCATAAGAAATGTATTCTTGTTCATTTTCGTACATCCCATATATATACAATTCTTTCTCTTAATATTCTCACAATTTCTATTATGTTTTATACTTCATATTTTAACCATATACTATCACATTTCTTGCATAAACTGCCACTTGTATACTTGTTAGACCTTTGGAAAGATACATGGTTCATATATGTATCATATTCACACTAAGTGTGCATACAACATCTCTATATCATGTAGTGCTTACACGAGCTGTGGGTTTAGATGTTAGGCTACACGATGCTGCTCACACGAGCTGTGGAGAATCTACGACGTATGCCAAGCCTCAGCCATCTGTAGGACATCTAGGACCAACACCCATATAACATGTGATGCTCACACGAGCTATAGGTTAAGATGTTAGGCTGCACTATGCTACTCACACGAGCTGTGAAGAATCCACAACATATATCGGATCTCAGCCATCGGTAGGACATCTAAGACAAGCACCCATATAACATGTAAATCTTAGTATTTCTTAGAATCTCACGATTCATATCCATGTCATTTCATATTATTATACAGTAAGATTTAACTGTTCTCAAACGATATGGACAAAACAATCCAATGCAACAATTTCTAGTAATACATATGTATACATTAAATAGGAAATTTAAATTCAAAGTAAGTTATAAACTCACCTCGGTTATACAAAATGCAAAAAGGATAGATGGCTATTCCATAACCTTATCTTTTCCTCGACTCGAACCCGGTTATGGTGCATCTTGATCTAGACAATCATGTGTTCATCTAATTATTCAATATTCAATTTAATAAATACATTAAAGATAAAATCTTCATTATGGTAATTTTTGTCATTTTAACACTTGTGCTATTAAGTCCTTAATCAAAACTCAACATTTTACCACAAGTCAAAGATAAACCAAAGTATAATACTCTTTCTATGACTTCATTCTAATCTCATATTTTCTACTAATTTTCCATCTAACCCTTATATTTTTATCAAGATTATAAATAGACCATTTAAAATAAAACCATCCACTTGTTTAGCAAAACTTCCACATATCTCTTCATAAAACTTACAACTTAAGGGTTTGACTATAACACCACCAAAAGAGCTACTTATCCCAATTATGGTAAATCCATGTATATATATATATACATTTTTAGCTTCTACTCAAAATTAACCCTTGAGTCATCAAAATGAAGTTAAGAGAACTTCTAAAATATAGAAAACATTAAAGCCTACCTCAAGAGCTCTTACAATTCAAGATTAAAGCTTACCAAATCTTCCTTTCTACAATAATAGTGGTTTCACGTTTTGAGGAAGAAGAAATGGGGTGGGTATTTTCTCTCTTTTTCACTTAAATTAAGTTATTTTTTTATCTATTTTATTTTATTATTTCTAATAGCCTAATTGTTTATCATCATGACCTAGTTTTCTTCCTCTTCACTCAAATTCCAACTAAACTCACTCCTTTCATTTTCCTAATTTTTAATTGAGATAATACGACTAAAATATCATAGTGTGAAGTGGTATTGAAGTCCACTTCAAATTGAATGGCAAAATTGCCATAGTGATCCCTTAAACTTTCTTTTCGTGTTGTGTAATATTTTCTAGATATATGTTTCTACTTTACAACGTCTTTCCAATTAACCCTTTTGATTTAATTATTCACTCGGGTTGTTGAACTTCACATTCTATAATTTAACATGATCTTACATATTGCTCGTAATTATTAACTTAATCGAATTCACTGACATTAATCGACGGAATGTGTGGTTTCGAACCACTGTTCTTGACGACACAAAATTTGGGTTATTACACAATCTGTCTACAATTATCTAAATCGAATCTTTCTTCCTCGGTGTTACCGAAAGTCCTATGACAAAATCCATAGTGAACCACTCCCACTTCCATTCAGGGATGAAGATCGACTGTAGTAATCCAGACGGTACCTAGTGCTCTGCTTTCACCTGATGACATACCAAGCATTTAGTTACAAACTCTGAAATCTATCGTTTCATACCTAGCCACCAATACATTTTTTTTAAGTCATTGTACATTTTCATACTTCCCGGGTGAATGAAATAAGTGCTACTGTGAGCTTCCGTTAGAATGACCCGTTTCAAATCCGAATCATTTTGAACACACACCCTACCTCTGTAATACAACATACCATCTGTATCCACTGTAAACTCTATAGTGGCATCACTCTGTATTTGCCCCTTTTTAGCTATAAGCTTTGGATTATTTCCCTGTAATTCTTGAATCCGCTGTAGAAATAACGGTTTCTTCTTGAGTTTGGCAATGATAGAACCATCACTCTCTAAATCCAAATGAACATTCATTGCTCTCAATGCAAACAATAACTTTTGAATCAAGGTATCGACAACGACATTGGCCTTTCTCAGGTGATAATCAATCATAAGATCATAATCCTTTAACAGCTTTAATCATCTACGCTACCGTAAATTCAACTCCTTCTGTGTCATCAGATACCTCAAACTCTTATGATCATTAAACACATGACATCTCTCCCCATATAGATAGTGACACCAAATCTTTAATGCAAAAACTATGGCAACTAGCTTTAGATCATGAGTCGGATAATTCTTTTCATGCGGCTTTGACTGACGAGAGGGATAAGCTATCACTTTCCCATCTTGCATCAAAACACATCCTAACCCACTCAAAGACGCATCACTATAAACAACGAACTCTTTCCCCGACTCTGGCTGCGTCAATATCGGAGCTTCTGTTAACAACTTCTTTAGCTGGTCAAAACTCTGTTGACACTTCTCTGACCAAACAAACTGAATATTCTTCTGTAATAGTTTCGTCATCGGCAAAGCTATAATGGAGAAGTCCTTCACAAACTGGTAGTAGTATCCTGCTAATCTTAGGAAGCTACATACTTCCGAAACATTCTTCGGACTTTCCAATCAACAATAGCTGAAATTTTACTCGGATCAACACGTATCCCTTTAGCTGATATCACATGACTTAGAAACCCAACATCTCGAAGCCAAAACTCACATTTACTAAATTTTGGATACAACTATTTTTCTCGTAAAATTTATAACACTTCTTCCAAGTGCTGAGTATGCTCCGATTCTGTCTTGGAATAGATCAGTATGTTGTCAATAAACATAACTACAAATCTGTCCAACTGAGGCTGGAATACTCTGTTCATTAAATCCATAAATGCTACTGGGGCGTTAATCCCCGAACGGTATAACCAAGAACTTATAATGTTTGTACCGGGTCCTGAATGTTGTTTTCATCACGTTGCAGTCTTTCACTCATATTTGGTAGTAACCTGATCGGAGGTCTATCTTAGAGAATATGGTTGCACCCTTCAACTGATCAAATAACTCATCAATTTGAGGCAACGAGTCTTTATTCTTGATTATCACCTTATTCGGCTGCTTGTAATCTATACATATCCGCATCGAGCCATCTTTCTTTTCACGAATAACACGGGCGCACCCCAAGGCAACACACTAGGTCGTATGAACCCTCTATCTAACAATTCTTGCAACTGAATCTTCAACTCTTTCAACTCGATCGATGCGATTCTGTACGGTGTGATTGAGATCAATGCGGTACCAAGTAACAAATCTGTAAACTCACTAACAACCAGTACCTATTTCAACTCCGTCTGTCTATAAATAAGCTAAAAATTATAATTGATGCAGACATTAGATATCAAATTGAAAAATGATTGATTCTTTAAATATCAAATTAAAAATATTTTAGATACCAAAATAAAAATAAATATATTTCAGAAATCAAATCGTAAATTAAGCCTATTATAATTGGAAACGTAACCGTAATAATATAAGCAAAATTAAAGCATAGTTTTTGTTAATATAGTAAATTTATAAAATTTTCTTTAACTTTCATGTATAACTTTGCTAGGATTTAATAAATATTATATTGGAAATTATATATGGAAATATTATGGATGATCATATTTTACATATATAATATATATTAAGATATTACTATATCAGAAATTATAATATTGAATACTATATTAATGAAATTCAAATTTTCGTCAAACCTTTACATTATGTAAAAAATTATCAGATTTTCTTTCAAATTTTTTTTATCATATTTCAAAACTACTATATCGATTTTTTTTTTATAATTAAAGAGGCGATTTATAGCCTTAAATCATATAAATTACATAGAGTTGGTACTTATAACATCTTGTGACAACAAGGTTCTAGAGCAACATCAGGAACATCAATTATTCTAATATCTACATCCTTGGACCATCTCTATTGTCATACTGAAATCGGACCATCTCAAATTGCCTTGATAATTCTGTTATGCGTCGAATAATAGTATTTGACAGCGAACCATTCAAACACTCATTCACCTTTTTAACTGCTACTAAACAGTCACTCTCAATGATCACCTTACTGTGGCCTTTCAATCTTTCAACTTGCAGACCATACAACATGCCCCAAAGCTTGGCAACCAGTGCTGAACCTTGTCCCACAAACCGTTGAAACCCCACAATCCAATTCCCTCTTGAGTCCCATAGCATACCACCTACAACAACTTAGTCATCTTTTACCCCAATTGCACTGTTAGTGTTAAACCTTAACCACTTAGGCTCAGGTGGATGCCAAGTAGATCTTATAGAGTTGTTGGTATTCTCGATTTTTTCCCTACAATAGCAATTCCAAATATTTTTTGTTATAGTAACTGCTGTTGAAAAATATCTTCCACCTACTCCAAATGTTATTGAAAAATAAACAAATTTCTTGCCTTCCAAATGAACCAGCAAATAGAACCAAATAACACCACAAACTCACCCTCAGTACCCCCCAAACGTACACACCCCTGTAAACCAAAATCTAACCAATCACAAAAGCCGACTTGAAAGAAGTTATCGACCATATCAGTTAGGATAATTCTCATCCACACTATTATTATAAAACTGCATCCCTCAATAAGCAATACGTAACTGAACGAAGAACAAAGCCATGTAATATAAATAGCCCCTGACCGGCTTACACTGCAAAACATGAAAAAGAAGTCAAATGAGAGCTTTAGAACATATGCGCAGAGGTGGCGTGAGGTGGCAACACAAGTACAGCCACCGTTAACAGAAAAGGAGATGACAATATTGTTCGTCAATACACTTAAGGCTCCTTACCTAAATCATCTGCTGGGAAATGCTACCAAGAGTTTCTCCGATATGGTCATGTCGGGGAAATGATTGAAAATGCGATCAAAGCTGGTAAGATTGAGATCGAAAAAAGCCCCAAAAGGCCTGCCCCTAGGGGAAGGGATAACGAGGTCAACAATACAAGCATATACAGACTTGGTTACACCAGACCCTTCGTGACAAGTCAGTCAAAGACTTCAATAGGCAATTATCAAAATGCCCCGCGGCAGGAGACAGGCACTAGGTTGAATAAGGAAAAAATCCAATATACTCCCCTTCCAATGTCATATGGGGAACTCTACAAAATATTATACGATGCACATGAGGTAGCTCCTCAGCATGTAAGACCATACAAACCCTCATTTTCGGCTTGGTATGATGCAAAAGCTCACTGCGTATACCATGCAGGGGCAGAAGGACATTTGATTGAAAACTGCCCCGCTTTTAAAAGACGAGTCGAAGGACTCATAGAACATGGGATCGTGAAGTTAGAAGAGCCAATAAAACACAGTATAGCTGGAAATCCTATGCCTAATCACCCAAAGCAAGGGGTGAATGCCTTGCTGGAAGAAGGAGCCTAAAAAATTAATAGAAATATTGAAGAAATCCAGTCTCCACTTCGATGGGTATGGCAGAAGTTGGTTAAAGAAGGGATAATCTTGAGCAATAAAAAGAGTGTGATAATCAGAGATGATGACCATTACGAATTTCACGCCGTCAAAGGGCATAAAATTCAAAGTTGCATCGAGTTCAAAGCCGTGGTCCAAAGGATGATGGATAACCGAGAGCTGGAATTCTTTGAAGAGAGAGTAGAAGCTAGTGATGTTTGCGCCTCTGAAAACGGGACATCTAAGACTTATGGAAGCAATCGTCCCAAGGTGATTATTCGTGACATGACAAGAGAACAAACAACCCCCCGCATTATTATTCAAAAGCCCGCAACGTTTCCTTACAAAGACAGCAGAAGGGTCTCATGGAGTTACAATTGCAATGTGACCGTGCCAAAAGAGGAGGAACATAGGAAGGATGTTAACCTTGTTACCTGAAGCGGTAAGAATTATGACCTTGAGAATGAAGAAAAATAGGTCAATAAAGAGAAAGCTAGAATGTGTGAGCTTGAGAAAGGAACGACCAACAAGCCGGAAGCACCCATCACCGAGCTTGTGACTGAGAATAAGGCAAATG